>CAWUFW010001269.1:1631479-3002959 GCA_963921515.1 Calotriton arnoldi
AAACTGATATAGCAGGGGCAGGGCAACTCACGTTGAAAAGTACATCTTGGGTAGGAGCAGTGTAATGTTCCCACAAGTAGAGCAGCTTTAGCTCAGATAGCAGCAGTGCATGTTCCCTTGCACAGACAGAAGTACAGCACAGCATGGCCAGCAAGAGAGCAAGTCACAGGTGTACCAAAAGCAGAAGCAGTAGCAACAAAACCAACCTTCACATACTCAAAGCCCATACACCCCAAGCAGTTGTAATGCAAGCTTCCATTACAATGAATAGATCAACATATGCAGCTACATTGCAGGTCCTCATAACACAAAGAACAGATACAGCATTGATAGAAGTAGCACAAGCTTCACTAATACTCCCTCACACAACAAGGAGAGCATTCACAGTAGCAGTCCAATATTTTCTAACGCGGGTTGAATAGCTACAGCACTGGCATCACAATGTAAGCCTTCTTCATACACAAAGGATGTAGGAAAAGCATTTGCAGTACATACTTCCACATCAACAGTACTAGAGCTCCGCAAACACAGAAGAAATACAGTGCAGGCAGCAACACTGCATGCTTCCCACTAACATAAATCATATACCACACAAGTGGTCATATTGGAAGTCACCCTAATACTCACAAAACATGTATAATGCAAGTCAGCAGCAGTGATTGACATAAAGGGGCAGTTAAAAACTAAGCAGCAGCAATGCAGCAGCAACCCACCACACACATTGACAGGTACAGCTCAATCACCAGCAGTCTATTGATGTTTTTGCCTTTCATATTTGAAGGTGCATTCCAACTACAGGAGTATTAGCTGTACGCACATCACCACCAGGAATGTGAACTACCCTAAAACACACAACACAGGCAATAGTGGGAAGACCTTGCTCCACTAGCACATAGTCCAGCTCAGCGTATGGTACTCCCTAAAGTCTTGAAGGGTGATGGCCCGCACCTTGCAGGTCATCGCGAGTTGCACAGCTGTATGAACTGTAGTATTCCAAATAATTCACTTTCACCAAAATTATTCCAAGTTTTATCCGTTTTATTTCCATGTTTTATCCAAGTCTCATTGTCACGCCAAAGCCACGAAATTCATTTAATTTTAAACTAATGCATGTAATTACTTCATGATTGCCTATCCAGGCCTAAACATAAGCATTTATTTGAATTTCGAGTCCTCCAAATTATGCCAGAATTCCATCACACCCAATGCATTTCGGTAACAACCTTCGTCAGGGGTATCTGTGATGTGAAAATATACATGTATCAGTCACTTTAAATTAACACGCAGTGTAATTCACAAATACTTTAAGTAATATACCCACTTCAAATTCGAGTGACAACTAGTTTATAGTCCCCCACACTTGGATAAAACATGGAAATAAAACGGATAAAACTTGGAATAATTTTGGTGAAAGTGAATTATTTGGAATACTACAGTTCATACAGCTGTGCAACTCGCGATGACCTGCAAGGTGCGGGCCATCACCCTTCATGAATTTAAAGTACTTGTATGAAACGGAACGGCACACATACGAGTGTATGCACGCTAAACTAGATAAAAAGTCAAAAGGAATGATGAGTAGAAAAAGAGGGTGTGCTCCAGGACTATGTTTGCTGAATTGTACCACTCCCTAAAGTCTGCCACCATCAGATACTGGAAGTTATTTACTCCGTGTCCTTTTAAGGAAGCATATGTGAAAGTGGCAAGGAAGCTTGGAATCTACAGTTGAACTATATTTACAGCACTACATGCGAAAGCGCCACTGAAAGAAACTCCTGTTAATCCTCAATTTAATTCTTGTTCTCTTCCAGGGGATCCTCATCAATAGTCATAAGCACTGAATATTCCCGCCCATGTGCGGGGACCCCGGAAAATATATAAAAATTATATATGAAAAAATATATATACAGATATATATATATATATATACAGATATATATATATATATATATATAACACAAGCAATGCAGCCTTACATACACCAACTTTAAGGCTAAACAATGCTGTGAAATGTAGACTTTGCACATATATAAACAAACCATGAAGACCAAAAGGCACTTGAACTGCTTTTAATGAACAGCAGAAAAGTAGTCCTGTAAGAAGAAAGACAGGCATTGGTAGCCCATAGGCTGCATTGTAACAGAGATAACATAGCAAATGAAAGCAAATGCAGAGCATCAAAAAACTGGCACCGTGCCTTTAAGGCTTCTATGACCCCTAGCTTCCCATCATGTCTCAGGGGTGACAGGTCAGTTGTTCTTTCCGGCTCCTTCAGTCAGGACCCTGGTTAATCAGCTCCTCAGATTTTTGACTTTTCAGTCAGAAATTGTATTCCTTTTTTCAACTAAATCTTTATACTTCGACATTTTACACCTGTTGAAGTATTTCTTTACCTTTTTTCTTCAAGAGTTTGACGTTTTTTTACCCAAAATGCCTTCCCTGTTTGATCCCTGCCCTTCCTGTGGCAAGAAGAAGGCCAAAACAGACTCCCACTCTGTCTGTATCCTTTGCCTTCCGGAGTCTCATGATCCTGAGACTTGTCAACACTGTCAGCCTTTGTCAAGACGGACTCTCAAGGAAAGGGAAAAGATTCGCCTTTATGGATTCTCTGAAAAAGGTAAAGCTTCCACCTCTAGAGGCCGGTCTCCTGTGAGGCAGAAGAAGAAGAGACCTAGATCTTCTTCCAGAAGCAAGGTAACAGCCTGCTCTTCATCGGCGTCGGGCTCGGCGCCGAGAATGCCTCCACCGGCGAAGAAAATGTCGACGACACTCCCATCGACGGCGGGCTCGCCGTCGAGAGAACATCGGTCATCATTGAAATCTTCCAGACATAGAGGCATGTCAACGACGGACCCTCCGCCACCGTCAACCGGGCGACGGTCGGCGTCGAGGAGTCGTTCTCCGTTGGTGCGGGACCGCCAAACGTCTAGGCACCGCTCTCCCTCGTCGCCGTCTTTACGGCGATCGACGTCGAGGCACAGTCCTCCGTTGCCGTCAACCAGGCGGCGGTCAACGTCGAGGCCTAGAACATCAACAATGTCGAAGGATTCGACGGTGAAGCAGATCCCTCCATCGCAGCCATCAAGACGCTCGACGTCGAGGTCAAGATCTTCAGCGACGAAAAAAGACTCGGCGTCGAGAAAGACTCCTCCGTTGCAGCCCACAAGACGGCGCTCAACGTTGAGGCCAAGACGGACGGCGTCGAGAGGTTCGATGTTGAGAAGGTTTTCGCCAAAACCTTCTCCACGTTCGACGTCGAGACATGGTACATTGTTGGGTACCCTCCTCTAACATCAAAGCACAAACGACGACGGAACGTCGGTCGAAGTCGAAGCACGCACATCCGACGCCAAGGCAGAAATCGCCTTCATTGGACTCACAGGTCTTAGTGGCGCATAGTCGATCGACGTTGAGACATTTATTGTCGACGTCGTCGTAACCATTCGACCTCAAGAAGACGCCATTCTTCTTCAAAAGACCGTTCGGAACCATCGGCTTCGGCTACAGGATCACCACAAGTCATCTCGACGTCGAGAAGTTCATCTTCTCCGTCCCCACAGCCGAGGGTACAGAAATCTACCCCGCAGGTCACGACTCCACCTACGCCACAAGAGGAAGTACCCAGATTTCCCTCAGTGCATCTCTCGCCTAGGTGGCTTCTCCCGGTTCAGCATGGGCAGAAAGAATCTTCACAGGTTCAACAGACCTTGGACTATTCAAGTCCTCTGCATAGATCCCCTCTGGCCCGACTGGTGCAGGCAGTTGACCGATCACCCACCACTCCATCCAGGGGCCGCCAGAGAGATAAATCTCCTCCACGAAGATCCTCTTCACATCGTCATAGGAGACGAAGATCACCCTCCTGGTCTTCTTCCTCAACTCATTCCTCCAAGAGGGATTATTCTCCAACTCTGACGGACAGTCCACCCTCCAGAGTTTCTGCTGTTGACGACATCAACACCTTTCATGATGTCCTAGAGGGGCACAAAAATTGAATATAGAAATGTCTACACCTCAGACATCGTCATCTATTATTTTCGAAACTCTGCATCAGAGATCCGCATCAATACCTTTGCTGCCATTAGTTCCTGGTCTTCTGCAACCTGTTATGGATGTTTTCCTTACTCCCGCGACAGTCAAAACAGCCCCAGCAAGGATCTTAAAGAAGTACAAACCTGCAGAACAAGATCCCCTGTTTCTCAGGTCAGATCCTCCACCAGATTCGGTGACAATTGCGGCTGCTAAGAAGTCCCATGCAGTGGCTTCATCTTCCACAGTCCCTCCGGATAAAGAGAGCAGAGCCCAGGACTCTTTGGGTAGAAATGTTTTTGCGGCTCTGCAGCAGCATTTTTTAAAGTTTCAAGCGCTTCTGCTCTGTTGGGCCGTTCTGATAGAGCGTTATGGGACTCTCTGGAACGCTTCAAAGAAAAGCTACCCAAAGAAGACCGCCAAGACTTTGGAGAGATTCTCCAGGAGGGACCCCTCGTGGCCAACCAACTGATCAGTGCGGCTGCGGATGGGGCATCCTTAGCTGCTCATTCATATTCGCATGGGGTATGCACGAGAAGATCCTCCTCCTAGCTACAGCTTACAGCATTAAAACCGGAGGCTTAACAATGCATCCTGAACCTTCCTTTTACCAGAAATTCACACTGACGAGGAGATAGCCTGAGTGAAGTCTGAACTAGACACTCTCAAAGCTGTCGGTTGGAGAAAAAGAAAGAGTTTAGACGTCGGTACAGGCCTTACGACCGTAGGGCTTACCATCAGAGGGTTCAAACCCCTCAATGGTCCCAAAGGCAGTACCATCGGAACAAACCTCACTATCAAGGACGTCGCCCTTCTAGAGGTAGAGGAACATCCCGACAGTCCTCTTCAACTACCAAGGACACCGGCAAACAATGAGGGTTCACTTCCTCCGTCGCCGTCACCCACTCCAGTCGGAGGAAGGATCTCCGGTCATGTAAAAGAGTGGCACGAAATAACAAACGATCAAGGGGTGCTAAATATACTGATGAATGGCTATGCACTACGTTTTCGTGCCCCCCCAAGGTACATTCCGCCAGTGAAACCAACAGTTCACCAGCTGCCACTCTTGCGTCGAGAGGTGTCTACTCTACTACAAAAACTGACCATAGAAAAAGTTCCCCCATCACAGCAAGGAGAAGGGGTATACTCCAGGTATTTTCTCGTACAGAAGAAGGGTCTAGAAGAGAAGTTCAGACCCATTCTCGATCTACGTCTCCTAAACAAAAACATCAAAAAAGAAAAGTTTTGCATGCTGGCGCTCCATCAAATATACCCACATCTTCAAAAAGGGGATTGGATGTGCTCGATAGACCTCCAGGACGCGTACTTCCATGTCCCAATTACACCACGGCACAGAAAGTTTCTACGCTTCATGGTAGGCACAAAGTATTATCAGTACAGAGTCCTACCGTTCGGCCTGAAATCTGCACCTCGAGTATTCACGAAATGCATGGCAGTGGTAGCCGCGGCTTAACGTCGTCAAGGTCTGTTCGTCTACCCATATCTCGACGACTGGCTTCTGAAGGGCTCCTCTCCTCAAATGGTAAAAGACCACTATCAAATAGGCCTGAACTTACTGCAGCGCCTCGGCCTTCATGTAAATATAGAGAAATCAATCCATCAACCCACTCAAAGGATACACTATCTAGGGGCTACCCTGGACTCCAGTGTAGGAAAAGTGTTTCCTTCGGAGGAGAGACTATTATCTATCCAACAGAAGTGCAATCTCCTTCTTCAAGCCCATCAACCCTCCGTTCGTCAAGTCGCTTCACTTCTGGGTTCGATGGCATCCTGCATTTTCCTGTTTCCCAACTGCAGGCTGAGAATGAGGCCTCTTCAACAGGACTTGGAAGACAAATGGGACCAGACGTCGGCACAATGGGAAGACAGGATTCTTCTTTCCCAGTCTGCGAAGGCTTCCATTCCCTGGTGGATTCACCGGAGAAATCTCTTGGTGGGAGTTACTTTCCATCAAACTCCCCCGACACAATCCCTGATCACGGATGCTTCACTTCAGGGCTGGGGAGCGCACATGGGTCTTCTACAGATGCAGGGCAGGTGGTCGATCAAAGAACAATCGTATCATATAAATATACTAGAACTAAGGGCAGTACATCTAGCCCTCAAGGCGTTCTACCCATCGATACAATCCAAATCGATATTGGTACAAACGGACAACACGACCACCATGTACTACCTAAACAAACAAGGGGGGACTCGCTCTCGCCCTCTGTCCCTGGAGGCTCAGGCGATTTGGCATTGGTTTCTGGCCAGACAGCTCTCTATCACGGCGGTCCATCTGCCAGGGGAACAAAAGTCACAGGGGGATTCTCTGAGCCGCCACTTCGAAGATCAGCAAGACTGGGTTTTAAACAACGAAGTGGTGGTAGACATTTTTCTACGATGGGGTCCTCCAACCATCGACCTCTTCGCGGACGAGTCAAACAAAAACTGCCACGCCTTCGCGTCAAGGTTTTGCCGTCCAGGATAAATAGGGAATGCCCTTTTGATCGACTGGTCAGGAACCTTTTTGTACGCTTTTCCGCCTCTTCCTCTCATCCCGAAGGTGATAGCCAAATTCACACGCTCCAGGATGAGAATGATTCTGGTAGCACCAGACTGGCCACGGCATTGGTGGTACCCGGACCTGCTGCACCTCTCAGAGTGCCCACACAGGAGGCTTCCGTGCAGACCGGACCTTCTGTCAAAAATGAACGGGAAGATTCATCATCCCAACCTTACCTCGCTGAGCTTGGCAGCATGGGTCCTGGGGTCCTCCAGTACGGTCATTTAGATCTCCCTCAGGACTGTATGAACATTTTGAGGAAATCCAAAAGACCTTCCACGAGACATTCATATTCCTTTAAGTGGAACAGATTTTATCTGTGGTGCATACGAAATGGTTTTCAGCCTACTAAATGTCAAGAGGAGGTAATTTTACCATATCTCCTTCATTTGGCTAACTCCGGTTTAAAATTTAATTCCATTAAGGTACATTTGACTGCCATTACAGCCTACAGAAAGGCTCCAAATCAGCCCTCTTTCTTTCAGCTCCAGGTGGTAAAGGATTCCCTTAAGGGTTTAAAGAAGGTTTTTCCTCCTGTTATACCTCCCTCTCCTCCGTTGAACCTGGTTCTTTCCAAAGTGATGGGTCCCCCCTTTCGAACCTATTCGTAAGGCGACCCTCCAACATCTCACATGGAAAACCACCTTTTTGGTAGCGATTACTTCAGCTCGCAGAGTAAGCTAGATTCAGGCACTCTCTTCCAAAGAACCGTACACGGTTTTTCATCACAACAGAGTAGTGTTAAGGACCCACCCCTCCTTCCTTCCGAAGGTGGTGTCGGACTTCCATGTCAACCAGACAATATCGCTGCCTTCCTTTTTTCCCAATCCTTCTACACCAGCAGAAAGATCTCTTCATTCCCTTGATCTCAAGAGAGTTTTAAAATTCTACTTAGATAAGTCCAAAACCATCAGAAAGTCGGACCAGTTATTTTTAAACTATGGTTCTATCAGGACAGGTTTCCCAGCCTCCAAGAGCTCCATTTCCAGAAGAATAGTGTCTTGCATCAAGCTGACATATCAATTGGCAAATAAACCCCTTCTGGTTTCTCCCAAGGCACATTCCACTAGGGGAAAGGCAGCTACAGTGGCATTTTTGCACAATGTTCCAATGGCTGAGATCTGCAAAGCAGCCACTTGGAAATCAGTACATACTTTCACGAGACACTATTGTCTTGATTCTGATTCTAGAGCAGATACTGAAGTGGGCCAAGCCTCCTTGAGGAATCTATTTCAATGTTAACTCACTCTAAATGTTTTTCTTTCAATGTTACTGCGTTTTTTATAATGCTCATTTGCTCGCAGGAAGAGGGGATGGGCTTGCTACTCGATTCAGTGCTTATGACTATTGATGAGGATCCCCTGGAAGAGAAGGATAAGTTACTTACCTGTAATTCTAGTTCTCTTCCAGGGGTATCCTCATCAAAGTCATAAGCAACCCTCCCACCTCCCCGTGCGAATGAGCTAACATTGTCATTTCTTTGTGCCCTGACCTCCGGGTCGCTGCAAAGAACTACTGACCTAACTGTCACCCCTGAGGCATGATGGGAAGCTAGGGGTCATGGCTTCCTTAAAGGCATGGTGCCAGTTTTTTGCTGCTCTGCATTTGCTTTCATTTGCTATGTTATCTCTGTTGCAATGCAGCCTATGGGCTAACAATGCCTGTCTTTTTCTTCTTACAGGACTACTTTTCTGCTGTTCATTAAAAGCAGTTCAAGTGCCTTTTGGTCTTCCTGGTTTGTTTATATATGTGCAAAGTCTACATTTCACAGCAGATATATATAGAGCTGTGTATATATATGTTTTCATATATAATTTTTATATATTTTCCGGGGTCCCCGCGCATGGGCGGGAATATTCAGTGCTTATGACTTTGATGAGGATACCCCTGGAAGAGAACTAGGATTACAGGTAAGTAACTTATCCTTATTAGTCCACACCCGAACTATACTAGCAGAAACTAGCTATGTGGCAGTTAAACTATGACCGGACCAACAGAGTCAAATACACTCGGGCACTATGCAAATATAACTATGTAATCAGAGCAGCAAATAAAAAGTGCTGTGCATTAAAAATCCTAGCAGCGAAAAATACTCTGTGAGAAGTGTTTAGCACAATTGAACAACTGACTAACCCAATTCGACAGGCTACTAAACTGATTTCTGTTCAACACCTGACCAATAAACTGGCATTTTTAGCTCCATTTAGGGATCTAGTCAAAAAACTGTTGCAGCTGTTGTTGATAGGTATTGCTTCAGGGAGTACTATCCCTTATTACTGGGAGTAACCCAAATAAACATTTGCAGTTTCAGCCTCTGTCTGAGAAAACTCAGACGTGGATACGTTGTCGCAACCCAGTTGTCTCCCTAATAGATATTTGTCTATTTCTAAAGAGGTAAGTGGCAAAATTATACGTCAAAGATGATAAATTCCTCTTGGAAAACTGGTAATATACTAAAAGATTTAAAGAACTCTATAGTTCTTCCCCCTATTAAAAAAGCAGGGTCTTGATATAGATGACCAAGCAAACTATCGCCCCATATCATTGTTACCCTACTTGGCAAAACTGTTGGATAATGTGATTGTCATACAACTCCAGGAGTTTGTAGTGCCAAATGGCATCTTAGACTCTTCCCAAGCAGGGTTTTGCAGGGCTTCACCTAGAAACAATGGTGACATTGGCTGTTGATGACATGAGAAAATTGCTGGGTACAGTTTATTCCTGGTGTGATTGCATTATTAGATCTATCAGCCATGTTTGATTACACCAGTCACCTTGTCCTGATTAAGCAGCTATAGGAAGCAAGGTCTGCGGGCTGTGTGCTGGCCTGGATTTCAACTTTTCTAATCAAGCGTAGTCAACTATTTCAATTTGGCCCCTTTAATTAGAACCCACAGATATTAACTGGGGTGTACTCAGGGCTCTCCACGTCCACCATCCTTTTTAATATTCAAGAATATTTGTAATCTTTCTCCGCGAGTTCCAGTTCACAAGTCTGTGCATGCTAACGATACACAAAATTAGAGAACTCCTAAAGATCTACAGCCTGTTTGCTACAAATCTCTTGGCACCCAGATAAAGAATGTTTCTGAAGTCCAGTCGCGAGATGATTAAAGACTGAACAATCATTTGCCCGACCTGGGGATGGGTATGGAAAAAGCCAATAACCGATTTCAGGCTTCTGAGAGTACCAAAACACATGCCCGCTAATGCCTTGACTTGTGGTTCAAATGAGAGTATGTCATCAAGGCAGACACCCAGATTCTTTACAGCAGATTTTGGCTTGGGAGGAGACCCTAACACCTTTGGCCACGAGGGATCTTCCCAAACCTGAGCGGGCTTCCCCAACAGAAGAATTTCAGTTTTATTAGCATTCAACTTAAAGCAATTTTAGTGCATAAACTCCGCAACAGCGGTCATACAGTTCTGAAAGTTAGCAGTGGCCTCTGTTGATTCCGCTGACAAGGAGACGATAAGTTGGTTCTCATCCGCATACGAAACCACAGACATTCCAAAATATTTCACCACATCCGCCAATGGCCTGACGTAGATGTTAAAGAGGATGGGACTTCGTGCCGAGCCTTGCAGGATGCCATGCTCCAAAACTCTTTGAGAAATGCGAAAGGGGTGAGGATATCCCTTGGAAAGATCAATCAACCAGGCCCAAGCCTTGCCATGCACCCCAGTCTCATACAGTCACTGTAGTAGCACCTTGTGAGACACCATATCGAAGGCTGTACTTAAGTACAAAAGAATGAGTGCTGTTGAGCCACCTTCATCTACAGCAAGACACAGAGCCTCCATAACCATAAGAAGAGCAGACTCTGTTCTGTGGCTGGGTCTAAACCCGTTCTGCAAAGGATCATACAATTGATCTTTTTAACAAGGCTGAAAGAAGATTAATAATATGTTTTCCACTACCTTTGTCAGAAACAGTAGGAGAGAAATTGGTCGGTATTTTTTCTGCTGGGCAGCATCAGACGAGGGTTTCTTCAAAAGAGGATAACTTTGGTGTGTTTCCATGCCGTGGTAAACAACGCCGAGGACAGAGAAAGATTGGCTGATTTTAGAAAGGTAGGCATAACAAGCTCCTGCAATTTAAGTGTAAGCTCAGGTTTGATCGGGTCATCAGGAGAACCCGACTTAACTTTGCTCATCAGGCAGGCGAAAGAGGTGCTGTCCAGTAGAGCTAGGTCCATCAATTTATCCCCCGGTAACTTGCAGCCCATTCTTGATGCTGGGCCCTCACCCTTTGACCTGCAAGACGCAGCGAAGTGTACGTAGATGTCAATGGTCCACAAGTTTGTCTCAGTTCTTGTTAGAGGCCTCAGCCAGCTGCAGGTGCCAGTTTGATCAGGCTGTTGACAATTGTATACATTTCTTTTGAAGGATTGCTGCTGTTTTTAATTTTATCCGCAAAAAAAATCAGCACATGCCTTTTTGTTAATTTTATGGTAGACTTTCATGGCTCTCATATAAGTATTTTTAGCTAAAGCGTCATAAGATTCCATCCAAACGCGTTCAAGAGCTTTACAGCACTTTTTTCAGCAATCTATCTATCATTAAACCAGGAGGTCGAAGGTCTCTTCTTCACCTGGCCCAAACAGACAGCTATAAAGGCATCCAAGTCCACTGCTAGCCAGACCTTTGCTTTCAGCATGGCTACCTCAATGTTAGAATACAATTGAGGAATATTAGCCTGAATGTGGTACCGAATATTGTGATATCCAGTTTTTGCCTTTGCCTTCCCATAACAGAATTGATGGTACCTTTCCCCGAGGCATTTGGGATACTCAAACCACTTGGCACCATGCGGTGATCAGACCATACCACTGTAAAAGGGGTGGATACTTGAAGGTTAAATATATTAGAAAAGACAGGGTCCAAAAGATGACCTGCAGCATGCATGTGGCCTGTCACTAGCTGTGTCAATTGAATGGCTTCCAAGTTCAAGAGATCAAACTGCTTCTCATATAGTCCACTCTAGTAACACCCACCCTTTCAGCCAAACGCAAAAATAAATTTATGTAAAGCTCATGTGTTCTATGCCTCATTTGTCTTCTCTTTACTACTCTTTTAAGCACCGCAACCAAGGCCTGAATAAGGTCACAATGGTGGTCATCACACAGAACACTAAAACACCAAACACATCCCCTATAGGAAACACTGGAACTCAACATTCTTCCAGCTAAGCACTCTGTGGTGCGTCGTGCTACCTATTCACTAGCATGCTTCAGTACCTTGTTAAGGGGTTAGAAGCCTTATAATCTTTTCAAGACAATACTGGGCAGCCAATGTCACAAATCAATAACTGCAGTTTAGGACCATGAAGGGCATTTTCAGATGATTTCATTTATTTCAGTGGACGTCTCAACAGACCTTTGTCTATAGATGTGAGATGTTTTACTTTGCAAGTCACACCTTAGTAACCTGGGAAAGTGTGTGATGAATTAAAAAATTTCTTAAAGATTGAGGGGTTTGAGAAACCTTGTGGGAAAGGGACTTCCACAAGGATGCGAATTGTGATTTGCACTGGGACAATTCTATTCTTCCGTTCTGTGAGCTTCATTGCTATAGCTCTATGCTGACCTCATGCATGCTGACTGCTTGCCTAGCCACTGTATATGCTCTTCCCCAATTCTGTGTAATAGCCAAGTTTTTTTCTTCTTCTTTACAGAGCCACTGCTGAGTGCTCTTTTGCGGCGTATGCCAGCCCTGGAAGCCCTGGAGATTTTAAAGCTAGTAAATTGCCCAGAGTCCTTCACTCCAGACATGCGCTGCATCATGGGAGAGTCGCCTAATATTCAAGGGTATTTCGTTTTAGCTGGCATGAACTCTGCAGGCGTCTCCTTTGGTGGCGGTGCTGGGAAGTAAGTAAAATGTACATTGCAATCTTTTGTAATAGTCATAATTATGTATCATTTTAAGGACGTTCCATATTAAAGTAGCACTGCTTGAAGTGGCTCTATTTCTGTAGCAAACAGAGTAGTCTTTTTTTCTAAGAATATTTTTATTCATTGAAGGATCTGGATTGGCATTAGAACAAATATGATGCTTTTTTTTAAACATCTTTAGAACAAATATGATGCTTTTTAAAAAATTATTTTTTATTGGCTTTCTTTTAACAAACAACCAAACGCACATCATGAGGATAACAAGTTACAACAGCAGCAGTACATAGACATTCAAAAGAGTATGACCTATCGTAAACTGGGGGCACAACACTTGTCAGGTCAATTTTGTAAGAATGACTAAATGGAATATCACAGGGCAGAACTGATTGAATGGTAGTAGTCCCACCATTTCCCCCAGATCTTATGTTTCCTAGCGCAGCCCTCATTCCTGTAAACCGACTTCTGTGCCACAGCACATTGATCCATCCCCTTAATTTCATTCTGATACTGTTGTGGCTGATGGCGTACTCCAGTGGTTAGCTATATCTGATAGAGACTTCTAGCCAAAGATTCCTCACCTTAGAATATTCCCCAGACATAAGACTGGATCAAAAAATTATTCTGAGTAGCTCCCTTGAGCACCAGTAGATGGTGTCTTTTGGCTCCGTGCGGCGTTGTCAGCGTCGTCCGCATAGTAAGTGACGTCCGTGGTGCCTATGTAGATGCCACCCCAGCGCGCGGACCTCGGTTTCAGTTCCTCCTTTTCTGTGCCATCAGTGCAGATCTGGATCGACTTCCCCTCAGTCATTTTTTTACTGGATTCTTGCGACTTTTTGTCAACATTCCTCTGTCTTTTCATGACTGTGGCTCCCACAGACCCAATTGGACCCAAAGCCAGAGGTCTACCCAATCTGCTCCCCCTCCAGCAACCGCAGCCTCAAAGTCCTTTAACATGCCCTCACAACATCATGGGCAACCGGTTGGCAGCAGGATACTGCCTCGTGCCTTAATGGCGGATGATAATGTCAGACAAATGGGTGCTTCAGATTATCCAACGGGGTTATGCCCTTCCTTTCCAGCACACCCTGCCACGTTTGCCACCCTTCTCTGATCGGCTTTTGGAGGAGCACCTTTCGCTCTTGCGACAAAGTACAGCCTCTTCTGGCCAAAGGCGCCATCAAAAAGATGCCTCTATCAGAAGTAGGTCGTAGGTTGCTATTCCCGCCTCCATCCTATTCTAGACCTATGCCCTTGCAACTACTTCCTGAAAAAGAAAAGTTCAAAATGATCACTAGCCCAAGTTCTGTCTGCTCTGCATCCCGAAGACTGAATGATAGCTCTGCACTTGCAGGACTCGTAATTCCATATTCCTGTTCTGCCAGCCCACAGATGTAACCTGCGGTTCATGGTAGGTCAGGAGCATTTCCAATTCGCTGTGCTCCTTTTCTGCCTTCCCTTCGCCCCTCGGATGTTCACAAAGGTGATGGCAGCGGTTGCAGCCCATCTGCGGAGTCTGGGGATTCTAGTCTTCCCCAACTTTGACGACTGGCTGTTTGAAGGCGGCTTTGCCCTAGGCCATCGTCTCTCAGATTAATGTGGACCTCCTGCATTCGCTGGAGTTCTCTATCAATGTACTGAAGTCACACCTGACTTCTTCTCTGATGCTCCCTTTCATCTGAGCCATTGTGGACACAGCTCAATTTTGCGCTTATCCTTCAGAGCAGCGAGTCCAGGATATTCAGGTTATGATACAGATGTTTCAGCCTCTATCCTAAATTTCGTTGAGACTGGTTCTGAGTCTGCTTGGCAGCATGGCCTCCTGCATCCTGCCGGTAAAACATTCCTGTTGGTATATGCAGGCTCTGCAGTGGACCTGAAGTTCCAATGGACTCCGCATCTGGGGAATTTCTTCGACCTGGTCCAAATGTTGGAGGGAATTGCGTAAGACCAGCAGTGGTGACTAACGAACTAGGATTGGGTCAGTGGTAGACCTCTTTTCCTTCCCCACACAGAGATCACAGTAGTGACAGATGCATCACTTCCTGGTTTGGAGATGCCATCTGGGAGAGGAGGAGATCAAAGGACTCTGGTCTCTGGCGGAGCCTCAACTCCACTCAACTTGTTGGAGCTATGACCAGTACTTTTGGCAATGAAAGACATCTTTCCATTCATCTAGGGAAGGCTGGTTCAGGTGCTCACAGACAAAACCACTGCCATGTGGTACTGCAAGAGAGCTCTGCGCCTCTGGACGTGGCTCGAGTGTCAGGACATCTTTCTGGTGGTACAGTACCTGGTAGGCTTCTTAAACTCCAAAGCAGACAAACTCAGCTGGCAATGCCTTGCGTTTCACTGTGGCGTCTCCATCCGGAGGTTGTGCAAGATCTCTTCCGCAACTGGGGAGAACAATGGTTAGATTTAGTCACCATTGCTGAGAACAGGCAATTTCAGCACTTCCGCGCGTTGGAGTTTCCAAGGCGGCTCTCTCTCAGAGACGCATTTCATCTCAAGAAGTTATGCTTCTTTTCCGCCTATACCACTCCTTCCCCAAGTCTTCAAGAAGATCAGGACTGACTGGGCCCAGGTCTTCCTTGTAGCTCCAGATTGGGCACGGAGAGTCTGGTATCCCCAACTCCTGAGCATGAGCTTCGGTTCTCCGTTTGGGCTGCTCCTTTGGGACGACCTCCATTTGCAGCAACAGGACAGGGTTCTCCACCCGAACCCTCACACTCTCCACCTACATGTGTGGAGATTCAGCAAAGACAATTGAGTGTGTTAGACCTCCCTCCCAAAGTGCGTGGTGATATCTTAACTGCCAAGAGTCTTTCTACGAGAACAATATACCTACCGATGGAACACATTTGTGGCTTGGGTGTTGCAAAACAAGTTGACCCTCTGTCTGCACCCATGTCTGAATTTTACTTGTTTGTGCTTTTGCTAGCTCGGCAAGGCCTTGCTTTGAGTACAGTTACAGGGTACCTTTCGGACATTTCAGCTTTCTTGCGGTTGTTGGATCATCCCTCCCTGTTCAAGTCACCCATTGTGACACGCTTCCTGAAAGGTTTACACATTTCCACCCACACCTTGCATTTTAGTTCTTATGTTTCTGTTGTGCTCATTAAATCAGTCTTCCTCGTGGATATTGCATCTGCCAGGGCTGTTAGTGGGTCGCGAGTGCTCCTAGCCAATCCTCTGTGCCCTAACTTCTTCCTAGACAGACTGGTCCTTAGAACCAGTGCCTTCTTCCTTCTCAAGGCTGTGACACCGTTTCACATTGGGCAAAGATTACCTTGCCGACTTTCTTTGCTCCACCTCACTCTTCCAAGGAAGAGGAGAGACTTCACCGCCTGGATTTAATAAGAGTGTTGTTTTTCTACATTGATCGTACTAAAGACATCCGAGTGGACAATTAACTCTTTGTGGGATTTGTTGGAGTGCAGAAAGGCAAAGCAGTGGAAAAGAGAACCATCTACAGGTGGATTGTCCTCTGCATTAAAATCTGCTATGCACTGGCCAAAGAAGCAACCCCCTGAGGGTTTGCGGACTCATTCTACCAGGGTCAAGCCTGTGTCACTGAGTCCCAGTCCTGGACTTTAATCATGCAGGCACCTGGGCATTGCTGCACTTGTTTGCCAAACACTACTGCCTTGACGTCAGGTCTGCCGTGATGGGCATTTCGCCCCTTTTTTCCTCTAGGACTTTTTAGTGTAAACAGTCCGCAGACCCACCTCCGGGGAGATATTTCTTTGGTATCTATTGTAAGGTAAAGCATCTATGGCTAAAAGTCTCCATCAGATGAACAAGTTACTTACCTTTGGTAATGCCTTATCTGGTAGAGACTGTCTAGCTACAGATTCCTTACAGACCCTCCCATCCTTACTTTTCTGCAAACTTTGATTTCCATCTTAAGAGATCCTTGAGGACCTCATTCTAGCACACTGGTTCTATACCTCAGTATGGCTTTGTTGCTTCTGGCGTGGGGAAAAATAGCGATGAAACTGGGGTCAGCGCACCATGGTAGTGCCTATATACGTCTCCAGTGACACCACCTACCGACGCGGAAGGGGACTGCTCAGAAACATTTCCATTTCGCCTGGGGAATATTTTAAGGTAAGGAATCTGTGGCTAGATAGAGAGACCACCAGATAAGGCGTTACCAAAGGCAAGTAGCTTGTTCATCATGTTTAACCCCCACGTAACCAAATTCAAGTCAACATCTTTTCACCCTTGGTCTGTTCCCAACCAGCCTGAATCCCCAGGAGAATACTTGCCATATGGATGAATGACTCTAATGGCTCACTACACCTAGTACAATATGGGTATGGGTCTCTTTTCATGCAGTGCAACCGATCTGGGGAATAGTAAACCCTGTGGAAATGTTAAAATTTAATCAGCCTCAACCATGCCAAGATGACTCATTCGTGAGCAGTCAGTTTTGCATCATGCAAGTCATCATTGCCTGTCATCATTGTCAATTTTCACGATATCCGCGGTCCCCTTGCTCAGAGATCTGTCAAGGGGGGTCACGGTTGTTTTCCACTAAGGTTCAGTACAAGCCAGATATGCCCTTATTCTCAACCTTTTCCAAGGTCAGTTTCGCTTCTAAGGGATTCAAATCTGGTATGGGATTTAACCTGTGTTTGTATTTGTGTGTCTCAGTTGCAAAAATCGGAAAAACTGAGACTTAACGTAAGTCGTGTTCAGCAGCCAGGTGTGCGTAGGATTTCACGTGAGTCACAGCCCAGATGTCCCCCAGTTTAGATATATTTATGACACCCCACAGCCGGAAGCCCAGGAGCCTGTTCAATTGGGGGATCTAGTTACTGAATCAAAGGAAAGTTTCTTTGGTCAGTTTTCTATCCTAAGACACTCACCAGCTGTTAATAACTAGTTTCGTAGTAAGTGGGAGAGAAGCTTCCAGTTTCCTGTTATAGAAATGTGTTAATATGTCATGGTGTTCCAGGCAATGCAGTACTAGATGGAGGGCTGGGTTGTTTCAATTTATAGGAAGTATTTAGGCAGGCCAGTAGTAAAGTTGGATGCCCCGGGATCCCCAGTTTGCCTTTGTAGTGTGACAGGACGCATTTGTTGAATTCCATAGAAAGGACGTCAAATTCAATTTCAATGTTTAAAAAAAGAAAGAAGGCAATGTGAAGAGGTAATTTAGTAGTATATAAAGGATTTGAGGGAGAGAGATCATTTTGTACAAGGCCTCTCTACCCGTTATAGAGAGCTGCAGTTTTCCCCAGGTATCCATTTGCACCTTGAGTTTATTCAGGAGTGGATAGAATATTCAGATTCCAGCTTTCTTCTGAATCTAGGGAACTATAGATCCCCAGGTACTTATAAGGTCCCACCATGATCTTTAGATTTAGGATGTCTAACTCTCAAAGTTAACAGATTCTGTTAGGGGAACCTCCTTTGATTTAGGCCAGTTTACCCCCAGCCCCTAAGCATTGCCATATATTTCAATAATGTGCATAAGTTTTGGAATTCAAAGTTGTGGGTTTTGTATGGACAATAGCATGTCATCCACACAAAGGGCTATCCGGTCTTCCAACCCCCCACCCCAGTCTATACCCCATACCTTTGTATCCTCCCTAATCCAGCAAGTCAAAGGCACCATTACTAGGGTGAAGTGCAAAGGGGAGAGGGGATATCCCTTTCGGGTGCCCTTTCAATTGGAATGGGGCGAGACAATGCCCCATTTACTTGGACTTGTGCCTGGATTAGAGCAGCTGTGTGTATGCCTGAAACCTGGGGCCAAAGTTGATCCTCTCCAGGACTTTGTGCAAGAAAGGTCAAGAGACATAGTTGAAGGCTTTTTCAAAGTCCAGTAGGACTGTCGTTGGTTCCAATGATTTGTCAGTATTGGCAAGGATAATATTAATTGTCTAAAACCTTGTCTGGTCCCTCTCTGTCGAACTCTTTTTGATCCTACCCTATTAATAATTAAGCTATTTTGGATATCCTGATGGCCAAGACTTTGGCAAGTATTTTTTGCCTCCGTGTTTATTAATGCTATGGACCTTTATGAGGGGATTCAGCCACAGGCTTCCAGTGTTAGCCTAAAGTGCCTCCTGAAACAGGCTGCCCAGCGGGCCTCCTAACCTACTAGCATTCTTCTTAAAAAATTAAATGGGAAAACCCGATGACATGGCCATGACGGCCTCTAATATTTCAGTTTCGCATATCGGATTATGTATGTCGGCCCTATCCTCTCCCTTGAGTGCAACCATGGGGAGGTCTCCAGCGGGTTGGGGACAGCTTAATACAATGATTCATAATATGTAGCAAAGGTCTCTGCAATAGCCTGTGTGTTTGTGAGCAGACCCAATATTGAGTCTATAATCTCAGCAACTATCAGAAGTCCTACACCATGATTTGCAATAAATGTATAGACTTCCCTGTTGTGTCCCCCTGTACCTAATGTCTATGTTACAAAGTTGTTTTTTTAAAATTTTGCTATGTTGAGCAAATTTGCCTCTGAGGGACATTCGTACTACCTCCAGTCTTTGAAAGGTTTCCCTATTAGCATCAAATTTATGTTGACCGCTTAGCTCCTCTAATGAAGCCTCAAGGTCTTTAATTTCCTTATTTCTATTTCTACTCCATCCCGAAGTATTGGAGAAAATATTGCCTCAGATTGCAACTTTCATATCTTCCCAAAGTGTTTGGGAAGACGAAAAAGAGGGTGTGTTCAAATGGAAATATTTTTCAATATCTTCCCACAACCTATTGGCAAACTGACCATCTGTTAACCACCAGGGATTGAGGCACTATTGCCCCTTTATTTCTCCCGAGGGTCCTTTAAAGGTAATTTCCATTGGGGAGTGGTCCAACAGACCTCTGGTTAGCTACTGAGAACCAGAAATCTCCTTCAGATCCACTGCTGGAACAAGAATGTAGTCTAACTTAGAGTAAGAATGATGCGCCCCGGAGTAGAAATTAAAGGCATGGTCCGAGGGATGCAGCACCCTCCAGCCATTGCTCAATCCAAGCTTAGCTGTCCGACACAACCGTTAACCATAGCGCATCACTCATACTCCTCGAGCCCACCCCTGGGTGCATGTCACTGTTACATTCCTCTCCCTTCACCGGTTTCCCGAAGGGGAGATCTAGGAGCAAGGATTGCGGGGCCGTCAGGTTATTGTCGATTAGGGTAGGAGGGACATAAACACAAAGGATTTTCGACACATTAACTATGTTGCGAGTCCTTTTCTAATTATTCTTGTGAGGCCGGAACTCCACCTGCTCCTCACCCACTCCCAGTTCTCTTCAGGAGACTCGTAGAAGATTGATTTGCCCTGGTGCAACACCTTAAGCTTTGCGGAGCACAGCAGCAGATATTGTAGTTGCATTGCTCCCAGTTTTTGTTTCGCTCCTTCAAAGGATTTGCATTGTTGCTGTACCTTCGTGGTATAGTCTGGGAAAATCAACACTCTTGATAAGTTGCACTGCACTTCACCTCGTTCTCATGTTGTACGAAGAATCCAATCCCGGTCTGCATAATTCAGGATTCTGTCTATCAATGGTGTAGGGAGGGGGGAGGAAGGAGGGGGGTGACAGGAGGGGGCCTATGAGCCCTTTCCAGAAAGAAACGGGAGGACAGCTCCCCCAACAGGCACCCAGGATTTGAACTGGTTTAGCAAAAATAAGGAGGAATTTGGGCCTTCCTTTCCCTCAGGGATTCCCACTAGGCATAGATTGTTGCAGCGGGATCTCCCCTCTGCATCTTCCATCCTCTGTTCCAGCTGCACTGATGTCTCCTTGAGCGTTTGAAAGGCCTTTGTCAGTGAACGAAGCTTGTCCTCATCTGTAGAAATGCTGGTTTCTGCCTCTTTTGTTCGATCTGCCAGGGTTCGCACATTCTGGCAGAACAAAGAATGTTCAGCTCCGTCCCACTGATTTTCTCCTCCTACGTCTTTTGAGAGGTTTAAATGACTTTTAGGAACATTTCCAAGGAGACTTGTCCAGGCATTGGCTCCTGTAGATCTGCTTGCGTGGGACCTGGACAGGGCCAGACTGGGAACACTAAGCAGCCCTGGCAAATTTGTCAGACCCGCCCCCGGAGCTGGGTTCGGGGGGGTGTGGCTGCAAGGGTGAACAACTGCAGCTTTAGTTACTGGGGGTCGATACTGCAACACTGCTGCATAACCAGCCCCCAGTAAAAAAAGCCCCCCACCATCTCATAACGGGCCCCCACCCTTCCAGCTTCCCAGGGAAACGCCCGATGCCCGGTACGGCCAGTCAGGCCCTGGGGCCCGAGTGTTTAACCCTTGGTGGGGGCAATTTTGTGAACTTGTCGATTTTGCCTTGGTGTCCCGAGCTCTGGGCTTTATCCTTGCCCTTCCCACAGGATAGCCACGCCAACTAAGGTCCGCTCAAGTGGCACCACTGCGTAGCACGCTTCAGGGGATAGGCTGTAGTAAGCCAGGGTGGGTCCACCACCCGGATCAGTATTGTTCCAAGTTATCACCACCTAAAGCACTGATGTCCCCCCACTCAAGACACTGTGCAGGGTTTCTCGGCAAATTGAGGATAGGGGAGAGGCAGGGTCAGGAGCACCCACTACTAAGTCGGGATTGTCCTCTAGGTCATCCGCCATGGGTGGGAGTGGGTACGGCTGCCACAATCCCCAAGTCACCCGCCAGCGACCCCCCCACACCCCAATCTGCACTGCAACACTGTTCACCAATCTGAATTGGAATGGGGGGGGTCCCCAGGGAGACAGGGGACTGGCTCAGCCACCGTGCAAAATCTACTAGCTGCCTCTTGCAGCCGTCAGTCCAGCACCCGTGCTCCATGACCTCCACCGGTACCATGGAAAATCCTTACTCCTCTCCCCCCACACCCCAGAGGGCCGACTCATTGCACCCGGGGAGGGCAACAGATTAACTTTCCTGCTGAGCCTGCCGTACCTTATCTTGTCTCTGCTGCCTACAGCAGCAGCTATCTCATCTGTCTGCTCTGCACAGAGCTGTAACAGTGTCTCCCGAGCCCGCTGCACCACAACTCCCTTGCGACCTCTTCAATTGGTGGGAGGATGTGTAGGCCAGATAGGGATCCCTGGCCTCTGGCCCAGGTCGAATCTACCTGTGGAGCTGGCGTTGACAGTTATGCAGCGAGGGCTTCTCTCAGGGTGTCAGTGGCAGACAAGCACCTCGCCTTGGGACAAATGTGCACTGTAGTTCAGAGCTCTACATCAGGAGGGTTTAGAGCTCCTAAGCTGCAGGATTGATGCAATCAGGTCAGGAGCCGATTAACTTGTGCCCACCATTTGGACACTAACCCGGAAGTCCAACAAATATAATGCTTGACAGAGAATGTAGAAGAGTCCAAGCGCAAAAGATTGCAATTCATTTTAGCTTCTCCCTTAGATCGATGTACATAGTAGAAACCGGTAACCTCCAGCATCCTTTCCTCCAGCATTGATCAAAGCTCCATGTGTGGTTGTTGACTAAGGGCCATGCAGAAAATTCGCTTTTAGAAAAAGGAATGCAGGCGAGAACAAGCATTAATCTAGACCATCCACAAAGCAGTGAGGACTCTTTGTTGCTCCTCTCTATTTGGAACCACATTTGTACAAAATGCTGAGATCAAGTTCATTTATAAAAAGTGCAGCAAACACTAGCATCAATTTAATTGGCATTAACTTTGTAACAGCAGGGGAAGGTTGCAGTGTCTCAGAAAAGCTTCACATTTCAGAGCTGGATGTATTTACTTGTTCAAATATGCTCTGTAACAGTCCTCACCATATTTTGTTACAGCAAGTTCCCCTGTAAATTCCATAAATTTACCTATTCACAAATATTCCAGTGGTACTCCCGGGTGCCTTTTTTAAGAGGCTTAACACTACGCTGTTAAAACTGGCCTGGGCCGGGAAGCAGCCGAGAGTGCAATGGAGGGTGCTGACGTTGCCATATCGTATGGGTGGTTTGGGCGCTCCAGATTTCGAATTGTATTATAGAGCTGCGCAGGCTTCCCACGCGTCCTTGTGGATACATGGTGCGCCTGAGGTACCTCACCTGCGCATTGAGAGAGAAGTGGCTTCCCCCAGGCCGCTGCCTTCGCGGCTGTTTGCACCTCCTGATCGCAGAACGGGTATCCTTGACTCGGTCGGGGCCACTACCCACGCCTGGCATCACCTCCTTAAGTTACAGTCGGGCGTCATATTGTATTCCCCTCTGACCAGATTGGAATGGTGCCGCTGGCTACCGCCCTGTCGGGATGGGGGCGTTGTTCGGGCGCTAGCCTCGATTGACATACACACTGTCGGGGACTTGTTTGCTGACGGAGTCGCTAGGACGTGGGAGGATGTAGTAGTCGGGGCGTCATCACATACGCTGCTTACTAGATTCCAGTTTCACAGAACTCGGCATGCGCTCTTACAGTTGTTGGGGCCCGATCTGGAAGAGCCACCTGAGCTTACTGCTCTCACACTCGTAATTAAAATGGCTGAGCCGACGAGATTAGTCTCTAAAATTTATCAACACACTATGGCGCACAGGGAACATCAGTATACTGCTGCTCGGCTGGCATGGCAAAGGGATCTGGGTCAGGCGGTCGGAGATGAAATGTGGGCTGTTAGACTTGGCATCTTTTGGCGTGTTTCCCCTGACTTTTTGCTTTCTGACCTCCCGGTTTTGACTCTGTTTTTGCTGGTGTAATGATTCTGCGCACTTTCCTCACTGCGGTCCAGTGGGAAAGTGCAAGTGCTCCTGTATAAAATGTATTATGGATTGGTGTTTCCATGATTGGCTTATTTGGTTTATGTGTCAGTCCCTTGTAAAGTGCACTGCGAGTGCCAGGGCCTATAGACCAAATGCTGTTTGTGGGCTGCAGCACTGGATTGTGCCACCCACGCAAACAGCCCGTAAAGTGTAACTCGGGCCTGCCATCGCAGAGCCTGTGCGCAGCCTGGGGCTGCCATGTCGACTTGGCAAGTGCACACACTTGCAAGTCCCTAAACCTTCCCTTTGCTACATGTTAGTCACCCTAAGGTAGGCCCAAGGTACCCCTGTGGGCAGGGGTGCGGTGTACGCGAAAGGTAGGACATGCCCTGGTGTGTGCGGCATGTCCTGATAGTGAATTACAGCCTAGTTCGTTTTCACTATTGCAAGGCTACCTGTTCCCCTAGGCCAGAACGGGCAGTTTTGATTATTACAGCTGATAATCCTAACTGACCCCGGGAACATGGTAGAAATTCGAGTTTAGTATGCCTGGACTCAGAATGATAAAATGCATCTTTTAGTGAAGTTGGTTTTAACATTCTGTGTTTGAAAATACCACTTTTAGAAAGTGGGTATTTTCTTGTCTAACCATCCAAGCCTGCCTCTGCGAGGTTGTGTATTCCTTGTCTGGAGTGTGAGTGACAGGGGCTGGGGGATGCCGGGAGACAGGGTGAGTCAGCGCAGGGCTGAATAGCAAGATCTACATGTAGATGGGTGGGAGGGGTCGCACCTGGGCCCTGAATAGGACAGTGCCTTCCCTCCACAATGCTGGCTCCACCTCCTGTGGTGCGTCTGATGTCCCTGGCCTACTCACTGAAAGAAGGGACGGAGACTTGTCAACAAAGTGCTCCAGAACTGGTTTGGACTAGGCAAAGGCCTCTCTGCCTTCAGAGAACAAAGGAATTTGGGATATAAATATTGGGGCCCTGACCCCATGAATTTAGATCTCGCTGGAATCAAGGAACCTGCCAAGACGAAGAGCTGGAAGAGCTGCCAGGAGGAGTACTGCCCCTTTGCTGTGTTGTTGCTTTGTTGGGTTGGCCTGCAGCTGCTGCTTCTGCCTTGGGCAGTGAAAGGACTGAACTTTCTACAAACTTGTGCTGAGTATCTCCAAGGGCCTGGAACCGAGCTGGCCTCCTGTTAAGAAGTCTCAGGGACTGCAAAGACTTCACAAGCCTCTGGGTACCGCTTCTGGAACGCTGTTTCAGTTGCCACAGAGGAAGGGAACCGCAACCGACTCAGTCAACCGAATCCATCCCTGGCCGGTGACCTGTTTGCACCGCAGACCGCATCGCCCAGCTTCGCATCGCAACCCTGGTCTCACCGTGGGCGGCGTCCGACGCCGCCAACATCGAGCCGCTGCTTGCACCGTGACCTGTGGGCACCGCAGTTCGCATCGCATCGCTTCACTGAACCAACCGGACCCGACCGACGCGGTCGCTGCAACTGGCTCAAGAGTCGTGACCGCACCGCATTTGGGGCACCGCTCGCACGTCTGCGACGCACCGCTCCCGACTCGCACCGCTGCCCGACGCCAGCTCCCGCACTCCGGCTTGGTCGCCTGCATCGCAACCTGTCAGCACCGCATCGAGCATCGTCTCGCCCTGCATCGCACGCCTTGGACTCACCGACTCCGTCTGCACGACGCTCATCGAGCCGCTGCCTGCACCGCATCGAGGGACACCGCACCTTGCATCGCTCCGTCTTGCACCGCAACCGCGACGAACGCCGACCGGCTCGTACACTCCGTACCAGCCACAACGAGAAAGGTACTGTAACCGAGTCTGTTCATGACTCTGCTGGCCCGTATCGACGCGGTCGGCTGGAACTGTTAGACTCTGTGGTTTTCAGCATCACGGTAGGCTCGGACGGAGCTACCGACTCGTACGAACTTTGCTTTTGTGCTATTCCTGCAAAGAAGAAGTTAACGTATCAAGTATTCATTCGTAAAGTATAGTATTGTGGATTTTTGTCGTAATTGGTCTTGTCTTGAGTATATAAAATATTGGTTATTTTTCTAAACTGGTGTGGTGTCCGTTTGTAGTGCTTACACTGTATTACTGTTGGTTATGTGCAAATGCTTTACACACTGCCTCTGAATTAAGCCTGACTGCTCGTGCCAAGCTACCACGAGGGTGAGCAGGGGTTACTTCACGAGTGTAACAACCCTTACCCTGACTAGGAAGAAGGGTCCCTACTTGGACAAAGGTGCAAGCCCTTGCCAACTAGAGATCCCATTTCTAACATGGGCCTATTGCTGTACTAGCACGAAAAGAGTGTCGCTCAACGGCAGACATAGACTGATACACTTTAAGTTCCTTAACAGGGTGTACTACACCCCAGAGAGACTCAAACGGTATGGACTGAGGGACGATGCACAGTGTGAGCGCTGTAGTGCACCAATTGCTGATTTCTTGCATGTAGCATGGCTCTGCCCGGGCGTGGCACAATATTGGTTGAGTGTGTTCTCCGAGTTGACTGTGATTGTGGGACAGACACTGGTGCCCGAGCTGGGTCTAGCGCTACTGGGTTACTCTAGACCGTTGCCCTCAGGGATACGTTGGCTAGTAGACATGGGTCTATTGTTAGCCAAGCGTAGAATTGCTGTCTGCTGGGCGAAAGGGCCCCTACCCACTAAGGCGCAGTGGCTTTCTGATATGGTGTATTGTTGTACCCAAACGGAGCTCTTTAGCGAACTACTCCCGCCTCGCAGTAGGCCCAAGAACTTCTGGGCGCTTTATGATGCGTATAGAGCCACTGAGGCTGGCCCCGACGAGTCCGCTGGGGAAGAGAGAAGAGAGTAGATACTTGGTCCTGCCGGGGTGTATTGCTCGTTGCTGTGGTATGTTGGTATGCCCCGAGAAAGGCAGGTATAGCCTTAGTATCATTGAGTTAATTAGTTGAAGAGGGCTGAGATGGGGGTAGGACTGTTTAATATGTTGTATCTTTGCAATGTCTCCTATCTTAAAGTGTTGTATAGTATTCATTGGGGAATGTACTGTGCATGCACCATGGTCGGACTAAATTTTCCTGTGTTAGCTCCACTGCGAACAGAATGCTAGTGCCTGTTGTCTATTGCGATGTCCACATTTGTTGGATGTAAAATGAAAACAAAAAAATTATAATTCTATAAATTTATGGCATGTGATCAAAACCTAAAGAACTGTGGCATCTGAATTCTGAACTTTCCTTGCATGTAGAAGGGGCACAACACCAGCAGCAGCGAAACAAGATCCAGTCTCAACCAACAAAAGTAGTCAACATGGACCGAAGCGTTACAAACATCTCTTCACACACAGAGCATTGAATGCACACGGTGCAGAGGTTCAAGCTCCTCTAGATCCTCAAATGAGATTTAGTTAGATAACATCCTGACCAGGACTTCTGAAACATTGTGTTTAGTTCTTTCAAGTGTCAAAGCTGGTGTGTCTCTGCTGTAAATCTTTGTGTGGATGTGTGCGATTGTGTCTGACAGATCAAGATGTCTGAAAGGCGTGTATGGGTGTTTTTATGTTACCTAATAGAGCTGTGGCTAAATTCGACATTACCTTCACTATCTTACTAGCACAGATGTAAATCATATTTGAGGCTGTACTACTCTTGAAGCCTCCTCAGCTTCATATTCTTGTGGTACGGGACATTTAAAGCCAACAATATTTGTATCTGGCTTTTGTAATGCATATAAACTATGAGGAAATTCTGGACCATGACAAGCTCTTCCCAAGAAGTAACCACCAATTGATTGTTTTCTCAGCAATCCAAAAGAAGTATTATACCTCCCCTGAATGAAGTAAGAAGATGCCTGGATGCAGTAGGGAAAAGGATCTGCGCCATATCTGTGACACCTATGATGTGGCAACAGAAAAGCCCTATTGGAGAAGATGTTTGTGGAAATCTTGAGTACATTTAAGTAGTTAATGCATGTTTAATACTCATCTGGGTCGCACACCGAAAATTTGCCCTCGAACGTCTGCTAAACCTATCGATGATTCTAGATTTACAAAGGGTGTACATTCTGCCGCTTTGTCAAAAACTTGTGTTTAATCACATGTAAGTTTAGCAGCTGATATTGCTCATGTTAAGGCCATCGACATTGTCCTGCGTAATTTTTTCTGGCTTTTTCACTTAGGCTTTTCTCTTGGTTCTGGGCTATCAGATCACTGCAGCACACCTTTAGTTGTAGAAAACATAAAATCAGATAACTTAATTGGACTTCTCTTTTTGGGGAAAGTTTTATACATGCATGATGTTTCTCTGGATGGGAGGGACGTTTATTCACCACAGGAATAATAGGACTGTTTTGACAGGCATGGCCAGCACAGTTGGGAGTGGTGGGGCGGGGTTGGGTAGGGGGGGGAAGTAGTTTTGCATCTTCAATCTCATGACTTCTTGATCAATTGGAAGACGTTCAAGGTGACTTCTGTTCAAGTCATTCATTCTTTTTTTGAGCAGGATTTCAGATGCTGAAAGGACTGGCGAGGCTTCAGTAACAAAAAGAGTTATGAAAATTCAGAAACTTGTCTTGGCACTCCTGAAAAAGGAGTCACACACTGCAAGAGTTTTGCTTCAGGTTCGGGGAGACATGGCTGCAACAATAATGTTGTTGCCAGGCTGCAATTTCATCCAGGGATTTTCATCCATCATCTCTTACCTTACTTCAAACTAGCATCTAAAATGCTTTGAACACTATGTTACACCCCTTATAAACCTTTCCACCACAGAAGAACTTCAAAATACAGAGTCTGCTTCAGTGTATCCCGTCCTCAACGCTTTGATTGGGGACACTCTTACTCTGATGAAGGTTCTTCTCACATGCTAGTTAAACATAAAAAGAATGAATCTGATTGAGCATGGCAATGCCAGCTATTGTTTCCAGGCCATCTGACAGAGAAGCCATGTGACATCGCCAACCAGATCTCTTTTCTACAACACAGACTGCAGAATCCTCCACCACAGCCTTCCATAAGGGAACCGAACTACCTTGCTGTACAGTATACATACC
Source organism: Calotriton arnoldi (assembly GCA_963921515.1). Lineage (NCBI taxonomy): Eukaryota > Metazoa > Chordata > Amphibia > Caudata > Salamandridae > Calotriton > Calotriton arnoldi. The sequence continues at coordinate 1,659,701 of CAWUFW010001269.1, forward strand.
TAACAAGCATTTGAATCTCCCTCAGACTGAATGATTAGGCTGGAAAGGAGCTGACCTTCCCCTCACAAGGTCTTAACTTGCCTTCTAGTGTTATGCCTTCATCAGGAGTAGATGACTATTTTTCACTTCCATTACTTTGTAAAGTCTAGCTTACAGTTTTCTTTCATATGTTTTGGCCTTGCTAATACAAATGTCATTCATTAAAATGTTTCTCAGACATAGGTTTTCTTTCTTCCAGTGATAATGGATTTCTAAGATTGCCTTGGAGTCCACCTCTTCCCCTGTGGAAGCAATTTTCCCAGTCTGAGTTTAACATAATGCTTTTTAAGTTGATAGACTTACAGTTTCATCCGGTGTGTAAAGCATACCTTCAACTCTTTCTTGGAAATGTATGATCTTCATTTTATTGCATCAGCCAAAGGTTTTAGTGAGAGATGTGTTTTCATGAACCTTATACAACATTTCATATGAATAAAGTATCTGGGAGAATACATCTTTCTCCCACTTGAAGGTTTTATAATCATTCATCCCTAATTCCTTAACTCTAGCAGAAAAATAACTTATAGTCTTAAAAAGACCAAACTGATAATGAAGATCAAGCAGCTCTTTGTTAACTAAGGTGATATTCACGTAAGGGTGGCAACTGCTAAGCAATCCATTACAAATAGGCTAGTAGCATGCATTGCCCCATGTTTGCCAACATACCTAATCTAGGTAAGCATAAGCTCCTTCTATTAAAGACAATAGCTGCTTCTGCTCTCCTTCTGAATGTATCGATGAGGTTTGAAGAGTTGACCTATTGAAATCATTCCATATAATTACCAGGCATTTCTTGAACTGACTTCAGTCCACAAAAGTGTGTCAAACGTCTCTTCAGAACCAAACTAATTGACATTTTAGGAAATTTTGCAGTTTTTGTGTCCAAATTTTCTTTACTTCATACCACCCTATAGTTAGGTGGTTGTGCTACCCAGTACTTTATTCTAATACTCATGATTGCTCAAGAATTTCCTGTGACAGATGCCCACCTCACCAGATTTAGTCATAGTATATAAAGCCCTAGATGCGTACTCCTCCTCAACATGGAGAAACCTTGGGATGGGTCAATGATGCTGAAAAATCTGTAAATGAACTTCTATTACCTCTTTGCGTATGGAAAGGTGTGACAAGGGTATTGGGCAAAGATGTTTATACTAGTGGAATTTTCTCTTCAACCAAAAATCCAAAGGGCAAAGCTACTGTTAAAATAAGAACCATAGCATTGATTCTGCCACTAGATTATAACATAGGCTCACACCCTTAGTTTAACGAAAGCCTTCACAGGACATTTGTTCATAGGCTTTATTGGCTTTTCATATAGTTCAGCACCAGACGTAATTCATGGATTCTTGTATCGGCACTATATATAGTCATTTTCACAGTTGTCACTGCACCATACAAGATTTAAGCATCACAGTTGATGGACATCACTCTGGAAAAAGAAGTGACAGCAGACAAGTTAGAACAAGGGGTAAACTCCTAAATCAAATCCAGGCCAGTCTCGTGGGTATTACACTCAAGTACACAAGGTGGTTCACACTTTTGCTAAATGAATGTGATGCACTAACTTTGCCGTCCATTGGGTGCTCCTACAGAAAACTACAATTCTGAGGCACAAAATCCATATTTAGCAACATTACAAATTCACCTTTGATGTCTTGTGGGAAGAATTCAGTACCATTGATGGAGCTACATGTTAGGATCAAGTGAGTGAAAGGAGTTTCACCAAGTCGTTTGGAGTAAACATCACATACATGCAAAAGAAAAGTATTCTTGTCTGCCGACTTCACCAAAGGCTTGTCTTCAATTCAAAGGGACAGCTCTAAAATGACTGAACACTGGATTCTTGATTAGTCGTGTTTACTTCCTTTTCCGGAACATCCAATATCCAGGAGCTTCATGGGTAAGACCTAAACTAGTGGCATCCACTGTAAATTCAAGAGGGATTGATCTGTAATATTTTTCATATTAACTGCAAAAGATGACCGTAGTTAAAGTATTTTTTTTAACATCTTTAATTATATTTTATTTTTTTACAACGTAAAAGCAATTGCAATTCGGAAAAAAAAACTTTATTTGCAACTCATTTACATACTCTCTAGTTCTGAGTATTCAGTTCTCACAAGGGTTGCTTCTGAACTAGCCATTGTCTAACAGACTAGCTGTACACCAACAAAGATCATTCCAAGTTTGAAATGAAGTTAGTGTTTCTGATAGTGAAGATGTTTAAGACTTCTTTTAGGGCTTAAGGCCTACTGTACGTTTGTAGTAAGTACTTGCAAGAGTGCATGTGCCATTAGTCATGTGATCACATGTCCAGCAATTAAATATTGCTATTAGTCAGCAGGTGTTTGCCCATCCAAGAAGCACATTCCACAAGAAAAACAGGAAAAAGAGCTGCACTCCTCATAAGTAATTCACTATCACAAATCTGTAAAGGAGCAACATGATTTGTGTACAAACGAGAGGAGCATTTCCATGCTGGGATTATTATTGAACCGCTGCAAACTGAGACTGAGATGCAGCCCTGCTAACTCAGACCTACAGCCTGCTAAGGAAGATTACCTGTGCCCTGCAATGGCTTTCTGACACCCAAGACCAAGGAATGGGGGTTAGGCTGTCTCAATTCATCTGTCAGGGGGTACTCCCGCCACCTCTATTTAATATAGTATTAGATACAGATAGGAGTTAGCAAACATTAGCAACGCTTAACATGGTTAAATTGCTCATATTGTTTACCATTCTAGTAATGCTGGTTACACTAACATGTCTCATCTTTTTAATAATCACAGCTCATGCTTTTTATTCAAGAATACGATCATTTCAATAAATGTTTGAAATTGCATTGTTATATCTTTCTTGTATTTACCGTGGGCATGCCAGAGTCACGAAATCGAACGGGTTAGATCTGTTTTCGACTGATTCCTTGGGAATCAGAGTGTCATGTTCGAGGTTGCCAATAAAATCTGTTACCCTCGGTTGGATGTGGTAATATGAGCTAGCCGGAACCCTCCAACACGTACTGATGGTATATGTGGGCTAAGTCTCTATATTGTGAAGTTCATGTTGGTCTAATACACAGTCCTGCTATACTTGTAGGAACGAGATGTCAACCTAAGGAGTTGAACCTAAAATGGAGAATTCACGTGAGCTACGCTACACCTGCAAGATGCAGGCATGTTTCTTCTGACTCTTCCTGGACATACTCAGATGGTTAAGGGCTGTTTCAAGCATTCGTGTGACAATGAAAAACCTTGTAGCCACTTTAGTAGATACTCTAGCCTGCTGATGTAAATAGGCTGAAGCAGGGACAGGAGCGATACCAAAGGGGATGATGGACGGAGCGCTTGAGCAAATCAAACACTCACCCCCAGTCAACTGATCTGGGTTTAATCCATCATCATTCTTTAGCTCACTCCACCACCCCAGTTCAGACATGGCCATATGCAAATCAGTCTGACCCTGTGCCTCATGGGAACAGTCCAGCCCGAACTGCCAAGCCATGTCTTCCCTGGACCGGAAACAAGCATCCTGGGACCTGTTTCGGGTTCATAACCCTCATCAGCCAGGCTATCTTGAATCCAGTGGCAAAGTGAGCAAGGGACCCACGTCTGGGCATACCCTGCCAACTTAGGGCGAACAAAGCGATACCAAAGGGAATGATGGACGGAGCGCTTGAGCAAATCAAACACTCACCCCCAGTCAATTGATCTGGGTTTAATCCATCATCATTCTTTAGCTCACTCCACCACCCCAGTTCAGACATGGCCATATGCAAATCAGTCTGACCCTGTGCCTCATGGGAACAGTCCAGCCCGAACTGCCAAGCCATGTCTTCCCTGGACCGGAAACAAGCATCCTGGGACCGGTTTCGGGTTCATAACCCTCATCAGCCAGGCTATCTTGAATCCAGTGGCAAAGTGAGCAAGGGACCCACGTCTGGGCATACCCTGCCAACTTAGGGCGAACAGGGACAGGAGGGCATAGACTTGAGACTGAGGAATACAGTTGTTTCCAAGGAAACTGAGTTTATTCGTACCGAAAGATAGTGCCATATAGTGTACATCCTTGCCTTATAGTCACCATAAGCTGACACAGCTGTATTATGGGCTGTCGTCTCTTAGACTCTGTAGTGCGATAATGACTACCAGTTAGAATGAGTGTGGAGTTGGGAAGCATCTTTTCATAAGTTACTTTTTAGCTATTATATAGGAGCAGTGATGAACTGTATCTGACCGTCACTGATATAAGCATGCAGAAGAATGTCATTGTAAACTTTTCAAGGAAATCATCTGTAGCCTTGAAGATATCTTCAGGTGGTGAATTTTGTAACGTTTTCTGTTGTAAGTCCTGTAAGGCTAGAAATAGTACTCAGTCTTCCTTCTTTGTCTGTGTACCTCATCAAATGAGAACCAGTCAATGGTATCAAGGGACTAAAAGTATATGTGGCCCATCAGAGGATGACAGAAAAGAAGTAGAAAGGCATGAAGCTACAGTCTGTGAGATATCATGACTGTAGACTTGTGTCAATGAGTGTATGTTGAACATGTTGCTAAATGTTAGCTGGTTTTTTGGGGGCTTTTACAATAACTTTCCTGGTTTCAGTTTTATGCTCATCAGTATGTTGTGTGTGCGTGCTATTACTTCTTATTCCCAACTCCTATCAAAGGACATCTATGTTGGACTTGGCCTTCAGCAGCCATCTGCATATGCTAGGCCTAAAATGTGAATGTCATAGGCTATTTATACAACCAGATAATGCTTTCTCACAAAAATGGTATTTATTGAGATTTTAACAAATACCATTCATAAAAAGTTGTTGCATCAGATCGTTACCCCGATGAATACTAAATGGAAACGTTAATACATCTTGCTGTGTAAAACTGACCCTATGGAACTTAAACTCCATCCCCCAATACACATGGCTCGTAGAGTACATTTTAGCAGTGCCTTATGTACCTGTTCTGTGAAGACCAGCTTCCATTCTCTTCATCTGTGGGTCTCATTCCTTTTTTGTCACTGACTTAGGATCACAACGATAAACAGACATTAAGACTAGTTGCACACATGGATTCTTTATTTCTTGCATTATTTTCCTGGATTAGACTACTTGGGGTGATCAGCACTCCACTGATACAATCCTCTCCTCGTCCCCACGTTTGTGTCTTCTCCTTCCCTTCTCCTCACCACTTCCTGTCCAGCCTTTGGCAGGAATTTATGTCTCATACTCGGGGAGATGGTTAGGGAAGTGTGGCTGCAGAGCCCTAATGCACTACATACTACATGACAAGTCTGCATTGAAGGAACTTCATTGAGAGTCAAAAACAGTTGAATAATTCTGCTTTGCTTGCATTGACCTTGGAGCACTTTTCAATGTATTTGTATTGCACATGAATATAAACACAGGGTGTCAGTGTCCATGTGATTAACAGTACCCTTTAGGGGTCTATCAAAGGTGAAATGGTTTCTTAAATGTAGCATTTAGGGTTGGAAAAAAACACACATTTCAAGTCTATTTTGCAGTATCTTAGTTGCAAAAGGGGTTGAAAGTGTATAGCATGAAGGAATAACTTCAGCTTGATCGGCCAACTTTGAAAGCTCTGAAAAGATATCTGGTCTCTTTAAGATTGCATGAGCTTCCCCTACCCATGATGTACTATACTGACAGTTTCCTCACAGAGCCAGTTTACTGGCTCCTGTGAGTCGGATCGCTAGCAGATGTAAGGTTTCACACCAATGTTTTTTTTAGTGGCAATTCTGTTTTATTTATGATAAAGAAACATGAACAGCACGAATACACAGCTTTGTCACCTACAACCCGCAGATAAATGTTAACCCCGACACCCCTCCTCCCCCCTCCTTCAAGACACCCAGTAGCAAGTGTGAATTTGGATTAGCACTCCATGAAATCACCGCACTTCCATATAGTATTAATAACCTTTTAGCTCTCTGGGTGTTTTCTGAATCTTCTATATAATGTCTGGCTTCATCCCCTGTTGTGTGGGGTCTATGTGCAAGAGCTTTAGATATTTGGGGCATGTTAGCTCACGGAATTCGGTGGATAGAAGGGCTGTAAAGAAGGCCCATACCTCCTGATACGTGTCCAGTTAAAGCTCAATAGATCATGTTAGGTTTTTTATGCTAAGCAAGCAGGTGCCAAAGACGATGAAGCCAGTTAGTGTGATTAGTGATCCTCTCTGAATCCCACAGTGACAGAATTGCCTGAGTGGCTGTTCCCAGGACCATCGCTATCTGTCGTCCCTTGGGGGACTTCAGGGGATAATTTAGTGGATTGGGCAGGCCCAGTCGGACATAGGCAGGGAACTGTAGTATCTGTGTTTCGTAGTGTTTGACTATATCGTTCAGGACAGCGGTCCAGTATCATGTCAATGTTGGGCAGTGCCAGAGGATATGCATCAGGGTGCCTGTGCCCCCGCAACCCTTCCAGCTTTCTTTGCTGCCTTCAGGAAACCATGTCTGTATTCCGACGGGTGTCCAATACCAGTAGGAGGCCACCATAATCACATTCTCTGTATTGGATGCATTAAGTGTAGTGTGCTAAGCCCTTTAGAAGATGTCCTCCATACTTTGTGTATAAGTTCCCTATCCAGCTCCTCCTCCCAATGCCTCTGCCCTGGGGTCTTCTCCATGGGGGCTGGTTGTACCAGCAATGCTTAGAGCTCTGCGAAATGATGTCAGTGGTCTATGTGCATGCAATTTGATTGAGGGATACGTGACTCAGTGCCTGACTTGCATGTAGCGGAGTTGCTCCGACTCGGGCAGGCAGCAGTCACGTTGCAAAACATCAAAGGGGATGATACCAGCTATGACTAATAGATACCCCACCCATTTGCATCCTCAGGTTTGCCATTGTCAGAACATCTTCTCTTGGAGGCCAGGGGTAAAGTCAGGGTTGGTAGGATAGGGGTCGTCGGGGATGGAAAGGAGGTCAGTCCACTCTGCTCTGTCACCCTATCCCAGGCTGTCAGATTAGCCTTTGTTATCGTAGAAGAGTGTAGGTCCCAAGGTCTGTGCTTCTTAGGGAGCCAATGCAGTTTCCACATGTGCATACCCACCACTGTCTAGTCCATGAAGCACCAGTGGTTCTCGGATGCCTCCCAGCCCCACTCCAAAAAGTATTGGAGCTCTGATGCCTGGAAATATTGAACAATGTTTGGCACCCCTAAGCCACCCTCCTTCGTTGGCTGGGAGATCTAGAGATGATTAATGCGAGGCGTTTTGCTGCCCCACACAAATCTATTGATATCAGCCTGCAATTGTTTAAGAGTGTTGTGTGGGGGTTCAATGGGAGTGTTTGAAACAAGAACAACACCTTGGGCAATATCGTCATCTTCAAGGCAGCTGTACGGCCCATCCAGGAAAGTAGGAGTTTGCGTCAGCTAGACAGGTCTATTCAAAGTTGCCAGAGGAGTCCTCACCAGTTGATCTCCACCGTACTGGGAGCTGAGCGAGTGATCTGGATTCCCAGGTAGGGGATGGACGTCTCCACCCACTAAACCGGGTACTGAGCTGCTCTTTATGGGCACAAGAGACCGTTAGGTTAAGCACCTGTGATTTTTTTAATGTTAACCTTAAACCCGGAGACATCCCAAAAGCTTTGCAGTTCAGCTAATAGGGCAGGGAGAGACGTGAGCAGCTGTGTCAGGGCCACTAACACATCATCCGCGTAAAAGCTGATTGTGTGTGTCTCTACGGCAAAGCGCACCCTGGTGATTGCTCCGTCGGTATAATGCGCTGTGCCCAGGGCTCCATTTGTAAGGCAAACAGGAGTGCTGTTAGTGGGCATCCCTGTCTAGTTTCTCTTTGTGTACGAAAGGGATTGGAAGATACCCTGTTCACCCTTACTGAGGCCCTAGGGGAGTTTTATCCACACCAGAACCAGCACCAAAATGTACCCTCGAACTCAGTGTTCAAATGTGTGGGATAGGTATGACCAGTGCACCCTATTGAATGCTTTTTCAGCGTTGATAGCAAAGTGAAGTGTTTCCCTTTGGGACCTCTCCGCCTTATCCATAATATGTAAGATGCGTTTGGTGTTATCCCTGCAGTTCCTGCCTGGGATGAAGCCTGCTTTGTCACGGTCTATCCATTGGGGTATGTAAGGGCGCAGTCTCGCGGCTAAGATTCTGGTGAAGAACTTGGCATCTATATTAACCAACGAGAATGGTTTAGATCAGCTGCAAAGTTGCTTATTCTTCCCTTGTTTGGGGAGGGTTGTGATGGAGGCCTCCAGCATGGACTTAGTAAGGGACCCGCTGTCCGCAAACAAATTGAAGAGCTGAGTTAGCAGGTGGGGGGGAGTTACAGTGTGACATAAAGTTTTACAGAAAAGTGGGGTAAAGCCGTCTGGGCCAGATGATTTGAGGGGCTTCAGCCTAGCTATGGCCTGGATCACCTTGGCGATATTGATAGGTTTCTCAAGACTTTCGGCTTGTAGCAGCATGAGCTTAATCATCTCTGCCTTTGCCAGATATGATGTAATCGCGGTGTCATGGAGGTCTTGGGGTGAGTACAGAGTGCTATAGAAGTACCTGAAAATTGATGCTATGCAGTATCTCCCTCCTTTACCTCACCCTGCTCGTCCAAGATAGTGTGGACCATGTCATTATTCATTTTATAATGTAGCCGGCGGACCAGCGGTGTGACACATCTGATGCTTCCTGTGTAGAAATTGTTTAACACGCAGCAGGGCGTACTCCTTTCTTTCTAGATCCAGTCCTTTAAGTTGGGTTCGGGCTGTGTCTAGTTTGCGCCACACCCTTGGTGTTTGTGTAGGGCTTCTAGCTCCCTCACCGCCTACTAGTTGCTGCTTTTTTTTATTTGCAGTTTTATATAGCGCTGGCTAGACCCGGAGGTATCAGAGCGCTTTACATGAGGATCAGCGAGTTACAAGTTAACAAAATTACCAACAGTTACAGGAGCCAAGTATAACATAGGGAAAAACAGACAGTGTTACACAATAACATGAGTTACAAGCGCAAAGCATAACCAAGGCACACGTCCTAAAGGGCAAAGAAGGAAGAGGGGGAAGGTAAAAAGGGGTAGGGTAGGGTAAGCAGATCAGGTCGGGCAGTATTTCAGGGGATGGATTCATCGGGGGAGGAAAGGAGACCCAGCGGAGAGACGAGGGTAACCATGTCCAATGTCCGGCTGGGTAGGTGGTGGCAGAGGGCGTGAGACAGAGCCTAATCTCCTCTATAGCTGATAAAACAGCTCCACCGGGCAACGACCATGATTGTTCGGGCTCCGCAGTTAGCAAAATTCACGGTCCATCGTAAGATCACGAACCAAAATCGCGGGAATTGGATAGTTGAAGGGCCGCCGTCAATATAACCGAAGGGGAGTCCGAAGGTTCAAGGAGGGGGTAGAACACAGGGGATTAGAGCCGGAAAGGAAATCCCTAGCAGGGGAGCTCCCGGCCGGAGCTCCTCACATGTCGGCCATCTTGACCGTGGGAGCCTGCAGGTGCCTGGATGGTCTACTGTGAGAAGAGCAAACGAGCTCCTGGGCGTGACCGTGCGCCAGGGCTCGACCTCGGGGCATAGTGAGGGACCCCCAGCACCGAACAGAAGCAACCGGCCCAGTCCGATGCTCAGCCACGAGGCCGCCTTCAAAGCCCGAGTCCACCTGACCTCTGCCATTTTAGGGTCAGGCAAACCAGGTCCCAGGTCTTGCCGCAGAGATATCCGTGCAGAGACCTCTCATCCGCCCCCGGGGGCAGAGCGATGGGCAGCGTTATGCCGGAGGACCTCTCCCGCACTTTGTGGGCCGCAGTTTCTCAACTCAGGAGCCCCGCGGGACCCTCAGCCTAGCCTTAGCGCATTAGATCTCAAGGATCTACACTGGCACCTCGCTGCCAGCACCACCTCTACCGCAGCCTATGTGGTTCTTCTCAGCCACAGGGCCCAGCGGGTCCCGCCCCAGCACCAGCCTCTACTGTGCCAGGCACAGTGGCGGGCCCCGCAACGGCGCGGCGCGTCTCAGGTCCCCAGTCAGTGGAGGCGCGGGCCGCCCAGTTGGTTGTTCGCTCTCGGGACACTTCTGCAATTTCCGGACCGAAGATCCACCGGGCACCTCTTGCAGCTGCACCGCCGTTCTCCGTTCACAGCGCGCGGGCCGCCATCTTCACCATTTCGGGCCGCACTGCTCAGCGACTCCGCATACAATCAGCCTTCCGCGCAGGTGAGACCTCGTATTTCCCTACTCACGAGGGGGGGGCGGCTGCACTCAGCTTCTTGCCGCGACTGTGCGGCCCTGCTTGCCACCGCTCCCGGCGGGCTCACCAGCCACCATCAGCTTCGGCCCAAACCGCCCCAGGCACCTGGGCAGGGCCCGTGTTCGTGTGGCACACCTCAGCTCCTCCGCAACCAATGTTGTTTTCACAGACAGAGAGAGCTATGAGCTCCCCTCTAATTACTACCATTAGTGTCTCCCACAGTGTGTCTACCTGCGTGTCCTCTGTGTCATTGGTCAAAAAGAAATTAGCGAGAGCTGTATTGATTGCCTCGACACCCTCCCTACGCTGTATTATACTGTCTCAGAGTCTCCACCCCTGGGTGTCCTCTGCAGCTTCAGCACTCGGAGTACTGCAGACAGAAGGGCATGGTCAGGCAGGGACACTGCCTCTATTTCTACGCTCTGAAGGCCTGTCTGTATTGCGGGTGTACCCAAGAAGTGGTCTATTCTCACATATGTTCTGTGGGAAGCGAAATAGACGGTATATTTCCTGCGCTGAGGGTGCTATAGTTGCCATAGGTCCATAAGGCTGCATTCTTGTACCCAGGCAAGGCCCCTCGAGGATACGGCCCCTGTTTGGCCATAGCGGTGACCAGATCTGTCCAGAGCATTGTCCATGACCAGTTTGAGAACACATATGACCAAGACTGGGGAGTCTGGGGAATACAGGACCCGAGGGACAGCATCCAAAAAGAAGTAGCTTTGGTCAGGTGTAGGATACTCATCCAAACCCAATAATCTAAAGGTCTGCCCTTAATGTCCGCTATTTTGCCCAGGACCTCCCCGTGGAAATTCCGGGAGAGTAGGATGACCACCCCCTCCCTTTTTGCTGTTCCCAATGAGAAGTATTGCCTGGGGAACCATCAGGACCTCATCCTATGTTCCTCTGTGGGCAACAAAGGCGTCTTCTGTAGAAGACATACATCTCCCCCAAGAGGGAAAGCACAGACGATCTTTTGGTGAGGTAGTTTAAGCATTTCACGTTGAGACTAATCACTTTGACGTCCGTAGTATTGGGTTAATGAGTGTTAAGAACTCTGACCAGAAGTTGCTTCTGAGCAGCGGAAGGACTGCTCAGCTAGTGCATGAGAATGCTAATGGTGGGGAAAGAGACAAATGTGTGTGTCCACACACCTAAGTTTTCTGACAGAATTATCAGTCATCTTTGCAGATTTTTCACTTCCATACTATGTCTTTTAGATCCATCTACAGAGTGAAGTGATTTTTCCTGCTTCTGGAAACCTTTTCTAGTCGCAATTCCTTCTCTCTTTGAGAAGTGCTCATCATGTGAAAGGGAGAAGGTGGTCTCATTCCCTTAAAAAGGTCTGTGTGGTATGCATCCCAACTTCACATGCTGTTTGGTTTGATTGTGACACATGGCAGAGTATGTCAGAGACCACTGGAAGACTGAGAAAGTATAAGGCTCAGAGGCGGCTCCAGGTTATACGAGCAGAAGCAGTGAAGAAAAAAAGAATAGGATGGAGGAAATCGCTTTTCATTTGCCCTTTGTAAGTAAGACAGCCCTTGAAGAGGACTAACCAAGGGGGAGATGTAGCGGTAAAAGGCAAGATGGAAAACATAATCAACATTGTTATTCCTGACGTCGGTCAAAATCACAGTTGAGACTTACAGCATCGATGTCAAGAGCTTTGGTGCCTACCTGCTCGCCATCTAAGGTGGGTTCAACACCATTATCTCACCCGCTCTATAAGATCCAAGGGCACAGGCCTCCCATAGATGGAGTGCTGTCGAAGGTTTATTGGACTCACCTTCACCATCAAATAAGACCCAACAGTTGATGTCAAGAAAGTGCCGCTCATTGTCAAGGAAGTCTACACCACCTCCACAGTCAATGAAAGATGTACAAATTTCCCTCTCCATCAACATAAAGAAGACACACAATGGATATCTCTCCATGGATTTCCATGATAATGTGAGGCTCTCCTTCATCAATTTCAGTATCTTCATCAATGTCTCTTGACTCACTAAGACTTGCGTCTCTTCACCAGTCACCTACTCCAAGGTTTTGTACGTCTTCTTTCTCTCCAAGACCAAAAAAGAGAAAAAAAGCAGGAAGCATATCTAGACCTCCTAGGCATTTCTACCGCCTGTCACTCTGGTTTTTCATCCTCTGGTACTAAGGCCCTTGAGATCCAGCTTTCCATTTGAGGTTTCCATTCAAGAATCTCTGCAGATTTTACAACATTCTCCACCAAGAATTGTGTCCATACCATATCTATATCTCCAGGGGGAAGAACCAAGAGACACCCATCACCTCCTTCTTGTTCTCTGTCTTCATCGAGAGATATGCTGTACACCCCAGAGAAGTCTAGAAGGTATAGATCTCTGGTGAGATCTAGAGCTCCATATTCTTGTATGGATGATTCTTATTCTTCCTACAAGCTCGTACCTCTAGCAGCTTCTCCTTTTCATGTCTCACCTGTAGACGACAACATGTCTTTTTGTCAGGTCTTGGCCAGATGCGTTTCAAACCTCAACATTCTGGAACATCCTCATCCTTATCCTACAGTGTTGATTATTTTGGAGACATTACAACTGAGGGTGCCTTCATTAAATCATTCTACATCTAAGGCAAAACAATTGCATGTGTGAGATAAACTTTCTAGATGTGTACTTACACGTCATAGTAGCTCCCCACCACAGGAAATACTTAACATTCGTGGTCGGGGAAGATCACTACCAATACAGAGTCTGGCCATTTGGTCTAAAATCAGCTCTTTGCATCTTCTAGATAACTATGGTAGTGAGAGCAGCCCACCTCAGGAGAAAGGGTATCTTCATCTCTCCCTACCTGGATGACTGGTTTCTGAAGGTCCACACTTTGCAAAAGATGAGACAAGACTGCATGTAACATGCATCTTGTTGCACACATTAGGGCTTTATTTCAACCTTCAGAAATCAAACCTCTTTCCAGTCCAGTCTGTCCTTCCTAGGGGCATCTGTGAGCACTGTAAAAGGAAAAGTGTTTCCTTTGGATAAGAGAGTGTCATCTATACAGGACAAGTGCTGTCTAATATTGGGAGCTAACAATTCAACACCCAGACAGTTCTCATTGTTTCTGGATGCAATGGCATCTTATATTTGAATTGTCGCAAATGCATGCCTACAAATGAGATCCTCCCTGTATTTTGCTTTCTCGCCCTAGGTGCGCCGGGAATGCCCAGACGTGGGTCCTGGGCTCACTGTGCCACTGGAATCAAGCTATCCTGGCTGATGAGGGGTGAAACCCCGAAACCGGTCCTAGGATGCTTGGTTCCGGTCCAGGGAGGACCTGGCTTGGCAGTTCGGGCTGGACTGTTCCCATGAGGCACAGGGTCAAGACTGATTTGCATATGGCCAGGTCTAAACTGGGGTAGCATAGTGAGCAAAAGAATGATGGATTTAACCCAGATCTCCTGACTGGGGGTGAATGTTTTGATTTGTTCTGCATTCCGTCCATCAATTGTGTCTCTTTTGCAAATGAGATCCCTGCAGCGGTGTCTTGAGGAACAATGGTGTCAAAAGATGAACCATTGGGAAGACTATTCGATGCTGATCACTGCATCAGTTCTGTTTCTATCATGTTGTTACAACAGTAAAACATATTTGTAAGGAGTCCCTTTCCAGAAAGAATCTCCTCAACAAACTATAGTTTCAGATGCATCACTGACAGGATTGGGTGCTCACTTGAATCATCAAGGACATGGGACAGAAAGAGAGAAAACATGTCATGTAAACTCCGAGAGTAGTTAATCTAGCCCTCAAAGAATTCCTCCCTTCCCTGTGCAAAAAGACAATCCAGATTCAGATAGAGAGCCCCACCACCAACCACTGTATCAACAAGCAAGGAGGCTTGGTCGTAACTGCTGTCCATAGAAGCTCAGCCGATTTGGCAATGGACCTCTGGCCAGGGATCTATCCATAATAGCAATCAACATCCCAGGGGCCATAAACCAACAAGCGGACTTTCTCAGCTGTTTTTACTTGGAGTACGACAAATGGGCCCTGGACAACAAAGTTTTTAAGAAGGCTCTGCGAAAGACTGGGGAACACCTTCTTTAGACCTCTTTGCAATGGCACACAATTGAAAATGCAGAGGTTTCACATCTAGGCAATAAGAACTAGAGTCAAGGAGCAATGCCCTTTTAATGAGATGGCCAGGAGATCTTCTGAGCACCTTTCTTCTGATATCGTTGATCCCCTCTGTAATAATGAAACCGAGAAAGTCTCCAGGAAAAATGATTTTAATAGCTCCAGACTGGCCGAAACAGTAGTAGTGTCTGAACCTATTACAAATGTCCATCAAACCACACATGAGGCTGCCAATCAAACCCATTCTGCTGACTTGACTACAGGAGCATGTTCAACATCCAAACGTAACTTTTGTGAATTTGCCAGCAAGGCTCTTGGAGTCCTGACAGTATGAACATCTAAATCTCTCACCCACTTTCATGGAGATTTTAAGAGATCAAATGTTCTCATACAAGATCTTGTTATTCCATGAAGTGGACACAATTCTCTTTGGGGTGTCAAAACAATGATCGCAACCCTATTGCCTGCAATGCGGATGTTATCTTATTTTACCTGTTACTTTAAGCTCAATCTAAGCAATCATTTACATCTATTAAAGTGTCTTTGGTAGCTGTCACAGCCTACAGGAGATCTCCAAATCCTATTTCCTTTTTAAAAGGCCCAGAAATTAAGGACTTCTTGGAATGTCTCAAAAAAGTGTACCCACCAATCAGAAAGCAGTCTCCTCCATGTAAAGTGAATCTAGTTCTGTCAAGTTGAATGGGCCCTCCTTTCAAGCCTATTCACAAGGGTACAATGCAGCAACTTTCCTGAAAAGCAGCCTTTTTAGTTGCCACCACATCTGCTCCAAGAATAAGTGAGATACTTGCTGAATCTTCCACCGAGCCTTACATAGTTCTCCTCTAACAATGTTGTGATGAGGACATTTCCTTCCTTTCTTCCAAAAGTCGTCTCTAATTGTCATATAAAACTGTTACACTACCCATCTTCTTTGCAAATCCCTCAACACCTGCTGAGCAGTCCCTTCACTCATTACACATAAGGAGAATACTTTAATTCTACCTAGACGAGACTGAAACTCCTAGACAATCCAACCAGCTCTTTATGAATTATGGCTATCTTAGACCAGGGTTTGCAACTTCTAAACAGTTTATTGATAGATAGCACATAGTAATCAAGCCATTATCTGTTATTTAGCATGCAACCCTCTCCCAGACTAGGCTAGCCCACATTCCATTAGGGCTAGAACAGCTACAACAGCATGCCTCAGAAATGTTCAATTTCCTGATATTTTTAAAGCATCAACTTAGAAATAAGTGCATATATTTACTAGACTTTATTGCCTAGACTCAAACACAGACTAAAGCGAGGTTGGGTCAGGTACACTTTGAAAACTACGAACGTTATCTACATTCCTACACCTGAGGACAGTATTTAAGTTTGCGTATTCATAGTCCTTTCCTGCTGCCCAACAGCCTCTTTCTATATCTTCAATTAGCTTGATACTCTATTCAAGCATTTATGGCTATAACTGAAGATCCTACAATGCAGAAGAAATGGTTACTTACTTGGAGTACTAGTTTTGCATCGTTGGAATCTTCATTGAGGTCGTAAACAACCCGCCCACCTCCTCGGCTGGGTAGAGTTTGGCATTGAAAACTACTCTACACATTTTCTGTTTTCCTTCATATTACACACTTTCAATCCCTATTGCAACACAGCTGATGTAATGTAAACTTAAAAAAAGTTTTGTTTCAATCCAAAAGGCTACTCTCCGAAAACAAATCACCTTTGATAGGCTCCTCAAGAGTGCTGTTGATCATATGGACGGGGACACTGGCATCCTGGGTTTATAATCATGGATATTATGAATGTAGATTTGGAGTCCTTGCACGTAGCGCAGAATTATTCAAGTGTTTATGACTTCAATGAAGAACTTCAAGTAAATAGCTTTTTATTCCATGGCTCTCAACCCATTTAGGTTCTAAGTGGGTAGTGTATCATATTATCATTTGAAATAAATGCTGAATGAAGGGTTTCCAGCTTTAGCTGAATTGCTTATGCATGAAACACTTTTATTACTTAGGGCTAGGAAATTTCTGCAGTGGAAGCTGCAACAGTTGCCTAGATGTAGAACTGTATCTTTGCAATAAAGTGTATATCGTTACTGTTACCATTAAAGGGGATTTATATAAACACAACATTTCATATTTCTATGATCTTTGGTTGATATTAAGTACATTTCCATTTTTAGTGTCTAGAGCATTGCTCCTGTGTCCACGTCTTTTCCCCTGTTTCTGTGAGCACCTATTCTGTTTTTTGTGCCATTTTTATGTCCATGTCCCAAGAGGCTAGTTGTGGTCTAAGCCATTGTGCTTTGTGTTTTTTCTTTTTCCTCTTTGAAACTTTATGACTAACAGTGTCAAAATTGTTGCAGATACATGAATTTGGCATTCTCACGACTCCCAAGTCCTTCATTAAGAGTGGCCTGCAGTGGTATCTCCCAAGGGCGATACTGCTCCCTGCAACTCTGAGTGGTCCATGGTTTCTGGATCAGAAATTTCAAGACCCACAACACCAGCCCAGTTTTACCAAGTGCAAATTTGCACCCAGAGAGCCAAGAGCCTCCACAACCCACAGACACCCTCAAGACCGCCCGCCCCATTCCCCCGAGCCCTCCCACAGATGTTAACCACCTGAGCAGAGTAGATGATAAATATCTGCTTTAATGACCTCAGAATCTGGGGAAAACTGTCAAGGGGATCAGATAATTCAGGTTCCAGAAAATAATTTCCCATTCGAGGGACTTTAACTATGACTCTCCTTTATCTCATGGAGAGAAACCAGCCTTTCCAGCATCAGTGTCTCGGCGTAGAGATAACCGGGAGCTCTTAGTGGAGACCCAAGTGTGTTGTTTCCTTCTTTTTCCTCATTGGCACTTTTAACCCTCCTTTTTTTTCTCTCATTTTGTCCACTTTTCTCTTTTAGGTAACTGTAATGGGTGGAGAAATCTGGGTTTATGTGCTACAATTGTCAGGGCCCAGTCTTAGTGATGGCACATTCCTCACAAATGGCTACACCCAAAAGCCATTGTAGGGTAAGTTTAGAGAAGGATGGAGGATTGTGCCTTTTCAAATTCTGATGTATTTTTGATAAATGATTTCCAAGCGTTCTTTGGTGATTTTCAAATGCATAATATTTATTTGTATTCTCATGCATAGGGCACAAACAAAATAAAGAAACAGCCGACACGTGTTTCGCCCATATGGCCCATCGGCCGAGGGCTTTTCAAGGCAGGGTTCGTGGCAGACGGTCGTGTGTCTAGAAGTAAGGTGAACAGGTCTCTGCGTTTTTTGTTTTTTTGTTTGTTTTTTGCTTTTTTTTTTTTGTGCCCTATGCATGAGAATACAAATAAATATTATGCATTTGAAAATCACCAAAGAACGCTTGGAAATCATTTATCAAAAATACATCAGAATTTGAAAAGGCACAATCCTCCATCCTTCACTTTTCTCTTTTACCCTAGACCTGTCCCTCCCACCACTATTTCTCGGCCATTAAGATTTACTATCTACCCGTTCGCTTAAACTGCTATAGGATGTTGTATGACTACTACGTTTTGGCCATTTTCAATTCACTCATGGCATGGCCTACACAGATTCTGTCCCTTTAGCTTCACCCTTGCCTCCTTTCATTTTTCTTTGTCCCTTTTCCTCCATTACAAGCAGTCTCTCCTGTCTCAATAAGTGCATCTGCCCAGCCTTTTTTTTTTCCACCTTAGCCTTAAAAGTCATGGCCACACCACTTGTTGGTTATTTGTCAAAAACTTATTTTTCCTGGTTCTGCTTTGTTCTGTATTACTGTCACCTTCAAATTCTCATTGTTTCTATGTAGGTTCCTGGCAGAATGGATGGTGTATGGTTACCCGCTGGATAATGTGTGGCCATTGGACCTTAGGCGCTTTGGTGTTCTACAGAGTAGCCGCACATTTCTGCGTCATCGAGTCATGGAAGTCATGCGTAAGTACATTCCTGTGTTTTCAGTTTGAGAAAAAGTTCAGGTACATAGTTCACTTTACTTAAAAATGTACTGCATCAAGTTGGATATTTTTGTAAATTCCAGACGATGCTTACCAAATCTTGACAGTCACTTCACAAATCTCGCTTCAAGAGGGTATTGTTCTTAGTGGAGGTAACCTTTTCTGTGACAGTGATTTGGCTGAATATTAGAACCAGGGAACACACTGAGGTCACACTATAATTCTTTTCCTTTATATCCAGGATCAGACATGCATGCCTGCTCTGCTCTGAGTAGCAACAAAAATCTCCAAGTCAGAGAATATGAGAAAATGAACATGCATGACCACCACTCCCCACCACGTCCCCCTTTTAGACTTAGTCCAAGAGCTGACCTAAAAGGCAAATGAGAGCAGAAGGAGATTCTCAAACACAGTAAGCGAAGTGAAAAATAAGATAGTAAAGCCAAGGCAAAAATTATTTTCACAGAGAATACATATACCCCAACCTTCAGCAGATGAACATTCAGGGAATATATACCTGCTTGATAAGGACTTTCCACTAACCACTACTAATAGCGCCTCATCAAACATTTGCCTCACAGTTTATCCTCATACAAAACCTATACTATCTTTGCTTATATACCTTGATGTAAACTTTTTAAAATCTTTTTACCCACAAAACAAATAAAATAGATTGAAAACATCGACCCCTTTCTTAGGAGTATCCAACAATATCTAGTTTATGGCATTTCTAACACTCAAGGCTACCCCACTACCCTGCAGCTTGAAAGGAAGAGCCTCTTGTGTAAAGGCATCATGTTGCAATATCTGTTACTAGATACAGTAAAGGAATTGTTGTATTGAAGAAAAAGACAACCTCTAAATTACTCCCTTTATATTATTGGTGGGTGTAACTCCAGTTATTCTTAAACATCATTAGATTTCTTATAGAGCCATAAACATACATAATACCTACATATTATTTTTCACTCATTTTTATTTTCAAAATTGTAATTATCTAACACTTTTTTCCTTTTTTCTTTTTGAATATCAAAACAACTTATTTTATCAAATAACAGTAACCTCCCTATATTAGAAGGAAAGATAGTCCTCATCTACCCACAAACCTCTCATACAACATATACACCACATCTTGCTGGGGGTCGCGTAACTAGTTGTGCCTGGCATCATTTTGTTGTCTGATCCCAGGAGTGGGCAGTCAAGGCATACAGTGTTGGCTGTTGTATTGAGTATATGTTTCTCTTTTTACTTATAACTAAAGGGACGATTATGAGCTGCACGGTGCTGAAATTGCCAGGTCTGAAATCACCAATTCCAGATGGTAATTGAACCCCTGCATGTTGCCAATTACAAATTATTGTCCCCATAATGGGGGACCACCATGAGAATATGGAATTATTCAGTCCTTTTTTGTAGTTGGATTTCCCATTCTGCAGACAGTTCTGCTCCCATTTAGAACCTTCCCTGACAAAGTGGTGAATGGGAGTGGGGAGTCTATGCAGGGCAGGGAATGAGGAGGGTGTCATTGGCCAGAATAGTTTGTGGATTGACAATCAGGAGCATTGCATGCCCTGCGTGCCAAAGGAGGAGGCTGGTGAGGGAGGGGCTTAGCTTGTGCCTGCAGCCTCTGTCCGATCTGTATGTGATTTAACCTGCTAGTTTTTCCTGCCAGTAAAATCAGGCCTGATGTTCCAGCACCCATTGAATTTAGGTGCAGTAATAGCGCCTCTTGTGATAGAGATGAGCCAAATTCCTGCTAGGGGCTCATCATATGGGCTCTACCTGACCTGTAATCAGCCCATAAGGTGAGAATAGATAGCGAGGTTAAAAAATGATTCAATTGTTTTCTTACAGATAGATCTCAGTTAAGATAAATCATTCACATCACCTATCTTATGTCTGCAGAGTACCCCAGAGTAACATCTCATCTCTTGGTTTATATACAGTGTACATGGGAACTCTGAGTTCCATGGCACCAGCAGGCATTGTTTGTCGATCAATAGGCAAAAGACACACAACTCTACCCGACGGCAGCCAACTCTGATTCCATCTTAAATGCAACATTCAACTGGAAAGTGTTAGTCTTGGTTGGACAGCTTGGCTTTAAAGCGCAACCCAATTCAACCTGAATTACTGCTTCTCTACATGGATGACTATGCATTCAAGATTCAGCCATGGCTAAATGACTTGGCACCGTTTCAATCTCTCCCATTCTGAACCCACGTCAGATATATATGCTTTGAAATACTCTTTATTGGGTTTCAATAAGGAAAAAATGCATAACAACTAACTTACTCTCCCACCTCCTGACCCCCTTCAGTAAAAACTCATTCACCCATGTATAGAATTACATCGTATGTCATTTTCATTATAGTTGACTGTGGGACGTGTGAGATATTTTTTGATTCATACAAGGCTCCCCGATCACAATGCAACCAAAATTTACAGTGCCTCTTAGGAACTTCACCTACTTGGAGAAGTTAACGTTTTATTGCTCAAGAGGATTTTAGATCGCTGATGTAGTGTTAGTCCAAGCCCCAAATGGCTCTGAGCAAGTGAGCATGTCCAACCCTCTCGACGGAAGAGGGAATTTGTCACCCCAAGAAATTTTGTTGACAGTGATAGAAATGGTGCATTTTACAGTTCAGTTTCGCAAATTTAGTGAATAAAAAGCATAGATTGAAGAGGCCGTTTTTAAGCGGTACGAATGAAAGATTCCAATATTCGATGGTCTACACAGTGCTCATTTCTTATGTTTGCTTATTTTAACAAATTGTTTACGTTCTTAAAATAAAGACCTAATGAAAAATCACTGAATACACAGCTGGTAAATACTTGTGCCGGAGTGCTTTTCTTTTTTTAATTACATTTTATTTGGGTTTCATGTAAACATAAATCCAAACCACAGGGTGTTTGAGGCAGTATACTATGCAGAGGAATATCCCCAACACGTTACAGCATTTGGACAACATCCTATTTAGCATTCACAGTAATAATGAAGGGCCCCTCTGCTCAGACGCATCCAGCCACTGGCCAGAAGGAAACACTTTGACCTCCCCCCAACTAATCTCCCCTACCAGGTCAAAAGCTCCACCTCATATTTTGTTCCCCTGAGAGTACTCCCAACATCTAAACATTAGTGTCCTGGGCTTTTTTTGCGAGGGTTAATATCTCAAAAAGTCACAGAGCTCAGAGTTTGCAAGTGAAATCACACAGCAGAGGCCATGATGTAAGGTGTTGTATAACAGTTCCCCTGCCCCCCCCCCCCAAGCAACCTCAAAGAACTTCTTAGTCTGCTGTATGTCATGTGATAAATGTTCCAAGATCATGTTATGCCATATCACCACGAGCAGCAATGCAGATTTTTACTGCCCTGACATGTAAAGTTAAAACACACATGCCCATCTTTTTAATATAATGCACACTGCCTTTAGGCCTCAGTAAGCCTGCCTTCGGGGTGACTTACAGATATTAAAAAGGAAGGTTTGGGCTTTGCAATTGGATTAAATAGCAAAGTCGAGTTAGCTGTTTTAAACTGCTCTTCCAGCCTGCAATGGTGGGCTAGGAGTCGAGCTTTTCTTTTTCAGACTCGTGGTGACACGAGTGCTGCAATTCATGAGGGACATTTACCTTACAGCCCCTGGGTACGGTATAATAGGGACTTACAAGTAGGTTAACTTATGCCAATTTTGGGCAGTCCAATTAGATATATATATTTTAAGGGTCAGAGTACTGGCACTGAGGCCTGTTTGGCTGGACTCAGTGCACCTTCAGAGTCAAAAAACCTGCAGCATCAGTCCAAACGTTAGGGGGTGATCATGCACAAAGAGGCTTTTCTTTACACACACCTTGTCTTCAAATTCAGTGACCAGTTCTTGTTCCATCTGTGTCTGGTGTTTCCATTTCTCAGACGTGGTAATGCTAGCTTTGACCATCTTTTACAGGGTAAAGCCCAAACCCTTAGTGGAATTGAAAGAAGACAGGTTCTTTTCAAATGTTGTGAGTTGTGTGATGGCTATTACGGAGTAATCAAGGTGTAGCATCAAGTGCCTCAGTTGTGTATATGAGAGTCTGTCTTGTTCAGTCACCCTCCTTAAATAAATCCTTTTGTATTAAGCATTCTCTTGCTCTCCACCTATTGCTTTTCATCCAAAGCAGGATTGAACTGTAGGTTGTGGTGCAAAGGAGTATAAGGTAGGGGAATGTAGTCAGTCCCACCATTACTGCTAGCTTATCCTAGACCTCGAGTGCTGTTTTCATGATGTGTGATATAGTATAGATGGATAGATAGACAGATTGTGGTGTATGTTCTTTAGGTAGCAATGGCATGCTCCAGAGGGGTTCTGTGGCCAGGGCCTTTTCTATATGAATCCAGTGTTATTCAGGGACCTGTACAGACCTCTCAACAATTACATGTAAATGCGCTGCCCAGTAATAATATATGATAAAGAAAGAGGCAACCTGGCATGTTCTTATGTGACATAAGCAATATTTACTCACTCTCGCTTTACAGTGATCTTTATAAACTTTAAGAGCGTTCTCTGCAGGAATGATATTCCAGTCAGCGGAATTGCTGTGGAAACGAAATTGGAATAGGTAAAGTTGGCGAGGCAGGAAATTCAATTTAATATTGTTTATTCTGCCAGCCAGGATACATAATGCCTTTCCATTGCCCCAGATAATCGAGTATCTGGGATTTCAATTTGGGCCAGTTTCTTCTAATCAGCTATAGAGGCAGACCTGTTGAGACCCAGATATTTTATAGATGGCTTCGTCCAGGCTAATGGAGTCTGCTTTTTAGGTCTCGCAGACCTAGCGCTGGAGCGCGCATGCGCTCCTCGCTCTGCGAGGCTTATTGTAATCGGTAAGATTTCAGAAGTGGTGTTTAAGCCCCGCCCCTGCATTTCATTGGTTTGCGTCATCATCCATGCTAAATGCTGGTTTTGGATGGTACAGAAGGCTTCTTAGTTCCTCCTTGTTACCGCCCTGTCTAATTTTAGCCCCGCCCATCCGGACTGCACGGTGTACTTGCGGCGGTACACTATTGACTTTATTAGTTGGTGTAGGCACTTTTTTCATTAAAGTGAATCTGCTTTCACGTCTATGCATAGCATACATTTTTGCGGCGTTACACTTTTCATTATTATTATTATTGGTTGTAGGCAATTTTTCATTTAAGTGAAGCTGCTTTCACGTGTTCGTGTTGTGTTGATGCGTGGTGAAGGAAGCGCCGAATGTCCTCCGATTGTCTAATAATAAGCCACGGAGAGATTAGTACGTTCGGGGCAATACGCTGCGTGTTCAATTGTTGCTCTTCTGCTTTCACGGGAGAGGTTAGTACGTTCGAGGCAATACGCTGCGTGTTCAATTGTTGCTCTTCTAATTTCACGGGAGAGGTTAGTACGTTCGGGGCAATAGACTGCGTGTTCAATTTTTGCTTTTCTGCTTTCACGTCACTGTGCATGTTTGTGTTGTGTTGATTTGTGGCGAAGGAAGCGCCGACTGTCCACCGATTGTTTAATAATAAGCCACAGACAAGTTAGTACGTTCGGGGCAATACGCTGCGTGTTAACTAGAATGGGGCAAGCCATGAGACAAAGAGGGCGGTAGAGGCTCACGGGGAGACAGAGCGAGAGAGACACAGAGGCAGTAAGTTGCTTTCACGTGTTCGTGTTGTGTTGATGCGTGGCGAAGGAAGCGCCGAATGTCCTCCGATTGTCTAATAATAAGCCACAGAGAGGTTAGTACGTTCAGGGCAATACGCTGCGTGTTCAATTGTTGCTCTTATGCTTTCACGGGAGAGGTTAGTACGTTCGGGGCAATACGCTGCCTGTTCAATTTTTGCTTTTCTGCTTTCCCGTCGCTGTGCATGTTTGTGTTGATTTGTGGCGAAGGAAGCACCGACTGTCCACCGATTGTTTAATAATAAGCCACAGACAGGTTAGTACGTTCGGGGCAATATACTGCGTGTTAACTAGAATGGGGCAAGCCATGAGACAAAAAGGGAGGTAGAGGCTCACGGGGAGACAGAGCGAGAGAGACACAGAGGCAGTAAGAGTGAGTGATCTGCGCCAGTACTCGCCAGTGTGACAGGGAGCCACGGACAGGTTAGTACGTTGAGGCTTCTTAGTCCCTCCTTGTTACCGCCCTGTCTCCTTTTGGCCCCGCCCACCCGGACTGGATCTTTCACTTGCGGTGTTACACTGCAGATGGCAAGCTGAGTCTCCAGGGGGAGGAGGGTAAACAAAGAAGGTAAACAAGCCTTCCAGCTGCCCTCTCGTCCCTCCCTCCCAGTCAGGCGCTATCCTCCAAGCATGGTGTAAATACACCGATGGCCTTCTGTCCGACCCCAAGGGTCAGATTTTCGCCTCTGCTCTTCATCCTTCTGTAGTTACTGAAAGGTGCCACTGAAAAATCCTCCCCCTTTTAGGTGCTCGTGTTTTTTATTTGCATGGAAAGTAGAGGGACAAAACTCTAGGGTGCTAAAGCCAGCCTCTTCCTCGTTGTCCAGTTTAACAGCTCATAAAATGGCCAAGGCGTCCTTAGAACAGGGCTATGCCGCCAGCGGGCAGTGGGCTGGCAGCGTCGCGGGACCGTTTCTCGGGGTGAGGAAGGTCATCGAGGACACAGCACGGCTATACACAGCGTAGAAGTATGCTCACAGCCCCTCATTGTTGGTATAAAAGCGGTCACAACAGGCCCTAAATAGAACAGATTTCCTAACGTCCCAAAGCGACTCCTGCGATCTGGTTGCAGTAAGGCTTTCTGGTCACATTGCGGATCCGTACCGTGACACGATCCGCTGAGGACACGCTGGCTTGTGCCCCGTCCATCTGCTCTTCTATTAAGACCCTGTCGGTCTGAGCTATTGACATTGCAAATGACAATGCCTTTTATTTTTGTTTTCGTTTTTAAAGCATAACTAAAAGGCATTGTCATTTACAATGCCAATAGCTTAAACTCGTGTAAATGCGAGACCTATTGCATTGCAAATGCTTGTTTACTTCTCGAACTCGCTGTACAGTTATATTGATGTTGAGTATTGCCGTTTTCCTTAGATTCATTTTAAACCCTTGTTCAAATAAAGACAATGGGTTCATCAAGATTGGAAGGTTATTCTCAGGCTCTGTAATAGTTAATTATACTTCGTCTGCAAATAGACTAATTTTATGTTGCAAATCCTCAAATCAAATTTTAGGCTCTTAATCCTGGTGTCCATATTTAGTTGCACACGCCAGGTGCTCAATTACTAGTGCAAACAAGAGCGGAGACTGGGGAATCTTTGCTTTGCCCAAATGTATCTCATTAGAGCACAAACAATTGACACACACTCTGGCTGCAGGCACTTGACAGATGGGGGCCACCCCTTCATTCTATGCCCTATCTTTAGCATTGAGAGGAAATCCCTTAAGAAGCTCCAACTGACTCTATCAAGCTCTTTTCTTTTAGCATCTAGCGTCACAAGTAAGGTTTGAACTACTTTCAGTTTTGCCTTTTCAATAAGGTGGTATTCTGTCTGCCCTTAAAGTCAACCTGGTCCGTATCTACCAACGATAGTACTATCTTGTTCAGCCTGTTGGTTAGGGTTTTATTGAAGATTTGAACATCCTAATTTAAGAGTGCTATGGCGCAATATGATGTGCAGTCTTCTGTTTTTTTTTTACCTGTCTTTGGAATAAGATACATTTCTGCACTACATCGTGACTGTGACACCAGCATTCTCTTTGAAGAAATTGAACAGCTGCCTGCCCAAAAACTGAGAGGGAGATCTACATTATCTTCATAGAAGGCCCAGGGTATGCCATCCGGTTTGGGGGCTTCATCAGTTTTATTGCCAGCAAGATCTTCTGTTTCTCCAGTGACTTGTCTGACTTCTCAAACCAGGCTGGTTTTATCGTTCTGTCGCATGTCCAGCTTCGAGGGTCCTCCGCATAAACTCTGGGTACGGCCCATTTAATTTTTAATAAAATTGAGCAAATGCGTTTCTCCTACCCTTTTATTCTGTGAATAACACACACTTTTCAAATCTAACTTGGGCTGCGTGATCCTTTACCCTTTTGAGTACGAAGGCGCAGTGCCAATAATCTGGTCAGAGATCATGCCCCCCACAACGATGAGCCTTTTAACCCAACTAGGATAGTCTGGGATACCAACAAATAATCTATGCTAGTGTATGTGCCATGAACAGCCAAACAGAATGAATAATCTTTCACCCTTGGATTGGCAAACATCATGTAATCCCTGTTCAGCTATTCTGTCCTTTTCTGTCTTTTTCTTGCGGAAGGCTTTAGTGTGTGTGACCCACAGCTCTGCAGATCTTTCAAGTGTCTGTGCCCATGCTAGGTTTAGATCTCCCCCCCCCATGATTTGTAAGTCTCCCTCCAATACCATATAATTCTCAACTATGTTTGGAAGGAAATCTTGTTATGAATTCGGCCCTTATATTAATAAATGTATATGGCCTTACCCCTAGGGAATTACAAAGGATCAGGATTCACCTATTCAGGTCCCTGGTGGTCATATAATTATAAAAGATGGGCACCACAGCTGTTTTGGTTTTAGTGTACACCCGAAACTGCTCCATGTTATATTTATGTGGCATGCATTGTTTGTCTGTCTTCAGCAGAAGAGTCTCCTGTAAGAAGATGACATCGGCGCTCACCTGATCAAGATATCTCCAGATCTTGCGGCATTTAGTGGGGGTGCTCAGACCCTAACAGTTAGCAGAGTAAAAGTTAATGTGCCTCCTTGCATGAAGACTCATTGTGCCCACGGAATTGATTGTCTTAGTCTTGGGGATAGACTTGGGCCTAGTTCCCTCCCACACTCCAAACAAACCGTAACAAGTAATGCAAATCAAAATTAGAACCCTTGGCAATGGTCCCAATTTTTTTCTCTCCCACCCCACCCAACCCTAAGCCCCTCACCCAAGCCCATTGCCGTCATCCACCCAACACCTCGAGCGTCCATCACTAATGGATGGTTTTGGGGTCCCATTGAGATCTATCACCTGCTGCACTCCCTTGTACCTAAATTGTAAAAAGAATCTACAACACAGAATGTACAACACTCCTGAAGCTCCCCTCAGCCTCTCATAACGTTTTATTACTGATAGGAGAGAACTGCCTCAGTGGTCTCATCCCCAAAACACAATTGTCATCAGCGTTGCTGCCATTGTCACTTCATCTCTGCACTTTTTGTGTTGCACCTTTGGTTATCATTGTCGAGTTCTTTGTCCTGAACTTCATCGAAGCCAACAACATCCTGGACACCTCCCAATACGGATTCCGCAGCAACCACAGCACTGAGACCGCCCTCCTCGCAGCCACAGACGACATCTGTGCCTTCCTCGACCAAGGCCAAACAGCATCACTCATCCTCCTAGCCATATCAGCAGCCGTCTGACACCATCTCCCACCGCACACTAGCCACCAGACTCCACGATTCCGGCATCCAGGAAAGGCCTTTGACTGGATACGCTCATTCCTCACGGGCAGAAGACAGGGAATAAGACTCTCGCCCTTCCTCTCAGAACCAACAGAGAACAGATGCTGAGTACCCCAAGGATCTTCCCTCAGCCCCACCCTCTTCAACGTCTACATGGCTCGCCTCGCAACCATCGTCAGAAACCATGGGCTCAACATAGTCTCCTACGGCTATGACACCCAACTCATCCTCTCCCTCACCAAGGAACCATACATCACCAGGCACAACTTCCAAGAATGGATAGAAGCCGTCGCAACCTGGATGAAAAACAGCTGCCTGAAACTCAACTCAGAGAAAACTGAAGTCCTCATCCTCGGCTCCACCCCTTCCGCATGGGACGACACCTGGTGGCCCCCTGCACTCTGAAACCCACCCACCCTGACAGATCATGCACGTAACCTCGGCATCAAACTGGACTCAGCGCTCACTATGGTCGCCAGCTCCTCCGCATGCTTCATCACCCTCTGCACACTACGTAAAATCAAATGGATACCCTCCAACTCCAGTAAAACAGTCACTCACGCCCTCATCATCAGCAGACTGGACTACGGCAATGCCCTGTACGCTGGAATCAACAAAAAACTCCTAAGCAAACTCCAGACCGTCCAGAACGCCACAGCCAAACTAATCCTTGATATCCCACGGCACAACCACATCGCCCAACACCTCTGCGACCTCCACTGGCTCCCCGTCGAAAGAAGAATAACTTTCAAGCTGCTCACGCACGTCTACAAGGCCCTCCACAACATCGGACCACTATACCTCAACAACCGCCTCTCCTTCCACGATCCCCAAGAGAAACCTCCGCTCAGCCTACCTCTCCCTAGCCACCTTCCCACGCTTCTACAGGAACAGAGCAGGTGGAAGGTCCTTCTCCTACCTCGCAGCCAAAACCTGGAACGATCTCCCCCTTCACCTCTGGCGATGCCCGACACTGAACCAATTCAGGAAAGACCTCAAGACCTGGCTCTTCGAATGACCCCATTGGAGCTGCGCGCTCCCCCGCGCCTTGAGACCCTAACAGGTGAGTAGTGCGTTCTATAAACTCCTGATTGATTTTCACACTTGTTTTGCCTTGGTGTTACGGAGGAGCCATTGACGTCTCGAGTTAGTCATCTGGGTATGCCAAGCGTGATCTGTAGCCTCTTCCTGACTGCATCTTGGTCCATCCTCGCTGATGTGCTGGGGTCTCCAGTTTGAGCAGCTTCTGTACTTCATTGGGTGAAAAGATTATGGCATCCTGACCATTCCAAGTGAACTGCATGCCTCGGGGTAAAGCCGAAGTATACAAAAATGTTTACAAAAAAGTGACAGGTGAAATGCTTGAATTAATCATGGCCACTGGTAATCACACGGGGGCCACATTCCAGTCCATTGTTATTTTGCACACCATGTTACTTCGGTTTGGAGCCAGCCATATGCAGATCAGTCTTGACTCTGCTCCAATTGGAACAGTCCAGACATGGATCTTGTGCTCACTTTGAACGTGGAACCGAGCTGCCCCCTACTGAAGATCCTCAACTAGGGCGAAACTGTTCTTGGGTGGCTTGTGCTTCAGTTTAGAGACAACATGGCTTGGCAGTTCGACCTGGGCCTTTCTTATTTGAGCAAGATCAAAGCTCATTTGAATATGGCTGGGTCTAATCTTAATTGATATTGTGGGCAAACTGTGATGCAGCCCGAGTGATTGATAGTGGCTCCGATTAATTCAGGCATCTCACCCATCACTTTTTTGTTTACTTAAGTGCGATGGTCTCCCCAGTGGTGGAACCCTTGCTCACTTACCTACTGGAACCAAGCTGCACCCAATTGAAGAGCCCCTACTAGGGCAAAACTGGTCTTAGGTTGCTTGCGTTCTGCTTCAGAGATGACCTGAATTGTCAGTTCAGGATGGACTGTTCCAGTTGGAGCAGGATCAAGTCTGATTTGAGGTGGCATTGTGTGCAAAAGAATGATGGATTGGGATGCAGCCTGACTAATTACCTGTGGCTGAGATTAATTCAAGGATCCTACCCTTCATGTTTTAGAACCATCTGTACCTGATCGGTTTGCCCCTGTTGTATTCCGCTTTGGGTGTCCGTATATAGGTTTTCCTGATACATGTCCTTATATAGGCATAAGATCCCAGTCCTTATTTAGGCATTAGCCATGCTATCCAAATACAGGCATGGTCACCTACATCCGTCCACCCCAACGTCACAACGAGTTCTTAGAAACCAGACCCTTAAGCTCTTGGGAGTTCCCCTAGCACAGGATTATTGATTTCTCCAAGAACTCATTTATTATGCATGAACCGCTATTCCTTAAGGGTTCATTCCTGACGTCTTCCTCTGCCCGACTTTACGTCAATGCTAACATTCCAAGGCACCTACCAGGTATAAATATACCTTCCCTTGCCCAAGCAAGTAGGAGGAGACCTCGACTTTAGAGGAGCCCGTGTCCCGGCCTGACGCACTGACAAGAGACGCTGTCATCCCTGCTCGCAGAGAATCCAGCTTCCAGTGTTCTGACTCCCTTCGCGGGGTGTTAGAGTTGGAGATCCGGAAAGAGATTCCCACCTCTCATTGTCAAGGTATGGAGCCGACTAGAACCTAGAGGGACTCTTGGCATACCAGACTTGGCATACCAGACTTGGCATACTATAGCATACAATACTATAGAATACATCACCTACTTCTTACCTTGCACTACACTTATGTTAGGTACACTGGGGTAGAACTAGTTAGAGAAGCATCTTATGAGTACTCGCATTTTTAGCTTATGTTATTTATGTATATGAATATATGTGTCATAGCTAAAAGATAATGCTAGCGCAGTATTATCTCTTTTTACTGCTTACGCTGTACATAATATATCTCGCATACAGTCTTATGATTGTAACAGCTCATATCTCTTACACGAGAAACAAGACTGTTCAATATATCCTTTTATTGAAACGCCCGTCTATTCTTTCTGTGTAACTCTGAAGAAACTAAGCATGCACGATTAGCTGAGTGAAACTGTTATCTATTGTTTCCACGATTCTGAGAGTGTTCCTATTCTAAAGGGAAACAAAGTTGTCATGTTTATGCGGTTGCCAGAAACTACTCCCTTCTTGTTTACAAGGAGTTTCTAGTGGCCTCCGAGTTAGCTGGCACAAAGTAATTAAGTTTAATATACTCGATAGGGGCATACTGACCTCAGTCCTATGCCAAACCTATAGGGTATATTATTCCAATGCGCAGAGCCTATTAGGGAAATAGGAACTACACTACATGGCGCCCAACGTTTGGTAAGGCACTAATTTAACGCTAGATACTGAGTAACTCAGTCGTGCTTTTCTCAGAGACCCCTACTCACATACTCCATAAGACGTCTGGAGTGGGTAGGGTTAAGTATCCGCCAAAGCTGAATAGGACAAAAATCCTATATATTAGCTGTATGGTTTGTTCAACGTTGAAGGATACAGTGTTCCAAAATATTGTGCACCTTATCTTTGTTTCCTTGAAACTTGTTCTGCATTTTTTCAAAAAATGTCCCCGAACGGGGATACTATCACCAAGAACGGTGTAGCTGCGGCTGACCCAGTCGTAACAGCTTTTAATTTTACAGGTTTAAATGAAACCGATGAGGGTGTTATACACATCCCTCCAAACTTAAGGAGAGCCATCACTCTAAAACTTATAAAACACGGCCTAACACCAAGAGGTGGTAGAGCAGTTTTCGTGATAGAGGCACACGAATCCTTTCAGACAGAGGTATTCTATTCATGGATTGTATTCCCAGAATCAAATCCAATAACAAAAGTATTTCACTTCTTTAAAGAAGATGAACCACCAGAGGAATATATTCCTTTCGAGGATATTGAAATTCCACTAACTTACCAGGAGCATAATCTCTGGTTTAAAGGCGCCCTAAAACATCACAAAAACATTACCAGGCTCGGTCCACTAGGTAGACCAGGAGCAACATGGCCGATTCTAGCCGGCTACACACCTCATCCTGACATTGAAGAGATGTCAGACGAGGAATTTCTTACTCAACTACAAGAGTTAATAAAAATTTACAGACAATTAGTCCAATATGTCATGCGGACTTTCACAGTCCAACCACCTATAACCATTCCAAATCAAACACCCCAACAGGGGTATACACTAAAAATTACTCCACAGACTTTACACGCAGTCATGGGTAAAATGCCCACAAAACGTGAACAAATTCCATTCTGGATAGCTCAAAAAATTACTCAAATCGAAGCAGTATTTCCAAATACTAGCCCTTATGAGAAACACAGAATCCTAACAATCTGTTTACCAATGGGGATCACACCACAACTGGAAGACTGCACCACTTGGGGCACAGTCTTTGCTGCCATCTATACTAAAACACATGGTGTTCCGTCAATTGCAGTAATACCAGATGTCCTGAAACAAATTCAAAACGAATACGGGGCAGAACCTGCTCTGAATTTAGGTATGAAATTACTGAAAAACTTCGACCAGGTCTCAACAATAATATTATCTAATATTAAAGGGGAGGCAGCATCAGTGGCGATCCGCCAACGCTTAAGGGAATTTGATGTAACAGAACATCAACATGAACTACCCAGAATAATAGAACAATCTTATGCAGAATTAGGCAGAGATAGTTTGGGTGGAAAACCTTTGAAGCCAAAACTATCTGAAAGTCCTGAGAAGGACTCTATTAAACAAAATCCTACATCTTCTAAAAAGAAGTGGGAAACTAATAAACAAAATTCAAACGAGACACGTTCTCAATCCCGAGGTAGGTCTCCTCAAAAGGAGCCCTCTGAAAGGAGGTATAACCTCAGGAATAGGGATAATTTAAGAAAACCTGACAGGTATCAAGATACTGATACACGTTCCTCTCGTACCTTTCAGATATCGTCACAGACATCAGAAAGAAGAGGACGGTCAGATCACAAAGAAGAACGCGTGAAATCCAAAGACGATAAACACGTTCAGAAAAATAAATCAAAACCTCAATTCACAAAAAAGAAGGTAGCAGGTCTGAAGATCAGACATGCCGAGGATACTGAGAACACAGCTCAAGAACGGAGAATGGGCTCAGACAATGCTGGACAGTGCAGCAGAAGTAACAATAGCTCGCCAGAACCTGAAGGAACTTCTGGAGATAGTGGACTTGAATGAGTACATCACAGTAGAGACTGTAGACACCAGGGTTAGTACTCCACAAAAGTTATATGAAATAACACTCCGAATGGAGGGAGACATACCAAGAAAAGTGAAAGCACTCTTTTGGGAGAAACTTTCAAGGGGTTATGATATACTTCTAGCAGAAAAGGACTGGCCACCAAACTTTGTCAGGGAGTGCCCACATGGCGAGGACATCATTATGCCAGCCTTCTCCAACCATATTCCAATTCACCTAAAATATACTTATGCCAGGAAATGGGCAGTTGCCCAGGCCCCAGCATTATACAAAAATCATGTAGGATGGGATGAGGACTCACCTCACCACAAAATACAGCTAAAAATGAACCTACTGCACAAAGGCAGTACCCAATAAAGCAAGAAGCTAAAAAACAGGTCAGGGAGATCTTAGATCAACTTGAATACCAAGGGGTGATTGAAACATGCACCTCCTCAATGAACAATCCTTTGTTTCCTGTATCCAAACCAGACAATACATATCGTCTAGTTTTGGATTACAGACACTTGAACACTTGTTCCAAAACATTTGCAGTGCAAAATGCACATAGTACAGCATTAATGAATAACATTGTGCGTAAAAAATATAAAACCACATTGGACATTTCAAATGGTTTCTTTTGTCAAAACATAGCACCTGAAAGCAGGTACTTAACAGCTTTCTCAATAATGGGGACCCAGCGTCAATTTTGTCGACTCCCACAAGGGTTCAAAAACAGCCCGGGTTATTCTCAGCAAGAGTAACAGAGTTACTACAAATTTATGATAATGAGGCATTGTCATATGTCGATGACATCTATCTGACAGACGATGACCTAGATAGGCACTTGAATAGGGTGAGTACCATTATATTGGGCTTCGCCTCTGAGGGCTATAAATTCAACTTTAAAAAATCCAGAATTGCCCATCTCAATGTCCTTTTCCTAGGATATGAGCTTTCAAGTGAAGGCAAGAGCCTGGCAGCTAACTTTTTAGAAAAGTGCGCGCTGCTCCAACCTCCAAAAACGCTGAAAAATTTACAATCCATCTTGGGTTTCCTAAATTTTGGAAGAACTTACATTCTAAATTACGCAGAAAGGGTTAAACCTCTCTACAAATTAATCAAACCTGATTTTTCAACAAAACATTGGACACAAGAACACACAGAAATCCTGCGTTCACTCCAAGCTAACATGTTAGCAACAAATCACTTACAAACACGCGTAAATAAACGCAATTTAGTGATCCGAATAATTTCGGGTCAATGCGGATTCACCTATTTAACATTTAATGAGGGTGAAAAAGTACCAATAGCATACAAATCACATTTGTATACACAAGCAGAAATGCGCTTCACTTCAACAGAAAAAATACTGACAGCAGTTCAAACCGCTGTAGCAAAAGAAAGAGCTCTAGCTCAAGGGAGACGCATTATTGTCGTAACTCCAGTACCAGCCTTAGAGGCGGTCACAAAAGCGAGCATTCCAAATGCAAAAGCTTTACATCCTAGATGGATACAATGGGTTAATTCTCTTGCTGCAACAGATGTTGAATATGTTTTTGATCCTGATTTAAAAACACAAGCGTTCCTGCAATATGAACATGAATGTCCTCTGCCCACTGAAATTCTGCCTCTCGATCAGTACGAATTTATAATTTATACTGACGGATCAGCACAACCCGCTACAGGGAGTAAGCAAGCTTACAGTGCAGCGTGCGCAATCGTTAAAGGTCGCATGCGCGATGGTAACTTCAGACCAATGGTCACTAAAACTCAATCTCTAGGAGATTGTACAGCTCAGCGAGCTGAACTACAAGCATTCAAACTGGCACTTGAAAATACAGATCGCGAATTCCCCACACTTATAGTGTGCGATTCCTTTTACTGTGTTCAGTCATATAATGAATATATACAGAATTGGCTTCAAAACGGATTCAAAGATGCAAAAGGTGGCACAATAAAGCATAAAACGCTTTGGGAACAAGTAGTTCAGTTGAGAAACGAACTACCAAAAGCTCACGTGATACACACGATGAGTCATCAACGTGATGGCGTTCACGTTACAGGGAATTCATTGGCTGATGAAGCCGCAAAGGGGGCTGTTCAGACGGCTTCCGTAGCTGCGATCACTCGTTCAAAAACGAGAATAGACAGTGAGATATTGTTGGCTGTCAATGCTTCAAGCAAAGGCAGTGGTGCAGCGTTACCAAAGAAATTTCCACTCAAGTACTCTTATGTAATTGATGCGAACAACGTTCCTTTTGCTCGAATCCCTGGAGTGGGGGATAGGGTAATTCCAAACATGGAACGTAGATTAGGACTGATCCTAGCAGCACATGAAGGGATAGCCTCTGCCCATGCAGGTGTTTCTGCAACAGTATCTTTACTAAAACAAAGATATTGGTGGCCTGGCATTAGGAAACAGACCAAAAACTATGTTTTGGAATGTGAAATATGCCAACAGATGAAAGTCTCCACAGTGAAACGTCCTGCGCAGACACCCCTGTTGATTTCAGACAAACCATTAGCTTGTGTTTACCTGGACCACTGCGGTCCCTTGCAAAGGGACGGTAACTATAAATATATAATGGTCGCAGTGGATTCGTGCTCAAGGTTCCTATGGATGTGGCCTCAGCGCTCGGCTGACGCTCGAACTGTTATAAAAGATTTGCGAGTCTTTATCGGCACATACGCAATTGGCACACTACATTCTGACCAGGGCCCTGCGTTTAGCTCTCGGGCTTACAAAGAAGCCATGGCCAGTTTGGGCGTAGCATTGCGGTACTCCTCTCCGTTTCATCCTGAGGGAAATTCTGTTGTGGAAAGGAAAAACCGGGACATAAAGCAGTCTATAACAGCTAGAGTATTAGGTTCGGGTGATGGGTGGGTCAAACATCTTTATGGGGTCCAACGCTCATTAAATAATTTGCCAAGAAGTTCTCTAGGGGGGTCACTCCATATGAGGTCCTATTTGGGACAAGAATGTGGGTTCCTGATCTCGAATGTAAAGGCACAGTGGTGGAAAATAAACCCTTTGATATCAAAGATCGTTTGGCTGTTTTACAGGATCTAAATGAACTAAGATCGAAACAAAGCAACGTGTTCCTGAAGCCAACCACCACTGGGGAAATACCGGCAGTCCCAGCAAGGCCTGTCTGGATCCCAAAAGTTGGGGATCTAGTCAGAGAGAAGATTGCGGACAAGAAGGAATTTGGACCTTCTTACAGACAACCAGTAACTGTCCTAGCCGTCCACGGAACAAGAACAGTACTTCTGCCGCCCCTTGCTGGAAAAAAGGAGAAAAGATTTGTGTCAATCGACCTCATCAAACCACACTATGTGGCCAATACTAAATAGTAGGCCTCGTGGACTCCGACCTAGTAGCAGACGCACTCCTCTCGCTACTATCCAAGAGGTTCAGACTGAAAGACTCATAACCATCGAGAATTCAGCAGTAAGAGATGAAGGACTAAGCAACAATGCTATGGAACTCATCCCTCTTGAAACTCAAGTAACAGTTCGTCCAGATACACCTGTCTACACCAACGTAACACGTGATCAACTGGTTCCAGCGATTTCAACAAATCCTGATGCAATTCCAACAATTGACCGAACTGCTTCTGGCTATTTCATTAACTTTGATACGTTTTCTGGGGATCCAAGTGAGCCTGAAACTACGCCAGTCCTACAAACAACAAGTACAAGACCTTTTTCATTTTCTGAAAGAGACTTATCTGGTTTCACCATGGATTGAACTATGGATCATTTTTGGAATATTTTTCTTTCTGCTTTGGCTAGCTTTGGTGATGACTCTTAGCGTGCTTATAAATGGCAGATACATTCGTATGGACACTGAAAGTAAAAATGTGAACTTACTTTTAAAACCACACAAATCATCCCATCGTGAAGCAAGAGACTTGTCAGCAGTGAACATCACAGCCGTTCCTATACAGGATGGTATAGTTTGGGACAAAACCGATTTCGACATATTCGGCCCGACGGAACTTTTGAAGATTCCACATTTATTTAAAATTTCATTAAGTGACTTTATTACCTCCAGTACCTATTCTGATGATTGGGACTTTGAGACTGTTAATGACATGATGTCTGATCTAGAAAGGTCTGCTGCGTTCTCTAACAATGAATACTTAGAGGGTTCATCAGACTACGAACAGCTTTATTGTTACAACCACTATGGTCATCATTTTTTGCATAAATCTGCAACACCTAGAAATGTGTTTATGTTTAACCAATGGGAACATTGTCCTACACCACCAAGGGGTAGTTCAAAAACGTTTGCAAATAAGTTTCCATATTTTTCAGGGTACAATACATCTGATCCAGAAACATTTTACTATAAGAATGTAAACAAAACAGGACAGAAAATTATGTTAACTAATACAAAACAGATTTATTCTGCAGCCTTTATTACCCAACTGTCTAGACAAGGATTTGACTTTTGGAAAGACACAATCGACACAAAATCTGTCTGGGGTTCTAAAGATTGGCAAGTGCAGGGGATAGAAGCTTTGTTTAGAGCCTGTATCATCCCACAGCAAATAATGTTTTTGAATGACACTGTGCAACAAACGTCTTGCCTTGGTTTAGCCAAGATCAAAGACATGAACACACCTTCTGTACCAACACCTGCAAGTAATAGCACTACACAGGGAGCGGTCACAGTAGACACAATACTACAAAACAACAGATCAGATCCTGATTGGGAAAAATGGTTGCTCTGGCCCACAGACACAAACATCTGTCAAGAAAGATTCCTGAATAGAATACAGGGCTTTACTATCCATAGGCCAGACCCACGTTATGTTCAACGACAACATCCGGGGGTAGTAACAACATACAGTGTAGGAAAATTGTGCCTCGACTGGTTACAAAAATCTACACTCGAGGATGTGAAACAACACTTATCTTTACTTAAAGAAGACGCAGACCTTAGGGATTTCTTGCTAGGACCAAGAAAACCGCGTCAAAAACGTTTCATATATGCCGGCATTTATGCTGCTTATAATGAAATATGGAAGGTTTCACAGGCAGAGGCCGCAGAAAGAATACGTGAGCTTGATCGTATTAACTTAGAGAAATCTCTCACTGTGGTCGACAATGGGTTAACAACTTTGTCATCCAGAATTTATTCACTGGACAACATTGTATCCTCTGCTATTGACATACTGGAACAAGATTTAGCCATGTTACAACAAGGCCAATCTCAGTTACGTTCTATTATGTTATTAGGCTGGACGCTGCAATCCTTGCGTGCAGGCTATGTGCCTTGGCGTTTTATCAACACGTCGTCTCTGTTTTCAGAATACAATCTCACGGATAAACAGGTCGAACTGGCACAAAGGGGAGCAAAGTATACAGTGCTGAGCATTGAAAAACTGGAAAAATTACCATTTACGGTAGCAGAAAAACCAGCTACAGAATGGCTTATCCATGGCAAAATAACTCTGCCTGTCACTACTTTTCATTTTCAGTATTGCCTCAAACAAATGCAAGCAGGCAAATATGAAAGGTTGGGTAAAGAATACATTAAGACATCCTGGGATTTACCTTACGAATACAGATGTTGGAGTGGGGATCGTGAAGTGTTTCTAAGCGGTACACACTGTGAAAATGCACTGAGCGGATCTCTCATATGTCAGGACATTTCTTTACACGGGGCTTGTAATGGTTCTGTGGCAAACTTGTCCTGCCACCTGCAGGGTACACCAGCTGCTGTGATTAATCCAACGTTTGGCCAACTTTCTAACGGGAGTTACCTCATGTTGAATGATCAGAGTTGCTGTGGCATGTTGCCAGGAATCCCATATCTGGTAACGGTTAGCTCCAGGGTTACTTGTTGTATGCAAGTATTGTTCCCCCAAATAGACACAGTCAGGGAGTCGCCTCTATGGCCTTCATTGAATGTTTCTTTTATACGTTTTGATACTTTAAGCAGAATGAAAGCCATGCTTTTACAACAAACCGTGCCTTTGACCTCGGCCAAAGAAATCTATGATCTACAAATTGCAAGGACTTCGGCTGAGATACAGGCTCTAATTCGTACAAACTGCCCTATACATTTCGTAGAAATGATGGGACGTATCTTAAACATGTCTGATACGAGCGGGATTGTACATGTATTTAAGACCATCTGTTCAGGACTGTTAACACCTTTTCAGGCAGTCCTCGGAATCATTCCAAACTTCGCACATTCGGTGTTTGGTGGTGTGCCATTAATTCTAGCACTCGTTGCAGGAATCCTGTTTTTATTCCTACTACTACGCTATGGCAAGCCTATCAACCGGCGTCACTCCCAGCAATTTGGAGAAAGCTCTCCTAGAACGGAAGTGCCGTGAGCGCATAGTGCAACTTTTGGGCATACCTCGTCTACGGGAACTTAATACAACATGGTTTCTGTCATTTAGACCAATCTGGCAAGATTGCATCTTACCTGTTCTACGCTGCCTGCTTTGCGGTGAAGAATGCGTGCTAGACATCTGTCTAACACTCCCATCAGTCATGCCAACGGATATCGATACTCTGCTGGACCCGATAACGGCCCATGCTCTGTGTTGTCCCCAGAGGCTACCAATCCTGATGACGGCATTCGTTGAGATCTCACAGACGCTTCCTGCTGCTGCTGAGGTACGAGATGGATCAACAGGCACACAGGTAACAACGGACGCGAACATTGCTGCAGCATCCTATGCTGAAGGCGATGCTTCACATCTCTGTGCAGTTAACCTTCTAAACGAGGTGTTCCAACTGTCACCGACATCGGTAGACGATCTTTTGTCTACAGGAATAGATGATTTCATGTTTACACCAGACCCATACACTGACTTTGATTCGGCTCACAGTGTACCGGGGAAGCAATGAATTTGGCCTCCATATTTTCAAAACAGAACAAAACTTGGAACTCTTCCTAAAAATTGAATTTTTTTTCTTCTCATTTGAAAATACATGGCAATTCAATCTGCTTACAGTAGAACTATTCATATAGAACGGACTTCTTTGAATACTTCCAGGGACACATTGTCACCTTATTTTACCACAATTTCATTTAGTACCATGATATGAAATGGCTTTGATTTTTTGAATACTTGTCAACCATTTCGTCATATGTATATATTTCTGTTTTATCATTCATGTTGCATTTATTTCCAATATATGCTTAGAATGAAAAAATGCTTTAAAATGTACAGTACCTATTGCATTACATGTTTAGCAACAGTTTTTTTTAAACTTCTTTTAGTATGCTTTTAGAAATGTTTTTAGCAACATGTGGTACTCAGTTTAATGTTTAGCATTTAATGTTTAAGCATTTAGTATTATCGTTCATTCGAAAGTGGAGTGGGTGTTGTATTCCGCTTTAGGTGTCCGTATATAGGTTTTCCTGATACATGTCCTTATATAGGCACAATTCGCATTGCCCTTATATAGGCATAAGATCCCAGTCCTTATTTAGGCATTAGCCATGCTATCCAAATACAGGCATGGTCACCTACATCCGTCCACCCCAACGTCACAACGAGTTCTTAGAAACCAGACCCTTAAGCTCTTGGGAGTTCCCCTAGCACAGGATTATTGATTTCTCCAAGAACTCATTTATTATGCATGAACCGCTATTCCTTAAGGGTTCATTCCTGACGTCTTCCTCTGCCCGACTTTACGTCAATGCTAACATTCCAAGGCACCTACCAGGTATAAATATACCTTCCCTTGCCCAAGCAAGTAGGAGGAGACCTCGACTTTAGAGGAGCCCGTGTCCCGGCCTGACGCACTGACAAGAGACGC
Source organism: Calotriton arnoldi (assembly GCA_963921515.1). Classification (NCBI taxonomy): domain Eukaryota; kingdom Metazoa; phylum Chordata; class Amphibia; order Caudata; family Salamandridae; genus Calotriton; species Calotriton arnoldi. Next base: position 1,700,502 of record CAWUFW010001269.1, read on the forward strand.
TGTCATCCCTGCTCGCAGAGAATCCAGCTTCCAGTGTTCTGACTCCCTTCGCGGGGTGTTAGAGTTCGAGACCCGGAAAGAGATTCCCACCTCTCTCATTCTCAAGGTATGGAGCTGACTAGAACCTAGAGGGACTCTTGGCATACCAGACTTGGCATACCAGACTTGGCATACTATAGCATACCATACTATAGAATACATCACCTACTTCTTACCTTGCACTACACTTAGGTTAGGTACACTGGGGTAGAACTAGTTAGAGAAGCATCTTATGAGTACTCGCATTTTTAGCTTATGTTATTTATGTATATGAATATATGTGTCATAGCTAAAAGATAATGCTAGCGCAGTATTATTTCTTTCTACTGCTTACGCTGTACATAATATATCTCGCATACTGTCTTATGATTGTAACAGCTCATATCTCTTACACGAGAAACAAGACTGTTCAATAAATCCTTTTATTGAAACGCCCGTCTATTCTTTCTGTGTAACTCTGAAGAAACTAAGCATGCACGATTAGCTGAGTGAAACTGTTATCTGTTGTTTCCACGATTCTGAGAGTGTTCCGATTCTAAAGGGAAACAAAGTTGTCATGTTTATGCGGTTGCCAGAAACTACTCCCTTCTTGTTTACAAGGAGTTTCTAGTGGCCTCTGAGTTAGCTGGCACAAAGTAATTAAGTTTAATATACTCGATAGGGGCGTACTGACCTCAGTTCTATGCCAAACCTATAGGGTATATTATTCCAATGCGCAGAGCCTATTAGGGAAATGGGAACTACACTACACCCCTTAGTTCTCTGGTAAGGTCTTGAAAGGATTTCTGCCTAGTAAGTGTCACAGCTGCCAAGTTCTGGTCTAGCCTTTTTCCGTGATCTGGGGATAAATGTATGCTTCCTCGCAACTTCCATAAGCCTTTCCTTCCTCAAACAGTTCTCAACTTTAACACATCGTCTCTAGGTCTAGTCCCCCTCCTTCCCCCTCTGTGCACTCACTCAATAGACACAGCGTCGTCATCCTCCATCTACATTATGTCTGAGAACAGTTTTTGAACATGTGCTATGATATTGGAGCCTTCTACTTCCTTCAACTTTCTGATGCCCATGTTGTCTCTGCGCGACCTATTCTCCAGGTCTTCACACTTGAAGTGCAGAGATGTAAGTTGGTGTACTATATGGCATATGGTGGTGATGATGAGCTGATCCTTGTCTGACCGTGTTCTAAGCTGTGTTTCTGCAGTTTCTAGCCGATGATCGAACACCTTGATGTCTTCCTTAACGTCTGCAAGTTCATTACACAGTTGACCGCATACAACCTGTATATTCGCTAATAGAGACTTCTAGCTGTAGATTCCTTACCATAGAATATTCCCCAGGCATCACACTGGATCCTGAAAATCTTCAGCAGTACCACTGTATGCTGGTAGGTCGTGCCGATCGGCTCTGCGGCACCGTCCGCACCAGACGTGAAGTGCGCAGAGCCTATATAGGCGCCACCCCTAGCGCACTGACACCAGTTCTTTTCTTGCTGTGCCATCAGCGCAGATCCTGAAGAGTTATCGTAGTCATTTTATAAATGCTTTTTTAAACTTTTTGTCAAACCCTTTTTGAGCTTTAGCTTTCAGTTTGCATTACGGATGTCCCCTAAGAAACATGAGATTTAAAGCATGTGGAGCTTGTCACAGGCAGATATCTGTGACAGACCCCCACCTGGTTTACTTATGATGCCTGCCGCTGGGCGACGACCCCAAGGCCTGCCAAGACTGCCATTCAGTTAACCCCAAGATCGTCCAGGGGCGTGCCTTGAAGCTCCTGGTCGCTCGGAACCAGACAACTCCACATTACTCAAGGTCCCAGTCGCGTGGAAGGTCCAGGGCCCGCTCTTGGAGTCATTCCTGTCAGTCGTTGTTAAGGTCTAAATCTTCATCAGGTAAGTCCCACAAGAAGAAGGCGGCCAAGAAGTTGAACCTTTCTTTGACTTCACTGTGCTGGTCTAAGTCATTGAACTAGGCACGGGAATGACACCACAAGTCTCTGCCCAGCTCCCACACTTCTTCAGCGGAGCCTGATTCCAGTGCCCTCTGCGCCTCCCTGAATTTCCCGAAGCCTGAGCGACACCCCCACCCAACTGAAGGAGTTCTATGAGGCTATGCACCTCATATTTGGATGAGCCAACCCCTCTGAGGTACCTTTGGGCTCCATGGGTACGGAAGGTGCCATGACTGGATTCCCACCATCAAGTTTGGACTCAGCGATAATTGGGCCCTTTGGATCCATCCCTGGATCTCCCCTGACTACGGTCACAAATCCACAACCTTCTCTGTAGTCCGTTCCAGTGGCACAGATCGTCCGACGTAGACTCTAGCGCTGACCTGACCAAGACCTTCTGGGCCAGAGACAGTGCTTTCCTTTTTTGACATGTCTTGTGGATAATATGATATGGGCATATATGAGGATTCTTATAGTTATCCTGACCTCCCCTTGAGAAGCCCTTAACCGAGGTTAACTGTTAGGAAGTGTCTGATTTCAGAGGTCTGGACAACTTGCCAGACACTGGCTTGGTCACTCCTTCCGTGGCTATAGTACGGATTACCAGCTGCATCCATTTCTACCCAGCCACCAGGGCCAGCAGGCTCCCCAGTCCTTTCGTGACTGCAGACGCGGCTCCCACAAGCCTCTTGGGACTCAAGGCCAGAGATCTGCACAGTCCCCCTTTTCCCCCAGGTAGCCGCAGCCTTCAAACCACTTTTAACTTGCTCTCGCAGCATCACAGGCAACCAGTCGCCAGCAGGATCAGGTACTACCTGCCTTGCTGGCAGTCCATAACTTCGGACAGATGGGTGCTCCAAATTGTTCAGATAGATTACGCTCTTCCAATCTCGGAAACTCCGCTGCCCATGCCACCATCCTCAGATCGGCTGACGGAAGACCACCTCTCCCTGCTGTGTCAGTGTCCTGACCCCTTTCCAAGGGCCACGGGGCAAGCGGGGGTTACTGACCCCAACCATGGTGATTGAGGCCTTTTCCTGATGCCTTCTATGGATCCTGTTCAACTGGGCCAAGTACCCCTTCTGCACTTGACTCTCAGAGGTAGCTGTACTCTTGACTCTCAGAGGTAGCTGTAGTCGAGTAGTCCACTGTGTGGAGTGGAGCAATTAATCAATGTCCAGCTAAATACTTGCTCTTATAAGAAAAAGTAGAATTTTATTTCTAACTCTACACATGCAAAGAAATGCAGCATTCAAATGTAACAACACAATCCACCTTGAGGTTGGAGCTCTAATTGTTGTCAGGCAAATCCCTGTCCCACCTTCTTTTATGAATCTTGTTCGGGGCTATTCACCAATCACTGGTGACCGCATCCAGAAAATGCACACTATTAGGCTGTACTCAAGAGTTGCTTTTGACTCTTCGTGATTTTAATCAGCAGTGTCTGTGGTCTTGCAGCACCATCCGCAGCGAATCCCCCAGGGCCCCAAAGGCCCCATTTCAAGTCTTAGTCGCCCTTGCAGCACAGAAGCATTCAGCATTACAACAGGTGCCCTCAGCATGGGCACTCGCGAGATCCTGCTCCGAGAAGGCTGCTAGCAGTACACGTGGTAGCCTCAGCCAGGTGCAGGCTCACACTCCAGAGTGGTTTGGCCGTTCTCTCCAGCGATCGGAGCAGCTCCCAGCAAACAGTGATGCGGTATTGAGTTCTTCCTGTGGGGGGAATTCAGTCCTTTGGCTCCCAACTGGAGTCCCGTGGGGTGCTTCGGCCTCCTTGGCGTCCTCCTCGTCCACGGGGGTCAGACAGGGCAGATCCTTCGCTGTGGCTAGATCCACTCATCGCAGTCTCACTGTTTCCCCGGTGACGGCTTGAAGTCTTTGATTTGGTCCCAACAGCCCCTTCTGACACACAAGGTTGCTGCAGTACCTTCCAGATGCATCGTAGTCTCGTCAGGTGCAATTGCCCAGACCACGGCAGCCCGTCCTGGTATTCGGGGTCACCGCTCAGGCATTCATAAGTTCTGGCATACTGGTCACACAACTTTGTCACCGATGGACCCTCTGGCATACGGGGTCATCGCAGCAAGGCTGTGTGGTCTCGGCACCCCCGCACAGCACTCGATACTTGGCTCAGTCAAAGGCAGCCCTGTCATGGCATATGGGGTTGACGAAAACAGTCTTGCACACAGGCTGCGTCCCAATTGGTGCACAGCCAAATCCTTCCACCTCCTACAGGGAGTCTTCACGGCAGGTCTCCCCACTGGACCTTGCTCCCTCTAACGCGCTCCTCTTCCTCACAGGACACACTGGTCTTGGCAAGCAGGCAGGCGCTGGTGCTCCTGGACCGGTGGTCTTGGTTTCCCTGGGTGATGTCCCCTCACCCAGCACGGAGACTAGCAGGTCTTGGCCAGTCCTGGTCACAGGCATAAGTCTTGCATAGCTTCCCCTTCTCATGAAGTCCTTCTGGCTGCTTGGCAGAGGACACATATTTAGAGACTCAATCTCCCCTTTTTATAGTTCTTTATCAGGCACCAAATGTGATTTTGGGTCTGGGGTTTTGAAGGTTTATGCACTGGTTCTGATAAAATGCAACAGTATAGCCAGTACCAATTAGAGTGCTATTGTTGATGACGAAAAATTTAGATTGGTCCAGCTAGAGCCCCTTTCTTCTGTTTATCTGGTTGCCTAGGCTCTAGAAGGGTATATAGACTTTCCCCCATTTGTTTTTGCCTAACCCCTAGTGAAGGCGGTAGCCTTTCACACTGTGAGGGTGGAAATTATAATTGTCACATAACCTTCAAAAGTTTGTTTTAATGCGAGTTAAGACTGTGCATGTGTCAATAGTTCTATCCTTATTCCAAACTGACAGATACACCCAAATTTCCAAAATGCAAGGCCGTGGGTGGTCTAGAGCAGTGGTTCGTAACCTGTGGTCCACGGCACATGGGGGTCCGCAATGGCTACTCGGCTGGTCCGGGACTGCTTCAAAAATTAAATCATATTAACATATTATTAAAGTGTTTGTTAAATAAAGAAGCACCATGTAAAATTGGAAATTTTGGAACCTTAAGTAAATGTGAAGGAATTTGCAGTTGGAGGCTAAAAATTAAGTTGGTGTCCTCAGATTGATTCGTGGGGGCAGTGCAAATGAAGTAAACAGTTGGCATCAGTCGGATTTAAGAAATCCACAACCTTTCCATTAAAATGATTTTTTTTTTTATATTTGTGTGAATTAATAAATGTTTTCATCATTTGCATATTTGTTTGTTCGAATGCTTGTTCCTATGTTTTTATGTATTGTTTTGAGTTTAAAATCATCCAGATTGCTTAAACTGGGATCCCTGCTTCCAGTAATGACTCAGTGGGAGTCCCCGGCTTCCAATGATTCAGTGAGGGTCCCAGGATTCCAAACATGGTTAAGTGGGAGTCACAGAAGTCAAAAGGTAAAGAACCACTGGTCTAGAGAACAAAAGAAGAAAACAGAAAAAGTTGAAGGACTAACCCCTTCTTGAGCCTCTCTCTCTGTTCATTGCCATATGTGCTGAGAGCTGCAGGAGAAGTCTCCAGATTCCAAGCTCCAGGGATTCATGTACCCAAAAGAACCAAAATTCGAAGTTTACGTGGCCAGTATTTTGTTCACTTTTTAGGTCTCGACCTAGCGACGCAGCGCGAAGCGCTGTCGCTAGCGAGACTTATTGTCGTCGACTTGCTTCGGAAGGGAGACAGGAGATGTGCACGCGCAGGCCGGACTGGAAATGTGAACACGCACGTCCAGGCACGCGATGTGCACATCTCCTGTCCCCCTTCCGTCCTCTCCAGCCGCATTGCACGCACTCCCCAGCTGTCCTTGCACCCCCTCCAGTGTCAGTCAGCCATGTGCCTGCCACCCCCCACCCACCCCCACCTTACCGTCGTTCCGCCATGCTTCACGCGATGCCCTGCAGCGTGTCCCCAGAGCTCACAGGGTGATCGGTGTACCTCGCAGCCAATGCGGTCGCCGTCACGCTGGTCTTTGCTGCAAATGTGCACGCTTACGGCGCGTTCTGATGTGCACTATTTTTAAATGGCCGTCACACAAGGTCACGCTGTGCGACATCGCGTAATGACATATTACGGCCGAAGCTTCCTCAGCTTAACCCTCGCGTAGCACAAAGGATGAGCCTCAAGCAGTGGTGCGTCACATGAGAGGCTTCCTCCTCCTCACACCTCGTGCTGCGAATGCCTGGAATACTGCTGCCACTCGAAAAATGCGGCCGACCGACAGTTGGCACCAACGGTTCACCAAAACCCAGCATAACCAGGTAAAACGTACTTTCCTTCCTCACGATTTCCTTCTTCGCGTTCCTGGCCACGAGCCGATAGATAGTTAACAATCAATTAAAGTTGGAAAACTCCATTGTGCCAGTGTAGCCGTCTCCAATCGTCTCCAATTGTAATGATGATGCGCCAAGGACCACGACAAGGAATTCGTCTTGAATATCTTTATTTAGCTTATAATCAGGAACAGGTGAGAGCTAGGCAATGCAGCTTCCACTCCAAGCCGTCCGAGAAAACGAATGCCTTGGACTGGAAGCTGGACAGTGGAACGCAACATACATTCCATGCCACGCTACACCAAAGAAGAATACACAACACAACATTTACCGTACCTGGGCTGCGCACTGGTAAATAAATGATAAAATAAGGACACCTCCAAAAACCTTAGACACAAAAACATGCTACCCATAAACATACTCCTTTCTTTAGAAATAGATAAAGCTTGTCGGGCGTCGCTTCTCGGTTATGGAAGGTATGTACACTCTTAGCGCCCATCCCCCTCGTGTAGCACAATGTGAACTCCCCGTAGGAGGAATATTTGAGGCCAATTCACAAAAAAGTCAGAAATCTACTCCTGGAAATGTTTGCACTCACGAGTACAGATTTACTTATTTTTATAATTTACAACATTTTTCAAGTTATTTGTGGACACCTGGAACCCTGGAAACACTTGCCTTTGTGAGGGGGATCTCTGACCTTTTTCACAGTAGGAAGGAACCCAAGCTAGTTTGCGAACACACACAGCCATGTAAGTTTCTGGGGTGTTCACAAAATCACAGGTAATTCCCACCCTGGTTGTTATTCTTATTCCTTTATTGTTGCCCCCAGTGAAACAGCGGCATTGGCACATTCCACACAGTGAAACAAGAGACAGCAGGGCCCTCCTTGGATGTATATGCAATGTTGCCGTGGGCAAGGAAACCAGAAATTCATCTTCTCCTGTTGTCTCTTCCTTTTAAAACCGAAAAAGTCCAGGATTCTGCCGTGAAAGGATTTACATGTGTTTAGTGCAAGATTAATCAACCCAGGTTAATAGTTTTAAGCCTTGGGGTTAATCCTTAAAACGATGTTATTTCCTGTTACTGTCTTCACTAAAACTGACTCAGCTGAGTGGGTTAATGTGCTTGCTGCAGAAATCCGAGCAGCTTGTAAGCAGCTCAGCTGTTCATGTATGCTGCAGAATGTGTGCATTTTAATCACTGAGAACTCCCTCCCTCACTATGTGCTTATTTGAAACCAGGCACTGATCATTCCCTGCCTTTGGGGTGTGAGTTCTTCATAGAGGGCTTCCTTGATACAGGATTAATATTATCCTAAACCTAAATATGTAATTCATGGCTTATATATGAATAATGTACAAGCTGCTCATTCAATACGGAGGTTTGTAAAATGAGGGGGACAAAGAATGGCCAATGTTGTTCCTCCGGGCCAGCTGTCATTTACACGTACAACAGTGAGTGGCTAACCTCCACTTGTTATGTTTACGGAATCATTGATTTTAATTGTTACTTGTCCTAATGACTGCTATATAACCGTAAAGGTGTTGTCTTGTACTGTGCATCAGCATCACAGCGGTCATTTTGTGTCACTCTAGTTGCAGTGATAAGTTGTAGCCATAGCAAAACATGCCCGATTTGTTTATGGGCTTTGGGCATGGTTTTTAGTGGTTAACTAGGGGGATTGTGGTCAGCTCCACAGAAGAACATCACCTGGGGCCTTTGCAGCTGAAAAATGTTTCTCGTAAGCAGTGCTGGAAATGAAACAAGCATTTGCAATGCAATAGGTCTCTGCATTTAAGCTGAGTTTGAGCTATTGGCATTGTAAATGACAATGTCTTTTATTTATGTTTTTGTTTTTAAAACAAATAAAAGGCATTGTCATTTGCAATGCTAATAGCTTAAACTCTGCAAATGCGAGACCTATTGCATTGCAAATGCTTGTTGTGCTCTAGTTGAAGATTAAGCTAAAGGATTCAGTTTGGGGCACCACAGCCCAGTACCTAAAAGCGAGGAAGATATGCCTCACCACTGGCAATGAGGATTACCCTTCACGCCAGCTGAGCGCGGCCTCCACCCCCCCCCCCACACACACACACACACACACACACACACACACACACACTAGCCCCTTCGGTGAGCATATAAGCACACCTGGTATAAATTGAAAAGCTGCTATATCTATTTAGTTCACTATAAATTGAGATGCTGCTGTCTGTCTACGTGTGATGCATGTGCTGCCATTGCCCTCTTCAGCCTGCATACTGCTGTCATCTTGTTAGCCCCCCACTGCTATCAGCATGGATGTGGGGAGGTGGCAAGTGGCTGCAGACTGGACACACTCTGCGGTCTATCAGAGTACGAGGGCAAGGAGAGATGACCTTCGTTGTATGCTTGCAGACAGTGGCTGTCATCTCTTCAGACTCCAGCTCAAACTCTGCCATCGGCATCAGCGTTGGTTGAGTTGGTAAGCATCATTTCCACTGGGAAGAGCTCACAAATGAGGAGAGATTTCTAGAACGTCGAACCGCTTATACCTTATAGTGTAACAAAAAAAAAGTATTATTAAGCGGTAGACAAACATATTCCGCTTTATGTGATGTATGAATACACGTGATATTAGACGATTGGTGAGAAGAAAGCTATAAAATCAGTACAGTGATGTGTAAGTAAAAGAATTAAAGATAGACAGGCAAAGTATGAACCCAATAATTAAAACACAGTCAAAAATGTACTGTCTGCTTATAAAAATATTGAAACGATAAGGATGGAAGAAAGATGCTGTATCCAAGGCAGCAAGATTGCTAAAAATGCTTTCTTCACCTCTAAGGTAAGTGGTGGTATGTAAGTAGGGTCTGGAAACTGTCACCCAAGGCAGCTATATGTTTGTTAAGGGGATAGTGATATTTGTTTTTTATAAAGCGTGCCACATACCCGGAGGCATCTTGGCGCTAGCATCTGCATGAAAGAGAGTTCTGTAATGAGGGTAATTCATAGCTACAGAGGGAGTGGGAATAGCCATGTTGTGAGAAGTTTCCTAAAAGTCATTAGATTTGATTGGCTTCCAAAGTACCGGGGAAGCTGATTCCAAAGCTTACAGGTTGAATACACAAAACCTCTGGCACCCCTGAGGCATTGTGAATTCTTGCCACCTTGACGGTTTTAGAGGTTGCCAACCGAAGGCTTCTTCCTGGGGCATACCAGGAGAGTTTAATCTTGAGGTAACCTGGGCCTGTGCCATGACGTCCCCTATGCGCTATGCACAGGGCCTTGAAAGCCACTCTTTTTTTTTATTTTTTTTATAGGAGCCAGTGGAGCTCCTCCAGGGTCTTCGATACTGAATAAAATTTCTTGATGTTCTTACTCAGCTGTGCAGCTGCGTTCTGCACTCTGCAGTTTTATGAGAGAGTCTTGCTGCATGCCAAGATAGAGGGCACTGCAGTAATCTAGTCTAGATAAGACAAGGGAGATGATAACCACTTTTTGTCGGTCTACTGGGACGAAGGGCAGAATCTTCTGTAGGATTTTTAACTGATAGAAATGAGTTGGTTTATCTGTTCGATGAAAGTGAATTTGGAATCAAAGCTTATACCAAGATTTCTTAATTTAGGAACTGGGGTAGGAAGGGCCCACCATTTGTCACTCCAAAAAGAGGTATCTCTACCGAAGAGGAGTACCTATGTTTTTTCAGAGTTCAGCTTGAAACAGTGGTTATTCATCCAACTAGCTAACCACTGCACGAATGCAGCTATTGAATCGCAACGCCACCTCCTCAATATTACTCGAGATAGACACAACAATTTGCATGTCATCAGCATAGGAGATGGTTGAAAACCCAAAAGATCTTTGAGTTTTGCAAGCCGGCCACATAGATAATAAATAAAGTTGGGACTAAGCGAAGACCCTTTTGGGACACATCACGGCAGAGAAAAGGAGTTTGAAACAAAGTCACCTAACATGACCAGTTGCTCTCTCTCCGACAGGAAAGACTTCAGGAGATCATAAGCTGATCCACCAATTCCTATCTATGCAATTCTTTGCATCAGGACCAAGTGGTTCAAGGTTTTAAAGGCTGCCGATAGGTCCAAAAGGACCACTGCAGCCTTACCTCCATTATCGAAGATGTCCCTTATTTCCTCAGTAAGTAAGTAGCGTATTTGTAGAGCGCACGAATGCCGAAGCGTCTTGGCACTGAGAGTGACGTGTCGTATGTTGTCCAGGCAAGTAGGGAATTTATTTGGGAGGAAAGAGCCAGGTCTTGACCATTTTCCTAAACTGAAGCCTATTAGGCTGTAGCCTAGTGGTGATCGGCAGCCTGTTCCAGAGTTTGGCTGCCCGGTAGGATAGGCTTTTCTCTCCCCATCTTGGTTTTTGGATTTTAGGGGCCTGAACTAGCCCTGTGTTGGCTGATCTAAGATTCCGTCGCGGGGAGTACCAGAGAAATAGTTTCTGCATGTCCAAGGCTCCCTCATCATACAGTGCCTTATGTACCAGACAGAGGGCTTTAAATTCAACACGTTGTTGAATCGGAAGCCAACGGAGCTGCCTAATGCCACCGGAGATGGAGTGGTATTTAGGAATGTCAAGTAGCAGTCGTGCTGCGGCATTCTGCAGTGACTGTAGTTTAGCTATCTGGTACTTGTCAATACCCAGAAACAATGAGTTACCGTAGTCTATTTTTGAAAGGATTAGCGCCCTATTACCGTTTTTCTGAGATCCTGAGGAATGAAAGGCAGGATCTTACGTAGGATCTTCAATAAGAAGAAGCATGAGGAAGTCACGAGATTAATCCGTGCTGTGAAGTTTATTTGGTTGTCAAACATCACTCCCAGGTTTCTCGCCTTAGCAGATGGAAGGGGGCAATTCCCTGCCTCTGTTGGCCACCATGCTTGGTTCCAAATAGGAGGGCCCTTCCCAAACTCCATGACCTATGTTTTTTCTGTGTTAAGTTTGAGGAAATTCAGGTTCATCCTTCCCATAATGCACTTCAGACAATTATGGAAACTGGCAGCTGTGATTTCAAAATTCGACGAGATAGATATAACTATCTGAGTGTCGTCAGCATATGAGATCAACGTGAAACCATGCGCTCTGATTAGCTTGGCTGAAGGGGTAACATAGATGTTAAATAGGGTCGGTGATAATGCAGAGCCTTGTGGCACCCCACATGGGAGGCAAAACGTCTCTGATTTTAAGTTGTCCCAGCACACCCTCTGCTCCCTAGATGTCAGGAAGGAGGAGAGTAGGGTTAGAGCCGTCTCTTTAATATCTATTGCCTTCAGCTGCTGCGTTAGCACTGCATGATTGACGGTGTTGAATGCTGCTGATAGGTCGAGAAGGATAAGGAGGGCTCTTCCCCCCCCCCATCCAGCTGTTTGCGAATCTCCTCTGTGGCCATAATCGGGGCAGATTCTGTAGAGTGGCGTGGTCTAAAGCCATGTTGGGTGGTGTCTAGGAGGTCATTAGAATCTAGATAGTGAGTTAGCTCAGTATTGACTGATTTTTCTAAAGTGTTAGCCGCTATCGGTAGACATGATATTGGACGGTAGTTTTTCACCTCAGTGGGGTCTAAGGAGGGTTTCTTCAAAATGAGCCTTATACACGCTTTTTTCCAAAACACAGGAAAAGTCCCCAAACGAATCACCTCATTTAGAAGAGGGGTTAGATGGATGCTGATCTTTTCTGAAACCACATGTAGTATGGCAGGGGGGCACGGGTCAGTGGCCGAACCTGACTTAATCAGTAACAGCAGATTATTAACTTGCTCTGCTGTTAGTGTCTGGAAACTGGACAAGTTGCTAAGGGTTGGGTTCTCATAGATAAGTTTGTCATTATTTTCAGTTGAGTTAGGGGCTGTTGTTAAGAGTTCATTGTAGACTGATTGTACTTTGGTTTGAAAGAAGTTAGCGATCTTATTGCAGAAGGTTTGATCAGGTATGAACTGGTGATCCTGTTGCCAATTAGACAGGACAGTGACCGTCTTGAAGAGCTCCTTAGAAGAGTTCTTAGCTGCTATTCTATTTGTGAAATAGTTCATTTTGGCTTTTATGATTGCTTCCTTGTATTCCTCTAGGGCTAGATTGTAGGCTGTTTTGCGTTCCTTGCTATAGTCCACCCTCCATTTCCGTTCTAATCGTCTACATTTGGATTTAATGATTTTAAGATCTGAATTGTACCAGGGTGCTGAAGCCTGACTTCTTCTCAGTTTCTTTATTTTTTCCCGGGCCAACTGGTCTACTACTGATCTAATCCATTCATCAAAGTTGTTGGATGCCAGGTTGTTATCTGAGACAGGCATTCGGGGATTCCTATCAAGGGCCTCTTCGAACTCTATTTTTTGTATTCCAGGGTGTGGCCAGGCTTGTGTGTGGATTCGGAGATAATTTGGGTCAGACCGAATCCTGCCAGATTGTCCAGCAGCATGGCTGTGTCTCCATTATTATTGGATTTGAGGTGAAAATTAAAATCACCTAGAATTGTGAAAGTAGGGAACTCTAGACATGATTCTAAGAGAGTCTGGAGTGACTGAATAAATGTAGACCTTGACCCCGGCGGCCGGTAGAGTAGCTTCTACTAGTGCCGACTCAGTACTGTGAGCCTTTCTATAGCCAAATTGGGCACCATCCAGAATCTCGTTTTGATCGAGATATTCTGTCATCGCAATATTCATATGTTTCTCTCAGATTTGTGCGAGAAACGGAAGGCGTGAAATGGGACGATAACTCTTCTTCTCATTAGGATCCAATGTTGATTTTTTTAAGCAGTGGCAGGATGTTAGATTTTTCCATTCTAATGGGAAGATTCCCGTAGTAATAATCAGATTAAGTAATGAAGTAAGAGGAGGGGACACTATATCTGCTATCTCCTGAAGTATTTTAGGAAGACCGGGATTGGAGCGGGTACCAGGTTTAGTCTGTTGAATCAAATCTAGCACTCTCTCACTAAGGAAGGAAGGATTGTTGAGGAGCTTAGGATGGTTCAGCTTTGCCGGTTTGCTCTCAACATAAACAGCGCCGGAATTTCACATAGCGTCAAAATCCCTGTATACTGACACAACCTTGTCTTTGAAAAAGTCTGCTAAACTATTGAAGAAGTTTTGGCAAGGAGTTAACATACTAATAGGCGGTGGACATGTAAGTTCAAGAACCATCTTAAAGAGTTCTCGAGTCAAGTTCTTTGCGGTATTGATTTTTTCTGTGTAAAAGTTTTTTTCTTTCATCTTTAACCATTTTTTTAATAATTCAAAATCAATTGTTTATATTTTATTTTCTAGTCTGCAAAGTTGCTCCTCCATACTCTTTCCTGTTTCCTGCAGCTTTTTTTCATTTCTCTGAGATTAGAGGATAACCAAGGTGCAGTCGGCCGCATTCGAAAGCATTTAATGGATTTAGCCGGGGTTAATTTATTAGCTGCTAAGTTGATCCACTCCTTATATTCGGCGGTGGCTATGTTGAAGTCACCTCTCAAAGATGGTTGAGATGACTCCAAGATGTGACTAAACTCTCCCAAGTTTATTTTATTCCAAGCCTGCACTAACTTTGTCTGGCTTAGATTTTTGGTGGGCGGTATGCCTAAATGTAAATTAACGCTGAACCCCACCACCATATTATCTGACCATGTAAGGGGAAGGATATCTTCCAGCTGTAAATCTGGATGGTTTGTAAAAAAGCCATCCAGAGTATGTCCCACAGAATGTGTAACAGTATTAACCCGTTGGGAAAGATTAAAACAGTTCAGATTGTCAGTGAGGGTTTTGGTATCTCTGTTATCTAGATCTTCAAGATGGAGTTGAAGTCTCCTATAATAGTGTAGTTTACATATTGAATGCTAGATTCGAGGAACTCATTAAGAGCCTCTAGAAATGTCACTTTGGGTCCTGTAAAATAGGAGCCCATAAAACATGGAGTTATTATCCTCTTTGCACTTAAAGGAATGTGCTTCAAAATCCTCTATTTTGGATGATTTCCCGGTAAGGTTAAGATACACGCACTAAATTACCGCTAGGCCCTCGCCGCGCTTTCCATCTTGGTCTAATCTAATATCATAGCCTCGAGGCAGTATCATGACCATGTCAGTGTCAGAAAAAACTATCTGCCCATGTTTCTGTTAAGAAAGCAATGTCAAGAGCATACGAATCAAGATGATTAAATAGTTTGAATTTATGTTGAATAGCTGAACGAGTGTAAAATAGTGCAAAATAGCCAGTTAGATAATGATATTAAAATTGGTGGCCGTAATGATTTACATGATGGATGTAATATCTAATAAGTATAGTTTGGCGAATCATGAGCTAATGAGCAGCAATGTTGTTTCATCATCTAGCTGCTTTTTAAGTTCTGTGAAAATTTACTGTATTTTCTGATAGATGCATCTAATCTCAGATTCCTCAACTTGTGAATATTCCTCAGGCATCAGACTGGATCCGATAACTTCAAACCAGTGCTTCTGCATATTCGTAGGTGACTTTGTGCTGCTCTGCTCCATCGATGTTCTGTTCCAGAAGTGACAAGCAGATCTGCGTATCATTGCCACCCATGCATGCTGCTGTCAGTTCCTTTCTTTCCAAGCCTTCTTAAGCAAATCTGAAGCTACTCCTTCATCTTCTGACAAGTCTGTTTTTTGTCCAGATTTTTCAGTGTGCAAGGGATGTCACCCTCCAATATTTCCAGGTTTTAGCCTTATAGGGACTGTCGTAAGCAGATGTCTGTGACACATCCCCATGAGGTATGGCTGTGGTGTCTGGTATCGGAACACAACTCTAGAACCTGTAACAACTGTGCCCATATGAACCCGAAGGCCGCCTGGGGCCACGAGGTGAAACTTTGTCACCAAACACCAATAGACTCCACTCCATGATTGGCTGGAGTTGAAAGGAAGGTCCTGCTCCTTCTGCAGATCTTCGTCACGATCTAAATCATCCGGTAAGTCTAAGAAGAAACATAAAAAGTTCAAGCAGCATGCAGCCCCTTCCCTCCACTCTCCAACTCCAAGGAAGGCGCAAGGGTTTCAACATGCCTCCCAGTCTTGCTCCTGATCCGCCAGCACAGCCGATTACATACTTGGTCCTGTTCCACCCCGAATTTCCAGGTCCGTTGGCGATGGTGCAGCATGTTAAGGCCTTTCATGAGGCCATGCTGCGGACCTTCAACACTTTACCAGTTCCCTCTGGTGTGCCTTCAGGCCCCAAGGATCTTAAAGGAACTCCATTCAAGTCTGGCTTATACTGGTGGGTCTGCCCTTGGTGCCGTCTATGTCCCCCAAACCCACTTCGGACTGTGCACTTGCCCCGGTGACAACTTCTGTCCAGGCTGCCTAACCAGTGGCAGTTACTTTCGCATCAACGCTGGAGGAGGTGGAGGGCCAACTCATTCTGCTCTTCGACTCAGAGCCAAACTCGTCCTGACCTCGACCGAGGCCGTGTCCCAATCGTTCTGGGGTGCAGCAATCTGGCAACCCCTCTGATTTAGTACCTTGCACTTACCTCACAGCAGAACCTACATGTTGCACAATATATTTTACATGGACTCTAACAATGACAATTTTGATGAAGGGTGTGACTTTATCCCCCATACACCAACATTCTGAGGACAATTGGTAGATAGAATAAACAGGATGCCAGTGGCCTAGACCCCCTCCCCCCTCCCCCCTTCACATGCTGGTACCCCCCCTTCCCCCCCTCCCCCCCTCCTTCCCCGGCACTGTGATAAAAGCACCTTCTTTGCTGTAGTGATGTGGTGGGTGGCAGAAGTACTTCATTTGAAACTTCCCACTATTGAGATGAGAATTAATGTCCTCACAGATTTTCTCCAACCCGGCAAGGTATCTACAGAACTTTTCTTAAACTTCAATAAGGCCCTCACAGACACTCCTTTGAATGCTTGGTCAGAGCTGTGCACTGGACCTCCAGTAAACAGACAATTGGCTTGAAGCCATAGACTGTGATCAGGCGACCCCGAATTTTCGACACAGCACCCTATTCGTTAGAGCTTGGTGGTACAGACATCCACAAGTAAGGTGGATCCTAATGCCTTCCCCACCACCTCACAGCATTGTGAGCCAAAACTCATCAAAACATTTGGAAAGCATATTTTCTCATCTGCATGCCTTGCTCTCAGATCTGTCAGTGCCAACTGTGCCTTAAGTCGCTGTGAGACACGGTGACCCACATTTTGACAGCTGTCCTGAACGACCTGCGGACGTCCCTCACCCAGTTATTGTGATGGACATGATGCCACAAAGTTTGTCAATTGCTGTGGCTTGGACACAACTGACTGTTTAGTTTGGGCGGTGAGACCAAGCATGGCACTTTGGTGCCGGGCCAGGATGAGGTCAACGGGCTTCTCTGGGGATGTCTAGACATCTGTAATGGCCATGCCATTTGAAGGTTCTCACCTTTTTGGCAAAAAAGCAGATTCATCCCTGGAACGGTTTGAGGACAGCAGGGCCAAAGGACCTTACTTGGTTCTGTCTGCCCCCACTAGACAATTCCAGCAGTAATTGTACCCCCTCTGAGGCTGTGGCAGGGGTTTTCAGTTTTGCCAACACCAGGCCACTCTGCCAGCCCAGCAGCTCTCCTGGGCCTAAGTGGCAAAGCACAAAGATATTGCCCAGGGCATCAGGGACAATGTGCAGCGCAGTCCCCCTCCTCTTCAGCAACTGCAGCTGCGAAACTGCTTTAGTGTATCCTTTCCAGACAGACACCCGGTGGGAGGCAGAATCTGATATTTCCTCCAGGGGTGGCCATCACCTTGCTGTGCAGACTGTAACACCTATCCAGGTAACCTACTGTATTTGCCATCACACACTTCCCTCTCTGACCTTCACAACATGGTTCCTGAAAATCTACAACTCTTGACATTTAGATTTACTCCATACTTTATAAACACTCCCTGGGAGAACATGATCATCAACTTGGTGTTCATGTGCATTTAAATGAATAGATTTTGCATTTTTATCTATTGCTTTTATATAGCTCTGCAGGTATGGAAACATTGCAGTGCTTAATAGAACAGGAGACACCCTTCCAGGATGGAGTGTAACTTTACCAAAAACCAGAATGCAACGGAAGGAAAATTGTAGGCGGGCAAGCATACAAAACATTTGACTTAGATCCTATAAAAGACTGGCTTAAAGTGCCAATAATTGGAATTTCTAGTCTTAGCAAGGATTGCCTACAGAGACCAATGTCTGAAGTATACAAAAAGGTGATGGATGCATTGCTTGACCAATCCATCCATTACTCTTCCCACTTCCCAGTCCATCGGTATTTTGTACACCATGACTCCTCGGCTTGGACCCAGCCATATGCAAATCATTCTTGACTCTGCTCTAGTTGGAACAGTCCAGCCAATCTGCCAGGCCGGCTCCTCCTTGAACTGAAACACAAGCTACCCAAGACCGGTTTTGCACTTATTAGGGCTCATCAGTCTGGTATATCTTATTTTTCATAACAAATTTTATTCGGTTTTACAGGTACGACATTGCCCGATATAGACATTATAAATGACAATTGGTGTAGAAAGTACCATGATTTAAATAACCATAACAATTCAGCCAGTTGAACATCTGGCCTGCAAACTAAACAGTAGCACCTGATTCCAATGAGTACCCGCCACCGCATACATTTAGATATTTGTGTAACAACATAAGAAATGGCCAATCTGTGGCTTACTGATTGATCATATATTGTATTGGGGGATCTATGGGGGGGCTCAGGGTGTGGTAACAGGGGTAGATCTATACCTTGGTATGACGCCCAGCCGAACCAAATCTTTCTATGTTTTTGCGGGCAAACCCATAATCTGGTATATCTTGGTTCCAGTGGCACAGTGTGCACGAGACCAGAGTCTGGGCATACGCGCCCCACTTAGGACGTCGCACTGAAGTATACAAAAACGTGATGGATGAAATGAGGCACCGAGTGATTACCAGTGCCTGAGATTAATTCAAGCATTCCTTCCATTGCCTTGTTGTTTTTGCAGTAGATGCCCCAAGTGCGACGGGTATGTTCAGATATCGGTCCCGGGCTCACTGTGCCACAGGACTCAAGCTATACCTCACTGATGAGACCTAAGTAGGTCGAAACCAGTCTGGGGTTGCTTGTGTTCCCATCTGGAGGGGCCTGGTAGTTTGGGCTGGAGTGTTTCTATTGGAGCAGGACCAAGGCTGATTTGTATAAGGCAAATCTCTGTCTAGAATCCTACAGTGGGCGAAAAACGATGGTCTGGAATGCGGCCCAGAGCCATTGACAATGGCTGAGATTATTTTAAGCATTACTTCCATCATCTTGTTGTTTTCGCAGTAGACACCATAAGTGGGATGGGTATGGCCAGATGTTGATCCCGTGCTCACTGTGCCATAGGACTCAAGCTATACCTCACTCATAAGACCTAAGAAGGTTGAAACTGTTTTGTGGTTGCAAGTGTTCCCATCTGGAGAGGATCTGGCCTGGCAGTTAAGGCTGGCCTCTATCCTTTGGAGCAGGACCAAGACTGATTTGCAAAAGGAGGGTCTCTGATAATGTGGAGGCGTAAAACTCTAACATAGTTTGCGAATTGCAATTTGTAGGATGTTTTGTAGTACTACAAAACGTACTACAAAGTGCAGTTCGTGAAACAGACCCATCGAGCCTATGAGCCGTACAGTTGTCAACTTAGCAGTACATATGGTTAAGGAAAACAGATTTGACCAATTATATTTTGTACGCAGGACTGCCCGGTGCTGAAAACTGCAGAGTTCCTTCTTGTTAAATGTGAGTGAACCACACTGTCCAGAATAATGGTGACATAGTTTTCGACTCTGTCTTTCCCACACAAGTAGAATCCTTTTTTATATAGGTAAGAACTTGGTTGTGCAGGATAATGTGACATTTTCTATTTTCCAATTACATTAATGGGAATTTAGAGTTTGTATTATATTAGAATTGTATTTAAAAAAATAATTTTCCTAACAAAGGACTATATTTTACAGGATTTTGGGAGGTAGAAAAATCATGTCCCCAAACTTGGATTTGTCTACTTTTCTAAAATTCACAGTTGCTTTGAGACCCTATTTTCGAATCATGTTTTTTTTTGGTATAACCAAAACATTTTCTTTAAATTGTTGAGATCTCTGCATATATTCACAGCCAACTGAAATCGCATTATTACTATAAACCTAGTTCAGATACGCCCATCGCAGATTCAGCATAAATGTCAACACAGTTGTGCAAATCAAGATCTCATAAACCCACCATCCCCCCTGCCCAGTAGTTGAGATGTCTGTTGTAGTCCCCACCAAAAGCCTACGGAACCGCGCTGCCTGGTTGGCTACCCGGAGTAGAATATATCAGTGAGGCGACAAATCGAGCGCCTTGCTACACCGCTTGTGTCAGAGGGAGCTCCGCCCTATCTCCATCCCATGCCTGCGAGATCCCGATGGAAATGTTCTCACAGACCCTCTTCGGATAACCGCCAGCTTCGCGACTTATTATGCAGAGTTGTATGCCCCTCGCAAGACTATCTCGCCACAGCTAGTTCAGCAGTTCATTGTGGATTTGCCCCCACGTGCCCTCACAGACCAGACAAGGGACGCACTAGATGTCCCGATCATGACTGAGAAAGTCCAGGAGGCGCTGTCTGGGATGTGTTCGGGCAAGGCTCCTGGCCCAAATGGTTTCCCATGCGAATTTTATAAGAAATATCAGTCCCTTCTCACTGCTCCTTATCTCACCGCACTTCAGGCTGCGTTTGATGTTCGGTCTCTTCCAGCGGATTGGCGACATGCAGAGATAGTGATATTTCCGAAGCCGGGCCGACCCCCTGAACTCCACTCTTCCTATCGTCCGATATCTCCTCAATGTCGAGGCAAAACTCCTTGCCAAAATCATAGCCAACCGTATAGTTCCACATATTTTGGATCTGGTCCACTCGGACCAGGCAGGTTTTATGCCGGATCGCGCTACGCGGCACAACATCCGACGCGCCCACGCCGCCATCGCATCAGTGGATCGTTTAGGCGAACCCGCTGCTCTCCTGTTGGCTGACATAGATAGGGCTTTGACTCTTTGAGTTGGACGTATCTCTTTGCGCTGTTGAGCCGCCTTAATTTCGGTCCACATCTCCTGAGGTATATTGAACTCCTATGTACAGATATTACAGCCTCCGTCCGTGTGGCGGACACCGTTTCTCAAACTTTTTCTATCGGACGAGGCACCCGCCAGGGTTGCCCCCTCTCTCCGTATCTCTTCGCACTAGCTATGGAGCCACTTGCGGCGTGGGTGTGGATGGACGCTCAGTACCGGGGATTTTAGTGCCCTGGGACAACGTCGGATCGCATAGCGCTGAATGCGGATGACGTGTTATCTTTTCTTACGCGACCGGACCGTTCTGGACCTAGACTCCTCAGGATCATGCAGATCTTTGGTGAAACATCTGGGCTATACATGAACCCCCGTAAATCCTATTTATGGCCTATACTTAATGCAGGACATATCGGCTCATGGTCCGAGGAGGTCACGGTGGTGCAGGACGGCTTTAAGTACCTTGGGGTCTTTCTGGCTGCGTCACAACCCCTGTCTTGGGAAAGAAATCTAGCTCCGCTGTGGATACATATCAAAGAGCAGACTCTCGTCTGGTCGCATCTACCGCTCTCTCTCTTTGGTAGATCCGCCATTTTTAAGATGGTCTCCCTACACTGTTATTGTATCAACTTCAAAACCATCCATATTTGATACCACCTAGTTGGTTCATGCAATTAAACGCTACGCTTCAACACTTTCTCTGGGGGAGTGGTTCCACTCGGGTGGCTTTGAGGACCTGTTTTCAGTCAACCTATTGTGGTGGGTTGGCAACACCTGATATTCAGGCATATTATGCGGCTTCGCACCTACTCATTTTGAACGACTGGTGGTACGGGGATAGGTCGGACCCCGCCTATGTGGTCGAACGGTGGCTGATGGGTGCCAAATCTTTACATTCTGTCCTGTATGCTGGTTCGATCCTGAAGGCGTTGCCTCCGGCGACTGCCACGGTCTTTAGGCTCTTGAGGCGCACTCTCCGGCAGCTGGGGTGGTGGGGCAGAATAATAAAAGAGGCTCCCCTTTGACATAATGGCCTCATGCCGCAGCTGGCTGGCCTCCCTGGTTTCTCGGGCTGGGATATAATAGGAATTTCTACTGTGGGGGATGTCCTTCATGGCCAGACACTGAAGTCCTTTCAGGAATTACAGCAAAAATATGCGATGCCTTGATCGCAATTCTATAAATATCTTCAATTCCGCCATGCCTTCTCGCCATATTTAGCACTTCAGGAGACCATACCCGATTTTAGCCCTCTTGAGGCTGAAGTGTTTATGGGAGAATTAGGGTAACACAAGATTGCTAAAATCTACTCCACACTAGTCACGAATAGCCATACAACACTATCCAGAACATGGGAGGCCTGGCAGGCTGACCTGGGCCCATTGGATGATGAGGATTGGACTGAGGGGCTGGCATCCCCATGAGGTGCCGCCATAGCGACTCGACTACGAATCATACAGTTCAAATACCTACACCGGGTGTATTACACGAGATATTGCCTCTGGCGGGCAGGACTCATCACATCCCCACTTTGCTTAAGATGCTGAGCGGCCGAGGGTACTTTCATCCACACAGTATGGTCATGTACATCACTCTTGAGGTTCTGGCATGGAGTTATTACATGTATGTCGCGGGTTTTGGGTTGGGATGTCCCCCATTCACCCAGTCTAATCCTCCTACATATCACCGACGACATTGGGGGGGGAACATCTACAAACGCCACCTACTGTTACTGGGCCTCACACTCGCGAAGCGAGACATTGCGAAAACCTGGAAAGATACCTCCCCGCCCTCTCTTGGGGCTTGGAAGAAGGGTTTGTATTTCTGTATGGGGCTGGAGATACCTATATTTGCGGCTCGGGGCTGCCCTTGGAAACACCCCAAGATGTGGCAGAGATGGGCAGACTTCCGGGGGATTTACTTGGAGCCTATTCCTGATCCAACAATGGATTGATGTTAATACAGTTGCTCCCCAAACAGACCCCTACCCAAGACCTTTGCAACTCCTTGAATGACTATTTCATGGATAAAATTTCCAGCATTAAAGCCAGCAGTTCTACTTCCAGACACATGGAGCCTTCCGACACTATGATAACCAATACAGTCACCATAGACCACTTTCCTACCATTTGCTCACAGACCTTCTTAGACTTGCTGGCCCGAGTCAAATCAGGCTCCCCTAGAGACTGCTGCCCTCCTCACATTCTAAAGGACATCTTCTCTGCCCTGCCTCATACCGTGTTGCCCTTCTTAAATGAGTCTCTCTCGCAGGGCAGGGTCCCAAACGCATTCAAGAATGCAATAGTGGTCCCTCTCCCAAAGAAACCAGGAGCCGACCCCCTGAATCCATCGAACTATCGCCCCATTTCCCTGCTCCCCTTCTTGGCCAAGATATTAGAGGCCCATGTTTCCAGGTGTTTATCCAACTTCATTGAACACTCCGAACACCTAGATCCTCACCAAGCAGGCTTTCGGCCCGCTCACTCCACTGAGACTGTAATCCTCGCGGTTCTGGACGCCTTACGAGCAAATGCAGACAAGGGCACCCCTCAGGCCCTGGTGCTTCTGGATCTGTCGGCCGCTTTTGACACGGTCGACCATAAAATCCTGATGGACCGTGTCAGACAGGCCGGCATACAGGGTTCAGCCTTCAAGTGGATCAAGTCCTTCCTCGAGGGCCGCACCCAAGCAGTATGCCTTGCCCCTTTTACTGCTCCCAAGATCGCTACCACGTGTGGGGTCCCACAGGGATCGTCGCTGTCCCACCACCTATTCAATCTTTACCTCCTGCCCTTGATTCACTCTCTAAGGAACAGTAAAGTAACCATATTCAACTACGCTGATGATCTTCAGCTTGTTTTTACTATTGATAACTCCTCTGACTCAATCCATGAATTCCAAGCCACCATGCTCCATATCCAGCGTTGGATGGACCTCAACCATCTTAAACTCAATCCGGGCAAGACCGAACTAGTCCTGCCCGGGTCGGGCCAGATCTTTTGGGGCCCACACTATTGGCCGACTGAACTGGGACCTCCCCCCATCCCGTCCCCCTCCGTAAAAAGCCTAGGAGTTACCATAAATGCTGATCTCTCACTTAGAGGCCAAGTAGGGGCAGTGCTCTCTACCTGCTTCTTCCAGTTGCGCAAAATCAGGAAGATTGCCCTCCTGCTTACCCACACCGCTCTCATACAGGTAGTGATCGCCCTGGTACTCTCTCATCTCGACTTCTCTAATTCTATTTTCCTCGGCCTGCCTCTGTTCTTACTCAAACGTCTCCAGCTAGTGCAAAACCAAGCTGCGAGACTAATTCACAAACAACCAAGATGGCAATCTGCCAGACCTTTATTATCAAAACTTCACTGGCTCCCAACGCGCAGCTTTTAAGACGGGGTACCTAATCTTTAAGGCCCTTCATTGTAGAAGCCCTAAATTCATCAGCTGCATGATATCGAGGCATGTCCACCCCCGCAACCTGCGTTCAGCACACCTCCAGCTGCTAACTACCCCTACCTTTAAGCTCAAATGCCAGGGAGGGTGTAGGTTCTCCTATCTGGCCCCTAAATTTTGGAACTCCCTACCACTAGTGATCCGATCCTGCAACAACCTCTTGGGGTTTAGAAAAATGCTCAAGACATGGCTGTTTGAGCAGGCTCATGCGTAATCAGTCTCTGCCTTGACACTGCCCAAAGTAAAGCGCCAAGAAACCTCTCGGTGAACGTGCGCTATAGAAATCTTTACTAACATAACATAACATATATGGCGGGCTATACAGATTATGCGAATGTTGATTCTGTATTCATGGGTTGATTCTACATGCTCTATATTTTACGGTGGATTAATGACACTTCAGTTAATTGTTATTGTAATAAGTTATGCACAAGATCCTCCTTTATATATCTTGCTACAAAATGTCGACATCAATATTTGTACTGTGTCCATCGCTGCTTTGGTATAAGGCCTCTACAGGCGTATCTTGGCAGTTGACAATAAAATTTTGTTGTGAAAAAAAAGTCTACGGAACGGGTGTTTGAATATTTTAAAGCTACATATATCTCATCAGACTTAGCATCTACTCCCCGATGATCCCATGTGAGAGGGACCCCCTGCGTTGTTTGGTGCCCAAGTTGGTTAGTATCTTCCTATCTAAAACAGATTGAGCGCTTTCATTTGGGCAGATATGATGTTGAGGGGGTCGCCTCAGTGAAATATTGCAAAAGCTGGTCCCAGTTGGTTTCAAAATTGGGGTCCATTTCCAATTTTTTCATGCCCATGGTATTCCAAATTCTTGTCCCTCAGTGGGCGATATCTGGCAGTTCCTTCTTCTACCACAACACTACCATTGTACACTTTGCAGCCCCCAAGCAGTTCCATATCAGAAATCCATCTCTCTTGTATTAGTGCTGCAGGTCAAGCATGTGCCCTCCCGCAATCAAAAACATAAACGCTCCCAGGAACGGGTAGCCCAGTATTTTCCTCATACTTGTGAACTTCCCAGAAGAGCTTGATCTTGAGACACTCCTACCAGATATGAACTAATATGCCTCTTAGGCCACAGTCACTTCAGCAGATTGGGCTAACTGAAGAGTAAAACTATTTAATTTGGTTGGGTACAGTTAACAATCAAAAGTTTGTAGTGTCTCCCTTCCCAAAATACTTTGTGTAGGCTTTTTGAAACTTCTCCAGGTCAGGGCCCACTATTCTCTCCCCAACAGTGTGTTCCATTTCCTAAAACAAGCGTGGTGTGAGGGTGTAGAGGGCGCCCTGCATGCCAGGGTTGGCGGAACGCGCTGGATCTCAATGAGGAAACTGTAATGTTCACAGTAGGGATCCCACCCTTATCTCTGACATGTTTATTGTGATGTATTTTTTGTAAAGAGAAACTGTTGTTCGACTAAGGCGTACTTATGAATCCTTCACCTGAAAAATGCATGTATGTGTATTAAGACAAAATATAATAAAAATGTCTTTAGAAAAACAATGTCTATTTATCTTTATATGGGTGTGTCATCTCCAATGTGGCTCTTAATGGCAGTTTTTTTTTTTTAAAATCTATTTTTTTATTAGCAGTTTCATAATCATCTTTACATTCGCATTCAATTACATAGTGTATCGCATACATCTTATTTTTCATGTAATTCAACTTCACGTTCAATTTGCACATTTGGGTTACTTTCTATATTGCAATTATTATATGTTGTCACACTTCAGATCTGTATTCATTCCAATACGGCTCTTAATGGCAGTTGATAGAGTATTGAGATAGTTCCCTTGGTTCCTGGGGCTCTACGTACAAAGTCCTCTACAGGAGACAAATCCTTAATACTCGCTTCTCTGTTGGGGGGGCAGGGGCTCTAAAACCCAGTGTCGGTGCTGTGTATAGTTGCACCTCTCCCTTTCATCTAATCCACCGTCCCTCTTGCACTCATCACAGGACTTGATGATTCCCTTGGTAAACCTATCGCTTAGCATGCGACAGTCCCTATGTCACCAAATGTCAAATGGGCCTGGCTGCAGCGCCGGAGTGAAAGGAGGGTTAAATGTACGGGAGTATGGGGGGAGGGATAAGTATTCAGTTTCAAGTGTTTGTTATTCTTAACCTCAATTGTCACTGTAGTCCATATAGGTGTACTGAGGTATACATTGGGTGGCTTTCATTTGGGGGTTTCTAAACTAAGTTCGCCACCAAAGGGTCTGCTCCTGCCCTATCCATCTGTAACCAGATTTTTTCTGATTCCAGTTAACACCAGTCTGCCAGAACTCTCTATTGTGCTGCTCTATAGTCGATTTGCAGGTCTGGTTGTGTAAGTCAGCCTTTCTCTTTAGCTTGACAAATAATTCTACATGCTACCCTGGGTCTCTTCCCTCCCTGTATGTATTTCAGAAACATACTCTTAAAGGCAGTGAAAAACCTTAGTGGTACCAGCACTGGCAGGGCTTGGAATAAATAGAGCAGTCTGGGTAGAGCATTCATTTTAATGGTATTAATTCTACCCAACCAGAAGCTAGGTAGGTCAGCCCATCTTCGAAGGTCCCTTGGTATTTCTGCCAAGAGGGGAAGCAGATTAAGTTAGTTGAAGTCCGCATTCTCCAATGTCAGTTTTACCCCCAGATACATAATGCTTCTAGTGGTCCAATGGAAAGTGGAGTGTTCCACAAACTCATCTACCCCACTTGTTGGGAGAGGGTCAGGTTCAAAATTTCTGACTTGGTTGTGTTCTTAAAACCGTCAACTCTCTCAAAGAGATTCAGATAGTGCTGTAGTCTATGGAGTGATCTGATTGGTTCCTCCTACGTGAGGCGGACCTCATCAGCGAAGAGGATAATCTTGTGTTCCTCCTGGCCTAATCGTATCCCCCCTAATGTCCCCGTCTTTCTTGAAATGTGTGGGCAGAGGCTCAATAGTAAGGGCAAACAAAAGCAGGGATGTGGACAACCCTGGCGAGTACCTGTTTCCAAATGGAAAGCTTTAGAAATCGGCCACTTTTAGGAACATGTGGAATCTGGGCAAACAATAAACCGCCATGACTTTTTCTATAAGCTTTGGCCCCAATCGCCTAGCCTCAATTGTGTTCCTTAGAAATTGCCAATAAACTCAGTTGAATGCTTTTCCTGTATCCAACGGTACCACAATTGCTGATACTGCTTTCTTTTTTGATCTTTCAGTAAGATGGATGACCCGTCTTATTGTAGATCTGTCATCGTTTTGTAAAACCTCATTTATCAGGGTGTGTAATTGATGGGAGAACGTTCTCCAAACACCAGGCCAGAATTTTCATAAAACTCTTAAACATCAATTTTGATACATGCTATCGGGCTGTAGGAAGAACAGTGTCCCAGGATTTTCCCTTTTTGTGTATTAGTGCTATGGTAGCAGGAGTGATCCCTTCAGACGATGAAAAGGAGTTGTATAAACAGGCCAGTATGGGTGTCAACATGCTCGCAAAAGCTGTATAATTGCCGCCTGACAACCTATCATGTTCGGGTGTTTTTTTGGATTGTTGTAATTTTATAGCTGATTTAATCTAATCTTCGAAGACCTGGGGCTTCCAGTTCTGAAGCCTTGTGTCTGTATTTCTGGGTGGAGGGTGAGTGGTCAACTAATCAGCCTGCAATGATGCTAGTGGATGCTCTGCAGTAATAGTCTCAAAAAGCCTTACGTTTGTCCTCTTCTTTAGTCAATTTGTCCCCATTCATGTAGTAAATCTCCTTTATGAACCCTTGTTCTTCTTTAATGTGGATCTATTGCGCTAGATGTTTGAGGTACAAAAGCAATAGATCTGCCTTATTAATGTCCAGGTAACATATTTGGCCCGAGAGAGTTAATCTCTTAATAAGCAATGGGATGGGGGTCTCTTTTATGTCTGCTCGGTCACTTTAATTTTCACTTCTGGGTATCTCCTTTATCATTGGTCTTAAAGTATTCCTCTATCTGAGTACATCATTTCCCTGCTAGAATTGGGTATCTAAGTAGGGAGTGATGAAACATCCAGTGCCGCCCGACTTGGGCGGTCACCCCGATCAGTTCTATATGTAGTGGGGCGGGATCTGAAAGCGTTATTGTTCCTATATCTGAGAAGTTTATCAAAGAGAGCAAACTGTTATTAACCATGATATAATCAATCCTGGATTATGTCCGATGGACATGTGAGAAAAAGTGAAATCTCTTTGTGTATCATGCCCCTCCAGATATCACAAACACCAAGGTCTTTTAGCTTGGTATTTAAACATTTTAGCTAAGTCCCCTGTGTGTGTTTGTCCCCATTCGGTCCAGAAATGGTTCAAGACCATATTAAAATCTCCCATCAGGAGAATAATCTCCTACTGTAAATTCTGCCAACCTGTTCAAAACTTTGCACAGGAAACTGTCTTGCCCAGTGTTCGGCGTATAATGTAGCAAGTGTGAGTTTCCTCCCTGCTAAGAACCCTCAAACAAAGAGGTCTGCACCCTCCTTATCTCTCTTAATATCTGCCATTATAAAAGGAAGGGGTCTATGAAAGCAAAAGTGCCACCCCATTGTGTCAGAAGGGCCACAATACAAACAGTATCTGTGGATACTTCCTACGTTCGAGTCCTCCTATTTTTTCAAGTGGGTTTCCTGAAGGGCACGTATGTCGTATTACCCTCTTTTAATATATTGCCATCTTTTTGTATGCTTACTTGTGGAGTTCAAACCTTTTATATTTAACATAAGTACCTTACTTATTCAGTCTAGTGTACCTAAATTATATATATCCTTTAGTAGTACATAAATCTGCGCTTATGTTGCTTTATTAAGGGTCCTCTGGCTTACCTTAGGGTTCCTCTTGGACATCTCAACTTCCTCCCTCCCCAAACAGAGTTCATTGGTGGTGGGAGTGCCCCATTCAAGAGGTGGCAGACGCCTCATCAAGTGGCATTCTACTCACCAAACTTATGGGGTAGGCCATGAGATTTGATGAACGTCTGCGATTGAGCCCCCCCCCCCAGTCTTATTAGAGCTCACTGCGATATGGGTACACACTTTCTCATAATGGCGTCTGAGCCACGGTTCCTCTCCTTTCTCGTTGGTTTCATACCCATTATTGTTGCGGCCACAAAGTGCGCCATCTATGGTTTGAAGACGTTTTTCTCCTCTCTGGTTCGTTGCCCCAGGTTTGGCCACATCTTCTGTTAGCTGTAGACCTAGAACTTTCGCCATAGCCTGTTCGTTAATTGATTGATTATTATTTAGTTCAAAAACTATACCAAATGGAAAGAGCCCTCTGTAAAGTATTTTGTTGTATTTGAGATAATTAGTGATGGGTCGACATTGCTGATGTCTAACAACTGTGGAGGATGCATTGTCTTGAAAAAGGCCACAATCAACCTCCTTGAATCTAATTTGATTTTGTTCTTGTGCCACCTTTAAACTCTCTCCTTTATTTGGAAGTTATGGAACTTTGCTACAATGTCTTGAGGGTGGTTATCTGGAGCTGAGGACCTGGATTACACCCACCCTGTCCACTGCAAAATGATCTGGCTCTGTCCCCAAGAACATGGCAGAAAGACCTTTTGGAAAAGTCTCTGTACTTGCTTTTGCTGCCCCTTCTCAGAGCCCTTGCATGTGAATGTTGTCACATCTGGAACGATTTTGAATGTCTTCTAACTTTCGGGGGATTTCACCATTTTGTGGGGACAGGGCATCACATTTGTCCTCCAGAACTGCACTCCTTTCCCTACGTGCATCAAAGTGACCCTCTGCACTGTGGCTCCTGAGTCAGTGCTTTGACTCAAGGTAGCGATTTATCCTCCCAAATCTGCCCTCAGGCTAGAGAGTTCCACAGATATATTGTTCTTGAGTTCCTCTCAGAGCTCAGCCTTGAAGGCTCGGAGACTGGTCAGCAGATCGGACCTGGTTAGACCCATAGTGGATGTATCGACCTCTCGTCCCATGCTCAATGCAGACATAGTCAACAGGTTTCTGTCTGCAGTGGCTAGCTGAGTCAAAGAATTTTGTTACTTTCCCTTGCGATCTCTTTTTAGTTGGCATGGGGTAGTATGAGGGTATTCCACTGCTTCTCACTCGAAGCTTTGCTAAAGACTTTTTGTTTGCTCAGGCACACTAAATAGTATCAGAGACCAAAAATGACAACTATCATAGCTGTCGCTCTGCACTAGTGAGTGTGTATGCCCTAGGAGAGAGCATGCAGCTTATCAATGTTGTTTCTCATCCAGGGGATCCTCATCAATAGTCATAAGCATTTGAATATTCCCGCCCATGTGCGGGGACCCCGGAAAATATATAAAAACTATATATGAAAACATATATATATATATTCACTGAAAAAACCATAGGTTTCAGGCACGTTATAGTTAGAAATTATAATTTAAAAAACCTTACAAATTCACTGAAAAAAACATAGGTTTTAGGGACTGTTATAGTTAGTTGGACATTGCACTCGTACAAAACCCGTGAAATTCCCCCGTTATAGTTAGTTCAGGTAACTATAACTCGCGCCCCCGCAATGCACTGCTGATGATGTCACATCTTACATCACTCATGACATGGTCAGTGACATCACTGATGACATCACTGATGACATCTCAAATGACATCACTGATGACATCATCCAGTGACTGTGTGTTTCTGTAAAGTTTAAATATTTTTAATATATATAGGGAAAGGCGTATTGAAGAATGAGTGGGTGTATAAGTGTCTGGATGGATGATTTAGTAGGTGCGTGACTAACTCTATAAGTGAGTGATTAAACGTATCTTACTGAATGCATGGGTTGGTGACTAAACAGGGTGAATGTCTGTATCCGTCTGTCTGTTGCTGTGTAAGTGGCTGCATGGGTTTGTGAATAGCTACATGAGTGTCTATATGAGCTATTGATTGGTTGTCTGAGTATCTGTATGGGTGCCTGAGTGTTTGTGTGGGTGGGGTGTGGGCGACTCTGTGCATAGATGTGTGAGTGGGTGATTCACTGGGTGGATGGTTTCAAGAGTGCATCTGTGATAGACTGTATGGGTGGGTAAGTGTGTGTAAGAGTGTGTTAGTGAGTGAATGTATGTCCCAGTGGTACATGTGTGAGTAACTACATATGTGAAAGGCAGTATATATGTGTGTTGGAGTATATAAATAGCTATAAGCGAGAGTGTGCGATTGTGAGAGTGACTGTATGGATGAGTGTGTGCTTGTATCAGTGATTGTAAAAGAGCGTAAGAATGTGCTAGTATTTGTATGAGTAAGTGAGCTGGTGTGTGGATAACTGTATAGGTGAGTAAATGGCAGTGTGTTTAATTATTTGCATGACTGACTAGGTGTGTGAGTACCTCTATGGATGAGTGGCGGTGTTTGAGTGTCTATATAGGAGTATGAGTGCATATGATAGTCCTGTACTGAGTGGCCGTAAGTATGAGTGACTGTACAGGTGAGTGAGTGGATGTGTGTGTAGACCTAAGAATCAGTGAGTGGGTATGTAGTTATTGGTGTTGGAGTGTCTATGGTTTTGCGAATGGCAGTCTGTAATTTAGAGTGGGTGTATCAAAGGTTATATTAGGGTGTGAGGAGGTGCATCAGATTATCACGTGGATGATGTCATCAGTGATGTCATCAGTGATGTCATCAGTGATGACATTTGAGATGTCATCAGTGATGTCATCAGTGATGTCACTGACCATGTCATGAGTGATGTAATATGTGACGTCATCAGCAGTGCATTGTGGAGCGCGAGTTATAGTTAGCTGAACTAACTATAACGGGGAATTTCACGGGTTTTGTACGAGTGCAATGTCCAACTAACTATAACAGTCCCTAAAACCTATGGTTTTTTCAGTGAATTTGTAAGGTTTTTTAAATGCTAATTTCTAACTATAACGTGCTTGAAACCTATGGTTTTTTTCAGTGAATTTCAAAGGTTTTGTAAATGACAATTTTTAAATGTATTAATTGTTATATTTATTTTTTTGATACTGATTTACTACATTTTTTTAAACTATTTATTTTTAGATATTTTATTTTTTAAATTACATTGTAATTACATTATACATTACATTACAAAATATACTTTCTCAGAATGAATTACTTTAGTTTAAATACTTTGCAAATAGGCAATAGACTTTTAAGTACAGCAGTTACAGTTGTTGCAATGGGCAACACAATTTCAAACACAATGCAACATTGAGCTCAATGTGAATTTCTACTTAAATACAATTAGTTACTTTATGGATTACTTTTTCTAACCACAGGACTGGATCCTAGATTCAGTCCTGGGACATCTCCTGTAAACAGTTGAGTAAAAGCGTTTTGGTTACAGTAGTGATTTTTAAGGAATATTATTGTATTTTAAAAGTTGACACAGAGAAACTTTTTCACATAGAATTACCAATGTTATCCTATGGGAGGAAATTCACTTAGCGGGTAAGTAGTGTTATCATTACTTTTTCTTACTCAGTGGTGGATCCTGGATCCAGCACTGGTGCATCTCCTGTAAACAGTTGAAAGAATGCGTTTAAGTCATACAGGCGATTTTTAAGGAATATTTGTAGTTTGTGAAAATCGACACTTTGAAACTTTTCTGCTGAAAACCAGACAATGGATTCCTATGGACGGAAATACAAGTTACTGGTAAGTACGGTTAGAATTACTTTTCAGGGTCAGTGCTGGGCTAAAAGATGCAGCACTGGGTTCTCTCCTGATAACAGGTGAGTAAATCGGAATTCGTAGTTCAGCTGATTTTAGAGGAATATTATAAAGTTAAAAAAATACACACTTAGAAGAATTTCCAAGTGAAACCAGTCAATGTTAGCCTATGGAAGGAAATTCAAGTTACTGTTAAGTACGGTTAGAATTACTTTTCAGGATCAGTCCTGGGCTCAAAGATGCAGCACTGAGGTCTCTCCTGATAACAGATGAGTAAATCGGAATTCGTAGTTCTGCTGATTTTAGAGGAATATTTGTATGTTTCAAAAATCGACACTTAGAAACTTTTTCAGCAAAAGCAGGCAATGATATCCTATGGAAGGAAATTCAAGTTACTGGTAAGTACGGTTAAAATTACTTTTCATGATCAGTACTGGGCTCAAAGATGCAGCACTGAGGTCTCTCCTGATAACAGGTGAGTAAATCGGAATTCGTACTTCGGCTGATTTAAGAGGAATATTCTAAAGTTCCAAAACTCCACACTTAAAAGAATTTCCAAGTGAAACCAGTCAATGTTAGCCTATGGAAGGAAATTCAAGTTACTGTAAGTACGGTTAGAATTACTTTTCAGGATCAGTACTGGGCTCAAAGATGCAGCACTGTGGTCTCTCCTGATAACAGGTGAGTAAATCGGAATTCGTAGTTCAGCTGATTTTAGAGGAATATTTGCACAATGGTGAAGGAAGGGGGTGGGGCCTGAGGTGACATGTCTGCAAACACGCCCTGTGGCGCGTTTTAAGTTGGAGAATTAATTCCTCCTCAATCCTGAGGGTCCCTAGGGGCCAACTAGCCCACCAGGAACCTCCAGTATGCGCCAGGGGGCTGCGTTTGAGAGAGGTGTACAGAGGCCATGCCCCTTTTTACAACACACTCTGCAACGCAGCTCCGTGGCGCTTACTGGAGGTACCTGGTGGGCTAGTTGGCCCCCAGGGACCCTCAGGATTGAAGAGGATTTAATTCCCCATCTTAAAATGCGCCACTGGGCCTGTTTGCACACATGTCACCTGAAGCCCCGCCCCCTCCCTTCACCACTGTGCAAACGCGCCCCGTGGCTCATTTTAAGTTGGGGGATTAAGTCCCCTTGAATCCTGAGGGTCTCTGGAGTCCAACTAGCCCACCATGTACCTCCAAAAGCGCCACAGAGCTGCGTTGCAGAGAGGTGTAAAAGGGGCGTGGCCTCTGTACACCTCTCTGCAACGCAGCCTCCTGGCGCATACTGGAGGTTCCTGGTGGGCTAGTTGGCCCCAGGGACCCCCAGTATTCAAGGGGAATTCGTTCCCCATCTGCAAACGCGCCAGGGGGCGCGTTTGCAGACTGCTGCAGAGTGGGGGCGGGGCCTCCGGCACGATGACGGTCTTTTTTTTTTTGTATGGGAGTGGGGCTGCGTGGCCCCCCTTCCCTTGGCCTCTTTTGGCCCCGGGGACCCCATCCCCCGGGGCATGAGGATTTTCATTTTTTTTTTTTTAATTAAAATAAAACGGGAAGGGGGCCGCGTGGCCCCCTTTCCCTGGGCCTATATTGGCCCCGAGGACCCCATCCCCCGGGGCATGCCCTCTTTTTTTAAAAATTTTAAATATTTGGAGGGGGGCTGCGTGGCCCCCCTCAGGCCATTTAAGGCCCCGGGGACCCTATCCCCCGGGGCCGGCCTTTCCATTTTTTTAAATTTATTTTTGGGGAGGGGGGCTGCGTGGCCCCCCTCCCAGGCCACTAATAGCCCCGGGGACCCCATCCCCCGGGGCCTGGCCACTCGTTGGGGACCGTGGGGGTCCCCAATCCCCGCACGGTCCTGCCGTCTCCCGCGTCCTGCGGGAGCCGGCATTGCTTTTCCATAAGGGGAGCTGCTGACATGCAGCTCCCTTATGGAAAAGCAATCTGCTTCGCTTCATTGAAGCGAGAGCAGGTTTCCTGCTCTCGCTTCAATGAAGCAAGCAAGTTTGCAATCACAGGACGGGAGCCGCGAGGCTCCCGTCCTGTTATTGCAAACAGCAGTGTCCCGGGGGTAGGCACCTCGGGACACTGCAGGAGCCGGCTCTGGGGGGTGGCGGTCCCCAGGGCCACCACAGGTTCCAGGAGGGGGCCGCGCGGCCCCCTCCCTTCACTGCACAGCCCCGGGGAGGTGGTGGTCCCTGGGCTTCGGGGTCCGAAACGGACCCCCAAATTTATTTTCTAAGTGCCCCGGGAGGTGGCGGTCCCGGGCGTGTGGGGGCTGGAGCCCCCCACACAGGTTATTAAAAATAAAAAAGAAGCCCCGGGGGTGGCGGTCCTCGGGGCTGCGGGAGGGCGGACAGCCCTCTCGCACCATTTTTTATTTAAAGCCCCGGGGGTGGCCGTCCTCGGGATTGGGGGCCTTAGAGGCCCCCCATTAAATATAAACCCACCTCCGCATGCCCCCGGGATTTGGGCCACCCGGGGCAAAACAGCATCGAGCGCGGAGACCGCGCTCGATTTTATTCTATCGGCGGGATCCGCGCACCCTAAGCGCATCCCGCCGATTTTTTTTTTTTTTCTTTTTAAATGCTTTTTCTGCCCAGGGGTCCTTGTGGGACCCCCTGAGCAGACCTAGGGGTCAGGGTGTTTCTACCCTGCCCCCTTTTGCACTTTGCGCACTTGTTTCTGTCCCTCGGTTCTACCGAGGGATAAAATGGCTGCCAACACTTCCTGATTTGGAGTGTTGACAGCCACTTGACAGCCAATTAGCATGCAGCTCGTGATCGGGAGGGTACGCGGACCCTACTCGGCCATAGATATATATGTGACTTTACTTTTGATTTTCTCAGGAACTACTGAACGGATTTACACCATTTAAGCAAAATGCACGACACTGAACCAAGGGCTACCTCTTTGCCAAATTTGGTGTAATTCCGTTCAGCAGTTCGGGCTGTAGCTGCGACTAAAGGTTCCTATGGAAAAATGAATGGGGAAAACGCGTTTTGGGACCCCCCTTTTTTCGCGGCCCCCTCTTGACGAATCACCCCGAGACTTTCAGGATAGGAGCGGACCGGAGCGCCCCAACAAGTTGGAAACTTTCGTGAAGATTCGTCAACCGGCGCCGAAGTTATTTCAAATAGAATGTTGTGGATTTCCTATGGAAAATAAGTCCTAACTATAACTATCTACTGGCGACCGCCAGTAGATTATATATATATATATTAACAACTGGCGGTCGCCAGTAGGTAGTTATAGTTGGGACCACGTTTCCATAGGAAAAGCGTTTTTCGATTTGCTTATAACTTTGGCGTCGTTTGACGAATGTTCACGAAATTTTCCCAAAAACTTCTCTTTTCAGATCAGCTCCTATGTTGAAAGTTTGGGGGTGATTCGTCGAGGGGGGGCTGAGAAAAAAGGTGGTCCCAAAACGTGTTTACTCCATGCAATTTCCATAGGAAACTTTAGACAAGGCTATAGGTCAAACTGCTGAACGGAATTACGTCAAATTTGGCAGGGGGAAAGGTCTTGGTCCAGAAAGCACGCTTTTGTTTAAATGGAGTAAGTCCGTTCAGTAGTTTTAGAGAAATATCAAAATTTACAGATATCGATATTTGAGAATTCTGACATCTGATTGGCTGAGGCGTTGCGAGCACGAGCGTGCGGCTCATTGGCTGCGAACTGTTGAAACTAGGAAGTGTTGGCAGCCATTTTGTAACTCAGTTGAAAGGCGTAGGGGGAAAAATAAGAGAATAATTGTATAAGAGGGTATAGTAGGAACACTGTGGTCTTAGTTTAAGCAGTCTGTACGGTGGAGAGGCAGGGAGTTTGAATGTTGCGTAGGCCGTGGAAATCATGTCTGCAGAACAACGGTGCGTGGTATTGCGGCAAGGTTGCGTAGGCTCTGGAAATCCCGTCGGGAACACGATGCGCCGTATTGCGGCAAGCAGTGTGTAGGGTGGACACACAGGTAGTGTGCATGTTGCGTAGGCTCTGGAAATCACGTCCGCAAAACAACGATGCGCGGTATTGCGGCAATGTTCAGTAGGCTGTGGAAATGATATCGGGAAAATAACAATGCGCCGTATTGCAGCCTTCCTTTACCTTCCTTTAATATAATCCGCAGTAATGTTTACTTATAATGCGGTGTTCACTTTTATCACGGACAGTGAAGAAAATTAACGTTTAATTGGCTGAAGTGTTCCAACAACGAGCTCAATGTTCATTGGCTGCGAACCATTAAAAGTAAAAGTGTTGCCAGCCATTCCCTCCCCCTGCGCGGAGTAGCAAGGACATCTGATTGGCTCACATGTTCCAAGCAGGCCCTTCCAGAGGTTAATGTTCATTGGCTGCGAACCATTGAAAGTAGAAGTGTTGCCAGCCATTTCCTCCCCGTCCGCGGAGTAGCAGGGACATCTGATTGGTTGACATGTTCCAAGCAGGACGTTCCCAAGCTTAATGTTCATTGGCTGTAAACCATTGAAAGTAGAAGTGTTGCCAGCGATTCCCTCCCCCTGTGCGGAACACCATGGACATTTTATTGGCTAAAGTGTTCTGAGTACAAGTTTGCTCTTTATTGGCTGGGAACGTTTCACTGTTGTGAAGCGTTTTGTGATGCACTTCAATGGAGTACGTGAAAACAAAGTAGTAGCGGGGAGGGTAGGAACACTATTAACTCTGTAAAGTGGTCACAAGGTGGTGAACAGGGATTGTGAAGATAAAAAAAAAATTTTTAATATATTTTAAGGGCCATTTATATAATTGCCGTGGGGTGTACAAATCACGGCGGGAAAATAACAGTGTGTGTTGCGGTCTTCTTTTTATTAAGTTTGCGGGTGGGATACTTCCCAGTAGCAGTATTTACTTAGAATGTGGTGTTTACTTTTCTGACGGGGAGGTGTGGTTGCGCAGCAAAAATTTCAGACTAGGTTTGAAACAGTTTTTATTAAGCAATTACAAATAAACTTTCTTCGAAAACTGAAGCTGTATATATGAAAGAGGTAACAAATAAAAACACAATTCATAAAATATTCCTTAAGCGTGGCCACACCCTCCCTTTTTTTTTTCTGCTATAATTTGTAAAAGTGTTGCCCCATATTCTTGATAATATAAGAGGGCATAAGTTACTTTTAGATAAAGTAGAAAAGAAGTGCTACAAGAAACACTCCCGCACTACATCATCTCAGGTCACAAGAACAATAACAAGTAAAAAACTGTTAAACACAAATGACTTTATATTACATAGAAATGTACGCTTCATCATTTCTTACAATTTCTATAATGTAGAACTCTGGAAAGTTCAGTCGTAGTGCTTAGAGGTCGCTCACGGCTCCGCTAATAGATCACGTACTCCTTTAAGAACATATAGGATAGTAGTAATATATACACTAGTATTCATATATATTCTATAGGGAGAACAAGAATAGGAATCACAACAGAGAAAAACAGAAATACCAAAAAATCATTCAAAAATGTAGGGTTTATCAAAGGCATTCAGTAAGAAAGTGTCTATGCAAACAATCTTTTTTTTAAACTGCAATTTAAAAAAATATTCTTAGTGTAAAAATATCTGATCAAGTAAGTTATAAAGGTGAGTTAGCTGTATTTCAGATGGTTTACTCCTGGCGGCGACAAATCTCCAATTCCTGTTGTGTGAAAATATGACACTCTACTACAATATACAGAGTGACACTGATTGCACACAAAAAAGAAAAGGAAAATAAAGTCATGAACACAAAACAAGATCAATAACGAAATACTTTCCAGCAGTGAATATGTTCAGAGCTTCTTTATCCGGGACTTCGAAATCTTTGAACTTCGCGCCGACGGGTCATAAACTCCTCTGAGATCATAATGACTGTGAATATTACAATATACATACTCGCACTATATGATCCCAAAGGGGAAACCGAGTAAGAACCAGAAGCTGCTGACATTATATATAAATCTTTAGTCTTCGCGCCGACGGGTCACAAACTCCTCTGAGATCATAATGTGTGGTTATTATAATATACATACTCACACTATATGATCTCAAGGGGGAAATAGACTGCAAACTAGAAGCTGCTGACGTTACATATAAATCTTTACTCTTCGCGCCGACGGGTCACCAACACCTCTGAGGTCAAGTACAGTGTCAATATTATAATATACAAAGTCACACTATATAATCTCAAAGGAGCCAGAAAAGGAACAATGTTTGCTGTATTCTGTCTGTTTCTGAAAACAAGCTGCTGACGTTACATATAAATGGCCAAAACAACCAATAACACTTTTTTCTAAATACAAATGTTTAAATATTCACAAATAGCTACGTATTATAAATATCTACTGTGCCATAATCAAACAACTTACAACTCTGGAATATGTTTTGTTGCCGCAAAACAAGAATCCGACGCTAGAAAAGGGAATGTGCATCACAGAATGGACACGCGTAAATAACTCGCATAAACGAAACTAATCAAACAACGGGTGTGGTTTATATACTTTTTGGTTATTGAGTAGTCTATGGAAGGAAGATGCGGCTCCGCCCATTTAGATGTCACTTTTTACAGTTGACACGTGCTCACGTTTT
Organism: Calotriton arnoldi; assembly: GCA_963921515.1. Lineage (NCBI taxonomy): Eukaryota > Metazoa > Chordata > Amphibia > Caudata > Salamandridae > Calotriton > Calotriton arnoldi. Next base: position 1,739,529 of record CAWUFW010001269.1, read on the forward strand.
CACTGTTTAACTTGTGCATGTGTTGGAAAAAGTTACAAAATGTGAAGCGGTAAAGGTTTTGATTTCGATCCCAACACGTATAAGGTCCTTAATATGTACATACGTTGGAGAGCTTAAAAACTGTCACCCGGCAAACCGTGTCATTTCCATTCTCATGACTACAAACATCTATTAATTGCAGTAATTCTAAATAGAAGACATAAAAAAAATATCGTTCAGATTACAAAAAAAAAAAATACGTGCTAATATTTCTCATCACTATGGTTTTAAATTTAAAAAATGCCAGCATTTGTAAAGCGTACAGCTTCCCCCGGAAAAGTGTGCCGGCGCTCGGGGGCGTTGGGAAGATTAAGCAAGGTGTTGCCCACAGTGACATAGTGGTGGGCTAACGTGCCGCTGGAGCCGGGAATCAAACTGTGAACGCTGTTGTTCGAAGTCAGGTATCATAGCTGCTGCATGACACATTTTCCACATTTAAATGTTAATTAGTGCTAATTAAGTTTTAAACATTGTTAAATTATAACTTATAACAGACTACTGTTACAGTTAGTTTTTCACTACAAAAAGTATGCTCGTCTTTTTAAAATTTACTTAAAAACAATATAGGTTTCAGGGACATTGTAGTTAGAAATTAGCATTTATAAAACCTTTGACATTCGCAGAAAAAAAACATAGGTTTTACAGATGTTATAGTTAGAAATTAGCATTTAAAAAACTTTAGAAATTCACTGAAAAAAACCATAGGTTTTAGGGACGTTATAGTTAGTTGGACATTTCACTCCTATAAAACCAGAGAAATTCCACCGTTCTAGTTAGTTCAGCTAACTATAACTTGCGCACCCGTAATGCACTGCTCATGACGTCACATATTACATCATTCATGACATGGTCAGTGACATCACTGATGACATCTCAAATGACATCACTGATGACATCATCCCGTGATTGTGTGTTTCTGTAATTTTTAAATATGTTTTATATATATTCCTAGGTGTATTGAAGAATGAGTGGGTGTATAAGTGTCTGGATGGAGGATTTAGTAGGAGGGTGACTGGCTGTATAAGTGAGTGATTAAATGTGTCTTACTGAATGGATGGGTTAGTGACTAAACTGTGTGAATGTCTGTATCAGTCTGTCTGTTGTTGTGCAAGCTGCTGCATGGGATGGTCAGGAGCTATATGAGTGTCTATATAGGTTATTAATTGGTTGTTTGAGTATTTTTGGGGGGGAGATTGAGTGTGTGTGTGGGTGGGTCTGAGGTGTGTGACTCTGTGCATAGATGTGTGAGTGGTTGATTCACTGGATGTATGGGTTCAACAGTGCATGTGGAAACACGTGTATGGGTGCGCGAGTGTGTGTATCGGTGTGTTGGTAAGTGAATGGATGTGTCAGTGGTACATGTCCAAGTAACTACATATGTAAAAGGCAGTGTATGTGAGAGTTCAAGTTTATAAAGGACTCTACATAATAGTTGGTGATTTTGAGACTGGCTGTATAGATGAGTCTGTACTTGTATCACTAATTATATAATAGAGTAAGTATGCGTTAGTATCTGTATGAATAAGTGAGGTGGTGTGTGTATAATTGTATAGGTGAGTAAATGGAACTGTGATAGATTCTTTGCATGACTAAGTAGGTGTGTGAGTAACTGCATGGATGAGTGGCGGTGTAATTGTCTGTATAGGTGTATGAGTGCATATGGTAGTGTTGTATTTATGAGTGACTGCATGTATCAGTGATTGTATGGATGAATGAGTAGATGTGTGTGTAGACCTAGCAATCAGTGAGTGCGTATGTAGTAACTGGTATTGGTGTTTTAACTATTTTGAAAATGGTTGTCTGTATTTTACAGTGGGTGTATTAAAGGTTATGTTAGAGTGTGAGGAGATGCATCAGTTTTTCACGTGGATGATGTCATTTGTGATGTCATTTGTGATGTCATTTGTGATGTCATTTGAGATGTCATCAGTGATGTCATCAGTGATGTCACTGACCATGTCATGAATGATGTAATATGTGACGTCATGAGCAGTGCATTGCGGGTGTGCGAGTTATAGTTAGCTGAACTAACTATAACGGTGGAATTTCTCTGGTTTTATGAGTGAAATGTCCAACTAACTATAACGTCCCTAAAACCTATGGTTTTTTTCAGTGAATTTCTAAAGTTTTTTTAAATGCTAATTTCTAACTATAACGTCTGTAAAACCTATGGTTTTTTCCTGTGGGAAAAAAATAAATATATATATATATAATTTTTAAAACAATCAATGCAGCCTCCCAGAAAAAAGAAACGCATTATAGGCTAAGCAATTCTGTGAGACCTTGTCTTTGCACTGCACTTAGACAAACAAACCAGGATGACCAAAAGACACTTGAACTGCTTTAAATGAACAGCAGAAAAGTAGTCCTGCAAAGAAAAAGGCAGGCATTGTTAGCCCATAGGCTGCATTGGAACTTCAACAGCATAGAAACTGAAAGCAAAAGTAGAAACTCAAAAACCTGTCACCTTGCCTTTAAGGCAGCAACACCCCTAGCTTTCCATCATGCCTCAGGGATGACAGGTCAGTTGTTCTTTCTGGCTCTTTCAGTCAGGACCATGGTTAAGCAGCTCCACAAATTTTTTGACTTTTCTGTCAGAAAATATCTACTTTTTTCGCTAAAATTCATTTACTTGGACATTTAACACCTGTTGGAGTAATATATTAGCTTTTTTCTAGCAGTTTGGCATTTATTTCCTCTCGGAGAAGCCTTCTCTGTTTGATCCTTTCCCTTCCTATGGCAAAAAGAAGGCCAAAACAGATTCTCACTCTGTTTGTATTCTCTGCCTTCCGGATTCTCATGTCCCTGAGACTTGCCAACACTGCCAAACTTTATCAAGACCCACTCTCAAGGACAGAGAGAGGATCCGCCTTTATGGTCTCTCTGAGAAAAGGAAAACTTCTACCTCTAGAGGCAGGTCTCCTGTAAGACAGAAGAAGAAGAGGCCCAGATCATCTTCCAGAAGCAAAATCCCGGTCTGTTCTTCATCGGCGTCGGGCTCGGCGCCAAAAATGCCTCCATCGGCGAAGAAAACGTCAACAATCCCTTTGACGGCAGCATCACTGTCGAGAGAACCTAGGTCGTCTTCGAAGACTTCCAAGCACAGAGGTATGTCATGTTCAGCGTCGAATCCTCCGCCACAGTCAACGGTCGGCGTCAAGGAGTCGTTCTTCATTGGTGCGGGTTCATCGCCCGACGTCGAGACACCGCTATCCGTCGTTACGGCGTTCGACATTGAGGCACAGTCCTCCGTTGCCGTCATCTAGGCGGCGGTCAACATCGAGGCATAGATCATCTATGACGTCGAAAAAGGGTTTGACTTTGAAGCAAACTCCTCCGTTGGAGCCCACGAGACGGCGCTCAACGTCGAGGCACAGATCATCTGCGACGTCGAGAAGGGGTTCGACGTCGAGGCATACTCCTCCGTTGCAGCCCACGAGACGCCGCTCAACGTCGAGGCCTAGATCGACGGTGTCAAGAGGTTCGCCGTCAAGAAGACTCTCACCATCACCTTCTCCTCGTACGGCGTTGAGGCTTGGTACTCCGTTGGGTACTCCTCTTCCGACATCGAAGCACAAGTCTCTGTAGACGGGACATCGGTCGACGTCGAAGCAGAAAGAGTCTACACAGCCGACGTCGAGGCCAAGATCTCCGTCAGTGGACTCACAGGTCTTAGTGGCGCATAGCCGCTCGACGTCAAGACACTCACAGCTATCGACGTCGACACATCATTTGACCTCGGTGAGGCACCAATCTGCATCAAAGGGCCTCTCGGAACCTTCAGTGTCGAGGGCAGAATCTCCACAGGTTATCTTGACGTTGAGAAGCTCCTCTTCTCCGTCTCCTGAACGGCGAGTGCAGAAATCCACTCCGAAGATAACTGTTCCTCCTACACAACGAGGAGACGACCACAGATCTCCTTCTGTTCATCTCTCTCCCAGGTGGCTCCTCCCAGTCCATCACTGGCAGAAAGCGACATCAACACAGGAGCAACAGCCTTTGGACTATTCAAGTCCTCCCCATAGATCTCCTCTGGCTCGGCTGGTGCTGGCAGTGGATCGTTCACCCACTACTCCATCCAGGGGTCACCAAAGGGACAAGTCTCCACCTCCATCAGGTCGTAAATCCACTTCCCATGGCCGTCACAGGAGACGAAGATCACCTTCTTGGTCGTCCTCCTCGACTCATTCCTCCAAGAGGGATTACTCACCCATATTAACGGACAGTCCACCCTCGAGAGTGTCACCTGTCGACGACATCAACACGTTTCATGATGAGCTGGCAAGAGGGGCACAAAAGTTGAAATGGAGATGTCTGCACCTCAGGCGTCTACGTCTGTCATTTTTGAGACTCTGCATCAGAGGTCGGTGTCGAGGCCTCTGCTGCCATTGGTTCCTGAACTCTTGCAACCAGTCATGGACATTTTTCTTACCCCAGCAACGATCAAAAGGCTCTGGCAAGGATCTTAAAAAAATATAGGCCAGCAGAGCAAGATCCCCTGTTTCTCAGGTCAGACCCCCCCCCCCCCCCCACCAGATTCAGAGATTATTGCTGCTACAAAGAAGACCCATGCAGTAGCCTCTTCCTCAAGGGTCCCTCCGGACAAGGAGAGCAGGGCTCAGGAATCTTGGGGGAGGAAAGCTTGCATCTCTGCACCTGCATCTCTGAAAGTGTCTAGTGCTGCAGCCCTGTTGGGTCGTTATGATAGGGCTTTGTGGGATTCGCTAGAGCGTTTTAAATAAAAACTGCCCAAAGAGGACCGCCAAGATTTTGGGGAGATTCTCCAGGAGGGAGCCCTCGTTGCGAATCAGATGATCAGTGCGGCAGCTGATGGAGCATCTCTAGTTGCGCACTCGTACTCACATGGCATATGAGCAAGAAGATCCTCCTGGTTACGGCTTACAACCTTAAATCCGGAAGCCCAACAGCGCATCTTGAACCTTCCATTCTCTGGAAATTCCCTTTTTGGTTCTCACACAGATGAAGAGATGGCCAGGATGAAATCGGAACTGGACACTCTTAAGGCTGTGGGTTTAGAAAAAAGGAAGGAATTCAGACGTCGGTACAGGCCTTATGATCGTAGAGCGTTCCATCAGAGGGTTCAAGCCCCTCAATGGTCCCAGAGGCAGTACCACCAGTCCAAGTCTCACTATCAGGGACGTCGACCTTCCAGGGGTAGAGGTGCGCCCCGACAGCCCTCTTCCACGGCCAAGAACACTGGCAAACAATGAACATTAACTTCCTCTATCGCCATTGCCCACTCCGGTGGGAGGAAGTATTGCCGGCCATGTAGAAGAGTGGCGCAGCAATCACAAATGATCAATAGGTGCTGAATATACTGCAAAATGGATATGCACTACGTTTTCGTTCTCCTCCAAAGTGCACTCCCCCAGTACAGACAAGAGTAAACCAACTGCTGTTGTTGCGTCAAGAGGTATCCACTCTCTTACAGAAATTGGCCATAGAAGAGGTTCCTCCATCACAACGAGGAAAAGGAGTGTACTCCAGATACTTCCTGGTACAGGAGAAGGGTCAAAAAGCGGTTTTCAGACCTATTCTGGATCTTCGTTCCCGCAACAAAGTCATCCAAAAAGAAAAGTTTTGTATGCTGGCGCTCCATCAAATATATCCACATCTTCAGAAAGGGGATAGATGTGCTCGATAGACCTGCAGGATGCTTACTTCCAGGTCTCAATTGCTCCACGGCACCGGAAGTTCCTAAGCTTCATGGTAGGTTCCAAGCATTATCAGTACAGAGTCCTACCGTTCGGCCTAAAATCTGCACCTCGAGTATTCACAAAATGCATGGCAGTGGTAGCCGCTGCTCTATGCTGCCAAGGTCTGTTCGTCTATCCATACCTCGACGACTGGCTTCTAAAGAGCTCATCTCATCAAACAGTGAAGGACCACTATCAAATATGCCTGAACTTGCTACAACGCTTGGGCCTTCATGTAATTATGGAGAAATCAATCCATCAGCCCACTCAAAGAATTCACTACCTGGGGGCTACTCTGGACTCCAGCACAAAAAAAGTGTCTCCTTCGGAGGAGAGACTATTATCAATCAAGCTGAAGTGCAATCTTCTTCTTCAAGTTCATCAGCCCTCAGTTCAGCAGGTTGCATCGCTCCTGGGGTCGATGGCATCTTGCATTTTTCTAGTCCCCAACGCCAGACTGAGGATGACACCTCTGCAGCAGGACTTGGAGGACAAATGGGATCAGACGTCTGCACGATGGGAAGACCGTATTCTTCTTTCTTTCCCATTCCGCAAGATCTTCCATCCCATGGTGGACTCATCGAAAAAAATCTCCTGGTAGGAGTGCCTTTCCACCAACTACCTCCGACACAATCTTTGATCACAGACGCCTCACTTCAGGGTTAGGGAGCCCACATGGGTCTTCTGCAGACTCAGGGCAGGTGGTCGAGCAAGGAACAAACATATCACATAAACATGCTGGAGCTACGGGCAGTGCATCTAACCCTCAAGGCATTCTACCCGTCCATACAGTCCAAGTCCTTATTAGTACAAACAGACAACACGACCACCATGTACTACCTAAACAAGCAGGAGGGAACTCGCTCTCGCCCACTGTCCCTGGAGGCTCAGGACGATCTGGCATTGGCTCCTGGCCAGACAGCTCTCAATCACAGCAGTCCATCTGCCAGGGGAGCAAAATTCTCAGGCGGACTCTCCAAGTCGTCACTTCGACGATCAACAAGACTGGGTATTAAACGACGAAGTGGTGGCGGACATTTTTCAGCAATGGGGTCATCCAACCATCGATCTCTTTGCGGATGAGTCAAACAAAAAATGCCACGTCTCCGCGTCAAGGTTTTACCGACCAGACTGGTCCGGAACCTTTGTTTACGCTTTTCCGCCTCTTCCTCTCATCCCGAAGGTCATAACCAAACTCACACGCTCCAGGATGAGGATGATTCTAATAGCACCAGACTGGCCATGGCAGTGGTGGTACCCGGACCTTCTGCATCTCTCGGAGTGTCCACACAGGAGGCCTCCGTGCAGACCGGACCATCTGTCCAAAATGAACGGGAGGATCCATCATCCCAACCTTCCCTCGTTGAACTTAGCAGCATGGCTCCTGAGCTCCTCCAGTACGGCCACCTAAACCTCCCTCGGGACTGTATGAACATTTTGAGAGAGTCCAAAAGACCTTCCACAAGACATTCCTATTCTTTTAAATGGAAATTTTATTTGTGGTGTATACCGAATGGTTTCCAGCCTACCAGGGGGCAAGAGGAGGTAATTGTGCCCTATCTCCTGCATTTAGCCAAGCCAGGTCTAAAGTTTTCTTCCATTAAGGTACACCTGGCTGCCATTACGGCTTACAGAAAGTCTCCAAATCGACCTTCTTTCTTCCAGCTCCAGGTGGTTAAGGATTTCGTTCAGGGTTTAAAGAAAGTTTTTCTCCCTGTCTGGCCTCCTTCACCTCCTTGGGAGTTGAACCTGGTTCTTTCTAAGCTTATGGGTCCCCCTTTTGAGCCTATTCACAAAGCGACCCTTCAGCACCTTACATGGAAAGCCGCCTTCTTGGTGGCGTTTACTTCAGCTCGTAGAGTGAGCAAGATTCAGGGGCTCTGTTCCAAAGAACCGTACACGGTTTTTCACCACAACAGAGTTGTTTTAAGGACCCACCCCTCCTTCCTTTCGAAGGTGGTGTCGGATTTTCATGTCAATCAAAGTATTTCACTACCTTCTTTCTTTCCCAATCCATCTACGCCAGCGGAAAGATCTCTCCATTCCCTAGACCTTAAAAGAGTTCTGAAATTCTACTTGGATCAGTCTCAGACCAATAGGAAATCTGATCAGTTATTTCTAAACTATGGTTCCATCAGAACAGGATTCCCAGCCTCCAAGCGTTCCATTTCCAGATGGATAGGGTCTTGCATCAAGCTGGCTTATCAATTAGCAAATAAACGGTTCCGTCTAAAGATGATTGGATAAGGGATGTGACCTTTGGCCATTCGCAATTGACCACATTTTGGGAGCTGATGCCTTCAGAATCACGCCCTAAGGACATTTGGGAACCATTTGTAGCGTGGGCCCGGGAGCGTCAAGAACAGATAGTGGATGCAGTGCCACGGGAGTAGCTGGGAGGGAGTTCGGGTTGGGATGTGAGGTAACACATGGAGGGTTGCTGCACATGCGGAGACGCTTGGAGTATTGCATTCCATGGGATGTTTAGAGTTCTGAGTGAGATGTGCCCAGCAGGGAACTAATGTGGTGACCTTCGGTTCATCCCTTTGTAATGGATCATGCCTATACCGCTATTGGGACTCGGCGGAGGAGAAAGTATGTATACGAATATAATTGTAATTCACATGATGGTATTATGTAACATTGATCGTGTGTTGAATCAAGCATTATCTGGCTGTTTGTTTGCCTTAATTGTGCTTTGTTTTCGCTTTTTGTTTGTACAAAATGCTAATAAACAAAAAAAAAAAAATAAAAAAAAAAAAATAGCAAATAAACCCCTTCTGGCTTCTCCCAAAGCGCATTCCACTAGGGGGAAAGCAGCTATAAGTAGCTTTTCTACACAATGTACTGATGGCTGAGATCTGCAAAGCAGCCACTTGGAAATCGGTACATACTTTCACGAGACACTATTGTCTCGACTCTGATTCCAGAGCAGATACTCAAGTAGGCCAAGCCTCCTTGAGGAATTTATTTCAATGCTAAAGTCATTTGAAGTGATTCTTTGATGTTACTGTCATTTATGGTACTCATTTGCCCACAGGAAGAGAGGATGGACTTGCTACTCGAGTCAAGTGCGTATGACTATTGATGAGGATCCCCTGGAAGAGAAGGATAAGTTTCTTACCTGTAATCCTAGTTCTCTTCCAGGGGTATCCTCATCAAAGTCATAAGCAACCCACCCACCCACCTCCCCGGGCAAATGATCCAGAATTATGTCATCTCTTTGTGCTCTGACCTCCGGGTCTCCGCAAAGAACAACTGTCCTAACTGTCACCCCTGAGGCATGATGGGAAGCTAGGGGTCATGGCTGCCTTAAAGGCACGGTGCCAGTTTTGTGAGTTTCTACATTTGCTTTCAGTTTCTATGCTGTTGAAGTTCCAATGCAAAAACAACAATTGATGGACAGAATGCAGAACAATGTCATACATTCACCCCAGTACAGAGATCTGGGCCTAAATCCATTGTTTTTTTGCTCACCATGCCATTCCAGTTTGGACCCAGCCATATGCAAATCAGTCTTGACCCTGCACCCAATGGGAACAGTCCAGCCCGAACTGCCAGGTCCTCCCTGGACTGGAAACAAGCATCCTAGGACCGGTTTCGGGCTTTCAGCCCTCATCAGCCAGGATAGCTTGACTCCAGTGGCAAGGAGAGCACGGGACCCACGTCTGGGCAGACCCGTCCCACTCGGGGTGACAAATGCAAAAACAACAATTGATGGACAGAATGCAGAACAATGTCATACATTCACCCCAGTACAGAGATCTGGGCCTAAATCCATCGTTTTTTTGCTCACCATGCCATTCCAGTTTGGACCCAGCCATATGCAAATCAGTCTTGAGCCTGCACCCAATGGGAACAGTCCAGCCCGAACTGCCAGGTCAGGTCCTCCCGGGACTGGAAACAAGCATCCTAGGACCGGTTTCGGGGGTGAATGTTTGCCAATGTGCAACATTCCGTCCATCATCTTGTGTGTTTTGAAGTTTCAATGCAGCCAATGGGCTAACAATGCCTGCCTTTTTCTTTGCATGACTACTTTTCTGCTGTTCATTAAAAGCAGTTCAAGTGTCTTTTGGTCTTCCTGGTTTGTTTGTGTAAGTGCAAAGACAAGGTCTCACAGCATTGCTTAGCCTATTATGTGTTTGTTTTTTTCTGGGAGGCTGCATTGATTGTTTTAAAAATTATATGCATATATATAGAGCTGTATATATATGTTTTCATGTATAATTTTTATATATTTTCCTGGGTCCCTGCGCTTGGGCGGGAATATTCAAGTGCTTATGACTTTGATGAGGATACCCCTGGAAGAGAACTAGGATTACAGGGAAGTAACTTACCCTTCTTGAATCTTTAATGCATTTGCCTTTCATGCTATAGTCCCTATTAATAAACCATGAGGGGTGATCTCAGTCGTTCTAAATTGTAAATATTTTAGGATGACAAAGGTTAGAGACGAGTCCTACAACTGACCCAGGCCCACAATGTTTTTGAAAAAGGATCCCCTGGCCAGTGCATCTTGCCTAACCTCCACATGGATCTCCCTCTATTGCATCAGAGCTTCTCTAAATGGCACATAATCCATCCCCTATCCGAGCCTGCTGTCAATTGCTCTCCCATCAATCTCAGGCGCGAGGCAATGCTCTAGGCCTTAACTGCAGATTACTTCAAATTATGGTCAGATGGCCTCTGCAGCACAATCCTCTGGGTGCTCCTCACTTTACTTACCACAGGTTGCGGGCCCACCCTCACCACTTTCCTGGAGTGCCTTGTGGACATCTGCTAACTAGCCTTCGTGGACGCAGACACCGCCTCGTTCTCTACAGTCTCAGAGTGTCATTTTGTGCTGTCAGTCAACACTCCCGTGGTCACGGTCACAATCTTTTCTCCCTCAGGGCCTGGGAATCGATTCAGCTATCTTGAAACAAAGCACTTCCAAGGTCCAGGACTCGCACATTATCAGCGCGCAGTTCGATATAAATCTCTCCTGTTCCCCCGTGTCTGTTTGTAGACACCATAGCTGCTAAATTCTCTCATTCCATGGAAGGCAGCCTCGAACCTGGCTTAGATAGCCGCCATCTTGCTCCGCATCGAGAGACTGCCCAAAAAAAATTTGGTTTTAATTATAAGTGCATTGAAAGTATTGAAAAAATATTGCAAGCTCCAGCTCTGGATAATAGCTGTTTTTAGACCAATTGTACAAAATACATGTTTAGGTGGCAAAGCTTGGAAGCAGCCATGATGGCTACTCTCATTTGAGCATTAAGCTTTCGTTCATCTCTTGCCAGTACCTTACATCGGCCACTAGTAGCATCAGGGTGGTCCCAAGGGGACAGACCGGCTGGTGATGCGATGGCTGGTTCACCATTTTTGTACCCTGCGGCTGCTTAGTTTGGAGGGATGGGATTCCTCCCACCTTCTGTTGAAGAAGTGTCTAAAATGCCAAGATTTGTATGATTGATGTGCCATAGGCATGCCTGGTTTCTGCTGTCATTGATCATAGTTCATGTGAAGCTGGACAGCCTTCCGAAATCCATGCTGAAGAGTTGCATAAGTGGGGCATTTTTATTCTGTGAAGGCAGGCAGTTCCTGTTTGGTGGAGGATGGGATGGGAGCAGGTTAGCGATCCCCAAGATTAGCAAGTATTGTTGATGTGACCTGTGGCCAAACACCTGCAGGGTGAAGTCAGTGTGGCAGCCTACTAATGATTCTAGCAACACTGTCAATCAGTTTTAAAGAGTTGAGCTGGTTTTTCAGACCACAGCTGCACATACAAAGTGGTGTGATGGCAGAAGGAACAGGCGACTCTGCCGTGGAGGAGCTGGTAAGAGTCGAAAGTGAGATGACGGTGGGGACTGGGAAATATCGCTTAATTGGGAAAAGTGGAAAGGGTAGTAAATGCAGAGGAATCCAGATTAGAGAGCAGGATGACTAGAGTTGAATCTGATTCTCTATTTGGATAGACTCCTCATATATTTCTTAATAAAAAGAGGTTTACACAAAATATTGATGCCTCAAGGGTTTTATTAATTCACATTAATTATATAGTTACATCTTTCAAAGTTGTCCACAATCTGTTTTCATTGTAGTTTCAGTATTTTGGGAACTTTTTTAGGGTTTTGGATGTGAAAATTTTGCATTTAATTTAAACAAATGTGCGCCCCGTTTTGACTAATTTGTGACACCGTCCTAAACCATAACAAAACACTAGGGTGTCATTCTACTCACCAACTTGTGAGAACTAAGGATGCAAACATGGTCTAGGTACCTTTATAGGAGCAACAAAGTGTTAGAGAAGGTTTTATGTGAATCTACTCAAAATGTCAAAAGAGAGTTTCATAGTGGGTTTAAATATTTATAGGTGTCAAGGGTAAAAGAAGCAGTAACATTGTATACACCATGTTGGCTGTATCTGAATTTGAGGAAGTCTGCGCAAACCGTTTTTGTCTTCAAAGAACCCCACTGGCTTTTAGTGGAGCAAGAAATCAAATTCAAGATACTTTCCATCCTTTACATAGCCATTGAGAGAAAAAGTCTTGTATAACCAGGAAGTATTGCTCCCCATTTCACTCCCAGCCATACCCGATAAAATTGGCAATGCCCAGCTAATAGCCTGATTGAGCTTGATCTGCAAGCAATACAGGGAACAACATGAATACCATGAACCCAACCCTAAAATGTCCCAACCGACCATCCATCAAGAGAAACCTGATATCTCAGTAATGAAAGGAAGCTGATGGCATTCATTAAATGAACAGCATACCACTCAACCTCCCCACCCCCTTTAAGAAGGAACCGGGTCCCATCCACTCTCATGACCCGCAAAACCTGAGTGAGTCGAGAGCAAGATGTAACTGACCCTAAGCCAGAGACTTACATTGGTTCAACAACGCCGACTACATAGTGCAGCAAAGTGGCTGTAAAGCGATAAGTCAACACCTTACTAAAATCATTTCATATTAATAAACATGTGACTGTTTGACTAGTATTCAGGTAAAATTCATTTGGCATCTTCCTAAGAGTGGCACTAGTATTCAACATAGACAGGCAACATTTTACCTGGAACCCTAGTTGTGGAAACCAAACAGACACTGAGGCTGATTAATCATAATCATTCCTAAAATATAATCATCTCACTATAAAGATATACTAAATGGAATCAAGAAGAGTTGACCTGGACCTGGTGTGAACCGGCATGTCTATTGTGGTCTGTTTCTGTTAGCATTCACAGAACTACCTTCTGTCTTCAAGGAAGTCGTATAATGGAATGTTATGCTTCCTGGGAGGCAGTGGAAGCTGCGAGAGTCAGTTAGAGCAAGGCACAGTTGTGCCTGTATTCCGTCGCCTGACCTGTGTTTCTTGGTGAAGACATAAAGCTTAAAAAGGACAATTGAACTTTGTCTGATTTTTCATTTCAAGACTTAACAATGGCGACTAGTGGTCTCTAGAAGGCCAACTCCACCAGCAGAAGTTTAAGTAACCCCTCATGAATTACAGATCACCTCATAAGGGAAGTACTAAGTAACACCTTCAACAGTTTATGTGGAACTACTTTAACAATTTTGTGTTGTGGTAAATACAATATTACTGTATTAGTGCGCGGTACCTGCATGTTTCAAACATTGTCAACAGCTGTGTGTGAGCATTCCTACGCAATGGCATTTGTTCATGAAGAATAACGTGACATGCAGTGTGACTTCAGTGTCACACACTGGCGTATCACGTGATACCTGACACTCATGTCACTCTGACGCATCGTGTTTAGTGTTATACAGCAGCGACCAGCTGAAATGAGCATACTCTATACAAGTTAGTCAATCTTTGTATCTAAGCATAGCTGCTTGTTTACTCCAATTATTCAAGCAACAATTTTCACCGCCTGTACCATCGGTTTCAACAAGGTAAATGCATTTTATTAAATTTAATGGGGAAAAAACAGTAAAAATCAGGCATAGGCACACATAAATAGATCTTCAAACCCTAAGCAGTTATACAGGAATTTTACCGGTTTGTAGCAAACTTTATACTGAATGCTGCATTACATAAAATACTGTCTTAAGAAAGACGGTTTAACTTTAAAGTACATCATATGAACTTTTTCAAACAACTAAGACTATGTATAATGGAGTCAGTGAAGATGGAGATATTGCGAGCGAATTTCCATAGGTCTTCTGAGGAGGGATTAGACTTTGAACAAAATATTATCTTAAAAGCAAATACCTAACCAGCTGTGCATAGAGTGAGGATAGTACCTAACCTCATGTTGAAACCTCTAAAAGAAGAGCTGGGTAAATTGTTACACTTGGAGTCATTGAAGAAATTGAGGCCTCTTAGTGGTTGGCACCAAAAGACAAGGGCACCAAAATAAGGATGTGTAATGATCTTGGCAGGCCTATATCAGTGCACATGGGTAGCTTGCCAGCCTTTGCCAAATATAACTGAAGCACTTTCCATGTTGAATGAGACCAGTGTGTTGGATCTTCCTGCGGCATACCAACAAGTGTTAGTCCATGAAGATTCCAGGCCCCTCACATTGTTTATTACACCATTAGGGGTCTATAGGTTTATTAATATGCCCTTCGGCTTATCGTGTGCTTCCAAATGCTTATGAAAGAGGTACTGAAGTGCATTGATTGTTATATCCTTCCAGGGTGATATCCTTGTTCGCACGGTAAGGATAAGTTAAGTCATGATGTGACGCTGTGCCAAGTTCTTGATGGGTTGAAGGATAAGGGACTTACAGTGAAGATAGAAAAATGCAGATTCAGCTTTATAACATTATCATACCTGGGACACACAGTGTTAGGCAAAGGGGTAAGTTCCAAAATAGATTAGGCAGAATTAATCATCAATGCACCACTTCTCTGTGATAAAGATGAAGTCAGATCCTTTTAGGATTAGTGGAGTATTGCTCCAAGTCTATTCTGAACTTTGAACATGTGATGTTCTCCCTGAAGTTGTTATTGAAGAAAAAGAATGTGTGCTTGGTCAGTGGAATGCGAGGTAGCTTTCTCTAAAGTGAAATCTGTGATTGAAAATATTCCTACCCTAGGACATTGTGGCACCACTAGGAGAACAATCCTGTTCACTGATGCCAGTTTGAAGGAGCTGGGTGCTGTGTTGACACAGGTGGTGTATGAAGAAGAACGGGGGATAGCCTTTGCCTCAAGATCACTCAGACAGGGAGATGAGAAATAATCTGTCATAGAGTGAGAAGCTCTTGTGTGTATGTGGGCCATATTTCATTTTAAATTATTCTTATGGGGTTTGCCTTTCATGCCGAGGACAGACCACAAGCCTCTGATTGAGATATTCATTGTAAGGGAACTGAAAGGGCAATCCCAAGGATCAGTAGATTGGTAGAAAACGTGATGGAGTTTAGTCGTAAAGTGTAATACCTCTTTGGTGTTAGGCACAGTGCTGCCGATTGCTTGTCCAGGATGCCTTTGGGAGGACCTATAATCGTTTATTGCGAGTAAGAGAATACGCTTCGAAGGAAGAAGAATTGGCTTCTGTAACTGAAGGAGACAAGCTTTGGCAAAGTGTGATGTATTATATGCTAGTAGGATGGCCAAGTCATGCATTGTTGTCAATAGAGAGGATAAAAAACGTTTGGAATGTAAAAATTAGTTGTGCATTGTAGAGGGCAAATTGTATTTTGATGTCAGAATGGTGCGTCCTGCGGGCCTTAGGTGCAAAACAGTGAATTTAGCCCATATAGGGCATTTGGAAAGTAACCTTACCAAAACCAGCATGAGGGAGAGTTATTGGTGGTCTGGCCTCGATAAGCAAGTGAGAGACTGCTTGCAGTTGGCAGGAAGGGACAAATCCAAACTTGTCTCCACTGTGAACCTTTTTAAAGTACCAGAGGAACCTTGGCCTAAATTACACAAATTAAGCATTGATATTGTAGGACCTTTCTGACTTATCAGGGGAGAGGTTTGTTTTAGTTAATTATACATCAAAGTGGGTAACAGACATTGTTGTGTAAGCTCATTAACCACCAAGTGCATACTTAGCTTCTTTAATGACTTATTTGCATGTGAGGGTATTCCTAAGACCATAATCAAAGACAATGGGGTCCAGTTTGTGTCTGATGCAGGGATGTGGAACTATAGCCCACGCCCAGGACATATTGTTTGGGGTCAAGGACAACAAGTTTTCATGTGTATTGTGTCCTTGGGACAAGTAGGCCCAACCCCCTACAGCACAAACCCTTTGGCTGCCAGTTTACAGTACCACATTATGGATCAGGGAAGGGTATTGTCTACAGTTAAGGTAATATGTGTGTCCATGAGTTAATGCTGTTCAAACTTATATTTATGGTTCATTAATGCAAAGCCTTTATTATTGGGGTGAGAACTAAAAGTAAATGTTGTAAGCTCGGCCTGCACTATGGACGGTGGTTCCAGTATAAATGTGTACACACGTTTTCAAAGTTTAGTAATATGAGGCTATGTATAATGCTCCCAGAATGCTCTCTGATTATATGCAAATATTTGCAGAAGCTTGAAAGCAAGAGTGAGGATTCTTTGCTTTCAAAATAAAATGTTTAAAAAAAATGCAAGTAGGAAAAAAAACATTTTGCTAAACTACTGTAAGATTTTAGGTACCATATCTTGGCAGCATCATTTAGTAACATGTTGATGTATGCCTGTATTTCCCAAAAATATTCATAATGGAAAATCGGTGTAACCAGTTGAAATACGATTATGGGAAACAAAAATAAACAAGCATTGGCAAAGCCAGTAGGTCTGAAATTGGTGGTCAGCCTTTTGGTTTTGTCAATGCGTGACTTGTTTAGGCATGGTTTTTGTAAATCCATATCAGTGTGGGAGCTGCTGGGCCCTCACCATTCTAACAAGCACTGGCAAAAGCAAAAATTGTTTTTGTCTCAAAAAGTGCACATTGCCACAGCAGTTCCGGGCACTGAACAAAAACTACTTTGTGTGCCAATATGCTCCTTGTTAAAGAGCAGAATACGGTCACTCACAGTGAAGACAGCTGATAGACCGAGAGAGAGACAAGGCAAGGGCCTGTGACTGGGAAGAGCCCAAAACATAGGGATTAAGGGTATAGCACCGAGAATTCTAAGCGCTACATTTTTTTAAAAATACATTTTTAGCCAATTCTGCATTAGACACCCACACAAGTGAGCTATCATTTTACTCGGGACACTAAGGAGAACGCTGTGGGGTAGGACATTTATGCCGGCACAGTGATTCCACACAAAAATATGTGGAAAATTTGGTTTTTTCAGCTAAATTTGAGGTTGCAGAATGGGTAGGAAAACGTTGGGGGATCCACACAAGCCATACCTCGCTGGACTCCCCCGGGTGTCTACTTTTCAGAAATGTGTGGGTTTGGTAGTTTCCCAAGATGGCCGCTGAGCCCGGGGCCAAAAACCCAGGTGACCCCCCTTGCAAAACCAGGTTGTTTTGTGATGGGTAATTTTGATGTCTCCTTAATACGTTTTGGGCCCTTGCCTGTCGCGGGTACTTGACCCACCCACGCGAGTGAGGTATCATTTTTATCGGGAGACCTGGGGGAACGCTGGGTGGTAGGAAATTTGTGGATCCACGTAGATTCCAGAACTTTCCTACACAGAAATTTGAGAAAAAAGTGATTTGTTTCAGCTAAATTTGAGGTTTGCAGGGGATTCTGGTTAGGAAAACGTTGGGGGACCCACATAAGCCATACCTTGCTGGACTCCCTCGGCTGTCTAGTTTTCAGAAATGTGTGGGTTTGGTAGGTTTCCCTAGATGGCCGCCGAGCCCGGGGCCAAAAACTCATGGGAACCCCCTTGCAAAACCGGGTTGTTTTGTGATAGGTAATTTTGATGTCGCCTCAATAGGTTTTGGGCCGTTTCCTGTCGCAGGCACTAGTGTCTACCCACACAAGTGAGGTACCATTTTTCTCCGAAGACTTTGGGGAGTGCGGGGTGGGTGGAAGTTTGTTGATCAACGCAGATTCCAGAACTTTCCACCACAGAAATGTTAGGAAAATGTGTTTTTTTTTACAAATTTTGAGGTTTGCACGGGATTCTGGGTAATAGAACCTGGTGAGAGCCAGACAAGTCACCCCATCCTGGATTCCCCTGGGTGTCTAGTTTTCAAAAATGTATAGGTTTGCTAAGTTTCCCTAGGTGCCGGCAGAGGTAGGGTTCAAAATCTACAGCTTGGCACTTTGCAAAAAAAGGGTCCGTTTTCACTGTAAAAATGTGGTGTGTCCACGTTGCGGTTTGGCCCGTTTCCTGTCGCGGGCACTACACCTACCCACACAAGTGAGGTACCATTTTTATCGGAAGACTTAGGGGAACACAAAATTGTAGAGCAATTGTTATTACCTATTGACTTTCAATGCATTTCTGCCTTCCAAATGTAAGACAATGTGTAAAAAAGAAGTCACTTTGAAAAATGACCTATAATTCACATGCTGGTATGGGTACCCACAATTTCGGAGATGTGCAAATAGCTACTGTTTATAAACTCTATATTTTGTTCCCATTTCAGAAATACATAGGTGACTTTCATACCGATTTTTCCCTGTTTATATTTTCCCAAATGAATTGCTATATACCCCGGTACACAATAAAAAACCATTGCAAGACGCTGCTCAGTTATTGGCTCTGGGTTCCTCGGGTTCTTGGTGAACCTACAAGTCCTATATATCCCCACAACCAGAAGGGTGCAGCGGATGTAACGGTATATTGCTTTTAAATATCTGTCATACTTAGTAGAAGGTGAAAACGTTGGCACAAATGGCTGTTTTTTGTAACTAATTTTCAATTTTTTCTATTTTCAACTGTTAGTTTCTATACGAAAACCTTGAAGGATCTACATAAATGACCCCTTGCTGAATTCAGAATTTTGTCTAGTTTTCAGAAATGTATAGCTTTCCTGGATCCATCATTGCTTTCATACCCATTTTTACCATTAACTGGAAAGAGGTTGAAAGCACAAAAAATAGCAAAAAGAGGCTATGTCCCAGAAAAATGCCAAAACTGTGTAAAAAATGTGGTTTTCTGACAAAAGTCTGCTTGTCCCTGAAAGCTAGGAAGATGGTGATTTCAGGACCACAACCCCTTTGTTGATACCATTTGCAGGGAAAAAACTAGACGCTTTCATCTGTAGCCCTTTTTTTCCCATTTTTCCCAAAAAAACCAAAATGTATCTGTATTTTGGCTAATTTCTGGGTCCCCTCCAGGGGAATCAGCAAACCCTGGGTACCTTAAAAATCCCCATGATGTTGGAAGAAAAGGACGCAAATTTGGCGTGGATACCTTATGTAGTCAAAAAGTTACAGGGGCCTAAGCGCGAACTACCCTAAACAGCCAAAAAAAGGCTTAGCACAGGGGGGGAAAGGCGTAGCAGCGAAGGGGTTAAAACATGCAAGTCAGTAGGTTTGCACACTCAAAAGGGCATTCCAACCCTTGAACTATTGCTTACCACTACCTTCAGCACCAGTATGTAGACCTGCAGAAACGTAGCAACATAAGGGAATTGCTAGTATTCAAACCCTACTATGGTACAAGCCCTGGCATAATTATAGATGCTGTATCAGAACTCTTATATAATGAGATTGCTTCCTTAATTTGTTGCCGCATTACATGGCACAAAAGGGACAAGTGGATTTTGTTACAGGACAAGTAGATTTATGAAGCAACCTGCCCCATGGACAAGTAGATATTTTATTAAATTCCACACCCCTGTGATGACATGGAGTGTTTTTAGCGGTGTCAATAGAGCATCACCATGCAGCACTCTTTGCACCCCAACAATATGGCCTTGTGGGATGGATACATTGATGAAGGTGTGTGCAGACAGCAGTGGAGAAGAGGGTCCCCTTCAAAGAGGGTTTCCTTTGTGTGAGACCTTCTAGGCCCACCGCTCAACTACTAGCAGTATCATTAATGTTTTCCTGTTCCAATGTTTGAAGGGAAGAGTTGCTGGAACTAAGCTCAGTCCTTTATGGTTGGAATGCAAGAAAGAGGTGGAAGTGAGGGATCCAGAAAGGGTTGAGATTTGCGAGAAGAAATATAAATAATGTTATGATGCTAAACATTGTGTGCAACAGAGGGGTTGGAGTGTAGGTGAAATGGTTTTTGTCAAGAAGCCCGGATGGGTGCCCAAAGGGAAATCGAACTATGTGAGACCATTCAGGATTGCCAAGCTCAAGACAAATATTTTGAATTGTGGCAAGGTCTGGAGTATATCACATGTAGCGAAATGTACACAACGGGGAGGTGAGAGCAAATATGACCTTCAAAGTTCTGCACAGCTGGTGGAGACGATGACCATCCAACAAAGCGTCAATTGGGATATAGGAGTGGTGGTGTGATGTATTGATCAAAAAGAGACCAGCACATTTCAATGATTGGTTGCCTGTGCATTCACAGAACCACCTTATGTCATCAAGGAAGTGGTGTAATGGCATGTTATGCGTTCTTGGAAACGGGGAAGCTGGGATAGTGGCGGCGGGGAATCAAGATGGTGACCGCGTAACACGCCTGGCTTGCAGCTCTCCCCTAGCTCTCGTTGCTCGTTAAGCAGAGATGGGGGAAAGAGGTTAGAAAGGCAGGCTGAGAGGCCAGAGATGCTGTTTTATTTAGGGTGGAGATCTCACACCCCCCCCTCTGAGATCATGCCTGTATCTACAGAATACCCGTGAGACGGAGGTTCAAGTCCTGCTCCTTTCTGCCGCGGTTGTGTCACGCACTGCACTGCAGGAAGCTGCTGCTCTCGGCGGCGTTTTGCTCCAGTGTCTCTTGGGTGCGAGTATGCTGCCCAAAAGATCAAGGTTGCTCTCAGAACGGGCAGAAGCAGCACCCGCTCTGCAGCGCTCTAAAGGGCAAACCCACCCGAAATGGGATGGAACAGCTCGGGGGTCAGGAAACCCGAGGCAAACACCTGCAAGGATGCGGATGCTTTCCCCCAAGTGGCGGCAATCAGGAAAGCTCCCAAGCAAACGGACCAACAACATTGGGTAACGAGGGCCATCAATTCAACCGCAACCCTCCATTGTTGAGTATTTTTCCCCAGCTCCCGTGGATACTTGCATAGCGGTGGAGCAGAGGTCCTAGGTGCTGAAAGGGAAGTGGCAGCTAGGCATAAAGATCCCAGTGGGGGTCTGCCTGGATTGACTGTTTGCCGGACCGGAATGGAAGAAACCTCTATGTCACGGCCACAGGATGATAGCGAGGTTGCACAGAAATGCCTAAAGTGGCGCCAGAAGTTCTGCAGGAACAAGAGTCATCAGTAAACATGTAGGTCAGTGTGGGGTGCCCGGTAAAGAGGTGTGTACCTCAGCTTCTGTAGCAGCCAATATGAGCCCTGTTTGGTCTGACGGGTCGTAGCAGTAGAAAGCTATTCAGGAAAAGGACAGGATGGACCGTACTCTCTTGATACAGCATCCCTGCTCACCTCTAATCTTGTTAAATCAGTGGCGCTTGAACCTAAAATGGGTAATTTGAGCCTCGTTGGCAGCGTGCCTCCTTTAATCCATGCCACAACTGCTCCAACACATAAAGATATGTGTCCATGTGAGGGGTGTATTGGTGGTTTAAACAGCTTGGTGGACTCTCCACATCATGGGGATAAATATTTCTCTCTTACTGATGAGTCAGAATCCTCCAAATCAAGTAACCGTGATCTGGACAGTGATCTGCAGTCTTTAACCTCGGGGGTTTCAGAGGCCAGTTCAAGCAGTACACTCGAACCCTGCAGTACTGTCAAGCAGATGAAACATCGGAAAAAGTCGAGAGTGGGAGCCAAAAGAAGAGGGCTGAACTGCAAAATAAATCTCTTGTGTCTCGGGCCCTGAAATGGGACTGCTCTGCAACTAGACAAGTCTACCTGGAAGGCCCCACTTCACACACAAACTCACCCTCTCTGGAAAAGGATCACCCGACTCGTGTTGTAGGAGAAGAGCCCTTGCTCGGGCTCATCTATAACCCCATAAAACAATTCCAGGAGGAAACTCACAATGGGAGCCGTTGTGCACTTCTTGATACAAAAAAAATTGCAAGGGGCCAATAAAACCTGCACAGAAATTGGGGACCAAAGCTCCTCTATGGAAGAGCGTCTAACGGTACTGGAACTCGATGTAGGGGCACTTAAAGGTCAAGCTGATGCTCAGCAATTCCAGATGTCTGATCTAATCTGGAAAATGGAGGATTTTGAAAACAGACAGCGCAGAAATAGCTTGAGATTCTTGGGCCTTGCAGAAGGAGTAGAACTCAGTAATATTAGGGCCTTTATGTTGAACCTTCTGAAGGGGGCCTTTCCCAAACCTACCACCTGGAATAGGGACATGGATGTCCAACATGTGCATCACTTCCCACTAAAGTTAAAAAAACAGCAAGATGGGCAAGTTGAGAGACCCAGAGCTGTCTTGGTATCCTTTTTCTTTTTTAAACTTTATTGACATTCACAAGGATATACACTCTTGGGAATAAGTGTTACACAACATCTGACTTATCAGCAACATAAATGTGCAAGCGTTTGCAACAGTCATAATACGTGCCTATTGTTTGATAATTAGTACCCATTCTCCACAACCAGACATGCGAGAGTATTAACATGGATGGCCTTTGGCAACTCTGTTATGTCTTGTGATGTGTGTTAATAAGACGTGCCGGGTTATATGGTCCAGGCTTCGTGTGGCACCAAGAGTTAGTCAAGCTGCTGATAAGTGCGGGAGTAGGCGAACCCATCGGGCTGATAGTGTGAAGGCAGAGGTACGTCGTGAATGGGTCCCATATGCATGGAGGGCGACTCGCCTGTGGCATGAGGTCCCAGAAAGTTGTCAGCTGCGTTTGGCAATCTGTTACATCAGACATCCATGCCTTCTTTGTAGGCGCCGGTCTGTGGCCCCAGTGTATCGCAACCCGCCGCTTAGCCAGCAGCATCGCTACGAGCCGACGGTGTGCAGCCGTAGTTTCCTTAACATACCCAAGCAAACATATCAATGGGTCGGGTAAGGTCAGGTCACCCGTGATGGCACTAATTGTCTCACACACCGACCTCCAGTAGCTTGCCACTCTCAGGCAGGTCCAGGCCAGGTGTAAAAAGGTAGCTTCCGGCGCAGCGCCAGCATCTCGCATCTCGCTAAACAGTCCGATCTTGTGTAGGTATATGGGGGTGCGATACGTTTTATGCAGAAATTTAAAATGTATCAAGCGCAATCTATAATTGGGGGAGAGACGCATTCTGTTTGCCCACAGCAGTAGAGCAATTGCTCTTCAGATATGTCCAGGCCAAACTCTAATTCCCAGTCCCGGCGTTCCCTCGAGGTGTCCAACGGGGAGGCAGACATCATTAAGGAGTAGAGTCGGGTAATAAGTTTAGGGGTTGTGTATATATATTCTAATGCTGCAGTAGTTGGAGGGGGGCAGGGAATGAGAAGTTTACAGTTCTACACGTCGATCTGATTTGATAGTATAAAAGTGTATCCATCAAAGTGATTTCCCTCGTGTCCATACTAGTGAATGGGGGGAGGAACTAGCTGTTCGGGTACAGGTCGGAATATGTTTTGATGCCCAAAGTCGCAGCACACCACACCATTCCACAGTCCTGCAGAGGGGGAAATGAGGGATTAGCCGCCAGTGCGGCGTATGGCGCATAGAGCTGGCCAGTCCAATCCATCGGACACCCTCCCATGCCCATCTCACGCACTCAATTGTGTTTATTTTGGCCCTGGGTGCTGTATATGGCTGGAAAAAGGCCGTTTTCAGCGGCCATGGAGCGGTCCGATCGCTTTCTACAGCCAAGTGTGGCTGAAACGGTGTGGGGTGTAGCCAAAAATGCAAAAGCTCGCCTGAGCACAGAGGGTGTATATCTTTAAATCTGGAGCACGCAATCCGCCTTGTGTCAGGGTCAATGTAAGAATTTCAGGCGACTCTCTGGGTTGATGACCTGCCCATACTAGTGTGATCATGTTTAAAGAACTGTGACGTGAGAGGAAGTGGGATATTAACAAAAAGATATAAGAATTTCGGTATCACCACCATTTTTGCTATCGCTTTGCACCCAGCAATAGGCAGCGGGAGCTTATTTCATACCTGGATACTTGTCTCAAGCCATTCGACTGCCCGGCCATAATTTATTCTCCACAGTTCCTCAGGGTCTCTGCACAGCCATATGCCTAAATATTTGGTCGGTTCGATGCCCATTTTAATGTGTATTCCTTTTGGAAGGGTCTCGCAGCTTCAGTAAGCGGAAAAAGGATCGGTTTGCTCCAGTTAATCCGGATACCAGAGTATTCCCAAAAGCGGATCACTTTCCTCGTCATAGGATCTAGATTTTCCCGGGGCTCACGGATGAAAAGGGTAATGTCATCAGCATACATGGACACCACCAGTCCCCAAGTAGTGAAGCCAATATCACGCTCCGCGTGGTGATGGCGCAATCTAGCAGGCAGCGGTTTTATCGCTACTGCAAACAAAAGCGGGGAGAGGGGGCATCCCTGCCTAGTACCACGTGAGATCACAATGGGTTCGGAGACATGACCATTCAGCTTGATGCGCGCCGATGGAGGGTATACATTAATCTGATGTTTTGGATGGAACGCGCGCTGTAACCCAGGCGTTCTAGGAGCGGGAAGAGAAATGGCCATTCGAGGGAGTCAAATGCCTTAGTGGCCTTGAGGAGTGCCGCAACCGCTGGCAGGGAGGGGTGTATGTGGTGCATGACCGAGAATATTGTGCGGAGATTGTGCGACGTGGATCTCCCCAGGATAAATCCGGACTGATCGGGTCTTACAATTGTGGGCGCGAGGGGCAACAAACGGTTCGCCAGCAACTCCACATATATTTTATTGTCTATATTTATTAATGATAGGGGGCAATAGGAATCGCAAAGTTCAGGCGGCTTGTCCGGTTTGAGTATTGTTATGATTATTGCTTCCTGAAGGGTTGGGGGGGAAGCGGCCTGCTGATAGTGAGTCCTGATACATCGCCATGAGGTGTGGAATAAGCAGAGTGGCATATTCCTTGAAAAATAGCTTAACAGACAACAGCGGTTCCTGTGGACAATCAACATATAATATACAATAATAAACAGCACAATGGGAAATGGTTCGCTTTGGGTTGTCGACATCCTAAAGCGAACCATTTCCCAGCCCCCAACATTGTATTAATAGGCTGTGTTCACTCATTGTATACTATTCTTATGGTCGTCTTTGTAGTTTTCTTGAAACCTTTTTTTTTGTCACAATAGTCACAACCTTGATATGTAGGTTTCACTTTTCACTTGGGACACTAAGCACTGAATTTTATGAATATGCATTTATATAAACAATTTAACTTTATAAATAATTCGTGATATATGGTCTTTCTCTTTCTGACATCTCCTTGCCTTCGATTATTGCCATTGTGCTGTTTATTATTGTATATTATATGTTGATTGTCCACAGGAACCGCTGTTGTCTGTTAAACTATAATTACCCTGATTCCATGTGAGTAGGGTGACCCTTGTGTCCTCGTACACATATTCCTTGTAAAAGGCAGACGTGAGTCTATCCGATCCGGGAGCTTTGTCGCCGGGCAGGCTGGCTATGACTTGCACGATTTCCTCTGGCGTGAAAGGGGCGTCAATGTATTCTCTGTGCCCACTGTCAAGTCAGAGTAGTTCTATGGAGTCAAAATATTGATGTAGGGCGTCCTGATCTCCTCCTCCACCAGTGGCATAGAGCTGGCGTAGTAGATCGACATGACCTCAGGCAATTCACTTTTCTGCAGATGAAAAGGGGATAGGTAGCCCCAGACTCGTGGTCCATGGCAAATATAGTTGTGTCTTGAAAAAAGGTAAACCATCTCAAGAGCCAGGGTCATATAGGCTTATCACCCTTATTAATAGCAACATCTGAAAGAGACTGTAGTTATAGATTCCTTACCTTAGAATTACCCTCAGGTGTCAGTCTGGATCCGGAGAATTTTTTTGGTAGCAGTACCCCTGGGCATCGGTAGGTGGCGTCGGTCGACACCGCGTTCGTCGTCGGCATTGTCATCGCCGGGATGACGTCCCGGTGTCTACTTAGATGCCGCCCCTGCGCGCTGACGTCATTTCTTCCTTTTCCGCGCCAGCCAGCGCTTGAGAGCGTGCCCCTAGTTACTTTTTGACTAACTTTTTCGACTTTTGTCGACATCTTTTTTGAGTCTTAGCTACTCCTGGTGCACGAGGGATGTTCAGTCGCCGGCCCAGTTTTTGAGCTCTGTGACCCTGTCACAAGTTGATGTCCGTCACCGATCCACACCTCGTGTGCCTTTGGTGCCTGGAGCGCGTCCACGACCTGAAGTCATGCTCCGACTGCCGGGCCTTGAACCTAAAGTCTTTGCGGGAGCAGTCCCGAAAGCTTTTAGAGGCCCGGCAGTCCGCTCCGTGCCGTTCGAGGTCCCAGTCGAGAGAAAGGACGTGGGACCGGTCGAGGAGCCATTACCACTCGTCATTGAAGTCTTCGCACTCATCGGGTAAGTCGAAGCACAAGAAGAAGGCGAAGAAGTATCGTCGCTTTTCTCCTTCTCCCCATCCGTCGGCCAATGGGATGCGGGACCCGGAGCATCGCCGCTCTCCGGCTCCGTCCTCGGAGCCCACTGGTATGACTCCACGCTTACCTCCCTTTCCGGGAGCCGGAGCGTCCCCTGCCCAGCTTCGTTCATTTTATGTAGCCCTCCACTCCATCTTTGGGCAGTCCGACTCCCCCGGCACACCTTCGGGCCCCGCGGACTCGGTTGGGGGCTCTAGGCCTTTGATGCCGGTGGCTCCGGCCTCGGCGCCGCATGGCCCCCTTGGATCCAGGCCTGGATCCGGATCGGTGCCGGTCGACCTCACAGTACCTTCCCCGGTGCCAATTCCAGTGGCGACGCCGGCTGCGCCCCCAGCCGGCATCGACCCCGACTTGGACACGGCGCCGGACCGATGTCGACTGACGTCTGTACTGGCGCCAGAGGGTACTTTTGTACCACTGTTCATCCCTGGCGTTCCCTACCGCCCTGAGTGGCAGCCAGTGGATGGTGAGGAGGACTGGGAGGGGTCTGTTGACCCTCTTGCAGACCAACTTGAAGAGCCGGACTGGTCAGAGGAGTTGGGTGATGTCAGTGGTCTGGATGCCTCCCCAGACCTTGGTATGCTTTCTCCCCCTACTGTGGCTACGGAGGAGGGAGCCTCCTACTCTGTGGTGTTGCGTAGGACGGCTGGGGCCCTAGGCCTCAAGCTTCCTACAGTGGCAGTCAGGACTAACCTCCTGACTGAGGTGCTTCAGCCGGCAGCAGCCTCTTCGGAGCCCCTGCTGCCTTTTAATGCGGTCCTCACTGACATCCTTCTGGGCACTTGGTCCAAGCCCAGCACAGGGGCTCCTGTGGACAGGATGGTTGCCCGACGCCACTGCCCGGCCCCGGGTGACCTGCTTTTCCTCTCCCAACACCCTACCCCCGAGAGCTCGGTGGTCCAAGCCTCAACCTCTAAAGGTGCATTCCCTACTGCTCCCCCAGATAGGGAATCCAAGAAGCTGGACCATCTTGGGAAGATGTTTTCTTCCGCCAGCTTAGGACTGCGGTCGGTGAACACTGCATGTCTCTTGGGCCATTACACGCACACTGTGTGGGATACGGTTGCGCAAGTGCTGCCACAGTGCCCGGAGGAGGCCCGGGCCCTGCTCACCCACGATGTTGCAGAGGGTCGAGACGCAGCGAAGTTCACCATCCGGTGTGGGCTGGATACCGCCGACTCGCTGGGTAGAACGATTTCAACGTCAGTAGCCATGAGGTGCTACGCCTGGCTGAGGTCCACTGGCATCTCTGGGGATGTCCAATCGACTCTTTTGGACATGCCTTTTGATGGCCGTTGTCTGTTTGGCGACAAGGCGGACAACGCGCTCGAGTGTTTCATGGACTCTAGGGCTACGACCAGATCCTTGGGCCTCTCTGCCACCTCTCACCCCATGCAGTCTGCCTTTCGCCCCTTTCGTGGCTACGGAAGGGGTACCCCACCACGTTCCGCCCAGAGCCACAGGCCTGCAAAGCTTCCCAGCCTCTGCGCGGCTGGGGACGTGGGACCCAGCGTCGTGGGTCTCGGGGTCAGCGGGCCGGCCAGTCCACCAATGCCCCCCCTGCAGCAGCCTCCAAGCCTTACTAGTCCGACCTTTCAGGGCCACCAGTTGTCAGTGGGCGGAAGGATCCGCCATCACCTCCTCCACTGGCACATCATCACATCGGACAGGTGGGTTTTGCAAATAGTCCAAAGGGGCTACTCCCTCCCCTTCGAAACTACCCCTCCCTCCATGCCACCTACACTCCATCGTATGTCGGAGGATCATTTGGCCCTTCTCCGCCAGGAAGTTACGGCTCTCTTGGCCAAGGGAGCTATCGAACGCGTCCCTGTGCCAGAAGTAGGTCGTCGTTGCTACTCCCACTACTTTCTGGTACCCAAGAAGGTCAAAGGCCTGCGTCCTAGCTTAGACCTCAGGGACGTCAACCGCTTCCTCCGGAAGGAGAAGTTCAAGGTGTTAACCTTGGCTCAGGTCTTGTCTGCCCTCGACCCTGGAGACTGGATGGTAGCGTTGGACTTGCAGGACGCTTATTTTCACATCCCCGTCTTGCCTGCCCACCGGAGTTACTTACGGTTCAAGGTTGGCCACAAACATTTTCAGTTTACCGGGCTCCCCTTTGGCCTTACCAGCGCCCCTCGGGTGTTCACGAAAGTGATGGCGGTGGTCGCAGCTCATTTGCGCAGATCAGGGGTTCCATTCTTCCCCTATCTCGACAACTGGCTGTTGAAGACGGGCTCACCCCAGGCTGTCGTTCCCACCTCCAGACTACGGCGGGCCTCCTGCATTCGCTGGAGTTCACTATCAACGTGCCGAAGTCGCACCTGATTTCCTCTCAGAAGCTCCTTTTCATCGGAGCAGTTCTGGACACAGCGTAGTTTCGGGTCTATCCTCCTGAGCAGCGAGTCCGAGATATTCGGGCTATGATACTGATGTTTCAGCCTCTATCCCGGATTTCAGTGAGAATGACCCTGAGGCTGCTGGGCCTCATGGCCTCCTGCATCCTGCTGGTGGATCATGCCAGATGGCATATGCGGGCTCTGCAGTGGGACCTGAAGTTCCAGTGGGCGCAGCATATGGGGAATCTTTCCGATGTAGTCGAGATCTCGGAGGGGACTGCAAGTCAGTTGCGGTGGTGGCTCACGAACCAGGATTGGGTCAGCGGCAGATCCCTCTCCCTTCCCCAACCAGAGTTCACAGTAGTGACGGATACGTCACTTCTGGGATGGGGCGGCCACATGGGGGAGGCGGAGATCAGAGGCCTCTGGTCTCCGGCGGAGTCCGGGCTCCACATCAACATTCTGGAGCTCCGGGCGATTCGTCTTGCAGTGAAGGTATTCCTTCCCTCTGTCAAAGGAAGAGTAGTGCAGGTGTTCGCGGGCAACACCACCGCCATGTGGTACTGCAACAAACAGGGCGGGGTGGGGTCGTGGACCCTATGTCAAGAGGCTCTTCGCCTTTGGACATGGCTGGAACATCAGGGCATATCCCTGGAGGTTCAACACCTGGCAGGTTCCCTGAACGCCAGGGCGGACGAACTCCGCCGCAGGTGCATGATGGATCACGAATGGCGTCTTCACTCGGAGGTGGTGCAAGGTCTCTTTCAGCAGAGGGGAGAGCCTTGGTTAGATCTATTCGCCACCGACGAGAACGCGCAATGTCAGCAGTTCTGCGCGTTTGAGTTTCCAAGGCGGCACTCACTCGGCGACGCCTTTCGTCGCGAGTGGAATTGCGTCCTCCTATACGCCTTTCCACCTGCACCACTTCTATGCAGAGTGCTGAAGAATATCAAGTGCGACCGGGCCCAAGTCATTCTTGTGGCTCCAGACTGGGCACGAAGAGTCTGGTACCTCGAGCTCTTGCGCATGGCCATCGATCCTCCGATCAGACTGCCTCTTCGGGAGGATAATCTGTGGCAACAGCAGGGGATGGTCCTCCACCCGAGCCTGTCCAGTCTCCACCTCCTTGCGTGGAGATTGAGCGGCGGCAGTTGACAGCTTTCAACCTTCCTCCCGAAGTCTGTAATGTCATCTTGGCAGCCAGGCGTCCCTGAACTAAAACGGTATACGCCTGTATATGGAACAAATTTGTGGCATGGTGCACAGCAAAGGCTGTGGGTCCCCTTTCTGCCCCTCTTTCAGAGGTTCTCCTCTTCATTCTTTCTTTGGCCCAGCAGGTCTCTGCTCTGGGCACTCTTAAAGGCTATGCTATCTTTTGGCCATTTTGGCCTTTCTTCGCGTTCCTGATGAGCGTTCTCTTTTCAAGTACCCTATTGTTAACAGATTTCTGAAGGGCATTACTCATCTCTTTCCTCCTTCTCCTCTCGTAATGCCCCTGTGGGACTTGAATCTTGTCCTCACTTATCTTATGTGTGCTCCCTTTGAGCCACTACATAATTGTCCTCTTCGTCTCCTTACTTTGAAGACTGCTTTCTTGCTTGCCATCACCCCTACTCGTAGGTTGAGTGAGCTTCAAGGCTTATCTCCCAGACCTCCCTTTCGTGCTGTCCATCCGGACAAAGTAGTCCTCCGTAGTAGGCCCTCTTTTCTGGTCAAAGTGGTTACCTCATTCCACATAGGTCAGACCATCACATTGCCCACCTTCTTCCCGCCTCCGCACCCTTCCAAACAGGAGGAGAGACTCCACCGTCTGGACCCAAAACGTCCGCTGTCTTTCTACCTTGACCGCACTAAAGACTTCCGGGTGGACGATCAACTCTTCGTGGGTTATGTGGGCGCCAGGAAAGGTCGGGCAGTGCACAAACGTACCATCTCTCGATGGGTTGTCTTGTGCATTAAGATCTGTTATTCTTTGGCGAAAAACGAACCTCCAGTAGGACTGCGCGCCCACTCTACCAGGGCGAAGGCAGCCACTACAGTTTTAGGACGTGGAGTTCCGTTGGTTGACATCTGCCAGGCAGTCACGTGGGCATACCTGCACACGTTCATGAAACGCTACTGCCTGGACAGCCAAATCCGGAGAGACGGCTTTTTCGGCCATTCTGTTCTCCAGGACTTCCTGGTGTGTACTTAGTTCGCAGGCCCTCCTCCGGGGGAGGCATTGCGGGGGTATCTATTCTAAGGTAAGGAATCTATAACTAAGGTCTCTTGCAGATGAACAAGTTACTTACCTTCGGTAACGATGTATCTGTAAGAGACATTAGTAGTTATAGATTCCTTACCGCCCCACCCATCGTCCCCGTTCTGCGAACTGACTTCTAGGGATAGGGACTCCCTTAAAGGGCCATAGTTATGTGCACCAGTGGTCAGTGTCTTGCATGGCTCTGCGCTTCTGGCGTGGAAAGTCGTGTCAGAACTGACAGTGCACAGGGGCGGCGTCTAAGTAGACACTGCAACGTCATCCCGGCGACCACGACGATGAATGCGGAGTCGACCGACGCCACCTACTGACGCGCAGGGGTACTGCTAAGAAAAAAATTCTCTGGATCCAGTCTGATGCCAGGGGGTAATTCTAAGGTAAGGAATCTATAACTAATGTCTTTTACAGATACATCGTTACCGAAGGTAAGTAACTTGTTCACTAAGATCTGTTCTAAAGTATTTGCCACACGTCTGAGCCTAGTTATCAGCAAGGTAATCTCTCCAAGACAACATGGGATTATACTCGGAAAGGGGACTACACTTGCCGCGTCATCACGCTCTTTGACGCCTCTGCTGTTTCTGGGAACCCCATTGCCTTGATTTTATTAGATGCAGAAAAGGCGTTCAATAGGGTTTCCTAGAAGTACTTATGGACAGTCATGGGTCAGTTTGGAATAGGGCCCGGATTTATTAAGGCAGTGAGAGCAGTTTACCATAGACCTATTGTAGGAAAGTAGTATTTGCTTCTTATAGTTACCGCCACTTTTTGCTGATGTCACACTGTTTTTGGACTAGTCTGACTGGGATACTGCTATCCAGGATCCCAGTCTATCTGCTTTCTCCCTTAAATTGTTAAGTATGTACTTTAGGTACACTCCAGATTGGATGATGGGGTACCCTTATCAGTCCCTAGTTTATGGTACACCATGTACCCAGGGCATAGGTACCCCAGAGGCCTCCCATGGGCTGAAGCATGTATTATGCCACCCATGAGAGGCCATTCAAAATGACACCACAGGTCTGCTACAGCAACCTGTGTAAGCTGGTGCTTGCACCACTTACTTAGATATAGGTTCACTATATCTATCTAAATCACTACACTTAAAAACCTATCAGTCACCCCTATGGCAGGCCTTATCAATCCTGAAGGCAGGGTGCTGGGTTTTACGTGAGAGGGTGCCCCTGCATGAGTAGGGCCCCTCTGCAGCCTTGGGAGACCATTCTCCGGGGTTGTCTGTGATGCAGCCAGACATATAGGTCTAAGTGTATTATAACCTCGCGGTAAATGCTAACTTTAAAACGGCTGCTTAGAAACATGTCGTGTTTGGTGTCAAACACCTTGGAATCATACCTCCACACCAGTAACTGGTGTGGGAGGTATGATTCCACCCTTCCAAAGGGACATGTATGGGTCACCTGTCTACCCGGTACTAGCTTTCTCTACCTGGGCAGCACAAAATGGTCGCTGCCAGCCACAGACACGATTCTGCTCTCCTGCTGCTGAGCCAAGCTCGAGCAGAGGAAGGCATGACAATAGGCATCCTGTCACAGGGAGGTGTGACCACCTCCCAGACAGGGTTTAGTGTATTGGGGCTGGGTGGGTGCACTCTGAGAGTGCCAGAAAATCTGCACTGGGCGCACATTTGGTGTCCCTGTGCATAGTCCAGCTCAAACCAGTTCTGGGAGCCATTGGCTCAGGCGCGAAACTGGACAAAGGACATGGGTGTAGCCACCCCTCTGTCCTGCCCCTCCCCTAGGAGGGTCCCTAGAATCTTTCCAACCCCTTCCCATGGGTATAAAGTGGGTTACCTGGCTACAGGACTTTAGATTTTACCTGGACAAGATTCTGCTAAGAAGAAACCAAGTACTTCGACTGTCTGCACGACGCTGGACGACTGAAGAATCTCCCTTGGAGTAAAGGAGTTACTCCCCTGCAGAAGCAGGCACCTAAGCGCATCTGACAGGTTTGCTTCTCCCGAGCTCCTGAGGACTCCGAAGATTTCAGCAACACAGGAGGTGGGTTCCCGAAGGTCCCTGAGGTAGATCTGACCTCTCAGCGATTCTGAGACCAGTATCCCTCGTGGGGGCCGTGCAACCCGAACCCCTGTGCACCGCGTACATTTGCAAGTGCATATGCTTGTTGGCGATTCCCGAGCTTGTGCATTGGACTCCGTGTAGTCCTGACCCCGAGCAGCATTTACACCGAAGATATCCGGTCTCCACTCACCGAGTGCTCTGTGGGCTGGTGCTTTGTAATTTGGCTCGAGGTCTCCTCGCGATCCCTGGTCCGTTGATCTGTGGGTCCTGGCGAGGGTCAACTTGTTTGTTCTTGGGCTTCCCTGGTTGCTCCAGACGTGCCCTAACTCCCCATTGCTTGGAGAGTCTCCTGGACCTTGCTGGTCCACACCGTAACCTGTTTGCTCTGCCCGCGTGGGTTGCATTTGCCAAGGCTTGTTGGTGCTCCAGCCGGAGATCGACCCCTCAGCTCCTGACATCCTTCGTGGGACAGCTCACCTCCGGATCCTGGTCGTCCTCGACGTCTCCTGGTCCCCGTGGCTGCATAGTCAAGCAACCCTTCTTCGCACCTGAAGCGACCTACATAGGTGGGCATTCGACTACCGAGCCCCTGGTCACCTGAAGTGACACAGACTCTGTCCCCTCTGCTTTCAGGTTCCTCTCACCTCGAATCCAGGCTTGGATTCCACCGGACACTCTTCGCCTTCCCGGCAGCAGTACTTCTTTACAACTCTCCATTGAAAACGACGAAGGTTTCCGGCACCACTTGACCCCTATGCACCCGGCTCCTCTGGGATAGGTAACACGGGTACCTCGGTACTCACTGTGGGTTGGCCTTAGAACCTCCTATGTTCCAAAGGGTTTGCTCGAAGTCCTCGTAGAAGTGTCCTTAAACTGTAACTTTACAACCGCGACTTTCCCATAGAGTTGCACGGAGCATGCGGTCGTGTTTCCTCACTGCACCCGTCCTCCATGGGCGCCCTGTGTCACTACCTTGGGTGGTTCCTTGGGGTCCCAGCGATTCTACGTGCTCTAGGCACTGTGTCTAGTCAAGTCGTGATTGTTATACCATTTGTTTAGTATATGGTTCGGTCTCCCCCTGGAGCCCGCTGTGTATTCTGCTACTTACGAATGTTCTATTGATTCAGTATTGTGTGCTTTATGCTCTAGTCTCGTGTAGAGACTAGTAGAGAGTGTTATATTAATAAATACATATTTTTATATAACTACTGTGTGGTTCTCCTTTCATTTAGTCATTCAGGAGGTGGTATTCTGGTAAAACAAGCTGCTTTACATTCCTTCAAGATTAAGCCTGAAGGCTGCTCTCCACAGCTACCACTAGGATAGCTTTCTAAAGGTTATCTTTGACCTCATACATCATAAGGGTCGTGTGGACTGGTATAGGGTGCCCACTTTAATTAGTGGACAGCATATACCAGGCCACCTTCTCACACCTATTGCTAGACTGCAACTGATGGATGGTCATTCTGGAAATTAAAATCCAAAGAGGCACCAGACGGGGGTGTCCTTGTTCTCCCATGTTCTTTGCACTATATATTAACTCCCTAATATGGGAGTTAGATACGACCCCTTTGATCGCACCTATGCAATTTCATGGCTGGGACACCAATGTCCTCGCCTATATGGATGATGTCGCTGTAGTTGCACCTAGCCCCGGGACTGCACTAACTGAAGTTGAAAAGGAGTCTCAGGCCTTCGGGAGCCTTTCTGGGAACTTGCTTAATTAAAACAAAACCCAAATAGTTCTTAACAGGTATGCTCAGTTCAGGGATGAACAGATAGTCGGGAAAGCTGCGTATCTCAGGGTTACTATGGCAGCTGAGGCAGATCAAGTTGTTGAAATCAACCTAGCCCCATTCATTGGAAGGCAAGAAGAGACTTGCATATAATGGACAATTTACATCTTTCTATAGTCGGACACAGCAATGTTGTGAAGATGATTTTCTTACCTAAGGTTCTATATTTGTTCTGGGCTATTCCTCTTGAATTTAATAATCTATGGTTTAAGGCCATGAACGATATGGTTACGTGATTTATCTGGGCGTATTCGAAAAACCAGAAGAGCCCTCAAATGTTTAACTCTTCCTAGAGACAGAGGGGCCTGGGCTGTACCGGATTTCAAACTTTACTGCTGGGCAGTGGCTCTACAATATATGTGTTCACTAATTTGGGAGCAGAGGGCAGATGGATGGGCGGATGAAATCCCACCTATTTTTGAATTCTTGCTGGGGAAAGAAGCTAGAGGCAGTTTCTTTGTAGCAGGTTGAACCCAGTTAATTTAAAAAGGTTCGTACCTTGCAGGGAGCTTTCAAGATTTGGTCCTTACTCCGAAAGCAGTTGGGACTAGGGTGACTTAACTACTATACCCATTACAAAGAAACCCACATTCCCCGACATTTTTTGGGACACTTAGGTGTTGGGTTGGGAGAACTGCAGGCTCAAGAGATTAGGCGATTTCTTCACCAAAGAGGGAATAATCTCTTTTGAAGAATCATGTTCTAATTTCAAGATCACCCAGAAGGTATTTTTTAAATACCTCCAAATCCAGGATTTTCTATCTAAGAAGGGGTGGGGGGCCCACGAGGCTTTGTGAAAAAAGAATTGGTGGATCGGCTCTTTGGGGGCACTATCGGCCAACTCTACAAAGTTTTGATCTCCCTCTCACAAGATGATCTTGAGAGACAAGTTGAGAAGTGGCAGAATATGCTGGGGACCTCAGATTGTTCCTTCTTGGAATGGTTGTAGTTAGTTCGAACTTTATTACTCTCGGCTAATCTACAAGTTCAACATTATAAACCTATTTAAGATTTTGATTAAACACCTGGGAAAATCGCCAGGTAGGGGGGGTTGGTATTTCTTGCCATTGCTGTCAACATACAGGGTCTTACTTAATACATATCTTCTGTAGTTGCCCTATATTGGAACCACTTAGGACTGAGATTGCCGGATTCTTTGACACCAGTTTAAGAATTAAAATTACACTTACTCCTCAACTCATTCTACTGGGGGTACACTGTGATGGGGTTCCTGGGCCTTTCCATCTGTTTACATTATTTGCTATTGAGGTGGTCCACCTGTGTATTGCTTTGGCTTGACAACACCCCCCACACGACACTCCACCAATGGCTTGTACGCCTGTTAGCAATATATAATCTGGAAATGTCTCTCTACTCAAGAAGAGGCAAAAAGGCTAGATTACAGGGGAAACTGATTTGGGCACCTATCTTAGATTGGTGCTGTAATCCATCAAAGGACCCAACCCCCTGCTGAACATCCTTATCAGTATGGGAAATATTACCCTTGGGTATTGGTGTTAGTAGGGGTACAGCAAAGCCTGAATAACCTCGGCTAATAAAGTGGGATACATTTCTGTATTTTATCACAGGCATTGGCAAGGATCATTGGCCTGTGAGGTTGGGCCGGTAAATATTTGGGAGAATCTCAGTGGCCATCTCATTGCACTTTAAGATTGGGTGGTGTAGCTTGTTAATTTGGAAGGGGACTCCGAAGATTTGCTATCACTATGAATTTATAGAATGTTTTGTTCAAGAATACCAATTGAGTAAATGAGTGGCACGTACGCTCTTTATGGTACGGGTGGCCTAAAGCTTATGGTTTCATGGGAGAGAGTGTAATATCCGATGATTATTTGTATGGGTAACAGTTTCTTGATCCTCAGGCACTGTATGCACTTTCTCGGATAACATGTATTGCATAATCGTATTTGCCATGAACTGAGATTCCTCTGTATGATGAGAGCCTTTACAGATTCCCCTTCCTTACTTTTATTATTGTTTCCCTCAGTATAATTGTCAGTATCTTATAGTGGTACTATCCTCTTGTGTTGTTTTTATATATAAAAAATCGCAGTAAAAATATTTTTTTTTAAAAGGAAACTGGGAGTCTCATTTGGAACAACCAGCAGTTCTGCACCCATCACGTTGCCTGACCTGCATTTGTTGGTGGAGAAATAAAGCTTGAAAAGGAGAATTTCACCATGCCTGGCATTTAATTTCCAGACTTAAAGTCAAAGAGAATTTGGCTTTTTCTAATTTTTTAGGTCTGATCAAAAAGTAGACAAGTTCCCCCTCCGCATTAATACCTGGGGAATGATGCACATGCTTTCTAATATCTATTTCTTTGTAAACGTAAGAGAGATCTGCTTTTCTCATCCAAAGTCCAAACCTCTTCACATAGTAGATGTCTCTTTTGTAAAATTAAAAGTTTGCATTTGAGTGTTACCATTTCCTCAGTTGTCCAATCCTCTTCACAGAGCAGATGCGTCTCTTTTGTAAAATTATAAAAGCTTGCATTTGAGTGTTCCCATTTCCTCCGTTCTGGAGGCCTAATCTGTAGTATTCTGTCCATATCTGGATGTCACTTAGATTTGATTGTGTTTAGTATTAAATTGGTGTTTTGTATCTAGTTCTGGATGATTGTGTCCCAGGGGTCAAGGAGCTACCGTCCTCCAAATTATTGTCTGATATATAAAGCCCACATAGTGATTCCACGTTTTTATGCGTTTGTCCTAGACTTTGAGAATTTAAACATATGTTTAAGAAGGTCTGAGTTCACTCTTTGACTTCTGCTTACTAATGGGGAACAATCCTGGAATGTGTGCTAAATTACACACAACCTGATTACTAACCCAAGTCAAGACAATGCATCGACCAACTTGACATTATTTCGTTTCTGGTTTATCTAAGGCAACAAATTTGTAGCACAAAGACCTTGCTCAGATAACCTGGTTATCTATCTATCTATCTATCTATCTATCCATCTATCCATCTATCTTTCTGAAGAATATTTTATAGCTCCATGTGATAAATAATTAGATTGTTAGACTTTGCTCTTTTTAAAGATACGTAAATGAATGCAATTGATATCTGATTGTTTATCCATGAGCGCTGTTTGTGTTCATTAAGAAGACATTTTAGAGGTTTTTTTTGTGGCATCTTTTTATTGTCTTTTAGGCAACAGTATGTACAGTCATGCTTGTATACTAGCATTGTTGAGACAGATCTGCATGCCTTACTTTGATGCTATATGCTCCCGATTATTGACCTTGTGGACATTTTGCTAGTTGTCCTCAACAAAAACAAAGCTTTTTAATTCCAAACCTTGGGGTATCCCCTATGGAGAACTTTTTGCCCCACATATCAATGGCAGTTTGTTTTACCAGCCTGCAGCCTTTCTTGGTGCATGGAGGAGGAAGAGTATGGTGTGGGAGGCATGCAAGAGAGAAACTTTGCGGCTGTTGCCAGTTTACCCCTGTGGGAAACCTCACTTCTTGGTGTGCGAGCTTGTATTTATACCCACTACACCAGAATGGAACCAGTATAATACTGATGGTTGATATTATACAACTAATTTCAAATATGAGAACCAAATGTGTAAATCGAATTAAACTGAAATGGAATTGCTTTAAATGGGTTCCTTCTTTTTTCCAGCTCTTATCTATGATCTTAAGGTTCCACGATGGGACTTTCAGACTGGACGACAGTTGCGTACCTCTCCTTTGTATGACAGGTTGGATGCCCAAGGAGCCCGTTGGATGGAGAAGCATGGCTTTGAGAGAGCTAAATTCTTTGTTCCGCCTGGGAAAGGTCAGCATTCCTGTCATTGCTAGTGATGGGCCATTTACGGTCAAAATTAATTTTTCTTTTCTTTGCTTCTTAATCTTAATTTGCTGATCCCTTTATTGTTCATCCTTTAGATCTCCTGGCTTTGGACCAGAGCAAGACCTTCTATAAGCCTGACTGGTTTGACATTGTAGGGTCGGAAGTGAAGTGCTGCAAGGAGGCTGTATGTGTCATCGACATGTCATCCTTCACCAAGTTTGAGATTAGTGTAAGTTTTCCATTCAGTTCCTATTTTGTACCATATAGTCTCCATTTATCTGAGTATTTATCTAGTTTTATAAAATGCTCCTGCGCCTGATTTCAAATGAGAGGATTGTAGGATCATTGAGTTCACTGCCTCATTAAGTATTATATGGGCCTGAAAGGATTGCAAATCATGTTATTTAATAACCTGAGCATGTTGTCGGGTGATCTCTGGGAAACATATGATGCTTTTGCTCTTACACTGCCTTCAACTCGCAGAAGACTGAGCAGCCACTACTCAGGCAGCCAATATTTCCTCTGTAAGCTAATTACTTTTTGGGTATGCACAGGGTGTAACTACAAAAGTAAGAGGCCTTTCCGATGGCCATTCAGTTTTCACAAAAGATATAACTAATTTCAGTACTTTATCTTGATCCAGCTCGTATCTCCATTCTTACTCGGACACTGCACACAATTCCTCCAAACCCATTGCAGCGATAAAACAATCTTTATCCTCACCCATATCATCTGGATTACCATTTGTAGCTGGAAACCTTGACAAAA
Source organism: Calotriton arnoldi (assembly GCA_963921515.1). Lineage (NCBI taxonomy): Eukaryota > Metazoa > Chordata > Amphibia > Caudata > Salamandridae > Calotriton > Calotriton arnoldi. The sequence goes on from CAWUFW010001269.1 coordinate 1,778,850, forward strand.
AATCTGCCTGAATATTCTTAGCCCCTTTGATGTGTTCTATGTCAAATTGGTATTGCAATAATTTGGCTGTGATTCTGGAAATTATAGGTGTTCTGTCATTTTATCTTTTCTCCCGAAAGGATTGTAACTGATGGTTTGTGATCAGTCACCATCCTAAACTTGCTTCCCCAAACATATGATTTGAATTTTTGAATAGCCCCCAACAAGCTAATAACTCTTTTTCAATTGTAGAATAATGAATTTCTAAATCTCTAAATACACAAGAGGCATAGCAAACTGTGTTTTCATCATTCCCACTGGATTGTGTAAGAATGGCACCTAATCCAACATTGGATGCATCAACTGTGATACAGCATTGCAAACTTGGATCAAATGGCTTTAACACTTTTGAGTTGGCTAATTCATTCTTAGCCCACTCAGATCACTCTTGACATGTAATGTCCCTCTTGAACATTGCATTTTTCTTCAACAACAGTCAATGGTTTGATCTGAGAAGCGTAGACCGGGATAAAGCAAGAATAGAATTCACACATACGTATCAAACCTTTCAACGCCGAATGTCCTTCGGTGGTCTTTCATCAATGTTGGCATTAACCAATCCTGGTCTTGGCTCAATGCCATCACCTCAAACCACATGCCCCAAATACTCCACTCGGGACTTGGCAATGTCACATTTCTCAAACTTCAGTACCACTCCTCTTTCTTGTAAAATAAACAATACCTGGTCTAAAATGGCATCACGCTCCTCCTGCATCCTGAAATGCGACCACCCATTTTATGTCCGTTAACAGCTGGTACATGATCCTCTAAAAAACATATGCTGCGGAAGCCAAACCAAAAGGCATGCAGCAATACTGAAATGTTCCTATCGATGACACGAAAGCTGTCAAATGTCTTGATTCAGCTTACCACCAGCTGTTAAGCGGAAGCTAAATCCAGTTTTGAAAACCAATTCGACCCTGCCTCCATGCTGAAAAGGTTTGTGATCCTAGGAAGGGGGAGCGAATCAACCCAAATAGCGCTGTTCATACTTCACCAATCAACGCAAACCCTTAGTTCACCATTTTTGTTCCGAGCCTCTACCAGTGGAGATAACCATAATGACTCTATGGGTTTGATTATCCCACTGTCACACAATTTCATCAGCTCTTTCTCTAGATCCTCCCTGATAGAAAATGGAACATTTCGCATCTTGTGCTTAATGGGTATTACGTTCTGCTTGACCTTAATCGTATGCTTTAATAGTGCCCAATTTTCCTAAAAAACTTTTGTGAAATTTGATCGTGATGTCATTCGCTATATCTTCTGTGACCACTGATACTTTTTCCTTTGTTCCATGTCTCAAAACGATTTGAACAGCTCTTGGTAAAACCCCCTAGTATGCATAATCCCTTTACTGCCACATACACTTTTCCAACAATCTTTCGGTCCTTGAAAACCAAAACATCCTCAAAATACCCTGACAAATCAATCTGTCTCCCTTCATATGAGACCGGTACTTGCTCTGGCAGTTCCAAATTTCTCACAGGCCACCATTCATCAAAAATGTCTTGGGTAATCAGTGTGATTCTGGCACCAGAATCAACTAAAAGTCTGAGTGATTTATTACCTACTGTCACCTCTGCATACAGATCACACAATCTAAAGGATCTCCTGTACAGACATCCTCCCCCACCATCAATACAATATCCGGGAGATCATTCTGAATTTTTCCTAGCTGTGTATCGCACTCAACATCTAATAAGTTTGCTACAACACTGATACTTGTCTCTGTATGATACCCTAGACTTTGGCAAACCTTCGCAAAAAGGCCTAATTTTCCACACTTCCTGCAAACAAAATTTTGGGCTGCACATTATTTACCTGACTTAAAATGTGGTATATTTCCACATATAAAGCAAACATTTGGCAGTCTAGAAAAAACTTTAGATGATCTTGAAACCTCTTCATTTACTGAGTTCTCTTTCGGCGTACTTTTATTTTTTAGAAGAACAGTACCAACAACCTCTGATTTCTTTTCTTCAAGTTCTTTAACAGACAACCAAGATGTTTCAATGCTTTTAGAAATACATAAAGGTTCCTCATGGGACTAATTGGTCAATGACAAGAGCTTTGCTGAATAGCTTTATTAGTATAGTGACAGATGATTTGATCACGTACTAGCTGATCTGTATAGTTTTGAAAATTACAGTCTGCAACTAAACGTCTGATGCAGATACATATGTGTTGACTCCCTCTCCATTCAGCTGCTTCCTCATTAAGAACTTATGTCGCTGTACTACAATACTGGTTTGGACGTCAAAGTGTTTTTCCAACTTCCTGATTGCTTCTGTGAATTCATCCACTGGTCCTTCATCTTGTGCAACTTCAATATCTGGAAGATGTTTAAAAATAGAATGGCCTTCAAAACCATTTAAGTGTAGAAGTAGGATTAGTTTCCTTTCTGGAGAAACCTTGAAGCACCCATGGCCCCAAGATATATTTGGAACACGTCAAACCAGTTTTCCCAGGATATTGATGATCCGCCTGACCATCTAAAAATGGAGGTGGTTGATTAACCGACTGCATGTCACAATAGATAAATAATCACTGTTTTATCAGAAATGTTCCCCACCTCTTTTACAATTGGAAAAAATGTTTTACAAATTTGAAAAGCACAATGAAGTAACGCTTAGAAGTAGTATCACTGTTGAATGAATTAATGTGTCAACACTTGAAAGGGAAATGAAACACTCTCAGTACTGGAGGAAAGACTGTGCGTATCAGAGTATTCAATGATACACCATAGTCTTGTTAAAAGAAGTGAGTGTATTACTGCTGGCATTAAGGTAATGGTCGAAGATACTAAAATTCTGGAACACCCAAAAGTGAGTGTATCACTGTGAATTCAACAATACACTTGAATACAGTTAGTCCAAGTGAGTGTATCATTGAATTTAAAAATTAGTGCATCACTGTGGCGGTAATCGTGTTACAAGTGTATTTTCCATTGCTACCCCTGGTTGGATGCCGCTGACCCTGTTAAATCCATGCACAAGTATATTCTGGTTTGTACACGAAGTGTTTGCTGGATATCAACTCGATGTTGAGGCAGACACATAATGATGTGTGCAGATTATTGACAAAGATGAAATATCCTCAAAACATGCTGTTCTCGGTATGCCCCTGTACCAGCATACAGCACTAATACTAAAATATCTGATATGTAGTTTAATATGACCGCCATAGGAGAATATTAATTTCTTAGGTTTGGTTTAGTATAATGAATTGTTTTGTTAAAGATGGCCACCTGCATGTAGAGCACTAGTTTTTAGTTTGCGCTTTGTGAATGCGATGCAAATGATACCGATAGGCTTCCCTTTACATGCGCACCACGAAGCTGTAGCAATTAATATTCCTTTACCTAAGATGGCTGGCAGACCAACACCATGGAATAGCGAGAAACTATAAATAGGTAAGAACCCTCATCCTCCCAAACTGTCTGAAGTAAATTACACAATAGAGGGTTAACCTATCTTTTTAAATCCCATTATGTTTCATAAGGTTGGTGGCCCATAGTATATCTCTTCAGAGTGTGAGATCAACACTCAGGTAAATCAGGTGATCAGCACATTTTTGGGATATATGTTGGTAAATTCAACTATTGTTAATGACTGGCTTTGAAACAATTCTATAACCTCCCTTGAAATGCAAGTGAAACAACTGATAGAGAAGTGTGTAATGACATAGAGAACTGCTCTTGATGGGGAATAGTTGAATGCTGTTTTTTTTTTAAACAGCAAGGAAGTGTATATTAACAGTGCATGGATCATTTCTTCAGAGCTATTCTGAATGAAGACCCCACCTTCCAGGAATTACACAAGTGCATAGAACTTAACAAAAACGAAGGAAGCAGAGACCTCTGGGTGTTCTTTGAAAATGTCTTCCCACGCCCTTAAGGAGAGAATTTTGAAAGATGTTGGGCAACAAGGATAAGTACACTTTTTGGACAGCAGAATTTCTGTATTTCAAGACTTGAGTGCATCCCCTCGAAGCAAGCAGAGACAGTTAAGAGTCATCAATTCTACACTGCAGGCATTTCAAACCTGATACAGACAGATCTGTCTGATACGCCATCAGTTTAAATGGGAAGGCAGCCAAAACAGTTACATCATCAGTGGAAGAGGAGAGCAAGTAATTTATTGTACAGTTAATTAAAACTCACAATTTAAAACAACGGGGTGTTAAGAATACATAAAACGATCCTTATCTCAATTTGTACCATGAATTTTAAAAGGCTGTCTTCCATATTGAGCTTATTATGATACTATAAATGGAAGTCATATCAAGCCTCCGTTTTATTGTCTGTACAAGCCTCTCAAAGTGGGTAAAAACATAGATAAAGTGCTTGTGCTTCAGGGTGCAAGCATGGATTGGACAAGACCGGCCCACATATGGTTAGGGCTGTTATAGTGTTGATTAAAAATAGTCTAGCTGCTTGCTATTCTCCACTCGCCTATGGCTTGAGCTTGAGTCTTTCATCCACTATGTCAAAGTACTTTGCAAGTCGGCAGTTTAGCAGGGTCTCTTCTGCATTAAAGCACAATTTTACATCCTGCCTGCAAGTCCTGATGCCCTTCTGATTAAATATTGGTCGAAGTGAAGCACGTCTTATGTCCATCAGGCTTGGGCAAATGCAAATAATTTGCACTAAGTCCTCAGTTCCTGTTCCACAAAGACGGCAGGACTGTTCTTCTAGTCCCCTTTTCCAAGGCGGCAGGTGAGGGAGGATTGGTAAAATGCCAAAGCATAGCTTTACATTTTTTTCCTTCATCTTCAGTTTAACTCCCGTTTTTAAATAAGCTTGTGGCGTTAGAGCTTTATAGTCATTAAGCGCTATCCATCCGTGGGCCCTCTTGGCCAAGGTTTCCTTATCTTCTATTGTGGATATCATTTTTGTTACTTTGGTTACAACCTTTTTAAAGCTCTTATGATCTATGGAGGATTCCCAGAGATTGGTCAGTTCGAGACTTTTTAATGAGTCGACCAGATACTCTCTAGCAGGTGATTTCTCGCGACATGACAGCTCGGTCCAAAGATGCGCATTTAGAGATCCTGGCTCGGTGCCTCTGATCTTGTGCCAGCTTTTTATATAAGCACCCCTTCTTTCCACTGATTGCTTCTGAAGACCGAATTCTAGGCGTATTTGGGCGGGTGACGCATAGTTTGGTAGCTGAAAGATTGCTCTGTATGCGCTACCAATTATTTTATCCAAGACCATCGCATCTTTCCCTTGCATTGGTACGCGCCCATATGTGAGCATTGGCTGCAATCGTGCTCGAATCACCTGTAGTAGGGGATCTAAGGTTCGGTCTGGTAGAGCTTTCTTCAGAGGCTTCATTGCAAGGTAGCTCATGGTGCCCTTCCGACGCAAAGCCTCCATTTGGAGTTTATATGAGCCTCTGCTGTCAAGTAGAACTCCGAGGTACTTGTAGTTAGTTACCCGGTCTAGACTGCACCCGTCCAGGTACCACGTGATTTTCTTGGTCTTATGGTAATTCACTGTCATAATTTTTGTTTTCTTTAAGTTGATGTTTAATGCATTGCGTTGCGAAAAGTTATTAGTGGTTTCCAGCAGGTGTTTGAGGCCGATTGGGGACCGGCTTATTAAAACCAATTCGTCCGCGTATAGGAGATTGGACAGCGAGATTTTTCCCAAACGTGGGGCGTGCAATGTGCTGTTGTCTGATTCCCCTGGAAGCTCTGCTAAGAAGAGGTTGAAAAGCAAAGGAGTTAGAACACATCCTTGTTTTAGGCCTTTAGAGGTGTTGATTCGCCTAGAGAGGTGCGTCCCAGCTTGATCTTGACCCAGGTATCAGTATGTAATAGGATCAACTGATTTAGAAGAGGCTTTGGTATCCCCCACTTTTCCAACTTCTGCCATAGTTTGGTGCGATCTACGTGATCAAATGCTGCGCTATAGTCTATGAAACATAAAAATAGCGCGCTCTTTGGCCGCATCTATCAGCAGAGTTAGCGCCATGATGTTGGTAGTAGTTCCCCATCCTCTGCAGAACCCTGTTTGATTTGCGGGGATGATGCGTTTTGACGATGCCCAGGATATTTATTCCTCTAGGACTAGCCCCGCATAATACTTTGCCTCTGTGTCAATTAGGGCGATGAGTCGATAGTTGTTTGGGATGCTCTTGTCGCCCTGCTTGTAAATTGGACTAATTATTGATCCTTTCCAGGATGCCGGGCTTGTTTCTGTTACCTGTATGCCCTTGAAGACTGGTGCCAATGCTTTACTCCAGAATTCGGCATCATGATTGTACAATATTGGGGGTATTCCGTTTGGACCTGGGGCTCCTTCCAGCTTCCCTTTTGCTATTTGTAACTTAATCTGTGATGCTGTTATTCCATTGCTATATTCATTACTGTTCGATAATGGTTTTAAGCCCGCTGTCCCTTGCACCCCGAGGTCCTTTAGTTTAAACAGGATCTCATCATGTTTAGTGCCCTCGCTGGTCCTTTGTCTAGTTCTATCTATAGATTTATTACACGTATTCCTCTCGGTAGTCCGCGGGTTTTTTTCAGCTGAATTCTCCTCTTGAATTTTATCATTGAAGTGATTGTGCAGGTAGTGTGCCCAATCGTCTTCTGTTATGTGTGAGTTTATTCCTTGGTGGGCTGGCCGTTGGAGGCTATTGATTGTCTGCCAGAACCTGGCGCTGTTTTTAAGTTTCGAGCCGTGCAATAACTTTGCCCAAAATTCTTCGTTCGCTTGCCTTTTCTTGTCCCAGTTCATCTTTTTTAATGTTGCCTTCAATTTCCGCAGCTCGCTTTGCAGGGTTAGGTTTTGTGGTGTTTTGCAAAGCTTTCTTAGTACTTGATTTATTTTGCGTTTGAGGTTCTTTATCTCAGGTGAGATAGCCTTTCCTGGTAAAGGACCCACTGGTTTTCCAGTGATGGTCCCCGTCCTTATGGCAAACTTAGTCCTGAGATCCATTGTGAAGACCTCCCAGGCCTCTGTTGGGTTTGCTATCAGGTTGTTATCATGGTGGAGGAGTGTCTTCGCAGTATTGGATAGTTCTTCGATCTTATCGGGCTTACACCTTATTCGCCTAAAATCCGAGGTGGATTCGGTGCCGGCGCTTGTGCGTGCTTCCATATGACTCCCTCTGATTGCACTTGGCGTCGCTTCTTGCGGCAGGTGGTCACATTGTCCATTGTCGCCCATTCTGAATGAGTATGATGTAGAACAAGGGAAGAGTTGCTAAGGTGAAATCTAAGTAAGAGGAGGTAGTTGAAGAGTGGTAAGTTGGTGCCGGCGGGTTATCCTTTTTAAATCGGCCGTTCAACACCCTCAAGTTTAGTTGTTCAAGATCTTTAAGTAATTGGGTTGAACATCTTGTTTGTTTATTTGAAAATGTTGGGGCTTGGTTTGGTATTCCCCACGCTGTGTTTAGTTCCTGTGCTAGCTCGTCTTCTAAGGCGGATCCAAAGAGGTAGAGGTTGAAATCACCTGCCAGGATTATATTCTCTGTGTCCCGCTCTTCTATGATTCTTGCCAGTTCGTTAACTAATTCTTTGGCCGCTTTAAGCCTATGCTTCAGGTGTATGTACGTGTTAATTATTATGAGTGGCCGGTCTACCTTATTGATTTTAATTGTTATGGCTATTGCCTGTATGGCACTTGGAGCTGCAATTTTTGCCTTGATTTCTGCTGCTGTTCCTATTGTGAGTATTGAGGCAAATATCGTCAGACCACCTGAACGATGGCCGAAGATTGACCCTTTGGTAGCTGGCACGATTTGTGATGTGTATCCTTGTAGGGCTATCTCGTGCTCTTCCCAGGTTTCTTGGAGTAATATCAGGTCAAATGTCTTTAGGTGATTTAGTGTATCGGAATCCTCCATCTTATTCGCCAAACCATTGATGTTCCAGATACATATTCTGGTTTTTGTTGGGTCAAATAGTGATGCTCTTGGGTTGGATGCCCCTTGTCACTGCGAGCCCACCGTCGTTATTGTTCGCCGTATTTTAGCCCAGCTGGGAACAGATGACTGTGTTATTAGGCTGTTGGTGTTTAAGTAACTGAGGTGGGATCCTGGACAGTAGCTGCCTGCTCCTTTTAAAATTGATGTGACTGTATGCGATGGTTCGTTGTTACATTCTTCTAGGAGGGGGGTGGGATAGGCTAGTTTTTTTCCTGGTTCTAGCCTTATCCCCCACTGCGAAAATTTGTTGGTTTCCTTCATAATTAGGTCAACTATCTCGTTTGAGTTCCATGTTGTCTTTGTTGCTTCTGGACACTGTTGGTTTGTTATTGGTTGGAATTCAATTGAGAGCAAGTCTGTTGAGCTAAGGTTTCCCAGACCTTTGATAGAGTGTAGGAGTCTCAGTATGTTCCCTCTATTTAGAATATCCACTCTTCCTCTGGATTTGTAATCTGGGACGAATAGGATGATATATGTCTCTTTCGAGGCATTGGCCACGGTGTCCTGGAGCAAAGTTACATCAAGATGTGTTGGCCTGTGTGAGATTTGATTGGCATATATTATGTCATGGGCGGCGATGCTGGCTCCGTGGGTCTCCTCTGGTGCCTGGTCTTTAGCCGGCTTGTCCCTACTTTGTATATCTTCCCTTGACAGATTTTGTGCCGGTCCCCTTACGCTACTCAGTGTCTCACTCTCCTGCTCAGTTCTTTCGCTTTGTTGCGTGCACGTTGCTATGCTAGTTTCCTTCAACCTTGTCTGTTTGTTTGTCTGATTAAACCCTGGATGACTATCACATATTGTCTCAAGTAGTTTCATTGGCTTTGGAGGTTCCGACATGTTTGGATCCCTAGTGACAATCGGTCTCGTGTTTAAAGGTGCTGTCTTCCTGGCGGGGGTGTGAGTCGGAGAATTGCTTGTTGCCTCTTTTTTCCCAGGGGTTACCGCGGGCTGATTCTCTCCGGCGTAACTCACCGCAGTTACCTTCCTGTTCCTACCCTTCCTTTTTTGTTTACAGCGGGCTCTTGCGTTCTTAAATACCTCTGTGCTGGCTCTTTCTTCAGTTGAGTTTGATAAGATGGAATTTTCTGGGGTTTGATATAAGTTAGATGATGAGTTCCCTGCACTTTGATGTCTGGCCTGCATGTTGGCGGTTCCAATTATTCGTTCGTTAGGGCCTGTACTTCCCGCGTTGACTTCAGTTGTGATATGCGGTGTTGTGTTTAATTTCAGGTCTGCCAGGAGATTCCCTAGCATTGTTGGTAACGTCGATAATTTGTCAATAATTGGGGCGCAGATGCAGTCTGTTTGTGAGATATGAGTGGCTTGTGCTGCTTCTTGCCCCCTCTTGATGAGGCCGTTAAGATCTGCAAGTTTCCTGTCTATCCCAGAGGTAAATTCTGCTAGTGTGTGAAGAACTGTAAGCTGCATATTTAGTTTGTTGGATTGATATTGCAATGCTGTTGCTGATAGCGGATTAGTGTTTAGTAAAGTTGCCCAGAATGTGTCTGTGGGAACGTTGCTCCCTACTCTGTGTACACTGGTTAGTTCCTCGACGGGTCGGTTAATGATGGGCTTTAAGTTGTGTGAGGCCACTAGTTCCTCCCATTCTTGTGACGCGAGGAAGGTCATGTCGCTGTCAGTAATGTGCAAATCTTTGTGTGGCAGGTGCGGGGGACAGTCGACTGGAGCGGTTTCCATCTGCTGGTTTAAAGCTGCCAGGGTGTCAGCTCGTACGGTCGTTGGCCTTGATGGGGAGCTGTTTTTTGGCTGTGATGATATGGTCCTGCCATTTTTTATTTTTTTTTGTAAACAAACTTTATTCAAGTATCAGCAAATGTAGAAAAACATTACATTAAGACTTGGGCATGCATATCAGATAGCTGTCCCTGAGTCCAGATAATCACGATCAAAGACTGTCCAGTATCAGCTGTAAGTTATCAACAGGTGTGGTCCAGAGGTCAGTTGATCCTAACAGGCACTATACAGTGGAGTGGGCTCACAGAGGACATTCACTGCGTCCTTTCAGTAGGAGCACTCTAACTTCACAGCTCAGCCCGGTGCCACTGCCCAACATCCCCATGAACAAAATTAGAAATCAAGGAATAGCCCCCGCCCCCTCCCTCCCTGATAAAACTCCCCCACCCCCACCTCGCAGGCATGTCGCTCTATCCTCCGCATCTCAGCGGAAGTGTGACCAGACATTGAAGACATTAAATATATGAATCTAAGGAAGTGATCCAGTAAGGGGAAGCCACCATGCCCTAAGCTCCTTTGAGCTCTCAGGTCTTATGTTAATATGAGGTCACATATCCATTCACCCCAACGACTGCACTCACTCAAGGGGGGGGGCGCATCAACTTCCAGCGGGCATGATATGGTCCTGCCATCCTGTCCATTCTGTGGGTTCCGCTCAGGAGAGGGAGCTAGCTGGTCCCTCAGGACCCTCAGGTCATTGGATCCCCGTTGTACTGGGGTATTGACGGGTTCTATGACCCACTCATTCTTGATCCCGCTGGGCGATATTTTGTGAACCTGTGAGCTTATTGGTGGCCTCTCTTTTGGGCTGCTAGCCCCCTCAGCGGTTTGTCCTCCTTGGGGTCTGTTCCCTGGTGGGCTTCTCGGCCAGCTTGTGCTGGGCGCTCGGTGCCTTTTATCCATGTGTATGTCCGCGACTGTGGCCTTTGTGGTTCCCAATATTTGGGTTAAGGGATGTTCTATTCTCCCTGGTTGCAGTGGGGGTTGCAGGCCCTCGATGTCCTCATTTTTTGTGTAAATTGCTTTGCCAGGATCTTTTAAAAATGCAAAGTTAGTGTAGATTTTTGGCTGGTAAGAGCTTAAGTTCTTTCTGTGAGGTGCCCCCTCTATGTTTATGAGCTCTTTTGTTTTCTCTCTTTTATCCCTTTTTATTACAATGTTTGATTGATTTGCGTTTTTTGGGTCTTTTATGACTGTTGGGCTACAGTCGTTGTTGGCTTCTGTGCTACCAGTAGAACAGAAACTGGTATCTTTACTGGGGTTTTTACTGTCCTTGATGTCATTAATATCTTGGGTGTCATTGTTTACAGCTGCCATGTTTCCACTATCTTTTATTGTAGCCTCTCCTCTTTTCCGTTTTGATTTTGGCTTTGTGATAGACCTTCTTACTCTGCCCGACCTCATAACTGGCCAGGTGACCAGATGCCGAGTTGGCCGGTTACTGTCCCCTTTGGTTATTACTTTAGTTACTTTTGTTGTTTGCTTTGCTTTGATTGCTTTAATTTTTTTTAATTTTGGTTGTTGTATGACTCTGCCCCGTTTGATTCTCCTGAGTTTGTAGTTGGGTGGTTCACGATGTGTTCCTCTCTTTAATGAATTGTTTTGTAAGTTTACCTGTGTAGCTCTCCTTCTCTGGTGTCCCTCCTTACGCAACTGTTGTTTGGGGATGCCTGCTTGAGCTCCTCTTGGTGACTTGTTTTCTTGTGTTTCTCTCGTTTTTGTTTCCTTAAGCTTAAGTTGGGAGTTGCTTAAATTGCGCTTTAATTGCGCTTTAGTTGTGCTTCAAGTTTGTCCAGGTCTACTTTTTCCGTTGTGGTGAGTTTGATGGTTTTTTATTTGTTGTTTGTTCCACTTTTGACCGTCAAGCTCCTGTTTGCATCCAAGTGCTTCCTCAGGCTCTTCTGTTTATCCGCTGAGAGGGGAGACAGTTGTCAGTATTGTTGTGCTGTCTCTATGCTGACTCCTCTACAGCTGCCTAATGCTGACAGCTTCATAATGCTACTCCGTGAGGCTCTTGTCTGGGCCTCTCCTCCTCAGGTCCCCTCCAGCTCCCCCCCTGGCACCACTCGCTTGACGCTTCTGCTGGTATTTTCCAAGTGGATGCCAGCTAGGGGGAGCCAAGAGGCCATTTCTGCAATGCAGCTGAGAGCTGCGGCAACAAACCAATGTGAGTGATGCGGGCGGGGCCGAAATGCAGAGCAGGGCCGCAGGTCGGGTGCGGAGGGACAGAGCTGCAGGGTGGCGGGGGCTTCTGGTTGCCTAATTTGTAATGGCTAATTTATAATGCCTAAAATGTAATGTCTTACCCCTCGGGGGGGCCGTGGTGCCGCGCTATCTCTGGTGGGCTCTGGCGGTGTGGTTGCTCTGGCTGTGCTGGCTGCCGGGGCGAGGGTAGCGGACCCGGGCGGGGGCAAGTTGAAAACAATTTTGACTATGCCTCACCGCCACTGCTGCTGCCAATGCTACTGTCTCCGCACTGCCCCCGCACTCGAGCCACCGGACACGCTCTGGATACGGCTCTCTGGCGCCCGGCTCTCGGCTACGGTCCGCTCTCGCCTTGCACCAACGGCTCACTCACTCCGACGGGCTGCTCTCGAACCGGAAACCAGCAGAAGAGGAGAGAGACCTGATGGATTTACTTATAGAACATAATACAGAGCAATTTTTGATTAATTTAGTAATCATCTTCCAAAAAAAGAAGCAAGAACGGAGGATGTATTTTACGAAATTGAGAGGTAGAAATGAAGGGGCATCCACTGACACCAGCTGATTCCTGAAAATTTTATCTTTGACATCTTTGGATTGCTATTAAACATACGAGTCAATGCTGCAGATAATTGGACTTTCTCAAGACTGGCGTGTGGTTGAGAAGGTCTATTTCATAGAATAGAACAATAAGCACATTAGGATTATCATTGAATCAAGGAAGGCACAACATCCAAACCAGAAGATGAGGTATGTGCCCAATAATGCGGGCGAGGTTGGTGCAGAAGCGCAAACAGGTGATGATTTGAGAGTGGTGTTACTAGAAATGTCCCGATTAAATAATTTCCACAGTGTTAGCTTAGTGGAGTCTGCAGTGACAGGGAGAATTAAAGTGTTTCTGGAACAGTTGCTGTCATATCTGCTGGGTGGAGGGGCTATCTTCAAAATGTTCATAGTAGAGAGCCCATAGGTCCCATGGTACCAGACCACCTCCAGGGACCTGCCTTGCCCACTGATTGTCGGGCTACCCAATTATTGTGATGGGGATATGATCCTGCAACTTGCAAGAGAGAAAGGAGTGTTGAAATCTGGAGGCGATAAGATCCCCACCTATCTAGACTTCTGTCTGAATGTGCAGGATGTTCAGGAAGCCTTTTGTAAGGTGAAAGAGATGCTGCGAATACTGGAAATCCTATGTGCCTGGTGAGACATTTATAAAACAAATCCCTCTCATCCTTGTACTTATTTGGGCTCTATTACCCCACAGAGGCCAGAGGCCAGACAGGTGCTGGCTTACATAGAAAATCAAAAGGTAAATGTTATTGTGATAACGGAATGCTTATTCGGACAAGGCTGGGCCTGTGTAGTTTGCTTTAAAGTGGAGGGCCAGCACTCACTTTGTCTCCTTTAATACTTACTCTCAGAGGAGTGAGAGGTGGTTGCAGTTTTAGTACACAAAAGTATTTAATGTACGTGCAGAAAAGTTTTTGATGACCCTATTAGTAGATACATTATACTTCAGGGCACAAGGTATGATCTACTTTTGACAATATTTAATATACATGGGCCTAAAATGGACTCCTCAGACTGTTTTGATGAAGTGCGAAATATATGCTAGCAAAGTAGGGTCATTCACATAATATGGGAGGAGCCATTAACTGGATTCAATATGCTCCTCTGGATAAGTCCCACATGATGGAGAGATGCCTCCCTGCTGCCTGCAGGTGCAGTTTTGGAGATTATTGCAGTCTTGAACCTGGAAGATGTCTGGAGGATCAGGCATTGGGGCAGAGGAGAGCCCGTTATTATGACTACACTGTTCATGACTGGTTCTCAAAGAATGATCACTGGCTAGCATCTGGATATGTGATAGCAAGCATGGAAGAGGTGCAGTATTTGCCACATACCCTTTCCTGCTATGGTCCCAGTAGAAATGATGATATCCCTCCCGCTCCACAGAAAGTTATGGACGTTTGGGAGTTTACCTGCAGAGGCGCTCCAAGACTCATTACAACACGAAACACTGACAGACATAAATTAATTCTTTTCAAGTTGGCACTGAGTTCATGCTTAGGCATCCCACAGTGTAGGAGGCCTTTAAGGTCTTCATCAGAAGGATGTGTATTACGACACAGGCCATGGTGCTGGGATCTATCTGAAGGAGGTTAGACAATTTGGAAACCAAGCTTAGAGAGCTGGAGGAACAATATGCAAGCACAAGAGAGGGTGTTACTTTGACATAGATTAATGCAACTCTAGAAGAATTCAGGGGACTGGCTGAAGTGGAGGATAGCTTCCTGGGCAAATGCGAAGACGAGGAAGCTTGGAGATGGGGAACGAACTGGGTGAATGTTGGTATGGCTGCTACTGTCCCTTCCTTTTGCTCAGTATATTGCTGCATCAAAGACCAAAATTGTGACAACAGTTGTCGGAGCAAATGTATCTTAGAGACTTTTACTATTGTGTGTCCCTTTATGTTCCACACTTGGTGCCAGATCCAGAGAGTATCAGACAGTATCTAGAGTATGTAGGTCTGGTATGGATGGGTAAGAGAAAACAGCAAGCTTGTAGCAAGCCAATACAACTAGCTGAGGTCTACCTGGCCATAGATAGGTTGATTGAATCTTACAGCCTGACGCAGAGTTTTATAAAGCATACAAATCGGTATTAGGTCCACATTTAATGATGCTATACAAAGACATGCATACCACCACCATCCAAACGAGTCCATTGCTATAATGTTGCTAGAACCAGTCAGATATATATTACCTTGTTGATTGTGCAGACCTATATCCTTAATTGGCTGTCAAGCTCGATTTCTGCGATCTCCTCAGGAGCAGATGATCTTACCCCAAATCCCTCCAACTGCTGTCAGCGACAGGAGATTACACTGTCACAGACTTCAGCCCAGGGGAAAGGGGAAGTGGAAGACAAAACAAGAGAGACTGCCTCAGGATACAGGTTCTTCTTCTGGAATTTCTTCTACGAACCTGAAAGAATAAGCATAAACAATTACTTCTCCCTAACTCTACACTGCCAAACAGATTTCCCTATATTAGTTCAATTAGTTGGTTAGTGCTGAGTGTAGGAAGGTGGAATCTGACTGCATGGTTACCCCCACTTTTTTTCCTGGTGTTTTGCTGGTTTTTGACTAGTCTGACTTGGATCCTGCTATCCAGGACCCCAGTCTATCTGCTTTCTCCCTTAAATTGATTGCATGTACTTTAGGTACACTCCAGATTGGATACTGGGGTACCCTTATAAGTCCCTAGTATATGGTACACCATGTACCCAGGGCATAGGTACCTCAGAGGCCTCCCAGGGGCTGCAGCATGTATTATGCCACCCCTGAGAGACCATTCAAAATGACACCACAGGTCTGCTACTGCAGCCTGTGTAAGGTGGTGCATGCACCTTTACTTAGATATAGGTTCACTATATCTATTCTGAATCACTGCACATATAAACCTATCAGTCACCCCTATGGCAGGCCTTATCAATCCTGAAGGCAGGGTGCTGGGTTTTGTGTGAGAGGGTGCCCCTGCATGAGCAGAGCCCCTCTGCAGCCTTCTGGAATCTATTCTCCGGGGTTGTCTGTGATGCAGCCAACCATATATACTTAAGTGCATTATAACCTCGCGGTAAATGCCTACTTTAAAACGGCTGCTTAGAAACATGTCGTGTTTGGTGTCAAACACCTTGGAATCATACCTCCACACTAGTAACTGGTGTGGGAGGTATGGTTACTCCCTTGTAGTACCACTACTATGGGGCACCGGTCTACCCGGTACCAGCTTTCTCGACCTGGGCAGCACAAAATGGATGCTGCCAGCCACAGACACGAGTCTGCCCTCCTGCTGCTGAGCCAAGCTCGAGCAGAGGAAGGCCTGACAATAGGTTTCCTGTCACAGGGAGGTGTGACCACCTCCCAGACCGGCTTTAGCGTTTTGGGGCTGGGTGGGTGCACTCTTAGAGTGCCAGAAAGTCTGCACTGGGGGCACATTTGGTGTCCCCGTGCATAGTCCAGCTCAAACCGGTTGCAGGAGCCATTGGCTCCTGCTCTGGTGCGAAACTGGACAAAGGACATGGGTGTAGCCACCCCTCTGTCCTGACCCTCCCCTAGGTGGGTCTCCAGAGTTAGTCCAACCCCTTCCTTTGGTATAAAGTAGGAACCCTGACTACAGGACTTTGGATTTTACCTGGACTAAACTCTGCAAGAAGAAACCAAGTACTTCAACGGTCTACACTTCGCTGGGCGACAGAAGAATCTCCCTTGGAGTAAAGGAGTTACTCCCCTGCAAGGCAGGCACCTTAACGCATTTGACCGGTTTGCATCTCCCGAGCTCCTAAGGACTCCGAAGATTTCTGCAACACAGGAGGTGGGTTCCCGAGCGTCCCTGAGGTTGATCTGACCTCTCAGCAATTCTGAGACCAGTATCCCTCGTGGGGACCGTGCAACCCGAACCCCTGTGCACCGTGTACTTTTGCAGCAGCATATGCTTTTGGCGATCCCTGAGGCTGTGCTTTGGGCTACGTGTAGTCCTGACCCCGAGCAGTATTTCCACCGAAGATTTCCGGCCTACACTCCACGAGTGTTCTGTGGGCTGGTATTTCGTGATTCAGCTCGAGGTCCCTTCGAGATCCCTGGTCCATTGGCCTGTGGGTCCCTGTGAAGGTAACTTTGACTTTCCTTGGGCTTTCCTGGTTGCTCCAGACGTGCCCTGACTCTCCATAGCTTGGAGAGTCCCCAGGACCTTGCTGGTCCTCACCGTGACTTGTTTCCTCTGCCCGCGTGGGTTGCAGTTGCCAAGGCTTGTTGGTGTTCAATCCGGACACTGACCCCCCAGCACTCGACATCCTTCGTGGGACAGCTCACCTCCGGACTTTGGTCGTCGTCGACGTCTCCTGGTCCCCGTGGCTGCAGAGTCAAGCATCCAATCTTCTCACCTGAAGCACCCGACATCGGTGGGCATTCGTCCACTGAGCCCCTGGTCACCTGAAGTGACCCAGACTCTGTCCCCTCTGCTTTCAGGTTCTTCTCACCTCGGATCCAGGCTTGGATTCCACCGGACACTTTTCATCTTCCCGGCAGCAGTACTTCTTCGCATCACGCCATTGAAATCAACGAGCGTTTCCGACACCACTTGACCCCTATGCAAACGGCTCCTCTGGGATAGGTAACACGGGTACCTCAATACTCACAAGGGTGCTGGCCTTAGAACCTTCTATGTTCCAAAGGGTTTGCTTGAAGTCCTCTCCGAAGTGTCCTTAAACTGTAATTATCCAACCGCAACTTTCCCATAGAGTTGTACGGAGCTCGCGTCTGTGTTCCCACACTGCACCTGTCCTCCGTGGGCTCCCTGTGTCACTCCTGTGGGTGGTTCCTTGGGGTCCCAGCGATTCTACGTGCTCTAGGCACTGTCTATTGAAGTCGTGGTTGTTATATCACTTTCTTAGTATATGGTTCGGTCTCCCCCTGGAGCCCGCTGTGTATTGTGCTATTTACTGTCGTTCTATTGATTTAATATTGTGTATCTTGTGTTCTAATCTCATAAAGAGGTTAGTAGAGAGTGTTTAGTAATAAATACATATATTTTATATATCTCTTGTGTGGTTCTCCTTTCATTTGGTCATTCAGGAGGTTCTGATCTGGTAAAACAAGCTGCTTTACATTCCTTCGAGACTTAGCCTGGAGGCTGCTCTCCAGAGCTACCACTAGGATAGCTTTCATAAAGGTTGTCTTAAACCTAATCATCAATAAGGGTCGTTTGGACTGGTGCAAGGTGCCCACTTTAATTAGTGGACAGCATATACCAGGCCAACTTCTCACACTGAGGAATAGCCTCTCTCTATGATGTTTTCTCTCTTGATTATTTGATCGATTGAATAGAATTCTCTACTTTCTCAGAAACTGATTTATGAAGAGAATGAGTAAAGAACCATTGCTACTCTTTCTTTTCTTCTTTTTAGAATTAGCAGTTGTAATAGACTCTTAGCATTTTTTATCGAGAGTCTTTTATGAAGTCATATTATGAATTGTAAATCCAAGCAGATAGTTATCCTTGAATGTTGCTTTTCTTAAGGCAATGAAATTCCTTTTATCAAAAAGAAAAAATTGTCTTTACACATTACAAGTCTTGTGGTAAACAATGCTGTCAGAATGCGGTACACAACGCTGTTAGAAAAAACGTCTCTCAACGCTGCAGTAGCGGTAGCTCTACGCTGTTGAAGTGCAGTAGCACAGCGCTGCCGGAAGACGCAATTAAGCTGTACACAATGCTAGTCTGGATACGCTTACTTGAAAGATGGAGAAGGCTTCTCTTCACTGAAGCGTTCCCCAGAACTCTGACTCTGGCTCTCCCTCGACGAAATACTTATGCACCCGTGTTGAATTTCGGAACAGTAGGAAACTCAAAAGCGGCTTCTGGAGACAAACAAGAAAAAACGAGGTTTTCCTGTCAGGAAATACACATATACTAAACACTACCTCTCTACGAGGTACTTTAAGGCAAAAGCACTTCTAAAATTGTCAAGTGGCGCGGATTAAACTATTTCTGTGGAGGAGCGCTGACCGATTCTGCTTCTTCAGGAAAATCTACAGTTGAAGTGCGCTGCGTGATACTCGCGCAGGCGCATTGTTGCCGCTTGGGAAGTCTCGAGCCAAAACAGCTAGACCGAGAACCCAAGCAGGAGACGATAACAAGCGGATCGTTAAGTCTGTTGCTGGGAACCCTCAATCCATACAAAATGGATTGTAGGGAAGCCTTCCAGCAGGGACTGAGTCTTCTCCAATGCGGATATTTCACAGAGGGCAATTTAGCAAGCTTATGAAAAGTTCTTTTTGTGACAACACTGGAGCAAGAAAGAGGGTTCTTGATATTGACTTAGTGTTAGAAAAGGGGGTCTCTAGTTGGCAGAGGTAGGTACCTTTGTCCAAATAGGGACCCTTGCTTCTAGTCAGTGTGAGGGGGATACACACTTTAGATAACCCCTGCTCACCCCCCTGGGTAGCTTGGTACGAGCAGACAGACTTATCCCAAAGGCAATGTGTAAATTATTTGTACTCAAAACACCCAGTAATATAGTGATAACACCATAAATGACACCACACCAGTTTAGAAAAATAAAGTATCTTTATCTAAACTCAACAATACCAAAACGACAAAAATCCAACATACAGGTAATAAGATATGACTTTAGAACAGTTATTTCGAAAAATAGCTTGTAGAAAACAAATAGCTCCACCTGGGGCTATTGCGATGTCGTGACAGAATATAAATCCAAAGTACGGTGCCTACCACGAGGAGCGCAGCGTCGGGCACGGACCCCCAAACAAACAGTACTTAGGAAACGAAGTCTATGATGAGGCACGGCACCGTGGAGGTGAGGCGCTGAGGTCGGCTCCCTGGCTGCCATCGGGGAGGTGAGGCGTCGTGTCCACAAGGAGGCAACGTGTCATGTCCAGGAAAGGGGAAGACAGTTGCGTCGGCGGTGAGGCGTCAATTCCGGTGACGATGCAAAGTCGGCAAGTTCGTGGAGTCACCCTAGGCGGTTATCGGCACCCCGATGACAAGATGCTGGCGATGACGGAGTCTGTGCGAGTGCTGGCGTCGGGCACGGCCGATAACTTCAGGCTTCGAAGGGCGTCGGAGCTGCGGTGCAGGCGGAGCGGTGCGTTGTTCACTTTACGAGCGGTGCCCCGGGCCTCAGTGCAGGTCGCAGCGTTGCTGACGGCATTGGAGACAGGTTTTCTTGCTTCTCTTAGGTTTCTTCCAGCTCCAAACAGCAGGAACATCCTCCAGAGGCCCAAAACTGGAATAGGCACCTCCTGCAGGTCAGAACTCTCAGCAAGAGGGTTCAGGGGAGCTGGGGGTGAAGTCTTTATGTCCCTGAGACTTCAGAACAGGAGGCCAGCACACACAGGCCCTTGGAGAGCTTCTTCAAGCAGGTTCACAGCAATGTTCCAGTCTTTGTCCTTTCCTTGGCAGAAACAGCAACTACAGGGCAACCCAACACATCAAAGGGGCAGTACTCCTCCTCATAGCTCTTCAGCTCTTCTCCCCAGCAAAGGTTCCTCTTGAGTCCAGAAGTGATCTAAAGTTCTGGGGTTTTAGGTCTAATACTTATACCCCAAAATGTCTTTGTTCTCTTTGTACGAGGGTCTATGAGCCCAGTCCAAACCAGTTCTGTCCTCACTGGTGCAGTATGACCACAGGGGGTGGAGACAGCATTGTGCAAGGGATACAGGCCCTGTTCAGGTGCAAGGTAATCACCTCCCACTACTCTAAATGCAGCTAATCCCCATTCACCTCAGCTCTTAGTCATCCAGGCAGGGCCAGGCACACCTCAACCCCCCCCAGTGGCTGTCTACAGTGAATGCATATCCCCAGCCCCTGTCACTCCAAAACCAGACAGTCAATCCACAAACAGGCAGAGGCACACAGAATGGTTAGCCAAGAAAAGCCTACTTTCTATAAGTGGCATTTTCAAACACACAATTTAAAAACCATCTTTTCTAAAAGATGTGTTATTAAATTCTGAGTTCAGAGAGCCTAAACTTTATTTCTCTATCTTGTCCCAATGGGAAATTACACCTTTAAGATGTTACAAAGTATTTCCCATTCTATCCTATGGGGCATATAGCCTTTCAATAGTGAAATACAAAACTGGCAGTATTTCACTATCGTGACATGTCACACACACCAGTACATGTCCTACCTTTCACCTACACTCTACCCTGCCCATGGTGGTACCTTGGGCCTACCAACACACAGAAAAGAAGTAAGGTTCCTATAGTCGCAATATTTTTATAGTCACAATCTACAGTAAAGGTGTAGCAAAGCACATCACTTTGTAAAAACTGCCCTCACCCACAACGAATTGTGGCATGCTTCATCATAGGGCTGCTGCGACGCCTCAGCGCAGACCAACGCTTGAGGCGGAGCAATAGGGTGGGGGAGACAATACAAACAAATAGAAAAGGAAAAGAAGGATCCAAGATAAGGTGCAGATAATAAGTCTAAAACTAAGTAAGGGATATCCCAATAATATTTTTAGTCTTGGATTCCCTTGTCAGGATTAAAAAGGTAATTGATACCCTGGGATGGTGGTGAAATGAGTGTATTATGCACCCTTCACCCCTCCGTTCTGCATAATGGTCGACATGTTTCAGGTGGAATCCGTGTCTCTACCGGCTTTCATCAGGACTGTCGGATCCCTATGCTAGGTTCCCTTTCTGCCAATCAACCCCTAGTATATCAATATACTTAAGGTTACTCCACCTGTATAATGTGGTATGGTCCAAACACACTCTCCTATTTAGGATCTGTAAATGGAGAGAATAAAAATACAAGTGAAGAGGGTTCGTGTACAAATAAACAAACGAACAAAAACAGTGATAAAAAGTGACTAAGTGCTATATATGCTACCTTTATTATTTTATAAACCTTTTTGGTGCGACGCAGTCGTATACTTTATTAAAAAGCCACCGCTTGTGAGGGGAACACTGCCCTTATATTATGCGTGAATACACAGATGCAGGTATCAATGTAGCAAGCACTGTGTGCCTATAATGTAACGTGAATGAACACACCTACTCGTAAAAAACTATTTGGTAATCATGCCCCAATAGTAATCATCCCAAAGAACTTTAATCGTATGTGCCTCAGTCTCACACATAGACACTCGGTGCATCTTACAGAGTTTCACTTTTTTAATGGTGCATAATACACTCATTTCACCACCATCCCAGGGTATCAGTTACCTTTTTAATCCTGACAAGGGAATCCAAGAATAAAAATATTATTGGGATATCCCTTAGTTTTAGACTTATTATCTGCACCTTATCTTGGATCCTTCTTTTCCTTTTCTATTTGTTTGTATTGTCTCCCCCACCCTATTGCTCCGCCTCAAGCATTGGTCTGCGCTGAGGCGTCGCAGCAGCCCTATGATGAAGCATGCCACAATTCGCTGTGGGTGAGGGCAGTTTTTACAAAGTGATGTGCTTTGCTACACCTTTACTGTAGATTGTGACTATAGAAATATTGCGACTATAGGAACCTTACTTCTTTTCTGTGTGTTGCTACTTACCTTGAGGAGGTCGAAGTAAGGTGCTATCCTCCTCCCCACTTCCTTGTGTGTTGAGTCTAGGTACATTGGGCCTACCATAGGGGTGACTTAAATGTAAGAAAAGGGAAGGTTAGGGTCTGGCAAGTGAGCGCACTTGCCAGGTCAACATGGCAGTTAACTGCGCACAGACAATGCAGTTGCAGGTCTGAGATACCTTTTCAGGGCTTCTGATGTGGGTGGCACAATCAGTGCTGCAGGCCCACTAGTAGCATTTGATCTACAGGCCCTGGCACACTGAGTGTACTTTACTAGGGACTTACCAGTAAATCAAATATGCCAATCAGGGAGTACCAATTGTAATATCTGAAAGAGACACGTTAGTGACAGATTCCTTACCTTAGAATATCCCCAGGCGTCAGGCTGGATCCGGAAAGTTTTTGCGTAGCAGTACCCTTGCGCGTCGGTAGGCGGCGTCGTGCGGCTCCGCGTCCGTCGTCGGCGTCGTGATCGCCGGGATGACGTCGCGGGCAGTACTTAGACGCCGCCCTGCGCGCTGACGTCAGTTCTTCTTTTTCCACGCCAGTAAGCGCAGATCCGGGAAGAGCAGTGCCCTAGTCAATTTTTGACTACATTTTTGGTGAATTTTTTCACTGTTTCTTTTCGAGTCTTCTCGACTCCTAGGTGTCGGTAGGGATGCCCGGCTTCAAGCCATGCGGTGCCTGTGGTCGAATGATGTCGATCACAGACCCGCACTTAGAGTGTCTCTACTGTCTCGGCCGAGACCACGACACGAAGTCGTGCCCTGACTGCCGGAAACTTCACCCGAAGGCTTTGCGAGAGCGGTCTCGAAAGCTCCTGGAGGTCCGGCAGTCGGCTCCGCGCCGCACCAAGCCCCGGTCCCGTGAGAGGTCGAGGGGCCGGTCGCGGAGCCCCGCCGGTCGTCGGAGTCCAAGTTTTCGCGCTCCTCGGGTAAGTCGAAGCACAAGAAGTCTAAGAAGCACCATCGCTCTAAGACTTCGCCGCCGGTCTCTCGACTCGGCTGAGGCCCCTGTCGGCACCGTCCCCGCGGCTCCGGATGTGCCTGTGGCGCCGCCCCCGCATTACCCGTCCTTCCCGGGTTCGGGGGCGACTCCGGCCGAGATACAGGAATTCCTGTCGGCCATGGCCCGCCTCTTCAGGCCTCAAGGTCCCTCCGGTGCGCCTTCGGGCCCCGCGGGCCCTGATGGGGTTGCTCCGGCGTTGCCGACGACTCCGGTCCCGGCGTCGCCTGTCCCGCCAGCCTTGATCCCGGCTCCGGCCCCGGCCTCTATCCCGGCTTCGGTGGTACCGCAACCCCGATCGACGCCGGTTGACCTAACCACGCCTCCGCCGATCTCCCCGGTGCCGTTCCCGACGCCGCCCGGGGCTCCGGGCGGCGTCGTTCCCCGGTTCTCTCCAGTTCCGGACATGGAGCCGGACCGACGTCGCCGTCGACGCCGGCTCCGGCGCCGATGAGACCTTGGGTCCCAGATGTCCCTCCTCCTCCATATTTTGAACCAGAGGAGGACCAGGAGAGCTGGGAGGGGTCGGAAGACCCTCTCACACAGCAGTGTGAGTATGATCAGGACTGGGCAGAGGAGCTTGGGGATGCCAGTGGTCTAGACACTTCCCCTGACACTGGCATGCTGTCTCCTCCCGTGGCTACGGAGGAGGGAGCAAACTTCGCAACGGTGTTGCGTGAGAGCAGCTGGAGCCTTGCACCTCCAATTGCCTACTGTGTCTGTCAGGACTAATCTCCTGACCGAAGTGCTTCAGCCGGCAGCTTCCTCTTCGGAGACTGTGCTGCCGTTTAATGATGCACTATCTGACGTTCTTTTGGGCACCTGGTCCAAGCCCACCACGGGCACCTGTGGATAGGAACGTGGCCCGATGCCATCGCCCTGCTCCGGGCGACCCCTTGTTCCTCTCTCAACATCCCACCCCGAGAGCTTGGTTGTCCAAGCCTCTGCCTCCCAAACCGCCTTCCCTACCGCCCTCCGGATAGGGAATCCAAACGCCTGGACCAATTTGGGAAGAAGGCTTTTTCTTCCTCCAGTGCTGGCTTGCGGTCCGTCAACACCGCTTGCCTTTTGGGCCGATATACCCACTCCCTGTGGGATTCGGTGGCGACTGTTTTGCCACAGTGTTCTGAGGAGGTCCAGACACCTCTTACCCGCGCCATTGCGGAAGGTAGAGATGCGGCTAAATACACCATACGTTGTGGCCTTGATACCGCCGACTCGCTGGGCAGATCGCTTGCAACGACGGTGGCGCTGCGTCGCCACGCCTGGCTGAGAACAACTGGTTTCTCGGGTGATGTCCAGAATACACTCATGGACATGCCCTTTGATGGAGTCGGTCTTTTTGGTTCCGAAGCAGACCATGCGCTGGAGCGTTTTAAGGACTCACGGGCTACTGCCAAGTCCCTGGGCCTTTCTGTTGTGCGCCCTCCGCTAACCTCTGCTTTTCGCCCCTTTCGTGGCCACGGAAGGGGCGCCCAGTCACGTCTGCAGACCAGCCACCGGCCCGCGCAGCAAGCGTCTTCGCGTGGCCGGGGACGTGGCTACCGCCGTGGCGGTTCGGGCAACCAGCGTGCGGGTCAGGCCACCACCTCTGCCCCGTCCGCGGCCTCCAAGCCCTCCTAGTCCCTCCTTTCAGGTGCACAGCACGCCAGTAGGGGGCAGGGTCCGCCATCACCTTCAACACTGGCGTGCCATCACCTCGGACAGGTGGGTATTGGACATTGTCCGAAGGGGCTACTCCCTCCCCTTCGAGACCACCCCCCCAGCCATGCCACCTCAATTCCACCGCATGTCAGGGGATCACTTGGTGCTTCTGCAGAAGGAAGTCACGGCCCTCTTGGCCAAGAGGGCCATCGAGCATGTTCCGACCCCAGAAGTAGGACGTGGTTGCTACTCCCACTACTTTCTGGTGCCCAAAAGGACAAGGAGGACATGCGTCCTATCTTGGACCTCCGGAACGTCAATCGCTTCCTCCGGAAGGAGAAGTTCAAGATGCTCACCCTAGCTCAGGTCTTGACTGCCCTCGACCCTGGAGACTGGTTGGTAGCGTTGGACTTGCAGGACGCTTATTTTCACATCCCCGTCCTGCCGGCCCACCGGCGTTACCTTCGGTTCACGGTAGTCCTCGAGCATTTTCAGTTCACCGTGCTCCCCTTTGGCCTTACAAGTGCCCCTCGGGTGTTCACGAAAGTGATGGCGGTGGTCGCAGCTCATCTGCGCCGGGCAGGGGTTCCAGTCTTCCCCTATCTCGACGACTGGCTGCTGAAGGCGGGCTCGTCCCAGGCAGTCGTCTCCCACCTCCAGACTACGGCCGAACTGCTGCACTCGCTGGGGTTCTCCATCAATGTGCCGAAGTCGCATCTGATTCCTTCTCCACAGCTCCTTTTCATTGGAGCAGTTCTGGACACGACGCAGTTTCGGGCCTATCCTCCCGAACGGCGAGTCCGGGGATATTCAGGCTATGATTCCGATCTTTCAGCCTTTATCCTGGGTTTCGGCACGGATGACCCTGAGGCTGCTGGGCCTCATGGCCTCCTGCATCCTGCTGGTCGATCATGCCAGATGGCATATGCGGGCTCTGCAGTGGGACCTGAAGTTCCAGTGGGCGCAGCACCAGGGCAATCTGTCCGATCACGTTCAGATCTCGGAGGGGACTGCAAGACAGTTGCAGTGGTGGCTCTCGAACCGGCAATGGGTCATGGGCAGGTCCCTCTCCCTTCCCCAGCCAGAGCACACAGTTGTGACGGATGCGTCCCTTCTGGGATGGGGCGGTCACATGGGAGAGGCGGAGATCAGAGGCCTCTGGTCTCCGGCGGAGTCCCGGCTCCATATCAACCTTCTGGAGCGCCGGGCGATCCGACTTGCACTCAAGGCATTCCTTCCCTCTGTCAAAGGGAAAGTAGTGCAGGTGTTCACAGACAACACCACCGCCATGTGGTACTGCAACAAGCAAGGCGGGGTGGGGTCGTGGACCCTATGTCAGGAGGCTCTGCGCCTCTGGACATGGCTGGAACATCAGGGCATTTTCCTGATGGTTCAACACCTGGCAGGTTCCCTGAACGCCAGGGCGGACGAACCTGCAGCCGCAGGTGCATGATGGAACACGAATGGCGTCTTCACTCGGAAGAGGCGCAAGGACTCTTTCTACAGTGGGGAGAGCCTTGGTTAGATCTATTCGCCACCGAAGAGAACGCGCAATGTCATCAGTTCTGCGCGTTGGAATTTCCAAGGCAGCACTCGCCGGCGACGCTTTTCGTCGTGAGTGGAGTTGCGGTCTGTTGTACGCTTTTCTGCCTATACCACTTCTACCCAGAGTGTTGAAGAAGATTCGGCGCGACCGGGCCCAAGTCATCCTTGTGGCTCCGGACTGGGCTCGAAGAGTTTGGTATCCCGAGCTACTCAGTATGAGCGTCGATCCCCGATCTGTCTGCCTCTTCGGGAGGATCTTCTGTCGCAGCAGCAGGGGACGGTCCTCCACCCGAACCTGTCCAGCCTCCACCTGCTTGCGTGGAGATTGAGCGGCGGCAGTTGATTCCTTTCGACTTGCCTCCCGAAGTTTGTGATGTGATTCTGGCAGCCAGGCGTCCCTCCACTAAGGTGGTATACGCCTGCAGGTGGAACAAGTTTGTGGCATGGTGCACAGCAAAGGCTGTGAATCCCCTTTCTGCCCCTCTTTCTGAGGTTCTTCTGTTCCTTCTTTCCCTGGCCCAACAGGGTTCTGCCCTGGGTACCATCAAGGGCTATCTTTGTGCCATCTCGGCCTTCCTCAGGCTTCCTGATCAGCCCTCCCTTTTCAAGTCCCCTGTTGTTAACAGGTTTCTAAAGGGCATTACACACCTCTTCCCTCCTGTTCCGTTTGTGATGCCTCAGTGGGACTTGAACTTGGTTCTTACCTTTCTTATGTGCGCTCCCTTTGAGCCTCTACATAACTGTCCTCTTCGTCTTCTGACTCTGAAGACAGCCTTTCTGGTGGCCATCACCTCCGCTCGGCGGGTGAGTGAGCTCCAGGCTCTTTCATGCAAACCTCCCTTTCTGTCTGTTCATCCAGACAAGGTTGTTCTTCGGACGCGTCCGTCCTTCTTGCCAAAGGTGGTTACTGCCTTCCACATTGGGCAGACCATCACTTTGCCCACCTTCTTTCCGCCTCCGCATCCTTCCAGAGAGGAAGAGAGGCTCCACCGTCTGGACCCAAAACGTGCGCTTTCCTTTTATATCAACCGCACACAACACTTCCGGGTGGATGACCAGCTCTTTGTTGGCTACGTGGGCGATAAAAACGGTCGGGCGGTGCACAAGAGAACCATCTCCCGCTGGGTAACCTTGTGTATCAAAGCCTGCTATTCTTTGGCTAAGAAGGAGCGCGTGCCCATTCCACCAGGGCAACGGCTGCTACCACGGCTTTAGGCCGCGGTGTTCCGCTGCAGGATATCTGTCAGGCAGCTACCTGGGCCTCGCTGCACACATTTACAAAGCATTACTGCCTTGACAGTCAGGTCCGGAGGGACGGCTTCTTTGGCCGTTCTGTCCTCCGGGACTTCCTTGTCTGATCTTTGTTCGCAGACCCACCACTGGGGTTGGTATGGCTGGGGTATCTATTCTAAGGTAAGGAATCTGTCACTAACGTGTCTCTTTCAGATGCACAAGTTACTAACTTGTGTAACGATATATCTGTAAGAGACAGTAGTTAGTGACAGATTCCTTACCGCCCCACCCATCCTCCCCATTCTGCGAACTGATTTCTAGGGTTAAGGACATCCCTTTCAGGGCCCTAGTATTTTTCAGACACCTATGTCAGCTTCTTGCATGGCTCTGCGTTCCTGGCGCGGAAAGTCGTGTACAGAACTGACGTCAGCGCGCAGGGGCGGCGTCTAAGTACTGCCCGCGACGTCATCCCGGCGATCACGACGCCGACGACGGACGCGGAGCCGCACGACGCCGCCTACCGATGCGCAAGGGTACTGCTACGCAAAAACTTTCCGGATCCAGTCTGACGCCTGGAGATATTCTAAGGTAAGGAATCTGTCACCCACTACTGTCTCTTACAGATATATCGTTACACAAGTTAGTAACTTGTGCAACAGTTTACACAGGGAACACTTGCACTTTGACACTGATCAGCAGTGGCAAAGTGCCCAAAGCATCTAATCCAGCAAAATCGAAATCCAGCACAGTATCTAAAATACAGGAGGTAGGCAATAGTCAGGGGAAACCACGCCAAAGATGCCAAGTCCAACGCTTAAATAGTAAGATATTGGCCAAAAGAGTAACATTACTCATGAGCCAGATGACGCTTCCTTACCATGCAGTCTTTATTCCCAGGAGAGCAGCATCAAACAATTTACATAAGTTGGTTGCAGTTTGCACCAAATCAACCCAGATCTCCCATCTGTCTGTGTTTCTAGATGCGGAGAAGACATTTGATTCCCTGGAGTGCCCGTTTTTATGAACACTATTTGAAAGAACAGGTTTATGGATATACTTTCTACACCTAGTGAATGTTTTATACATGAAACTCACTCCATTGATGGCAATTTGTCGCGCCTGATGGTTATTGTTAGGAGAAAGTGGCACGAGTGCCTCCTTTACCAACTCCTTTTTGCTTTAGCAATGGAGGCATAAACTATGTGGGCTTCATACTCATAGGGGAATAGGGTTCGCCACCCTTTACCTCCTGATCTCCATATACACTGACACAAACTGTTTTCCTTGAAACTTCTGGAGATCACTCGCTTCCAGTAATTTGCGAAGTTATAAGATTTTGACCACATTCTGGAGTATCCATTAACTGGGG
The DNA here is from genome assembly GCA_963921515.1 of Calotriton arnoldi. Lineage (NCBI taxonomy): Eukaryota > Metazoa > Chordata > Amphibia > Caudata > Salamandridae > Calotriton > Calotriton arnoldi. Next base: position 1,807,688 of record CAWUFW010001269.1, read on the forward strand.
CAAATTTTTCCCTTCGACTGCAGTGACAACACCGAATATCTGCTCAGATTGTGTATGGACTCTGTTTCCTACTTGGGGATAGAGATCCATAAAATGTGTGAGTCTATCTCACTGATAACTATGATCCAGTGATATACTGGTTGTGCATGCAGATAGACAGTGGATAAGAATACCTCTATTAATGGCTGGCAGGATTGATGTTATAAGGAAAATGGTGCTGCCAAATCTGTTATATAACTATTTCTTAATATACCTACTCTGCCCACAGGAGTTTTTTTGCCACACTGAGGTTGCAACTCATCAGACTAGTCTTGGGTGGGGGCAGGCAACCAAGCATCCTCTAGTGAGAGCTTACGCTTCCTTATGACGGACGTTTTTGCTGTGTCAGATCTAGCACATTGCTTCTATGTGGCACAAGCCCATTTTGCAATTCATTGGTTCCACCCTATGCCATGGGCACCACATATAGTTGCTGAAAAAGAAAGAGTAGAACATCGTATGTTTGCAGACAATTCTGGTGACCAGCCCGACTGTAAATTGGAGTACTATAAATCCAGTAGGATCATGAACAGTGCTTTGTACAAACTAATGAGGTAGGTTGGAAAAATAGTCTAAACTCCCCTGGTGCGAAGGGATAACGTGGCCATTCCACTCACCAATGAAAAAGTGGTTGAACAATCCCCAAGTAAGAAGGGGATGAATCTCAGGGGTAGGAGGGCACCTTTTATAGATGTTAATTTGTAGTGAAAGTGAATGCTTCTCCTTGGATATATTTACATCCCTTAGGCAGTGGCATACATTACAATATAATTTCTCATATTTTCCAGTAAAGCCGTAAGAATAAGAATTTCTAACACACTGGAACAAGACCCAGTGTGCGGAATCGGGTCACTAACTTATATAACATGAGTAATAACTCTAAAATTGATGTCCCTATAATAGCCAGAAGTAGATGGGATGGAGACTTGGGGTCTGAGATTACCAGTGTTTGCTGGGCTCGACATTCTGGTGGAAGAACAATGTTCATATCCCCTTCACATATGCCCAAATTGCTGCAATTAAAATACCTGCATCCTATATATTGCACACTAGTCACTCTGCATAAAGTTGACCCCACGTCTAGTCCTGCGTGCCTTAGATGTCATGCCTTGTAGGCTGACTTCCTGCATCTAACCTGGTACTGCCAACAGATTCAGGCATTTTGGGTAGTGGTGACGGCAGTGATCCCTGATACTGCTGGCTTGGTGATAGAGACTTCCCATTGTCATCGTTGCAGGGGTTTGCCAAACTGACTTCAATAATTATGAGTCCTACAGCTGCTGACCCATGAGGTACATTGTCCTTTTAGAGAACATCGTGTTGGCTAAGAGAATAATGAAGGGTAGAGGACAAATACATATATGCCTAAATAATGCATCTAATAATAGGTTGGGGGAAGGGGTAATGGAAGGCGACTGTACGCTGCTGCCTCAGACCCCAGTGTTACTGAACTGTCCACAGAAACACAGAGACAAGTCTGCTTTCTGTCAGACAACAAGAGACTTTCTTGGTCATGATCTGTGTGGCTGGATCTGGTTGCCCACATGGGTGAGCTGTTGAGTGAGCTTCATATTCTGAAGCAATAATGTACTAGTACTTTGTTTGATGTCACATAATTTTTGTGTGGTTTGTTATATCAAAAAACCTAATAAAACTCTGAAATAATTGGCTTTTTGATGGGGATTTCTGTGAGCAGCAGGTCAGTCAGGATAGTGTAAACTGACATTGGAAGTTATTGACGCCTCAGTGTAAACAACCTTTTAGCAAACAGCTTATCAAGGTATCCCAAGTGTGAGTGCATAGATACACTTGGGCTGGTCAAAAAAAAAAAAAAATGTAAGTAAGTCCGTTTTTATATAGCGCAGCTACTCACCCTTACGGGTCTCAAGGCGCTGGGGGCCGTCGTGGAAATTAAGTGAGCTATTGCCCAGAGTCACATGGTGCTGAGCTGCCGCCGGAGCCGGGGATCGAACCGTGAACCCTGTGCTCCGAAGTCAGCTGCCCTGGCCGCTGCACCACACCTCTCCACCTGGTCAAGGCACCAGCCGCGATCTCCCGCTATCTCCAAAAGTCTTGGAGAGCTAAAGAGCGGCACAAAGGAAGCTTAACTTCATTGGACGTTTATCCCTTTTGAACAGCTTCAGCGGACCCTCATGAATAGCACACTTTCTCATCAAACCTGAACTTCTGTCTGAGAAGAGTTTCATGCAGAGCACCATGATCCTTCAATTCCACCCCTTAGGGCCACTAAACCCTGAATAGGATTGTGCTACTGCTACCACTTATGAGTGATATCTTTGCTGATGCGAGGGATGAAAGCAGGCAGGCCATAAGTAGGATCCCACGCTTATGATGCTTAAAAGAACTAAGATAGTGGGTCAGGAGAAAGGGTCTCTCCCGAGTTAGGTGAAATGGATAGCTGATGGTCCCCTGATTGGCAATGACGAACCCAGGCACCTCAGGTCATCAGAATGGAGCACATCCCCTAGAGTCACTGTTAGTTCCTGTCATGCCTACAGAAGATGCAGTTTGAATACCCCTGCGCCTCTCTTAAGGGTATATAGACAGTTACCACCTAGAGTGATCATAAATTTGATCAGCTTCACATGTAACGGACCTTAAATAGGAAGGAGATTAGTCCTGAATGTAACTGCCACAACACGCTTTTAGATTTGAGTGGGCCTTTGACATGAAGGTGGGGAGATATTACCTCTTCAGGGACATATAAGATGCTGAATGGATGGAATGGATAGATCTCCAGGTGTTGTACTATGACTGCCCATTCTCCAACTGAACCGATGCTTTTGTCAGTTTCTTTGGCAGGGCAAGCTTGGGAGTTTGTCTTCGTACTTTTCTACCTATCATGAGTACATTGTCTGTTACACCAGCCTCGGAAGCCTGTAGTAGCCGTCCTTATCAACTGATAGGGTGCCTAGACCATATCTTCTCCATGTGCTGGACAAAAAAGCAACTTTGGAGCCAGGTGATGATGATTTCCAAAACTTTGGTTTCATCTTGAACTGGGATAGTTTTGAGGTAATCTCCATTCATAGGACACTTCCTGGGATTCATGGAGGATTTGGTGGCTGCCACTATGAGTCTTCCAAAGGTGAGGATCACTATAATGGAGTTAAGAAAGATTCTTCTGTTAGACGGCTGGCGAGAGTGGACAATAACTATCAAAAGACAAAAATAATAAGCATCTGGCGCACTTAAGATTTTTACACCAGGAAGAAAATAATATTGTGATATAATATAACCATACGGGTAGAAGTATTAGCTGTACTTCTCAGTAAAGCATATTAAATTCACCTGTAAGTAGTATCATGTCATCTTAAAGAAATCAAGATGAAATGGAGGTTAGTAGACACATAATAGGGAGTATAAATGGGAGTGGTGCCCACACGGTAAATAAGTATTGATTTTCAAGAAACTGTGATAATTCGAAACAGTATGTAGATCGTCCATACACAGTGTAAATGCATTGGTCATAATGTTCTTAAGGCTTTCAGAAATTTGGTTGAAGAAGTCCTCATCCTCTCAAGACAAAATGCCGCACTCCATTGAGGCTAAAGATTACATTTCTGTTAGCAAAGTTCACTTCATGATATCAAAGTGAAAAAAGAAAGCATATTCTCATGTACTACAATGCTCTGGAAATTAAGATAGTTTAACAATATTTTCACATTGGTGAAATCCTGCATAAAATGAAGATGCAGCAGGATATAATTGCTCCACATCTTTCGATGTCAAGGTTTCCAGCTATGGTCAATAAGCATATTCTGCACTACCTACAGACCTTTGATATGTTTGACCACAAATGTTTCAGATAAAGTTGTGACAAACTATTATCTCCTCAGAAACATATGTATCGTAAATAATTATTGAAGAGGGGGACGGTATCTGTTATTTTTTCTTTGTATAGCAGACTACAATTATATTGTTTTCTTTATGTATTGAGATTGTGTGAAGACCTGTATTGTACAGTGCCATGGGCTGTTTGTTACATTTCTTTTTGTGCAATTATATTTCATGTGGGTGGCGTTTTCTGGAAATTAATGGGCCTTAAAAAAATTCTGATGGCACCTTCTAGTCGATACAAATCATTTGCACACTCCTAATGCCACAGAGCCTCACAAATCAATCAAACTTTCATAGAATTATGAGTGTAGTGTGGTATTTTGTCAAAAAAATGTAATGTTTAGGTACTGATTTAGTTAATCTAGGCAAGCAGTTGGTTATAAAATTCTGCTGCCCATTATTTTACAGATTGTTTGGTTGTCACCAACTACGAAGTAGGATGCCTTTTGGTGGAGAAGTTTAAAGGGTTTGACACGATTTTGGAGAATGTACTACATACTTTCACTGACATTAACATTCCCTGTCCATGCAGTCCACAGGTGACCAAGCACTGGAGGTGCTGCAGTACCTCTTATCTAATGATCTGGATGTTCCCGTGGGACACATCGTTCACACAGGGATGCTGAACCCAAAGGGTGGTTACGAGAATGACTGCAGTGTAGCCCGACTGAACAAGCGCAGGTATGTTTCATTACATCACTTCCATTCATTAAGGAGTGTCAGTAGGCTGATTTGTTCTGTTCTGTGTGCTCGGGCATGAATGGATTGTAAATCATTAACCCTGCTTTTCTGTTTCAGCTTCTTCATGATTTCTCCCACTGACCAGCAAGTTCACTGTTGGGCCTGGCTGAAGCAACACATGTCTATTGACAGTGACCTCTTCTTGGAGGACGTGACTTGGAAGTACACTGGTAAGGGATAGGAAAGCTGACTGAAACAGGTGGTGTGTTAGTCTCATTTGAGAACTGAACTGTGCCCTGTTCTTTGTCATCTAAAGCTTTTTTGGTAGAAAATCCAGCTGCCACAAACTGAAAATAGGTTTGGCTGTTAAATAGGAAAGAAGGGACATTTCAGCTTTTCTTTAATTTCACTGTAAAAATATATATTTGTGTCGCAACATTTTTACATCATGTTCCTTTAACACACCTTCTTTCTCTTCTACCAGCTCTCAATCTGATTGGTCCACGTGCTGTGGATGTCCTGTCCGAGTTATCCTACGCTCCGATGACCCCTGACCATTTCCCTTCCCTCTTTTGCAAGGTTGGTTGCCATTTAATAGCTGTGAAATTACGCTATAGCATCACATATGAACTTGTTACATATCTTTAAATGTGCACATCTGTGTATTGCCACATTTCTGTATAACTTTATTTGTTAAAAAAATAACTAGTTCAAGAGTGTGGTGTTGAAGGGAGGCAATGCTGTAATTTAAAACTGTAAGTTTCAGTTGAATAGCTTGTATAAGCACGGTGAATGCTTACCTGACATCACAACTAAATCTTTGAAATTGCATTTAAGCCTTTTAAATAGCATTCAGCTAAGAACGTGGCATCATTTTTTTTAAAAACCGTTTTATTAAGTCATGTTATATAGCAACTGTTTTCCTGTATACAAAGTATATTTGTTTCCCAATTACTTGTTTTTACATGAATTATAATACCGAGATTACAAGTGTGGTAACATTCACACGATATATGTTGCGGTGCGAAGAACGTGGCATCATATAACTGAGTGGTACAGTATAAAGTGCATGAAATCAGAATGCGGCTTCCAATTGGGTAAAGTGAACCAGTGAAGGAAATAGTCAACTTCAGTCTTTAGATGGAAGAATGTGATAGATACTAGTTCCACAGCTTCCAACTCTAATCACTTTCAGTCTGCAGATGGAGCAGAGTTGATCAAGAGAATGGTCAATCAAAGAGAGTCTCATGGTTGATATATAGTTGAAGAAGTGTCAGAGGGTGTCATGATGGATGAGAGACCTGGTAACTAATCTCCTTCCGGGTTTCAACTTGGGTTGTGAGATAACGTAGATAGCAAGCACTTTAATTACAAGAAACTCACCGAGAGTTGTTTGATCTGTCAAAAGATTCAAGCTAAGGAGGCATCCACGTTTATTTTACTCTTACTTATGAAATGGAAATGGAAACACAATAACACAGTATAAAAAAGAAATCTATAAAATAATGATGTAAGTCCATATTTTGGAACGGGCAAACAATGTGCCTTCCAGCGCTTTCTGCACTGGCAAGCACTTGATGAGTGTCAGACCACAAACTGTTTCATTCTCAAGAAGAACTGTAACCAAATGTAGTTCCATGAGACTTGGGAACAACAAGCATTCCCTTTCTTGTAGACTGAAGGGCAGAATAATAATCATCTCAGTAAAAAGATCAGGCTCTGCAGAAAATAAAAAGTGATGGGTGAAATGACTGAACTAATTTCAGCCACTGGTAATTACTCTGGGCTTTATTCCACTTCATAATTTTTTGCTGCCTATGCCACTCTGCACAGAGACCAGCTTTGTGTAAATCAGCCTTAATAATGCTCTAATAAGAACAGTATTGCCTGCCTGCCCTGCCACGTCCCCTCCAAATGAGAGCACACAGAATCCCAGACCAGCTTACTCCTTGCAGAACATTGAAAGCCACTAAGTGCAGCCTTAGTCAAATGCGTATTATCACCGTAAATTAATGCAGGTTACCGAGAATGCTTACAGTCTGCTGGGAGGGCAAAACACGTCATAGGATTTGAGTAGAATCGGTCTGCTGCATCTAGAGTACATGCAGAATTCCAGAATTGAGCCCTATACGTACAGCTGGCTTATAACTGTAATACATAGTGACAAAGATACGAACCATAGATTGATCCAGTGTGGATGAAAGTAGAACACAATCTTGGTAGAACCCAGTGAATGTCTGCATCTGGACCGAACCACAGATGCATCAGAAATTGCAGGTTGTCATCTTGTCCAAAAACGATGATTGTAACATATGTTTCATTAATATTAAATCTAGCTAGTACTGTACCAACTGTCATTCAGTTTGGCTCAAAAGACTTTATTTAAATTTACTGCATATGTGAAGTACCTCGTGCAGCTGTGATCCACCTCAGAGTCCTTCCAGTAGTAGAGAGGGGTGAATACAAACTAAGAAGAAGAATGTGAGGAAAAACATGGTTGATTCCATAGAGTAAGCAATTGCAGTTAAAATAAATGAAAAGACTTAATGGCCTCTAAATTAGTTGAGCGCTAGCTGTGATGTGCCTGAGTAGCAGTACCAGTCTGAGACATTTGAGCGTCCTGAGATGTACAGACCTTCCAGTGGAAGAGTACCAAAGAGCCTATGACTCTTGTATTTTCTTAGTCATAGGTTAGACAGAAGAGGTGGGTTGGTGAGACGTTCCAAAGCCTTGCATTTCTCAGTGCTTAATGGTGAGAATGTTCATAGAGAGTGGTGTAATATCATCCTTGAATTTTCAGGACCATGGTAATGAAAGGAGCAAGGTTTAAAAAGGTTTAAGTCGATAAATCTCATGTTGCAGGTGTCAGTTTGTGGGACTGATATTTGAAGTATGAAAGAATCTTTGAAATGTTCTTTTTTATCAGAGTGAAACCACAGAGGGGTTGGCAAACTGGTTTTGCTGTCTTGCCTGGTCCTTAAAGAGCACAATATGTTAGAGGCATGTGTGGCTGTAGATACACATGCTGTGCATACTCCTGCCATCTAGTGTTGGGTCCCGATGTGTGCCAGTTGTTTTTCTTAGAGGATGTCTTTCGAGTCATCAGTATAGTGACTCCTCCTGTTCCTGGTACCGTGCATGGTCATCCATTTCATTGTTAGATTGTTTTCTTTCCACCATCTGGTTCAGTACTGTGCTCCAGTTCGACACCGTCGCAGTGCTCTTTTTCTATTTCCCTCTGTCGATATTGTATTTCGATCACGTCTCCCTTACTCTGTCTCGGGTGGATATTTGGTTGCTTTGCTTGAGTGGGGTCCAGGTCGACAGCAGTTCCTCCTGGGCTTTGCCCTTCAGGGACTACTCTCCTCTCTGTCGCGTCTCTCCACCATGTCTCGACATTGATGGAACGGACGCCATTCAAATATTGCCCTCGCTGCCACGCGAAATATGCTTGGACTGGCTTCCATCAGTTCTGCAATTTGAGACTCCCGCCGAACACAAAAAAGCAGCCTGTGACCCCTGCCGCTCCTTCTGTTCCAAAAAGACTCTTCGTGACCGTTGGGCAGGCCGTCTCAAGATGTCACACAGGAGCTGTGACCACACCCCAGACCTCTTCCTATGTCCGAGTACTTCGAGGGGTAACATCATCAGCAACCATCGGCTGCAGATGAAGAGGCTTTCTCTTCCAAGGAGTGCTCCAATCTGGAGATCAAGGATCTCACACCAGCCCAATAGTCTGTTATTACGGCACTCCCTCTCCTTCATCGCCGCTCTCAATCGGAGCACCCTTTGCCAAAGGGCACACAGTAACCCTGGAGCACCAGAGACAAACCTTTGGGCCACCACTGCCTTCTGGCCATGGTTGGCACCGACAGACCGCATCAGACGCTCTGCCCAGCTCTGGTTCAGCTCCGGAGAAACCTTTGAGACCGTCTGCTTTGGCACCGACTACTCTGACACCGGCACCGAGCCGTCCCTCAGTGCTGAACACTTCTGCCTCAGAACCAACCAAAACCTTCGTACCAAAACCACCCTTGGAGCTGAAGACTTTGGCATCGACCAGCAGGACCGACGTCGGTGCCGGCGTGGTCTAACAGATTCTGTACAGACTGCAGGAGGAGATCAACACAAGGCAGAAACACCTGGTCATCCACCCCATAAGGGCTGGATCCTTGCCTGCTCTTCGGGGTCTTCTGCTGTTCCACCCTCGAAATGCCAGCTGTCCTTCAAGGAGGCCCTAGACATTCCTATTCCACTAGAGCAGTGCAGGAAGGCGTATAAGGCTACCAGCCCCTTACCCCACGCACAACCATCCCTTCCCATGTTCCCCAGCTTTTACCTTCTTCACCTGCTTCTCCAGGAGACCCTCCTGACATCACACCTCGGGTCTCCTCACTCTGACATGGATGGGCATGGGGGAGGGGACGGCACATTTGACCCCCCTCCGCAGGATAACCTATGGGACTCCTATGATGGTGACCCACCGGGGGACACAGACCCTAGCCTTACACTGCCTGTCCATCCCCTCCGGACAATTCCATGTCCTATCAGGAACTCATTGGTAGGGCTGCCTTACTCCATAAGGTAGATCTTCATTCAGAGCCCCCCAAAAAGAGGACTTCCTTTTTTAAACTCTCTCCTCCACTCGCTGCTCTACTCAGTACCTCCCCATGGTTAAGGGCATGCTGCTCCACACACCCGACATCTTCAAGTGCCCCTTCTGAGCCAGGATAATAACACCTAGAGTGGATTAAAAATATAAAGCCTCCCCTACTGACCTCATTTACATTCGTGACCAGCTCCTGCACGACTCTCTGGTGGTCACGACTGCTCGTAAGCGAGCCAACTCCCAGGACAGCGGTGATGCCCAGCCACCGGAGGAGAGTAAGTGCATAGATGCAGCGGACAAAAGGGTGGCCGCGCAATCGACCAACCAATTGCATATTGCCAGTTCAGTTGGCCTTCTTTTAAGATCTGATCGCGCCTACTGGGATCCAATACCTCCCAAAAGAGCACAGAAAGAGGGTAAATGAAATAGTCTCTGAGGGCAAGCAGATACAGAATACTACTATTCGCTGTGCCCTAGATGCCGCAGACACTGCTGCCAGGGGTGTTAATTCCAGCGTTCTTCTAAGCAGAGATGCCTGGCTCCATATCTCCGGCTTGAAGCGGAAGTTCAGCAGAACCAGTTGAACATGCCTTTGGTTGGCCAGCATCTCTTTGGCCTACATGTGGACCAAATGTTAGAAAAGATAAAAGATAAAGAGACCGCTAAGGCGATAGGTGCTCTTTAGACGTCTGCTCCCTGTGGCTCCTTTTGCCACACAACCCACCGTGGAGGCATGAAAACCACTTTCCCATACACTCCACATCCTACCATCGAACCCAGGGACACCAATCCTCTCGGAGGGGTTACTTTAGAGGGTCCTACAGAGGCAACTATTCTAAAGGCAGAGGTAAAGGTGGTTCCTCAAAAGGAGTTGCAGCCACCACCAAACCCTTACTTGCCTCTTCTCCCCCCTGACTACTGAACACCGGGTGGGGGTTGCCTCCAAGATTTCTTTCCCACATAGCAGACGACGCGTCACCTCAGACCATTTGATGTTGGATATTATCCAACATGGGATAATTGTCTGGAACTCACTTCCACGCTTCCCACCATTCCACCTCGCAAACATTGGCTCTCCCCTGAACACCAAAGGCTTCTGAAGTAAAAGGTCCAAGCACTCCTTCTCAAAAGGGCTATAGAACCCCTCCCTTACCATCAGCAGGGCACGGGAGTGTACTCTCTGTACTTCCTAATACCCAAAAAAGATGGGTCCCTCAGACCCATTCTGGACCTCGGGCCCCTAAACGAATTCATCCTTTCAGAACACTTCAAATGGTCACTCTCCAGGATGTCATTCCACTTCTCCAGCAAGGCGCCTCCATGGCCGCGCTTGAACTGAAGGACACCTACTTTCACAAACCAATACATCCGACTCATCGCCGATATTGCAGGTTTGTTGTCAGCCGAAAACATTACCAATTCAATTTGCTTCCCTTCTTGGTTACTACTGCACCCAGGGTGTTCACCATGTGCCTCGCGATGATGGCTGCACACCTGCGCAGACATGGCGTCCACGTCTTCCCTTAGCTGGTTGATGGTCTGATCAAGTATGCCACCCGCCAGCAATGCCGAAAACACACACAGGCCACAGTAGACCTTCAGGAGTTATGGTTTAGCATCAATGCCATAAAATCCCACCTCCAACCCCTCCAGATCCAGCCCTACTTGGGGGGGGGGGGGTCTTCTCAAGTTAGAGGTAGGCACAGCCTATACAAACCCTGCCAGGATCCAGTCCTTTCAGGCACTTCTCGCTCTTTTCTAACCAGGTCAACAGGTCACAGTCAGAACATTCATGCACTTCCTAGGCATGATGGCCTACTGCATTGCCATAATACCCCATGCCAGGTTACACATATGTCCGTTGCAGGAATGCCTAGCTCAACAGTGGTCTTAGGCAGAGAGTCATTGGGACGATCTAGTGTTGATTGGCTGCCGCACTTTCGCTCTCTGCAGTGTGGGAAATACCAGCAACCTGTTGCAGCAGCAGCCTTTCCTCGACCGAGGTCCACAGAGCACTGTTACAACCAACGCTTATCTTACGGGATGGGGTGCGCACTTACAGAACCTGACTGTCCAAGGCCACAGGGAGACCAGGCACCAGGGCCTCTATATCAACTACCTGCAACTCCTAGCCGTCCACCTAATAAAACTTTGCTACCTCACCTCATTGACAAGGCTGTTCTTATCCAGACAGACAATATGACAGCCATGTATTACCTTCAGAAACGGGGGGAGGCACACACTCGTCACAACTTTTGCAGCTATCCCAGAGCATTTGGCATGTGGCTCTCTGCCACAAAATCCATTTGCTTGGACATCGACTTTGCTGACCTCATCAGCAGGATGCATCAACAAGTCCACTAGTGGGAACTCCACCTGTACGTCCTCCTCTGCTTCTTCCTCAGATGGGGCTTCCCAGAAATGGATCTGTTCGCAACAGCAGAAAACGCCAAATGCCCAATCTTCGCCTCCAGGTTCCCACACCCCACAGTTCAGCCGCAATGTACTATGGATGAACTGGTCAGGGATATTTGCATACACTTTTCTGTCTCTCCCTCTCCCGTTTGTGATTCAGAGGGTTCGGCAGACATCCCTCACTGTCAACCTTGTGTCTCCCAAATGGCCCCACCAGCCCTGGTTCACAACTCTGCTCAAACTCTCTCTGGTTCTGCACGTAAGGCTCCCCCGCAATTCGGACCTTTTCACGCTCAACCATGGAGAAATCGGGCACACAGATACCAGGTCTCTCAACCTTGTGATTTGGCTCCTGAGGTCACAGAATCTGGGTACCTAAATGCACCTGAATGCATGAGGATTCTCAAGGAAGCGTGTAAATCTACCACCTGGGCCTGCTATGCGGCCAAGTGGAAGATATTTGTGTACAACTGTCACTGAAAAGATATTGATCCTTTTAAAGTCACAGTGCAGGATATTGTCTGCTACTTATTCCACTTGCAGGTTTCTGGTCTAGCCTTCACCTCCATACGACTACACCCGGCCACTGTGGCTGCCAACCCTTAAAATAGACAACACATCTCTCTCCTTAGGATTCCGGTCATTAAAGCTTTCATGGAGGGTCTCAAGAGGGTCATTCCTCCTCCGGTCCCACCGGCCCCGGCATGGAATCTCAACATTGTACTCAAAAGACTCATGGGCCCTCCGTTTGAGCCCCTTCACGCCTTCCTCCTTCAGTTACTCTCTTGGAAGGTGGAAGTTCTAGTTGCTATCACTTTACTAAAGCATGTTAGTGAGCTACAGGCATTGACCCTGGAAGAACCCTTCTTCCAAGTTCATAGGGATAGGGTTGTCCTACACACTACCCCCAAATTCATCCCTAAGGTGGTCTCTCACTTCCACCTTAACGAGTCCATTGAACTTCCTGTCTTTTTTCCCACAACCTGATTCAGTTGCGAAACAGGCTCTCCATACTTTAGATGTAAAACGAGTCCTCATGTACTACGTTGACTGTACCAAACCATTTAGGAAGACACAAAAACTCTTTATTGCTTTCTCCAAAACCCATAAAGGAAAGGCTCTGGTCAAGTCATGCATTGCCAGATGGATCGTTAGATGCATCTAGACATTCTATGGTAAAGCTAAGAGGACTCTACCATCTTCTTCTAGAGCCCACTCCATTCGGAAGAAAGGAGCCTCTGTGGCCTTCCTGGGGAACATCCCAATAGCTGACATCTTCAAAGCAGCTACTTGATCTACGCCACACACTTTCACAAAACTTTGCTGTGTGGATGAACTAGCCCGCTAACAAGCTAATGTTGCTCAGGCAGTGCTCCGTACTCTCCATTTCAATCTGCTGCAACACCCTCAGGCTATCCACTGCTTTTTGGGAGGACTGCCTTACAGTCTGTGCACAGCATGTGTATCTACAGTCGCACAGGCTTAGAACAAAAAATGTTACTTACTCTGTAATCATCTGTTCATGGCTTGTAGTGCTGTAAATTCACACGCGACCACTCTCCTTCCTAGACAGCTATGGCTGTTGCAGTATACTTTACTATCTTTTTTCCTCTTTCGCATGGACATCTCTCTATAAATCACTTCACATTGCGTCATCACCCGCCATGCGGGAAAACAATCTAACAATGGAACTGATGACCATGCGCATTACCATCAAGAATGACGATTCACTATACCTAGGCTTTCCTGTTTTCAGTTTCTATTTTTGGTAAATTCTGGTGGTTTTTTTTCAGTGTTTTCAGTACCTTGAAAAAACAGTGGTCATTAGTGGTTACATATTTTCGCACCATTAAAAACAACAAAAACAGTGTTTTTCCAGTGTTTGTTGAATGTTTTGCTTTTATTATTGCTTGCTTTCTGCACTGATATTGCATGTGTATAGACCGTGTGCGTACAGGGTATATGAGGTCCAAATAAATTTGTACAAATCAAACTTATTGTAGTACACCATACAATACTTCTTTAGTGAGTCTTTGGTCATGCACGCTCACTCTTTCCTTCTTATGTAAACGTTTATCTGTGAAAAGGCCCTCAACATTGGCACTTGAGACGGGCAACGCCAAAACAGATGGTATACAATTTGCTAACTCTGACCACAGACATAGCTTTCCATCCCAATACTGGTGCAACTGAAGCTTGCGATTCTCTGGAACAGGTTCTGCAACATATGCGTTGAACTGGGCGCATATGCCTTCAGTTATTAAAGTGGTGAAAAATGAAGCAGTACTTTTCAAATGCCGTAGAAAATTACCCTTAACGGAAGGGATCTAGAGATTGTGCAGACTACCTCAGTGAGGCTTCATTGACTTCAAATGCCATGGCTGGTAAAGGAACATTTCTATCCCTCATTCCAAGCCATTTCTCATGCACTGTAAAATAAAATTTCCTGAATTGCTCCTCAACGTTTCTTTGCTTACCAATTGGCAAGCATTCTAACATGGAACATGTTGCAGTGCCAAAGTCACTAAAAGTGTCGCCCGGCCTACTCTCAAGGAGATGTTTCACTTCTGCACCAATTACGCTGAACACTTGGTAAACAAGGGTGTTTTCAGTGTCTAGTTTTTGGATTATGTCCTTTACCGCAGTCATATTTTCCTGTAAAAATCTAAGAATGCAGTAGAGTGCTCTTTTTTTCACATCACTATCAATATGCGACCAAAGATCCTCACATTTCTTGCCTTTGGCATCCTCACTAAGAAACATTCTGTAAACGGTCGCCACATGGATAATATATAATTCATGGCCTCTAGTACTGAGAACCACTGGCTAAATGACACAGTTGGGATGACTCTTTCTTCCATTCCACACACAGCACAAAATGAGAAATATTTGCGTTTTAGTTCCCTTGCATAACGAAGCAGTGCACCAGAATGGACTACAAAGTCAGTAGCATTCTTCATTAACTCTGACGATTGTAAAGATGCTTTCAGCATACCATCTAGCAAGTGGCAAGGATCTCTTACAGGGAAGCACTTCAGGTATCGATTTTGACAGGTCATCACACAACTTTTTCATATACGTAGCTGATTTACTGCAAATACAAACAATATCCTCCAACGTTGCTGAACTTGGTAAATACGTTTTGCAGCAGCATTCCAAGTGACATGTTATCCAAACATCTGGTGTCATGTTTTCACCACTCTCCCACATGCTTGGTGACAGCACTCTTTTCACAGTCACTACACCTTGCATTAAATGTTTAAAGCTTGGGGTGTTTGGCAGTTCACCTACTATCAATACAGATTCGCTAAAAACGGGGCTGATGTATCAAAGGGTTTCATCCATCCTCTGTCTGTGGGTAAATGTGATGGTACATATTGGGAAAGATTCTTATGAAACCAGTCATTTTACCTATCAGTGAAAGAATCAAGCGTAGCCAAAATATCAAATATGATTTTGATAGTTCCTGATTCTCTACAGTTTATAAAATAATTAAATAAGACCAAAAAACATGCTTCTAAACCCTGCAACTTTAGACCAAAGACCACAAAACTGAAAAAAAGCAAAAGGAAGATGAAACAATATTTAGTGACATCCCTAAACAACAAAATTCAAGCAGAATCATGTTAGCCCAGTCTTTCTTGCTACTGCCTTTTATAACAATGTTACATTGTATTAGCCCCTTCAGAGCGAAATAAAAATGACTCTTTCACTCACTTTTTCCTTTCTTTGAATGGCATTTAGTTTGTCGTTGCGAAGGTGTTTTTTCCAGTGTTTATATGTTTACACTGTGAGGGCTATTTTTCTTTCGGTGGGGTTTTATCAGTTAATATAGGTTTAAACTTAAAACAGGATAGCCTAACTATACCTCATGACTCAAAAGACTTCTTTAAAGAAAAGCAACTTGCACACATCTGGGCCCAACACTATTCACATAGCATGTGAATCTACAGCACTACATGCCACAGACAGATACTTATAGGGTAAGTAACATTTTCCTTTCTATACCAATGGTTAGCTAGCTGTGGAAAAGAGCTTTTCCCATAGTTCTCGTGAGGAAGCAAGAGCAGACAATGCTAGTTATTTGTATATATGTATGTGTGTCCATAGGCACAGATTCACCTCTAAAGCAGCAGAGCTCTGTACAGGTAAGGTAAATAAGACCCAAATGCAGCAGGGATCTCTTTATACAGTTTCCAAAGATGGGTTACAGCTGACTTGTTTATTTAGGTATGATATGTTCCTTAAGTGTTGACTCTGCAGTGCCTTCCAAAAGTGGAGGAGGGAAAGACCTTATCAGATCTGCACTGGGATGGAATTCCAGGTCCTGGTTGCATTGCAGGTGAAACCTTGTCTTCTAGCTTTTTTCTTCATGCACTTATGCGCAAGTAGCATTGCTAAATTTGAGATCCTTTTTCCTGGGCCCCTAGAGAGCTTGAGCTTCCTCACTCTCAGTCTAGTGGTTTTTTGGACTTTGCCTTGAAATGATGCTGAAGTTTATGGAATTGGAGGAGAGGGGGACAGTGAAGCTACTTGCTCATGGGGTTGATTCAGTCTTCTTTCCTTCAGTTTTCTGATGAGGAGTGACACTGTAGAGTGCATATACTTCAAGAGAGTAACGTCCGATCCAGGGGCAAAAGAAAGCAGAGTGTTGCTTCTATTTAAGTAGGAACAGACTAAAGCTTGGAAAACTCGTCTCAAGTCAGGTTCCATGAGCTCGACTCTTTAAAGCATGGATAGTTATTTCTTTGTTCGACCTTAACTTCGTTCCATTTACTAGGTCTTGCATTTACTTTTCTGCCATTACTTCAACAACTCCCTTACTTTGTTATTACTGAGTTACACTGTCGGCGGCTGGTGACATTTGAAAGTGGTGGGGTGTAAATATTTTTGCGTACTGCGTCGCAGCGAGCGAGCCCGAACAACCTACGGGGGGTTCGGGGGGCTTCTCCCCCCGTGAAAATTTTGAAAAAAGAGTGGATAAATGGTGCATTTTCAAGCAAATTTGAGGAAGCAGGAAGGTTAATAGAGCAATACGAGCACTTAGAATATCTGCCCCCATCCATGACTTTCTGAACCATGACAGCTTGTTTCAAATCTGCCTGCACCCACCGCATGGCTGTGCCGCAAACTGTTGCATCATTACTGCCTGTGCCGGCACCCACTGCATGCTACACCACAGCTGCCTGCACCATTAGCCGCTTGTGCCACATCCCACAGATCTACACAGTCTGCTTCTATGTACATATCAATTGCAACTAGAGTTAGACCATGCCTGCACCGGAACGTCTCTGCTGTCCTGCCCGGCTTTAACATCCTACGGCATATTCTGTGTATCTTTTTTAATGTGATGGTGTTTATAGAAAGTGGACCGAAATGTGAGCATCGGGTCGGGTCGTTTATGGTGGGCCAGGTATAAACCAGGCACACTAGTCACGGTTTGCTCGTGAACATAAAAAGAGATTCGCCATAGCACAGATTACACTTAGATGGCAGAGTAGCAGCAACGCCTCCCCCAACATTGTCCACATCACATAAAAACGCTCTTTATCACATAAGAAGTATCCATGCCATGTAAACACTGTCTCCGCTCCTCAGAAGAGCCAGTGCCGCACAAGTGCGCTCTCATAGAAGAATTCTCTACACCATTCACTCGCTGATTGTACAGTATAAGAACTCCCTATGCATACAGGCATTCTCCTTGCCATATAACAATTCCACATAGATACAATATTCTTCATACCACGTAAGAACTCCCTATACCTGCAAGCGTTTTCCTTGCCATATAATAACCACCTCTACAGAACTACAAGCATTCCCCGTGCCACATAACCACTCCCTGTACATACTTGTATTCTCCATCTCAGAACGTCCAATACATACAAGCATCCTCCATGCCATTGCCATATAAGCACTGCCTATACATTCGCGCACTCTGCATGTCAAATAAGAACTCTCATGCCAGGTATAAACGCCCGGGGTATTTAAAAACTATCCAGACAGTATAAGGACTTTTCCCGCCTTATATGAGCTCTTCCCTTCATGTATGAACTGGCAAGACTTAAGAAATGTCCCACCGCGTAACAATTGTCCTGGCCATATAAATATTCTAGCAGCCATCTAAGACTTGTCACCACAATGTATGAACTGTGCGTACAATTGGTCAATGTAATATACATACATATGGCTACAATATAGAGTTCTGTCCAGCAAGGACTATTGGCTTTGCCAGTATTGATTTTGTAGTAAATAATTAATATTGCAAATGTCTCAATCATTCCTGTTATGTTCACCCTGTGTTAGACTAAGTTTAAAGTATGCATATACAAGAGTAATATGCTACACGAAAAAAATACAGAAACACAGCATCCTGGACATAGCTAACTCTCTTAGGGATTGTTAGATTAAGTGTAAGATTAAGCAAAACATTTCAAACATAAACGGGAATTAAATCACTGGCATGGAATACCTTACCTTAAAATACAGCAATTGCCAGGGTTCAATGGGCCCCGGTGCCACTGCACCTGCTGCACCATTGGTAGCTAAACTCCTGGAGTTATGCTAACCGGTACATCCCTGGTAAACAGTCAGCTGCCACACGTGTATGAATGCACGCTTCACGCCCCACACATTACCACTCTAACAGAACCCTCCACACACACCTCATAGCTACATATAGAAAAACATACCTTCAGATAGACATATAGGGTACATTTAAACTAGTTGTTATGATATACGTCACTTGGTGGTACACATAAATGCACTTAGATGCCGACAAACTGTCGGCCCGCTGCTGATTTGTAAATTCCAATCCAGAAACAGCGATAAATGCATACATAAACATAGAGGCGGCCACACACGTCAGCACTACCAGCAAACACCCACGGCTCCACGTCCGGAAAAATGCATCAAATGCCGCTAAAAACATGCCAAATGTAACACTCAAAGTACCCCTGATTACCACAGGAACGCCTCATAAAAAACGCACATACTCCCGAAAACAGCACCTCACTAACCACAGGACACACTGAACATCATTACACGTACTCATTCACGCACCCCTACAATACACAATCACACACACCTCAACGTACACAGTTAAACTGTGGAGGTTTTGCTGTCTTTTGAAATCAGATATATTTAGTGCTTTCACCTTTCAGAGGCAGGACCCGCCAAATACACAAGATATAAGCAAAAGGACTGCGCGCACCCACCGAAACTGACCGGAGGCACGAAAGTCTCGAGGACAGCATCAATGCACGCCTGATCTTTAGGGCACACACAGGGGGGTACCCAGCCTAAAGCACACCACATCTACAGGGCACACTAAAGCATTAACTGACTCTACCTCTTCAACACCCCGGCCATAGCACTCTCTGGCTTCAGTTCAAGTCCGAGGGCAATTTCGGCTCTAGCGTTCCATCACCATGCGCCCTTGTGCAAATCTCGGCTCTAGCGCTCCTTCACCATGCGCCCTTGTGCAAATCGCGGTTCCAGCGCTCAGCTCAGCCCATCAGTATACCAAAGGACGAGCACTCTATAATTGCACATTAAAAAGCTAGCACTCTTTTCACTAATTCACGCCAGGTTCTGACAGCCTGTCCCTTGGTGTGTCCTGGGCTTGTACCCCCATCCTGGGTGCGCATCTCTAGAGCATTCCGCCTCTAGCGCACATTTGGCCCTAGCACTGCTCCCCTCTCCAAGGGGTACACTGTGTCCTAAAACACGTCTGCGAGGGTACCATAGGCTCTCGTACCTTAGTCCTCTCTGTACCCAAGGATATACCACCTACTCCTTAGTGCACCGGTGCCTATCACTCTGAGCCGCTCTTTGTACGCTCGGATCTAGTACCATGTCTCTAGGCGCCCCCAAATCTTTAACTTCCATCCTGACCCCCAAACGTAGCACATTAGCCTTTAGTGCGGCGCAGCCTTCTTCGTGTACGTCGATGAACTACAAGGTCTAGCAACTTACTTCTAGGCAGTCGCAGCTCGCAATACTGGGGGGGGTCGCGCGGGGGGGAGCATTTAAAATAAAAATAAAACTAACTTACCTGACACTCCGCGCCGCCTCTGCGACTGCTCCTGGGCCGGGGTCCCGCGTTGGAGCGTACAGGAACAGCCGCGTCACAACCCCTCTCAGCCAATACTGACGCTGCTCCAGCAGCGCCAGAATTGGCTTAGCAGGGATACTCGCCGCCCGCCTGCCCATTAGGAGACCGAGGGTTGCGGCGTTGATCAACCCTCGCTCTCCTAATGCGCAGCCGCCAGCCAGACTCAACACTAGTGCGCATGACTGGGCTGGTCGGAAAAATTCTCCGACCTAAACCCAGCATGCGCACTCGTGCTGCTGCCTGCTGTGCGCTCCGCGCCACCCCCTGGCCTGACAATGCATGTCAGTCAGCATGACGCCGGACCGCCCACCCCCTTCAGACTCTGAAGGGGGTGGGCGGCTTGTGGGTCAACGCCCCAGCGCCCTAATGGACGCACCGCCACTGCTTTTACCAACAGCATCAGAAAAACCGCGCATAAGGCAATATTGTGTATAATTCTTTGTAAATTAATGTATTTCTGTTTTATGTAGGATTAGTATTAATGTAATTAAAAATAATTTAAACAAATTAAGTGTAAGAGCGTTAGAACAAGTTAGTTATTTAATTTAAAATAATTTTTTCAGAGGTGTGGATCAGATGGCGGTGGAGTGAGATGAGTCTCTCTGCTGCCCGATACTGCCGATTCAACGCCCCGCAGGGCCACTGGCTGGCATCACCCAGCAATCCAGTGAGCCAATGCTGCCTTGGGGTCCCTCTGAAGACCTGGAGGACGAAATTGCCTGTTAGTCCCGCCGATGGCTCCTGAATCCCCCAAGCGAATGTGACCCGGGAGCACCAAGATGGCGGCCGCGTAGGCTCCCGCCACGGATCTCGCTCCTTCCAGCCCAGTATTCTTGACTGTATGGGGATGCGCTGTTGATGAGTTGCCGCCCCCCTGACCGCCGGACAGCTCTTCCTAGAGGTCAGTTAGAATCACCGCGCCAGAGCTGCCAGGGGGATCCAGTGGTGAGAAATCCCGCCTCCCTCTACCAGAATGCAAAGCACCGGGCTCTGCCCAGCAGCTGCACTGACTCTTCCCCCTGCGGTCTCAGATGAGAGGCTACCCCAGCCCCTTGCCTTGCATTTCCAGCTCCCCCACCAAAGCCGCTGACAGCGCTCCTCCCGGACCTGGGCCACACAGCCACATAAAGACAGACAGTGGTGGCGGCCGGGGAGTGGCACCTGGGTCCCTAAATATCTAGGGGCCTCCCTCTCCCGCTGGCTGCCACCCCGCAAGCTGTCACAGGTGGCTAAAGGCTGTGGGTCCAACCCCAATATGGGCTAACCCGGCCCAACCTGAGAACGCCGAGACATCCTGCGCATACTGGATCAGTCCATCTGACACCCTGGAAATAGAAACTGCAACAGGCTGCATTCTCAGAGAGACGGGTAAGCCCTCATCGCCCAGCCCTGTAACGGCTCCCTCTCCAATACTTGTCACTTGCTTACCGATGCCTACCTCGGTGCAGAGACTGTACCTGGTAGCGCCCACACCCATTGGAGGCAGCAGGGTCCCCCCTAAGCTCTAGGTGTTCGTACTCGCTACCCGCCCCAGCCGCTGAAGCTTTCAAGCACACAGGTCTTGAGGTGTCTCCTCCAGTACGGAACTGTCTCTATATTTCTCCCCAGAGGCAACAAGCAGTGGCCTGCCATAATAAGGCGTGGGGATGGCGAACTGCTCTACAGCTCCCTGTGCTCCTACTCTCCAGCGTTTTCTACTGAGCCTGCTGATGCCCCACCGGCAGTGCAGGACCCTGCCCCAGTGGTCGTCCAGAACTAACTCGGGCGCAATCTGTCATAGCTCTCACTTCACACCGTTCCAAATGGCACTACGGCCTACTACTTCAGGGAGCTCCTCTACATGGTTCCTCCCAAATAACACAAACACGACAAGAGGCTGTCCAATTGACACTGTGCAGTCACGCATACTCCGATCTACCTTCGCTTTCTCTACAAAATGATGTCTTCAAAAGTCAAGCAGGACCAATCTGTCGGAGAAATACTCACCCACTCCACTCCGGTCCAGGGCAAAGAAACAGTGACAAGTTTTGAGCCCCTCACTCACCCTGAGCCAGAGTGACTGCCGGATGCGGGAGTTCAAACCAGTGACTGATTCTTACGCTCCGAGGAGATGTCCTATGTCTGGAGGCACCCCTTCAGGTTAATCTTCCGCTGGGAAGGTCAGCTTCATCAGTTGCTGTAGCTGAAAGAGTCAATGTAAAAGTAGAGATTTCTCTTGGATAGCGACTCACAAAGGTTCAAACTTCACTACATTCAGCCATATAGGGAGCATTCAAATATACTCAATCCACTTTTAATTCGGAACCCATAAAGCAACTATAAACACACACACAAAACTTTTATGGGTCTCACAAAAATTCATTTATTAAAAACACAATTAATAGAATCACAATTAAAACCAATAGGAACGATTAAAAAAATATATCAACAAATTTATACATATGACAAAAAGAGAAAATTATTCCAATATATATGAGAGACAAAAACAAGTGAAAACATTAAAAATCATCATAGCTGTATTAATGCGATTGAATCAATTGCGTTGGAGTCTATCAATCCTTATATGATTAGGCTCAAATGTTCCTCGAATTTAACAATACAAAAGGGGGGGTTTCGATGCGTTTCGATGGAATATGTAATTTTCTAAGCCACCTTCTTCAGGACATTTATTTCTAATGTCTCTCATAAGTTTAGCACAATGCCATATATGCCTGTTTAAAAAACAAACATAAAATATATCAAATATCACAATTCTATTGTGTATATAATCCATCAAAGTAACACGTATAACATCTTTATGGTTTAAAAAGTCATGCATACAAACAACATTTAAGAACATATATTTTGTATAAAAACAATGCCTTTATGCAGTTTATAATTGTTTTAAGGGCCCTTTTATCTATTACTAAACTCATTCACACTGCTGGCAATCAGCCACCATCATTCACTCTTCTTTTTTTCCTTTTTTCTTTCTTTTTTCTTTTTTGTTCAGTCCTCTTGTATATGGAGGCATACAAAGAACCTTCCTGACTGAGGTTTTAAAAAAATATATATTGATATGTCACAGAGTCCCCACCTCAAGACTTCTCATATATCCGGGGATTAGGCCTAAAGAGTTATCCTACAACCATTATTAATGGACTCTTAAAAACTGTTGCTTTGATTATGACAATATTTTTTGATAATTGTACATGGGGTTATCTTCCATTCACCTTTTCATGGTCCCATAAGGATATCTTTGTTTTGGGTTCGGTGCCCGCCCATCCCCCAGGGCTTATACTCTGCATGCATTTCCCCCCTCTAATGCGGCTCGCTCGGCCTTAGCATTCCCCTGACTGTCGAGGAAATTAAAGTTCCGAGCCTCAAATTTGGAGGCCTTAATTACCCTGCCAAAACGAAAGACGATTCTCTCCCTTCTAGAGCACCCTGGCAGCGACATCTGTCTACTCCAAGAAAAGGACGTTCACTGCATGCAATCCTGTTAGTTTCTTCGCCAGCTATGGCCCCCAATGCCTCAAAGCAAGGGGGGGTAGATATCTTGTTCTGCACGAGGTTTGGAGGGGGCATAGCATCTAAAGTGACTGAGAATACGGGACGCCTTCTTGCATATAGACTTTGACTTGGCACCTTTCATTTTACCCTGGCAAACATATTTGCACCCAATGATCAGCAAGAATTCTTCATCATCAAAGCCCTTTCTCCCATACTTCAGGCCCCAGATGCTGCCATACTTGTTGGAGGCGACTTAAACGTGTTCCTGAATAACGATCTAGACCGCTCTGGCCAACGCTCAGATCAAACGTGGGCTTTCACACCACAAGGTATAGGTTGGTTAGCAGACCGTGGCCTGGGCGATATCTGGCACACGAAATACCCTAATACAAAGGACTACACTTATTCAGCAGCACATAAAACGCGCACCCGTATTGATTATTTCCTAGCGACCTCAGCTCTCCAGATGCTAGTGAGTGATTCCTTCATAGCTCCCTGATCGCTCTCAGACAATGCACCTCTAAATCTCACCGCACATATTGATACAAGGCTAGCAAACCCCTCGCGCTGGCGCCTTAGGGAATCTTTACTCCATTCTCCCTCAACAGTTATAGCCATACGCAAGATGATCCTAGAATACCTACAGACCAATGATACTGACCAGGTCACACTGGTTTCCCTCTGGGAAGCATTGAAACTAGTAGTCCAAGGGGAATTCATTGCCATTTCCGCGTCTGAAAAACGCATCCGTTAAGAGAAACAGCGAATCCTTGAGCTGAAAGTCCTAGAGCTTGAGGCAATATACAAATGCACTGGGGCCCCACAGGTCTGGAGAGAGCTGGAACGAACACACTTGCTACTCAAACAATTAGATTTAGACAGAGCAGGACACTCCTTAGTCGGTCTAAAGCACAAGTTCTACCTTGGCAGTAATTGCTGCGTACGGCTGCTAGCGCATTGCTTGCGGGCCAAGATTCATTCTGGGTTCATCCAAGTGGTCCGCCCAACCCAGACCACAGAGGTGTGTTAAGACCAACAGATCACAGATTCATTCCAAAGTTTCTATAGAACTTCCTACACAGAAGCAGCAGGGGCTCCCGCCCACGCATCGGACTACCTCATAGCATGTCCACCAATACCCCCCGTTCCATCACAGGCAGCTGACTCCCTGGACAAACCTATACACATTGAAGAGTTAGTCTCAGCCATAGCGCGCCTAAAGCTATTGAAGTCCCCGGGGCCGGCTGGCTACCCCCTCAAAACTTTCCAAAACCTTTTGTCAAGAACTAGCCCCGGTCCTCACTCGACTCTAATTCCTTCGCCACTACAAGCTCCCTCACGGATTCCATGCTCAAAGCCTCGATCTCAGTTATCCCCAAACTGGGCAAAGATCTGACGTTATGTGGGTCTCACAGGGCCATATCTCTTCTGAATGTTGACGGCAAATTATTTACAAGCATATTAGCCCACCGCCTCAACCCCCCCATACCAGGACTGACCTATCCAGATCATGCTGGTTTCATACCAGTGCGCCAATGCGTAGACAACACTAGACGCACCTACCATCTGCTTGATAAATTGTCAAGAACACAAAAGGGGGCCCTTCTTCTCTCAATCAACGCGGAGAAGGTGTTTAATAGAGTCAATTGGCCCTACCTCTTCAGGACCCTGGAGCTTTTTGGCTTTGGCGACAGTTTCCTACAGTGTATAAAGAGCATCTACAGCTCCCCTATGGCAGCAGTGCATGTCAATAAACTCTCAACCCAACCTTTTCCTGTCCACTGCAGCACACAACAGGGCTGCCCCCTTTCTCCCCTCCTTTTTGCCCTGTATGTGGAGCCTCTCGCCCAACGCATACAGGCACACCCAGATATCACTGGTATCCGGTTTGGGGGGGGGGGCAGCACCTCATTAGCCTTTATGCCTTTATGCTGCCAAAGTGATCCTGGCCATCTTGAGCCCACAGGTATCTCTCCCTGCCTTGGTCATGGAACTCCAGACCTTTGGAACCTTCTCTGGCTTCATAGTCAACATGCAAAAATCACAAATTTTTAATCTTTCGTCTCACCTCTGACTGAAAACCTCTTACATGCTCAATTTCCATTTGACTGGGCCTGACTCCATCCCCTACCACCAACGTTTCCACTCCACTCATGTCAAGGAAAGCATATAGCATTAGCTTTAGTTGCGACACACCAGGTGTTCCTTGCTTTATTTGAAACTCACAGGAGCCCTCAACACACAACTTTGTTACACAGACTGTTCATTCTAGGCACGGAAAAGTTCTCATTAACAGTGGACCAGAGACCGGACGACTATGATATAGTTTGGGCTTCCTTCATACGCCTTCTATCTGCTGGATTCAATGAACTGCCGTGTTCGACCTACCTGAAATTACTTCGGCTGTTGCCTCTATCTGACCCCATCAACGGCTACCTCCACCTATACATCTTGAGCCACCGGCCCTAATGATTGATGACCTTTGACACAACGGACTGCTACCACTAACCACTTAACTACACCTTATGAAGGAATGGGGGGTTTGTTCTTAGGGTTTCTTGTATTTTCTTATGGTTAAATGCCTCAGTACCGCTGCTGTCCCCAGGATTGTAGGCAAGACGCTGTGTACATTCACATATCTGGTTATAGCACGCTGCCGGCCCCTTGAGGTTGTAGGCTATCTGGTTATAGCACGCTGCCGGGCCCTTGGGGTTGTAGGCGTTTGGCTGTGTTAACAATTTTGCTGTGGCATCAATAAATTAAAATAGAGCCATAAAATAATTCAGTCCCATTGAGGGTTAGTATTAAAATTGAATACAATTAAATAATAAATGTAAATGATTTAAAAATTTACTTAATAACATAAAGGGTAATAGTTTCTTAGAGTTAGAAAAAGTAATCATACAAAATAATTTAAATTATTTACCTTTGGTTTTAAGTTTGGTTATTCTTTGAATGAGGTAACCTGTTTTAATTATTTAAAGGTAGTCATACACAAGCTGTCTCTGGAAGCTTAACTGGGTGTCTTCATATCCACTGGAGACAAAATACTCTGACTCAACCGAGAGAGACCCATGATGTAGATCTAGTGTTGGTGGTGCCCACACCATTTGAAGCTATTGTCCCTCTCACCTCCGAGGACAAACCTTGTGCCTGGAAACAGAGCCTTCTCCTACGTTCCTTCAAAGGCCTGGAACGAGCTCCCGCTCAACATCAAATGCACCCCCCCAGCACCTTGAGACCCTCACAGATGAGTAGCGCGCTTCACAATTCCCTGATTGATTGATTGATTGAGTGTCCTAATGGGACCACAGGGCTAGTAGGTCTCACATGAACCTGCTTGAGGGCCTTGCTGAGTGCATTGAAAGCTCTGAAGCCTGCAGGGAGACGAGGTGGGCAAGGACATTTTTGATCAACGGTTTCAGTCTCCCTACTTGCAAGAGAGAAGCCAGAAAGATGTGCATAGACTCCTGAGAACTGTAGCTGTAATGTGCCAAACAGGATGTTGGCCTGGATGTGCTGGTATCAGAGTCCTGCCAAGACACCCGGAATGGTGATAACTTGGAGAGGGCACCATCAGGTGAAGCAGCTGGTGTGTAGAACACAGAGGACCCTGAAAATGGATTACAACTACCCTCTGAAAACTGAATAGGGAAGGGCCTGGAAACTAAAGGGAAATAGGAAAGGAGAGCTGTGGGGCAAATTGGGAATATGGAACCTACCCTTAAGTCCATCCTTGCCTGAGATTGTAGAACAGGACTGGGATTGCTGGCTCCACTGGGCCCTGGGGTGATATCAAACGCTTACAAGGGGAGAATTTAGGCCCACTTCTGTCAGTCAGTGTACTCCAGCAGTGCTAACCACTGAACTCTGTTCCTGCACATCCAGCCGGGGGGGGGGGTGATGGAGTACTGCCCATAAGCTGAGACCGGGTCCCCGTAGCACCACATACTGCAGCACAAACCGGTCTCACCCCTGTTATGGTACTTTTGTGGCTCTTGGGATCCCCTTGGTCTGGAAGGTCAATTGGTGGCCTTTGAAACCAGCAAATGCCCTTGAGATTGGAACATGGGCCTGAGTGACATTTCAGAGTGTCAGTTACTCAAACCACTGTTTTAGGAGGATAATGAAGCAGTGACCAAAAGCTTCAAGTAGTAGTTCTCCCAGGACATTAAGGTACCAATCAGCTAATTGATTCAATCAAGAAGAAGTTCAAACAAAGCCCGAAAAAGGTTAACGAAGACATCACTTGATTTAGATAACGGAGTACATTTCCTCGATTCAAGAACTCCTGATCAGGAGAAATTCAGGGCCCAATACTGTCTTTGCCGAATTCAAGACACAAGACTATAGTTTAAGTTTTCACAGAAGGATTAGTAATATACAAAGGTTGCTTCAGCTTTGGAGCTTCAATCGTTTCACAATTTCTCTCTTCCTCATGTGTTGGTCTCTGAGTCCTAGCATAGTTATCTGGTTGTGCAGCAGCACTTCTGGTAGCGGGGTTGGTTAAGTTGGCACTTTTGAGAATGTGACTTGTCAGAGGGCTGGCCTAGGTTGGAGCTAGATAAGCCTGTGTGATACAAATTTCTGATGAAACTGTGTTGCTCGCAATGGTTACAGATTTTGGGTGATCCCTTGATGATTAGATGGAAATAATAGGCAGGAGGGTGGCACACACAGATCTGATATGTGAAACTGTAATACTGCCAGAATTCACTCAGCAAATGGGGATAGGTGTGGAAAGGCATCCTTGGATGAGTAAGAAAGTAGACCTAGGGAGTTGTGTCCAGAATTGTCCCACTACGCAGTGAGGGGCGATTAACCAGGTCTTTGCGTGGAGCAAGACAGAAAAGTGGAGAGTTGTTCAGCATCCGAATGCCTTAGTTTTGTGACTCTGACTGCTGGGTAGGCAGTGGAGGGACAGTGGACATGTAAGCTGAGAGAACAATAAGCTGGTGGTTATAAAGGTGGTGTTAATTCTACAACTAGTGACGCGCGTTGCTCCTTAGGACCATTGTACCCGAATCGAGCACCACTATTTTTAATTAGGGAGTGAGCCTTATTATTAAAATATTCTTATACAGAGCATCACTTTACCTATTTTAATTCACTTTTTGCCACCACATTACACACACAACACAACCCACACCTCATCATACGGCAAATAAAAGATCTCTGGCAAAGAGCATCCTAGTGGGTGCCCGTCAGGCATTGCAGTGCCGGCCTTACAAGGAGCATGCCCAAATGATGAAGCATGACACCTCTCGGTGTGTGAGGGCACTTGCTCCTTTTGGAGCCTACTCCTTTGACCCAGAACACTAGATACTCTATTTTCCCCCTTTCCCTACCCCCTTCTTTTTTACTAGAGGAACGGCGCACCCTGATTTTTAGGGTGTTAATTGTAGGACGTTCAGTATTATTCAGCCTAGACATTGATATAAGCATTTTGGTTTTTGGGTGATAGAGATATATTACGATACCTTAATCTACTATTGGTCAGGGTCCTTCTTTGGTAAACCAGACTATCTATGTATTTATTCTCTGTTATTTTCTTCTGTTTTTGGGCAATAGATATTGTTAGTCACCAATGTATTTAACTAATGGTTGGGCAGTCTTTTTAGAAATTATAGGGTGGCAAGTAGTCTTTATATATAAAAGGCGGCAGCAAAGCCCCTTACAGTGACTAGCCCGGAAAACTCACAGTGTAGATTTTAAGAAGCTAAAGAGATCGAGACAAATTGAAAACTGGATTATTTTGCATGACTTGCATAGGAAGCCTTTAACTTGGGCACAGGCTAATTTTCCCTGTATTTCTGTAATGTCAGGCAGGTAAACCGCTGCTTCTTCGGCCTCCCTCTGCCTCAACAGGTGTCTAGTGCCTTGAAGCAAATTTTGTGAGGCTGGGTATCGACCTGCCGATTCCACCAGTACTCCCTAGTCTTGTAGAAGGTGATGGAATTGCAGATTATGAACCATCACCTCACCTGCCTTCCTGAGTTCTCTGCAGACACATGGTGCAACGTATGGTGGGTGACACTGTGGCACAGATAACCACTCTTTACTCTGTCTCTCATGGGTCAGTTCAGATCTTTGGGAGACCGAACATCTTTCCACATGCTCAGTCCTTCCCTGTCGAGATTATCCCTGCACTACTTCCTCTCTTTTTGAGGAAGTGACAACAGCATGCTCAGGGGTGGAGTGGGAAGCAAGTGCAGAGGCAGATGTAGAGGGTGTACCAATTTATAATCTAAGTTATGCAGAAAGGGGTGCAAGTAGGAAATGCGGCAAGGCACATGATTAAAAAGATCTATATGGAAAGTAATACACTTCGTGGTTTGCGTTTGAAAGGTAAGTACTGTCGGTGCACCTCCTGAATTACCAGAGTAAAATCAGGAAATATTTAGAGGGTATTTCCTTCTGGGGTCAGTGTCTGTTTCTCCCGTGCCACACTCAGAATTGTGTTGGGGTCCCTGAAGGCAAGGGCCTGCACCGAGAAGGGGCCTGAGTCCAGTGAACAATGGGTCCACTCCACAGCAAACAGAAGGGAGAAACGTTCCATTCCATATAAGGATTTAAGGAATGCCTCAACGTGATCCACTGTTACCTACGTTCATTGACGCCAGTGTGCCCACTAGATGCAAGGTGTTGTGACTAAATGTTGCCTCCCTCTTGGCCTTGATCACATTGAAAACCTTGGCTGGCTGTATCCAGTAGTTTTCATTATGGCATGCAGGGTCATTCTCAAGGGTAGATTTCCAAATTTCAGCAGTGGTGAGACTTTTTTCTTGTTTGTTTGGCATAGTTGTCATTTTTTCTACTCTAGTTGAGAGCATATCCAGCTTACTGTCAATAGATGCCAACCTCTTTTGCATGTAAAGCAGGAGTGTTTTAACGTTGGCATACTCTGTTTTGGTAGAAGCCTCCTGGGATGATGAAGCTCTGTCCAACGAGTGGACCCTGCCAGCCTGCCACAACTTGTAAGGGAGCTTAGTTAACTGCAGATCTTTTTTCCCCAATCGTGTCCATTTGAGAGAGTACCCTATTCACTGTTTGCAGGGGTTGAACCCCAGCTTCAAAGAGTACAACTGTGTCAGGGCTGCGCCCTGTCTCTTTTTATGAGAGTGGGTGCACCGCCACCCAGAGGACACAGTATTTAACCAGAGATCGTATATTTAAAGATGTACGCAGCAGTGCTTAAGCAGGATTCATTCACTGCTAGCACCTTTGTTCTCCTCCAGGCCGTGCTGTACGTTTTCATCCACCTGCCAAAACAGATTAATCAACTCTCTTCCTTATCTCAGTATTGTAGTTGATTCGGGCAGCCATTCTAGGCAGTTCCCACCACACCAGCCCAGTTATAAGAGCGGACCAAAAACATGCACTTTTAGTAAAGTTTGGGTTTGTGTGCCTGTGTCGTCGCAGTGGGCCTCCCAAGCTAAAGGCCCCACAACACCAATGCCAATAGATTTGGGCCCTCTGGAGGGAGTGTTCTCACCTCTCTCATTGTCTGCTTCTTAGTTTGGTCTGCTGTTCGCCCACAGAGGTGATTTTAATGGGGAGTGCCACTCACTTCCTGCCCTACTGACTGGAGAGCTTGTGTAAACTCCCAAGTTATCTTTTCGACACCCACCGTGGATTTCAGCCTGCCTGGTCTGCACACAATGTTGGCACCCGGCCGCTCCGTCCCTGGAGCTGACCCGAGATCCCTGCTGTCACTGGGACCACTGCTCCCTCAACGCGTGGTCCCAGGCAGGGCCCAAGGTGCTCTTCAGTAATGGGTTAGTTCGCATGAGCCCGCGCCAGCACCCTGTTCACTCCACCCTTTTTCACCGCTAACTGCTGGACAGGGCCACCTTCTTAGGTCGCCCTCTAGTACAAGGCCCTGCACAGAATACCTCTGCCTCCATGCTTTGGTGGACAGCTGTTTCAGGTAGTTCTGCCTCCTGGTCTGTCGAGGTGGCGATCCCAAGCTGGGAGATGTTTAGTGGCGGGGCACAAGAAGCCTCCCATAAGGGCACCCATCTTGGAGCCAGGCACTTTGTTTAACTTCTGTGACACCATGATGCTTGCAACTGCATTCCACATCTTCTCTTACTTGCATACAATCACCCATACCACCTTTTCTCACCTTTTGCTTTAGTTGATCATGAGGACTACTTGTGGAAAGTTGTGTGGAATGGACCAATGGTTCGCATATGAATCCTAAGGTGCACTCAAGTAGCAACAAGAGGATATATTTTACTGACTCCAACTTGCATTGTTTGTCACTTTGAATCTTAGTGAAAAACTTCATTTTGTTGATACACACCCACACATAGTTATATATTCATCATTTTATATAATTGCTTACGGTAGTGTTCTGTGTCACTTAACCTGTGTAGTTGGTTGTTCTCAAACAATATTGCTCCTATCGGTATGTTTACATAAGGGGCCTGAAGAGGCTGAAGTCATAGACATCTGTTTGGGGCACTTAATTTACTGCTAGTGGTGAGGCAATGGTGTCGGCAGCAACACTATCCAGGAACGCAAGCACAGCAGAACCCCTGCCCCCTCAGGTTCTGCAGTGGTTGACACAGCAGTTACATTTGCTAGTGACCTTCTTGGAAAAATGGACCCTGGCTTGATGGTTCTGATTGTCTTTCCCCTAAATGATCTCACACCTCTTCATTGTGGAACTGAGCAATATTGTTGAAGTCCCACTTCTGTACCCAAAGAGGTGCATGTACATCCATACAATTGCTTGCCCTGTGAGGTGACACTATGAACAAGCATTAGACATTGATGCTCGGACAGCCTGCACAGAACATGGGACTGTCTAAGAGTGATTATCCTTCCAGTGGTGAACTTTGAGTAGCAGGGAGATTTCTTTGGTCCCTCTGGAGACACGGTAGTCCCAACAGCTATACTGGAGGTCTTAGGGTGCACCATTATTTCTTGAAATAAGATTTTGGAGCGTAGTAGGAGGTAACCCTGCACTGCTTCTGCTCCGAGTGGAGCTAAACACCCCCTAGAAGCTAAGCCTAGTAGAGAGCTCTTTGTCAAAGGCATGCTAGCTTGCCCTAATGACTGGATGGGCAACTCCCAGAAGAACACTAGGGAGAAGAGGCCATAGAAAAGGTCCAAAGGTCACCCACACTCATTGTTTCTTGTAGAGTGAGGCAGCCATTTTTACTAGTTTCACAGGGCATACTAAAAGGCACCATTTTGAGACAAGGTGCGATCTAGTTTGTCTTTACTTTCTTCCTACAGGCTTGCACACACTGTCCATGCCCTATAAAAATCAGGTAGCAGCGCGGTCATGCCACTGGCGCACCAAAGGCAAACCCATCTGCGCCCAGATCGCGTCCATCGTCCTCCGTTGTGCCTGTTCCTGTACTACCCAGGTGCAGGCTATCTGATATATAAGACGAGAGTCTTAGAATATGAATTGGAAAGTTAAGTCCCTTCATAGTTTTGACTGTTACACTCTTTTCAATACAGCCACTTGCCCTGACTGTCGGGATGCTATAATTGTGCCCATCCAAACATATTGACCCCCCTCAGTATAGATAGGGGTGTCTACATCTTTCCCTCTACCAAGGGCTTGGAGGGTAGATTTCGGACATTTTCTGCATGACTTATAAATGTTAGCTGTTTACCTAAACATGCTATTAGTGTATTTGACCTTCTATCTCCTGCCTCCCAGAATATTGTTTTCCTTACGGAAACCTGGATTTGGACTCCTCGATCCCTGATATTGTAAACCCCATACCTTCAGTTATCTGATTTCCCATTTTGATCGCCAGGATCGTAGTGGAGGAGGAATTGTCATTATATACCAGCGTTTCTTTGAGTGTAAAGCAACCTATTTAAATCAACTAGCCACAGCAAAAGGAGCTGTTTTCACCATAAACTTATGCCTGAGTGCTCTTTCTCAGGTGCTCGGATACATCAGCCCCTGGTTACACCACAGAGTTCTCCTACTCACTTACAGATCTAATTACCTTCTGCTGAGGAGATTTATTGGGTTGTATAGGGGATCTATAGCGATGACCCAAATAATGCACAACATTGATATTAAATATGAAGCGAGGAAAGCATCAGTCAATCGGTCACTTCTTCAACTCACACAGCTGGACACATGCTTGATTTGATATTTTCAAACAGCTCATCTGTTACAAATGGTATGTTGCACCCAATTATGTGATTGGATTACTTTCTTGTGCCTGTTAAAATTAAGCATCATGACAATCAACCCTTGGAACACTCTAATTTTAAATCATCTCAGGCATGGAGCAAGATCTGTGAACATCCCTTATTAAAGCTTTATCCGCGTCCTTCCCCTTACTGGAGGGCTCCTTTGAGGATAATGTCATTGTCCCACAGTGAGAGGAGACCCCACAAGTCACAAGCTCCTTGAGGGAAGTGACTGTTTGAAACTGATGTAATGCAGCGGCTAGGGTGAACTTGCCAATTTGAAAGATACTATTAGTTATAGATTCCTTTCGTTGGAATTACCCCCAGGCGTCAGACTGGATCCAGAGATTTTTTTCTCAGCAGTGCCCCTGCACGTCGGTAGGTGGCGTTGGTCGACTCCGCGTTTGTCGTCGGCGTCGTGATCACCGTGGTGACTGTCGCGGTATCTACTTAGACGCCGCCCCTGCGTGCTGACGTCCGTTCTTTCTTTTACCGCACCAGCCAGCGCAAATCCGGAGAGAGCGTGCTTCTTAGTCACTTTTTGACTAACTCTTTTTCGACTTTTGTCGACATCTTTTCGAGTCTTCCGACTCCTGGTGCGCAAGGGATGTCCTGTCCTCGGACCGGCTTCAAGCCTTGTGACTCCTGTCACAAGTTGATGTCCGTCAAGGATCCGCACCTCGTGTGCCTCTGGTGCCTGGAGCGCGACCACGACCCGAAGTCGTGCTCCGACTGTCGGGCCATGAACCCGAAGTCTTTGCAGGAGCGGTCCCAAAAGCTCCTGAAGGCCGGCAGTCGGCTCCGCGCTGCTCGAGGTCCCGGTCGAGAGGGAGGTCGCGGGACCGGCGGCGGAGCCAGCACCACTCTTCATCCAAGTCTTCGTCATCGGGTAAGTCGAAGCACAAAAAGAAGTCGAAGAAGCATCGTCGCTCTTCGCCTTCTCCCCGTCTGTCGGCCGACGCAACGTGGGACCCGGAGCATTGTCGCTCCCCAGCTCCGCCTGCTTCTTCTTGTCTGCTTCTGGGACGGCTCCCTGCTTCCCTTTTTTTCCGGGAGCCGGAGCGTCCCCTGCCCAGCTTCGAGCTTTCTACGAAGCGCTTCACAGGATCTTTGGGCAGCCCGACTCCCCCGGCCGGGGTCAACCGCAGCCTCACCCCCGACTTGGACACGAAGCCGGACCGGCGTCGGCCGACGCTCGGACTGGCGCCGACCGGTACTTTTGTACCACTGTTCTTTCCTGGGGTTCCTTTCCGCCCTGAGTGGCACCCAGAGGAAGGTGAGGAGGACTGGGAGGGGTCTGTTGACCCTCTAGCAGACCAGCTGGAAGAGCCGGACTGGAGAGAGGAGTTGGGTGAAAGCAGTGGTCTGGATACCTCCCCAGACCTTGGTATGCTTTCTATCCCTATCGTGGCTACTGAGGAGGGAGCCTCCTACGGTGTGGTGTTGCGTAGGGCGGCTGAGGCCTTGGGCCTTGAGCTTCCTACAGTGGCAGTCAGGACTAATCTCCTGACTTGGGTGCTTCAGCCGGCAGCAGCCTCTTCGGAGCCCCTACTGCCTTTCAATGAGGCCCTCACTGACATCCTACTGGGCACTTGGTCCAAGCCCAGCACAGGTGCCCCTGTGGACAGGATGATTGCCCGACGCCACCGCCCGGCTCCGGGCGACCCACATTTCCTCTCCCAACACCCTACCCCCGAGAGCTTGGTGGTCCAAGCCTCATCTTCAAAAGGTAGCGCATTCCCTACCGCTCCCCAAGATAGGGAATCCAAGAAGCTGGACCATCTTGGGAAGAAAATATTTTCTTCCGCCAGCTTAGGACTGCGGTCGGTGAACACCGCATGTCTCTTGGGCCATTACGCACACACGGTGTGGGACACGGTTGCGCAGGTGCTACCACAGTGCCCGGAGGAGGCCCAGGCCGTGCTCACCCTAGCTGTTGCTGAGGGTCGAGACGCAGCGAAGTTCACCATTCGGTGTGGGCTGGATACCGCCGACTCGCTGGGTAGAACGGTTTCCACATCAGTAGCCCGGAGGCCCTACCCCTAGCTGAGGACCTCTGGCTTCTCTGGGGATGTCCAATCTACAGTTTTGGGGATGTCCAATTTACACTTTTGGACATGCCCTTTGATGGCCGTCGTCTGTTTGGTGACACTCGAGCGCTTCAAGGACTCTAGGGCTGCGGGCAGATCCTTGGGCCTCGCAGTCACTTCTCGTCCCATGCAGTCTGCCTTTCTCCCCTTTCGTGGCTACGGAAAGGGTGCCCCACCACGTTCCACCCAGAGCCACAGGCCCGGTCAAGCTGCCCAACCTCTGCGTGGCCGGGGACGTGAGACCCAGCGTCGTGGGTCTGGGGGCCAGAGGGCGGGCCAGTCCACCATTGCCCCCCCCTCCAGCAGTCTCCAAACCCTCCTAGTCCGACCTTTCAGGGCCACCGGTTGCCAGTGGGCGGCAGGATTCGCCATCACCTCCCCCACTGGCACAACATCACGTCGGACAGGTGGGTTTTGCAGATAGTCCGAAGGGGCTACTCCCTCCCCTTCGAGACTACCCCTCCCTCCATGCCACCAGCATTCCATCGTATGTCGGAGGATCATTTGGCCCTTCTCCGTCAGGAAGTTACAGCCCTCTTAGCCAAGGGGGCTATCGAACGCGTCCCTGTGCCAAAAGTAGGTCATGGTTGCTACTCCCACTACTTCCTGGTACCCAAGAAGGACAAAGGCCTGCATCCTATCTTAGACCTCAGGGACGTCAACGCTTCCTCCGGAAGGAGAAGTTCAAAATGCCTTGGCTCAGGTCTTGTCTTCCCTCGACCCTGGAGACTGGATGGTAGCATTGGACTTGCAGGACGCTTACTTTCATATCCCCGTCTTGCCTGCCCACCGGCATTACCTACGGTTCACGGTTGGCCACAAGCATTTCCAGTTTTTGGTGCTCCCCTTTGGCCTTACTAGTGCCCCTCGGGTGTTCACGAAAGTGATGGCGGTGGTCGCAGCTTATCTGCACAGATCAGGGGTTCCAGTCTTCCCCTATCCCGACGACTGATTGTTGAAGGCGAGCTCGCCCCAGGCTGTCGTCTCCCACCTCCAGACTACGACAGACCTTCTGCATTCGCTGGAGTTCTCAGTCAACGTGCCGAAGTCGCACCTGAACCCCTCTCAGAAGCTCCTTTTCATCGGAGCAGTTCTGGACACAGCGCAGTTTCGGGCTTATCCTCCCGAGCAGCGAGTCTGGGATATTCGGGCTATGATACCGATGTTCCAGCCTCTATCCCGGATTTCGGTGAGAATGACCCTGAGGCCGCTGGGCCTCATGGCCTCCTGCATCCTGCTGGTGGATCATGCCAGGAGGCATATACGGGCTCTGCAGTGGGACCTGAAGTTCCAGTGGGCGCAGCATCAGGGCAATCTTTCTGATGTCGTCCAGATCTCGGAGGGGACTGCACGTCACTTGCAGTGGTGGCTCACGAACCAGGATTTGGTCCACCTCAGATCCCTCTCCCTTCCCCAACCAGAGTTCACAGTGGTGACCGATGCGTCACTCCTGGGATGGGGCGGCCACATGGGAGAGGCAGAGATCAGAGGCCTCTGGTCTCTGGCGGAGTCCGGGCTCTACATCAACCTTCTGGAGCTCCGGGCGATTCGTCTAGCACTGAAGGCATCCTTCCTTCTGTCAAAGGAAGAGTAGTGCAGGTGTTCACGGACAACACATCAGCCATGTGGTACTGCAACAAACAGGGTGGGTTGGGGTCGTGGACCCTATGTCACGAGGCCCTTCGCCTCTGGAAGTGGCTGGAACATCATGGCATGTCCCTGGTGGTTCAACACCTGGCAGGTTCCCTGAACGCCAGGGCAGGAGAACTCAGCCGCTGGTGCATGATGCATCGCGAATGGCGATCGGAGGTAGTGCAAGGTCTCTTTCAGCAGTGGGGAGAGCCTTGGGTAGATCTGTTCGCCACCGAAGAGAACGCGCAATGTCAGCAGTTCTTCGCATTGGAATTTCCAAGGTGGCACTCGCTCAGCGACGCTTTTCGTCGCGAGTGGAGTAGCAGTCTTCTATATGCCATTCCGCCTATACCACTTCTGTCCAGAGTGCTGAAGAAGATCAAGCGCGACTGAGCCCAAGTCATTCTTGTGGCTTCGGACTGGGCACGAAGAGTCTGGTATCCCGAGCTCTTGAACATGCCCATCGATCCTCCGATCAGACTGCCTCTTCGGGAGGATCTTCTGTCGCAGCAGCAGGGGATGGTCCTCCACCCGAACCTGTCCTGCATGGAGATTGAGCGGCGACCTTGCGTGGAGATTGAGCGGCGACAGTAGACAGCCTTTGACCTTCCTCCCGAAGTCTGTAATGTCATCTTGGCAGCCAGGCGTCCCTCTACTAAAACAGTATACGCCTGTAGATGGAACAAATTTGTGGCATGGTGTGCAGCAAAGGCTGTGGATCCCCTTTCTTGCCCCCCTTTCTGAGGTTCTCCTCTTCATACTTTCTTTAGCCCAGCAGGGCTCTGCTCTGGGCACCCTTAAAGGCTATCTTTCGGCCATTTTGGCCTTTCTTCGCCTTCCGAATCAGCCTTCACTTTTCAAGCCCCCTATTGTAAATAGGTTTCTTAAGGTCATTACTCACCTTTTTCCTCCTATTCCTTTCGTAATGCCCCAGTGGGACTTGAACCTTGTCTTAACTTACCTTATGTGCGCTCCTTTCGAGCCACTAGATAATTGTCCTCTCAGACTCCTGACTCTTAAAGCTGCTTTTCTGGTTGCCATCACCTTTGCTCACAGGGTGAGTGAGCTTCAGGCTCTATCTTCCAAGCCTCCCTTCCTTGCTGTCCAACTGGACAAGGTTGTCCTTCGAACTAGGCCTTCTTTTCTACCCAAAGTGGTTACCTCTTTCCGTATAGGACAGACCATCACTTTGCCCACCTTCTTTCCGCCCCCTCATCCTTCCAAGGAGGAGGAGAGACTCCACTGTCTGGATCCAAAACGTGTGTTATAATTTTATCTGGATCGCACACAACAATTCTGGGTGGTCGATCAACTCTTTGTTGGCTATGTGGGCGCTAAGAAAGGTCTGGCCGTGCAAAAACAGACCATCTCTCGATGGGTAGTCCTTTGCATTAAAATCTGTTATTCCTTGGCGAAAAAGGAACCTCCGGTAGGACTGCGCGCCCATTCCACCAGGGCGACGGCAGGCACTACTGCTTTGGGACGTGGAGTCCCCCTCAGTGACATCTGCCAGGCAGCTATACGGGCATCGCTGCACACGTTCACTAAACATTATTCCCTGGACAGCCAGGTCTGGAGAGACGGCTTCTTTGGCCGTTCGGTTCTCCAGGATTTTCTGGTGTGAACTTAGTTCGTAGACCCACTTCCGGGGTTGGTATTGCTGGGGTATCTATTCTAAGGAAAGGAATCTATAACTCATAGTCTCTTTCAGATGAACAAGTTACTTACCTTCGGTAACGATATATCTGTAAGAGACATATATTAGTTATAGATTCCTTACCGCCCCACCCATTCTCCCCGTTCTACGAACTGACTTCTAGAGAAAGGAACTCTCTTTCAGGGCCCTAGTTTTGTGCACCATTGGTCAGTCTCTTGCATGGCTCTGCGCCTCTGGCGTGGAATGTTGTGTAATAGAACTTTCGTCAGCGCGCAGGGGCGGCATCTAAGTAGATACCGCAACATCACCATGGGGATCACGACGCCGGCGACGAACTCAGTCAACCGACGCCACCTACCGACGCGCAGGGGTACTGCTGAGAAAAAATTCTCCAGATCCAGTCACCCTGCTCTTTCCTGAAAACTGGATCGTCAAGATAGTCAATCTGGAGGCTCCAGGTCGGAACTGGTGATCTGGGGGACGACCAGTGGAGGTCCATATAATGGCAACATGGTCTGAGATCACGCGTCCTAGATAGTCGGAACAACACACGAGGGGAGTCCATGACGCTGTACACAAAAAGCAGTCCAGTCGTACATGGAGTCTGTGTGTCGTAGAATAGAATGAGTATAGTTTAAGGGTAGGGTTATGTGTGTGCGCCAGGTGTCCAAGAGAGACCACTGTTGTGCCCAGCTACGTAATCGTGAATGTGACCATGTGGAAGGGCGCTCGGGGTGGGGGGGGTTATAGGATCTATCAAGGTGCAAATCCAATACACAATTGAATCCAGGGAAATTCGGTTTTATGAGCAAGTGAGGAAGAAAGAGTGTTCCAGAAGTCCGTTTGTCCAGTATTGCTATAAATAAGTAATAGGCGCCCGTCTAGGCGTCCCTCAAGGTGCGCGTAGCGGCTGTCAGGATCGACTGTGGTATCTAATATCTGATACAGAACTCCGGGTTTAATCCAAATCAGAACACTGCGTGCATACGTTGAATAGGTTGTGACATAAACAAGACCCTTCCAGCGTCTTATTAGGCAAGTTAGCTCAGGCAGTGTGGTATTGGTCTCTTGTTAGAAGACCACATGTGCTTGTTGGCGTTTGATATAGGAGTATACCTTATACCTCTTACAGGCAGTGTGCATTCCACTTCTATTCAGTGTGAGCAGGCGTAGATTGTCAGAGCAGTATTGCATATTAAGTGTGTTTTGTCGTGAACGATAAAATGGTGGGACTCCTCTCCATATTCCTCATACATCATGTCCCATTCCCGGTGTGGAAATGAAGTAAGTGTTGAAAATCTGTCGCACCGTACATGCAATGGTGTGATAGGGTAATAGAGGGGCTTATATGTAACCAGGTAAGTGAAACAAGGGGAGACTACTGTAACTACAGTACGCCCAAACAATGTCTGTGATAGCTCAAAGAGTGTGGGGGTGGGAGAGCATCTGTAGTGGTGGTATGCCAAGTTGCAATTGCCCTATGAAACAAAGTGTGTAAGCCCATGGGAGCCCACAGACCCCTTAGCTCCTGGCAGTGGTCATGGGCAAAAAAGAACAAAAACAACTGAATTGTCACCAAAAAAAAACAAATTTTAACTTGAGCCAAGATTGTCAGCAAGATCTTTTGAGAAAATGCCAGCTGCTGATGCAGACTCACCCAAAGCTCGGCCAGAACAAGTGGAGAAGACAGGTGTAAAAAGACTGCTCCTGAAAATGAAAAAGAAACTGCAATCAATGGTTGGTAAAATCAACATTATTATTGAAGTAGACTGTATGAATGAAAGACTAAATAAAAATGCTTCTCAACTATACATACCAGAGCAGTAGATATCTGAGGCTGAAGTCAACGCCAACGCCAGAAGAGAAAAAAATGTTAAAAATGGAGAAAGTCTAGAGGTGATACTAGCGTAGAATAAAGACATGGAAACTAGCTCATACGGGCAGATTGGAGCCATTTGTGGAGAACCTGCTGTGGACTGCTTTGAAAGATCCCTCTAGTTTTAGTTTTCCTTGTGGAAAGAGCACCTGACTCTCTGGTGCCAAGACCTGTGCTGGGAGCTCTCCTATCCTGATCATTGATTCTCTCCTTAGTTATTGATTTCGCAACATGATTTTGCATCTAGCTACAGAGAAAGGGAGCTTTACTCACAACGGCATGGCTATCTGCATCTTCGCAGACTCCACGCTGGCAGTGCAGGAGTTGAGAAAGGCATTCTTCAACATCAAATATTTCTGTCTCCGTAATACTCTCTGGACCTCTACCCATCACATCCCCTAGAACCACAAAATGATTCTGCCCTCACACAACTGATTATCACACCTACTCTGCATATTCCCATTTCAGGGATTTATAGGGAAGTAATTCGGAATAAAGGTGTAGAGGCACCCTTATCCAGGAAGCTATAGGACCCCAACTTGGAGTCCCAATTATTCAAATCCCCTACTGCTGCACTTAAACCCAAGCGGTTTCTTTAAATATCAGGCACAACATGCTCACCTACAAGTTTCTCCTCAGACGCCTCTACGCCCCTATGTTATTTTACTCTTTCAGGCTAGATGTTGCCTAGACATTTAACGGTTGTCGTTATCTAGGGGCTGATTTCATACATTTTACCCTGGTATATCCTGAAATTGCAAAATACAAGAATGAAATTGTCTCTACACTATCAAATATGATCTATCGTGAGCTGATCATTCCGTAGGTAATTAGCGATCTGACTACTACTAGCAAAGAAAAGAGTATCTTTAGGATGGGGACTGGGCCCGACTCCAAAGATCAATGAGTGGATAAAAGATCTGATGTAGTATGATAATACAGTAGACACCTACGTGTTGCTTGTGCCCCTCAAGTCACAGCCCAGCGATATCTGGAGCTCTTTGCCAGTTACCTATTAAAAAGAGTTGAGAAGGTAGATAATGGGGTGGGACCAACGTGATTGATGGGAAACAGAAATACCTAGAATGCTGTAAAGAATAGTGTTAATAATGTTAACATAGCATATTGTATCCCCTTCTATCATACTGAAAACATAACATACCTATTTACATTTCTGTGAATGTATGAGGATGAAGCTAACTTTAGAATATGAAGTGTTTCATAATTCAAAGACATATGCTGCCCGAAAAACACCATTAATTGTGGGTGTGGAGTCGTCATTACTGTAACAGTCGCTAAAATGTTTGTGTAATTGGACAGGTTAAAGATTTTTTTTAAAACGTCTGACCCAGACTTACAAATGGACACTTATGGGACAGAGTTTTTCCCTGACCAAGAAATATTAGACACTTTAGAGGAGCCCATCACCACAGAAGAAATACACTGGGCTATTTCTAGTTTGCATAATAACAAAGCCTCTGGCCAAGGCTGGTTTACAGGTTCCTCTTATAAATATTTCCAGAATATTCTGACTGGACCCTAATCAAAGCTTTTAATTCTTTTCGCAATTGTGTATCAGTCACTGATTCTCCAATGGACTACACGTTATCACTTCAGCCCCACTTTGACCCAAAAGTTATGGATCCTACCGTCCAATAGCACTAATATATTGTTACACTAAAATTTACACTCAGATTCTGGCAAACTGACTGAAGAATTTTC
This sequence comes from Calotriton arnoldi, assembly GCA_963921515.1. Taxonomy (NCBI): domain Eukaryota; kingdom Metazoa; phylum Chordata; class Amphibia; order Caudata; family Salamandridae; genus Calotriton; species Calotriton arnoldi. Next base: position 1,850,051 of record CAWUFW010001269.1, read on the forward strand.
GGCATCTTTAATCTACCCATGCCAGTCACATTTTACTGAAGGAAGGCAAACTGGGATCAACATTCAACTGGCCTTACATACATAAATACATAACACCCAAAGAAATGGCACTAAAATGGTCCTTCTCGACTGGAGCTTTATGTTTAGGATACAGACCCGACCTAATTGGGCTTGCAAATACAACATTTCATAAAATGTAAATTTGGTAGGCCCTGTGTGAAATTTAAAATAAATATCTAAATGTCAGGCCCTATTGTTTTGACTCTGGAACAAGACAAGGATGTCCAATTACTCTGATGCTGTTTGCATTGTCTAAGGTGCCCCTCGTCCAGCTATTGAATAATGATGTAAACTTCTCCAACCTTCAAACAAAAGAAGACCATTCTAAGTAAGTAGTATTTGGAGAACGTCTTGAAAAAGTCAAATATGGGGAACTTTTAATTTTACTCTTTGTGTTCTATTCTCCGATATCTCAATCCTTTGAATTTTAAAAATCATTCACAATATTTATATTGGTTTGTGTCGTGATATTCAATCAACTTTTTTCATTTCTTCATTTAATCCGTAACACAAAAAAACAGCCAATGTGTGTTTCACAAAATATACTTCATTTTCTCAGAGCTCGCTTCCTTATCCTTCTCCAAGTCTTGTTCCAGTGTGCACTTTTTTCCTTTTGTTTTCTCTATATATTCAAAGGGCTATGACACTCCCTGGACCCAAAGATCAGGTTCTGGTCAAGTGTGAATCGCAGTTTACAACACCACTATCATTATCAGGCCGTCTCCGGCTCACACAAGGAGTGAAATTGAAATAAACGTGTACTTGTTCTCAATTGCTCTGTTTTCTCATGGTGGCACAATTGACCATAGCTCAGAAATGGAGGCCCAATGAAACGCCTTCAAGTAACGAATGGTGAATCAAAATATGGCATTTCCATACCTAGAAGAAGCTAATGATCAGAGTAAATTAAAGATTTGGTGCACATTGTGCACTTGTGTTAAACATAACCAGGATCTGAAATATGTGTGGGCTCCATCTACTTTATTGTCAAGGACAGGGGGGTGTTCTCCTCGATCCTATAGCTCTTAAATAAAGTTTCAAATGGACTGGATAACTCTTTCAGAGGGTCATTGAAATATTCGTTCAGACCAGTGTATGCTGGAGTTTGTATTTGTACGTGATCTGCTCCTCCATACTCTTTATTCAAGTAATTATGCCACTCTGCTTTCATTTTTCGCCAACGGGTTATTTATATGTTGTAGTTAAACCTTCAAAAAGAAAGATTAAAAAAGATACAGTGCTTCCCGTTGCATTGCATAGACAATGAACCGCAGCATCAGTGCACTGCGGTGGAGGTGTATTTGCACTCTTATGTATTTCTGCTCCTTTTATGTTGCACCAACAATGATTTTGCACCTCACTGTTATATCTCCTTAATGTCATTTGCGCTCCTAAAATGGTTTCTGCACTCTTCCTGATGTTGCACTGAAGTATGATTTTGCACACCAAATTATTATTCTACAGCTAAATGTTTTTTGTGCATGAATGTGTTCCATGGACCTCCTCATGTTGCACTAAGGTGAATTTGCATCCAAGTGTGATTTTTGCTCCTGCAAGTGTTTTTTTGCGCTCTTGTTAATGTTACATCAAGGGTAGTTTTGCACTTTAATGTGATTTTACATATTGATTTCTCTATTATACTAATGCAAGAGACTTGGTCCTCTTCAACTCCAAACATGAGTGGCTTTCTCACTTTTCATAGCCAACATCTCCTGTAAGGGTAGACTGGTGGGTGTGGCTTGCAATTTTTATTAATCTTAAATTAATATGCTCCTGTACCATTATACCAACTTCAGTTAATAACATATTAGTTCTGTCAAACCGATTTGAAAATGGTGTGATTGTTAACTCAGTAACTGTAAAAGTTGATTCTCCTCCAGATGTACTTTATTTAAAATAACTTTTTACAATTGGGTGGTGGAAAACATTAGGCAAATACTGCCCAGCTCTGTCTTTATTTTAGAAGTGTGATTTTTAATGTGCAAATTGAATTAGGTGAAAGTGTGCTCAATGGAGAGTCTAAAAACCCAGTATTTCAAACTGCTGGTCGGTTAAAGAAGGGAAGGTTAACCGGGCAATTTCTAACTTCCTTTACGTTGAACATGATAAATGATTCATGTCTCAATGCTTAACCAGCCAAGCAGAGATATATATATATATATATATATCACCTCTAGGCACTCAATAGACTGCAACTATGTGGAACGATCACCATTAACCAGTAATATATTAATATATCTTTTAATATTCCCCTGGCTAGGGATTGAGGCTCTTCCTATGCTGGCTACTCTTAGTCTGAGAATTAAAACATATTATTAGGACTGAAAGGGTAAGTGATTTGGCTATAGTACGACAAATGAGAACAATACAATATCTTTCTGAAACTGTTGGAAACCGGGACCAGGGAGAAAAGATTCTGTGATCCATCACACAGGCAAGTGTTACCATCAAAAGCCTTGCAACAGTAAAGGTTCTTGGGTCAGTTGGCTATAGAAAGCATGTATATGAGCATTAGAGATGCCAGAGTCTGGCATTTTTTCTCATTTCTTTATTTGATTTACAAAAGCTTATGAATAAATACAAGCCATGTCTATACATTGTTGATATATGCACATATACAGGGACATGTAATATGGTGATATCGCATCCCACATTGTGTCCTGTCTGTGTCACTTTAATCTGTGTAAGCCAGTCTACCAGAGTAAGCCTCTCACCACATGGAACTGGACAAATTTGTCTGCCCATTGTGCATAATCATATAGAACCCACTATTCCACCACACATCACGTACATCCTGAATACTAGACTGGGGCAGAAGTTTTACAATACTTTCCTCGACTGTCCACCCATCCGCCCTCCAACCAGGCCGTATCAGTCACCCATCCATCCCCACTTGACTTTACCGGGGGACTGGGGTTGGGGGGTCAGTTTGTATGTTAGGCATTTGAAACTGTCAGGCCGGTTCCGGCTGAGACAAATTATAGTGCTGCGCAGGGAAAGTGGTAAAGTCCATGTTTGCACTTGTATATTGCCCACTCCCACAGCGCCAGCCATACTTAAGCAGCCATTCAACATGGATAGCAAGTTCCCAGCTAGCGGCTGAGGTATCTGGTCCTGCACATGCCCAGCACTCGTCTAATCTTTAAGTAGCACAGTGCTCATTGCCAGGTTGTACTGTGCAACCATGTTTAGAGTCCAGTTCGCCCCTGTGGTTGGGAAATCATAATGATGAATAAGTGCATCTGCCAGTTGGGTGAGGTAAAGATGAAGTGAGTGTCCCAAGGGTCAATGAGGTGCAAAAACAATCCCCTGACATTTTTCGAGCATCTTGAGTTGATCCTGCATCTTGTAGATACTTCTTTGATTTAAGTCGTCCATTCGAGATGGCTTTGCACAAGTGTAGTGCACCAGTGTCTGAGAGTACCTTACTTCAGCGCCATAAGTTCCATAGACAGCCACCTCTTCATGAGGAAGTGGCTTTGTCTATATCTGAGGTACCATGGAGTATGGCTAATTTTGCAGATTCAACAAAGGGATAAAGACTGATGTCATGTAGTGTGAAAAATGGCTGCCCAGTAGCCACTGAGCCGTAGGCATCCCTACACCATGTGGGGTATGTCGCGTTTCGGTTGTGTGAACCTCCTACAGTGGTCATCCAGGGTGAGTCTTGCCTGTTCTAACTTGTTCGGGTCCAGTATCAGTTATGGAGCACTTTATAGTACGCATACTTAATTCTGGCCTCTCGTGAGGTGCGGTCATTTGTTTCCAGTAAGTCAGCTTAGTCTTTGTCTGTATATTGTATATCCGGCCTTTCATGCCAGTGTACCATAGTGTCAGTTTGCATACCTGCAGAGTATGCAACATCGAAGATGATCTGATAGAGATTGGAGACTGTGCCCCTTGATTTTTCCCATGTAAGTAGCCTGATTCGATTATGAATATTGCTGAGAGTGCATAGAACTTAGAAAAACACTAAAACTGACCATGAAGAATCAGGCAATGTATACAAATAAACAAAAAAATATAGAAAGTTTTGATAAAGAGGAAAAAGGGGAAGGGCGACTTAAAGTCTGGGAAAAGATGGATTCTACTATAAAAGTCATGGGTTCAGGCAGAAGGATGTCCAGTTTGACCTATATATTACTGCAGAAAAATAGATGGAACATCTCAGTGTGTTATATGATTAACACATTTATAAAGAGCAAAGGAATGCAGACTATTGATGGACAATAAAATAGCTGTATCAGAAATTGTTTGCATAATTAAGGGCATTAGTAACAGTCGAATTCAAGACCAGATGGTTTACTGAATCTGTGCCTCAAACGAGAACCACAGCTTTGGGTCCAAATCCTCTATAAATTATTTACACCCATACAGGAAAAAGGTGAGCTCCCCAAAACATGATTGGGCTCAATAGTTCATTCAATATATAGACAAGGAAATTATGGAGATTCAACTTCTTATAGGCTAATTTCCTTATGAGGTGCCTCCTGTAAAGTGTTAGTGAAGTTTATATATGATCATCTTGAAGACCGGACCAATGCAAATAGATGTATACGAATTGAACAAAGAGAATTTAGAGCAGGAATGAACACCCAATGTCATATATTCAGCTTAAAGTATATTAAAAAAGACCTCCATCCACAGTTCACTGTATGTTTTTTATGTTGACTTGGTCAGCTTTTGATACTGTGGATCGTCTTTCAGTATGGAAAAACCTAGACGCGCTTTCACATGGTCCTCCTTCAAATAATTATTTCTCTGTCTAGTAATACCTGGCAAAAAACCATATAGGGTTAAATGGTGAGATGACTAAAAAGATCCCTGTTTAAAAAGGTTTTAAACACAGGTGCATTTTTACTCCACTTACTTCAGCTGTCTTTTTTGTGTGGTATTTTCAGTAAACACTAAAGAGGCAAAATGTTATCCACCAATATTTCATGGATCAAAAGTAAACCTCTTGCCTTGCAGTAATTATCTTATTGTCCCAGACACTAAACTCATTGGCTTGTAGAGACAACTTACAGCATTGTGCAACTATTGCAGACTAAGACAATGGCAATTATCATTGGCATTTAAATAAGATGAAATTACAAAGGGTACAAGCTCCTATTTAAAGAAAAAAAACTGTGATGATACCCTCCTGGACCTGAACCTGGTTACACTATGCTGCTGCTTCTTAATTTCAAAGGACTCACAAAACCATCATTGAAAAAATGTGCTATCTCCATTTGCCATAACCAGAGATTTGAGTTACGCATCATACTCTATGAAAGTGGGAAGGTCACGATTCAGTCCTCAGATATTATCCTCCATATTTTCATCAATTTGTTTGCTACTCTGAGTACCCTAGATACCTCTACCTTGATTAGAGAACGTATCATTCATAACATTCCCACATCTCTACTGCTACGACACCACTACCTCGACTTCTCCAGGCTCTACATTATTACCCAGTATCCTCTCAGTGAATGAATCCAGACATCAAAATGGCAACATAAATTGAGGTATTCTGGACCATAGCCTGGAACAAATCTACTCCTGCACTGACAGAGTGAACTACTGTCATAGACCAACACACTGTACCTCTCAATAGCCATTACTTAGTGTAGATGCAGCCTCCCTCTGTTAACCAAAATCTCAGCCCAGTCTAGCTATCCCATGATAACAGCCCACAAACTGACTCTCTAAAGAAGACCTCAACAGCCTAGAGCCATGATCCATTCATGCATTTTTTCTCTAACCCAGCCCAAATACCTGAATACTTTATCACATATCTCACAACGTATCCTGTTACCACAGTCTTCAGAGCTAGATGTCCTAAACACAATCAAAGATCAATCTGCCCAAGCAACCTCAGAAGAATCTCCTCCTCTCAGCCCAATGACACATCTCAACACAATTCCCATTAAAACTGCCCTGCTCTGGCAAATTGCTTGCTTGGCTGGAGAGGAAGGAGCAGGCCGAGCGTTGGGTCCCCCAGTTATGTATAAACAACACCCATATTATCTCGGACCCACAGGAGATTGCAGAGGCCTTTGCAGACTATTTCGAGCGGATATACACTCCCTCGGTTACCACAACCGCAGAGGACTCACGCCAGCTACTGGCAGACATACCCCTACCTACCCTGTCCCCCAACGATAGAGACTGGTTAGAGGAGGATATCACCGAAGATGAAATCCGCATGGCAATTACTAACATACAATCTGGGAAGGCAATGGGGCCCAATGGGATCCCTATTGAATTCCTCAAATCAACTGTTTCACTAATCACGCCTCATTTGCGGGAAATGTACAAAAAGAGCTACGACAAGGGGCTCCTGCCAGAGGACCAGAGACTGGCCTCAATTGTTGTAATCCATAAAAAGGGGAAACCCGCCGACTGCTGTGGGTCTTACCGACCGATCTCCTTGATAAATGTTGAAGCTAAAATCCTAGCAAAACTATTGACTTCCCGACTCGCCCCCATTGTTACCTCACTAGTACATGCGGATCAGTCCGGCTTTATGCCTGGCCGCAATACAGCCCTAAACATCTGCTGACTCCATAACGTGTTAGGCCGAAAACAGGTAATAGAAGAAGACGCCATAATATTGTCCTTAGACGCTAAAATGGCGTTTGACTCGATCGAGTGGCCATACCTTTTTGAGGTGCTAAGTCATCTAGGGTTCGGCCCGAAATTCCTTGGCTGGGTCAGGCTTCTATACACGGATCTAAAAGGCCAAATTAAGGTTAATAACCACACGTCAAGAATATTCCCACTGAAGAGGGGTACCAGACAGGGATGCCCTCTGTCACCATTGATTTTCTCTTTGATGCTCGAGCTGCTGGCGACTTGGGTCAGAGGAGACTAACTACTAAGAGGGTTGAAGTGGGCTGAGGGACAGGAGGACAGGATATCCCTGTATGCTGATGATGTCCTGCTCTATCTCGCATCACCAGCAAAATCACTACATAGAATTTTAATTTTTTTAAAAACTTCGGTAAGTACTCTGGCTATTCGATTAACTGGTCCAAGTAGGTGATCTACGCAATCCACGGGCCGGTCCGAGACTCCCGCAGGGCTGCGAGGTGGTGGTGGCGGAGGAGGGGTTCCGCTACCTTGGTATCTTTGTAACCCCGGATCCAAATCTCTTTTATACTAAAAATCTGGCAGCGCCCCTGAGCAGGTTGCGAAACGATGTATAACACTGGAGGACACTGCCCCTCTCCTTACTGGGCCGGGCCGCCCTCTTCAAAATGTTGGCGCTCCCTCGGTTCGTGTATGTACTCCAAAACTGCCCACATGGAGTCCACGAGTCATATTTCAAAAACATTGAGAGCGAAATCAGGACTTTGCTGTGTGGTGGTAAGGCGCCCCGTATCGCCCTGCATAAATTAACCAGAAGTTGGTACGATGGGGGGATTGCACTCCCCGATGTGCGCCTTTACTATTGGGCATCACAGCTGGTGGTGGTAAATCACTGGGTGTATCACCCCCTGACAGAACCCGCTTATCTCTTGGACAAATATCAGATGGGGAGAGAAGGGTACGATGGGGCTCTATATTCCAAGGCCAAGAGAGGCCGATATTTCGGCCCTACCGCCCGAACCATTGATATCTGGCGCCAAGCCAATAAAAAACTCGGCTGGCAGGACACCCTGACTCTGGCCACCCCTCTGTGGTCGGCTCAGAGACTCGGGACACTATGTAATCAACCGGGTTTTGATAAATGGGACACCATAGGTATCTCCACCATAGGCCACCTATGGAAAAAAGGGAAAATGGTACAATTCTCAGATCTGCAAAAAGAATATGACCTGGACCAGAGGGAGGTCTTCCGGTACCTACAAATCCGTCACGCCCTGACAGCCGCACTTCCCGCAACAGGGGATATACCGGACACATCCCTGCTGGAGGATAGATTACTGTCCGAACCTTTGAAGAAAAAAGCCATATCGCTGACATATTGGAAGATATGCAACAATCCGCCCGACCCACTCCAAAGCCTCCGAGAAAAGTGGCAAGATGATATAGGGCCACTGGAGGATGAGGATTGGCAAACCGCACTAATGTCCCCACGTGATGCAGCTATCCCTCTTAAATTTCGTTTTATCCAACTAAAGATTTTACATAGAACCTATCTCACAGGGACAACTCTCAGAAAGTTCGGGCGCAGGGAGGATTTACTCTGCCTCCGTCAATGTGCGGAGAAGGCTACCTTCTATCATATCCTATGGGATTGCCCTTACATAACGCTACTATGGGAGAGAGCCAAACGATACATGCGTACGGCTATCGGCAAAGATATACAATTAACACCAAAACTGGGGCTCCTCAACATATAGGATGCAACAGACCTTACTGCAATAGAACAGCAATGGGCTACCCTGGGATACACATTGATTAAGCGCAGTATAGCAATGCGTTGGGGAGCAGTCTAGGTGCTGACCTCGAGTGGGTGGGCTAAGGAAATGGATAAATGTATGATCGTCGAAAAAGAAGTATTCAAACACAGAAGATGTCCCACGAAATGGGATAAAAAGTGGGGCAAATGGAACACCTACCGTGGAGAAATATGTACTTCCCCCACCACTGAGATGGAGATAAAAGAGAGTTGAAGGAATGGACATATATGATTGGCGGAACCTTAACGAAAGCCCCCATAAGAAATTGTCCTTGAATTTTGTGTATTATGATGCTATGATTACAGAGCCAAATGTGACCTGTACTGTTTTCTTTTAAATTAATAAAAAGATCTATTAAAAAAACTGCCCTGCTGAACTCTTCAAAGCAACTTTCGTATCTGCCTTTTTCCAAAACTTTGACCTTGATGATATTGCACTTATGGAAACCTACTTCTGCTCATCCTCCATACCGCTATCTTGTCACTAAGATACAACATCCTCCACCTCAAAAGGACAGAAAGAACTGGTAGCGGTTTTCTTTATCCACAACCAGTTCTTGGTTCCAGGCCCTCAGTGGGAAGGTTACCAATATAACACCTAATCGTCAGAGTCTGAACATCTTAATAGTGTTCATCTGGCAGCAAAATATGTTTTGTCAATGGCTCCCTTGATTATAGCTTCAATCAACTCACCAGTTTGTGTGATCAAATCTTGGAGATTTCAACTCACACTGAGAAATGGTCAAACATTGCACCTTCCCTACACACAATAAGGCACTACTCTGGACCGGATGTTCACAAAGAAACTCTGCGTACAAATCTCAAGCCTCGGAATTGGGTTAGTCAGATCACTTCTTCATTCCCTTCAAAATCCTGATGTTAACGCACCCTCCTCGTGCTAAACCGGACACAGAAATTGTAAAATCTAGAGACTTCAAACACGTTAACAATAAGCATTGGCAAAGCCATTAGGTCGGACTCTAATGTGCAAATACAGGCATGCACAATAGACACAAACTAGTTGTACCATGTGCCTGTGCAACCTATCTCTTTGTGTCTCCAATGTCTGTGTCCTGTGTTTTTCCAATCCCCCCAAGCTTCCTGTGCTGCTACTTGTGATTCCCTAAGCTTGTCCTGGTGCCACGCAGCACCTAATCATTGGAAATAAATAAATAATGAAGCATACATATATGGCACAGAAAGAGGCAGGTTACACAAAGATAGTTTGTGCACATTTATACATATGTGTTTTCAGGCATTCGCAAATTAAATCTGGGCATATTGGCTTTGCCAATGCTCGTTTTTCCATTTTAGCTGAATTAGTGCTATACGCATTTCGGCTTAACCCTGGAGAGTTTCCTTCAGCTTTTATTAGATAGCCTTTCCATGAGGGGGGGGCTTCCAACATTGGTTTCATTGTAAATATCTTGTGGTAGGCCCTAGAGTTAAGGTAGTAATGATAACTGTAACCTTAGGAAATTACAGCTCAGAACACTGCTTTATTTGACAAGAAGCCCTCCCCTGACGGATTGCCTCACGCAGTACTAAATTCTGCTCAGTGCACAGAAGGAGAAGGTGTTAGTCTGCCTACTTACATTTTTTTATTGGTTTCCGTATGTTGTCAAAATATTTATTTTTCTAAGCAGTAAATCACATTGCAAACCACATAATCTCACTAAGTGCGTTTTATAGCGTGTTTTATGGCCAAAGTAACTATTGCCAAATATCTGTAAAAGTGATTGCATAGATGTGAATAGAACCAATTACTTGTGCCAGCCAGACCCAACCAGAGGGGTGTTGAAGCTTTGGAATAAAATAGCAACTGACATTTTAGATGTAAGCTGTTTTTCAATACATGTCAGTAATTCATGGCACAAACCTACAGTATTCTGTATAGTGTTCTCATTCACTGCAAAATACTAACCTCCACTGTAGTATTCAGTCTCTGTGGGAAATAATCAAATAAATCTTTTCCGAATACTGTACATTATACTTATTTCAATACATACAGTAATATAGCTTTTCCGTTACGATATGGACTGGCTTTTCACACTACAAATGCTAAAGGAAGAGCCCAAATATATTTAATATTTATGTTGTGGTCGGATCTATGAGCGAAATAGACGTATTGAACTACAGCATATTTTTTGTTTGTTTGTTGGTAGTAGCCAGGGGCCTGTAGTGTTTTGCTCTTCTTTCCCTCTTTGCTGTGTTTGATTCTCTGTATCTTCTTGTGCCCTTCTCCATTATCTCGCCATTCATAGGCTTAAAATACAAAGTTCTACTGTAGAGCACTTGCTTCTTATCCAGTTAACTAAATGCATTTGCATTTTTTCAGTGTAGTTTTCGTTACTGTATGTTGTACAGTCCAACGCAAAACAAAGTCCCTTCAATGCCTAATAAAAGGAACAAAACTGCTACCATTCCATTTGAAATACTCCCTTTGTACTTGAAAAAGCTCTTCTTCCATCTCTTATAGTGAACTAAAAAGCCAACATGTACAAATTAGCCATTCGTACTGCATTTATTTTTTATCTGCCAGATAATGTTGCTTATTGACTTTTACCTACCCTGCGACACTACCACCAAATTTATGAAGGATTTGCTGGTCTTCCTTAACAGCTGATCTTTTTTGCCACCTGTCATATATTCCTGATCCCAACACATCACTCCCTACTCTACCCTTCAAACCTATCTTGATCATCTAGCGTTACCAACATGTCACCCTATTACTACTACTCAGCCATTTTTCCCATGTGCATTCACCGACAAACCCAAATCAGCTTGTCATTTAAAGCCCTCTTCTTCAGAGTAATTTGCCACATTCCTTCAGCCAAATCTTTCATCCCAAAGTCATCAATCACACTTCTTCCACTTTCAGTTACAACAAACTGAAAACAAAGGCACCATGGCACACCCAGGACTTAAACAGAAACACAGCTAACAAGAGTCCCTCTGGTGCAAATCTTGCTAACGAACATACTGAGATACTGAAAAGCTAATACATCGCTCGCAAGTTCTTGCCAGAGAAAACCTATATCTGAAAACGATCTTTGGAGCTGTCAGTATAGGGAATTCTGTTTCAAAGGATCTGATTCCCTGTATCAAGCCCCATTTTCTCCGCATGCTTTGTATCCTCCAAGTTCTTTACTCAGATATAGATGTCTACAGTCTACCAGAAACTAAAACATGGAACAACAATTAGTCTCAACAACTACCACGAGCATCCCCAGATCCAAGTATGGGCAAAACTATGGAAGTCGAATGAATTTCCTCATCCTTTACTACTTGCACAAATCTTCTGGCTTTAATTTTGACAGCCACATCCCCGATAACACTCTCAGTGTCAGGCTTGCCATGTTTCTACCTTAGAAGCCTCTTCAGATAACAAGAGGTGAACTATTATGGATTTTCCCACTAAAGACCTCTAAAACCATAGACTTTACCCTGCAGACAATTCCTCTCATTTCAGTTGTGTCCCATACCACAGCCATGCTTTTATCTGGTCGAATTTGCATCCCAGAGATGGTGTGCTAGTGGTGTTGTAGGCAGTGGAGATGTGTGGGCATGCTCTGAATGATACCTTCTCTATCTAGATAGAAGTGTTTAGGGTACTCGAACTATCAAACAATGCGGTATGGAGGATAATATCGTAGGACTGCCTCATAACTTTCCCGCTCTCAAAGAGTGTAATGCGTAACTCATATTTGTGGTTATCGTAATAGGAGATAACACATTTTTCCCAGTGAGGATTTTGTGAGTTCTTTGAAATTTGGAAGAAGCAGTCTAGTGTTTCCACGGGGGTATGCCCAGATTTTTCAAAAGAGGAGTTCAGTTTCAAATGTGCCCTGCCTGAGACTATTTAAGCGTGTTTTTGACAGAACCATGAGAAATATGATCTCTGAGGTGATGGTTCAAGTGTCCTAGAATATGATTTGATCTGAAGCTCCCTTTGTTTTCGGTTAGGTGGCCATAATAACACTTTGTCACCTAAAAGCTTTCTACAAGAGTATAACCATTCGTGTCTGCTGTAATTCATGTACTCATTGGAGCCAGTGGCCAGTCTCCATCAGGTAGAAAGTGGAGAGGATTTGCTTACCGTTTTGTAAATTCTTTCAGAAGTAAAACATAGATGAAACAAAAAATAGCAGTGGTCTCAAATTGGCAACAATGAGGATCTTAAGCACGTCCAAAAGGACCCAATTCCATTCCTCCTGCATAAACATTGCACCTGCTTTCTCCTCCCTCTTGGCACCCTGTATTAAAGAGTGTGTCTTATGTTTGAAGTTCCAGTCTCTGGCAAAAGTTTTTAACTTGCAGGTATGTTAAAAAACATTCTTGTGTCTGGATCTCATAGATCGCCGGAATAGCCAAAAATGATGTGTAAAGATACACCCCTCTTGAATGTGCCTAAGTTTAATAGTTCTCTTCTCAGGTCACAGGTCATGCAGATTTGAGAATGCGACTGAGAGAGTCCCTCACATCTCTAAAACCTGATCTTCTGCAGTGTAATTTTCATTGATAGAAATGTTAGAATAATTACCTGGTGCATGCATAGACTGAAACACTTTGTATTCAATATCTATCCATACACAGAGTATCATTGTCCATTTGATGAGCTGCATATGGAGTAGGTCTGCATTAACTAGGGGGCAGCGGGGGCCAGGCAGCATCTGCACGGTGGAAGTAGCGGTTGATTTTGGCGGGGGTTAGATAGGCCCTGTGTACATTATAAAACTGTATTAGGTGAAACCTCGTATTGCGCGGTATATTGGTGGGGCTCTCCAGGAATGCAGCCCATTCCTTGTCTGTACAGGGCCAGGTGAGATCGCCCTCCCAATGGGTCCATAGGGCTGCATGTGAAGGTGCTGGATGGGTTTGCAGCGACGCAGCCAGCCAATGTACTACCCGGTCCCATAACTTGTAAGTGTTGTACTACCATGTGAGTTATGGCTCAGTTGTCAGGTTGCCCCATGATCGGGTCAGTGTCACCAGCAGGGAATTGTATAAGAGGAACTGTCCTGGCGTTAACTCGGACTCGCCTGTTAGTGTCTCGTAAGGGATGAGGGCACCATCACTGTAGAGGTCTCCCAGCGTGTGTGATCCTACAGCATTCCAGGTTTCGAGTCCCACTGCGGTGGTAATGGTGGCCATTCTGGGAGTGCCTAATACGGCTAATGCTGGTGCAAAGGGAGTCACTGAGCAGGGGGTCCGGCACTTTAGCTTGAGTGGTGGGGTGAAACAGGTGAAGGATTCGAGTCAATGTCCAGGGTGGTAACGCAGTGGCCGTGTCGGTCAACTGCAGGCCAGGGAGCCATGTGTCCACCTACTGCAGCTGAGAGATGAGATAATGTTGTTCTAGGTTCGGTACCGCCAGGCCGCTTTGATCCAGGGGTTGAGTATAATTTTGCCAACGCCACTCTGCAATGCCCAGAGTTTCAGATGAATTCCCTGAACCCCATCTTGAAGTCTCAAAAAAATTTGGTCGGGACATATAGAGAAAGATTTGGGAAATAATAGAGTCAAGGGAGGACCACCATCTTCAACAGGGCCCCCCCTGATCCATCACCGACAGCAATAGTGTTTGTCAAAATACCATCTGAGCTCTTGCGGATGTGGCTGCATGCGTGAGGTTACCATCAAACAGATCCTCCAGAGAATGGTACACGCAACGGTCAAAGTACTGGAATGTTCTGGGCTGCCAGGGTATAGACACTTCAGGAAAGGCAATATTTGGATCTGACAAGCCGAATGTATAGGGGAATAAGCATGATTTTTCCCATTTGACGCAGAGGCCAGACAGCGCGGCAAAGCAGCACAGCACCACAACGTTCGTTTCGGGGACGTTATGGATGTCCCTGAGGTACAGAAGCAGATCATCCGCATAAAGGGATACAGTGTGCAGTCTGTCACCTAATTGTATGCCCCGGACCTCCACAGCTGGCGGTTCTATCGCTAGCGAAAAGAGTAGGGGGGAGAGTGGGCAGCCCTGCCGGGTGCCCCCTGTCAATTGGTATCGGCCCGGAAATAGAGGAGCCAGTTTTGAATCTAAGCAGAGGGTGTGTGTATAATAATTGCACTAGTTGCAAAAAGCCGGACCCGATGCCATATCGCCAAAGTGCCTCAAACAGGAAAGGCCACTCCAGAGAATCAAAAGCCTTTTTGAGCTCTAACACAAGGCATCCTGCTTGGGGCCAGTGGTGGGGCGAATATGACATGACGCAGAAGAAACGCCTGAGGTTCAAGGATGTGTTGCGTGCTGGCACGAACCCGTTTTGGTCCAGGTGGATCAATTTTGAAACTAAACTAAAGGCGCTAGTTGAGTCGCAAGGATTTTAGCCAGGACCTTATAATCTGTGTTTAGCAGTGCCAGCGGCCTGTATGAGCCCAGCTCCGTGGAGTTCCTGCCGGGCTTGGGGAGAGAGACGAGAATGCCTCTCTTTGGGAGTCAGATAAGGTAGTGGTAGAGAGGGCTTCCTCATATAGGAGTTGCAGCGGGGCATAGGCTTTGTAAAATTCCGCAGGCAAGCCATCGGGGCCCGTGGCAAGCACGCAAATGATGTCCTGTATTTCAGACTGTGGGATAGAGTCATCCAGTTATGCTCTCTGCTGGGCATAATACGGGGCAGCAAGATCGAGGCGAAAAAGTCGGGGTAAGTCTCAGTGGCCGACTGATATAAGGATGCATAATGGCACATAAGCTCGGCGTGTATCTCGTTCTGAGTATAAAGTAAAGTGCCGGTGGTGGAGCACAAAGTAATTATAGGAGAATGAGATTTGTTCCTGGCGAATGAGACATGCCAATATGCAGGTCGACCTATCCGTGGTAGCATGCATGCGGACTGAGTGAGCCGCATAATTGAAACACCGTATTCTCTCCAGCAGGAACGCGTGTTCTCTGCGTTTATTTGCCACGTGTTGTAGCTCAGTCGGGTCACGTACTGCTTGTGTTTTGTGCTGGAGGATTGTGCGCTCAAGGCGGGTGCGGCCGCCTTCAAGGTGTTTACGTATGTTCCACTACACACCCAGACAGTGCCCACGTATAGTGACCTTGAATGCATCCCATTCGAGAAGGTGTGTGGATGCCTTACCATCATTATGGTCAAAGTATTCTGTTATGGTGGTACCCAAAGATGCCCGGAAAGGAGGGTGCTCTGGGATCCCCGGTTGTAACAGCCAAGTGGGGATGGCTGGTGTAGTGGCGTCCCATGCCAATTGTAAGTGTTGGGGATCGTGGTCGGAGTGCGTCTGATCTATGTAATCGGTCTGTAGTTCTGAGGACAGCAAATTATTTGTGCAAAGTATTTTATCAAGCCGGACATGCAATTGGTGTGGGGCAGAGAAGAACAAGAACAACCTAGCCATAGCATTACAATGGCACCACATGTCAAGTTACTGTCAGCCGTGTAGCTCACGTAGTTGAGACCATGGGTGCGGTGGGCTATGGGGGGGAAGAAGCGGTCAAGTCCCCGGTCAAGAACACTGTTAAAGTCGCCCCTAGGAGCCACTGGAGTCCGCTCGAGCAGGCAAGCGTGCCAGTCAGTATGTCAAGAAAGAGCGTTTGTTCCGAATTAGGTGCATAAACCTATCCTATTAGTATCTGTCGGCCGTCTAGGCGGCCCTCGCACAAAAACATATTGACCTTCCACTCAACTTCAGTCTTATCAGCCACAAAGGGGGTCCCCCGCCGAATCCATATGAATGACCATCTAGCGTAGGTGGAAAAATTTGCGGCAATCAGCTGACCACACTAGCGATACTGGAGCCTAGTGGTCTCCGGGAGCGTATAATGTGTCTCCTGTAGGAGTGCAATATGGATGGCAAGTCACCTGAGGTAGGAGTAGATTGAGTATTTTTGTGTAGGTGTATGAATGCCTCTCACGTTCCATGTAAGAATGATATTTGGAGCCATCAGTGTAGTGAGAGTCATGCCTATGATGATTGTGCAACAGCCAGGGGCACACCCAGTATACAGTGACCAGTGTATATGGGTGTGGGTGCAGGGTCGGGCTTCATCAAACAACAAAAAAAAAACACATTTGAGCAATTGTAAACCAAAAGATAAAAACTGTAAATTTCATCAGAGCAGAGGGACAACGTGTATCCGCCCAAACTATCCAGTTTGGTATAACTAGCGAAAAGGAAGAAAGTGCCTGCAGGTGAGACGGCCCATGGGGAGCTCAGTAGGAGGTTATGTTGGGTAAGTAGGCATTAGTAGGATGTTTAGCGTAGTAACATTTGTGACAGTGATTCAACACATGGTGAGAACAACATTATAGCCTTTAGAAAGGGAGGGGTAGGGAAGGCAGATTGTAATACATGTCATTCACCAACTCAGAGCATGTAGTAATGCTATGTAGGCTCGGCTGTAGGACAGTGAATATCATCATTAGATATCAGCAAGGGTTCCTAATGGCAGCATAGTAACAGGTTTCAGTCTAGATAATGCCGTCTTTTGTCTGTGGTGTTACTTTGGGAAGTGCGCTGAGCTGGTCTCAGTAGGCCCATTACTTTAAGAGTCAACGTCACTGCCAGATTTGGTGAGGTCGTCTTCTAGGTCCGAGGCCTGGGCTGCTTTTCGGATGGCCACTGTTATTTGTAAGGCCCTGCATTGCTCTCGTATGATCTGTTCCAGATCAGGGGCATGGCCTGGTCACGGAGGGCGGTTACTGGGCCATCTCCCGCCACGTTGGCGATCAGACAACGCCTCCTGAGAGCTATTCGGGGCCTGTGGATACATGGACCGACGAGCCAGGTCCGCTGACTCCAGCCACTCCTAGGCGGCCTCAGGGATATCAAAGAATCTGGTTTTCCCTTTACACACAACTCACAGGCGCGGCGTGAAAAGGAGGGAGTTCTTCAGGTTCAGTGTGCGCAACCGGCGTTTCACGAACAAAGGAGGAGTTCATCTGTTTCTGCACCGTGATAGTGTAGTCTGAGAATAGTATTATGTGAGCATTTTCCACCGTGATGTCTGAAAGCGCCCATGCCTCACACAGTATGGAGTCTTTGTCAACGTAGTAAAGCAGACAGAACTGCAGGGTCCTCTGGTTTGATCCAGGCGGGGGAGGCCTGCTGGGAGCTGATGAGCGCGCCCTGTGGAGAAGAACTGTGACAACGCCACCGGTGGGATCAGTCCTCGTATCCAGCGCTCTGTGTAAGCGGCAACGTCCCTCCCCTCTACTCCCTCCGGCAATCCTACCACCTGAATATTTTTCCTTCTGGAACATCCTTCGGCATCGTCCGCTCTGTGCTCCAGAATGTGAACGCGGCCTGTATGGAGGTCTCTGTTTCATGGGTTCTGGGAGCGAGGTTATTTATAGTTTGCTTCATGGAGCTGGTTTTGTCGACTAGCTTGCGGTGGTCTGCATGAAATAATGTGAGGTCAACCAGCACATTATCAATCTTGTTTTCGAGAAGTTCTTGTCTAGTCCAGGGAGATTCCAAGTCGCTCCACTGCCTCAAAGACTGTGTCCAGCTTGCTCCCCATGGATGTAGAAGAATTAGAGTTTTCTGGCATGTCCGATCGAACTCTCGTTGGGGGGTGCTTTGGAGGCCATGCCACCAGTTCCGGAGCGCAGGCGGCCCATAGCGCGTGGCATGGAGGATGTACCCCTAATAGCGCAGGTAGGTAAGGTGCAGGGCCCGCTTGACAGCACCAGATGAACCCCTGATCGCGACAGTGCGAGCGGTGCCCGTATGCCCCAGACAGAGCGTTATTGTGCATGCAGTCCAGAATCAATAAAAGCGGACTAATAAGAGGACTCATGGGTGGTATCTAATACAGGTGGTTGCGCAGAATCGTGGTTCCAGGCGGCAGGCAGTGGCCTTGAGCTTTTGGAGACATTGCATCGGAGGGGAGTATTGTGGTCACTGTAGGACTCAAGGTAAAGGGCCCACTTGCATGTGCCAGTAGGTCCCAAGTGTGCGCAGCAGCATGAGCAGCCCACTGACATGAAGCACCTGCATGTCCGACCCACAACATTAAAGATAGGAGTGGAGGAAGGCGGGGCGTTCTAAGCCCGGATTAGAGAGGCACATGGGGCCCCCAGATCAGTCCACAGCCAGCCAAGTAAGCAGGTGCTATCCCAGCTCCCTCAATCGCCGAGGTGGGAACCACAGCTGAGCAGCAGAGTCCCACGGGGCGTTATGAAGGGCCTATCCTCTAGGGCCCAATTTGACTATGGAACCAGGCGCACGCCAAGCGCGTGGTCACGATTCCCCACTGCTGCAGAGGCCCAGGGATGATGCAGTATGGGGAAAGCAGCGGCTGAAAAGCAGCGCACCGCTCCAGGGGGGCACCAGTGCTGGAGGGCCCGAATCCTCCTGGGAGGGCCAGTTGTCCATATGTGGCTTGTTAGGATAGCAGGCCAGGTGAGGCGGCAGGCACGCAGACGCTCTCTCCACCTGCCAAGGCCCGCTGCTGCAGCAATATTACCCTTGGCCGGGGCAGTCGAGAGAGGGCACGCAGTCCACCGCTCCTCATCGGCGTCGCCAAGCCAGGCGACACGGGCTCATGGCAACATCCGTCATGCAGGATGTGCAGCCGGCCAAGCGTGACCTAGCATGCCAGTATCCAGCGGCGTCCCTCTCTCCAGCCACTCTCCAGCAGCTCCTCACAGCGGGCGTAGGCAGCGCGTGTCCACCCGGCCCCAGCAACCACGGTCGCCGGGGGTGGTCAGCCTCAGGGTGCTTGCAGCCACCCGGGAGAGCAACGGGGCAAGCAGATCAGAGCTCCTCACGTTCTCGGAGGCCCACCTTGTCAGAGGCCCTCATCTATAAACGGCTGCTCCCCTCAGCGAGTGCTGGCCCCATTTGCCAGCATCATGGCCTTCTTAGTCATCGGCTCGTCCCGATCAGTCTGTAGTTCGAGAGTTGTGCCACAGATCTGCGGAGTAATAGGGGAGTTGTATACTACGTGTCCGCGCCCGATGATTGCCTAGAGGTGAATAAGTAATGGATAATCGGGGCTTCATGGCAGAGCCCCGCTAAGGCACGTACAGCATCTTTGCTCTCCAAGCCACCACCTTTACTCCTTACATACCATTTCTCTTGGTGGTAGCATGTCCTATTTTGAATAGAATTTGTGTGTGGATGTCCACCAGATCTTCTCATTTCCGACTTTCACCCCACCTCTACTCACAGATATCGAACTGCTTCATTGCCATATAGCACTAAATGGCTGTCTGGTCCTCATTGTGAACACGTGAGAGAGAGAGATAATTTACATTCCTGTTACCTTGGCACCTACCTCGTTTTCTAACCCTGTCATTTTCCTTCAGCATTCTGATCCCAGCACTATCAGGCTGAAACCTCGGCATACGCTTTAGCCTTACTATGCATTTGCAGTCCTTGATAACTGCAACAACCACCAAAGATCAAAATTTGGAACTTAAACAATATTCAACAAACAATACTTTCTATACCGCCAAGACTTTGATCTCGCACAAGAGCTCAGCAGATTCATCTATCGCAACAGCCTGCTGGTAGGTCTACCGCCATGCTCCTTTTCTACACTACATAAATCATTTAATTTCCCCAGAATCAACTTGTGCAACCTGCAGAGGCATACCCTACTTAGTACTGTTGCCACCAGTTGAGATTGTGAGTTACCAGAAACAGATGCATATGCATGTCAATAAATATTGCCTGAAATGCGTCTCTGAAACCCTCATTATAGATTTTTCTTGCATTAACTTATGCTCAGCCACACTGATCCTCCATGTCACACCCAAAGCTCCCTGCACAGTAGCGAGGTTCCGCTGCTTCAGTCTACTAGGAGAGTTGCATGTGTTTAGTCTAATCGCCCTCCATGATTGCTCTTAAGGCACACTTCCTCGTGCAGTAATGACTAACGACATTCAGACCCTCTTCCTACTGAGATCTCTTACTAATTACTCTTACTGAGTTCAAGTAAATCTGTTGCTCTACATTTGTATACATATTACATGTATATATTGTCTTGTTATTGTAATCACTTGCCATACCTTCTGTAGTTGTTAACCACCTAAACTAATAATATGCGAATATACTATTTGTTTGCTATGTACAGAGCTTCTTGTCAAAGTGTTCCTGCTGTTAAATAAACTCTAAATGGATTTTGGATTTTATGTGTTAATAGGATGTATTGATGCATTCTCTGCACCCCTTCTAAATGATTTTAGCCAGTATTGTTAGTCAGTATTGTTCCAAGGATTAGTGTTTGATATATCTAAAATACTAATCTACAAATAAGGTTTAGGCAAAATGAGATCAGGAGTATGAAATGCTAGTTCCAATCAATATAATGATGGCTTCTACTGCTCTTTACCTGTTAATCAATTGAGACCAAACTAGAATATGGGCAATATTAGAGCAAGCACCACTGGAGTTCTCTCAGCTGAGGATTGAGAAGGAATTTTATCGGTTAAGGATAACACATCCGTTAAAGCCTATTTATTAATCCAGTCAACAATGTTAATTGAGCTATACGTTGTTTACAACATCAATGATTCATTTTAACTCGATTTAGACTGAATGTATACATCATTTATTATCAGTACCGTGGGGAAGTTCTTATGGCACTACTTGCACCCCATGCAGTTGTGATAATAGCTCGGCTCAGGATACGTAGCACTTTATTATGCTTTGCACTTTTTATAAAAGAATTAAAAAACCTTGTTATTGTTCCACTGCTTGCTTACAAACTTTTTGCACAAGTTCGACCTGCACTGCTTTATCTAATGTTATTACCGGATGTGCTGACCTGTTTTGACTTACCTAATTTTTTTATCTGGTGCTGTCCGTTTGAGGAAGATTTTATTTACTATATAATGCTATGTTTGAATTCTCTTGGGCAGTCTCTGCAATGTTTTTATTCTGTATTTTTATCCTCGGCTAATTTTAACCGTTTTTTGTGTGTTCCTTTATGGTTTTCTAGCAAAACCGAATAAAGATTGATTGATTGAGAAGGAACTCAAAGTAATGATGCAGACTTCATTGTAGAAGACTACCCCTGAATTTATATTTTCAGTGATGTTTTGTACAGTCGAGAAGGAATAATATTAGTTTACTGTGCTTTGTACAGGGCACTGAGAGATTGTTTTGAAAATATTTGACTTTACTGTTTGATGTCAGTATTTCAATAGCTAGTAGCCAGGAGGTAAACTCTAGGTGGTGATAGCTAGCTGGTCATGTTTTTGAGGGATTTCCAGACTGCTAGTATCCCATTTTTTGGTGGTGCATACGGAATATTGAACAGTGTGAAGAGATGGTTCGACTTGAATCCTGGCAACATGGATTCTAATCTCCTCAAATCCCTGCATTGGTTTCAGCCAGACCATCTGTACTGCTAGCAGTAATCCTGATTGCAATTAAATTTTCAGATTTTGATTACCTTTCACTTAGCGAATGTTTCGACAGAGTAGTTCTGAAGTTTTATTTGATTTTTATTTAC
Organism: Calotriton arnoldi; assembly: GCA_963921515.1. NCBI lineage: Eukaryota > Metazoa > Chordata > Amphibia > Caudata > Salamandridae > Calotriton > Calotriton arnoldi. Next base: position 1,871,935 of record CAWUFW010001269.1, read on the forward strand.
TGAGTTTTATATAGCGTGAACTTGACCTGAGGGCATCAGAGCGCTTCACAGAAATAGCAGCATATACTTGAGATACATTTGGAGTACATATAGACACATGGTGAGATTATAGGACCAGGTGTACTAGGACTTTGGGGAAAGTTATTGACATAACTTTGAGGTAGTTACGGTACATAAAATACATATCGCTTTGCAGAGCACAGCAGCAATTGTACAAAATTACTGGAAGAGTAAAATAAAAGCAGAAAAGCACATAGTAGCAATACGAATGATGAAAAAATAAAACAGGATGAGCAAGAGTAAAAACAGGCATTGTATTTCTGAGGTTGTTGAGGTAAGGCCTCTTGCGGATTGGAGAATTAGAGGCATAGTTTTCCCTGGGGTAATGGTGCACAGATTTATTTAGAGGGTGCGGGGAGGGTGCCCGCAGGCTGGTCAGGAGCTTTAGGGAGGTGGGTTTAGGTATTTGTTGAAGAGGAGAAGCTTCAGTATCTTTTTGAAGAGAGGGAAGAATGATTTTCCCACAGGTCCTGAGGCAGGGAGTTCCAGATGTTAGGAGCATTTCCAGAGGAGTAGTGGGTGTGCGATTTCTCTCTCATAAATTTTGGAGGAATTAAGAGTAGACTGTTTGAGCTTCATAGGGGTCTCTTTTGGCTGGCTTTTGATAGTTTATTTGTGAGGTAGATTGGTTTTTCATTGTTGAGCGCTTTGTGTGTTATGCATGCAGTTTTTAGTATGGCCCTTGCCTCGATTGGCAGCCAGTTGAGTTGTTTGAGGGTGGGAGTGATGTGGTCGAAGAGCTTTTCCCTCGATATAAGTCTAGCCGCAGTGTGTAGCGTGGGTTCAATGGGGCTAGGTAAGACTGTGGGTACCCGTGACCATTGCGTTGCCATAGTCCAACTTGGGTAGGACTAAGGATTGCACCACCGTCTTTAGGTCTTCAATGGGGATGATGGGTTTGATTCTTGAGGTTTTGTCAGCATGTAGAATGCTCTTTTTGCAGAGGCATTGATATGGTCTTTCATGATTAGGTGGCAGTCAAGTGTAATCCCCAGGGATTTAACAGAGGTAGAGATAGACAGTTTGCAGTTTAAAGCTGTGAGGTTGTCAAGCCAGCAGTCAATAAGAAAGGATTTTGCTTTGGGACTAATGAGGATTTCAGTTTTAGTGGGGTTGAGTTTGAGGTGATTGCTGGTCAGCCAGGCTTGGACTGCGAGGAGAGCGTTATTCAGGTGCTGGGTGTCTTTGAGTGACGAGATTTTCATGTATAGTTGGGTGCCATCAGCATATAGAAGGTAGTCTATTTTAGCTTGCCTCGGGATCATTGCAAGGCGTGCCATACAGAGGTTGGATAGTGTAGGAGACAGGATTGACCCTTGGGGACTCCTTTTGAGACTGGTGTTGCTTTTGAGGTTGAGTTATTGAGCTTGATTAACTGTGAGGGTTGGCTTAGAAAGGAGATGAACCACTGAAGGACAGTCCCATTGATACCTACACGTTTTGAGAGGGTGTTTAAGAAGATGCTGTGGTTGACCGTGTCAAAGGCGGCTGAGAGGTCGAGGAGGCAGGCCTGGCCATCGTCCAAAGATCTGTTTAGGTCATCCATGATGTTTAGTATAGCAGTCTCTGTACTGTAGCCTTTCCTGAAACTGAATTGGAAGGTGTCAAGCAGGTTGTGTTTTTCGATATGGTTGTTGAGTTGAACAAGCACACATTTTTCAATGATTTTGGGGAGGAGGGGGAGGTTGGTTATATAGGTCTGCAGCTGTTAAGGTTGTTCTGGTTGGCGTCTGGTTTCTAGATGAGCGAGTGACTTGGCAGAGTTTGAGGGGAGCCAGTATAGAGCCGCTTGACAGAGAGGAGTTGATGATTTTGGTCCAAATCGATGAGATGATGTGCCTGTGAGTTTTCACCATTGTAGCAGGGAGGGGGTCCGAGATGTGAGATGCCGGCTTCATGCTGGCGAGTAAATTTAGCACTTCTTCAGGGATATAGCTCTTAAGTTGAGCCATTTAGGTGGTTGCTTTCATTACCTATGACAGTGATTCTTAACCTGTAGACCGCGGACTCTTGGGAGTCCACAACACTTACTCATGGGTTCTACTGCTGTAAAGAAAATTAAATAATAGATTAATAAAGTATACAAACATAAAATGCAAAATTAGAAATTTGATTTGTGAAGGAATTTGTAATTGGATACTAAAAATTAAGTTGGTATCCTTATCTGGATTTGTGGGAGCAGCACAAGTACAGCAAAAGAAATAAAATATGGGCAAGTGGTGACCGCAAAAGAAGCACTGCTGTATGCCCACAAAAAGAGAGCATGCATTAGTGCAAAAAACTACCAAATAATATGCTAGTAAACAGCATATCGCTCTGTCTTATAGAAATTAAACTACTGTTCTTCAACCTTCCGATTAAAATTTAGATTTTTGCATATGTTGTTTATGAATTAAATTAAATATTTGTGTATTTGTTTGAGTTTCGCTTGCTTCTGTGTGTTTGTGTATTGTTTCAAAGTTCAAATCATAAAAATTGTTTAGACTTTGGCCCCCGCTTTCCAATAGTGATTTACTGGGGGTCCATAGAAGACAAAAAGTTAAGAACTGCTGATCTAAGAGAATTGTAGTGGTGCTAAACTAAATAATTGATGAGCACTAATTAGATAGAGAAAAGGTCTCACTTTTTATTAACTCCATATTTCGCAGGAATTATGCAACTTCTGTAAATCATAGAAAATAATTTGCAGCTATGGCATCATGCCTATGAAATATGTTTTTTTAAACTATTGATTTGTAGGTAATACATTTTGCCAAACAGGTAACACACTGACACACACACACCTCTGCCTGTATTAATTAGTAATGTTCTTACCTCCTACACCCCAAGCTTGAACCCCTACTTAAATCTCAGAATTTCTACTTCCTGTCATCTTCAGTTATTATCTCCAGACCTGGCTGTGAATAACCTGGCATCTTTTTTCTCCACAGGAAATGAGTGTAGGTTATGCCAATGGGATCAGGGTGATGAGCATGACGCACACCGGAGAGCCTGGCTTCATGCTTTACATCCCCATTGAGGTAGGTGCCAAATTTCAATCTTTGTAACACCAATTCAATTCTCACGCATTATATCTTTCATAAATTCACATACTTGAATCATCCTTCTCATCGAAGTGGGAAACTCTGGTACATATGGAGCTGTATAGACATCAGTTTCCCATAGAAACAGCTACAAAACAGAACTACAACTGACAACCTACAAACCTTCGAAGTTTTTTATTTTTTTATTCTCAGTGTAAAGAAAAACTGACAGGCTTTCTCAGTGTGATAGCAGATAATCTCAGCCATCTCTGGAGGACCATGAGTGGAGCTTGTAGCACCCTAAAGTTACAGAGCTGATCTCCACATTGGGATTTCCATTCGTGGATCTCTTCGCTGTGAACGATTACAGGAAGTGTCCTCAGATTTGTGCTATACACTTCTCTATGAATTATTCCCCTAGGGAATCCTTTCAGTTCAACTGGTCTTGGGGCCTGCTGATTCTGTCAAAAGTACTGTGGAAATTCTGGGAGGATCAAGAACAGTTGATTCTGATTGCCCCATACTGGGCACAGAGGGCCTTGGACACTGATCTGCTGAAACTCAGTACTTAGACTCCCCTTCTGCTTCCATGCAAGATGGTAAGGTCTTCCAGCTTAATCCCAGATGCTGCGGCTGCACATGTGGAGTTCGAGCAGTGCCAGTCAGAGTTCTTGTACCTTCCTGATGAGATGTCGTCTTGGTTGCAGGAAGCCCGCTGACAAATTTATTTATGCAGGTCGCTAGGATAAGTTTGTTTAATGGTTTTAAATCACCCCTTTCAGACATCTTACAACCCTCCGTGTTCCTTGAAACTGGGTCTTTTTTAATGGCTACAGTTAGTGGCTTTCTCACAGCTTGGTTCTTCTTCATGTGTCTACCTGATTCAACTGATTTGATCTCCATTAATGATGTGCTTTCTAAAAGGTTTGCTTTACTTCTTTACTCCACCTCCAATTGAATCATATTTTGATTTTCTTGATGATATTCCCATCTAAGCCTATGCAGTAGCCCTGCTCAACTTCTTCCTTTGAAACCTGTTTTGTTGCTGTTAATAAGTTCAGCCCATAAGTTAGGAGTACTTTAGGCCCTATCAGTTTGCCCACTTTTCACAGTTTTCTCTCTAGATAAGTTGGCTCTTCATACCTGCCCATCTTTCTTAACCAAGGTGCTTTATTCGTTAAACATGGCCCCAGTCTATTTCACCTCCATTGTTCTTCCCTCTTCCATATCCAAGCAAGAAGTATTCGTCACAGTATAGACTCGATCACTGATCCGTAATGTCTTAATGCATGGACCACACACATCAGGAACGAGTGGATGAGCAGCTCTTTGTTGGGTTTCCTAGAGCTAAAAAGTGCAAGGTTGTGGCCATGTGCGCCATTTCACGCTGGGTTGCCCTCTTTCTCAAGAACCGCGAGAAGGCTCAGAAAGCCTCCTACCTGTGGTCGAAGGCTTTCCGACCCTCATTGTGATGAGTCAATGAGTTTACTGTGCATTGCCTTAACAACACAAGCCTTTACCACAAATATGCCTTTACAACGCATGCCTTTACATCGCAAGCTAAGTATATAGAAGGTAAGTGTCTGTGTTTGTGTTTATTTTGCTAGAGAGAGCAAGAGATAGATAGAGAGAAAGATAGTATATTTAGGGGTTAGGGATGGGTAAGGCTATTGGGTGGTGTTGGACCGGAAAATGTGTTCTGCCGACTCCTTGTAGCATTGTGCGAGTTAAGTTAGCATTTGCGGCACCATTTTGTATTCAGCCGTCATTTTGTACCCTGATCGAAACCAAGCTTCTGTCTTGCATTGCTTGCCTCAGCAGAAAGCAGCCTCGATTGTTTCTCTTTATTATTAAAGGTTGAGCTTTGCTGCACTAATGAATAGATTGTTCTGTTTTTGCATGTCTTTCCCAGTAGGTAGGCCTGCTCCCACTCTGAGAGACGGGCACGGGCAGAGTAACCTTGAAACTAAGATAGCATGTACCCAGTCTCAGGATGGTGGCTCATCTTTCTGTACCATCTTTGTTCGTCAGCTCTGAGACTGGAAAATTCCAGTCTGGGCGGGTCTCTAGGGATGCTGGAAATGTATATCTGGTATTGCTATGTGGACGGTGGTCAGTCCCTCTGGCGCAATCTGAGGAGGCTGGTCAGACCGGACTCCGCTCGAGCGTATACTAATAAATAACTTTGGTTTGTATTCTCTACTGTCTGACCGACTCTTCATTTGTATGGAAAGCTGAGAGGTGGTCGCGAGTGACCCGGGTGGCCCTAATCGGGTCACTTCCTTCAGTGGTAAGGGTTTTTTTAGGGGTTAGGGTTGGGTAAAGGTATTTGGTGGTAAGGGTGTTTTTAGGGTTCAGGGGTGGGTATGGGGCTTGCCTAGTAAGGTTTTTTTTTTAGGGTTTAGGGGTGGGTATTGGTATAGGAGGGTAAGGGTGCTTTGGGGATTTAGTGTTATTGGGTGGTAAGTGTGTTTTTAGGCTTTGGAAGTGGGTAGGGTTATTGGGTGGTAAGGTTTTTTTTTAGGGGTATTGGGTGGTAAGGGTGTTTTTAGTGTTTGGGATGGATACGGGTATAGGATGTTTTTAGGGTTTGTGGTGGGTATGGGTTCTTGGTGGTAATGGTGTTTGTAGAGGTGGGTAGGGGTATTGGGTGGTAAGGGTGTTTTTTGGGTTTAGGTGTGGGTAAGGGTTATTGGGTGCAAAGGTTTTTTTTAGGGCTTAGGGAGGGGTAGGAGTAGTAGGGGTATAGGATGGTACGCGTGTTAGGGTTTGGCAGTGGGTAAGGGTATTAGCTGATAACATATTTTTTAGGGGTGGGTAGGGATATGGGGTTCTGAGGGAGTTTTTAGGGTTTAGCGGTGGGTAAAGGTTAGGTGGTAATGGTGTTTTTAGGGATGGGTAAGGGTCTAGGGTAGGAAGGGTGTTTTTAGGGTTTAGTGGTGGGTAGGGGTATTGGATGGTAAGGGTGTATTTAGGCTTTAGGGGTAAGTTGGGGTATGGGATGTTAAAGATAATTAGAAAATTGGGGTGGTTAAAAAAAATAAAGTATATGTTGTCTGTGTATATGTGTGTGTGTGTGTATATATATATATATATATATATATATATATATATATATATATATATATATTCACTGAAAAAAACCATAGGTTTCAGACATGTTATAGTTAGGAATTAGCATTTAAAAAACCTTTGAAATTCACTGAAAAAACCATAGGTTTCAGGCACGTTATAGTTAGGAATTAGCATTTAAAAACCTTTGAAATTCACTGAAAAAACCATAGGTTTTAGGGACAGTTATAGTTAGTTGGACATTGCACTCGTACAAAGCCCGTGAAATTCCCCGTTATAGTTAGTTCAGGTAAGTATAACTTGCGCCCCGCAATGCACTGCTGATGACGTCACATATTACATCACTCATGACATGGTCAGTGACATCACTGATGACATCACTGATGACATCTCAAATGACATCATCCAGTGACTGTGTGTTTCTGTAAAGTTTAAATATTTTTTATATACATAGGGAAAGGCGTATTAAAGAATGAGTGGGTGTATAAGTGTCTGAATGGATGATTTAGTAGGTGCGTGACTAACTCTATAAGTGAGTGATTAAACGTATCTTACTGAATGCATGGGTTAGTGACTAAACTGGGTGAATGTCTGTATCCGTCTGTCTGTTGCTGTGTAAGTGGCTGCATGGGTTTGTGAATAGCTACATGAGTGTCTATATGAGTTATTGATTGGTTGTCTGAGTATCTGTATGGGTGCCTGAGTGTTTGTGTGGGTGGGGTGTGTGCGACTCTGTGCATAGATGTGTGAGTGGGTGATTCACTGGGTGGATGGTTTCAAGAGTGCATCTGTGATGGACTGTATGGGTGGGTAAGTGTGTGTAAGAGTGTGTTAGTGAGTGAATGTATGTCCCAGTGGTACATGTGTGAGTAACTACATATGTGAAAGGCAGTATATATGTGTGTTGGAGTATATAAATAGCTATAAGCGAGAGTGTGTGATTGTGAGAGTGACTGTATGGATGAGTGTGTGCTTGTATCAGTGATTGTATAAGAGCGTAAGAATGTGCTAGTATTTGTATGAGTAAGTGAGCTGGTGTGTGTATAACTGTATAGGTGAGTAAATGGGTGTGTGCTTAATTTTTGCATGACTGACTAGGTGTGTGAGTACCTCTATGGATGAGTGGCGGTGTGTGTGTGTTTATGTAGGTGTATGAGTGCATATAATAGTCCTGTACTGAGTGACTGTAAGTATGAGTGACTGTACGGGTGAGTGAGTAGATGTGTGTGTGTAGACCTAAGAATCAGTGAGTGTGTATATAGTAATTGGTGTTGGAGTGTCTATGGTTTTGACAATGGCAGTCTGTAATTTACAGTGGGTGTATCAAAAGTTATATTAGGGTGTGAGAAGATGCATCAAATTATCACATGGATGATGTTATCAGTGATGTCATCAGTGATGTCATTTGAGATGTCATCAGTGATGTCACTGACCATGTCATGAGTGACGTCATCAGTGATGTCACTGACCATGTCATGAGTGACGTCATCAGCAGTGCATTGCGGGGGCGCGAGTTATAGTTACCTGAACTAACTATAACGGGGGAATTTCACGGGTTTTGTACGAGTGCAATGTCCAACTAACTATAACTGTCCCTAAAACCTATGGTTTTTTCAGTGAATTTGTAAGGTTTTTTAAATGCTAATTTCTAACTATAACGTGCCTGAAACTTATGGTTTTTTCAGTGAATTTCAAAGGTTTTTTAAATGCTAATTCCTAACTATAACATGTCTGAAACCTATGGTTTTTTTCAGTGAATTTCAAAGGTTTTGTAAATGACAATTTTTAAATGTATTAATTGTTATATTTTTTTTTTGATACTGATTTACTACATTTTTTAAACTATTTATTTTTAGATATTATATTTTTTAAATTACATTGTAATTACATTATACATTACATTACAAAATATACTTTCTCAGAATGAATTACTTTAGTTTAAATACTTTGCAAAAAGGCAATAGACTTTTAAGTACAGTAGTTACAGTTGTTGCAATGGGCAACACAATTTCAAACACAATGCAACATTGAGCTCAATGTGAATTTCTAGTTAAATGCAATTAGTTACTTTATGGATTACTTTTCTAACCACAGGACTGGATCCTAGATTCAGTCCTGGGACATCTCCTGTAAACAGTTGAGTAAAAGCGTTTTGGTTACAGTAGTGATTTTTAAGGAATAATATTGTATTTTAAAAGTTGACACTTAGAAACTTTTTCACATAGAATCACCAATGTTATCCTATGGGAGGAAATTCACTTAGCAGGTAAGTAGTGTTATCGTTACTTTTTCTTACTCAGTGGTGGATCCTGGATCCAGCACTGGTGCATCTCCTGTAAACAGTTGAAAGAATGCGTTTAAGTCATACAGGAGATTTTTAAGGAATATTTGTAGTTTGTGAAAATCGACACTGAAACTTTTCTGCTGAAAACCAGACAATGGATTCCTATGGAAGGAAATACAAGTTACTGGTAAGTACGGTTAAAATTACTTTTCAGGATCAGTACTGGGCTCAAAGATGCAGCACTGAGGTCTCTCCTGATAACAGGTGAGTAAATCGGAATTCGTAGTTCAGCTGATTTTAGAGGAATATTTGTATGTTTCAAAAATTGACACAGAGAAACTTTTTCAGCAAAAAGCAGGCAATGATATCCTATGGAAGGAAATTCAAGTTACTGGTAAGTACGGTTAAAATTACTTTTCAGGATCAGTACTGGGCTCAAAGATGCAGCACTGAGGTCTCTCCTGATAACAGGTGAGTAAATCGGAATCCGTAGTTCGGCTGATTTTAGAGGAATATTATAAAGTTCAAAAACTCCACACTTAGAAGAATTTCCAAGTGAAACCAGTCTATGTTCGCCTATGGAAGGAAATTCAAGTTACTGGTAAGTACAGTTAAAATTAATTTTCAGGATCAGTACTGGGCTCAAAGATGCAGCACTGAGGTCTCTCCTGATAACAGGTGAGTAAATCGGAATTCGTAGTTCGGCTGATTTTAGAGGAATATTCTAAAGTTCCAAAACTCCACACTTAGAAGAATTTCCAAGTGAAACCAGTCAATGTTAGCCTATGGACGGAAATTCAAGTTACTGGTAAGTACGGTTAGAATTACTTTTCAGGATCAGTACTGGGCTCAAAGATGCAGCACTGAGGTCTCTCCTGATAACAGGTGAGTAAATCGGAATTCGTAGTTCTACTGATTTTAGAGGAATATTTGTATGTTTCAAAAATCGACACTTAGAAATTTTTTCAGCAAAAAGTAGGCAATAATATCCTATGGAAGGAAATTCAAGTTACTGGTAGGTACGGTTAAAATTACTTTTCAGGATCAGTACTGGGCTCAAAGATGCAGCACTGAGGTCTCTCCTGATAACAGGTGAGTAAATCGGAATTCGTAGTTCGGCTGATTTTAGAGGAATATTTGCACAATGGTGAAGGAAGGGGTGGGGCCTGAGGTGACATGTCTGCAAACATGCCCTGTGGCGCGTTTTAAGTTGGAGAATTAATTCCTCCTCAATCCCGAGGGTCCCTAGGGGCCAACTAGCCCACCAGATACCTCCAGTATGCGCCAGAGAGCTGCGTTGCAGAGAGGTGTTCAGAGGCCACGCCCCTTTTACAACACTCTGCAACGCAGCTCCGTGGCGCTTACTGGGGTACCTGGTGGGCTAGTTGGCCCCCAGGGACCCTCAGGATTGAAGGGGATTTAATTCCCCATCTTAAAACGCGCCATGGGGCCTGTTTGCACACATGTCACCTGAAGCCCCGCCCTCCCTTCACCACTGTGCAAACGCGCCCCGTGGCGCGTTTTAAGTTGGGGGATTAAGTCCCCTTGAATCCTGAGGGTCCCTGGAGTCCAACTAGCCCACCATGTACCTCCAAAAGCGCCACAGAGCTGCGTTGCAGAGAGGTGTAAAAGGGGCGTGGCCTCTGTACACCTCTCTGCAACGCAGCCCCTGGCGCATACTGGAGATTCCTGGTGGGCTAGTTGGCCTCCAGGGACCCCCAGTATTCAAGGGGAATTACTTCCCTTCTTAAACGCGCCAGGGGCGCGTTTGCAGACTGCTGCAGGGAGGGGGCAGGGCCTCCGGCACGATGCCGGTCTTTTTTTTTTTTCTTTTTTTTTTTGTATGGGAGGGGGGCTGCGTGGCCCCCCTTCCCTCGGCCACTTTTGGCCCCGGGGACCCCATCCCCCAGGGCCTGAGGATTTTCTATTTTTTTTATTATTAAAAAAAACGGGAAGGGGGCCGCGTGGCCCCCCTTCCCTGGGCCTCTATTGGCCCTGGGGACCCCATCCCCCGGGGCATGCCCTCTTTTTCTTTAAATTAAAATATTTGAAGGGGGGCTGCGTGGCCCCCCTCCTCATGCCATTTAAGGCCCCGGGAACCCCATCCCCCGGGGCCGGCCTTTACGTCGTTTTATTTAATTTAAAAAAAAAAATTTAATTTGTAGGGGAGGGGGCCGCGTGGCCCCCCTCCTGGGCCACTACTAGCCCCGGGGCTGGCCCTCTCCGTTGGGGACCGTGGGGGGGTCCCCAATCCCCCCACGGTCCCGCCGGCTCCCCGCGTCCTGCGGGAGCCGGCATTGCTTTTCCACATGGGGAGCTGCTGACATGCAGCTCCCTGTGTGGAAAAGCAATGTGCTTTGGTTTCCAAAAACCAAAGCAGTTTGCTATGACAGGACGGGAGCCGCGAGGCTCCCGACCTGTCATAGCAAACTACAGTGTCCAGGGGGTAGGCACCCCGGGACACTGCAGGAGCCGGCCCTGGGGTGTGGCGGTCCCCAGGGCCATCAGAGGCTCCAGGAGGGGGGCCACGCGGCCCCCCTCCCAACATCTTGAAAGCCCTGGAGGTGGTGGTCCCCGGGGCTCTGGGGGTCCGTAACGGACCCCCATATTTAAATCTTTAGTGCCCCGGGGAGGTGGCGGTCCCCAGGGCGTGTGGGGGGCTTGAGCCCCCCACACAGGTACTGCTTAATTTTTTTAAAAGAAGCCCCGGGGTGGCGGTCCTCGGGGCTGCGGGAGGGCCGAGAGCCCTCCCGCACCATTGTTTATTTAAAGCCCCGGGGACCGTGGCTTGGGGGGGCCTTAGAGGCCCCCCCAATCATAAATTTGATAAACCCCGCATGCCCCCGGGACTTGGCCCACCCGGGGGCCAATTAACCACAAAGCGCTTCGTTTTGTTTTTTTTCTCGGTGGGATCCGCGCACCCTAAGCGCATACCGCCGACTTAAAAAAAAAAAATGCTTTTTTCTGCCCAGGGGGTCCTTGTGGGACCCCCTGAGCAGACCTAGGGGTCAGGGTGTTTCTACCCTGCCCCCTTTGTGCGTTTTGCGCACTTGTTTCTTCTGCCTCGGTTCTACCGAGGGACAAAATGGCTGCCAACACTTCCTGATTTGGAGTGTTGACAGCCAGTTGACAGCCAATTAGCATGCAGCTCGTGATCGGGACGGTGCGCGGAGGGTGCGCTCAGGGTGCGCGGATCCGACGCGGCCATAGATATATATGTGATTTTACTTGTGATTTTCTCAGGAACTACTGAACGGATTTACACCATTTAAGCGAAAGGCACGAGTCTGACCCAAGGGCTACCTCTTTGCCAAATTTGGTGTAATTCCGTTCAGCAGTTCGGGCTGTAGCCGCGATGAACGGTTCCTATGGAAAAATGAATGGGGAAAACACGTTTTGGGACCCCCTTTTTAGGTCTCGCGCCTGCGTTGCAGTGCGCAGCACTGCTCGCGCAGCGCGAGACCTCTAGAAAGGGCTTCTGAAAACGACCCACACGCTCGTGCGTGTAGTTTTGTTTTCAGAAGCCCTCATTGGCTGTAGCGTGCGTTTTTTTAGAAAAAACGGCACGCGATTGAGCAAAGGCGGGCGCATGTCCCGCCTTCGCTCCTCCCATTCCCGACGGTGGCCAGAATGCGCAGCAGCGCGCGTTCGCCTCGCTGCCGTGCTCCCTGGCCCCCGCTCCTCTGTGGTGCGCGCGCACCACTGGTTTTGCTTTTTGTTACTTTGCCACCAAGGAAGAGTTATTTGATCGACCTCCAGGTTAGTGGGGATAAAAGAGCTTTCGTCTCGACACTGCGTTCAGTTCATGGCTTCGAAGAGCACAGGCGCGAGGCTCTGCACATCTCCTGCAGGAGCCTCCCCTCGCCGGGTTCAGTACGGAAGTAAGCAGCATAGGTCTGCCTTCGTTCTACCAGCCTAGTCCTAGTTTACATTCCATTGGAAGTGTTTGTGTGGAAAGAACAGCTCATTCCATTCCCCTTCTAGAGCTTTTCAGATCCAGCTTTTCAACTGCGTCTCCACGCTTTCTTATGTTGAAGTCTGGTAGAGAGCTCAGCAGAAGCAGTCCGACGTATGAGCCCAGGAGGCGGGGAGGTAAGACCCTGTGGGGGAACCTTCCACTTGACGTAGGCGGGGTGGCATCGGCACGCGCGTGAACACACTGGAGAAATAATGCATGTAATCGTGTAGCAACAGAAAGCAAAAGCTGTGGCGAAAAAGTTTTACACGTTTTCAACTAATAACTGATACTCTTTGCATGTGCAGCACGCTGTATGTATTATACAATAAGAACACCTTAGGACCTTCATTTTATATTCACCTGTACATTTGTGTACCAAGCAAACAACAAGTGTACGGTGCATAATATAGTCGCGTTTTTTTGTGAAAGGGTCCAAATAACTTAAGCATGAGTTCAATCCATTACATGTTTGCCAGTGTGTATATATTGATATGGAGCAGGAACCTAGGCTAATAAGCAGTGCTGTAAATGTACGTGTTGTGTCGGGATACAATCTGCAAGATTGTGCACTTCTAGTGACGAATACGCAAATACTTTTCACACACTGCATTGCGAATTTTTAAATATGCTTCCTCCCAGCTTCATGGCCGGCAGCAGCACTTTACATGAGCAACGCTCACCCACGACCACTGTTTGCTTTACCGTGAAAACAAAGCCTCTCCCTCCCGCGGGGGCGGTTCCACTTCAATAACGCTCTCTCTGCGTCGGAGTGCAGGCTGCATGAGACGGGCACGAGATATACCTTGCCATGGTGAGAAAGGTGAAATCGGAGTCTGGACAGGATGCCTTGTCAGAGAGGCGAGGAGCGGCGGGAGGGCTAACTTTAGAAAGCCTATTTCTATAAAGCTGCAGAAACTCACAGCCGGTGCACAGCAGCTGCTTCTCGCCTCTCCTTTGCTCATAGCACTTCCCTCAAAAGTGCTACCTCGTGTCATCAGAGGCCCCACGCATTGCACTGCGCACATAACTGTTATATACACTGGCACCGCGCTTCATGTTCGAGCACGGTGCCCGCTTTGATGTTTCTTGTTGTACTTGAAATATTTCAATCCTAGGAGGGGTGGGCGCAGCGCACCAGCGGTGATTGATTTCCAGTGCACAAGGTGCTATATACAACTGATTTTAAACTGCGCGTTTTTCCGGGGAGTTGGTAATTCTCTGTTCCTCTCCTCCACCCCTGGAGAGTGGTGAAGGCCACGGAACCCTTCTAAACAGCACAGAATGTACATGCTAATATGTGGTGCTGGAGGAGGGTAGCTTCAGCCGACATATCGCTAGGCTGTGCTACGGCCTTGTCGGGAAGTTAGGAGGAAGGAAATACCACGCCGACCAGCAGCATTCCAGAATTTCAGTAAAATGCAAAGAATCATTAATTTTGCCAGACGGCATATATTGACACTCTCCTTTGCATATCCCACTATATACATACAAGATCTCTCCATGCAATTTCTCACAGAATGAAAACATTACATCCGCATAGCCAAATATATAAACAAATCGCTGCGTCACAATAAGCTTCCATGTGCCTGTTGCTTTCTCGCCAATGTGCTTGTCCCGCTCCATGTTACTCTTTCTCACCTGTGTGCTTCTCTTCCTCCACCCGTCCCTGTTGCTTCCCTCAACCCTCTCCCTCCATGTTTCTTCCCCCTCACCTGTGCGTCTGTGTTGTGTCCCATCACCCACACCCTCTGTTTTTCATTCCCAGCCTGTTTAAAAAGAAAAAAAGCCTGGTATTTTGTGTATTGTACTCAGCCAAAAAATGCCACAGCGTCATACGGCATCGCTAAAAACCAATGCTTGTTTTCTTAAGTTGTTTAGTAAACGTGAAACAAATTAAAGGCAAGGATGTAGACTGAAGTAGGAAGCAAAGAAGGGTTACTAAGGTGTAGCAAGCTTTCTTCAGCCCAGTACCTGTGCAGGAAGGAGGGTATAAGGAAACCATAACATCCGATGCAGTGTGGCACGAAGTGACTTGCAAAGTCAGTAGTGCAACTAGCTTAATATACTATTCAGAGCTTTGTTTGTGATTGGAGGCCTGCCCCAGGCATACAGTCATCCCCACTGTAGACACTTAACAATAAGTGCATTCTGGGCATGGGCTGCTTGGCCCCAGTACAGCTCTTATGGCCACGCCCCCACCCCTGTGACATCAGCCATGACGCTGTTTTGCCTGCACCTCTTTTAGCACTCAGACCGTGAACCTGTCCCAAGGACATCCAAGCACTTTAGATGATCACCGGAGTATGTTACACATTTTTAGGCACAGCAGCCTAAGTGACTTGCCCAGACTACCAGGACTTGACGTTGGGACTTGACCCTGCCTCCCTGCTACCAGGATCAGCAGCTCTGGAGCCATGGCCACATGTCCTCCCCCTCCATGCTTGTGGCATTTGCCACCTGCCTTCCCTTGCAGCACTCTCCACCGCTGGGTGACCGTAGAGGCACACCAGAGTGTGGGGCTAGAGATTCGGTGAGTAGTGCCTTGAAGACAAAACTTAGCCATTTTTAAATGTCTGTTGTGGAGCTCAAGTGATTCCAGCACCATTGCACATTTAAGCAGGGAAGCCAGAGTGGAAGTCGGATCTCCTGTTCGACTGCACACGACGACACACTTCCCAGTGCTTACCTACTGAGCATCTCTTGCATAAACAAATTCTCACACTTTAAAAGTTCATGCCTTCCAAATTGGCAACCTTCCCTCTTGCTACTTCCCAAGATGCACTGAAGGAGGAAGCCAGAAATTTCCACTTCCTCCTTGGTGCTTTCCTTATTCAGCTAACACCTCAGCCAGGAGGCATGAAGTGAGAACGTTTACATTCATTTTAAAGAGTGCTTTTTACTCTTACTTTTCCCCCTACTTCCTTCCTCGCCCTCACCATCTTTTGCTATCCCTTCCCACCAAACAGATGTGCACTCCCGGCTGCTCGGGCAAATCTGTGGGCATCTCATCCAGACCACATCTGGAAAAATAGCAAGGAGAAATAGGTGATGGACAGACACTTTTGTTTTTAGTGGCTAGCATTCATCCCTCATTTTGGATTAATATTCACACAAAAGGATGTTTGCACTCATCTGTGGGCAAACCAAAGCGGAATCCCAAGTAATAATTGTAATGATTCATTATCAATATTTAGTCCGGTCTAAATAATAATAATGAATTATTACAATTACTACTTGGGATTAGGTTCTGAGCCACAGATCATCCATCACTTGCTGTTGTTGATAGGAATCTTACAGTTCCTAAAACCTTGATAGAACAGTGAAACAAAGCAGACAGGCTACCTCACCAGGCTCAGGCCCTCACAAGTTAAAGGTGGGAGTTACCTCTCAACCCCCACCAACAGCCCCCCATCTTTATTGTGCTTTAAAAAACGGAACATTCCAAAACCTCAATATAGGAAACTTATTGTAGGTTTGTATATCTGTGAATGCCTGTAAGACTATCTGGCATGGCATAATTGTTGTTTTCCACAAAGAGTGGTTCTACTACGCAATAAGAAAACGAGCATTTGCTATGCAATAGGTGTCGCATTTGCGAGAGTTTGAGCTATTGGCATTGTAAATACCAATGCCTTTTATTTCTGTATTTTTAAACCTGCAAGCGGTGCGTAAACAGGCACTTTGTACTTGCAGTCGTTGCTTACGAGAAGCAACGCTGGCAGTAACTATGCCTCTTTTACTGCCAGCCTTCCTTTTCGTAAGCAAGGACTATAAGTACAAAGGGCGTGTTTATGCACCGCATACAGCTTTTCGAAACACATAAATAAAAGGCATTGGCGTTTACAATGGCAGTAGCTCAAACTCTTGCAAATGCAACACCAATAGCTCAAACTTTAATAATGCGAGACCTATTGCATTGTAAATGCTTGTTTTCTCGGCCCCCGCTTGACGAATCACCCCGAGACTTTCAGGATAGGAGCGGACCGGAGCGCCCCAACAAGTTGGAAAATTTCGCGAAGATTCGTCAACCGGCGCCAACGTTATTTCAAATAGAATGTTGCGGATTTCCTATGGAAAATAGGTCCTAACTATAACTATCTACTGGCGACCGCCAGTAGATAATATATATATATATATATATATCCCACAGCTGAGCGTTGCAAAGCAACGCAATCGCCTACCCTTTCCTCTCGCGGCGGCGTTCTACGGCAGGACGGCGAGCCCCTGAATATAAATGCAAATGCTGATCCTTTCTTCCCAAACAGCACGCCGTAGACCAAATATATTGCAAAGCGGTTGTTTATTTCAGGCTTCTGACACACTCAACGCGTTTCGGGGAGAACCCCTTGATCACGAGATCAAGGGGTTCTCCCCGAAACGCGTTGAGTGTCAGAAGCCTGAAATAAACAAACGATTTGCAATCTATTTGGTCTACGGCGTGCTGTTTGGGAAGAAAGGATCATCATTTGTATATATATATATATATATATATATATATATAATATATATATATATATATATATATATATATATATATATAATATATAATATAATATAAACAAAACCCTTTCAGCCATAGATCCATATAAATGGATTTGACTTACCTTGTATATACTTGCCTTGCGTTGTAAAGGCATGCTTGGTAAAGGCTTGCGTTGTAAAGGCAATGTATGGTAATGGATGCATGGTAAAGGCTTGCGTTGTAAATGCATGCATTTTTAAGTCATACAACCGGCGGAATTACCGCAGCAGCCGCATGGCACCATATGATGATGATGATGCTGCAGAGCTATCTGGGAAAAAGCTTTTTCAGGCCAGTCTGAAGCCTACATCCACCACCAATATTGTCACCAAAGGTAGTTTAATGTTTCTATAGTTGCATCTGGAAGCCTCTCATTGATTAGCTCTTTTTGTCTACCTGAGATTGCTTGAGATTTCTATATATTTTCCCTCCCCATTAAAGTTATGGTAATTAAGTCTTTCATCTCCTCACTCATTGGCAACTGCATCTCCATTTACTTAGAATTGGGTATGGTAGGGTTCTCCAACCCTTTGCTAGCGTTTGTGTTTCAATCGAAGTGATAAGCAACATCCGAACCATAACTGAATGTATGAGTATAGATGTGTTGGAAAAACAAGTAAAACATGAACCGATACCCTAATGGATATATTATACAAATTTAGGAGCAATTAAAAGTATTTAGTGAGTGTTTAGTGGTAAACAAATAGTGTATTTCAGACCGCAATATAGGCCAATGTATATTATTCTAAACTATATTGAATTTAAATCCAAGGATATAGTCTGTGAGTGCTATTTTCAGAAAACGGTTTTAAAAGTAATACCAAATTATGGATTGTACAAGACATTTGTCATTCAGAAACCGGTCACTATAGGTAGGATTTACAGCTGTATCTTGACGAAGAGCTCGCCAAAGGCTGAGTTGCATGTGTCACTCTATATGAAAATAGCAGTTTTAACCATTGATGGAATCCCAAATCATCTTTATTATTGATGGAAATCCTGCTGAGGAACAATTGCAAGAGACATTTATTTGTTTTAATGTATGTGAATTGATGACACCTTTTCTGCACAAAGCTTGGAAAAATATAGGAAGGATTTACAAACAATCTGTAAGGGAGTTGGTGGCGGTCCCCCCCAGACATTTGGGTAATTAGTGACATGATTTGCACCAACATTGATCAAACCTTGGGGGACTTAAATATCATTTTTCATGGTGGCAGTTTGGGGATTCCGCTTAGGGAACTCCTGGTAAATATAGGGGAAATGGTGCATTTGAAATATTTTAGTCTAGCCAGTGAACAAAATGTGATAGGATATAAAGACATCATTACAGTGGGTTGGGATTATCTCAATACCACAATGCCATAGTTCTTGCACTTTGCATAATTCTTTTTGTACCATAGTTTGCAAGCTTCCACAATTCCCACAATATCCATATTTCTAAATTCCATAATAGTCTATAGGGAAAGCCACTGGCAGGGTCCACTATTCTGAGATCCAAATTAATATTTGTATTCCTTACGGCTCCTGTGTCAGACCTGGTTGTAATTTAAGAAATTAACTTAGCAGCTTTGTAAGATTCATGACATTGATGATGATTTGTGGAGATAAATTCTGTGACCGACAATTCGGCAAGTTACGTGGACCCAAACGGCAAGGTGAACTGCACTTTCCCTCACTAGTTATTAATATTATTATTTCCCAGTGGCAGCCAAAGATTCCTGAGAGGCAGCCAGGTCCACAGTTGCAGGAGCTGCTGTGTGAGAGTAAAAAGGCAAGCTATTTTATAAACGTATGTATGGTTGTAGCGCCTTCTAAAGCAGAGGTGGCAGTGCACCTTCAACACTTGGGTCATTAAGTATACTGTACCGCCACAACTGGTTGGCAAAGGATACATCCAGGTAAGCCACAAACAATCCAATTTCATCATTCCCTTGGCTATACAAGAAGTTTGGCCTCATGCTCAACAAAAACAAATAATTGATAAAACCTTCACACTCAATCCATTTTCTGCTGCACTGCTGGACACAAAGCAAGTGAAGGCATACCTTTCACGAGAGATAACTACGTTTAGCAAACTTGGCAACTTAGATCAAAAGCAATCCACCATCAAAGTCCACCTGCATAAAAAAAAAAAGATTATTAGGTATATATGCTTCATCCCATTCTGCCATCTAAGAATGCGACCCAGTCAGCAAGAGCTGGACAAGCTAAAGGCTCAGATATCAGGCTCCTTCGATGACCTCTTCCGAATAACTCCTATGATGAAAAAGGCTTTTCCGTGGTAGATGTCAGCAGAAAGCAAAGGAGTAGGCTTATTATTTGTTCCCTCACAACTAGACTTCCTCCCAACCACGGACACCTCAATGAATGGATGAGGAGCCTACCTAAGGAATTATAAGCCAGGAGGGCAATTGTCTCTGAACTAAACAAAAATGCACATCAAGGTGCTCAAGCTACAATGCTGGGAAAGGCCTTCAATCCTTCCTATGGAGGTTACATACTTTTTCGGTGTTGGTTTGAATGAATGGCTCAAAATTGATGTTATTCATCTAGAAACAGGGAGACACAGATCGCCAAGGAGGACCAACACCTATGCTATGAGGCATAAGAGATAAGATTTTTTTTAATGGAGCATTTACGCGAAAAAGACAGCGATCAAGCGTACTATTTGAGTCTCTTATCTATAGCTGCTAGAAATGGGAACTCCACAACAGTTTACTAAAGATGGGATTCGAAGCATGGGGAAAGTCAAAGCTGAACTTGTTTGCAAATGGCACAAACAAGAAATGCCATTTTCTCAGAAAAGAGACTTGTCAGTGGATGCATTTTTGATCACATGGTCAGAGACATATGAATACACTATTCCACGTATCCCATTGATTGCAAGAGTCATCACCAACTAAAGAGAGAACCATGCCTCATGATCTTAATCGCCCTAACATGGCCCTGATAATACTGGTTCACGGACATTGTACAGTTAGCAGACGCACCACCCAGTGAATCTCCTGAGCAAGAGGCAGGTCCTTTATCACAGCCCTGGATCATTGAAGTTGTCAGCTTAGCTCCTGAATTCTATGAATTTTGGGACCCAGCGCCACAAGACAATGACGTTGATGATAGATCGCCATTATATGATGGAGAGAACTTATTTCTATCCCTACAAGAGGCTAATGGTCGTGATACCTCGCCTGACACTGGGCTCAATGGGAGGAATCCACATCTTTTGCAATAGTAATAATAACATTCAACAGAAGTGCTTGACCTCCAGCTCCCATCAGTGGAAGTAAAGCCCAATGTACACACTGAGGTGCTGCAGCAAGGGTAGACCTCCTCAGAACCACTACTTCCCTTTAATGAAGCCCTGACAGGCATGTCTGTGGGCACCCGAAGGAAAGCAGAATCTTACCTTCCCATTAACAGCTAGATAGCTGGTAGACACAGACTAGCTCCAGTGGACTCATCTTTCTTCCTGCAGCATCCTGCACCTGAGAGCCTTGTAGTTCAAGCCTCCATCAGCAGGCTGCACCCAAATGTGAAATGTGTTCTCAACCAAACAGCCAGACAGAGAGTTGAAATGCATGGAGGCATGCGGGAAGCGAATATTCGTTTCTGCCAGCCTTGTCCTTAGATCTGTAAACTCAAGTTTACTTCAGGAGTGTTATTGGCATGCAGTGTGAGGCATGGTGGCCCGTATCTTGCCTGCAGTCCCAGATGACCTTTGGGCCAACCTCCAGCAAATAATTCATGATGGCCAAGACGCTGCGAAATACGTGGTCAGGCCTGGCCACTTCAGACAGTGTGGGTAGGACACGTGATACCAGTGTGGTGCTTCTGCACTACGCTTATGTAAGATCAATGGACTTCTTAAGTGATGTTCAGAAGTCCCTTATGGTCATCCCTTTTATGCCACCCATCTCTTTATAGACAAAGTGGACTCCGCATTAGAGCACGTTAAGGAAGCAAGGCAACAGCCCGCTTTTTGGGCATAGCGCCACGAGCACTTCAGTTTACCCAGCAGTGTCAGCCCTTTCGGGGGTTCGGAAGAGGCTTACAGCAGATGCCATGACAAACCTTGCCTCAGCATCAACAGACCTCCCAGACCTTTAAAAGCAAAGGTCGGGGATGCTGCCAAGAGCGTCCTGGCCCCAAGTGGCAACGGACGACAGAGTCTCCAGCCCCTCCTTCCACCACCGCTGCGAGACCCTTTTAGTTTGTCCTTAGTGGCACACAGTCATCCATATAGAGGTGGATACGTTGTTACCTCCGAGCAACAAATAGGGAATAGTGGAGTTGTGGATCCTGTGCCAGGAGGTTCTGTGCCTCTGGAACTGACTGAGTCATCAGGGCATTTCTCTGGTTGTACAACACCTGGTAGGATCTTTAAATGCCATAGACGACAACCTCAGTCAGCATTGCCTAATGGATCACGAATGCGGCTGCACTCATAGGTGACACAGGGATTCTTTAAAAATGGGGAAAACCCTGGCTCCATCACCACCACAGAGAACGTGCAATGTCTAAGCATGTATATGCTGGATTTCCCTAGATAGTGTGCGCTCTGAGATACCTTCCAGCTCGACTGGACCTTGGGACTCCTGTATGCCTGTCTGCCTCTACTGCCCAAAGTTCTGAGGAATATCAGGAGCAACCAGGCCCAGGTCATTGTAGCGGCTCTTGATTGGGCAAGAAGAGTGTGGTACCCAGAACTTCTGGTCATGACCATCCAGTTGCCTCTTAAGGACATTTTTCTGTCAAAGCAGTAGGGTAGGGTAGGGTCCTGCAACCAAACCTGTACAACATATGCCTCCATGCTTGAAGATTGAGTAATGACAATTGACTGCTTTTGATCTCCCTCCCAAGGTAGTAAAGGTTATTCTGGCAGCCAGTCGTCCCTCCACCAGATTCATCTATGTGGAACATTGGGAAAAGTTTGTTTGGTGTTTTTCTCTGCATATCCAACTCTTACAATCACAGTTGTTTGATGTTCTTCTGTTTTTCCTTTTCTCTATTGTTATCCTTATCTGCCTTTGCATGTTCTCATGATTAACCATCTTTATTTAAATCGCCTGTTGTGCTGTTTAAAAAAAACAACAAATGGCTGACACGTGTGTCCTTGCTAAATCCCTTTGTGATGTCCATTGGGACCTCCATCTAGTTCTCACATTTTTATGTGCACCCCATTCGAGCCAATACACAGTTATCCTCTCAGGTTATTCACATTTAAAACTGTGTTTCTCATTGGAATCACGTCAGCCTGAGTGAGCTGCAAACACTTTCTGTTTAGCAGCCTTACACCACCACCTTTTCGAACAAGCTAGTGCTCAGGACCTTGGCAACATTCCTCCCGAAAGTGGTAACACCTTTCCACATGGGGCAATCGATCACCTTGCTAACGTTCTTCACTCCTTCATATCGATCCAAGGAGGAAAAGGGACCCCATCGCCTAGATCTGAAGAGAGATCTGAGACCACGGTCTGGCAGCATTTTTTGGGTTTCTCTGTGGTGAAAAAGCGATGAGCAGTGCAGAAAGAACCATCTCCAGTTAGATTGTGGTTTGTATTAAGATTTGCTATTGTGTGAATAAGAAAGAGCCCCCTTAAGGCCTTCAGGCTCATTCCACTGGAGTCAAAGGTGCTAAAAGCACGTTGGCACTTGGAGTGCCTGTTTTGGACATGGGTCAGTTCATGCATTCACGAAGCACTACTGCCTGGAAAGCCAAGTCCTTTCGCCCTTCTGTCCTGCTGGTTTTTTCAGTCACTCCACAGACCCACTACCTGTGGTGGTAGTACTTTGGGATCTATTCACAAGGTGAGGAATCTGTGGTTAGGAGTAACCATCAGAGTTACTAGCTACTTACCTTCAATAATACTCTTTCTGGTTGATACTCTAACTGCAGAGTCCTCACCAGCCCCCCATCCTCCCCGATCTATTGAATGGACTCCTTTCGTCCATATTAAAAGGAATTCAATTAGTGATCTGCACACTGGTAGTCTGATAACAAGGGCTCCATGTCCGACGGCACAGACTGATATCAGAAAGAAACTGACAATGCTGCAGTGGCGGTTATATTGTGGCCCAGCATCACTTTCGAGGTGGTACAGAACTAATGCGGAGCAGAACGACGCCACCTACCGGCACACTAGCTGAAAAATCTCAGATCCAGTCTGGTGCCTGGGGGTAGTCACAAGGGGAGGAATCGGTGGTTTGATATGCGACTCACCAGAAAGAGAGTTACCAAAGGTAAATAACTTATTCCTTATTCTCTCAGGTGCTTTTGTAAAGATACCATGGGACTCCCAGCTTAACGACGGAGAATGATTAAAGCATGTAAATCTATGAAAGGTACCAAAACTGGAGAACAGTTACAGGTAATGTTTTCTTACATGACAGACTTGAACCTTCTTTGTTTTCCTATTGTAACAATGTCTACTTTCTTTCCCAGTATGCTTTACATGTTTACAATGAGGTAATAAGTGTTGGACAGAAGTATGGAATTCGTAACGCTGGATATTATGCATTGCGCAGCCTACGCATCGAAAAGTTCTTTGCATTCTGGGGCCAAGACCTGGATGCCTTCACCACCCCACTGGAGTGTGGTCGTGAGTTCAGGGTTAAACTTGACAAGGTGGGTACCTTCTTTTCCAAATAATTGTCCATTTAACAATTTTGATCACACGTACCCCTGTTGTCCTTCACTTCTTTTTCTGCACACTTCCCCACATGCTTTTCAGTTATGCCTTTTCCTTAATCATTATCTTTTCTCTGACATTTTTGGAGTCAATTATTGTATCCTACCAAAGCAATCTGGTAATGGCTGTATCCTCAGAGTGGTGTACTGCTTCTGCGGACAAAGGCTGGAAAGGAAACATGATGGTATTGTACTAATGGGGAAATATCATCCAGCACCAACATGTGCCTATAAGCATTGCATTGGCTCTCCATTTCTTATGCCTCTGCACCCTAGAAATACCAATCTGTTTTTGCAATTTTTTAACTTTTTTTATTGGCAAAAAAGGTCAGTGCTTCATACAGACCCACAGGAACCAACACTCCACATAAACGTTTCACATTTACCACTATGACAGTCTAAAAACCCTGTACCATCCATCACAAACACTTTTGAGAAATCCACCAAATTTCCAGTACTAATAGCAAAAGGTGGAGAGTAGAGAAAGGGGAAATGGGAATGGTGGGAGAAAATACTATAAATTGCAGCACTCAGATTTGTATAATAGTTTACTGAATATCCACTGCACCCCTGATCACGGACACACCCAGGAACTTTGAACTGGTTTGAGCGGAGCCACAGGACAGAGGCAATCAAACAATGAAGGAGTATTGCTTTCTCCAAGGTCGAGCCATTTGTAATTTTCTCTAAAAAAGAATCTGGCCGATTCCATGTTTGGAAAGGCATAAGTCTTGTTCCCATTCTTCACTTACAACTTTGCTGGGATCCACAAAGACACCAAAAGGCCCATTAACAAAACTCCCTACAAATATCTGGGAACTGTTTTCTTTGAACTAAGTCTCCATAGCGAACTAAGGAAGCTGTAGAAATCACTTCCCATCCACTTGCATGTTGCATTTCATCGTATATGCTATTTTCAAAATGGCACTTGGCCCATCCATGTAACCCTGTATCATCATAATGGTGACACATGCTCAGTGGATGACATGAGCCACATAGAAGGGCTCCAAAACTTTTCTTTCAGCAGGGAATATTTGAATGAGTAGGAGTCGTCAGATGTTCTATAAAAAAAAGAATGCAGCACCTTATTGGTGTTACTGCCAGTATCTACAAGATAAAATCTTAATACTTTAATGTTTGCAGCCCTTGTTATGATTTCCTGCTTTTCAGTTTTGCTCTCAAGCAACTACATACCTACTGATGCACCTTGTTGGAACGATGGGAAGCCTGCAGCTTCCAGTGACATTGCATCTCCTGCCAGATGCGGCCCCACTACCACATCCTGATAGACTCCCTCAGCGGGGCGTGCCAACCTTTCCCCATCTGACGAGATTTTAATTTGTAACTCTCTCTGCTGACAGAATTGCAGCTTCTTCAATGTCTTGCAAAGATGCCCTTGAAGTCTGTACTGACTGGAGAACACTGGGATGGCCCTCCAACCCAAACCATAGCAGGCAGTAACACGTGGGATCCCAAACGTCCATGGCACAATAGTCTCACTAATAGCACACTGGCATCAGGAGTTTCCTCTGTACCGTACCTACCATCTTCTTTGCTCCACGGCTCACAAGAGATTCCGCTTCCTCCACTTCTTTATTGTCGGTGACTGCAAAGTCTGTGCTCTTTTAAGCAGGACAGCCACCACTAGTTACTCTGCCTGTGGGTCATATTTCATGGACCTACAAGAACCTCAATCAGATAACAGGAGAAAAAGGTATCATAAACTCAGGGAGAAGCAGACATTTTACTCTTCTCCATGGCTGCCCTCTTCGCTTATCTGCAAGCTATGCAAAAGAAGTGATCTGGGATCTTAGTGGTTCCCAGGTGTGAATTGTTTTCTGACTACATATTGTCCGCTCCGGGCAGAAGTTGGTGCGACCAGGTCATGTGGCCTAAGCCACCAGCAACGTGGTGCTAGGCCTGTGCAGGGATCAGGATGCAAAGTGCTGGAGCCAACAACTGCCTCCATTCTGAATCTTGAAGAAACCTATCATGGATTTAAAGTCGGGAGGGGCCAGAGTGGAGTGCGGCACAGGATAGGCCATATGTCACAAAAAGTGCAGTAGAAGGAGACAGACAGCAGTGAGGGCAGTGCACGCATGTAGTAATGAATCATGCTTATCACTGTCCCAACCAGATTATGGGTTTCTCCTCCTTCTCAAAGCTCTGCAACACGTGTAGAAAGAAGAATCCTGTGAGCTGTGCTCGGCTTTTATTCAAACGCTGAGTGAAACAGTTCCTTGCTACTTTTTCATCTAAATTATCTGGGCATGCACGTTTGGGGGGATATTTTGTGAGTGTGTGTGTTTGTACTGCTCTACTGCACCCGGCAGTGGGAGAGCAGCATACCAGTCAGCCAATCTCCTCCTCCTGCTCTCCTGAGCCAGTTGGACCTCACTCTAATTGCCCTTTGATCAAGTCTCTCCTAAGTACATGTCTCCTGGTCACTCTGTGGTGTTTAGGATCTTGGCGTTTTTTCTGTCACAAGATCTTCATCAATATTCATAAGCATTGAATGCTTCCAGCCATATGAGGGATGATCTCCGAACACTTTTAAAATAATAATAAATCTTTCTGTACTAAGCAAAAAAGAATACCAATGGAAAGTCAACATTTGTTTTCTATTTGTCGTCTTTTAAAACATCTGTACAAGAAAAACCCAAAATGTTCCCTGTTTAAAAATGTGGTTTTACCACTCCTGTCCAAACCACATTTTCATTTTACATGAGAGCAAATTTAAAGAAGTTAATTCCATACAAATTCAACCTGTAATAGAGGAAAAGACTTCATTCTCACTTTAAGGTTGGACAAGGACAACTAGAAGCACAGCATGCAGCATGGAGACAATCACTCATTTATTTTTTCCAGCTCTGTGAGAAGGACTGCAAAACACAAGACTTCCTTTTTATATATCTTTACAGACATTCTAATTTAAACCAATTTTTTTGACACATCTTACGACGTTTTAACATTTTCTGCATTTCTATGAATAACTTGGTAAAATGTAGGTTTTTATGCTCACTGTATATTTTCTCACATCTTCCCTACCCAGGAAGTCTTTACTTTCTAACAGGAATTCAACAGAGTGGGAGTCTATGAAGACTTTTGTCAAGAGTTTCCCTCAGTTTTTTCTACATTTTGCTAATTTTCAGTTTGTGAAATTAAGTTTTGTTTCCTTGGTCGGTGCAGAGAATTTCAACATAAAATGTACAGCTACTGCTGGACAGATCACATTAATCCTAGGCGATGGCATCTGGTCCCCATGCTAGTTTGAGGGTCAGCACACCAAATCAGATATGGAGGGGTTTACCCATAACTTTCCATTTCTTATCACATCTCTGATATCTAGATAAGATCCCTTAGACCTTATCTAGGTATCAGAGGTCCCTCGGATGCATCCTTCCATTTTTGTTGGATACGTGCTTGTTGAGGCAGACAACATCAAGTGAAACATATGGTGTACAGACACTACCTCAGTCATACCTAAATGGTCTGTTGGATGCCTTTTAGGAGCATGCTAGACATTGAAAGAAGATTCAGTATTGTAGAGGACGCTCAACCTTGTGCTGTACCTTTAAGGACTTCCTTGAAATATAAGGGGATACTGTAGCCCTCATCGTTAAGACACATAATGTTGAAATGCCATTACATCATCAAGAAATAGTTTATTAAGATGAGTGACCTTTTCCTAGGCTCCCTTTTTATTCTGACTGACCATCTTAAAGTTTTAACTCAGTTGATTGTGTTGACTGGAACATATGGTTGAATTCCAATAGGTTGACTAAACAGCCATTAGTCTGATGTGCCTAACCACTCCAACTCCACTAGCCATCACTAAACACCATCTGTTTATTAGACTGTGTCCTCCCTACCCATATGATCTCAAAGTGCCATAAGTTTAAAATTAAACAAATTGTCCCCCAATTGTACTAGCTGTGTAAAACCTGTGTGCTGGTAGGTGCCTAATTATAACCCAGCGTACACACACCAGAGAGGGCAACTCAGTTGTCCCTAAGGAGAAGGGTAAGCATATGCTGTTACCAGAAAAAAAAATCCTGAAGGAATTATTACGGCAGATTTTGATTACTATACGATAGGTCAATGGATCCAATGGAAAGAATGAACCTTTCTAATTCTTTTTTAAGAAAACGTTTTGTCAGTAAGGTTTCAAGTTAATGAAAGCATATTCTGGGCCATTACTAGAAAGAAACATTAAATATGTTTAATCAATAATAAAGTTTTTTCAATACCAGCATCAAAAGTATGCATTAACACATAATTTTTCAATACTGAAATGACAATAAATTTCTAATTACATCCAAGTAAAGCGGGTCATATATTTATATATGCACAAACAAGGGTGTTTGTACATGCAATATTGATGTTTGTCCGAATGGCCTTGAATTGTGCAACAATGAGTCAACCTATGTGAAAAGTCTAGATTCTCAAACATGCATAGATAGAATTCACAGGTTGATGTGAAGAAACTGGTGATATTGCGGTCTCCCTTAGGAGTAAATCCGCAAGCCCACCTTCAGGACAGTAGTATAGAGACAAAAATGTAAAAAAGCAAAATGCATCAGACATCAAGAGAGGGGAAATGATGGTGTATTGTGCACAGAAGTATGCACAACCAAGGTGTGTTACAAAATAAATGCTAAGTTAACCAATGTCAATACTGGACTAAGTGATCTTGAAAGATAAAGGATGACACGGGAAAAAATTGTGTGTACGTACAATTGCGTGACTCATGCCATGTGTATGACTGATAAATTCAGAACACAAAGCTCCTTGGGATCAGATGCTGTCACATATGATATAAAGATGTGAACATCCAAATACCAATAAGTTGCCTGTATGAGAATGTAAATCCCCCCTTCTTGTCATCCATCTAATATGTTGCCACTCATAGATATTCATAATCTATTTTTATCATGAGTGTTTGCCCACGTATACCACAACAA
The DNA here is from genome assembly GCA_963921515.1 of Calotriton arnoldi. Classification (NCBI taxonomy): domain Eukaryota; kingdom Metazoa; phylum Chordata; class Amphibia; order Caudata; family Salamandridae; genus Calotriton; species Calotriton arnoldi. The sequence goes on from CAWUFW010001269.1 coordinate 1,900,509, forward strand.
TTAATTGTTTTTTGTTTGTATACAGCTATATTTGAGGCTTGGCCTATACAGTGTCTGTCATGCTAAGATGGTGGCTTCATTCCTTACTGTTTTCCAAACACCCACACCTCCCAATGGACCTCTCGGTTTTCCGAGAGCCATGTCTTATTCTTACCTTGTTGAACCATTCATATATTTGCATTATTGTTCTATTTTTCTATAACCTTTGGTTGACCACAAAAACCATGTCTTGATTTATCTATTAATGAGGCTAGGCCCATAGAATGTCTGCCTTTCCAAGTTGGCGACTCAGTTCTTTGCTGTTTTCTGCTCCCCAATGCCCCTGATATACTTCAGAATTTGGGGTGAAACTTGTTTTATTCGTATCCCGATGAACCGCTTAGCCAAAAGTCTTCCACATTGCAGTCAGGTGCGTTTTTCACTTGGCTCCCAATTCTGGTAAGTTCTGCTGGCATAAGCGACCTGTTTTTCCTCAATTTTTATTTCAAATGTGCATTTCTTAAATGTACCATTATATTTTGGGGGGGACGAATTATACTTTACTTTTCTAGGATTTAATTGCCCTGATTTAAGTATCTCAATATTACTAAGCCTCGCACCGCCATTAATTATCTTTTCTGTCTGTTTACTTTTGAGCACTTTAAAATACTTACCTCCTTTTATTTAATTGATCATGTAGATATTCTTATCAATAGATCTTAGTCCTTAGAAAGCTATAAAAATTAACTTATCTCTCTGTACCTGTTTGAGACACCAATTGTAAAGAGGGTGCAAAACCATCTACAGTCAACAATTTTCCTAACTCTGACATTCCAGCCTTTTTAGATCTCGCCTAGACAGCGAATACGCTGTCTCTTCCAAACCTATTGTATACACTCTGTGGGCTTACGGCCCACCCATTGCTTTTCATTTGTTCATCCAATCATACTTTGGAAATGCTTGCTTGCATGTGCTCAGTCTTTCGTAACTGTCCCTCCTTTTCGTCTGTTGTTCTCTCCCACAGCGCATGGTCCAATTACATGTAGCCCTACACTTTTGTGCTTTTAGGTTTATTTTAGGTCACTATTTTTTTCTTTCCTTTCTACACGTGTTTCTGGAAGCTACCCTTTGTTTCTTAGTATTTTATTGGTAATGCTTTCAAACTTCATGGAATTTGAGTTTAGTTGTGTAACTGCAAGCCTGCACCTCTGTCGTCTGTAAACTTTCAAACGTTTTAGTTAATGCTTATTTATTTGCTGCTTGTTCATCTGTCGTTAGAAGCTTTCAAACGTTTGTGTAAATGTTTATTTGTTACTCTGTTATTGGTAAAGCTTTGAAACCTCATGGATTTTATTGAGTTTTGTTTTGTGACTGCAAGCTTGTTCCTCTGTCGTCGGTAATCCTTTCAAACCCTATATTTGCAAGATAAAATAAACTGTAACAGCAGAATTTTGTAATTACGTTCCTGGTTGAATAGAAAGCAAATCTATTATGTGACCAGTTACTTTTCATTTCTTTTTAAAATAACATGCTTAAAGGTAGGTTAGATGTTTTACCAACTAAAACAAACGTTTTATATCTGAAACACATGGAGTTTACTACAGTAATTACGTTCTTGGTTGCATTCTTCCTTTTCGACTTTTTACTTGTTAAAAGCCTAATTACTGGTCCATATGGGAAACCAGCCTGCTAAATAGACACGGTCTTTGATTACTCAGCCTCGTCACAGCAGGGCTGACTCCATACTGTAGCACCCACAACATAAATACAAAGAGGTGGGAGTACTTTATAGTAAAGTGTGCTTAAAGTAGACAAAAGGCTTGCTGCCACACAGCGGTCTACTTCAACCTCCTGCTCCACCCCTGTTCACGAATTGCAATATCATAAGTCTGTGTTTTGGGAAATGTAATCTGCGCCTACTAGACACATTTGTTGCAGTTGTAAAGGGATAGATTTTCACCTCTATGCAGTCCCAGCACTGTTTTCATCTTTCATCCTTCAATTCATTTAAGAGAGGCAATTTAGTTTCTCTGCTTTTTTTTGTACTTAACTTTGCCAGATCTTCTCACAAGTATACCCTACAACAGTACAGAAAAAAAACACACAATTGGTTGGCTAACTGCCTAATGGCTTTATGTTACACATGGAATGGCAGGCATTTCTATTTTACAACCGCAAGTGTCCCTGAACGCATCGTAGATACCTTTGTTTAGTGACGGATTCTTTCCAATACAAACAAAGCTTGCTTCGGCATATGGTGTATAGGGACATGTTTAAACTATGATCACTTTTCAATTCGTCTGCTTTGTGTACATGACATGCACGTTTTTTTAAAAATTACGGTTCGTAGTTAGCTTTGTTTACCAGGCAGTGTGTGACTGCTTTTTGCTACTACAAAGGATGCTTCGGAGTATGTTGTATCAGGACTTGTTTAAACAGTGATTGCTTTTCGATTTGTCTGCCTTGGGTACATGCATGTTTTACTTAAATTAGGCATTGTAGTTATCTTCGTTTATACAGACAGCGTGTTAAGGCTTTTTGTTACTGCAAACCAAGCTTGCTTCGGTGTATGAGGACGTCTTCAATCAATGATTGATTTTCAATTTGTCTGCTTTGACTACATGCAAGGTATTTTTCCCCCAATTACCGACACTTAACTCCATTTTCGCAACAAGCATAATTCTCAGCCCTTTCAGAGACTTTCTAAAATACCCAGGTGCGTGCAAAGCAGGTGCATTTCTTTTGTTATCATTATTCTCTGATGGGTGGCAGAGCCGTGGCACAGCACAGTGTGAGGTTAATCCTATTAGTACAGTCAGATTTGATTTTTTACAAAAATATCAGATCTTGCTAACTTTATCCATGCAACCGTTAGTTGCCTTTTTTAAAAGTGCATCAACTATATGCAGTTAAGAATTCAAATGCGCACAAGCCTCCTTTGCCAAATAGTACCTGTGATTCCAATATCACAATATAACGGTATTCAGTGGGGTTCCTAGACCTTTTGGCCCCAGTGTCACTGCACCTGCTGCACCATTCAAATCATGACCCTAGTGCCTTCAAGGTAACTGCACTTGTGACTACTTCTTCAGTAGTAAAATATAGCAATAATCGGTGTTCAGTGCCAGATCTTTTGGCCCCTGAGTCGCTGTACCTGCTGCACCATTCAAATCATGATCCTAGTGCCTGCTAGGACAAACGAGGAAATCGTTTGTCTATAGTATATGTGTTCCGAAAAAAGCACAGTTGCAGGAGAAACCTAAAAACCTTACCACTTGCCCTTAGCAGAGGTCGTCACAGCAATACTCAAAGTACTTCAAAAGGAAGGAACAGCTTTATTTTCTTTTTTGCAGTTTTATACAGCGCAAACTCGACCGTATTAAAGCACCAGCCACTCCACCCCAATCTGCCCCACTCCAAGCTACCCTAATCTACTTCATAATAGTTCAGTCTACTCCACTCTACTCCAATTTACCCCTCTCTACACCAAACTACTCACTTAACTACCATCTACTCCGCTCCAATCTACTCCGCTCCAATCTACCCCGCTCCAATCTACCCCACTCCACTCTACTCCACTCCAATCTATCCCACTCCAGTCTCCCCCAATCTCTCCACTCCACTGTACCCCACTCCACTATAATCTACCCACTCCAACCTACACCACTGCACCCCATCTCACTAACTTTTAAGCATGCTGAACAGCAGCCACTATTGTGTACAACATGGCTAAAACACATTACCAAAAACAAAAGTTCTCCCGTAGGAGAGATCGATTGGTGTTGCCAATGCTTGTTTTTATTCGGCTACCTTCCTCCTAAGATCCTCTGGTACAGATAGATTCTCCCACATTTCCAAACGCTCAATCCAATTAAGGTGGATTTCACACTTCTAGATTTACTTATTATTTTAAGAAGGTTTGGCCATAGAAGGGACCTGATATTCACTCATCTTATTCAGAATTTCAGAGGCAAAGGGGATTTCTGTGAGATAATTACTCTTTGGATAAAGCATGGTGTGGCAGGCAGATGACATCATTCAATATCCAGTAGGCCCCAGCACCTTTTATCCAAAGTAGCACTAACCTTTTTCTAACATTATCGCTAGGTTAATCCTGTCTACCAATTATAGATCTTAAAAAAATCAATCTTAAAAAAACCGATCTTAAAAAAACCGACAGAGAACCCCTCAGACCTCAACAACTTTAGACCAGTAACAAACATTCCCATGCTAGCCAAAGTCTTGGAAAAATGTGTACAACAACAACTGAGCCAACACATCTCTGAATTCAAACTGCTGAATGACTACCAATCAGGGTTTAGACCAAACCACAGTACTGAAACAGCAATTCTGCACATTGTGGACGATGCTCTACTTGCCATTGACCGCAACGAAACCTGTCTCCTAATCCTGCTAGACCTCTCATCGGCATTCGACTCTGTAAACCATGCCAAAATACTAGAACGCCTGAAAGAAAGGATGGGCTTAGAGGGTACAGTCCTAAAATGGTTTAGATCCTTCTTAGAGAACAGATCGCAAAAATTCATAGTGAACCAAACACTATCTGCATCATCCAGAAATCTTATTGGAGTACCACAGGGCTGAACACTATCCCCTGCTCTATTCAATCTAACAGAAATCTTACAACAAGCAAACATCTCCTTCCACATGTATGCAGACGATTCACAGCTTTACATCAAGATCACATCGATAGAGATCGGTATCATGAACCAGGCATTAAAGAGGACCGTCCATTGGCTAACTAGTAATCACCTCAAGCTTAACCCGCATAAAACTGAATTCCTTCTGATTTCCCCCCAGAAAAGCGCTACGAATATCTTGGAATGGACCAAGCTGATCACGGCGCTAAACGGTACTCTGAAGCTTGTAGACTCAACCAAATCCCTTGGAATTATGCTAGGCAAAAACCTGAACATGCTAACACACATTAACACAATGGCAAAAAACGCCCGTTTCCATTTAAGCTACCTCAAAAAACTGAAACCTTTCATAACTAACTCGGACCTTAAAACAGCAGTCCAGGCATTAGTCATATCGAGTATGGTTGCACAACTCTAGCTGGTCTATCCAAGATTTCAACAGCACCACTAAAAGCTTGTCTCAATGCGGCCACAAGACTTATAACTGCCTCCAGAAAATTCAACCACATTACCCCTCATCTGAAAGCGCTCAACTGGCTGCCGTACGAAGCAAGAATACAACTAAAGATGGCATGTATCACTCACAAAGCGATACACTACAAAACACCAATGTACTTAGCCCAGAAAATCACACTATCAGACGGATGCAGAGTTTCCCGGAGTCATGGAGATGTATTACTGAAACCTGCCCTCATCCGAAAGAAAAGAACTTATGACCGAGCTTTCTCTGGTGCAGCACCAAGAATTTGGAACGCTCTCCCCCCAAACATTAGAAGAATATCGTCCGGTTCTGCTTTCAAAGATGAAGCTAAGTCCTTTTTTATGAGCAAGTTCCTTCCATAACCTCAGCAGATTACCTTCTTGTTCACACACATGCTACCACAAATCGACCCCTATCGTTTTGAACTTGTATATATGAGTGTGAAAGCACAAATGTTTCTCTCCCAAATCAATGTATAATTACTTAGGACCTTGTAGCACAACTGTTTCTAGCAACTTGCCGTACGCTGATTATTCTCACTAAAATTGCACGTCAATCATGCTGTTCTAAGTTTAAAGCTATGTAAATGTAAAGCGCTCTGATACCCTATTTAGGGTCATGTTCGCGCTATATAAAACACCAAATAAATAAATATAGAGAAAGAGGTTTCCATTTCTTAAAGTCTTGCCCTATCCTAGTGAGCAGTTGCTTACAATTAAGGCTAAACATGTGTTCTGTCTTAACACTGATCTGAATTACCAAATGTCTCGCTGGAACGGTGGTCACCTTCTTCTGCATCTCATGACCTTCTTGCTGTTAGACCTGCCATACCTGCGGACCACACCGGGAGGACCAGGACTCCAACTCCCAGCCTGCAGTGCGGCTGTTGCCGCCGCATCACTCCATCGCGCCCGGAGGCGCCAACAAAAGCTCTTGCGGGCTGCCGCAGCGCGGGAAGTCCTTCTTGCTGTTAGACCTGCCATACCTGCGGACCACACCGGGAGGACCAGGACTCCAACTCCCAGTCTGCAGTGCGGCCGTTGCCGCCGCATCACTCCATCGTGCCCGGAGGCGCCAACAAAAGCTCTTGCAAGCTCCCGCAGCGCGGGACGCGCCCGGGCATAGCCCGGGACAAGGGTGGGCCCGTCTGATCCCGTCAGAGCCTGTAGGAGACTGGGCTGGGCCACGGTATTGACATTTTTTATTGTCGTAACATTGTGACTTCTTGGACCTTGGGTCTCATTTCCGCATTTTGGACTATCTGTGAAAATAGTTCTCCAGGGGGTTGAAATTATGAGCAAACGCAAGTCGTTAACAGGGCAGGGGGTAGTTGGGACCCTAGACGCTTTCTTAACTAGGGCGGAATCAGCTTTGATGCACGAAATCGCCCTGACAGAACTTAGACTGTCACTTGAGCCCCTAACCATCTTGCCCCAGACACATAATGTCATGCTCGCCCCTACAACTAAAACTATGGGTATAGCCAAAACCCCTCCATCTGACACGGCCCGTTCTCTAACTATGGCCCCTGAGGCTGATGTTCTCCCAGCTCCTCAGGCACCCCAAGAATCACGAGCTATAATTATGAAATCGAATGTAGTCACTCGGGGGCAAAAAGTTAAAATCAGCCAGGGGAAAGGCTCTGCTCCCCCACCCAAAAAGAGGAGGGGGCAGGGTAGCAATAATAATAAGTTATTACTCCCCCGGAATCAACACTCAGGGTCTGAGACTGAGACAGGAGTAAGTGTACTAAATCAGGAGCACCCGCTGATTTTGGCCGATATTTCCTCAACCGAGGGGAGTTTGAGATTGGGCAATGCGGATTTTTGGGAGAAGCTGGAAGACACCATATCAGTGCTTTTAAGGCCGCTGATAACTACGCTATCCAATATAGAGGAAAGGTTGGCTAGTCTGGAAGGGGTTGTTAAACGCCCCCCAGCGCCACCGCAAGTTTTAGTACAAAATAGATGTGAGGCTGGACCTTTGGGTAGTAGTGGAGGATCCATTCCAAATAATCCACAGGGGAATCTAGCAGTGGGAGTGCAGCAGCATATGCAAATGCATGACTCTTTGAACTCGACTAACCACACGTCGAGACCTGAATCGTCAGGTGATTGTTTCTTGGCATGTTTCTTGGCACAACAGCAGAGTCATCCTAAACATCCCGCCACTAGACTGGGCGGAAGTGGAGGGGAGGACCGCCCTAATCGCACCTTAAAGCAGGTAAATCCAGTTGGTGAGAGTCATAAACCTAATTTGGGGGGGGGGGATCCCTGATGGCTCAGTTTCTTTAAACTCGGTGAGGGGTAACATATGGGAGCCTAGACAGTTACACCTCCCTCCGGAAGCCACACCCTACACAGTGGTTTTAACTAATGTCCCTTTTCTCCCTTGTGGAGAGTCTGAGCATTGGGCAGCCCTGAAAAATAAGTCGTTTCACTTTCTGAGTACGAAGATAGGCCTAACTAACTTGCTTTACTCTGAGTTCAAGATGGTGCGTCGAATTCCCTGGGTCGGAAGTTCTACTAAGTCGCTCCCTGGGGACTGTATAGTGATTTCATTTAGGTCCCCAAGTTTGGTTAAAAATATACTGAATATGATGGACCATTGCCCGGTTAGAAGCAGGGGGATAAGTGTAGTCCCCCTTGGCTTCTTCTATCAGCTTTCCAGGGTATCGCAGTATTACCCAAAGGAAGGAAACACCTTTGGTTCATTACAGCGAAGATATGACGTCCCAGTACATAACTTCTTTGACCCTCTCCATTCCTTGGAAGAGGTTGACTGACTGGCATCCTCTGATGTTAGGGACGGAGGGTGGGGAGATGGTAGAGCTATCAGCCCCCTAGATTTGTCTTTGAATATTGGTGCACACACAATGGAAGAGCCAGTAGGGGCTATACCTTTGGTGTGCACAAAGGAATATGTAGGGAGGGGAGGTGGTACTATGAGTTCGACTCCCATGTTGGAACAACTTGAGCACTCCTCTCGACTGCCTGTGCCATCTAGTATGGACCCTCCCACCACCGCCACGCTGACTCCAGTCAGTCTTTTGCCTATGTCGGCTACTCCTACTTGTTCCGTCATTTCATAGAACATATCAGGGCTACGTACAAAGTTACAGAACCCAGTCTGGATTGAATCAATTGGGAATATTGATATCTTGTGTCTGCAGGAAACTTGGGCAATTGACCCTCTTCATATAAATGGCTTTAAGACCTTTCACACCCAAGCAGTGAAGGGTGTGGGGGAAGACCAAAGGGTGGTATATGTACCTATATCTCTAATAGGTTGATTCTAAATAAAATTGATTTTTATATGGGGGAATGTTACTATCATCTAATTGAATTAACGCTTAATGTAACCCACCGTATTATATTGACACATTTTTATAACAATGCCCCCTTGAGGGTCTTGGATTAGTGGTAAAGAACTTGAATGAGGCCTTGAAGGCAATATGTAATAGGAATGCTAAAGATACAATGGTAATGTTGGTGGGGGACTTTAATTGCGCTTTGTGTAATTATGTTGATAACAGAATGTGTGGTCTGGCCAATGAAGAAGAGTGCAGTGCCCATTTTTGCCATACGAGGGTGGGGGATTTGTTTAATGAGCTTATTTGTACAACAGATCTTGGTTATGTTAATGAGTTGTTAGCTACCCCATTTTGTATGCCACACACTTTCAATGGGAGAGGGTTTGCAACAACCATTGATTTTGTATTAGCCTCACGCACTCATGCACACATGGTCCTCTCATTTAGGGTAGGGGATATTAGTTTAAGTGATCATTTCCCCCTCTGTTTATTGCTCAGGTTACCTACGTGCAGACCCAAGAAGAGCAATTTTCCCACCCAAATATTAGGGAATATTGCACTGAATAAAACAAATGGTTATACTTTAAGGTGGGCAACTATAGACCCCGATATAGTGACCAAAAAAGTGATACTAAAGTGTAAGTCCGCATTCGACATTTGTCTGAGTGACTTAGTGACTAACACTGGTATTGTGCACTCCTTTGAGGACATTTCTAAGGAGGTCAAGATTTTGTTGACGGCTCAGCACCTTAAACAAACAAAAATATTTGGGTGGTTTAATAAGAAATGTACAAGTGCCTATTCCAATTTAAAAAAAGAACTGCATAGGCAGGTAAGATCTCCAACCAAAATCAGACAGGCTAGAGTGGAATACAGAGGGGCTATTAAAGAGAGGAAGTATACCCTATGAAATGAAGCTTGGGAGGCCCTTCATTGTGCGGCCCAGCTGAAAGATAATACTGCGTTCTGGAAGGTTCTGAGGACTCCCTTTCTATCTTCCAGTGATGGCCCCTCAGTAGAAATAGCAATTCCCGAAGAAACCTGGATTAGCCAATTCTCTAAGGTATACAGTGACCAAGGAAACCCGGGGTGGCAAATGGCTGATACCATCACAAATAATAATGATCGGGTTGATTTGCAAATTACTTTAGAAGAGGTAAATAGGGCATTGGCACTCAGTTTGGGTGGTAAAGCCCCTGGACCCGATGGGGTTCCAGTTGATATGTTTAAATTCAATGTTCCGCTATGGGGGCCAATTTTAACCCAAGTCATTAATGCCAGTATTTAGTCAACATTTCCTAGGACATGGGCACAATCAATTATTATACCAATTTTTAAAAAGGGGGATCGTAATGATCCAGGGTGCTACAGACCGATCTCCCTCTTGGACTCCATGGTCAAAGTGACGGGGCGGGTTATCCTGGAGCGCCTTCAAGATTGGGCAGAAGACACCCAGATTTTATCAGACTTACAGTACGGTTTTCGTACCGGGCTTGGCACCATAGAACAGAGTCTGAATTTGGCTATCTTGGTAGGCGAGTATACTAGAGCAAAAAAAGGTAGTCTCTTTTTGGCCTTTGTGGACCTCACCACGGTCTTTGATTCTGTAAAACACAATAGGCTGTGGGAAGTCCTTGAGGCAGTAGGGGTTGATCCTCAAATTATCACTTTTCTTAGACGGTTGTACAGTGGAGCCACCGCAAGTGTGCGGTATGGTTTGGGGGGAGAATGTACCCAGGCCTTTCCCATTAGGAGAGGGGTCAGACAAGGCTGTGTGCTGGCCCCTTTTCTTTTTAACCTTTGCATTAATGGACTAGGAGAAGCGTTGCTTTTGAAGGGTAAAGATTTTCCCCAAGCTGGAGGCCGGTCCATACCCGCTCTTCTTTACGCGGACGATGCCGTGCTAATGTCACGCACTCAAAACGGCCTTCAGAGGGTTTTGGATAGTTTCAGCGATTTTATGAAGGATTTAGGTCTTAACACTAATATTTCCAAAACCTACGTCATGAGATGTAGACAAGGGACACAGAGGACTCGAGAAATGTTTGTAGATGGGAAGAAGTTAGCCTCAACTAGAAATTTTTCCTACCTAGGTATTTTATTCGACTGGCACGATTAATGGGTTCAAGCCATCTCCGCCAAAAAACTGGCGTTTATTAGATCAACATCAGCCCTAGTAACTGTTGCCAAAAAACTAGGCAGGAAACCTCCCCTAGAACTTTTGCAAATATATAAGGCTAAATGCATTACGATGGCAACCTATGGGGCAGGGGTTTGGGGCTTTGCAAACACCCTCCCGCTGCAAACTGTTGAAAATTCATTCTTAAGGTATATTCTCTCAGTACCCCCGAGTACCTCTTCGTATGTTTGCCATGAGGAGCTGGGCCTCCCTTATATTGCTGATCTTATAAGATTAGAGCCAATACTCTTATGGCACAGAGTTTGGTGTAAAGATCAGACTAAGTTAAATAGGGAGATCCTGCAAGATACCATAAAGTTGGAGGGGGCATTAACGATCCACTGGATTAGATTTGTCCATGACTTCATGAATGACCTGGGTCACCCAGAATATTTCTCAAACCCAACCTCTATGTTGGTGATTCCTAGAAAGACCTTAAAAAACGAGGGACTCCAACTATTGGATTCCATCAGAATGGTAGGGGAAATTTCTAAAATTAGTGTGAGGCAACATCAGCTGTTACGTACAACCTTGAGGATGGAGCCTTACCTATCTTATGTATCCGGGACGTTCGACAGATTCCTTCTGACTAGGTTTAGATTGGGCAACGTACATAGATTAGTGACATTACCGAAAATGAACGATTGGTCCCATGATTTGTCACCTTGTCCCTGTGACAAAATCTCTGAACAATCCACAATGCACTTAGTCTTGTTTTGTCAATTTTATATTGAGCCGAGGAAAGTATGGATTATTCCACTTTTAAAAAATCAAGGGCTTAGGCAGTGTCGCCCAGCCACGTTTTTACTCCAGCTACTGGAAAACGAGCATATAGCGTGGAGATTAGCCATGTTCTTAAAGAAGGTGCTTCAATACAGGAAATGCTGTATAATCACTGAGCAGTAATTTGGGCACCTTCGTTTCTGTGTGTACACGTGTTTCTGTTATAGAAAATTAATTGAAATTTAGTTTTAGTTTTACTGTCGTATTGTTGTAAATATATAATGAAATGATATTGATTTTTATGTGCTTTTATGTCTGTTTTAAAAAGCAGCCGAATAAAGCTTTCCTTGACTTGACTTGACCTAAATCACCTTTAAATGCATTAGTAAGGATTCCTTCTGTTTTATCTTTACTTTGTAAGATGATAAAGAGGAATATTTATCAGTTATCTGCAAGAACATAGAAAGATTTTGCATCTCAGGTGTCAGAAATAGAGCCTTTATCTCCTGCATATACCTAGATTTTTTGGCCAGGACAGCAGTACACTAGGACTAGCTTTAATTAAATCACTTTTGAAGTTGGACTTTTTAAGAGGTTCTATTAATGAAGCAAAAAGCAGATGAAAGAGGGCTTCCCTGCCCAAGAGCATATTGAACTCCCACTGGAATGCCATAAAAAATTGAATCCACAGTCTATCCTTGGCCCAATTTTGCTACTGACGAGGTGAATGGTGACCAGATAGGTATATTCATATTCTCTAACTTTTTTTCCAATACAGCCCAGTTTATCATGTCAAAGGCTTTCTCGGGTTCCATAATTCTCACCTCCAGAATGTCTTCATTCCATTGAGGTAATCCACAGCTTCCCTGTAATAGTGAATGATGCCTGAAAGGAGTGTTCATGGAATAAAAAAAGTTTGATTAAAATTTGCCAGCTTCTGCATACTTTTTGTCAGGCACAAGGCAAGAATCTTCCTAAATATTTTTTTATTTAAAGTTTAATAACCTTCGAATTCGATATGATTGGCCACTCAAAGAGCCCTTTGCTAGTTTCAAAAAGGTAATTTGTTTTCCTTTCTTAAATGAAGGTGTTAGGTCTGAGATAACATTATACAGTGCTTTTACCTGTGGAATGAAGAGCACTTTATGCAACTTGTAAAATTCCCCAGTTATTCCATCCTCACGTGGGACTTTAGTGACCAGCAAAGAGCTAATTGCATTGCTACTTTTAGCTTCTTAGATGGACTGAATTAATTGTACTGTTCTAACGCTGATCCAAGTCTTCTACTGTCAAAAATCCTACTATTTTGAGATTGGGGGAGTAGAAAAATCTGTGAATAAGTTCTGATGAACACTTTACTTACCTTCGGGAACGATCTTTCTGGTGGATACTCTATCTAACCACAGATTCCTCAATTTATGAATATTCCCCAGGCGTCAGACTAGATCCAGAAACTGTTGTAGCAGTTTGCCAGTAAGTGGCATCATGCAGCTTTCATAGGTTGTACCCGCCATCGGATGCAGAGCCCATCAGCAGATTGGCACAACAAGTGTGCAGATCTCTAGATGAAAAGAGTCCAGTTCACAGAATGGGGAGGCAGGAGAGCCGGTGAGGAATCTGCGGTTAGATAGAGTATGCACCAGAAAGATTGTTACCAAAGGTATTTAACTTGTTCTTCTGATGGAAAGTTCTAACCACAGATAACTCATCTTGTGAATAGATATCGGAGGAGTACCTCCCCAAGTGGAATGTCTGTGAACTCTCTCTGACAAAAAAATACCTTGAGTGGACAAAATGCCCCTGTTGTCGAACCTGACCATCGCAGCATTAGTGCTTCGTGAACTTATGTACCAATGCCAACCTGGCCCCCAGACACATATCTAGGACTGGCACTCTGTGTGCCAGTGCAGTGATAGCAGCCTTAGCACCAGTGGAAGAACCCGTAAGCCTTCAGGAGGCTTCTTCTTAGCCAATGCATAGCAGATCTTTATGCAGAGAACACTATATCGGCAGATGCACTGTATTACTCTGTTTTGCTTTGAAGAACCCCATAAAGATCTGATCATCTACGTAATGTCCTTGGTGCGATCTATATAAAATCTTGGAGAACTCATCTAAGCAATGGAGTGTCTCCTCATTCTTATAGGGAGGAGGTGGAGCAAAGAATGCCGGGAGGGTGATAGCCTGGCCGACATGGAAAGGAGTGAATGCTTTTGGCAAAAAAGGAGCTTGGGTCCTCAACACCATCATATCCAGGGAGAATGTTTAATAATGTGAATTAACCGAAAAACTGCACCGCGCTCGCATGTCTAGCCAATGTTATGGTGATGAGAAAGACATCTTTCAACGTCAAAAGTCTCAATAGACAACTGTGCAGTGGTTCAGGAGGGGGGTGCACATTGAAAAAACATGAGGGCTAAATTCAGATCTCCCTGTGGCATCACAAAGGACTTTGCTGGAAATAAATGCTGCAAGCTTTTAAAAAATCTCAGGTGATTAGGCTGACCTGGCAACAGTAAAAAAGGAGAAAGAATAAAGACAAAACAAACAACAAACCTACAGATAACTTGACTTGCAGTGGATCAATTTTGTTGTGTGCCACTCCAGGCCACAAATTTGTCCCAGCGACTGACATGCCAATCTGGCAGAGGGATGCCTCGTCCCCAATGTGACATCAGTGACCTCAGTAGAAAGGTCAACTGCTGCCACTCAATCTCATGGAGATGGAAATAGCGAAGGCCAGGGTGCAGCCCATAGCCCTGCTGCTGCAACAGCCTATAGGCTAATTCTGTCCTTGATTCCGTTTTCATTTTTCCTTTTAAAAATGGTTTATGAAAGATTTTCTGTGGTCACTTATCCGTATCAGTGACTTATAATAATTGGCTTCTTTTTTTAAATGAAAATAAAATGAGATCTGATCTTCTCAGCATTTTATAGGCTGCAAATATTTGAGTATAAATGAAATATATATCGAGAGAGAACTAGGATTGCAGGTAAGCAACATTTCCTTACTAAACATGACGGAGCATTTGTTCTATCAAGTTTACTGCACAGTGATTGGACCAATTTAAAATACCATTGAACACTATACCATAGCTAGTACCAGAATTTAATGATTGGTAACACAATTTGCCCTTTGGGAGATGGGGTTGCCTCCCCTATTATGTGACTCCCAATAACATTATGCACACCTAATTTAATTTGTTTTACTTTATAGGGACAGCTTTTGAGGATATAAACCCAAGCTGCTGTATGAATGTATGGGCGTTCAATGCATCCTTTGCTATCTCACATTTTATCTTTAATAATAGGATCCTCTACTCATATGTGAATGTCATACACCAGGGCTTATTTTTCTGGCGGTGGTGCCTAACCCTTTAAAGGCATGTAAAAGAGCTCCAAAATGTGTTATTGCATGCAGTGTTTGTCACTCAGACATTCCGTTTTTATGGTAGGGACACACTGAGGCCATTTATAGCTTTGCTTTTGTTCATGTGCCATCTTTGTTAAAGATATATAGCTCAAGGTGCGTCTTATCTGTTATGAATGGTGCTGGTATTTGGGGTTACATCAATACTAATGGGCTATAGTTCGAGGAGAATACGTTTCTTAAATGCGTACTGTCTTCCAATAACAATTTCCAACTTTGTACGCTATGAAGAACTCGCAGTGAGGTACATTTGACCAGATTAAGTTGACACTGTTGGTATTGTGGTTGGCGGTTTAGATATTTTCTGATACTTCTAGCCACAGATTCCTCGCCTTTTGAATAATCTCCCAGGTGTCAGACTGGATCCATAAACTTTCAAGCAGTACCCTTGCATGCTGGTAGGTGACGTTGTGCGGCTCTGGGCCGATGCCGTTACACTCCAGAACTGGTGTGCGGAGCCGCATATAAGCGCCAGGACATCAGTGCCTTTCTTTCCACGCTGCCAGACGCGGATCCAGAGCTAACCCTTGTTTCTCACAAGTCAACAATTCTTTAGACTGCTTCTAAATTTACTTGAGAATTTTAGTGTGCAAGGGGCAATGTGCCCCCTCCCTCCCCCAAGCCCAGGGTTCAAACCGTGTATGGACTGTTGCAAGCAAATGTCTGTGACAGATCTGCCACCAGATTTGTCTTTGGTGCTTGTGGTCGGACCATGACTTTAAGGCCAGTAAAGACTGCACCTTGATGAATCTGAGGGTCATCTGGCATCGAGAGGCAAAGCTGTATGTCGCCAAACACTAGAAGACTCTACGCCGTGACCGGTCGAAGGGAAGGTCCCAATCCTGTTCCCACAGCAGATCTTCGTCATGGTCGAAGTCATTGGGTAAGACAATTTTTAGCTCTGCTGTTGATAATGGTGTTGTTCATATGCCCTCTGTGTTAAAGATGTATGGATCTAGGTGTGTCTCATCTGTAATGAATGGTGCTGGTATTTGCGGCTATGCCAACACAGATGTGCTACAGGTGGAGGAGAGTAAGTGTTTTAAATGCGTACTGGGACTTTCTATTACAGTTTCCAACTTTGTATGCTTTGAAAACTCGCAGTGAGGTACATCGATGACCAGATGAAGTTTGGCACCATTGGCATTGTGGTTGGCGATTTAGATATTTTCTAATAGGTATTTCTAACCATAGATTCTTAACCATTTGAATATTCTTCCAGGTGTCAGACCGGATCCATAAACTTTCAAGCAGTACCCTTGCATGCTAGTAGATGGCGTCATACAGCTCCAAACCTACTTCATTCCGCTCTGGAACTAACATGCTGAGCCGCATATAGGCGCCACCCAAATGTTTTGACATCAGTTCCCTTCTTTCCACGCCACCAAATATGGATCCGGAGCTATCTCTTGTCTCTCATGAGGCAAAAATTCTACAAACTGCTTCTAAATGTACCTGAGATATTGACTGTGAAATGGACAATGTCGCCCCCTAAAATCACAGGGGTCAAACCTTGTAGGGATTGTCACCAGCAAATCTCTTTGACAGATCCCACCCAGATTTGTCTTTAATGCTTCCAGGCCTGCAGCAACTGCGCCTTGATGAGTCAAAGTCATCCGAGTCCGTGAGGTGAAGCTATATGTCGGCAAACATCAGACAACTCCATGCCGTGACAAGTCAAATGAAAGTTCCCGATCCTGTTCCCTTGGTAGATCTTCCTCACAGTCAGTCATCTGATTAATTCAAAAAGAAGCACAAGAAGTCCAAGCAGGACTTGGTGTCTTCCCCCCACTCTCAAGCTTTGCGAAGGCACGAGGGTGTCAACATGCGGGTCAGTCGCCTTCATAGTTCTTTCCAAATCTCATTCTGGGGTAATCCAAGTTTCGGGTCCTTCGGCGACACCCACTCAAATTCAGGTATTCTATTATGCTATGCTGTGCCTTTTTGGCATGCTGCCTGCTCCCTCGGGTACTCCTTCGGGACAAAAGGAACACCAAGAACCTCCAGTGGGGACTCTGCCGGCGGGTCCCCTCTCCATGCTAATTGGATCCACTGGGACCATTTCGGCTGCCGCACCGACTTTGGTGCTGATGTCAGTCCTGGTGCCACAACCCACATCGGAATTTGAAACATCAATGCCACTGACATGAAGTATTACCTATCGTATTTTCTGACTCAGAGCTGACTCCGCTTCGACTTCAGTTGACGCCAGGCCCCTCTCTCTCCCGCAGCCTTCCAGCATCACATCGGACACTGCCACCTTGCCCTTACCTCCAGGAAGGGCCCAGATTATGCACAATCTTTCCGGCACTCACTCTGACAATGATCGCTATAGTATTGGGGATGAGTTTGCTCAACCGTACACTAAGGATGACTGGTATGATGAGCTACAAGGTGCCAGTGGGCTGGATATATCTCCAGACACTGGCCTCTTCGCCTGGACCTGCTACTGAGGAAAGTGCATCCTTTGCCGTGGTAATGCAAAGGGCAGCTGAGTTGCCTACCAAGGAGGTCAAAATTGATGTGCTTACTGAAGCCCTCCAACTCGGGCAGACCACTACAGAGCTCCAACTGCCTTTGTATGAGGCCTTTACAGACCCTTTTCTAGGGACATGAGCAAAACTATGTTCTGGTAAATAGGCAGATAGCGAAGCGCCATCGCCCTGCCCTGGGAAATCAAACTTTCTTAACACACCCGACCCCAGAATGTTTAGTGGTACAAGCGTCCACTAACAGAGTTAACCCAAATTCCTTCCGCACCACCCCACCAAATAAAGAATCAAAGTGCCTCGAAACATTTGGGAAACGCAGATTCTCTTCTTCCAGTTTGGCTGTCTATTAAACCATGCACTCACCCCGTTTAGTACTTTGTCACTCAGATACTTCCTGCTATACCAGAGGACTTGTACCCCACTCTTACTCAAACTATTCAGGATGGCTACAATGCGACAAAATTCACAATTCTCTGTGGGCTAGACATAACAGATTGCCTGGTTTGGGCCATAGGTACCAGTGGCACACAACAAAGACATGTCTGTATGAGATCTTTGGGCCTCTCCAGGGTTGTCCAGTCTTTCCAATGGACATGCTCTTCGATTACTTTTGCATATTAGGCCAAAAATCAGACTCAGTCCTCAAGCGCTTTAAAGACAGCAGGAAAACACCTGCTCCTTGGGTCTGTGTGCCCCAACCCATAAGTTCCACTAGCAATTTCGCCCCCTCGGTATCTATGATAAGGGACTTGTAATACCACCAATAAATGCCTGTTCAACCAGCCCAGCAGACCATATAGCCCTTTTGTGGACATGGCAGTGGTCGTAGCCCCCACAGATAGGGTGCGCAGCAGGAACAGCGAACAGCCCAATCCCCAGCCCCTCCAGCTGCCACTGTTGCAAAACCTCTTTAGTGGGTCCTTTCAGACTGTCTGAGGTCTCTCTCAGGGTGGCAAACGATCACTTCAAACAAGTGGGTCCTGTAAATTGTCTGACAGGACAATGTCTTCTATTTCTTTCCACTCCACTGCACCTTCTAACACGTTCAGGACGTGCGACTGAGAACCATCTATCTGATTACGCTGGGAAGTGAAGGCCCTTCTGACCAAAAGATCCATAGAGAGGGTGTCTGCATCAGAAGTCAGAACTGGCTGCTTCTCCTGCTACTTTCTGGTGCAGAAAAATAGCCTGACCCCCTACCCCTGGCCCGGGCATTTATTTTTAAATTTTTTTGCCAAATGTCGCAACGAATCCGTGACGCCGGCAAAAATTGGGGGGAAAAACCAAGCGTGGGCTCCTTCGCTTGTTTTGAAAAGAGCCCCTATGTGGGCAGGTCCCGGGGGCATTTTTTTTTTAAAAAAGGAGGGGGCACATTGCCCCCCCAAGGCACTTTGAGCCCCAGGGACTACCACCTCCTCGGGCTGATAAATTGACCAATTAAAGGGGAGCTGCGGGTAACCCCCCCCCGGGTCTCTGGGGACAACCACCTCTCCGGGGCCTATGACATTCATGATACTGGGAGGGTGGCCGCGCAGCCCCCCTCCCCGTCCAGTGGTGTTCCCTGGGGCCAGCCTATGAACACAGAAAGAGGGGGCCACGCGCCACTTCCCTCCCCTCCTGGAGCCAATAATGACCCTGGGGCCGCCACCCTCCAGGGCTGGCTTCCTATGTCCCGGAGTACTGACCCCGGAGACATAGCTGTTTGCTCTGACTTGGCGGGGGCTTCGACAGCTCCCGCCAAGTCAGAACAAAAACTAACTCAACTCACAGCAGGCAGGAGCTGTCAAACAGCTCCCACTTGCTGGGAGCGGAGTTTTCGTCTGTTACCCTGCCCACTGTCATGCGTGCAGGGAAACAGACAAAAGGATTGCTCCCAAACCGATGGAGCTGCATGTTTAGCAGCTCCCTGTGTGTGGGAGCAGTGCCAGCTCCCGCTGGAGGCGGGGAACTGGCAGGGACCATGGGGGCATTCAGGCTCCCCCCACGGTCCTCAAAGTTGCAGCCTGAGTGCCCTGGGTGGGCTCCAGTGCACCCAGCATAACCAGGCCGGGCTCCGGGTGATGTGGTCCCCTGGCCGAAATCAGCCCAGCCCCCTTCCCCTTTGAATTGTGGCCTGGCCCGGAGATGGGGTCCCCGGGGCCGAAAACGGCCCATGAGGCTGGGCCATGCGGCCCCCTCCCCATTTTATTTAGTCATATGCAAAGGTATTCCCTCCTTTTCCCACGTTGATGGACAGCTTAACAAAAGGTTCCCAAACGCGTTTCTAGACGATTTTGGTGATGTGTTATTGATGCAGAGGAATACGAGGACATCTCCACTAAATAAAGAAGCACTTACTTCATTTACTCAAGAGGAAGTACCTCTGTTTGGTGGAGATTCACCTCTTTGTAGTCTCGTCATCTTCTCTTGATGAGGATGCACGTTATCATTGATTTATGGATGAAGATGTCTGAGGAACAATCACATTAACGAAATTACATGCACACAAGGTCACTGGAGACATTACCCCATGGCATTTACGCAGCTTTAGTTAAGAATATGCATGAGACATTTACCCAATGAGGTAGCACTTACTAATTAACCAGATGATAGTACTCCAGTTGGGGAGACATGTTCGGCAAAACTGGGCACCCTTCTGGGAAAATATGAGGTTCCAGTCTGGCCCTGATGTGCATTTCACAGAAATTAAACCACAACGGGAAGCACTTACAAATATAAACATAGCAGGTGCCCTAGTTGAAGCTCCACTTCAGTAAAGCACAAACGTTCATAACTTCTTGGACTTGGCGAAGGCAAATCAAATATGTTTCCTCGGTATTCCACGTTGAAAAACAATCTGAAATCCTTAATGGAGGTGAATGTATCGTTGATCTAATGGAGCGCAATCTGATCTGTAGTGACTGTGACGAGAGGTTTCTTTCCTGTCGTCTCCTGGTGAGAGTCCATGGTTCTCCCTTTTAAATACCCTAAGTATGCAAATGCCCAAAATCCATAGTGCCACTCGCACACCCACTCACAGACACAGACGCTCATGCCTCTTACAAACCCAGTCACAGACCCACACAGGCACTTACCCACTCACAGACCCAGAGGGGCACTATCACACCCACTCACAGACACGCACACACCCACTAACAGACCCATAGCATCAATCACACACCCACTCACAGACCCACACAGCCTCTCGCGCACCCACTCAGATCCATAGTGCCACTCATAGTGAAAATCACTGCATCTAGATGGACTGAAGATCCCTGACAATGCCACCTGATGTCTGCATATCTCAAGAGATCTCAGGGCTGCATTGATTCCACATTCCAAATGGAATCTTCTCTCATGATGATTTTTGAAAATTCAGTAGTGTCATCTGTGCAGCCACTAAGCAAACCATGCTGTGCTACCTGAGGAAGGCGGACGCTGAAACATTGTAGTGGAAATATATTTATTTATGTTCTCTGGTGAGTCCATCTGTGAGTCCCTTCTTTCTTGGAGATATATATATATATATATATCTCCACCATGCACCGGTCCCCCAAGGCTTGCATCCACAACACCGGCAAAGGCGTTAGGGATATAAATACGTGTGTGTGTCTGTACATATAGTGAAAGTGCTCTACTGTAAGGAGGAGGAGGCCGTATCCTAAACGTATTAAGTGCCATGCAACAGTTCATTGCAGCTGAGTGATAGATCCCAAATGCACTGTGGTATATGAAGTCCAGTTATATTTGTACATAGTTTTTTTAGTATTTAAATGCAGTTCAATCATCAAAGCCTTCCTCATTTTCAAGCAGAAATTCTTCTGTATATGTTTTGCTGTTGCACATTGCTTTTGTTGTCCTGTACAAGTAATGTAACTTTTGACCGCTAACATTTTAAGACGTCCTGAACATCGGGAAAGGGACAGATGAAATGAAGATGAAAGATATCTTCTAAGCAGTGACCCACAAAGCAAAGAAATGACTACATTTACAAGTGCTGTAATTTAATTATGACTACATTTAACAACAACACTTTATTTCTCTCACAGGGCATGGATTTCATTGGCCGTGATGCACTGCTGCAGCAGCGTCAGAATGGCGTTTATAAACGCTTCATCATGTTCATCCTGGAGGACCATGATGCTGATCTGGATTTGTGGCCTTGGTGGGGTGAGCCCATATACCGTAATGGGCACCATGTTGGAAAGACCACCAGCAGCGCCTACAGCTATACTTTGGAGCGTCATGTCTGCCTGGGCTTTGTGCACCACACAGATGAAGAGACTGGTGAGCCCCAGGTAGTAACACCAGACTTCATAAACCGTGGAGAGTATGAAATAGACATTGCTGGGCAGCGCTACAGGGCAAAGGCTAAACTCTACCCATTCAGCTCGCTTTTCGCACAAAGGCGGAGGAAGGATGATGACTTGGAACTCAGCTTCCCAGGAAAGTAGCACCAATGTCAGCAGAAAGAAAGAAATTGATGCTGCACTCCCTCCTGAACTGTATATTGACAACTCTTTACTTCAACCTGTATGCGTGTAACCTTTGATATCATGGAAATATTAAGTGAAAACTTATCAACATCTCCATCAGCGACATTTTTGGACCTCTTCTTTATTGGCTTTTCCTGCTTGCCGCCTATCTTGATGGTTCCCATTGTGGCATGAGAGACCACATTTTTTACTTGGCTATGTAGGAGCTGCCTCCAGGGTTAGCAACAGTATTCCCTAGCATCTGTTGAAGAAGGTGTTAGCAACACACTTTCTACATCACACTCCATCAAATAGTTGAATATGGGCAAAGGTGATTCTACCATTTGTATGGAAGGGCATTTCATGGGCCATGATTACAGTATACATAGAAATCTGTGTAAATACCAACGTTTGAGTATCATTCAGCTGTCCTCCTTCCAACCCCTGTAGCCTCCAGGTACTACCTAGAGACAAATGAAGAGTAAAAGTCTGAATTCTTAACTGCTACCCAGACTTCTAAAACTGGATGAATGCAGTTTTCCTTTCAGTGATGTCCTAATTGTTTGGCAAATGTGGTTTTACCTCTACTCTTTTTATTGTATTGCTTCGGATGGGTTCTATTCTTATGCACTCCTAAACCCAATGCATTTGGAGGCTGTTATCTTGTTGCTACTCATAGTTGGCAAGTAAGACCATGGTCATAGAATAAAATACAAAACTACCTCTTGGTCCTATGTTTAGGCAAGGATTTGTTGGTCCAGGGCATCCATGGAGATTTAGGAAAGAATTGTGGGGGAATATGGTCAGAAGGCCCTGTCATCATACATTTTCATTTTGTCCAGTTATTTGCACTTCGACTGTGTAATAGCAGTGGTACTGTGGGTTTGCCACATGTTTCTGCCAAGGCAAACGAAATTGTGTGCATTTACTGTAGTTTAGACTGAAGTCGGGCTTCCCTTGCTTCATGCTCAGTTGTCTCTGCATGGTTTGCTTTGTGGTGCGTGGCAGAGTAGTTTTGTTACTGTAAATATTTTCTCCTTGAAATATCTGTGTGTGGCAGTTTGTTCTAGGGAAAGGGGAGTGTTTTCTCCTTGTCTATACAATTCTTGACATTTGGAGGGATTTGTCTCTTTGTTATGTATTTATGTCCATTACATGCTGGCCTTCATCTGGAGAGGCTACCTCCAAGCCTCCAAGTATGGGCAGTGTGGTAAAATCCATGTCCATGGATGAGAAGAGTTTTTTTTCCCTGGCTAGTCACATCTTTCATCTTTTTCAGCAAAGCACTTCTTTAGAAATCTGTTCTGATCTATCAAAAATATAAGAGCTTCATTCTCCACAGCATACCATATAAAAACAAATGGACAGATGCATCTTTTACATTATAATCTGTTCACTGGAATGTGGGTTATCATTATACTTGAACTCATTACTGTATCACCTAGGTTGCTAACTTTCATTTTACTCAGAATTACCAAATTACATGTAGCTATATTGTGTTTTTTTGTGTTTCATGTTTAGTGTATGGACAAATTCAGTAATACAAATATTTCTGGGGGTGCCTTCTGCTTGGTGCACAATACCTTGCCAATATTCTATGTAAGCAATATTGCAATTTAATTGAAGCTGCAAGAGTACAATGTTAATCATTTGAGAACACTTACCTATTTGAGATTGAATCTTCAGGAGGGTCACAGGACTGTAAAACCAGACTGATTCTAGCCAATGATTTCCCTGTTTTTCAAGCTCGTACATCACCCTAGGCAGAACACTTCTTATAAGGTTAAGGTCAGATGTGAAAACAGTTCACCCAAACACCTGAGTGTTGTGTTTGGTTGCTTTACTTATGCACACAGATAACATGGGATTCCTATAAGCAACTTTGAAAGAGATTTAATTGTACTCCCAATAGAATTGTCAGCCGTTATGTTGCTTATTATTTCCAATGTTCTTGTACAGACCCAGTGAACATACTGGGTCCGTACAAGAACACAACGATATCAAGTGATGCTGGACTTTGGGACTTGCCCTTTCTACCCTCTACCAGAGAAATTAATAGCAAAGACCTCTAGAAAGTAATAGCTATAATCATACATAAATTAACTACTGCAGGTATATCTTAAACCTTCTGTTTTGAAAGCCTGTTATACAAATAGGCTAAGTTACGGAAACATGGTTTCAAGCAGGACATAAAAATCTTTTCCAAAGCTCCAACAGATGAGGTGCTGAACTGAGGAGACTTAGGCCCTGTGTAAATACTGATGCTTTTAACTCAGCCCACAGATCATGTATCTTTTGTTAGAGAGAAATGCACTCACAGTTCATCTTGTGGTATTATGGCCTGATATTACATAACCATTTTCATAGTCCTCCAACCAACCCACTCCTTCCCAGGAAAGTTTGCAGCCATTTTCCAGGCCTCCAGAGACTAAAAGGACACCCCACATTCTTACTGAGAGTGTTCTGTAATGTCTTTTAGTGCCTTACATTTGTCAGTTTCATGAAGCACAGCTGCAGGGAGATTCTAAATGCAGCTAATATTCAGAGTTTACCTTGCACAGTTATCTGAGGGAGCTGAGGAGTTTTAGTATACCATGTAGTTCTTGCTATTTCATGACACTGTATCAGGTGGTTGAAAAACACTCAAGTCCTTATTTTGACAGCTGTGGTTTTCATAGATGATGCTTACAAATCTGAATAATAGTGTGTTTAAAGACCTGTATGTGGCAATTCTTTTGATTGATAGGGCTTTCTTAAGTAGGCCACTTATTTTAAATGTGTGTTCATCTTCCATATTGAAGACCAGGAAGCAGCAGCACAATTCAGTCTTTCCTCCATACTTTATGCAGAGGTTGCCCCTCATCCCTCTTCATTGTTAACAGTGAATTTGTAGACAATATCATTGTGATAGCCCAGGACCCTTGAAAGAGAAACAAACTTGTCCGTTGTAAATTAGTGTAATATTTTTTTAACAAAATATCTCTTATTGTACTATATTTATATCATGCTAGGCTTAATTGTATCATTTTACTTTGCCAAGTGCAGATGTTAATTTTTTGGGGGAAATAAAAAGATTTTAACATGCATCTGTCTTCTACATTTGTGTGATCAATTGGCAGAGAAAACTGAGCAGATTTCATTCTTCACAAATGAAGATACCACAGCACTCAAATGGAAGTCCAAAAAAGTCAAAGTCAATAATGTAAGGTTCGTAGATAGTAAGTCCAGTGTTAAAGATTTATTAAGATGTGGAGAATTCAGTAGTCCACAATCGTGCATCATCATAACAGCCAATACATGTTTTGTCATGATAGGTGAACTTTTCAAGGCTGAAAGTATAAATAAAATCTCAATCAAGACCGGGATAATATACATGAGAACATAAAATGTAATATAAGGTATAGTAGAAAGATATAGCGAGGAACCAAAACACTCCTGAATAACAAGAAAGTGGAAGAGGTAAGTAAGAAGGTGTATGGCATGCCGTGACATCCAGGTGATAGGAGAAAATAGGGTATAGTGACCAATGATTAAAACTGTTGTGTAGGACGTTTATCCCGACAAGACCATGTGAATGTAAGTAGAATTAGAAAGCTGGTCTATCGCAAAGAAAGACCAAGTGAAGTTGCTAACGTGGGAATCACACGAGTGAAGTATGAAAAGTAGACAAAACATTAACATAATAGTAAGTAGAATATCAGACTCACGATGAGATGTACTAAGGACCCCAGAATGGGTTCTTACATGATAAGGTATTTTGTCTAGGTAAAAGAAAATATTGGTAAATATGGGAGTCCAAGTATTTAATATCAATATAACTTGTAACAAGACAAACCTGAAATGGTCATCGAGTGTTCATGCCTGGAGGTAATACGCTTGCAGTAGTGTGCATCATGTGACTTGGGTTGAAGATCCTTGCAAGTAGGATATACTCCAGGGAAATAGCCAAACTGGATTGATATAGAGAATAGGTAAAGTAACTGTGTGTTGTAAAAGTAGCCATCTGTGTATTATTAAAGGGGTAAACAGAACTTACATAAATAGCTTATGGCGAAAACAAAAATTGTTTGTTTCCGTGTGTTTCTTCCAAAAAAACAGGGTCCTCTGGTCCACTCAATGGTCAGTGTGAGAGAGGAGTCCTCAAATGCCCCCCCCCAATGAGCATGATGAAAATAGTTACAATGTCACTGGAAAAAAATGAAAGTAGACATATTATAAGATACATATGTTAGAATGTACCACGTGGGTCCGCTAAGAAAAGAGACTTCTTGCAGTCAAGAATGGTACCATATAGGTTCACCATAGAAAGTATAAATGAGTCAAACTCCTGCCAAAAGAGGTAAGGTGAGTAATATATTAACAGAGTAAACGTAAGAAGTGGCAAAATGTTAAGTAATACGTCCTACAAGTATAACACAGGTACCTGTATAGAGCAAGTATTGTGGAAAACTACTTGTCACCTAACGTATGTTGAGGAATCCAGGGGCAGATATTCTTAAGTACTATAAAATAAACAAGTATTATAAGAAAATAAAATTTCTTTCAGCCTTTTATTAGTAAAGTCTAAGTTAAAGGACCTACCTAGAAGGTGCCAAGGAAGAAACGCTTGCGATATAATATTGCGCCCATTGAGTATACCAGGATTATGCAGTAGTGGGTCAGAGGTAGGTCCTGCCAAGACATCTAAAGGTGAATAATCAAAATACACCAGAGATAGTCGTATAAAAATATATATGTAGACAAAAAGTAGTAGTAGAGTAGCTCAGGTACCTGTATATGTATATAGCAGATGTAAAGGTAACCACTATTTGGTATAGGCTGAGGAATCCAGCGGCAGATCCCCTCATGAAATACTGTGCAATAAATAGGAAAGTTCAAGTTAATCAATCAATCAATCAATCATGTCACTTATAAAGCGCACTACATACCGGCGAGGGTCTCAAGGCGCTGGGGGAAGAGGGGGGTGGTGCTGCTACTGATCGAAGAGCCAGGTCTTGAGGAGTCTTCTGAAGGCCAGTAGGTCTTCGGTCTGTCGGAGGTTGGTGGGGAGGGTGTTCCAGGTCTTGGCGGCGAGGTGGGAGAAGGATCTGCCGCCGGCGGTCGTTTTCCGGATGCGGGGGACTGTCGCGAGGGCGAGGCTGGTCGAGCAGAGCTGGCGGGTGGGGGTGTAGAAGCTGAGTCGTCTGTTGAGGTAGGCTGGTCCGGAGTTGTGGAGTGCTTTGTGTGCGTGGGTGAGGAGCTTGAAGGTTATCCTCTTGTTGACAGGGAGCCAGTGCAGGTCTCAGGTGGGGTGTGATGTGGCTGCGTCGGGGGATGTCGAGGATAAGACGTGCAGAGGCGTTCTGGATGCGTTGCAGCCGTCTCAGGAGCTTAGCCGTCGTTCCTGCGTAGAGGGCGTTTCCGTAGTCCAGCCTGCTGGTGACGAGGGCCTGGGTGACTGTTTTTCTTGTTTCGGTGGGGATCCACTTGAAGATCCTGCGGAGCATTCGGAGGATGTTGAAGCAGGATGAGGAAACGGCGTTGACCTGCTTAGTCATGGAGAGGGTGGGGTCGAGGATGACCCCTAGGTTGCGTACGTGGTCGGTGGGTGGCGGGGCTGTTCCCAGTGATGTTGGCCACCAGGAGTCGTCCCAGGCTGAAGGGTTGGAACCAAGGATGAGGACCTCCGTCTTGTCCGAGTTCAGCTTCAGGCGGCTGGTCCTCATCCATTCGGCGACGGCCTTCATTCCTTCGTGGAGGTGGGCTTTGGCGGTGTGAGGGTCTTTGGTGAGGGAGAGGATCAGCTGGGTGTCGTCGGCGTAGGAGATGATGTTGAGGTTGTGCTGTCGGGCGACGTGGGCGAGGGGTGCCATGTAGATGTTGAACAGCGTTGGGCTGAGGGAGGAGCCTTGGGGTATGCCGCAGATGATCTTGGTGGCCTTGGATCGGAAGGGGGCGAGGCGGACGCTTTGTGTTCTGCCGGAAAGGAAGGATGTGGTCCAGTCCAGGGCCTTCTCTTGGATCCCGGCGTCGTGAAGGCGTGTTCGTAGTGTGTGGTGGCAGACCGTGTCGAAAGCGGCTGATAGGTCCAGGAGGATGAGGGCTGCTGTTTCTCCGTTGTCTAGCAGGGTCCTGATGTCATCGGTGGCGGCGATGAGGGCGGTTTCGGTGCTGTGGTTGCTGCGGAAGCCGGACTGGGTAGGGTCCAGGATGTTGTTCTCCTCGAGGTAGCGGGTCAGTTGTTTGTTGACGATTTTCTCGGTGACCTTCGCGGGGAACGGGAGCAGAGAGATGGGTCGGAAGTTCTTGAGGTCCTTGGGGTCTGCCTTGGGTTTCTTGAGTAAGGCGGTGATCTCGGCGTGCTTCCAGCTTTCCGGGAAGGTTGCTGTCTCGAAGGAGATGTTGATTATTTTCCGGAGATGGGGCGCGATGGCTGTACTGGCTTTGTTGAAGATGTGGTGAGGGCACGGGTCTAGCGGTGAACCGGAGTGGATGGTGTTCATGATCTCGCTGGTGTCCTCGTCGTTGATGTTGGTCCAGGAGAGCAGGCGGTTGGTGGTTGTGGGGGCAGTGGTCTCGGTGGTTGCCGGGGCGGTCGTGGTGTTGAAGCTGTCGTGGATGTCGGCGATTTTGCAGTGGAAGAAGGTGGCCAGTGAGTCGCACAGGTCTTGCGACGGCTGGATGTCGTTGGTGTTGGAGCTGGGGTTGGAAGCTCTGTAATGGAAGTCACAAAACTGTGCAGGGTTGTGAAACCTACCCAAGGGACCGACCAGGAAGTCCAGCGGTCCTGAGTGGTAAAATGTCGGTGAGGAGACCTTGGTAAGCTCCTACCTAAGCAATGTAAAAAGTTGATATGAGTACTAGCAAATACATTTCAAATATGCTAAAGTATACGTAAATAGTATGTAGAAACCGAGAACAGTACCTGTGGAACAAGGTTTCAAAATGCGATGGGGCTTCCGAAGTAAGGGAACAGGATGCCATATCATCCTTGTATTTAAATCATCCGTTCAAAATAGAAAAAGGACTAAAGAAAGTAACCGAGTTGTAAATCATAGCGGCATTCGGCCATGTTGAAGTACGGTACAAGGCACACATAATCAGGGCCAAAATGACTAGCATTTTAACTTGTGACAAATTGTATTTATCTGAGCATGGTGAGAGGAAGTCAAGAGAACCATATCTTTGAAGTATGGAACAAGACACACATAATCAGGGCCAAAATAACAAGTATTGTAAACTGTGAAATGTAGTATTAAGCGAAGCACGCTGAGGAGGAGTCAAGAGAACTGTCCCCGAGATGACAAAGTTAAATGGGCCAAGAGTGAGGGAAGACTTACGTATGTTCAATTATTAAATTAATAGCGTTCTGGGATGCTAGGAGATTTATGAGTTTTATAGTACTCCGGACAAATTGTATTTATCTAGAGTAAATAAAGTAGAGGGTAGTGTGTAGAATAATTGTCACTAACCCCAGGTCCCTATCCAGAGAGAGTAGTAGGGGAGGTCGAAAGTAGAAAACAAATACTAGAAAGATATAGAAAAATAGAAGGGAGGGGTAAAAAAAAAAAAAGGGGTAGAAAGAAGGGGCAAGTATCACCAATGCAATAAATACTGACAATATTGCTAAGTTGATTCATATTGCTCTATCAATTGAGCGATCTCCATCTCAGTACAGTATGTGACAATCACAAGTATGGATAAAACATTAGTTAACATGGAGATAGGTAAGCATAATCACAGTAAAGCATAATACAGTGCCAATCACAAATGTAAAAAGAAGATTGGTTAAAATAAAGGATGGACCATACGGATACTATAGATTACATCAACCCACATATTAACAACAAAAGTGGAGAAAACATATTTCTTATTGATCTGTGAGAAAAACATGAAGTTCCCTGTCAACATTGAGTCCTTCATCCACAGCTCGTTACTTAATTATCCACTTAGTCTCCATTTTCCTTAGGGCTGTTGTTCTGTTGCAGCCTCTGGGGTTGGAGTCAGCCAGGGCTATGCCATGGAATCTGATACTAATCAATTTGGACTTTGTATGGACTGTATTGTAGTGTACAGTCAGTGGGTAATATATATTGTTATTTTTGATCACTCTAATGTGTTCTTGTATCCTTTCTTTTAGTGGGCGTTTGGAGCTACTGATGTAAATTGGTTGGCATTAGCAGATGATATAGTAAATTCCAAATTTGCTGTTACAATTCATAAAATGCTGAATTTTATGTCTTATCTTAGTGTTATATTGAAAACAAGTTGTCTTGTCTGCAGCATTCTGACAGATGTTGCAGTGTGTGCACTTGAAAAACCTTTTGGTTGTTCACTTAGCCAAGATCAAATCTCCATTTGTGGGCTAGGTGGGATATAACTTGGACATAAGAAATTTCTCAGAGCTACTCCCTTACTGTGTGTGATACGAAGTTTATCTGATAAGTGTTTGGCCAAAGTAGTGTCCAATTTGAGTAAGTGCCAATGTTTGCTAAGGATCCTGTATATGCTGTTGCTCTGAGAGCTATACATGGTGATTAGTGTCAATCATTTGTCGTTGTTCCTCCGTTTTATGTGTAAGAAGAGAATTGTGTTGTGTTTTTGTAATTCTTTTTCTGACTTTCGAAAGTATGTCTTCCGAGTAGCCTCTTTCGGAAACAGTCCTCTAGTGAGTTCAATTCTTGCTTAAAAATCTGTTGATTGCTAAAGTTACGTCTGAAAAGTGTCATCTCACCCAGCTGGCTTTTATCTGTGCACTTGGGTGTGCGCTATGTGCGCGTAAAAAAGAGTTGCAGGCTTTCCTGTATAACCTAGAGGCGATCTTGGTACCATCAGTGTATAAAATGACATCCACGTATTCTATTTGTCTAGAGTTCACATGTTGTATAAAGGTGAGGTTATAAGTATTGTTATTGAGATGTTCAAATGGCAGTCAATTTAGATGAGCTGCCAGTCCAAATGACAAATACGTTGTCAATATATCTGCCATAGTAGAGTATATGTTTAGATATCTCTGGTGCGCATAATAACCACAGATGATGATGTCTCTCAAAGGCACCCATGTAGAGGTTTGCATAAGATGGAGAAAATTTAGAACCCATAGCAATTCCTTTGTCTTGTCGGAACCAGAGTCCATTATGCAAAAAGACATTATTCTCTAAGACCAGTCTAGTAGGGTCGAGGACCATTTCGGTATGTTTGAATAATGTAGCATCTTTAGCAGAGAGGGTTGAGGCGAGAGCTTGGAGGCACTTTTCCAATTGAATGCACATGTAAAGTGAGTTAACGTGAAGAGTAACAAACTTATCTGCCCACACTATGTCCTCAAGTTTCTTCAACAGGTCCTTAGTATCCCGTATGTAAGATGGTAAATTATGTACAAACGGTTGTAGGAAGGCATCAATGTATTAAGAATGTTTTTTGCTCTTCTGTTGCAACATTTTTAGGTCTATTGATTTGGTATTTTGTACAGTGAGGATCCTTTGTAATTTACTGTCTACTTGCTTTCTGGTTCAGCTCTTTCAAATTCAGCTCACTATGGCACCTTAGGTTTCTGTTATACTGAAGACTGTCTCTTTTCACCTGGAGTCGCTAGAGACAATCCAGTCAAACTTTGCTCTAGTAATGGGGATTTTCCTAGCTTTAGTAGCGGAAGTCTAATATTTCATTGACTGCAACATGGCAATTGTAATACGCAGATCCCTTTTTCGAATGGATACTTCTACTGCGTATTCATCACCTTTAAAGTATTCCCAGAAAGTCAGTCCTTTATCAAGCTCGTGTTAACATATGGCCCAGTCGGGGTTGTAAGCAAACTGCTGTTGGAATTACTTGCTCTGTTCTTTACCAATAAAAAGATTTAATCCATAAAGTATTCCCAGGTGCCAGACTGGATCTGTAGATTTTTAAGCAATAACTTCTGTGCACTGCCTTGCCCCAGAAGAGATGGAACAGAGCCACATATAGATGCTGCCAATGCACTGATGTTAGTTTCTTTCTGTGCCCATCGATGAAGACCTGGAGCTCCACTCCCAACTTGTTGGTCTTTTGATGCCTTCAAAGGTTTTTCAACAGTGTGCGAGGAAATACGTCTACCTTGAAAGCAACAGGATTCAAGCTATCCTGTGAATGTATGAAGCAGACGTCAGTGGCAAACTTCCAGACGCATGTCTTTGGTGCATGGGCTCCAGTCACAACTCAAAGTTATGTAAAAAGTGGGCCCTGATGTACCCTCAGAGCACCAGGGATTGGGAAGCAAAGCTATATTTTTCACAACATAAGTAGAGGTCATGTTGAAAACAGCAATCTGTTCAAAATTGAGGGGCAGTTCTGACTCCAGAACACACTCTAGGTCCCATGCTAAATCTCAGTACCTCTTGAAGTGCTCACCTAAGTTAAAATCATATGTGTGGGGGGCGTTGTCAAGATGGCCAACATGGCAGTCCCACTTTAGAGAAGCTCCGCGCTAAGCCCTGCAATCCGGCATAAATCCGGACTTTTAACCACAACTCAGGCGGCGGAGGATGTGAGATCGCCCCCTGAGTTGCGGTCCTCGCCCACTTTGGATGCTCCGGTGGTGCCGAAGAGGGTCTCCCCTATGTGCCTAATTGCCGGTGGGGCACTCCATCTGGGGTGCAACCTGGTCCAGCGGTGGAGCGACTATCATCATCAACTGGAGGAGTGGAGCCAATGTTCGTGGGGACTGATCGGCGGAGAGGGCCTTTATGTACCACTGCTGGGGTGGGCTGCGCTGCATGGCTGGCACACCTACCTGCGTCGAGGGCCCCCCCACTGAAAGCCTGAAGTTCCGCCGCTGCTTCCTTTGGGCCTTCCACCGTAGAGCTCATCCGGGCAGCTGCTGAAACGGGGTGCGCGGCAGACGCACACATCTACTGTCGGGTCCCCTCTGGGAACCTGCAGTTCTGCGCTGCCTCCTTCTGGCCTATCGCCATTCCTGTCTGGGGCTCCTGGGCCGACAGTGGGACCTCCGCCCTGTGGATGCCGAGGGCCGGCCAAGGACTAGGGGCCGGCCGCAGACTTGAATTGCCGCCTGACCCTTCGGCTCCCTTAGATGGAGAAAGGAGTCCTGCTGGGTTGTGGCCTAATACTGCGGTGGTGCTGCCAGTGTGGTTTAGACGGGAGCCCTTTGTCTAGTTCTCTGCTGCATCTGCTCTGGAGGCCCGAACACGAGGCGGGTGAGTCAATGCAACGTGTTGGGGTCACCCTCGCCCGCTTCTCTCTGCACTGTGGACTGGGCCCCCTGCCCTGCTTGCCTGTGAGGCCTGTACTTTCCTTCACTGGGAGGCCTGGTATGCTGAACTGCTACATGCAAGACCCCACTGTACTTACTCTGTGAACATTTTGGGGCTTTCTAGGATAGCACCACAATACTTCTATTGCTACTCTACGACCACCTCCCTCTGGTATGGCTGGGACTCTGTGCATGCTTGACTGGGCCCTTACCAGTGTGTGGCGCTGAAGGCGGCGCCTGATGTAGGAGCTTGTACTGAAGACAGTGCCCCCCCCCCCACCAACCTACTAATATGGGCAAGGACAAAATATCACGCTCTGCCTCTAAACAATTGTGTTTGGACCAATTCACCACGGGCTCCTCTGATGGCCCTCCAGGCCCCTCAGACGGTGATAACCCCACTTCTCCGTCCAGTGAACTTGTCATATTAGGGGCCATCCAGCCAGGTGAAAGTCGGTGAGGTGAAGTTAGACATGGCGCTGCTTCGTCAGGATCTCCGAAATGCCACTGCTCAAATAACAGAGGCTGAATCTCAGATCTTCCCGGTTGAGGACGAAGTCTCTTCTCTTAAGTCTAAGGTCTCTACCCTACTTACCCACACGTCGGAACTAAATAGACGCGCCAAAGACGCAGAAAATCGCCCATAGCGTAATAACATTTGTGTGATTGGAGTTAGCAAGAACACTGAGGGTGCTGAGCCCCAACAGATGGTAGACTTTATGGAATGCTGGATTAGATCCTGGATGCCTAGCGCTCGTCTGTCATCATGGTTTGCTGTCGAACAATCTTACAGTGCCCTGGCTCCTAGACCTCCTCCCGGAGCCCCACCCCGACTAATAATTGCTCGCATTCTGAATTATAGAGACAGGACACAATCCTTGGTGAAGCCCGACTGCATTCAGACCTCCAATGTGGGGACACTAAGGGTCTCTTTTTTCCGGATTATACTGGTGAGGTACAGCAAAGACGGCGGTGGTGCTCCGTGGCTTTGATCTTGGGATCTTATTGGTATCACACAGCTGGGAAATGTGTGGTCGGGATCACATATATGCTCCTTTAAGGACCTTCAACGGACGTATTCTCTGGCACATACACAATTCTACAAATATCTCTAATTCAGACATGCTCTCCACGCTCATTTCCAGTCGACTGATGTCCTCACAGATTTTGACCCCCGGGAAGTTAAGCTACTCATGGGTAATTTCGGCCGCGGGGGAATCTCTCAGATTTATCGTACCCTCGTAATTAGCTCCACTGGTTCACTAGACCACCTTAGAACCCATTGGGAGGACTGGGTGAGACCCATGGAGGATGAGGATTGGCGGGACACCCTAATGGCCCCTCATGAACTTACTATCTCCTCGCTCCTACGGCTGGTGCCGACATACTATCTTTATTTTCCTTATCTCTCTCCAGTCTGCCTGTGTCGCGCAGGCCTTCGCCCTACACCACCTTTCGTCGTTGTGAAATTGGTTCGGCAGACTTTTACCATATGATGTGGTCTTGTCCAGTGATACATCATTATTGAACCAGGGTAACCCGAGATTTGTCGGATGTCCTTGGGTGTGAAGTCCCCCCCCCCACCCCCCCTTCCCACCGATGATTCTTCTTGGAGTGTCTGAAGGCTCCGGAGGCCCGAGGTCTGAAAGAATGTTCCTAGGCACAGCCCTTTTAGTCGCGAAACATGATATTGCTACACGATGACTGTCTCCTTCCTCATTGACTATCTCGAGAAGGAGAAGGGGTGTAGATTGGTGTGCACAACAGGAGCATGTGGTCTTTAAAGCCAGGGGTTGCCCCAGAAACATGGGCGGGTGTGTGGAAAATGGTTGGGTCAATTTGTTTGAGACTGCTTTTGCTATGTATTCCTGGTCAGTGCTATAGCTCTATGTGATGTACGACTTGAGGGTTACTGCCTTGTCTGGCCATGATACTTTATCCTATACTGTACTGTATGTGTGCCATGTGTTTTTCTACCATTTTTAATGGCCAAAATTCAATAAAAACTGTTTATCAAAAAAAAATCTAAGTGTCTCACAAGCACAGGGAGCCAAGCGGGATTTGACCCTCTCTGGTTGCGCGTAGTCAGGCGAGAAGCCGCACAGCCAGCACTTAAATGGCTCACCTCCAGCATCTACCTACTCAAAGCATTTTCCAAAGTTGGTCCTGGTGTACCCCTGATTTGGAAACCATGGAACCGCAGGGGCTGCAGTCGCACTTCCTCTGGCAGACCTCTCCCTAGCACCGGATGTCCCGTGACAACATCGGTCCAGACATCCAATTCAGCCGCAGGGTCCCTTCCATACTGGTGCCATAGCAACTCTTACAATAAGAAAAAGAGGGACCCCTTTGTTCAAACCAGGGGAATAGGGTACTATTGACAAGTAAAAAGGAGAAATCCCTTGGTGGAAAAAATATACTATAACTGGGTCTCTAAATTTCCCAGTACAAAGGATTTTTATTGCCCATATATTAGAAAGATACTGAGTTAAGGTTATTCCTACACAACTGTAGATTGTATTAAAAATATTGTTTTATTTAAAATTTATCACTCAATGTATACAAAAAACAATTATAAAAGCTCATTACACTCAAAATAGCATCAATTTCATATACCAATAAAAACCTGTGTTACAAACATTCAAATAACAACACAAACTGATAAAAGCAACACAAATGTTAGACACACATTAAAATCATTACAGGGATTAGTCACTAAAATAGGCCAACACACACGTAACGGAGAGACAAATATAGACAATACAATTTGTCATTTACAAACACATCCAGTCGAAATAATTCAAATACAGATCCTAGATAAAATTGCTACTCTTTATCTATAGGATAAGCTGTTTCCACGGATTGTGTTGAATGGAGCGTCGACGCGTTTCGATGGTTCTAACAATTTCCCATCTTTTTCAAGACAAACAATTGGTCTCTCTTGGCTGGCACTGTATGGTTGCCTTTAAACTCAATCCTGTAGGCAGATATTAATTATATTAATATTTTATATAATTAAAAGCTACATTTTAAAAGAAGGGCTAACTGGTTATAATACCATGATTTCATATTCATTATTTTTCGAATATATCAGTTTCAGTACCCACTACATTGAGTATTTAGACAAAATATATTCAGTATTTCTACAATTACAGAAACATGAAATACATATTTTATCCAACATTTTACATCATGCCTATTTGATCTATCAGATAGACCCATTCCGGTATATGCCTATGATGCCATCTACCATCCTTGTACATCCCACCATCTTAATGAAAAAAGGGGGAGGCCTAACCCATATAAATCCAGTGTAAGAACTGGTTATACAAACAACCTGGAAGTGTTATACCTTATTTCATTTTCCTGCCAACTCCATATATATTGATTGGTTGGTCATATTAGGATACTCTGGTCCTGAGAACCTATAAAATATATATCCGAAATTAATACTACAAGAGTTGCTAATTATTGTAACACACTAGATTGATGAGCACCTTATATACACAAAGTCCTCTTCTCACCTTGTAAAGTTGGTGATGGGATCTTTATTGTAATTTCTAGGCAGAACGTTATTTATAGTTATTTCACTGAAAGTGTTGCATTAAAATCAATAATTTTCAATCTAGGGAAAAAACATAAAATTAGTTTTCTATTTAGTAGAATGTGCAATACTATTGTTTTAATTTCGGTCCCCTAACATACCTGGGAGAGAGTCCTCACTCCCTCACTTCTTAATTAACCGGCGTACTCCTCACTCAAAGAGGGATTTATTTACTGTCTTTTACAGTCTCTCAATACAGCTATCTGAAAAGACAGAAAGGGGAAAGATGCCATAGCTGCTGGAGTAATCGCAAAGATTTTAGATATTAATTTAAAACGGGGTGACTTTTGTTTTAAAGCATTCCTCTAGCATAATCTCCCCCTGAATTACCTTAAAATTGATGTAGAGAGCCTGCAAACACGTCCTTCCGCCGTGGGTCATCCAAATGAAATGCCCTTCGCGTTCACGTTTAAATACCTAAATCGGAAGCACGCGATTGGCTCATTGATAAATTTAAACCAGCTGTAGGCTGAAAGCTTCTCACTACAGGCCCGCTAGTTCTGCCCTAGTTGACCTGGAAGTCCACCCAAAAGGGTCATGGCACCATACTTACTCTGCCTGCCTTAACCCGGAAAAGCTTAAATTTCAACATAGGGAATGCCGTTTTCTGCCTCTAATAACCCGGAAGTTGAACGCCCCAGCTACACCAATACTCATGTCTCAAAAAAAAAAAAAAAATGTATACGTATTGTTTGCACAGGGATAATGGTATTAGATTAAAGATTACTCATCAATCCCTCTAGACTCACATTTATTATGTTGTATTAACCCTTCCTAGTCCTGCTGAACGCCGCAGAGTTTCCTAATAGAGAAAACAACGAAAGAATCTATGATACTAATTAAAATCCTATCTATATCAGTTAAATGTTTGGAATCTACCTTTCTCTCGATTACGATTCAGTTTCTTTGCCTATAATTTTAAATACATACTAAAACCTTCCAAACAACTACACCGGCTCATTTTTAATATTACTACCTACTGGTTGGCAATCAGCTTCATCCAGTCTTCTCGGGAGTTTAATCCTTTGTCAATGGTATTTAAATAACACATAAACCATTGTTCCCTCGATTTTCTAATGGCGTCCAAATTACCTCCTCTCCTACTGATGCTCACTTTCTCTAGTATGAACCAGCTGAACTCGTTACATTTATGGTTCTTAACTAAAAAATGGTCTGTCAGCGGCGCGTTCTCTTTCCTGGTTCTCAGTGCTGACTTGTGTTCCAAAAGCCGAACGCTGATATATTTGAAAAATAATGAATATGAAATAATGGTATTATAACCAGTTAGCCCTTCTTTTAAAATGTAGCTTTTTAATTATATAAAATATTAATATAATTAATATCTGCCTACAGGATTGAGTTTAAAGGCAACCATACAGTGCCAGCCAAGAGAGACCAATTGTTTGTCTTGAAAAAGATGGGAAATTGTTAGAACCATCGAAACGCGTCGACGCTCCATTCAACACAATCCGTGGAAACAGCTTATCCTATAGATAAAGAGTAGAAATTTTATCTAGGATCTGTATTTGAATTATTTCGACTGGATGTGTTTGTAAATGACAAATTGTATTGTCTATATTTGTCTCTCCGTTACGTGTGTGTTGGCCTATTTTAGTGACTATAATCCCTGTAATGATTTTTATGTGTGTCTAACATTTGTGTTGCTTTTATCAGTTTGTGTTATTTGAATGTTTGTAACACAGGTTTTTATTGGTATATGAAATTGATGCTATTTTGAGTGTAATGAGCTTTTATAATTGTTTTTGTATACATTGAGTGATAAATTTTAAATAAAACAATATTTTTAATACAATCTACAGTTGTGTAGGAATAACCTTAACTCAGTATCTTTCTAATATATGGGCAATAAAAATCCTTTGTACTGGGAAATTTAGAGACCCAGTTATAGTATATTTTTTCACCAAGGGATTTCTCCTTTTTACTTGCCATAGCAACTCTGGCAGGTTCTATACCCGACTCAGTGGTAAAGCTGGTCTCTGACCATGAACCGACATGAGCCCATGCCAGCCTGTGTCACAATATAAAATACAAAGGCACAACCGGCCAGGATTCCATTTGACTCGCACCCTCTTTCACCCCTTCATAATACTACAGGCTAGAAGCCCTGTTTGGCACCAATTCAGATGCAGTCCAAGGTTCACAACATGTTACACGCGATGGTGACGAGGAGACAGATAAACTGCTCTCCATCACTACACTGATTGAGGGCTTTATGTGGACCTGTAGAATGCAAGCTGGTTGGAAACCTCTCCAGAGGCTGAGCTTTACTCTCCATCTGGTCCACCATGGTAGCAATGTGCTTCTTTAGCAGTTATGGTGCACAGAGCAGTGGAAGTCCTAGACCTACAACCTGCCTACTGCCATATAAACTAAATTAAGTTTATTGACTGAAATCCTCCTACCAGTGCTGGTCATCTCTGAGCCCCTAATGCCCTTTAATGAACACACTCTTATGGCCACTTGAGCGAAACCATGTTTGGCCTCTCGTCAGTCAGCCTGTCACCAAATGACACAAATTGATTCCCGGTGGCTTAACGTTCCTCACACATCCACCTGATACCGAAAAGTCTGATTGTACAGGCATTGACCAGTAAGGTTAATTCTACCTCTTTTCCTACCATCGCTCTTAACAGAAAATCTAAGCGACTTGACGCCTTCGCCAAAAAGATGTTTTCTTCATCCAGCCTAACTTTGCTCTTGTTAAATGCAGTCTTCCTTCTGGACAGGTGCACTCATGCGTTGTGGGACAAGGCCAGCAAAATTTAGTCTGCTATCCCAGAAGACCACAGGCTGAATTTTTTTAAACTATTCATTAGTAATAGAACATGGCAAAGTACCTGCTGCATGCTGGCCTTGATACCACTGACTGCGTGGGTGGTGCCATGGGCACCAGCCTAGTACTCAGCAGCATGCCATGATAAGTGCAGCTGGACTTTTGGGGAATTTCCCTGATGGACATAGGTTTCAATGGCTCGAAATTTTTCGGGGAGGGGGTGATGACTTGGCATTAGAGATTTAAGCAGAGTTGTGTTACTTGACAAGGTCCTTGAACACCAGTGCAGATGAGTTGAACTACGTCGGCTTTCTATTCAGAGGTGGCTCAAAACAACTTCGGCCAGTGTAGTGCCCTGCCTGGATCCTTTCTCCACCCCAGGAAATGGTCAGAGTCATAATTACTGCACACAGTAAAAAGTTTCCTGGGAGACATGTTACAACTGCGGTGGAAAACACATCGTCTGTACATTTTTCTATCATTACCTCGAGTTCTGAAGAAAGTCAGATGAGACTTGGCCCCAGTCATTTTGATTGCCCTGGACTGGGCCAGGAAGTGTGGTACACAGAACTTTTTAGCCTGAACACTTTCCATCCAATTTGGATACCCTTTCGGGATGACCCCTTGTCACAGCACCTGGGAGGTTCCTGCACCTGAATCTCCACTACCGACATGCGAGGAGATTGAACAGTGACAGTTGTGATTTACCATTAGAGGTGAGGAGGTAATCCTTGCAGCAAAACGTCTTCAACCATGACTGTTTTGGATGTTGGAAAAAGATTGTGGCCTGGAGTTGGGGCCATAATCTTGATCCTCTACGGGCAAAACTATCTTATACGTTAATTGTTTTACGTTTGGCCCAGCAAGGCTTTATAATGGGCACAGTTAAATGTTACATCAGTCCTTTTGTCTTTTTTATGTTTGCTGGATCAGACTTTCTTTTTCAAATCACCTGTTGTGAGGCATTTCCTGAAAATCTTTGAAATTTGTTTTTCCCTTGACACCTTCCATAAATCTTCAGTGAGACCTTAACTTGATTCTGACCTTCCTCTTGTGCATGCCATTTGAACATATGTACAATTGTTCCTTGTCACTCTGGACTATGAAGATCCTCATTGCGATAACCTCTGCATGCCAGTTTGTGAGCTGCAGGTGCCACCAATTCAGGCTCCGTACACCCCCTTTTCTGTAGGCAAATTAGTGCCGAGGACCCGGGCCACTTTTCCACCTAAATTGGTATCACCCTATCATGTACAGCAATCAATCATTCTACCAGCTTTTTTTACTCCTCACCCCATGCAAGAGGACTAGAGACCCCCAAAGAGATGTAAGTGTTTTACATTGAGTGCACACAAGAGCATCATGTCCATGATCAGCTCTAAGTGGTGTTTGCTGGTGCTAAAAAGGTACACAAGAGTATTCAGTTAAGTTGGAGTATCCTGTCTATAGAAATGTTACATCCTGGCCAAGAATAAACCCCCTGGAGCCCTACATGCTCATTCCACCTGATCTAAAACCTCTATAACAGCATTAGCAAGGGGTTTTCTTGTGTTGAACATCTGCTAAGCTGCAACATGGATGTCAATATACCATTCACAAAGCATTACTACCTTGACAGCCAGGTCCACAGAGAGAACCATTTTGCCCACTAGGCCCCTTTGGTATGAATCCATTCCTCAGACCCTTCACCCATTGGGAGGTACTGCCAAGGGATCCCACAGATGAGAAATCTGCAAGTAAAAGTATCTTTTAGAAGAATAAGTTACTTACCTTCAGTAACGCTCTTGTAAGTGAATATGGTATCTAATCGCAGATTCCTCACCATCATCCCTCCTCCAAATTTGTGGATATCTGCACTTTCTAAAGAGGTCCCAAGTTAGACATCGGCACAATGGCACGTGCAATTTGTCTCCGTTGATCAGCATCTGAAGATGTGGAATTTAGAGCAATGCAGACACTGACATCAGTGTGCAGAGGTGGCACCTATATGCAGCTCCGCTTTGTCACTTGGCGATAGCAAAGTCATCACAGGGCCATGTGATGGCGCTTGGCAGCGCACAGGAGCTATTGCTTGAACATCTCTAGATCCAGTCTGGTACCTGGGAATATTCTAAATGTGAGGAACCTGCGATTAGATAGAGTATCCAGCAAAAAGAGTGTAAGAGAACCTACGTAATGTATTTGTTACTTCTACTACTTGCAGCAGCAACAAAAAACATTGTGCAATCACTTTATAATGGAACCAGTTTGTTAGTGATATCATTGTATTCTGTGATCCCAGGCAAGGCATCCAAATGAGATTGGAGATGGTAGCCAACAGCATCAAACTATCATCCAATCCAGGGAACACCAGGCAAAAGGTATGCAATCAAGGAAACATCATTCAAAAGTTACCCAAGCCATAGAACATTCTGCAAGGATATCCAGCCAATCCAGGGTGAGGAGGAAACCAATCCAAATGGAAACATCTGCCAAGCAGAAACTGAGTCAGAAGAGTCAAAGAGAAGATCTTGAGGAATCTGCAGTAAGGCGTTAGAGAAGTCAAGAAGAAATGTTGCCTGCAGGTACAATGCAAGAGGCTGTAGGCCTGTTGAGTGGAGAGGTGTGGTGCAGCGGCCAGGGCAGCTGACTTCGGAGCACAGGGCTCACGGTTCGATCCCCGGCTCCGGCGGCAGCTCAGCTCAGCACCATGTGACTCTGGGCAATAGCTCACTTAATTTCCACGACGGCCCCCAGCGCCTTGAGACCCGTAAGGGTGAGTAGTTCGCGCTTTACAAATACGGATTTATTTATTTATTTTAGGCAAGGCGAGTTTACAAGGTAATCCTAACCAGAAACTTAGACAAAGTAAGCAAGCTGTAGGAGTTTAAGGTGGTCCTGCAGGATGGGGGACCAATGATTTATGGAGTGTAACAAGCAGAAAGAAAATAGGACAGGGACGCCCAGATAAATAAATATATGATAAAGCACCCCAAGGAGTTTCTTGTCATATAGAGGAATGAGGCTGAAGGCAGAGTTCTTTATAAAGTCAGGGAAATTCGAGGTGACTTGCAGTATCCTTTTAATGTACATCAGAGGGTATTTTATTCATCATAATACACGGGTCTCACCAGCACCCTACAGAAAAATCGATTAAATCCTTGGTGTCTTGCTCTTTCGTGTTCATTGCAGACAAGAAGAATAATAGCAGAATCTGTATTGTAAAAAGAAAAAAAGCAATTAGTAATTTTTGCTAAAAGATATTGGAATCAGTGTATTGTATTTCAAGTTAACAAAATGCTGTGGCCCCAGATTGTGTAGAAGCATGCAGAGAGTCTACTTTTACAGTAATGACCTATAGTGTGAAAAAAATAATTGCCATAAATACTCCTTTCTGCTCATCATTTTTATCTTTTTAGAAAACCATACCAGCAGAAAGGAAAACCAGTTCCTGTTTTCCTTCTTTAAACTGCAGCTGTAATTATACTTCATGACCTGCCTTTCACCTTGGATCCTAGCTCTGGTAAAGGCATTGTGATATCAGAACTCAACTGTAATACCTTATTACAGTTGAGATGCTGCGTTTATTTTTTCAGGCTTTTAGAAACGTCACAAGTTGCCTGTAATAAGGAGATTAGAGACAA
Source organism: Calotriton arnoldi (assembly GCA_963921515.1). Taxonomy (NCBI): domain Eukaryota; kingdom Metazoa; phylum Chordata; class Amphibia; order Caudata; family Salamandridae; genus Calotriton; species Calotriton arnoldi. The sequence continues at coordinate 1,943,472 of CAWUFW010001269.1, forward strand.
GGTTTTATACTGGGATAGCTAGTTCCCAAAGGTTAAAGTGGCATTATAATCTGATAGAGACTTCTAGCCACAGATTCCTTACCTAAGAATATTCCCCAGGCATCAGACTGGATAACTCTGCCATGGCCGGTCCCAAGCCCAGCTGTGAAAGGAGGAGGATTATGCGTGGGGCTAGCTACCTCACCATGTAAAAGAATCCTAGCTACAGAAACGTCAACCAAAAGACATCTCGGCCTTGGGGAGAGAGGAATCTCCTTCACGGAGAGTTGTGACTCCTTGTGGGGAAAGCCAGAGATCCCTGAAAGCCACAAAGCTGATCCACCTACTTTCGACCAAGACCATCACCATCGGGGCATAGAACGTGAGGACTATGTACGAGACAGGCAAGACAGCCTAAGCGGCAGCAGAGATGATAAACTACACCCTTGCCCTGCTTGGCTTCAGCGAGACCAGATGGACACAGTCTGGACAGAAAAGACTGGCTCCGGGAGGAATGCTGCTGTATTCTGGACACGAGAAAGAGAACGCCCCACATACTCAGAGAGCAGCACTGATGCTAATGCAAGCAGCCAACAGAGCTCTGATTGGATGGGAAGCCCATGGTCCCAGAATCATCACAGCGACCTTCCGCACAGAAAAAGAGGATCAACATGAATATTATCCAGTGCTATGCACCTACAAATGACAGCAAAGAAGAGGAAAAAGAACAGTTTTACACCAGACTCCAGATCATCCTGGAAAAATGCCTTGAGAGAGACATCACCATACTGATCAGGGGCCTCAATGCCAAGATTGTAAGCGACAACACTGTGGATGAAGAAGTCATGGGCAACCATGGCCTTGGTGACATGAACAAGAATGGTGAAAAGCGTGCAGATCTCTATGCCCTGAACACTCTGGTGATAGGCGGTAGTGACAAGGCAACATGGGTGTCACCAGACCATTTATCAGAGAATCAGATCAACCAGTTCTGCAATGCCAAGATGTTCCAGAGGTTCCTGCAGGTTGTGAGTGTGATGAGAGGAACAGATGTGGTGTCAGACCATCACCTTGTTGTGGCCAGACAAGCTAAAGCTGAAAAAAACATGGATGGAGCCGACAAACCAACGCCAGTGATATAACACCACCCTCCTAAAAAATGCACTGAAACAGAGTGAATACTCAGTCACCCTCAGTAACAAGTTTCAAGTCCTGCAACAACTAGAGGACGACCGAGACCCAGTAGAAAGCCAGTGGATAAAGATCAAAGAAACAGTGAAATCAAGCTGCCAGGTGGTCCTAGGTCCCAAGAAACACCAGCATAAAGAATGAATCTCCACTGAGACTGCAAAATCCAAGCAAGAAAGGAAAAGAAAGTTGCAGTCAATACTAGCCGAACAAGAGCAGAAAAAGCAAAAACTCAAAGCAAATACACCAAAACCAACAAGATGCAGAGCTTAAGAGCAGACAAGCGAAGATTCATCCATAGTCTTGCCATTAAAGCCCTGGAAGCATCAAGCCATGGAAACTTGAAAGAACTCTATGATATAACAAGGACACTCTCTAGCAGTACAACAAGCCAGAAAGACCTGTTAAAGACAAAGCTGGGAAGACAATCATTGGTAACGAAGGCCAACAATGAAGATGGGTGGAGCACTTTCAAGAACTGCTGAACCAGCCCATGCACAGTCTCCACCAGACTTACAGCCAGTTGACACAGACTTTCCAATCGACTGAAGCAGACCAACCAAGGAAGAAATACGACAAGCCATCAGACATCTGAGAAATGGGAAGGCAGCAGAGCCTGACAACATTCCTGCTGAGGCACTGAAGGCATACATTGAAACATCAGTAGACATGCTCGACCACATGTTTGGAAGGATCTCGGAAGAGGAAAAGGTACCCTCGGACTGGAAGGAGTGATTAAGATCCCCAAGAAGGGTTACCTGAGTAACTGTGCAAACTACAGAGGGATAACTCTTCTATCAACCCCAGGCAAAGTATTCAAAAGAGTCATCCCGAACAAAATAAAGTAACAAGTTGACGCTCAGTTGCGAGACCAGTAAGCTGGCTTTCACAAAGAGATTCTGCACAGACCAGATTGCAACACACACTGCGCATTGTCATTGAGCAGTCTATGGAATGGAACTCCCCTCTCTGTCTACTTCATTGACTATGAGAAGCCATTTGACAGCGTAGACAGAGACCCTTTGGAAAGTCCTCCGCCACTACAGTGTAGCAGGTAAACTTGTAACAATCATCAGGAACTCTTGCGAGGGAATGATCTGCAAGATAGTCCATGGAGGACAAGTCACAGAAGCCTTCAAATTGAGGGCTGGAGTCTGCCAGGGCTGTTAGTTCTGGCTTTCTCGCTTTTTCTGCTGGCCATAGACTGGATCATGAAAACATCCACAGCAAGGAGAAGAAATGGGAATCAGTGGACAACTTGGACACAGCTCGACGACCTGGACTTTGCAGATGACTTGGCCCTACTCTCTCATACCCATCTGCAGATGCAACTGAAGACTGACAAAGTGGCAGGCACAACTTGGCCTCAACATTCACAGGGGAAAAAACAGAATCCTAAAGGCTAATACATCCAACACAGTCAATCGCAGTCACTCTTGCAGGTGATGAACTGGAAGCGGTTGAGGCCTTCACCTACCTGGACAGTGTCATAGACAAGCAGGGCGGCATAGACCCCGATGTAAAGGCAAGAATCGGCAAATTAAGGGCTGCCTTAATTCAACTTAAGAAGATCTGGAGCTCCAAGGACCTAATGCTGCAAACCAAGATCAGGCTTTTTAACTCATATTGGTCCTTCTGTATAGAGCAGAAACTTTTTTAATTTTTATTTTTTTAATTTGGGTTTTCATACAATTCCATACAGTTCACAGCTGAAGCATGGAAAAACATTGGCATCAACATCAGAAATAAAAAGAAACATTACAATCAATAACCCGGTGGCTATACAGTACAGATGCATAAGAAATAGTGTCCTGATCTTTGACATTACAATTCAAACATCATGCAACACATGGGTTGACTCTGAGTATCGTTTACACAGTTTCAGTAACTGGGGGAGTAGGTGGTACAACCGTGCGTAAATAGCTTAAAAAAGGCTCCCAGATATCATTTGGCCGGGAGGTCACTGGCAACTCCTCCGCATACAACGCTAAGTTCTCCCTGCAGTATGCCAAATCCTTGAGCCACTGGGCCACCGTGGGAGTCCGCCGCCCACCCCATCGCCACCTGCCGCTTAGCAATAAGCAGTGCCACTTGTACCAGTTTACCCTTCGCACCTTTCAATTGGGGGAGGAGCCCTAGCAAGCACACCTGCGGCGCGCAAGGCAATTCAACGCTGACAATTTTGGACAACCCCGCAATCACCGCGGTCCAGTATGCCCCCACCCGACCACAGGCCCAGGCTAGGTGCCAAAAATCCGCCTCCGGGGAACCACATCGTGCGCATGTGTCTGTGTCCCGCACCCCATATTTAAAAAGTTTGTGAGGCGTATGATAGACCTGATGCAGGAATTTAAAGTGAATAATACGTAAGTTCCCGTTCGAGGTGAGGGCACCAGTCAGGCTACAACTCCGCACCCAGTCATCCTGAGAGATCTGAGGATCTAAATATTTGTTCCATTTATCCAGGCTCTTATCATCAGGGAGGGCCCTATCCTCTCAAGCCGCTCGATACAATTTAGTAAGAAGCCTGTGCCGGGTGGGGCTAATAAGCAAAGTGCGTAATGCTAGGGACTCTGGGGGCTCCACAGGAAACGTTGGATAATAGGCTTGTGCTGCTTTTTTTAGTCTGTGTAGCGAGAATGTGAATAGCAGAGTCTGATGCTGAATATAATCCGTATCAGCGGTCGTTAAAAAGGTGCCAGTGGGATACAAATCCTGCATTTTGTCAATCCCTGCCTGAGCCAGTATGCGCATAGCCCCCATCTCATGTGTCACCGATATATTCTCATGGGAGAGCAATGGGTAGTAGCGGAGAATACAATGGCAGCTTCCCGGCCAGTCGGCCCAGTGCCTGCCAGGCTGCTATTGTCGCGTTGATAGTGTTGAAAGTGGCGCGGGGTGTGCGTCTACATCTGTGTTTTAATATGGACCTTAAGGGGATGGGATGTGCGTCCCAGTGTTCCACCGCCACATGTGGGATAAAGCTGTGAGATGTGAACCAAAAGTGTGCATAGTGCGCATGGGCGCACAAGTAATAAAAGTAAATGTCTGGTACCCCAAATCCCCCATGTTTATAATGTAGGGTTAGTGTTCGCCATCCCACGCAGACCTGCTTACCCCCCAAATCAGACGAAGAAGCAGCAAGCGTATCGTGTTGAAGAACTGTTGGGATAGGGAGATCGGTATATTATTTTAAAAATACAACAATTTGGGCAAGACCACCATTTTTATCAAAGCAATACGATCTGCAATGGAAAGAGGGAGGCGTATCCATCGGTCGACCTGTTGCTCCAACATCGTTACAGCAACGCCATAATTCTCCCGGAGCACTTTGTCAGGATCGCGGTGGACCCAGATGCCCAAATATCTAACCGGCTCTGCTGCCCACACAAGGGGGAATTCTATCTCATGCGGGTGCGTGGATGTGGTTAGCGGCATCACCACCGACTTAGACCAATTGATGTGCAACCCGGAAAATCTAGCAAACCGAATGTACTCCCGCAGGACCGGCGCCAGATGAGTGTGAGGCTCCCGAATAAAAAGCAACATGTCATCCGCATACATAGAGATGCTGAGTGGGCGGTGACGCAACGTGAGGGCCGCATACTTATGCCGTTGACGGATGAGGCAAGCCAGCGGTTCTAGTGTCAGGGCGAACAGGAGCGGTGAGAGAGGGCACCCCTGCCTGGTGCCTCTGGTGATGACAAAAGGCTCTGAGGTATGACCCCCCACTCAGACCCTCGCCGTGGGTTGCGCGTACAAGAGGCGCACCCAATTAATAAAAAAGGGGGGGGAAACCCATGCGCTTGAGTATGAAGAACAGGTACCCCCATTCGATTGAATCGAACGCTTTAGCGGCGTCAAGCATGACAGCCACCGCCGGAAGGTCAGGAGAGAGAGTGTGGAAGAGGGCAAAAAGTGTACGGAGATTGTGAGAGGTAGACCGTGTAGGGATGAACCCAGACTGATCTGGTAGCACCAGATTCTGCATAAGAGGTTGTAGGCGGGTGGCTAGGATCTTCGCTAAAATTTTGACATCGGTATTTATTAATGACAGGGGCGGTAGGAGTCGCAACGAGCAGGTGGTTTATCTTTTTTTAATAACGTGATAACCAAGGCCTCGCGGAGGGAAGGAGGAAGTATGCCGGAGTCATATGATTCTGCATACATTTCTATCAGAAAGGGAGTGAGCTCCTCAGCATATGCCTTGTAAAACTCGGATGTAAAGCCATCCGGGCCCGGTGCTTTTTTATTGGGAAGGGAGGCTATTGCCATTCTAATATCTTCCACTGTGATAGGTTGGCCTAAGAAGTCTCTCTGCCCATCAGATAACCACGCAAGAGCTATCTGCGACAGATAATCATCTAATTCTGCCACAGCCGTCTCACCTTGCGACGTATACAATTTGGCATATGTTTGCCGGAACTGTTCCAAAATGTCTGGAACCCTGAAATAGTTCTGACCTGCCTCATCAGTGATTTTGGTGATTACCTCTTGGTGCGTACGGTGTGTAATCTTGGTGGCCAAATGATGTCCCGGTCTCCCCCCCCCTCACCGTAAGATCGAGCCACAGCGCGTTTTGAAATATAGCGTAGTTCCTCATCCGCTAGTCTAGTGTGTTCAAGAATAGCCTCCTTAATGGATGCTAGTGTCGCCTCACATTGCGCACGCTCATATTCGCGTTCAAGGGTAGTCAATGTAGTTTCCACTTTAGCTATTTGGCCCCGCAAGTCCTTCAGAATGCCAGCTGATGTATTTATACAGACCTCCCGAATAGTAGCCTTAAATCCCTCCCACAATGTCCCCGCGCCTTCAACAGACCCCTTGTTTTGAGCAAAGTATTGGGTGATGGCCTCCCGAATAGTCTCCAAATAAAGGGGGTCCAGCAGTGCCTCGGGGCGGAAGCGCCAAGTAAAAGCACGGTGAATCTGTTGAGGCACGCAAAGAGTGAGCCGAACGGGGCAATGGTCCGACAGTGTGCGTGGCAGGTTCACCACCTCCACCACCCAACCCGCCACCCCCTCGCTAACCAGCCAGTAATCAAGTCGGGACCAGCTGCCATGCGCTGTAGAAATGTGTGCCCTCAAGTGTCTCTGCATGTCGATGTCGCCATATATCCACTAACCCCAGTTCCACCATCCCCTCATTGATCACACGAGCTGTACCCGGGGAATGTCCCTCTTTACCGCTGGACTTATCCCTACCAGGATCTAAATGAGTATTAAGATCCTCCCCCCCCCCCATAGGATCATTGCGTCTGGCCAGCCGCGCAGCACCGCAATAAGGCCCTCAAACAGTCCAGGATCGTCTATATTAGGGCCGTAGGAGTTCACAATGGTGACCAGCGTGCCCGCCAGCGTCCCGTGCACCATAGCGTAGCGGCCCGCAGAGTCAACATGAGAACGATGTGCAGTAAACGGAAGGCCCCTCTTCACCAAGATGAGCACCCCCCGGCTGTAAGAAGAGTAGGAGGAGGCCAGGCGGTAGCCAGCCCATCGGGCCCCAACCAGTGCATCAGTATGTTTTGTAAGATGCGTTTCTTGCAGGAGGGCGACATTAATTCTGTGGCGTTCTAAATGCCCTATCACCTGCCGAATTTTCTTGGGTGAATTAAGCCCCCGCACGTTCCACGTAAGACATGAGATTGTCATACCATTACTATGTGTCCCAAAAGCCAAAATAACCAGTGTACAGAATCAACCATGCGCCCAGCACCGATATATAATGTGCACGCAATGTCTAGCAGAATAAGCACAAAATGTAGCCACACAAACAATCCCCAGGACAACACCCCCCACCCCCTTCCCCGCACCCACTTCAGCAACCCCAATACGCCAAAGCCATCCCGAACTCCCAGAAACAAATCCCAGGTACAATACCAAGGAAAAAAACGACATCGGGGAACACCCATAGGGGGGGACGCCAGAGCACAAACTCCCTCCTGGTGAAAGTAGGAGGTGGCCGAGCAATCACGCGAGGCCCTTCCCTATCCCTGCAATCACACATTTAACAAGAACATTGATGGTGAACACCCCAAACACGGCAATCCAGAGCAAACATGACTGTAAAATGGGAAACCCCAAGTGATGTAAATGAGCATGAAGCACTAGCAAGATTCATGCCCCGTCACAGGGCGCCCTCCCCGCTGAACAGAGTTCTGAAACAGTCATCCTTGTCCGCTGGGCAATTCTCCACTCCCAGCCGCCTCATCGCCCTCTGCATGCCTGGGGGACCGGCCACGACGAGACACCGATTTGGCGAAATCCAAGGCCGATTTCGGGCAGGTGAAGATTTTGTATTTTCCAGCGTCCTCTACCCGTAACCGTGCCGGGTAGAGCATGGCGTATGGCATGCGTGCGGCAAGTAGCAACTTCTAGGCAGGCTGATACTCCCTGCGGGCCTCCTGCACCGCCAGAGTAAAGTCCGGATAGAAGGCGAGCGTATTCCCTTCATGGATGATGGTACCCTTCTCCCTCGCCAACCGGAGCACCGCATCCCGATCTCTGTAATTTAAAAGACGAGCAATTATGGGCCGTGGTGGGGTGCCCGGCGGAGGTCGCGCAGCCAGGGAGCGATGAGCGCGTTCCACAATGAGAACTGGAGATAGTTGCTCTGCCCCAAAGATGTCCCGCAACAATTTTTCCACATAGTCCTCCAGGCGGCCAGTGTTCGTAGTCTCAGGCAGGCCCGTAATGCGCACATTATTGCGCCGCGACCGGGCCTCCAAATCTTCGTTACGAGCCTGTATGACCACCAACACCTTTTCCATAGAGGACGCCCTCTCAGTGACCCGCTGCAACCCATCCTCAGTATCAGAGATGCGTGTCTCTGCCTCCCCCAGCCGCAGCGCATGCTTATCCAATTTTGATGACATGTGATCCATGCGAAGGTTAAGATGGTCAATTTTCCCGTTGATAGACTGCTGGCTGGCCTGTACAGCAAGGAGGGTTTCATCAATGCTAGTGAGGTGATCACTTGGGGGGTCAGTCTCAGAGTCCGAAGCCACACGCTGGGTGGCTCTGCCAGTCTTCCGAGGCTCAAATGTAAGGCGCGGTTGGCCTCGCTCACTTTTCCCCATGTCAGAGGCGCTACCCAGCCGGCCGCCGCAGACAGCTGTAACAGCACAACACAGGCCCCCTCTTGAGCAAAGATGAGCTTACGTGTCCACAAGAATCAGCTCTCCGTGGATGGTACCCAGACTATCCCAGCCACAGTGCAACTAGGGCCCAGATTTCAGCGGCAGCGTTGCAGTGCAGGTCTAACCTCCCGGTTCCACCCCGTGTCCATCCAGGATTGCCAGGAGGCTCAGATTAGCAGGAGTCAGCGTCTATGAGCCCGCAAACACTGCTGTGTGGTCTCGCCTGCCAGAGTGAATCTCCACAGTGCAATTAGCGTAGCGAGCCGCCAATCAGGCCCTCACTCCCAGGGCGCCAGGTCGTAGACAAAGGACCGGCCCGGGCTCACCCCACGAGGCGAGCAGCAATGTAAGCTACCACACCGTCACCACAGCCAGCAGATATGGCACATTCAGGCTCTCATCATCGCACCCACCCCTGAGGAGACATCGGAGGCACAGGCCCACGCCACAGTTTCTCACTGCCTCCAGGTGCGATATGCCAGGGGTACTGCAGCCAACACGTGGCAATGTGGGGGGGGGGGTGGAATACGCCACCAGCGAAGAGCCGCGGTCAGTCGCTCCACTATCAAGCCTGTTGTGGGCCGCCGTGGCAGAAAAGGAAAGATCCCAGCCTCAACGAGAGATTGCAGCCGATACTTCGCAGTGAGGCCCCCTCCAGCGCTATTGAGGGCCGCCGGCGTTGGTTTTAGTCAGCCGGGCAGGCAGCCAGGGAGCCGCGACCACGCAGGCACACAGGAATGCCACCCAGGACCCAGCAACCACACAAGCAGGTCAACACCGGCACGCCAGCCAGCCGCAGCACCGAAGGACGCTGCTCAGTCCCCCTGCTCGAGCACGGCTTCAATAGGCCGCACTAGCAGGGATGCAGGGGGGCGGCCCGGCCCTCCGACTTCCTAACGATGAAGTGGGTAGCAGCCACCAGACCCCCCGCGCCCTACCGCACCGCCCACCAAGCCCCAGGCCTAGAGAGCCAGGCACCCCTCCGGCACTCTCAGCCCACTGCCAGCGCTACCTGCGGCCTACCGTGCGCGCCCGATCCAAGCGCGTCCCAATCCGCCTCGCCGTCAGGAGCCGGCCCGGAGTCTCACAGCCCGCACAGCATGTCGCAGCTAACTCTCGGCTTCACGACTCCCAGCCAGGTCAGTCTGCGGTTCTTGCAGCACTCTGTACAGCCAGTTTCCGCAGGATGCAGGGCGGGATGGCCAGGATAATTAACGGATTTTCAGCTCGGCCGGCGGAGCAGCTCTACAGAGCGGCCATCTTACGTTGCGCCCTCTAGCGCCCCCCCATAGAGCAGAAACTTGGAGGACAACAGTGACCATCACCAACAAAGTCCAGAACTTCATCAATACCTGTGAGGAAAATCCTCCAAATCTGCCGGCCAAACACCATCCGCAACAACTACCTATGGCGGCAGACTTTCCAACTCTCTGCTCATTTAGAAATCATGAAAAGACGCTGGGGCTGTATAGGTCATACCTTCTGCAAGCCTGCATCAAACACCACCAGGCAAGCCTTCACCTGGAACCCTCAAGGGAAAAAGAAAAGAGGAAGGCCAAAAACACCTGGCATAGAGACCTTGAGGCTGACTGCAAGGAGATGGGTTACACCTGGAGTCAGACTGAAAGAAAAGCCCAGGACAGAGATGGCTGGAGAGTTCTGGTTAGTGGTCTATACCCTAGGAGGGGTAGTAGGTATAAGTAAGTCAGACTGCATCCAGAAGATTTTCGAGCAGTACCCCTGCTAACCGGTAGGTGGTGTCGTTCAGCTCAGCATCGTCCACGCTGGAAGTGATGCGCTTGGTACCTATATAGGTGCCAGATCGGCTCGTTGACATCAGTTCTTTCTTTTCCGCAGCATATAGCACTGATACCGCTCAGTCACTTTTTAACTGGCTTTTTTCAAAGTTTTGTCTAATTTTTGGGAGAATTTTTCTCCTGGTGTGAGGTATGTCATCTAAGAATCCAGCTGGTTTCAAACCATGTGGGGCCTGTCAGCCAAATGTATGTGTCAGACCTCCACTTGGTGTGTTTGTGGGACTTGGAGCGGGACCACTTCTTCACGACCTGCGAGGACTGCTGCGCCATGCATCTGAAGGCACTGATGGAGCACTCCTTCAGGCTCCTCTCCACCCAACGTCAGCCGACCCTGCGGCACTCAAGGTTCTGATCGCATGGATGGTCCCTGAACCTTTCACAGAGCCCTTCCTGACGGGCGTCGCCGCACTCCTCATTGTCGGGAAAGTCTGATAAGTCCTACAAATATAAAAAATCGAAGCAGTTGAAGAGATCTTTGATTTCTCTGCATCCATCAAAGTCTTCCGCCGAGATGCAGGAGTGTCAACACTCCAGGCCGGGCGAGTTGGTGGAACCTGAACCCGGGTCTGCTCCGGGCTTCCCTAGTTTTGCCTAAGCGAACCCTGCCCAGTTGAAGGAGTTCTATGATGCCATGCCCCTCATTTGGGGTGGCCTGGCCCATCGGGAGCGCCTGCGGATAATGAGGGAGGGGCCCCTACTAGACCCATGCCGGCAGGTGCGCCCTTGCTTGATCCAGAGCGGAGCTGCCAAGCTACCAAGGGGGTGAGCAGGGGTTATTTTAGGAGTGTAACTCCCTTATCCTGACTAGGGTGGTGGTTTTTGCCTGGCTTTGGCCCACGCCCAAGCCTACCAAAAATCCCATTTCTAACATTGGTTGTCAGCGGTGAGGATAGGACTTGCGTTTGCACTTGACTTACAGTGATTGGTGTGCACTACTACCATATCGCAGACCATTACGTACCACATACAGGTTCTTTTTCTTTTGGCCTATTTTTGATCTTGCCAATTTGAACTTGCTACTTCAACATGCCTGAATCTATAGTATCATCAATTGCATCAGTAGAAATTGCCTTTGAGGAGGATCGATTGGAAGCCTACAATGTCAAGGAGTTAAAATCGATTTGCAAGAACCTGAAAGTCCAGGTCAGAGGCCTCACCAGGAAGGATGAGCTACAAAAGGCGCTGAGGGCCTGGGTAGCAGCCAGACATGCCAGTGGGCAATCTGGTGATCTCAGTGGAGAGGTGGAGGAGCCTGTTCCTAGGGTGGATGTGCTTTTGGGAGGAGGGGAGCCCTCCAGGCCAGGCAGCAGTAGCTTGTCCCCAGAGGAGCTGAAGGACAGGCGGGAAGCAAGGAGGTTTGAATTGGAGAAACTCAGAATAGAAAGTGAGAGGGCAGACAAGAGAATAGCCATGGAGGAAAAGAAGATGATCTTGGATCATGAGCTTAAAATGAGAGAGCTGGAGCTGGATTGGGAAGCCGGTAGGGCTTTGCCCAGCCCAGATGGTGCAGCAAAAATGTAGTGTCTAGTACTGAGGGGGAGGTACACGCGCACACAGATTTGGGGCCCTGCTTCAAGGAGGGGGTTGACATACGCCAGGGGGTTCAGGGTTGTGAGGTTACTCCCGTGGTACGCAGTGTCCCTGACGTGGATTGGGGAACTGGCAGAGGGGATCATATTCCTGGTAGTGGGAGGGACACTCTACTGACTCTAGAGGAGAGGTGCAGGGAGAGGGGTTCCCCCATGATAGACGCCCTGGTAAGTGAGTATGGAGACCAGCCAGAAGAGTATGGGTTGAGAGACAGCAACAGTCAGACACTGTCTCACCAGTCTTGTGAGAATGATGTGGGGTACTTTTCTGAGGCACTGGATGGTTGGGTGAAGGGTAGTTTGGTTAACACCTGTGTGGGGCAGTGTGATTCAATTGTTGGAGAGCATATTTTAAGTCCCTGTTTTCCAGAGCTATGCCAACACCCAGTGGAGTGTGAGTTTTCTGACCCCAGGGAGCTTGCACTGGAGGCAGACCTTTTGGTGGATTCCAGAGGGACTGGAGAAGCATCTGGGGGTGACCCGGAAGGAAGTGGCTTAGGTATTTCCCAACCAAGGTTGGTGGGAAAGGTTCGTGGTCGCCCAGATAGGTCCCGGTGTCGTGGGAAGAGTGTAGGGACTCACGTCCTGACTCCGCGGAGAAGGAGTGGGAAGGGGCTGCGGCCCAAGGTGCCCGAAACCCGGTCCCAGAGCCTGGGTGGTTCCAGGAGGGAACACCAGGTGTGGAGCCTAGGCTGTACTGATAGGCCATCCGTTGAGGGGGATCTCCTAGAGTCAGGAGAACCTGGAGCATCTGTAAACGGAGCTCCAGTTGTTCTGGTGTCTGGCGGTGCCGCTCCTAAGTGGAGGGTGCAGAAGTCCAGAGTGAGGGGTGAGAGGGGGATGTGTTCCACAGTGGGAGAACCAGTGGGTCAGGGGCCAGCCAGAAGGGCTGAGCCTCCTAGCAGTGACCATGGTGACACCACTTCTGTCCTGGGGGATCTTGGCGCACTGTCAGATGGACAGAGGTTAGGAGATCTGCGCCAGGCAGACTGTCACACAACGCATGAGTCATGTGTTACCCTCAGGGGGGCATGCGTGCTCCCAAGGAAGTCCTGGTGCGCCGGGCAGGTGCTCAGCTGCAGGGTTTAGTCCCTGGGTTGGGAAGCCAGGTTCAGGTCCTGCCTGACCTGGAGGGAAGGACGACTGTAAGCAGTGTCCTGACCGGGTTGTCTTCTAGGGGTACCACTCCAGGTGGGAGGGTGCAGAACTCTGGAAGGGGATGCAGAGGGAGGGAGTCCTCGCCTCTGACCCCGGTTCAACTGGAGGGTTTATACCCTAGGTTGGGAGACCAGTTGCTGGAGGGAGGTCCTGAACTGGTGGGCGAGTTGGGCAGGACACCTGCCACAGGTGCCCTGACAATTTTGGAAGGACCAGTAGGTCAGGGGTTGCCAGCTCTGAGGTCAGAGCACCCCAGGACTGACCCGGGTGAGGCCACTTCGGGCCTGGGGGGTCGTCATGCTCTGTCAGGTGGACAGGAGGCTGGAGGCCTGCGCCAGGCGGATTCTGGCACAACTCATGAGGGGTGTACTCCCCCGGAAGTCCTGGGTTGCCAGGCACAGGTCCAGCCTAAGGGTACAGGCCCTGGGTTGGAGGACCAGGTTCAGGGTGCCCCCCCTGGCCTGGGGGAAGGGGCAACTGCTAACAGTGCCACTACCAGTTTGTCTTCTGGGGGTGCTGCTCCAGGTGGGAGGGTACAGTGCCCCAGGGAGGAGGACCGGGTGTGGGAGAGCCTACCCCAGTCCCTGGTTCAGCCTCAGGGTACAGACCCTGGGCTGGTGTACCAGTTGCAGGGTAGCACCCCTGAACTGGTGGGTGAATTGTGCAGAACGCCTGCCACAGGTGGCCTGACAATTCTGGAGTTGAGGGGGACTGCTCCCGGTGGGGGGATGCAGTGCCCCAGGGAGGAGGACAGGGTGTGGGAGAGGCCACCCCAGTCCTGTGTCCAGCCTCAGGGTACAGACCCCAGGCTGGTGAACCAGTTGCAGGATAGCACCCCTGAACTGGTGGGCGAATTGTGCAAGGCACCTGCCACAGGTGCCCTGACAATTCTGGAAGGGGGTACCGCTCCAGGTGGGAGGGTACAGAGCCCCTGGGAGGAAGACCGGGGGTGGGAAAGCCTACCCCAGTCTCCTGTCCAGCCGCCGGGTACAGACCCTAGGCTGGTGGGTCAGTGCCAGGATGTCATCCCTGGCCTGACAAGAGGGAAAGTGGACAATGGGTGCCAGGCACCTGGGGCTACCGCCCCCCACTCTCTGACGCCGCAGAGGTTAGAGAGCCCTGAGAGGCATAAGGCCTGGGTCTCCCCACTGACAACTGTCGGTAGCCACTGTGGCTTACTGTCCTGGTGGACAGCGTTGCCCCTGGGAGGGGGACAGGAGTCACACCCCGGGGGTGGACTGGGCCACACCACTGTGTGGGCCATGTGGGCACTGTCGGCCTGTTGGGACACATCTGTGAGCAAAGTAAGTTTAGGCGCTGCACAGATGGGGTTCACAGGTGAAGAGAAGAGTACCCCAAGGGTCAGCTTAGTGGGCCCTGAGAGTATGGATAGAGGGATCCAACTGGGTTTGGAAAGGCGTAGAACCAGAACGTGCCCCCGCTGTTGTGGGCCAGGTCTATGTTCTATCGCCCCAAGCAGGGGAGTACATCAAGGGATTGATTAGTCTACCCTGGCTTTAGGCTGGGAGGGGGTTGTGTTAGACTTGGCTTTTTCAGCGGGTTTACCCCCAGACTTTTTGCTTTTTGGCCTCCTGTTTTTGACCCTGTTTTTGTTGGTTTTAGGACTCTGGGCACTTTACCACTGCTAATCAGTGCTAAAGTGCATATGCTCTCTGTGTAAATTGTGTTATGGATGGGTGTTGCCATGATTGGATATTTGATTTACCTGTTAGCCCCTAGTAAAGTGCACTGCGTTTGCCAGGGCTGGTGAATCAAATGCTACTCGGGGGGCCTGCATCACTGGTTGTGCCACCCCGTGAGTCGCCCTGAAAACAGTAACTCAGACCTGCCATTGCAGAAGTCTGCGCGCAGTTTGTACTGCCATGTCGACTTGGCCAGTGCACACACTGGCCGGTCCCTAACCTTGCCTATTCTTACATGTCAGACACCCCTCAGGTAGGCCCAAGGTATCCCTGTGGGCAGGGTGCAGTGTATGTGAAAGGTGGGACATGCCCTGGTGTGTGTGGCATGTCCTGATGGTGAATTACAGCCAATTTCGTTTTTCACTATTGCAAGGCTACCAGTTACCCATAGGATAGAATGGGAGGTTTGTTTATAACATCTTATAAACATAACTGGCCCAGGGAATTCGGTAAGAAAATAGAATTTAGTATGCCTGAACTCAGAATCTAAAGATGCATCTTTTAGTGAAGGTGATTTTTACATTCTGTGTTTGAAAATACCACTTTTAGAAAGTAGGTATTTTCTTGCTCAGTCATCCCGTGTGCCTCTTTGGAATGTGGATTGCCTGTCTGGGTTTTGGATGACAGAAGGCTGGGGGAGCAGGAGGGGCGCCAGATGGTCTAGGTAGGTCAGGAAAGGGCTGAAGAGACCTGGGTTACGATGGGGGAAGGGGGAGGAGATTTCCTTGCACCTCAAAGGGCCTGCTCGGCCTCTGACAAATGCTGTCTCCACCTCCTGCCAGGAATTCACACTAGAGAAGGCAGAACTGGTCCTGACTGGGCACAGGCCCTCTCTGCCTAAGAGATCAAAGGATTTTTGGACATAAATGCTGGGTCCCAGACCCCTGAACTTTAGAACTCATCTGGACAAGAAGACTGCCAAGAAGAAGAGCCGGAGAAGCTGCGAAAAGGAAGGACTGCTTTGCTGGGTGCTTTGCTGGGCTGACCTGCAGTGGCTGCTTCTGTCTTGGGCAGTGAAAGGCCTGGATTGGACTTTCTGCAACCTAATTTGTGAGTCTATCCAAGGGCTTGAGGTAGAGCTTGCCCCCTGTTCACGAAGTCTCAGGAACAGCAAAGACTTCAAGTTCTTCGACCCGCAGCACTGGGGACTGTGTGTTTTGTGCTGCAGCAAGAACGCCAACTCAACGACGTCTACGATGCCGCTGCCGACTCCGTGTCCTGAAGGCACCGCAGAGGGCACCGCCGCAACACCGCACCCCAACCTTGGTCTCACCGACGACGCCTGTTGACGCCGACACCGAGCCGCTGCTTGCACCGCGGCCTGTGGGCACCGCACTCCGCACCGCCTTGCTTCACGCCGAAGCTTTGGCACCGCAGAGAGCACCGCCGCAACGCCGCTCCGCAACCCTGGTCTCACCGACGATGCCTGTTGACGCCGCCACCGAGCCGCTGCTTGCACCGCGACTTGTGGGCACCGCACTCCGCACCGCCTCGCTTCACGCCGAAGCTTTGGCGCCGCAGAGGGCAACGCTGCACCGCAACCCTGGTCTCACCAACGACGCCTGTTGACGCCGCCACCGAGCCGCTGCTTGCACCGCGACCTGTGGGCACCGCACTCCGCACCGCCTCACTTCACGCCGAAGCTTTGGCACCGCAGAGAGCACCGCCGCAACGCCTCACCGCGACCCTGGTCTCACCGACGACGCCTGTTGATGCCGCCACCAAGCCGCTGCTCGCACCACGACCTGTGGGCACCGCACTCCGCACCGCCTTGCTTCACGAGGACGCCTTGGCCTTCCTGACGCCGCCACTTCCTGCCGAAATCGACGCCGCTGCTTGCACCGTGGTTCGAGGGCACAGCTCATAAGTCACGCGACGCACCGCCCTCATCCTGCACCGCAACCTTGGCCTGCCGGCGCCATCGACTCTAGTTCGTCAGCCGACGACAGCGCTTCAGCAACGACGACGACGCTGCTTGCACCGTGACCTGCTAGCACCGTGGCGAGCACCGCCTTCATCTCGCACCGCGGTCAGAAAGGCACAAAGACAAAGTAAGCATCTTCTAGCCAAAGCGGAAAGGAAACAGCAGTAGCTGACACAAAGTATCTAGGCCAGGGTTCTCCAACTTTTTCTGTAGTGAGAATTACTTCTGATAGGTGAAAATCATTGTGAGCTATTGAAGTCTAAGGAACTCGCTCATTGTTACCAGACACCCCCACACTCATCTTCATTGACTTTACGACTAATGTCCATAGAGTCAGATATTATGGTTTGAACAAAATACTTTGACTAGAGGCACTATGACAGGGCTGCCATATGTCAGTGAGAGGGTGGTTTTTGGGGGATGTATGAACATGTGTGGGTATGAATGGGATATATGTGTATGGGTGACTGAGAGCCTGTGTTGTATGTACTTGTGGCACAGGACATACCTTTCGCCATATGTGGCCCCATTACATGTATATCACAAACATAATCATTTGTTTTAAATGGGAAACATTTAAAGTGCAGAAAAATGTTCTGTAAAAATGTTCATATTATGGAACATTTTTCTGCACTTTAAATTTCTCCCCCTTAAAATAATGGCTATATATTTCAGTTATAAGTATGACTCCCTGATACCAGCCACTGGGAGCCAGATGCCTGCTGTGTGTAAAGGCGACACTTTGAAATGGGAGACAATTAAACTGAAGAGTTTTAACTTAATCATTAAGGTAACTTTTCATTTAATCGTGGTGTTTCTGTGTTTAGGCATTCTGGATTGCGGAATTCTGTTAGAATTTCATGAAGTTCTTTAGAAGGACAGTCTGCTCCAGTTATGCTCGTGGAGTGGTGATGGTTTTTGTTTTGGGTTCTGATGACTCTTTTGTAGGCTCTGTTATGGGCTCTGTTATAATGCCATAGAGTGCTTTTGTCTGTTTATCTCCTGGTTTTCTCAATTTGCATTGTAGTATGCTGAGTTGTGTTTTCATTCTTTTCATCAACCCATATGGTGCTTTGTTTTTGTGGTCGATCCTGGGTGGGGTTTTTGTTGGTATCTGTTTGTCCAGTGCAGTGGATAGCCAGTTGGAGGTGGTGTGAATGTCTTTCAACTGCATGTTTATTGGGGTTTTTAAAGGTGATTGTTGAGTTGCTGGACGTCTAGGTGTTTTCCAATGTCTGTACGAGCCTTTGTTGTTGTTGGTTTTTGTTGTCTTCAAAGTGTTGTTATTGATAGCTGTGCAGATCATAATGATGGTTATGTTGTGGTTGCTCCAGCTTACAGAGGAGTAGATGTTGAATGTGATCTTGAAGGGGATGATTTTGTGGGTACTTCAGCTTACAAAGGAGTTGTCTGTAACTGTGGCTTGTCCTAAGGATGCAAATATGACATCTGGTGTGTGTCCTGCGCAGTGAGTTGGGCCAGAAACTATTTGTTGTTGGTTGAAAGCTTCAAGGTTGGTTGTGACAACTGTGGTTTTGTTAGATTTTTCTTGTAAAAAACATATGTTGAGGAATACTAGAATGTATAGGTTTGGGTGGTCAAGATGGGTGTTAGTTACTGTATCAAATAGGACATCTTTAAAGTTGGCATTGCGGCTTGGTGGTCTATATATTAAGAGGCGGGAGTAAGTAGTACTTGAAGTGGGGTGGCATCTTATCATCAAGGCTTCACAGCAGTATATGGTGAAGTTTTCAATCATTGTTATTTGTAGTATGTTTTATGGATGACAGCTAGGCCTCCTCAAATTTTGCCAATACATTGGCTTTGCGGCATGTGGGTGGAGAATCTTCGCTCTGAGTCATATTTCTCTAATGAAGGAGATGTCTGGTGTTGTTTCTGGGAGTAGGTCAAGGATGTTAAAGCAATTTTTGTTTATTGATCTTGCATTGAAGGCATTTTAGTTCTGTTTCTTTCTTCAAGTCAAATGGTAAGATCAGAGGTGAAGGGGCTTAGGGTATGATAATGTGGCGGATTTGGGGGTGTATTGAGCTTGTGTCGTTTAGTAGAGGTGAGAGGGAGGTTGTTTGGTTAGATAAATGAGGAATTTGAGATGTGTGTGGGGGGTTATGATGGATTATGATGTAACTGCTGTGTTGTCTGATGATTTGTGTAGAGTGTGGGGGTTGTGTTGGGAAAGTATGATTAGGGAACCTTGTGATCATATGTGTGTGCCTTCCCTTGATTTCTAGTATCTTTCTGCCAATTGATTTTGTGTTTGTAGGTTTTTTGGGTTGTTATAATTGAATTGTTGGACTGTTTGACAGGTTGTGTGGTGTTGGTGTTGTGGTTGTTTTTATTTTGGAAAAGTTAGATGGTCAAAGTTTGAGCCAAATTGGAGGCTGAAAGCTATGTAAGTGTGACATAGGTAGAACCTATGTTTGCCCGATCGCTGCTGAGACAGCCAGAGAGATAAAAGATCTATGTGAGAGTCAAATGCAAAATGAGCCATCAGCCAAATGTGACAAACACAAGAGAAGCCATTTGAAATAGCGCTCTGTGAATAAGAAGACCTTAAGAGAGTCCTTCTTCTCTGTGGTCTTCACTTCAAGCTGTTGCCTTTATCATCATACCTAGGAATATGTAGATTTTAATCATCCTGTTTTTTGCTTGATAAGGAACGTTGCATTCGTTGAAGGGAGCGGCCTGGGCTAAGTGAAGTGAGAGGTCTATTTAAATATTTAACATTGCCGATCATCAACACACAGTATACAGTCTCCTTTAATATAAATGCCTTCCATGTACCTATTCTGAAACACTTCAACGGATGGGAGAAGAAGCAATGAATAACTTAGTAAATGTTTAATATTTATACTTGGGGCTGACGCTGAGATAGTGACCCTTCGCTTGGAGACTCCACACCTCATATTGAGAGTTCACAAGTTTGTTCACAGTAAGTGGATTTCCGTTGGATACTTCTGCCTGCAAATTCCATTATCTTTTGAATATCCTCGGGTGCCAGACTGGATCCAGAAACTTTGCAAGGTGGTGCTGGCTCCATCTCTGCAACAGTTGCAGCACAGATGTGACAACACTGGAGCCAAATAGTGCCACCTTTGTGCCTTTACATCAGCTCCCTTTTTCTTCAGACTTCAGTATGGTTCTGGCACTACTTTTAGAGATATTTGTTCATGAAAATCTCAATTTTGTGCTCTTTTTGCAGTAATTTTGGGATTTCTCCATGGCTTTAATCCCTGGCACTACTGCCACAGATGTGCATTTCTGATCCCCACAAGGTCTGCCTGTGGAGTGCCATTTGCATTTAAGGTCATGTTCGAAGATACGCTCTTTTCCCATCTTCAAAGCTTTTTCTGGAGATTAAGAGAAAACAAAAGAAGAGGAGATGGAATGACTCCACATTTACACCTCGCTCCCGGTAGCAAGGTGGGTCTCCTTGATTTTCTCCACTGCCTGCAGCGGCCTCATCGGAACCAGAGCTGGTGGAACTAACTCCATCCAAGGACCCTTCACTGACAGCACTGTTCCCATCACCGGCTCCTGTCCAGGCCCTCTTGCCAGCTCCCTATGGACTGCCCTGCTGGCTCCAACTGTGATGGTGTTCCCGGCTCCAGCGCCCGCTTCAGCCTCCGCGGAAATCCAGACGATTGGAACCAAACTGGTACCGTTTCTGCATTCCATGATGGTGGTGTTCTGGAATGTATGTATTCCCCTGGTTTGTTTATGGTTACTGTGGTTCAGTTCAGGAGCTGTCACTGGTGGAAGCCTCCCTCAAGAGCATGCCCTGAGTGGAAAAGCCATTCTGATTAAATCAAAGAGGGAGTAGTATTTTATTTCTAATTCTACACATGCGACATTCAAATGCAGTAATACCATTCCCCTTGAGGTTGTGGCTCTAGTAGTTATCAAGCGAATCCCTGTCCCATCCTCTTATGTGTAACATGTTCAGGTTTATTCCCCATTCACTGGTGGCCGCATCAGGGAATGCAAACTATTGGGCCGTACTCAATAGTTCTCCCTTCTGGCCTTTTAGGAACTTAGTCAAAAAAGTGTCTATGCTACCGCAGCGCCGTTTTAAGCGAATTCCCCTGGGGCCTGACTGGTCCAGTTCTTGTCTTACCCACTCTTGCACCACAGAAGTGTTCAACAATGCAGTGTGTGCCTTCAAACGCACATCCCCAAGTCCTGCTCAGTTCGGCAAGGTCAAGCTGCTCACAGCCCACGTGGCAGCACCTGGTGGCGCAGGCTCTCTCTTCGGAGCGGCGCTACCGGAAGTATTTTGGATATTGGAGCAGCTCACTACTCGCAAAGAAGCACTAAGTTGCTTTGTTCAACGGAGTCAGAGAACTCTTTCTTCCGCTCCCGTATGGAGCCAGCGAGGGTGCGATGAGTCGGAGGCAGTTCCCTCGCAGCGCGAGACATCCTTGGTCCTCTATACAATGTATCATTGCAGGCACATTTACTCAGCGTACATTCATAGCACACTTTCTGTTCAGCGCTTATACCTCTATGCATTGTACATGTACACATGCATTCAGTCCACACACACAATCTGCATGCACTGGTCAGCATTGAAGGTTTTCTATCTTTAAGCAGGTTGTGCTCTTTCAAAGCACACTCACTGCTAGCACACACACTCACTATGTGCGGTGTGCACAACTCTTCACCCTTCATGTATTGTACTTCACACAAGCACGCATACACCCAGCACATGCTTTATCCACACATGCTCTGCACAGCACTACATCTCTCATGTAATGTATTCCTCTCAGCATACATACACCCAGTACATGTACTAACCACTCATGCACTGCACAGTACTTCTCCATCCTTGTACTATACGTTTCCCAGGCGCGCACACAGCAAACTCATTCACTACCCCTGTGCTATCCAGTACTCCACATCTACCTGATGTAGGCCTAGGGTGAATTAAGCACACAGCAGCAGAACTTTTAAGGTGAGTGAGCATGTAGTCCTCACTCTAGTGACATAGGGTAAGAAGGTCCTGTTCACTACTACTGAGCACTACACGGTATGCTGCCACTACCACTTTTATACTACTTAACTTCTGATGAAGGCTGTAGCATTCTACCACTGTGAGGGTAGCACTTTGGACGCCCCTCCCGGTCCAACAGGACTGTAATCCGTGAGACAGGGCTATGTCATGTAGTACACACATGATGTGTGTTCGTCTGAGGGGGGCGTGGCTAACCACCTAAGATGGCGGCAGCATAACTTGGAGGCTCCCGGGCCTCGAGATCTGCTCCAATTCCCCAAAAAATCCTGCACCAGACTCTGCACATCGCAACGCTGGCCGCGCTGTGACCAGGCGGTACCGAATTGGTGTTTTTGTGGCTGTGCAAGCTGCGAAACATCACCTGTTGGACTTTGCTAGTGCCGCTGCAACAATGGCAGCCAGACTGACGTGAGGCGCGGCGTTGGGCTGTGACAGCAGCTGGTGCATCTAGGGCCTATACTCCCCCCGCCACCCTTGTATGATGAACATGCCCTCTATGATAGCGCCCCGGTCGGCGGCTGGGGCTTCCAGGTGAGGGGTAGTGCGGCTGGGAAGTAAGCGAGGCCCCGCTGGCTAAAGTTTCAGTGGCCTGGGAGGAGCGCACGTAGTCCCGACGGCCTGCCGCAGTTCTGGCGTTGGCAGGCTGAGCGAGCGATTAGCGGCGGACCCCACTGATTGTGGACCCCCCAGTACTGAATCTGTTGTGGCTGTGATAGCCGGACCGGCAGAGGCCCCGACTCCCTAGACTGTCAGTGGGGCTGTGGAAAAAGGCCTAGTCGCTTGCGGTGGTGTCCAGTACTCCGCCCGTGTGATTCCATCGAGGGGTGTGGACTGGGGCCAATGGGCAGCTCCTTCCAGGGCCACCCTGGCCTGAATCGCGGAGTGTGGCTGCGGAGTGGGGGCCCCTGCTGGGGATTGGACTGTGGCCAGCTGCGGCACCGCTGCACCCACTTGCCTGGTGCATTTGGCCTGCCATGTGGGAGGGTGAAGGGAGTCTGCCCAGCTTCACGGCAACCGGGGATGTCGCACAGGCGCTCTCTGTGCTCCCAACTAAACTACCGGCAACTGCCATTGAGAGGATAGACCTGAAGCCCTATCAGCACGTGCTACCGTACGGTACCTTCCATATTGCATGGGTAGGGCCCCGGCATGCCCTTTCTCACAGGCCTTGGATGGTGTCTCTGGGTGGTGCCTCGTCATTATTGAGTCAAGTGTAACTTTATTGATCATTTCGGAAGGGACACCAACATCATCAAGTGTTCAGCTGTGATAGGCACACCTGTGTCTGCATCAGTGACAGGCACACCTATCACAAAGTTGTTTACTTGGGAATTAATATATAGAAAAGAAAATATATATTTGGATTTTTTTTTTTTTTTTAAATAATTTAGTTGACATAGTTATAAGAAGTCAACATGTTTTTTTTTTTAATTTCTATTTTTCTTAGCTCTTTTCTCTTTGTGTTATTTTTGTGTTTATAGCTTCTAGTCTTGTTTTGTTCTTGGGATATAGTTCCATTGTCTTTTTACGTGCGTCATGCAAAATGTACCGGCACCTCCGTTTTTTTTTTTAGCAGTCCAGGGGAACCTGTTATTAAGTGGAGCAAATGGAAAAAGATATTTGGGCATTATGCACGTGTATGTGGTACTAATTTAAGTGCTGAAAGGAAACATTCGTTGTTACTACACTGTCTTGGTGGTGAGGGACAGGAAGTGTTAGAAAATCTACCAGATTTAACTACAGAAGAACAAAGGGGGTTAAATTAATATGAAATAAGTATAGCACAACTAGATAGGCATTATTTACCCAGAGTGAGTACTATAATGGAAAGATACCATTTTGGGTTAAGGGAACAGGGAAAGGATGAGACAGTTGAAGATTATTTAACTAATCTGAGGAAGCTTGCATCAAGTTGCAAGTTTGGAGCAGCTAATGAGGAACGTATCAGAGATCAATTTGTTTTAAAGTCTAGAGAAGTTAAAATTTGTGAAGAATTATGGCTTAAAGATGAGCCTCCTTTGGAAGAAGTAATTTCTATAGCAAAAAGGGTTGAACGTGCGAAAATGTGTAACTGAATTGAAGTGTGAGAAAAATATAAATCAACCGAGTGTGGAAGAATTGGAGGAAAATGTATGTCTTATAAAAAATGGAAAGTCTACTCCTAAAGAGATTGTGAAAGAAGAAGGTTAGGTGAATACATCGCGCGGGAGAAGGAAGATGGCAGTTTGACTCCGCCGTAGAGAGCCTGCAACCCCGGCTGCTCCTGCTGATGTTTTTATGAAGGCTTTGAAAACCCGCTGGAATCGCTGAAACCCGCTGAGTGAACGACGATGTTCACTGATGCTATTTTATTTTGCTCATCGCTCTTTTCGGCTTGCTAGATCTGTGTGGTGGCATGCGGGGGCGTCAAGATCTATTTTTATATTCTACGACAACTGCCTCCCTGTACGCCTCCCTCAAGCTCCTCTGGGTACGCCGGAGAACATGGCTCCACCGCGGACTCGAAACCAGCGCACGCCCGCAACTGTACCTGCTCCTGCTGCTCTCTCTGAAAATAATGGCAGTAAATTGACTGAGACGACAGGACGACGTACTGATCTGAGAGGGAGTTCTCAAATTAGTAAACCTTTACTTAAACTCTTTCAGTCTGGAAAGGCGGCTGATATTATACAAACGTGTGCTGCTCCTCCGCTGGAACAGACCATGGTGGCGGCTTTGATGGAGGCTGTACAACTGGTGAGCGAGCGAGACAATGTTGCAGCTTTCCCTCCTCCTGAAGTTCAGAGTGAGGATGAAATGAGCGCTGTGAACGCTGTGCCGATGCAAGGTAATGCACTAATCTTGCAATCTGGATTTGGTTTAAAGGGAGTAAATATGGTTGTTGATAAGGCAGTAAGCAACACTGAAATGCCGAATCCCTCTAGCGCTTCAACTATGCCTCGATCTGAAATAACTGTTGTCTCCAGTATAGTTAGTGGCTCCAAAAGTGATCTAGCAGCGACATCTAGTGGACTCAGTGCTGTGAACTCTGCAATACAGATGATAGACACTACTCAAGCAGGGGCTATATCGATATATGGAAAAAATGTGCTCAACGGTACTAAGGGAATAAATGCACAAGGCGAAGAGGATCCTGTTAATGAGGGGGATGGAGCTTCTGCTGGCGCGTCAGTGAAGAAGTCAGAACACCATGCTTTTGACTGCGATACTCATCTAACTAAAAACGATCCCGCTGACAAATCTAAGCTGCTTACTTCTCTCCCTACTTACACGCTTTCAGATACTCCGGCTACACTTAATGGCAACTTTAAAGATAAACAGATAGCAGCAGCTAGTGCTCTTAATAAGGGGGCAAAACCAAAGAAGAAACAGAAGGCTAAAGAGGACCTCATAACGAATTCCAACATGGCTAAATCACAAGACCATGGCGGGCGTACTAGTAAGGTACTGACCCCCGGGCCTATATAGTTCAGCTGTTTCAAAAGTCATTTCCAGACCTCTCTGACTGGGATTGGGATTCTTAGATTCAGCGGGCTCATAGGCTTCCTTTATTTTTAAATCAAGAGTCACGAGCTAGTCGGCAACATTCTCGACCTATGATCATCAACTTTGGTAATTTTTTACTAAGACCAGCAGTTTTTTTTAGAGCCCGTCCAGGTACAACTAGCGCACTTCCATTCTCTGCCCGATCAGACCTGTGCAAAGAAACAATGGAGCGGCACTGGAAGTTGCTCCAACTGATAGACCCTATGAAGGCAGCTGGCGCACAAGCATTTCTTCAAGAGCCAGCTCGACTCAAGGTCATGCGTGGGGGCCATACTTGGATTTTTCATACAGCAAGTGAGGCACAGCAGACTCTTAACTCTTGGAGGTCATCAGAGAAGGAGAAGGATGCTTCCTAAAGGGGGGGGTAAAAGGAAAAAAAGACAAATTTGAATATATTTAATGGATTTTTCTGATCTCATCTTGGGCTATTTAGCGCTATGATTGAATTTATTTTTCTAAAATTTTTCCTCTTTCCCCCTTTTTTTTTTTTTCCTTTACTCTTGTAGGGTTATTTTTGGATCTCCTCTCTTTGTAAAAGATTTAGATTTTTCTTCTCTGTTTTCTTTTTTTTTGGCGGCGTTTAAGCTATGCGGGGAGCACTCGGAGGTTGCACAGGTTCTCTAGTGGCTGTCAGGTCCACCGACAGCCTGGTTGGGGTGATTTCTTCTCTAGGAAACGGGGTGGGGTGGGCTCCTTTCTGGGAGGGCTGTGTTGGGGTGTGTTCTGGGTTGATTGGGACGAGGGGTTAAATATAAAAACATCGAAAGGAGTGAACAGAAAAATTATTTTGGATATAAGCAAAGGTATGCTTAGCAGTACAACTAGATTAGGGTCCTACTTCTTTTTTATAATGTTTATTTTTGCTTGTCTGGGCATAATTGAAAATATGGTAAATGGACAGAGACATGGTATGGGAATGGGGCTCCTAGGCTACTGTATGAAATTTGTATTATATAAATGGGGTTAATCAAGTGCATATGTTGGAACGTGTCTGGTTTAAACTCCGTTAGCAAACGACAGATGGTACGTGAAGAATTGAGAAACTATAAACCTCATATTGTTGCTGTTGTTGAGACACATCTGGCATACAAAGATCGAAATTTGTTAAAACAATTGGGCTATAAGATAATCGAGTGTACTTCCCAGACGGTCTCTATCAGAGGGGTTGCTATTCTAATTGATAAAAAGCTCGACTACACTTTGCTCAGAGCCTCACATGATAATCGAGGCAGATGGTTAATTGTACAGTTACTTATTAAGGATCATAAATTTGTATTATGCACTTTGTATGGCCCAAACTCAGATGAGACGCTTATATTTGAGACACTGTCACTTGATCTCCTTGATTGGCAGGTATACCTAATTATCATGGGAGATTTTAATTGTATTATGAATTCAAAATTAGACTCCACCAATCAAGGTGCCTCGGCTAGAATGAGGAAAGTAAGGGCTGCTATCATGGAAATGGCTCGACTGCATGGTCTTAAGGATGCATGGCGGTCAATGTATCCTTTGCAACCTGGATATACCTATTATAGCGCACCCCATCGGCAGTACTCAAGAATTGATATGTTTTTGGTTAATACAATTTTGAATATAGCCAAATGTGAAATATGCCCTAAGATAGTATCAGATCATAACCCTATATTTCTGTCACTCACCCATGGCCCTTGTAATAAACAAACACGCCAGTTTTCTTTTCCGTGCTATTTGTTGAAGGATATTGAGTTCTTATCATGTATGAAGAATAGCATCAGAAATTTCATCATAGATAATGAAGATTCTGCTTCCCTCTTTTCTATCTGGGATTCACTTACAGCCTATATAAGAGGTGTTACCCAGCAATATGTTTTTACACAAAATGGTAGTAAGAATCTGGCAACTAAAGCTACTAGGGAAGCTATTCGACAACTAGAAATTGTACATGCCAATGAAATTAGACAGGGACTTATTCCACAGTCGACTACGTCAGCATATTCGCAAATATATTTACTTTTAATTGAGAAACGTGTCGCGCTAGGACGGTCTCTGAAGGATAAGACGGCTGCTAGTTATAACAAAAACCGGGCCTTACAATATGAGTATGGAGAACAAGTATTGTATTGTATTGTAATTGCATTTATATAGCGCTTACTACCCCTGACGAGGCGTCAAAGCGCTTTTTCGGCGAGTAGCACGCTACTCCGGGACCCATAGAGGATTAGTGTTGAATTAGTATAGTGAAACATCCAAGTACATTTTAAGTGGTGGATAGGTTAGTCAGTTATTTGGATTTGGAATGATAGCAGAAGGATAGAGGAGGAAAAAAAGGTTTGTATTTATATAGCGCTTGTTACCCCTGATGGGGTGTTGAAGCACGCTACTCCGGAAGCCCATAAAGGATTAGTGGTGAATTAATATGGTGAAATATGAAAGTAGTTTCAGTGGTGGATATTAGTCAGTTATTTGGAGTGAGAAGGATAGCGGAGGGATAAAAAGGGAAGAAAGGTTTGCATTCATATAGCACTTGTTACCCCTGATGGGTGTTGAAGCGCTTTTCTGGCGAGTAGCACGCCACTCCGGAACCCATTAAGGATTAGTGTTGAAAATTAGTATAGTAAAAATGAAGTAATTTGAGTAGTGGATATGTTACTCAGTTATTTGGGTAGAGAAGGGTAGGTGGCGGGATAGAAGAGGGAAAGAGGTTTGTATTTATATAGCGCTTGCTACCCCTGATGGGGTTTTGAAGCGCAAGTAGCACGCTACTCTGGAACCCATAAGTATTAGTGTTGAATTAGTATGGTGAAACATGAAAGTAATTTTAGTGGTGGATATGTTAGTCAGTTATTTGGATTGAGAAGGGTTGGGGAGGGTAGAAAGGGAAAAGGTTTGCATTTATATAGCGCTTGTAACCCTGATGGGGTGTTGAGACGCTTTATTGGCGAGTAGCACGCTACTCTGGAACCCATAAAGGATTAGTGGTGAATTAGTATAGTTGAAAATGGAATTTGAGAATTGAACATGTTAGTCTGTTAATTTTGATTTAAAAGGATAGTGGAGGGATAAAAGAGTGAAGGATTTTTTTTTTTTAGGTCTTAGCAGTAGGAGGCGGCTTTTGGATGAGTAAAAGGGGGTTTTGGAGGGGAGGAGTCAGGGAAGAGTTTAGAAAGGTTTGTTTTAGGGGATCGGTATAGTAAAAGAGGTGTCAGATGATGCAAGGAGGGTAGAGTAGGAGAGAGTCTAGAAAGGGTTATTTTGGGGATCATAGTGGTATGGGGTTTGGGATAAATGAGTGTGGATGTAGAGGATATATTGATAAATGTATAGGATGAGAGATAGGGTAGTGCATTGGAAAGAGTAGTAGAAAGAAGTTTGAGATGAGTCAGAAGGTTGGGCTAGAAGATATATTGAGATAAGTATAGGCTGAGAACTAGGGTAGTGCCTTGGAAATGCTAAATTAGAAGAAAGTGATAAATATATAGATCCATAAGTACATTGAAAGTATATAGATACATAAAGGAGGTAAGTATATGTAGATTAAAGATATTGATAGAGGCACAGGATGAGAAATAGGGTAGTGCATTGGATATGCTTTTTCAGGAGAAAAGTAACAGAGACACAGATCCAAGTACATGGAAGGTACATAGATGCACAATGGAAGTAAGTACATGTAGACCAAAGATGATATTTATTTATTTATTTATTTCTCTCAACAACATAATTATTTTACATGTTTATACAAAGCAATACACAAAGATAGGTACATGTCTATAGTGAAAACAAATGCTTATATACAGAGGGATATGCTGTAAATTTCTGTTTGCGTATGGTGCTTATGTGGGGAAGAGCCAATTCTTGAGTAGTTTTCTGAAGATAAGGTGGTTGTCGGTGGATCTTATGTTGGGGGTAAAGAGTTCCATAGTTTGGCTGCTTCAACAGAGAAGGATGTGCCACCCATGGTTTTTTTCTTGTATCTTGGGATTTTGAGGCGAGGTGCTCCTTTAGAGTGGAGGTTCCTCTGTTGAATGTGTTTGGTGATTTTATTCCTGATGAAGAGCGGTCCCATTCTATGTATTGCTTTGTGGGTGATACAAAGCAGCTTGTACGTGGATCTTCTGGCAACCGGTAACCAATGCAGGGCTTTCAAGGCAGGGGAGATGTGGTCTCGCGGTTTGATATGCAAGAGTAGTCTGGCAGCCGAGTTCTGAATCCGTTGTAGTCTTTTCATGGTTGTTAAAGGTGATCCGTGGTAGAGGCTATTGGCGTAATCGAGTTTGGACAGAACAAGGGAGATGGTAGCTTGGACCTTGTGCGGAAATCCCTAATGAGGGAAAATTGCATGCAGCGTTTTTATAGTGACAAAGCTTGATCTTGCTAGTTTGTCCACTTGGGCATTCATCGACAGCTTGGAGTCCATGGTCATTCCGAGGTTTCTTACTTCCTTCGATACTTTAGGTGGTGATCCCAGTTCATTAGGCCATGCGGCAAGCGGGTTGTAATGTTTCCAATCGCCACACGTGAGTATTTCCGTTTTGAAGTATTCAATTTGAGATGGCTCCAAGTCATCCACTGATCCACGGCTCTGAGACAGCTGAAAATTGGTGATTTTCCAATGTCTTTGGGGCATTCCAGTTGAAGGAGTATTTGCGTGTCATCTGCATAGTTATAGCACATGAGGTGAAATTTATTGATCAGTACTGGTAATGACTTCATGTAGATGTTGAAAAGCATGGGCGAGATGATAGAACCTTGAGGGACCCCTGCTTTTGTGGAGTACGGTTTGGACGAGAAAGGTGGGGTATGGATGACATTAGTTCTGTTTC
Source organism: Calotriton arnoldi (assembly GCA_963921515.1). Lineage (NCBI taxonomy): Eukaryota > Metazoa > Chordata > Amphibia > Caudata > Salamandridae > Calotriton > Calotriton arnoldi. Next base: position 1,973,348 of record CAWUFW010001269.1, read on the forward strand.
AAAGGTAGGACGCGATCCAGTCTAGAGCAGTTCCCTCTATGCCGGCTTCATAGAGTCTTTGTTTCAGAGTGTCATGGTCAACCGTGTCAAAGGCAGCCGAGAGGTCCAAGAGGAGTAGCGCAGCAACTCCGTTGCGGTCAACTGTATTTTCCAGGTCATCCCAGATGGCAAGGAGGGCAGATTCAGTGCCTCTCCCCGGACGGAATCCTGTTTGGAAGTCTGAAAGTATGTCATTCTCTTCAATTAATTGTGACATCTGGGCGAACGCTGCTCTTTCTATCAGTTTGCCCAGGAAAGGTCCATTTGTAATGGGTCTGTAGTTGTCAGGGTTCAGCGGGTCCAAGTTTGTTTTCTTCAGTAAAGGGCGTATGTGTGATTTTTTGAGTTCTTCTGGAAATATTCCGGTAGTGAAGGAATCGTTGATGATTCTTCTTACTGGAGTGGCAGCAGAGGTTGTTAAAAGAATTGTTTTGAAAATTTGTGGTGGACAGGGGTCAGAAGGGCTGCCGGCAGGCCTGCTTGCTTTGACCAGGTCTATAAATTCATCGTGTGAGATGTGTTGGAAGGAACGGAGAGGCTTGGTTAGAGTATTCTTGCATTGTTGTTTTGTACAAGGGTTGGTGCTGGTGCTTTGTTTCTGTTTTAAGTATGAGTCCAACGTGTCTGCTTTGTCCGTGTAATGATTTGCCAGTTTGTCTGTGAAATCTTGAGTAACAGGATGAGTTCCTTCTAGGCAATTTGGTTTGCGAAATTCATTGAGTATTTTATAGAATTCTTTATTTGCACATTTAGCGTTTTGAATTCTGTCTGAATAGTACCTTTTCCTAGCTTTTTTGATAGCCGACTTGTATAATCTGTTAATTTTTTGTAGATGAAGTTTGTCTTGTTTGGCGTTTGTTTTGAGCCAGGTACGTTGCAGCTTTCTAATTTGTTGTTTTATGTCTTTTATTTCTATGTTTCTCCAAGGTGCTTTCTTTTCTTTTGTTCTGTTGTGTGGTTTTGAGTGGTATCAGGATGTCAAAAGCTTCTTGTAGCCACTCATATAGTTTTTGAACAGAATTTATTGTTTCTAGATTTGTACTTGATGTTAGTTATGTTTCTAAGTGTTCCAAATTGAGTTTGTTCCACAGCTGATAGGTGGATGGATGTAAGGTAGTTTTAGGTGAGTCGCTTAGTGTTGTTTTATGTTGGAAAGCAAGCAAGTGGTGGTCTGACCATGTGACTGGAGTTATAGTTTGAAAGGTAACTAGTTCAGTATTAGCAAAAATGACATCTAGGATATGTCCAGCGGTGTGTGTCGGTTTGTGGACAATCTGATGGAGGTTCAGTGCGTCTAGGCCAGTGATTATTGTTTTTGGATGGGTCATATTGGGTTTGTCAAACCAAATGTTGAGGTCACCCAGAACGCATAGGTTGGAGTGTATTGTTATCAGGTTTGAAACTGTGTCTAGAAGTGCGTCTGGGAATGTTGCCTTGCTAGGTGGAGGTCTGTAAAGGAGCAGGAAGTTACAGGAGGAAGACGGTGTAGGATTGCATCTTGTTAGAAGAGCCTCACAATTCTTTATGGAGATGTCGTCAATTTTAGTGATATGTATTGTTTGCCTGAATACAACAGCTAGACCTCCTCCTTTTTTGGCTATACGATTTTGGGTGATTGTTTGATAGCCTACAGGAATGGCTTCATGCAGGACTGGAGCCATATCCTCTCCCAACCATGATTCGGTTATGAATAGTATGTCTGGTTTTGCATCTGTGAGAAGGTCGTAGATGTGATGCTTGTTTTTAGAGAGGGATCGAGCATTTATTAGTAGACAGTTTAGAGAGTGGCCTTTGGTGATTGTGAGACTTTGTTTTGTAGAAGAGTGGTCAGTATTGTGTGGGTTTGTAGCAGGTGTGTTTTTAGAGCTGGCATTAGCTGTATTAGGATAGCAATTGTGTAGCTGTTCTGTATCATGTTCCTCATCCAGCATGCTAAGAAGGCATTTTGATGGGTCTGCGTGTGTATGTGGTGGAGATGGTGTTTGAGAGTGAGTTGGAGTGCTGTGTTTTCGTGGTGTAACATTGTGAAGTAGACATGGGGAAGCGAAGTTGTGAGGTATGGCATGTTGCTTATATTGTTTGCGTGTGTTTAATGCGGAAGGTGTATGAGTCAGGGGTGGTGGTGCAGCATGTGGGTCATGTAGTAAGGTTCTAAATTGTCCAATGGATGAGAGGCGGTTAGAAGAGAGTTGCTGTGTTGCTGTATCTGTGTTAGGTGTGGTGGAAGAGAGAAAGCTTGGCATTGGAGTTGGTTCCTTTGTGTTTGAAAGGCAAAGTACTTGCGCATCAACTCTCTGACAAAAGGGCGGAACGAGAAATAAAGGGTATAAAAGGAGATTGGGGGGGGGGATACTTTATACACAGCCTAAGAAGATAATAGACCAATATTTTTGTTTTTATAAGGAATTATATAGTTGCCCTAATGCTTTTGAGGAAAAAAACTTTCTGGAGTATATAGATAAGGGTAATTTTCATGACTCCATTCAAAGACTAGAAGCAGAACAGGTAAATTCCCTTAATCTAGACATTACGGCTGAAGAAATAGCTGAAGCTATAGGGGCTCTTCCCTGTGGGAAAGCAGCTGGTGAAGATACTATACCGTTAGAATTCTATAGAGCATTTAAGGCAAGTCTAATCCCTTTGATGGGCAGAATCATGAACTATGTTAGTGTGAATGGGACGGTACCTAGTTCTTGGGATACGACAAATATTGTCTTTTTTTAAAAAAACAAAGGAAGAATGTGGGTCCTTACTGCCCTATTTCACTTATAAACGCCGATGCAAAAGTTTTGCAAAAATACTGCCAATACTTCTTGCACCTTATATGGCACAATTTGTATCTGATGAACAGCATGGCTTTATACCCGGCAGGGACAGTACCGCACACGTCAATACTACTTTGGTTGCTTTTGATGTTGCATCTAAGCTGAACTTGGATATAGGGATGGTCGTGCTGGACGCAGAAAAAGCATTTGACTGTGTAACATGGGACTGTCTCTGGGCCATACTTACTGAGTATAACATACACAGTCGTTTTTATGGATGGATTAGAGCTTTATATAAACGCCCAAGCGCTAAACTAATCTACTTACATCACCAGTCTGCTTTTTTTAAGATACTTAGGGGCACCCGGCAAGGTTGCCCTCTTTCCCCTCTACTCTTCGCTTTATACATAGAGCCTTTCATAAGATCATTGCATACTAACTTATCTATCCCATCAGTTTTCTTAGGTTCTAATGAGCTAAAAATAACGGCTTATGCTGATGATATAGCCGTCTTCTCCACGGACCCAGTTAAAGCTATGGAGGCAATTCAGATTGAGGCTAAGACTTTTGGGAATTTTTCGGGCTATAAATTGAATGTAAATGAGACGCAGACTATCCTCAACTATCAAACCAGTAGGGAGGTTATTGGGGTTTGCTCAGTGGCAACTTATTTAGGCATACGGGTTACTTCAGATTTAGGCCAGATCATAAAACTGAATTATGATCCTTTGTTGAAACTTATGATTTCTAAAATGAAGAACTGGCATAAATTGCCTATTAGTATCTTAGGACGTTGTAATATCATTAAAATGATTGTCCTACCCAAATTTCTTTACCTATTTAGAGCAATACCATTGCGAGTCCCGAACTATTTTTTTTTTTAAACTCGAGGGGGCTATTGGTAGTTTTATATGGGGATATAAACAACCACAACGCGCTTTAAGATACCTAAAACTCCCCTATAAAAACGGAGGATTTCAATTACCTGACTTTAAAACTTATTTTTGGGCCTCTTTTGCACGATGTCTGTGTGATCGTTTTTCCCCTGGTATACAGCATTGCTGCTATAGCCTGGCTATTGGCAGTGATACTAGAATGTTTTTATACCGGATCAATGATCCGAATTATTATAAAAGAGTACGGTTTAAGACTCTTAAGGATATAGTATATATATGGCTTGAGATCACTATTAAATGCTCTTTACCATTGATACATTCTAGTTTACCATTATGGAGTAACCCCATGCTACCGGAAATATTTCACGATATCCAGGCTAAATCATGGGAAAGATATGGCATTAGTCAACTTAGGCATCTGTATAATATTAATGGGTTTCGCACGTTTGAAGATTTGCAAACGCTATCTGGAATCCCCAAGAATATGTTTTACAAATATCTACAGCTTAGGGATTGTTTATGGGGGTGCAGAGATATACGAAAACCCAGTTGTTCTGATATATTGGCCTATTTGCACTCTGATGCAAAACTGACAATTAGTAAGACCTATCAGTTATTCTCTCAATATTGGGAGAATGATGGTTTAAAGCTGGCAGCTAAATGGAGTGAGCAACTGGGTCAAGATATTAGCTCTGGGGATATTGAAGATGCGCTAGAGATTTTAGGCGGGGCGGTACAGTCCACTAATTTAAAGTTGCAACAGTTTAAAACTATATGCATGTTATATTATACTCCAAAACGAATTGCCAGCTGGGCATCTGCTAATGGTACAAACCTGAGTGATAAGTGTAAGTGTGCAAAATGCGGATTGATTGCTGCAGATAGCTTGCACATGTTTGTTACCTGCCCTGATTTGACAGATTTTTGGAAAGATGTAATGTATATAACAGGAGACCGTCTAAAGATTAATATACTATTTACGGAAAAAGAGTGTATGCTCGGCTATAAGACAGAGTTAGACCTTGGATTAAGATCTTTTATATCGGTCCTCATAGTAACAGCACGATTATGCATTGCTCGGAGTTGGATTTCCAACATACCGCCCAGGGCTATGGAATGGTGGGCAATGTTAAGGGAAATATTTGAAAGAGAAATGGCTATAGCTAAGAGCAGGGGTATTCGCTCTGGGAAGAAGTTCTATCGAATTTGGGGGCCCATGTTAAATCTAGGGTTATAAAATATAAAATGTCAGGCATTAATGAGATACTTCATTATTTATTTCAATTTTTTTTCTGTATTGCTTTGGATGTATGGACTCTTTTTACTGATATATGTTTTGAATAATATTGTTATTGATGTATGGTTTATATGTTCACTCCTGGAGACAAAATAAAAAAATTATTTAAAAAAAAAGAAAAGGTTTTAAAAATTCTTTTGAATGTTTTCGTTGTGGGAGAAGTGGTCATGAGGCAAATTATAAAATGTGTCCTGCTTTGAGTGTTATTTGACATGGGTGTGGGAAAAGGGGACATTTTATAAGATTTTGTAGAAATAAACAGAAAAGATTTCAGAATAAGGAAATAAAAGAGATTATATGTCAGGTCATAGAGTCTAAAGATCAAGATCATCCTGTTGGTAATGTGAAAATTGATGGGGTTGATTTGGAGAGGAAATTTGATTCATGCTCTCATCTTACTATTATTTCAAAAGAAACATTCGGCAAGTGGTTTCAAGGGAAAAACAAGCTGCACAACATGGATGTGCGTCCTGGAGGCTATGGAGGTCAACCCATAAGTATGTTAGGTTATTTCAATGCCTGTATAGAGTTGGGCAAGAAATTAATGGTTGGGAAAATATATGTATCCAAAAAAGGAGATGGTTTGCTTGGGTGGCCACACCAACGTTTATTGGGTGTTACTTTGAATCCAAATGCAGAACCGCAGATACAGAAGGTTGAAATCAAGTCTAATGATTTTGTATCTGAATTTCCATATTTGTTTAAAGAAAGTTTAGGATGTTTGAAAGGATATAAACATTGCATTAAACTGAAAAATTGGGCTGTACCGACATTGGCTAAGGTAAGGAGAATTCCTATTGCTTTGCAAGAAAAAGTGGAACAAAAATTGGACAAACTTTTAAAGCAAGAAATCATAACACCAGTGGAAGCCACTGAGTGGTTGGCACTGGTTGTCGTTACTAACAAGGCCAATGGCGAAATTAAATTATGTGTGGACCTCAGGTCATGAAATAAGGAGATGGTAGTGGATACATTTCCGCTTCCAAATATAGATGAGATAATGTCAACTTTAGCTGGGGCGAAGTTTTTCACGACTCTTGATCTTACACAGGCATATCATCAGGTAGAGCTAACTGAGAGTTCTCAAGATTTGACAGCATTTATAACACCCATGGGTGCTTTCAAGTACAGAAGAATGCCATTTGGCCTGGTGTCGGCTGCCTCTGTTTTCCAGAGAGTGAGGTCTTCTATTTTAAAGGGGGTGAAAGGGGTCAAATGTTACCAAGATGATTTGTTGATATTTGGAATGACTCAACAAGAACATGATATCAGAGTAAGAGTGGTGTTAGAAAAACTTCAAAAGGCTGGTCTCACGTTAAAATATGAGAAATGTAAATTTTCTGTTCAGGAGGTAAATTACTTGAGCCATCTCATCACCGGTAGAGGTGTTGCTCCAAAGAAAGAACTGGTGGATACTATTATCAAGTTAGTATCACCTAATTCTAAAGAGGAAGTTCTCATTTTTGGGAATGGTTGAATATTATGGAAAATTCATAAATAATTTGGCCAGTAAGTCCAATAACATGAGACAACTACTTGGTAAGAACAAAGAGTTTAAATGGACTCACGAATGTCAAGATGAGTTTGTTGAATTGAAGAATAATTTGGAGGAAGCTCCCAATCTGCAAGCATTTGTTCCAGGAAATGAAACTACTGTGGTAACTGATGCAAATTCAAAAGGTTTGGGGGCAATTTTAAAACAAAGAAGGGATGGTAAAGAACAATTTATTGCTTGTGCATCAATAAGTTTACGAGGAGCAGATTAAATTACTCTGTAGTGGAAAGGGAGGCGTTGGCCATTTATTGGGCGCTAAATAAGTTTAGTAATTTTATTTGGGGAACTTATTTTAAGGTGTGTTCAGATCACAAACCCCTTAAAGAGATTTTCCCAAAAAAGGTCTTGATTTTATTTCCTCTAGGATTAGGCGTTGGGTGATTGGTTTACAGGATTTTCATTTTTCGGTTGAGCACCCACCAGGTGTTGACAATGTAACTGCTGATGGTCTTTCCCGGTTGGTATCTGGTGTTGAGGAAGATCAGTCAATGGAAGATATACTAGAGGAAGAAGTTAAGGTCTGTGAAGTTACGTCAGGTGCTATAAATGAAGAAGAATGTTAAGAGGAGTTGTTAAAAGACAATGAGTTGAAGCAGGTTATAAACAATATTCGTTCGGGAACAGTTTTTGATAAGTCCTTTTCGAAGATTTGGCAGCTGATTTTTGACGAGTTGTCTGTAGACAAAGGCATTCTGTTGAGGATAACGAAATTGGTTTCTCCCTTGTCATTAAGGAAGAAATTGATGGAGGAAGCACATCAAGGGCATTTAGGTATTGTGAAGACTAAAGAAAGATTGAGAGCTAGTTTCTGGTGGCCTGGGATGGATTTAGAAATAGAACGGGAGGTTAGGGAATGCAAGCATGGTAAGATCAGTGACAAAATTCTTACCCCGCGGACCATGCCCATGGTTTGTCGCAGGTTACCTGATAGTCCTTGGCAAGATGTTGCCATAGACATTGTTGGTCCACTTAGTGGAGAGCATAGTACTCCCTATTTGATTGTTTTGATTGATCTTTACTCTAGATGGGTGGAGGTATCAAGTGTGTCTGAAGTGACTTCTGCTAGTGTAATTAAGTTTTTACAAGATGTGTTTAAAAGGGAAAGTTTTCCTAAAACGCTTTTGTCTGACAATGGTCCTCAGTTTTGTTCGAAACAAATGGATGATTTTTTGACAATGTGTGGTATTCAACACAAAAAGTGTTAAATTTATCATCCTGAGACAAATGGGGCAGTTGAGAGATTTAATAGAGTAATAAAGGAGAACATTCAACTGTCTAGGGTAAATGCTTTAAATTGGAAGGAGGAGTTACAAAAATGTATCATGGCTCATCGTTTGACACCCCATACCACGACTCGTAAGTCACCTTTTGAGTTATTCAAAGGTAGGACTCCTAACACTAAATTATGTCCTGGTTGGATGACTTTGGGTAAAGGTATCAAGGATAATGGTATAGATGCTTCTAGAGAACGGGAAGAAAAATTGCAGCTAAAAAATAAGAAACACTTTGATGAAAGGAAAAGACTCAAACAGGTTTCTGTAGGTGTAGGTGATTTGGTGCGTGTGAAAGCTCCTGTAGGTGCAATGTCTTGGTCAAGATATTCCAAACCTATTCGTGTAATTAAATGCTTTAAAAATGCTGTCAAAGTAGAAGATGGGAGGGTTTGGAATCTGAGTCGTGTGGTGGTACTTAAGTCAAATCTGGAGATAGAAAAGTATGGCTGAAATAATTTGAATATCTCAGAGAGGTTGTCAAGTCCTGATGTTAGACGAAGTGTGCGTAAGACAAATATACCATCTTATCTTAAAGACTATGTTAAATAGATCTCATTGTTGTTTCATGAGGTTTTATTTTGTTCTCTTTCTTTTGTACTTTGTAATTTACAGTTTTATGATACAAAAAGAAAAACTAATGTACATTTCATTAGCTTAAATGTATATTTTGTATATTTCAATATAAGAGGGGAGATGTGTGGTATCTGTCTTCATTACATGTTGGCCAAGTCAGTTCTATGGAATATAGAACTTAGAGTGTAGATAATGCTCAAGGTACTCTGGCAGTTGCTGACCAGGTTTTGATGGATGAGGTGCTTTTATTAAACCTGTTTCTGAAGCTTATTTCTGCGTGCTGCTTCATCATTGTGGGGATCCTTTACATTTGGCCTGCCATGTGGGGGGGTGAAGGGAGCCCGCCCAGCTCCACGGCAACCGGGGATGTCGCACAGGCTCTCTGTGTGCTCCCAACTAAACTACCAGCAACTGCCACTGAGAGACCTGAAGCCCTATCAGCACGTGCTACCGTACGGTACTTTCCATATTGCATGGGTTGTTGTATTCCGCTTTAGGGGTCCATATATAGGTTTTTCTGAATCATGTCCTTATATAGCCACAATTCGCCTTGCCCTTATATAGGCATAGAATCCCTGTCCTTATTTAGGCATTAACCGTGCATGCCAAATACAGGCATGGTCACCGACATCCGTCCACCCTAACGTCACAACGAGTTCTTAGAAACCAGACCCTTAAGCTTCTGGAGTTACCCTAGCACAGGACTATTGATTTCTCCAAGAACTCATCTATTATGTATGAACCGTTATACCTTAAGGGTTCATTCCTGATGTTTTCCTCTGTCCGACTTCACGTCAATGCTAACATTCCTCGACACCTACCAGGTATAAATATACCTTCCCTTGCCCAAGCAAGTTAGAGGAGACCTCGACTTCAGAGGAGCCCGTATCCCGGCCTGACGCACTGAGAAGACGCCGTCATTCCTGCACGCAGACGAATCCAGCTTCCAGTGTTCTGACTCCCTTCGCGGGGTGTTAGAGTTCCAAGATCCGGCAGGAGATTCCCACCTCTCTCATTCTCAAGGTATGGAGCTGACTAGAACCTAGAGGGACTCTTGGCATACTAGACTTAACATACTCTTAGTATACCATACTAGAGAATACTCCACCTACTTCTACTCTTCCCTACATCTAGACTAGGTTAGGTACATTGGGGTAGAACTAGCTTAGAGACGCATCGTATGAGTACTCGCATTCTTAGCTTATGTTATTTATGTATGTGAATATATGCTAAAAGATAATGCTAGCGCAGTATTATTTATTTCTACTGCTTACGCTGTACATTATTTATCTTGCATACTGTCTTGTGATCATAACAGCACATATCTCTTACACGAGAAACAAGACTGTTCAATAAAACCCTTTTTATTGAAACGCCCGTCTTTCCTTTCTGTGTAACTCTGCAGAGACTAAGCATGCACGATTGAATGAGTGAAACTGTTATCTATTGTTTCCACGATTCTGAGACATGTTCCGCTTCTAAAGGGAAACAAAGTTGTCATGTTTTTCGGTTGCCAGAAACTACTCCCTTCTTGTTCTCAAGGAGTTTCTAGTGGCCTCTGAGCTAGCTGGCACAGGTAATTAAGTTTAATATAATCGATAGGGACATACCGACCTTAGTCCTATGTCAAACCTATAGGTTATATTATTCCAATGCGCAGAGCCTATTGGGGAAATAGGAACTACACTACATGGCGCCCAACGGTTTGGTAAGGCAGTAATTTAACGCTAGATACTGAGTAACTCATTCGTGCTTTTCTCAGAGACCCCTACTCACATACTCCATAAGACGTCCGGAGTGGGTAGGGTTAAATATCCGCCATAACTAAATAGGGAAGCACCCTATATATTAGTTGTTTGGTTTGTTCAACGTTGAAGGATACAGTGTTCCAAAATATTGTGCACCTTATCTTTTGTTTCCTTGAAACTTGTTCTACATTTTTCAAAAAACAAAATGTCCATAAACGGGGACAATAACAACGGAAACGGTGGAGCTGCGGCTGACCCAGCCATAGCAGTTTTTAACTTTACAGGTTTAAATGATCCTGAGGAGGGTGTTGTAGACATCCATCCAAACTTAAGAAGAGCCATCACTCTAAAACTTATAAAACACGGCCTACCTCCGAGAGGCGGTAGAGCAGTTTTCGTGATAGAGGCACACGAATCCTTTCAGACAGAGGTATTCTATTCATGGATCATATTTCCTGAATCAAATTCAGTAACAAAACTGTTTCACTTCTACAAAGAAGATGATCCACCAGAGGAATATATTCCTTTCGAGGATATTGAAATTCCACTAACATACCAGGAGCATCAGCTCTGGTTTAAAGGCGCCCTAAAACATCACAAAAACATTACCAGGCTCGGTCCACTAGGTAGACCAGGAGAAACATGGCCGATTCTAGCCGGCTACACACCTCATCCTGACATCGAAATAATGTCAGATGAGGAACTACTTACTCAACTTACAGAGTTAATAAAAATCTACAGACAACTAGTCCAATATGTCATGCGGACTTTCACAGTCCAACCACCATTGACACTTCCAAATCAAATTCCTCAACAGGGGAATACACTAAAAATTACACCACAGACTCTATACGCAGTCATGGGAAAAATGCCCACAAAACGTGAGCAAATTCCATTTTGGATAGCTCAAAAAATTACTCCAATCGAAGCAGTATTTCCAAATACTAGCCCGTATGAGAAACACAGAATACTAACAATCTGTTTACCGATGGGGATCACACCACAACTGGAAGACTGCACCACTTGGGGCTCAGTCTTTGCTGCCATCTATACTAAAACACATGGTATTCCATCAATTGCGGTAATACCAGATGTCCTGAAACAAATTCAAAACGAATACGGGGCAGAGCCTGCTCTGAATTTAGGTATGAAATTACTGAAAAATTTCGACCAGGTCTCAAGAATAATATTATCTAATATTAAAGGGGAGGCAAACTGAGCTACCCAGAATAATAGAACAATCATATGCAGAATTAGGCAGAGATAGTTTGGGTGGAAGACCAGTGAAGCCAAAACTATCTGAAAGTCCTGAGAAGGACTCTATTAAACAAACTCCTACATCTTCTAAAAAGAAGTGGGAGACTAATAAACAAATTTCAAACGAGAAACGTTCTCAATCCCGAGGTAGGTCTCCTCAAAAGGAGCCCTCTGAAAGGAGGTATAACCTCAGGAATAGGGATAATTTAAAAAAGCCTGACAGGTATCAAGATACTGATACACGTTCCTCTCGTACCTTTCAGATCTCGTCACAGACATCGGAAAGAAGAGGACGGTCAGAACATAGAGAAGAATGCGTGAAATCGAAAGACGACAAACACGTTCCGAAAAACAAATCAAAACCTCAATTCTCAAAGAAGAAGGTAGCAGGTCTGAAGATTAGACATGCCGAGGATACTGAGAACACAACTCAAGAACGGAGAATGGGCTCAGACAATGCTGGACAGTGCAGCAGAAGTCACAATAGCTCGCCAGAACCTGAAGGAACTTCTGAAGATAGTGGACTTGAATGAGTACATTACAGTTGAGACTGTAGACACCAGGGTTAGTACTCCACAAAAGTTATATGAAATAACACTCCGGATGGAGGGAGACATACCTAGACAGGTGAAAGCACTTTTTTGGGAAAAACTTTCAAGGGGCTATGACATACTTCTAGCAGAAAAGACTGGCCACCACAATTTGTCAGGGAGTGCCCACATGGCGAGGACATTATTATGCCTGCCTTCTCTAACCATATTCCAATTCACCTAAAATACACTTATGCCAGGAAATGGGCAGTTGCCCAGGCCCCAGCATTATACAAAAATCATTTAGGATGGGATAAGGATTCACCTCACCATAAAATACATCTGAAAAATGAACCTACTGCACAAAGGCAGTACCCAATAAAGCAAGAAGCTAAAAAACAGGTCAGGGAGATCTTAGATCAACTTGAATACCAGGGGGTGGGGGGCGCTAGAGAGCCCGGAGCAAAATGGCCGCACCCTAGTGCTGCTCTGCTGGTCGAGGCATCAATCCGACAAATATCCTGCAATAACGGCGCCGTCCCTGGGTGATATGCACATGCCCCGACGCCTTAACCTGTGAAGATTGCCTTGGTGCTGCTATCGTCGCTCCGTGCCCCTACACGCCATAACCAACATCGCCTCGCAACAAAATGGCGGCGCCGGAGTAAACTCGGCGCCGATATTGATCTATGCGGAGTCGACCGCCCGCTGCCTGCTACCTGGACACTGAAATCCTCCCGAAGGGTGCGCAATAGCTCAGTTGCTACAAGGGATCCCCTGCTCCCACAGGAAACCTGTGGTAAGATCTAGGCTTTACAGCCCGCACTCACTGCACGCTGCGGATCGCCGCCTCCACAGCGCTCCCCGGAGCGAAGCAGGCTTAACGTGCGATATAACTGCATCGCATTCAGCCGAAGACACTGCACCATAAGCCCTAGACTCCTCGGCGCGTCCCGGGCAGCCCGGGATCCCTGCGACAGGTACCTATTGTACTGCGGGACGCCTAGTATAGCGTGCGCTGGAGCCGCGAGTCAGCGCTATACTCACCCACTATAGACGCGCCTGATGGACCCTCAATACCACGCTTGCTAACGCCTGGCTCTGCGGGGCTTCCGCCGGCTGTACTTGGCAGCATGCTGCTTGGCCGCCTCATCTCTGGGACTGTTCTCACTGACGCCGGTCTGCTGTACAAAATGGCGCCCTCCTGCTCCCACTGACCTGCCAACTTGAAGACCCACCGCTGTACCACCCGGTAATCGCTCACGGGAGATAGCGGCAAGGTGCATAATCCAGCATTCATAGTCGGGCATTCAACTAGCGGCATACCAATTATAGAAGACACTGCGTCTGTCCCGTGCTGACCGTGAGTGTTGCGGCTACAGCGCGTGCATTGCTGAGGAGTGGCCCGCCTGATTGGGAGCAGTAGGCGATGACACGAGCTAACTGTGCTGGGCTGGCATAGCGAAAAGCACGACCTATCTGGCCCTCACGACCTCTTAGTCAGGCTGGGTGCAATCGGTGGTCAGTGGCCGCCCTGACACCTTAGAATAGCGTAATTGAGGTGTACAACGCTGTATCACACATTGCACCAGGTACCGTTTAACTATTAATTCTACAACGAGCTGCATACACTGGGACCCCTACCAACGGTCTAACTCTGCTGTGCGCACGAATCCACTAATATCAAGCACAATCATGGGCAGAACAGACAAGCAGCAGGCAAAATTAAACTTTGAAGCGCGACGACTCACGAAATCTCAAGCCCCAGCCGCTTCGGACACTGAGCCAGAAATGGAAGCGGGCACAAGTACCAAGTTGGAACGCCTGATGCTCAGTATGCAGCAGAGCTTGCAAACTATTGACGCGAAGATTAACCACCTTAACTTGCGCATGGACAATATGGCAGCAAAAATCGACAAACATGGCGCAAAGATAGCTGAAGCTGAGCAACGCATCTCCACAACCGAAGACAAGATGGAGGTCGTCAGCGCATCATGCGCCAGCATGGAAAAAAATACTTGAAGTGATCCAGGCAAAGAACGAGGATCTCAGGCCCACTCGCGCAGGAACAATCTACGAATTACGGGCATTCCCGAATCGACCAACACTGGTGCCATGGAAACATACGTGGAAACACTGCTCAAAGATATGGTAGGGGCTGAACACTTCTCCAATGTGCTAATTGTGGAAAGAGCTCATCGATCCTTAACAACCAGACCTATACCGGGGGCACCTCCACGTCCCATTATAGCTCGCCTTCTGAACTATAGGGATCGGGACACGGCGCTGCGCCTGGCCTGGGAGAAGGGAGCCACCACTTATCAGGGCATGAAGGTTGAACTGTTCCCTGATTTCACCATGGCTGTACAACAGGCACAAAGGGAATTCCACTCCGTAAAGAAAAAGCTACAAACACTGCACATACAATATGCGATGTTATATCCTGCACGACTAAGGATACACCACGCAGGGAAAGCTCGCATCTTCTTGACGCCTAAAGAAGCCCTACAATATGTGCGTCAGATCGAGCAGACGGAATCGGCACTTGAGGTGGAGGCAGGCGCGAATGCTGATGCAGAGAGCTGAACACGTGAGAACTATGCTGACTAGAATGCATGAGACATAGCCTTATTCACAAACTGTGGGGCTCCGACGCTATATGTTATCAATATTTCACTTATGATGTCTATTATCCAGCTATTGACCTACGGACACTGCCTTTCCATGTCTGTTCTACAGATCATATTGCATATTGCGCATTTTTGATACTCCCTTGTTCTCTTCTGGTACTCTAAGCTTATAGTAGGCATGTTATTATGATCTGAAGTTTACTGTTAGCTCTGTATATCACCGGGTGCTACGCCTGATAATCTTCACCTCGACCCCCCCTGTATCTACTGGGGGCCAACGGCTACTAGCAACCCTCCAATAAGGGAATACCCCACAACAAACGATTTTTTGGTTTTTTTTTTTTTTTACCTGTGGTATTGCACCTTCCTGGTGCTCTTATTGGTTTCTAACTGTAACATGCGGTTGCATGGTGTTTTTTTGGTTCTGAGGGTTGGGACCTTCGGCGCATTTCAGATGCTGGAGTGGGTGGGGGGGGATTGTTGAGGAATTCTAAATCACTAAGGTAATGTTGGGGACACAACAGCAGCAGACCATATTCCACTTAAAAACAGATTTTGTACGATGGCCCGCTACAATAACTATAATATCAACAAGAGAGAGAGGGATGGTCACTCTTATTCCCCCTAAAGTATGAATTCAATAACAACAAAAGAGTGAGTGGGAAGGGACGATGGGGAACACAGCACGAGAAAACCTCTTATTTAAAGAACCCTCACTCACCAACCTAGTTGGTGACATGCTTCATCATTGGGTTCCCACCAGAGGCGAGTGCCTCCCTGGTGTGCTACGACGCCTGAATTACAGCGGAGCGGGTATTTTGGGATAATGCCAGTGCAAAAGTGAAGATAGTGCAAGTTAAAGATGTCTGGTTTAATCCCAAATCAATTTTATTGGTTGAAAACCAGATATCATTAAAAACAGGTGAAATGGACGCTGGCTGCTTGGCTAAATTGACCAGGTGCATCCAAATTGGTCTAAAAGTGATTAGTGGTCGACATGTTTCTGCTTATAATGTGCAATTTGCTAAGCTTTCATCAGGACCAAGCCTCCACGGCGGTGTACGCTCTCTAAGGCGTACCTAACCAGTGGAGGTATATGAATGGTAAAACTCACGGTTTTACCACAGGGCCTTCTGGAGTTCCAAAAGCCAAAGGACTGTAGAAGTAACACTGACTTCACGTCATGGGTCCGAGTGGGGGTTAGAGCCGCTGGTGAGATTCCAACACAGCGCTCTCCCGCATACAACCTACGATAGGTTGTTTGCGGGAGAGCGCTGTGTTGGAATTTCACCAGCGGCTCTAACCCCCACCCGGACCCATGACGTGAAGTAAGTTGTTACTTCACAGTCCTTTGGCTTTGGAACTCCAGAAGGCCCTGTGGTAAACCGTGAGTTTTACCATTCATATACCTCCACTGGTTAGGTACGCCTTAGAGAGCGTACACCGCCGTGGAGGCTTGGTCCTGATGAAAGCTTAGCAAATTGCACATTATAAGCAGAAACATGTCGACCACTAATCACTTTTAGACCAATTTGGATGCGCCTGGTCAATTTAGCCAAGCAGCCAGCGTCCATTTCACCTGTTTTTAATGATATCTGGTTTTCAACCAATAAAATTGATTTGGGATTAAACCAGACATCTTTTAACTTGCACTATCTTCACTGTTGCACTGGCACTATCCCAAAAATACCCGCTCCGCTGTAATTCAGGCGTCGTAGCACACCAGGGAGGCACTCGGCCTCTCTGGTGGGAACCCAATGATGAAGCATATCACCAACTAGGTTGGTGAGTGAGGGTTCTTTTAAATAAGAGGTTTTCCTCGTGCTGTGTTCCCCATCGTCCCTTCCCACCCGCTACAATAACTGCCTACACACATCATGACCGGGGTTAAAGTGCCCACAATCTCATGGATAATTTGGAATGTTTGGGGCCTTAACAACCCCAAGAAGGTGAGACAGGTGATTTCCTACTTGGATCGTCACAACATCCAGATAGCCCTATTGCAGGAAACCCACCTTACTGACCGGGCAGCCTCTACAGTGGCTACCAGATGGGCAGGAGTGCGGCTGGCAGCCTCTTATTCCTGTTATGCTAGGGGGGCCATGATATTAATAAAGAAAGGTATCCCCTTCCAACCAGTGCATGTGGAGGAAGATAAGTTGGGTGGTTTGTACTGGTGCAAGGTACACTGTACGGTAAAATGCTCCTCATTGTCAATATATATGGTCCCAATATTGACGACCCTGCTTTCTATGGAACGCTATGGGGTAAAATATGCCAGCTACCCCCGTCTGCCACTATCTGTGGTGGGGACTTTAATGCGATGTTAGACCCAGCAATAGATAGATGCTCACTAGCCGAAACCACACTGAAAAAGGCAACCTCCGCCATACATCACGGTATGCAAAATCTGGGGCTACTTGATCCTTGGCGGCTACGACACCCGGACGCACGCGAGGGTACCTGTCCTTCCTATGCACGTCAATCCTGGTCCCGTATTGACTATTGGCTGGTCACGACGGATGTCAATACATGGACTGTACAAGTCAAGCATCTACCTAGGACCCTATCTGACCATGCCCCAGTCCTTTTAAGCATCACGTTACCGACACACGCCTCCTCCCCATTTCAATGGCGCCTGCAATCTTCCTCCCTACTTGATCAGGTGTTTTGTGAGGGGATTCGAGAGGCTATATCGGATTATTTCCTGCATAATACTGGATCAGTGCAATCTATAGGGACCTTATGGGAGGCATTTAAAGTGACTATTCGGGGTGCATGTATGGGGTTGCAATCGGGTGTTCTAAAATCCTTACGGGGCACTATGTCTAGGTTGGAGCAAGAACTGGGTAATCTTGAGCGTGAATATAGCGCTACGGCTAACCCTGCCACACTAGCATCTATTAAAACGAAGATCATAGAATACAATGACGTGGCAGACCAGGAAATACGTCACACATCACGCAGAAGCAAAGCCAGATACTATGGGGAGGGCGGCAGGCCAGGAAGAGCCCTGGCTGGCAGAATAGCAGACCCTTGGGGCAGACTTATATGATTAAAACCATCACAGATGAGGACACTGCGACACACTCAATATACTTCGAACCTTTGAGCAATACTACACTAAAGCCTATAAGAGTCGGCAGATGAGGCAGAATTAACACGATATCTAGATGACATCGCACTAGTATGGCTCTCACGACATCAGCAAGAATTTTTAATGCATCCCTTAACACTCGAGGAAATTCGTGAGGCCATTACCGCCTTGCCCAATGGGAAAGCGGCGGGCACAGACGGCCTGCCTGCTGAGTTCTATAAAGCATATATCGACCTTCTGGCTCCCTACCTTCTGGAGATGTATATGGAGGCCTACGAGACCCGTAGTTTACCTCCCACTTTACGGGAAGCACTTGTAATAACTTTGTTAAAACCCGACAAAGCTCCAGATCGGTGCGAGTCCTATAGACCTTTATCTTTGATAAATACTGACGTGAAAATATTGGCGAAAGTACTGGCGAATAGGCTGAAACTCCTTCTTCCAGTGATGGTGCTCCCTGATCAGTCAGGGTTTATTCCTACCCGCTCCACGTCCCATAATTTACGCACAATATTTGCGGTCTTGCATGTCCTCGCACCTACCCTCCCGGCAGTGGCGGTACTACTCGACGCCGCCAAGGCCTTTGACTCCATCTCCTGGTCATATATGTTTGCTATTTTGCATCGCATGGGTGTGCCTTTCATTTTCACAAATTGGATTAAATTACTTTATACGAACCCAGTGGCGCGTGTGAGAGTCAATGGTCAACTGTCGGATGTTTTCCCGATACAGAGAGGCACGCGGCAAGGGTGTCCGCTGTCGCCTTTGTTGTTTGCGTTGGTGCTTGAACCATTAGCATGCATTCTACGACAGCGCCATGCGCAGGCAGCACTGCGATTCTATCAACGACCCTTGGCAGTCTCTCTGTACGCCGATGATATGGTGTTATACGTGCGGGATCCTAATACACACTTAGCGCAACTCATTAGGGAGTATATCCGGTTCGAATGGTTTTCTGGCCTTGGGATAAACTGGTCAAAATCCGTCATCCTGCCCCTTATGGATAGCACACCCCGGGTGACCTTGGACTACCCGCTGGCTTGGTACACAGACTCCGTGAAATACCTGGGAGTGTGGCTCCATCGGGACAAACAAGTGGTGATCCAATCCAATTTTGGTAGCGCTATTTCGCGCCTTGAAGAACAAATAACCCGCTGGATAAAGTTACCATTGTCATTTGCGGATAGGATAGCACTAATGAAGATGGTGGTCCTTCCGCGATTTTTATATTTATTCCTGAACATCCCTGTACACTTAACATGCCACTTCTTTGACACACTTCGGGCTTTATTAGTCACACTTGCATGGGGCGGGAAAAAACCAAGACTCAAATGGGAAACACTGACACTGCCTTATGAACAGGGGGGCTTCACAGCACCTGACTTCCATTTATATTATCTATGTGCAACGGCCCATTATGCATATTACTGGCAACAGGAACCAGCCTACATTCCCCATGTAGCGGTGGAAGCAGGAGCCGTACACCCGATACCGTTGAAGGCCATGATAGTTAACAAGCATACTGTCTTTGAGAAAGGGGAAATAGACACAGTGCACGTTACCACTAGAGCAGGGCAAGAGCTCGGTAGGCGCGCGCAAAAGCTACCGCTTTATGCACCAAACATGCCGCTACTTCACCACACTGATCTCTCGGTCACCAGCGAGCCAGGTGCACTGAAAACACTCAAGGAAATGGGCATGTCCACCATGGGAGACGTATTTTCAGGGGGCAAATTTGTAGAGGCACGAACTAAACTCACTGATGAGCCTAATATTGCAATGCGAACGTTCGTGTTCACACGATTGCGATCTGCTATACGTGCGCTGTACCCTCACTTTCCGACAGAACCCCCCACATTAGAGGCGCTGCAACTCCTCTATACTACGCCTTCATGTACAAGACTGGTTGCGCGCCTATATCATGCTTCACAGAAGGAAGAGGTTACTGCAGGGACGATGGCAAGGGACAAATGGAATGCAGTCCTCCCTGATCCTCTCTCGGAAGAGGACTGGATTAGCTGCTGCCAATTGACGGGAAAACTCACAGCGAATTGGAATTTAAGACTAGTGCATTTTAAGTATCTACATCAAATGTACTACACACCATCCCAACTTTACAAATATGGCCTGCGAGACACAGCCGATTGCACACGATGCGGTTCCGCCGACGCTGACTTTCACCATTTAGCCTGGGCCTGTCCAAGGATTTTCTCTTTCTGGGACTCTGTCACGCACACCCTCCAATTGATGGTAGGTCTACCCATATCCTGTACCCCCCAATTATGTTTACTGGGGAAGGTCAATGATATTAAAGCCTCTCACAGGAAGTTAGTAGCAGTAGCGTTACTGATTGCTAAACGTAGAGTTTCGATCTGCTGGGGTGGTAGGCGGGCGCCAACAACTGAACAATGGTTACAAGACTTGGTATATTGTCGTGATCAATTCACATGTTATGCTGAGGAATTGCCTAGCTCCTCCAAGCCCCGCGATATCTGGGGCCCACTCACTACATATCTACTGACTGTAAAAGATCATTGATTGCCCATGTAACTGTTGAAATGCACGCCTTTGATGCCACGATTGATTGTGGGTTTGCTTACTGTCATACTATTGTTTATCTACAAAGTCATCTATTTTATGGTCATTATATCCTGCTTTTCACTTGTAAGAACTTGTGTGTCCAATCAACTGCTACAGCTTAATTGATTGTATATGTTTTTCTTTCTTATCAAAATGCAAAAATAAACCCAAAAAAAAAAAACCTTAAAAAAAACAAAAGAACTTGAATACCTGGGGGTGATTGAAACATGCACCTCTTCAATGAACAATCCTTTGTTTCCTGTCTCCAAACCAGACAATACCTATCGTCTAGTTTTGGATTACAGACACTTAAATACTTGTTCTAAAACATTTGCAGTGCATAATGCACATAGTACAGCATTAATGAATAACATTGTGCGTAAAAAATACAAAAGCACATTAGACATCTCAAATGGTTTCTTTTGTCAAAACATAGCACCTGGAAGCAGGTACTTAACAGCTTTCTCAATAATGGGGACCCAGCGTCAATTTTGTCGACTCCCACAAGGGTTCAAGTACAGCCCGGGGTTCTTCTCAGCGAGGGTAACAGAGTTACTACAAATTTATGACAATGAGGCATTGTCCTATGTCGATGACATCTATCTGACAGACGATGACCTGGACAAACACTTGAACAGGGTGAGCACCATTATACTGGGCTTCGCCTCTGAGGGCTACAATTTCAACTTTAAAAAGTCCAGAATTGCCCATCTCAATGTCCTGTTACTAAGATATGAGCTTTCAAGTGAAGGCAAGAGCTTGGCAGCTAACTTTTTAGAAAGGTGTGCGCTGCTCCAACCTCCAAAGACGCTGAAAAATTTACAATCCATCCTGGGTTTCCTAAATTTTGGAAGAACTTACATTCTAAATTACGCAGAAAGGGTTAAACCTCTCTACGCATTAATCAAACCTGATTTTTCAATCAAAATTTGGACACAAGAACACACAGAAATCTTGCGTTCACTCCAAGCTAACATGTTAGCAACAAATCACTTACAAACACGCGTAAGTCAACGCAACTTAGTGATTCGAATAATTTCGGGTCAATGCGGATTCACCTACTTAACATTTAACGAGGGTGAAAAAGTACCAATTGCATACAAATCACACTTGTATACACAAGCAGAAATGCGCTTCACTTCAACAGAAAAAATTCTGACAGCAGTTCAAACCGCTGTAGCAAAAGAAAGAGCTCTAGCCCAAGGGAAACGCATTGTTGTCGTAACCCCTGTACCGGCCTTAGAGGCGGTCACAAAAGCAAGCATTCCAAATGCTAAAGCATTACATCCAAGATGGATACAATGGGTTAATTCTCTTGCTGCAACAGATGTTGAATATGTTTTTGATCCCGATTTAAAAACACAAGCGTTCCTGCAATATGAACATGAATGTCCTCTGCCTACTGAGATTCTGCCTCTCGATCAGTACGAATTCATAATTTACACTGACGGATCCGCACAACCCGCAACAGGGAGTAAGCAAGCTTACAGTGCAGCGTGTGCAATCGTTAAAGGTCGCATGCGCGATGGCAACTTCAGACCTATGGTCACAAAAACCCAGCCTCTAGGAGATTGCACAGCTCAGCGAGCTGAACTACAAGCATTCAAACTGGCACTTGAAAGTACAGATCGAGAATTCCCCACACTAATAGTGTGCGATTCTTTCTACTGTGTGCAGTCGTATAATGAATATATACAAACTTGGCGTGAAAACGGGTTCAAAGATGCAAAAGGTGGCACAATAAAGCATAAAACGCTTTGGGAACAAGTAGTTCAGTTAAAAAGCGAACTACCAAAGGCTCACGTGATCCATACACTGAGTCATCAACGTGATGGCGTTCACATTGCAGGGAATTCATTGGCTGACAAAGACGCAAAGGTGGCTGTTCAGACGGCTTCCGTAGCTGCGATCACTCGTTCAAAAACGAAAATAGACAGTGAGATAATGTTGGCTGTCAATGCTACGAGCAAAGGCAGTGGTGCAGCGTTACCAAAAAAGTTTCCACTCATATGTAATTGATGCGAACAGCGTTCCTTTTGCTCGAATCCCTGGAGTGGGGGATAGGGTAATTCCAAACATGGAACGTAGAGCAGCTTTGATTTATGAAACACATTTGGGGGAGGGTCTGTCACATCAAGGGATCTCTAAAACAATATTAACATTAAAAGAGATGTACTGGTGGCCTGGGATGAATACAGAAATACACATATTCATCAATAACTGCTTAGACTGTAAATTACAGCAAGAAAGCCACCAGACACCATGCTACGAATGTAGCTGCCCGGGACAGACACCATTGTTAGACAGCATTAGACTATCTATGCGCAGGCGTCCTCGTGTACAACTGCAATCCCACAAATACTAAGTCAAGGCTCCTATGGATATGGCCTCAGCGCTCGGCTGACGCTCGAACTGTTATAAAAGATTTGCGAGTCTTTATCGGCACATACGCAATAGGCACGCTACATTCTGACCAGGGCCCTGCGTTTAGCTCTCGGGCTTACAAAGACGCCATGGCCAGTCTGGGCGTTGCATTGCGGTACTCCTCTCCGTTTCATCCTGAGGGAAATTCTGTTGTGGAAAGGAAAAACCGGGACATAAAGCAGTCTATAACAGCTAGGGTATTAGGTTCGGGTGATGGGTGGGTCAGACATTTATATGGGGTCCAACGCTCATTAAACAACTTGCCAAGAAGTTCTCTAGGGGGGGTCACTCCATATGAGGTCCTATTTGGGACAAGAATGTGGGTGCCTGATCTGGAATGCAGTGGCACAGTGGTGGCAAATAAACCCTTTGATATCAAAGATCGTTTGGCTGTTTTACAGGACTTAAATGAAATAAGAACGAAACAAAGCAACGTATTCCTGCAGCCAACCACCACTGGGGAAAAACCGGCGGTCCCAGCAAGGCCTGTCTGGATTCCAAAAGCTGGGGATCTGGTCAGAGAAAAAATTGCGGACAAGAAGGAATTTGGACCATCTTACAGACAACCAGTACCTGTCCTAGCCATACACGGAACAAGAACAGTACTTCTGCCGTCCCTTGCTGGAAAAAAGGAGAAAAGATTTGTGTCCATCGACCTCATCAAACCACAGTATGTGGCCAATACTAAATAGTAGGCCTCGTGGACTCCGACCTAGTAGCAGACACACTCCTCTCGCTACTATCCAAGAGGTTCAGACTGAAAGACTGATAACCATCGAGAATTCAGCAGTAACAGATGAAGGACTGAGCTACAATGCTATGGAACTCATCCCTCTTGAAACACAAGTAACAGTTCGTCCAAATACACCTGTCTACACCAATGTAACAAGTGATCAACTGGTCCCAGCGATTTCAACAAATCCTGATGCAATTCCAACAATTGACAGAACTGCTTCTGGCTACTTCATTAACTTTGATACGTGTTCTGAGGATCCGAGTGAGCCCAAGACGTCGCCAGCATCAAAAACTTTTAAACAGCAAGTACAAGACTTTTTACATTTTTTGATAAAGACTTATCTAGTTTCACCATGGATTGAACTTTGGGTTATTTCTGGAATATTTTTCTTCCTGCTTTGGCTAGCTTTGGTTATGACTATGAGCGTGCTTATAAATGGCAGATACATCCATTTGGACATTGAAAGAAAAGAAGTGAACTTACTTTTGAAACCTCA
Source organism: Calotriton arnoldi (assembly GCA_963921515.1). Lineage (NCBI taxonomy): Eukaryota > Metazoa > Chordata > Amphibia > Caudata > Salamandridae > Calotriton > Calotriton arnoldi. The sequence goes on from CAWUFW010001269.1 coordinate 1,997,245, forward strand.
CAAATCATCCCATCGTGAAACAAGAGACTTGTCTGCAGTGAACATCACAGCCGTTCCTATACAGGATGGTATAGTGTGGGACAAAACTGATTTCGATATCTTTGGCCCGACGGAACATTTGAACATTCCACATTTATTTAAGATTTCACTAAGTGATTTTGTTTCATCCAGTACGTATTATGATGATTGGGACTTTGAAACTGTAAATAATATAATGTTTGACCTAGAAAAATCTGCTGCATTTTCTAATAATGAATATTTAGAGGGTTCATCAGACTATGAACAGCTGTATTGCTATAACCACTATGGTCATCATTTTTTGCATAAATCTGCAACACCTAGAAATGTGTTTGTTTAACCAATGGGAGCATTGTCCTACACCACCAAAAGGTAGTTCAAAAACATTTGCTAAAAAGTTTCCATATTTTTCAGGATACAATACATCTGATCCAGAAACATTTTACTATAGAAATGTAAACAAAACAGGACTGAAAATTATGTTAACAAATACAAAACAGATTTACTCTGCAGCATTTATTACCCAACTGTCTAGACAGGGTTTCGACTTATGGAAAGACACAATAGACACAAAATCTGTCTGGGGTACTAAAGATTGGCAAGTGCAGGGGGTAGAAGCTTTATTTAGAGCCTGTATCGTCCCTCAACAAATAATGTTTTTGAATGACACGGTCCAACAAACGTCTTGCCTTGGGTTAGCCAAGATTAAAGACATGAAAAATCCTTCTGTACCGACACCTGCAAGTGATAACAATACACAGGCAGCGGTTACAGTTGACACCATACTAAAACTCAACAGAACAAATCCTGATTGGAGAAAATGGTTGATCTGGCCCACAGACACAAACAACTGTCAAGAGAGATTCCTGAATAAAACACAGGGGTTTCCTATTCATAGGCCAGACCCAAGATACGTCCAAAGACAGCATCCGGGGGTAGTAACAACATACAGTGTAGGAAAATTATGCCTCGATTGGCTGCAAAAATCTACACTTAAGGATGTGAAACAACACTTATCTTTACTTAAAGAAGACGCAGACCTTAGGGAATTCTTGTTTGGACCAAGAAAACCGCGCCAAAAATGTTTCGTATATGCCGGCATTTATGCTGCTTATAATGAAATATGGAAGGTTTCACAGGCAGAGGCCGCAGAAAGAATACGTGAACTTGATCGTATTAATTTAGAGAAAACTCTCTCTGTGGTCGACAATGGGTTAACAACTTCGTCCTCCAGAATGTATTCATTGGACAGTATTGTATCCTCTGCTATCGACATACTGGAACAAGATTTAGCCATGTTACAACAAGGCCAGTCTCAGTTACGTTCTATTATGTTATTAAGCTGGACGCTGCAATCTTTGCGTGCGGGCTATGTGCCTTGGCGTTTTATCAACACGTCGGCTCTGTTTGCAGAATACAATCTAACTGATAAACAGATCGAATTGGCACAAAGGGGAGCAAAGTATACAGTACTGAGCATTGAAAAACTTGAAAAGTTACCATTCACAGTGGCAGAAAAACCAGCTACAGAATGGCTTATTCATGGCAAAATTAGTCTACCTGTGACTACTTTCCAGTTTCAGTATTGCCTTAAACAGATGCAAGCAGGCAAATATGAAAGGTTGGGTAAAGAATACATTAAGACATCCTGGAATTTACCTTACACCTATAGATGTTGGAGTGGGGATCGTGAAGTGTTTCTAAGCGGTACACACTGTGAAAATGCACTGAGCGGTTCACTAATTTGTCAGGACATTTCTTTACACGGGGCTTGTAATGGTTCTGTGGCAAACTTGTCCTGCCACCAGCAGGGTACACCAGCTGCTGTGATTAATCCAACGTTTGGACAACTTTCTAATGGGAGTTACCTCATGTTGAATGATCAGAGTTGCTGTGGCATGTTGCCAGGCATCCCATATCTAGTAACGGTCAACTCCAGGGGCACTTGCTGTATGCAAGTATTGTTTGCCCCAATAGACACAGTCAGGGAGTTGCCTCTATGGCCTTCGTTGAATATCTCTTTTATACGATTTGATACTTTAAGCAGAATGAAAGCCATGCTTATACAACATTCAGTGCCTTTGACCTCGGCAAAAGAAACCTATGATCTACAAGTTGCAAGGACTTCGGCTGAGATACAAGCTTTAATTCGTACAAACTGCCCTATACATTTCGTAGAAATGATAGGACGTATCTTTAACATGTCAGATACAAGCGGAATTGTACATGTATTTAAGACCATCTGTTCCAGACTATTAGCACCTTTCCAGGCTGTCCTCGGAATCATCCCAAACTTCGCACATTCGGTGTTTGGTGGTAATTCTAGCACTTGTTGCAGGAATTCTGTTTCTATTCCTCCTACTACGCTATGGCAAGCCTCTTCGCCAACATCACTCCGAGCGATATGGAGAGAGCCCTCCTTGAACGGAAATGCCGTGAGCGAATAGTACAGCTTTTGGGCATGCCTCGTCTACGGGAACTTAATACAACGTGGTTCCTGTCATTCAGACCAATCTGGCAAGATTGCATCTTACCTGTTCTACGCTGCCTGTTTTGCGGTGAAGAATGCGTGCTAGACACCTGTCTAACACTCCCATCAGTCATGCCAATGGATATCGATACTCTGCTGGACCCGATAACGGCCCATGCTGTGTGTTGTCCCCAGCGGCTTCCAATCCTGATGGCGGCATTCATTGAGATCTCACAGACGCTTCCGGCTGCTGCTGAGGTACGAGATGGATCAACGGGCACACAGGTAACAACGGACGCGAACATTGCATCTTCTGCTGAAGGCGATGTTTCTCATCTCTGTGCAATTCACCTTCTGAACGAGGTGTTCCAAATGTCACCGACTTCGGTGGATGATATTTTGGCTACGGACATAGATGATCTTATGTTTACGCCAGACCCATACACTGACTTTGATTCGGCTCACAGTGTACCAGGGCAACAATGAAAATTGGCCTTGATATTTTCAAACTTGGAACTTTTCCCAGAATTGAACTTTTTCTTTTTAAAATTTTTGAAATGACATGGCAAATGAACAATCTGTTTACAGTAGAACTAGTCTTATAAAACGGACTTCTTTGAATACTCCCAGGGACACATTGTCACCTTACTTGTCTAAAATTTCATTTTACTTCCATGATATGCAATGGCTTTGATTTTAAGAGCTTATCGACCATTTCATCATATGTATATATTACTGTTTCATTCTCGTTGCATTTTACTTCCGTTGCATGCTTAGAATGAAATCAATGCTTTAAATGTACAGTACCTATTGCATTTCAATAAGTTTTGAGCTTCTTTTAAAATGCTTTTAGAAATGTTTTTAGCAATATGTGGTACTCAATTTTATGTTTAGCATTTAAAATGTTTAGCATTTAGTATCATCGTTCACTCGAAGATGGAGTGGGTGTTGTATTCCGCTTTAGGGGTCCCTATATAGGTTTTCCTGAATCATGTCCTTATATAGGCACAATTCGCCTTGCCCTTATATAGGCATAGAATCCCTGTCCTTATTTAGGCATTAACCGTGCACTCCAAATACAGGCATGGTCACCGACATCCGTCCACCCTAACGTCACAACGAGTTCTTAGAAACCAGACCCTTAAGCTTCGGGAGTTCCCCTAGCACAGGACTATTGATTTCTCCAAGAACTCATCTATTATGCATGAACCGTTATACCTTAAGGGTTCATTCCTGACGTCTTCCTCTGTCCGACTTCACGTCAATGCTAACATTCCTCGACACCTACCAGGTATAAATATACCTTCCCTTGCCCAAGCAAGTTAGAGGAGACCTCGACTTCAGAGGAGCCTGTATCCCGGCCTGACGCACTGAGAAGACGCTGTCATTCCTGTACACAGACGAATCCAGCTTCCAGTGTTCTGACTCCCTTCGCGGGGTGTTAGAGTTCCAAGATCCGGCAGGAGATTCCCACCTCTCTCATTCTCAAGGTATGGAGCTGACTAGAACCTAGAGGGACTCTTGGCATACTAGACTTAACATACTCTTAGTATACCATACTAGAGAATACTCCACCTACTTCTACTCTTCCCTACATCTAGACTAGGTTAGGTACATTGGGGTAGAACTAGCTTAGAGACGCATCGTATGAGTACTCGCATTCTTAGCTCATGTTATTTATGTACGTGAATATATGCTAAAAGATGATGCTAGCGCAGTATAATTTATTTCTACTGCTTACGCTGTACATTATTTATCTTGCATACTGTCTTGTGATCATAACAGCACATATCTCTTACACGAGAAACAAGACTGTTCAATAAAACCCTTTTTTGAAACGCCCGTCTTTCCTTTCTGTGTAACTCTGCAGAGACTAAGCATGCACGATTGAATGAGTGAAACTGTTATCTATTGTTTCCACGATTCTGAGACATGTTCCGCTTCTAAAGGGAAACAAAGTTGTCATGTTTTTCGGTTGCCAGAAACTACTCCCTTCTTGTTCTCAAGGAGTTTCTAGTGGCCTCTGAGCTAGCTGGCACAGGTAATTAAGTTTAATATAATCGATAGGGACATACCGACCTTAGTCCTATGTCAAACCTATAGGTTATATTATTCCAATGCGCAGAGCCTATTAGGGAAATAGGAACTACACTACAGGGTAGTGGCCCGGATTGCCCTTCCTCACAGGCCCTGGATGGTGTCTCTGGGTGGTGCCCTGAGACTTGAAAGTGACACTGCTCCGGACTTTATTGGCAGTGGGGCCGGCGGGCACCTCACCTGAATTTCCTGGAGCTGAGGCGCACAGCGGGAAGACTGTACAGTGTCAGGACATCCGAGGGCCCCCTAGGGTGCAGTTGAGATGTCTTACAGCGGAGCTCCTGCTCCGTGATCAGCGCCTGCCTTTGACCTTCTGTGCAATGACTGCCACTCAACCTACCTGTGTTGCTATTGTGGGAGCCTAGCAGGGGTGAGTGTGTTAATGGATTGCCTGTTGGAGACTTGAACGCTACACTGCTGTGTGGAGAGAGGTCTACTGGTGGTGCCTTTGTTCCTGAAGTTTGTGCATCTGCACCGGTGGCAACTTGGTAGACACCACAATGCCAGCCTCCTCTACCCCTTTAAAAGAAGCGTCCTCTTTCCCCTCACATGCACGGAGCAACCGTGGTCAAGGCCTTGGATGCTACGGAAGACCTCTGGTAGGTCATGTACCGCCAGTTGGCTTCTTGGGCACGGTGTTGGGACCCTCGCTCTTGTTCCGGGTGGGCCCCTCTCTTGCGCTGCCTGTCAGGTCGCTGTGGGCCACCTGCTTGCTGGGATTCTTGCCCTACGTGAAGTGTGGCTTTCATGGGCCTTCTCTCGACATACTAAGACGGCGGGGAGAGGGGTGCATATCTCACACAACTGCCATGCCTAAGGAGTGTAGGGACCCACAATGGGGCGCTCCAGGAACGGATCTGAAAAACCATACCTGCCCCCTCGTTCCCGCTAAACTCCCTCCGAGAGCTCCCTGACCCAAACACCAGAGTACTATGTTTCCCCAGTGGCAGCGCCAACCCACATCGATAAGCTGGACGTCATCCTTCAAGAAATCTGTGAGTCACGAGTGGCGATTGAACTGCGCCTGGGGGTCATCACGACGGACATCAGCCTACTCAAAGATGATCAACACAAACAAACTGATAGAGTCAAACAGAATGAACTGGCTCTCTCCGTCTTATCCCCAGGCCAAGTGGATCACTCATCACAGCTCAACCACTTGCGCAACAGGTGGAACAGCTCCAGGACCATGAGGATGATGTAGAAGGGAAGGCACACAGAAATAATGTCTGCATTGTGGGAATTCAGGAGGGCACAGAGGGCCCCCATTCCACTCAATTTATTGAAGACGGGCTCTGGACCGTGGTGGTACCAACTGGGCTGTCAGAACTATTGGTTGTGGAGCGGGTGCACCGAGTCCCCTCCAGATGGCCTATACCTGGGGGCTCCGCCGATACCCATGGTGGCTAAAATTCTTAACTTTAAGGACCGAGATGCGGTACTTTGTGCTGCTCGAGAAAGGGCACTTATCCTCATTGAGAACGCCAGGGTCTCGCTGTTTCCAGACTATACAATCACCATCTTGCTTTCTTCCAGGCGTTCAAAAAACACTTACGCATGGCTGGCCTTCAGTATGAACTACAGTTCCCGTCCAGGCTCAAGGTGATCCACGCCCAACAGACCATCTTCTTTGAAATGCCCGAAAAAGCATGGGACTGGCTGGAGCAGCATTTTCCAGATTTATAGATGGGCAGGCTTCCAAGACCCGGACCCACCAAGGCCGCAGCGAGGTCTGCGGAGGCCGTGCCAGAGGCATTGGATTGGACTGGATCCAGTGCAGCCCCCTCTATGCGGCAGGTTCTGGAGGGGCAGCAGGGGTCTAACAGATCGGCGACTACCCTAAGACAATCCAAGAAGCTCATTTGCTCTAGCTCATCACAGGGCAGTGCTTCGGATTCTGATTCGGCGGACAGTGTGGCACTGTTCCCCTAAATCTCTCCACAGATGACATATGACTTATTGGGGTGACGGTCATGAGTACTGCCTGTATGACTGTGTAATGTTTTAGTTTCTTTACAGGTTGCCGTCTACAGTCTCTCTTTATTGGGCTACCCTGCGTACTCCTGAATAGCATGATTGCAGTAACATTTCTGTGGTTCGCTGCAACTGTAACTTGACTTATTGATCCAAGAGATGGGAGGACCTCATATAGCACATAGTTTCCTCTTAGGGGACCGCCAGCAGTCCTATAGTATGGGATAGTCCTGAGTCCCTGTCAGCTGCATTCTCAGCCTGGCAATATGTTAATACGGTTTATGCTGGATCCCGGGACATGCTGTGGCTCCGTATGGGCCACTATGATTGAACTACCTTTGTTCTATATCCATATGACATCCCACTGGGTGTATTATCGCTGCCTCTTGAGGATAGGCACACAGTTTTCCTTGGTTGCTTCATTGTTGTTATGTGGTCGAACAACATTGTATAGCTGGACCGAGTATTGGGAGAAGTTATTTCAATGTTAGACTTAGTCACCTATTGTATGCCCTGGGGGTAAAGTGTGGTGTGCGGTGGAAACTGGTGCTCTCACAGAGGGGGAAATGCATTAAGGATTACGATACTTACTGTGATTAATGCTTATAACATCATCACATGGAATGTGAGAGGCCAAGGGACTGTGCACAAGAGACACAAGGTATTGGCACAATTACATAGGTGCTACACCTATATCGAATTTCTGCAGGAAACCAATCTCACAGCACCGGAGGCTCTGAAACTACGCAAAAAATGGAGGGGACAGTTATTTCACACATCCTATTCTGCATATGCGAGGGGGGCTGCTATATGGCTCAGGCCCAGGGTCCCGTTTACAGTTTTGGATACTAGAATTGAGAGCCAGGGTCGATATGTCATAGTGAGGGGCAAGCTGGATGGGGCTCCCATTGTGTTTGGATGTATCTATGTGCCCAACGTGGAGCAGGATGTATTCCTGGCGCGCTTGTCGACAGTATTAGCGGATTGGTCATTGTACCTGTGTGTGCTCAGAGGGGATTTTAATGCAGTTTTAGACATGACACTAGATCGTTCTCACCCCCTTTGCCTGGAACCGCCCCCATTTGGCAGGCAAAAGCATTGTGACAGTGCATAGATGGATGGGATCTTTCGGATGTATGGCGTAGCCACAATTTGGGTATGAGAGAATATTTCTTCTGTTCTTACCCTCATCAGTTACATTCGGGCCTTGACAGGTTTCTTTGCTCCTCGCACCCCCAGGCAGACGCCCCACATGGCACTTATTTGAGGAAAAACGGTTTACGACCACAGCCCATTGGAAATGGCACTGTCATGGGGCTGAGTTCCAGCCCTGATCCCCACCTGGCGCCTACAGCCCGCTCTGCTCGAGGATGCGTTATTCAGGGACACACTAACTACTTGCATTGACACTTATTTCTCAGAGAATCCAAGCACGCACTCCTCTCCACCAGTGGAGTGGGAAGCCTTTAAGGTGGTGATCAGGGGCACAGCTATTGGAGCAATGGTAGCAAGGTGGTGTGGGAACTAATGCAATTGGAGGACAAGCAGGGGTCACTGGAGGGGGCTGCGGCTAATGACACTGAGGCAGCCGATAGACTACAAGAAGCTAGAGTAACCCATGCTGAACTCCTTGAACGCTACCATGTCATAGACTAAAAGGCCTACATCTAAAGGACATATACGGATGCAGATAAATCAGGCACACTTCTGGCCCTTCTAATCTGACTTGATCCCTCACCCACACCCATTCTCTCAATAAATACACTGACCCATGGGATTGCCACGGCACAACTAAACATTAACGCGGCTTTCCGTGACTTTTACACACTACTGAACACTGTTCTGGCGCCTCTGGATCCGAGGAAAGTCGCCTTCTTTTGCGACACACGGCACTGCCAAGAGTACCAGCTGCTGATCAGGAGCCCACGGTACCTCTATTTCAGTAGGCGAGATACGAGGAGTGATTAAAGAGCTAGCCCGCAATAAAATGCCGGGGTCCGATGGCATCCCAGTCGAATTTTACACTACGTATGTCACATGATTAGTGCCTCAATTAGAAAATTATATAATGCCTCATTTGAGAACGAATCCCTCCCGCCTATCAATAGGGAGGCATTGGTGACCTCACTGCTGAAGCCTGGCAAGTAACCCACGGATCTTACTTCATAGAAAGCCCTGTCTTTATTAAATACTGAGTATAACATTTTAAGCAAAATACTAGCGCGCAGGCTACTCCTGCAGCTTCAGGGGTTATTACACACGGATCAATGTGGCTTCATTCCCCGACGTAGTACCTCCCTCAGTATCCGTAGTTTGTTCCGACAAATGGATACTGCTTTAGTGCAGTACCAGTTTGCTAGCTGTGTGTCCCTGGATATTCGCCAGGCTTTTGACACACTAGGTTGGAACTACATGATAGCAGCATTGACCAAATTCGGCGTCCCCTCAGCATATATTAGATGGGTGAAATTATTATATACAGCGCCCACGGCCAGTGCTCATACGGGGCCTTATATTTGTGATACATGCCAAATTTTGCAAGGGACACGACAGGGCTGCCCCTTTTCGACGTTCCTGTTCGTGCTCGCCATCGAGCCTATCGCACAACGACTCAGACAGGAGGCTGTTGACTGGAGGTTCCCCATCAGCCGCACGATCAAGTCCGTGTCCCTATATGCCGACGACATGATCCTATACCTTAAAAATCTCCAAGGGAGCCTGGCCAGGACAGCCCAGCTACTAACCGAATATGGGGCATTGTCAGGGTTGCAGGTAAACGCAGATAAGTCATGCGTGTTTTCCTTCACTGATACATACACAGACCCCACGCTGCCACTTGTGTCCCCCTCTATACAGGTGGCTACACATACGTTCCGGTATTTAGGGATCCAAATCTATAGAGAGATGCAGGACCTGCTCGAGGGCACCCTTGTCCACACGGTCACTCGCTGCGCTCCCAGATTGCGTTCTAGATTGCATTGCTCTCTATCCGTGACCGGCACCTGGTGCTAGCAAAGATGGTCATGCTACTGTGTCTGCTGTATCATTTTGTTAATCTACAGATGGTGGTGCCGGTGTGGGTATTCAGGCTGTTGTACTCGCCTGGAGAAAGGGGCGCTGTAGAGTGAGCCTTGTGAAGTTACAGTTACCGATTGATGGGGGTGACCTGGGAACCACTGATTTTAAAGCATACTGCCTGGCTGAGCAGTTGCAGTGGCTCTCTTACTGGATGGCTGGCCAGAATCTGATGGAGATCGGATATATATGGCGGAAAGGATCGGACAGGGTTATCTCTACCGACAAATTTCCCTGGGCGCAATGGTGATGCCGACGGGCTCCCTCCTATCATGCATAGCCTTGACATATTGGAAGATGGCAAGGAAGTACATGGGCTCCATGTTTCCATACGCACCAAATATACCCCTATGTGGCCTTCTACGTCCACTAACAACACGCATGCTGGGCCCTTTGGAGCAGGAGGGGTAGTGACAGAGGGCTACTTGTTCCAATGCTGCTAACTCTGTGATTTTGTGCACACACATGGGCTGATTGAAGACCTCTTTCTTACACACACAACTATTACTCAGTATGAGTGATGATATTGGGCACCCGCAGGGAGAGGATTAGAGACGCATGTACCACTTCAGGCGTTACACACTATGGGGCACAGCAGACACCTAGTACGCTGGCTCTACTGCAGGTTCCGATCCCATCTCCTGATATCACTCTCTTCCATAAGAGCTAAATGGGAAAAAAATCTATCCTGTGAACTTTCAGACAAGGATTGGGCTACTCTGTGAGCGTATCCCGCAAAAGTCTCTCATAACTTGAGATTTAAATTCATCCAATTCTCCATTCTACACAAAGCGTACCTAACTCCACATAGTCAGCCATATTTTTCTGTCTGCCTCTTCCACTTGTCCCCGCTGCGTTACAGCAGATGCCAATCTCATGCACATACTATGGTCATGCCCATCACTGTCTGCTTGTTGGGCAGAGATCTCCACAGCATTAACAGCTCTGACTGGCATCACATCATGGGATATCCCAGCATGCTGTCCATTAGGACTATATCCTAAACCAAGGAGCTCCAAAGTGGCATTACGCTTTATTGATTTGGCACTCTTACTGGTAAAGTGGCTAATAATCAGATGCTGGAAATCCCAGAGGGCTCCACAACTGATTCTATGGCGGAAGGAGGTCATACACTGGGGACAGGCAGAGAGTGAAGCAATACGGCGGGAGGAAAATAGAGGGTTGCGCAGAAGACCCATCTCACTCGGAATGGGACGCCCTTCTAGAAAGGTTCAAGCTACAAGACAAGGCCTCCGAAGAGGAGTAATATGCATGTTGCTGTAGCTATACATGCAATAGTTATCTTGCCCACACTAATGCCCTACCTACATCCTCTCACACTATTGGTCTAGGTGCGTATGGCACCTTTCTTTTACACACCACAGCCTGACACACTTATCGGCCCTACCTACGGAGCCCCAGTTATAGCCCTGTACTCCTCTATTACTATGCAGACATTGCAGCCGCATACCAGTGCTTCCACACAGGATTCTTGTTTTTGATCTATTGCACTAGGACTCTCAGATGGGTGACTTTGTCTAGTTGGTTGGGGGGAGGGAGGGTAGAGTTAGTACAGGATAATCCTGTGGCAGTGGTTTTCCTGAACATAAGCCTGCTAAATGCATATGTGATGTTTCTCATGTGTAATGACTTTTGTGTAATACATTGCCTATTGTGCTATTCTGAAAGGGATATCAGAGATGTGAATTCCTTAAATACAATAAAGTTTGTGTTAAAAAAAAATCTGTGTTCAACATTAGGGATCCAGAAAACAGTACAGTTGGGCACTCCAGGCAGGGATACAGGTCTTTACCACGCAGAGGACTTTTCTGTCCCAACAGCATTACTGCTTGGATTTGAAGCAGAAAGGGATAGCCATTCGTGCATTCTGAGCTGCTGGATTGTCTGGTCTGACCAATCCTTCAGGCCCAATACCTGGGAGGGGATACAGCTGTGGCATCTATTCAAATGCTGAGGAATCTGCAGATTGAAGAGACCTTTCAGCAGAATGTTACTTACCTTTGGTGAGGATCTTTGTGGTGGATACACTATCCCCCTCACCTATCCCGCCTTCCTCCCAGTTCTCAAGCATGTTCATAGGTATCTGGTAATTAATCACTTTATTATTTTAACACTGCATTATCTTGTTTGATCTAAGCTTTATTCACCTCTGTCTCTTAGGGCTTGGAATAAAAGGGACAAGGGACTGACCTCAGGGAACCGGTGTGCCACTATATGGCTCCAGTGACGTAACATCTGTGCTGCAACCAATGCCGAGATGGGGGCATCGCCACCTACTGGCGCAGGAAAGCTATTGGAAAGTTTCCAGATCCAGTCCACCTGGAGATACTGAAAAGGTGAGGAGTCTGCAGGTGGACAGAGTATCCTCCAATAAGATCGTTACTGAACGTGAGTAACTTTTTGTTCCCAGCGCAGCCTTTATACTGCGAGGCCAGTAAAATTACTAATAGATATGATTTCTCTTTGTATGCAGGAATCATGTTTCGATTTATCAATGCCAGTTTGTGCTCCATTAGTTTAAACAGAACACTCGTAATTGTTAATTGTTTTAACTGTATAAACGTTCCAATGGAATTCAGTGTAGTACACACAAAGTAAAATACCACATTGCAAAGCAGCATTTGTTAATTTAAATGTCCTCACCTCTTTTAAACACGTGTCCATACACACTCACAGATAGCCAGGCTCCTGACATGCGTAAGTAACCCAGGGGTCTTTGCTGAACATTACTGCAATGCCCTGCTGCTGGAGTCCCCAAAATATTTAACTGGGAGACTGCAGAGAATCCAGAATGTAGCGGCCAAGCTGGCCTTGATGAGACCTCGTCAGTCCTCCCCCTCTCAGGCCCTTGTGGACCTTCATTGGCTCCCAATTCTGCAGAGGGTTCACTTTAAATCCCTCTGTGTCGTGTTCAAGGCAAGGCACGGTTTAGGGCCAATACCGTTGCAGAGTAAATTTAGTTGGTATGCTCCCACTCGTTGTCTTAGGTCCTCCTCTGCCAATTGGGTGAAAGTGCCTAGGGTCAGAAGAGCTAAACTGGGGGGGCAAGCTTTCAGTGTTGCTGCTGCAAGGCTCTGGAACAGCCTACCCACGGAGTTGCAACAGATGACGGACTTTCTGCCGTTCAGAAAGAAAATAAAGACTTGGCTCTTTCCCAGAGTATAATGCCTTTCTGCCCTCTGCCACAGGTTTTTTCCGTCTCTCAGCGCCAGGATACCCGGCGGGTTGCAGTGCGCTCTATAAATACCCCTTACATTACATTACATTTACATTACATTCAAGGCACATGTACTTGATGCATTTTTCCATAGAAAATAAGGGTGTGAACCGAAGGCACTGGTTGGTTTCCAACTCTCTCTCGTTAGAGGAATAAATCATTTTTCACCACCGTAGAGCCATTCATTTACCTATTTTTTTAGTTGGTGTATCCCCTAGACAAAATGTGTGTCCCTTTTCTGATAGCTAATCCTTTAACACCGTTTAAATACCTTTGGACCATTTTGATTTTATGTGCGGCTAATGACATTCTAGGGAATGACAAGTCTTTCCTTTAGGTTACTAATAGATTGTATGGATTTGTTAACAAACAGCATAATTTAATATACAATGTATTTAAAATGTTCTATGACACAAAAGATCCATTTTGAAATTAGGATACAAAAAACATTAATAAAGGTTTTTGAGCAAGAATGACATTTAGAAAAATGTGTTTTATAAATTGATAAAGTGCACCAACGCTTCGCTCAACAGATGATTCCCAAGTTCTTTACTTATTTTTGCAAGAAGAAAAGCATTATTTGTGTGATCAGTATTAAGTGCCCAAGTACCTATTAAATCTCGCTAGCTAATATGATGGAGAGAATTTAGAAAAAAACAATGCAAGGCCAGTAACCATGTGTTTGGCCTTTTCTGTAGGTGCTCAGGCCAACATTGGCTGCTGGGTAGCCCTCTTGAGTAGCTGCTGATGCCTCAGAGTACTCCTGCATTGTTTGATTTTCACTCTCTAATAGTAGAGTGGTGAAGATGTTAAGACTTCCTGAAGAAAGTGAGGATTTCCATCTCTGTTCTAGTATGGCACAAGTTAACAACACCTTGTAAAGGTCACTGTCCTGTTAGAACAGCACCTTTAAAGAGTGTAGATCTTTATTTAAAACACCAACAGGAAGAACAGTTAGAAGTAGCAAGCACTAAAAAACACAGCAGGCCCTACCACTTTCTGGGAATGATGTATAACCGCAAATATATTTATGGCGCCTCTGTGGTAAGGTACTATAATGCAATTAACATTGGGGTCCATGGGGAGTTTAAACTATCAAACTCTCAGGAAATCACAGATTTCTAGTCTTTTAGATGGCTCGTGCTTGTCAGTGATTGGTGAACAATCCTGTGTGCTATAACCTGTCTGCCCTTAGTTCTAGATGCTCACTTGTAACATAACAATGCATGCCCACCATCCCACCACAAAACTCCTAACTGAAAGAAAACTGGGATTCCCTACCCCAAACGTTTATAGTGAACAAACTAGTCTCAAAGTTCCATTGACCGGTTGACTTGACTATCTAATATCCAGTGTTTGAACACAGGAGGCACCGGATACAGTTCAGGAGCTAATTGTGTGTGGCAGTGCTCACAGGACTTGTGCACCCACTTTCAAACTACTAAAGCTTAGCCGAGCTCGACATACCAGCACCCATCATTAATTACCCAGGTTCAGACCCTGTCCAGCTCACCCTACATACACACAGATGTCATACAAACTATCCCACACGAATCAACACTGGCAACAAGGAGACATCGATATTTAGGAAGTCAATTCAGTTGGGGTATTGGCTTGCACATTTTAAAACAGTAAAATATTTACTATGGTTTATTTATTTTCTAATATCCATAACTCTGTCAAAGTATGACTTTTTCTTAAGTAGGCACACTCAAGAAACTGCTTTTTTTTTAATGAAATTAGTCATTTACTATAAACCTAAATTTAAAATTGCTATTAAGGGTAATAGCTGTTTCTAGTTAAAGACAAGAGAAACCAGGCCCAAAAAATAATGATTTTACAGCACTGAACCGTAACTTTTAAACATTACACTATATAGGTAGAAAGACATGCAAGTTGCTGATTTCAATTTTTTTTTAGAATTTGGTAACCAGGTACAAAACGATTATACAGGGCGCTCTTGCAGTAAGTCTTGGGATAATCAGTCTAACAATATTAAGGTATGTGCTACTAGGATGGGAGGGTCGGTTACCAATTCAACCCCAAATAGTCCCTTCAAAGAAGAGAGCACAAGACAGCAAAAAAGTCCCTATTCCGAGCACTCAAAGAGTAAGGTGATAACGAGTTCGTTCCAGTCCACTTTTAATTCAAAGTGCAAGTTCAGGATCAATGTTCCTTCTCACAGCCAAATATCCACATGAGACAATCCATAAGACAGATGTTGATATCTTCAATAATACATCTTCATACAGCCAAACAGCCTCATTTGAGGCTCATTTGAGGTTCAACACACTGTGTAATGTGATGAACGTGAAATTGCTTATTTATTTTACATCTTTTTACTGTGGTATGACGTAATTCTGATTTTAAATCCTACGAGTATAATGATATCTTGCTTGTTACAAGGATTGGCCGGGTTGGCCCCAAAGAAAAACATCTAAATTGGGATTGTGTTGTAATTAATTGTAAATACACCCGACTAGCCCAACGACTAATACAATCCGCTGCTAACAAGAATTTGCTAGGAGGTGCCATGAATGTTGTTCCGCTAGGCTACTTTTATCAACATTTACAACCTGTGAGGAGGTGGGGGTGGAGGCCTCTGGAATCTAGATCCTTTGAGCTACTTGGCCCATATGTCACCACTTTTAACCGCTTCCTCCCTCTGTCTGACCTGTCATTATGTTGATTGACGCCCCAATCCTATTGTGGTTTCCTCCGACTTCAGTGAAGCTGAGTCTGTGTTGCAGGGGTCCGATTTACCCCACATCATTGCTAACAGTAGCTGTGCGGCAGACCTTACAACACATCCTAGTTCCCACTCTACCGAAGTTATTCCCTTAGGATTTAATGGGGTTACTTTGGTCCCTAGTGTAGCAGATTCTAATTTCCAGAGGGGCGACACTGGCACTAGCTTCCCTGTGGTAGTAAACCCAACCAATTTTAGTACTTTCCTTGTTGTAGGTTCCTCTGCACCCCCTACTAGGCTTCTATTGTGGAATGTTGCAGGGCTAGCCTCCAAATTGCCAAACGAAGAATGGTGTAAGTTTGTCAGCAAATTTGACACGTCTCTTTCAAGAGACTGGAGCCATAACCCCCATGTTTCATTCCGGCTACGCATTTTTTTTTTAAGCCTGCTGCCTATAAGGGGGTGGGGTGGGCTCACCATCTGGGTCAAAAACACTCTACCCTGCACCTTAGCTGTTGTTGAGGTGGGTTCGCCGGACATTCTATGTGTCAGCATGCAATTTCCAGCAAAAGCAGTGTTTTATGTCTATAATTTATATCAAAGGCCATGGGGGTAGAGGGTCTGAATCTATTATAATAGATGTTTTGAATACACACTTGGCAGCCCTTACCCCTGATGTGTACAAATGTGTTGCTGGTGATTTTAACTGTCAATTGCGAGCCCTGAGTGTTAATACTGATGGGGATCCAGTGTATGAGGAAGATCAAGGCTGGTCAGTTACCCAATTAACTCTTCCTATCATCCGGAGGTGGTCTGCTATTGTAATTCCGCTCAATGCACTCACATTAAATCATAGCCTTCGAGCCTGTAATGGGAACCCCCGCCAATAAAGAAGGGACACGTATATTTAATCGCCCAAACCACACCACCCTTATCGATTACATACTGTTAGATCTTAGACTCTGGCCCACATTGGTGGACATGTGTATAGCTCCACGACAGGATAGCTATCATCATGCCTTAGACCTGCAGATGAGTTCACTGGTGACTGCTCTGGCCAGCAATTCTACTGAACCCTTGGACAGGTTGCTCAGCCTTTCTAGTAACGGACGTAGACTCAAATGGTGCTCAGTCATGGGCTCCCCGGTTGTAATGAAGGAGGTTTATGGCATAGTGGCAGCAGGGTTTGAGGCTCTGCAAGTCTTGGTTCAGTCCCAGGCCGATGCGATTACGGCAGAGACTATTTCTTCTGACCACGATGCCATGTTTATAAAACTGAGAGATCTTCTTTGTGGAATCAAAATCTAACAAGAAGCCAAAGTCTCCCAAAATATGGTTTAATAAGTCAGGCAGGGAAGCTAGATGGATTCTCTCTAAAGCCATCCAGGGCCAGGATAGGACATCGATACCAGAAGCTAGGCAAGCTTATAAGGCCACCATAGCCTGTGCAAAGAAAGATTGGGACATCGTCAGCTGGACCTCTATGCTGCATGCCATTAAGGAAGGAGACCATTGTTCCTTTTGGCACATATTTGCTAAGGGAAGTCTGGATAATTATTCCTTTATGGAAAATAACATCATGGCTGCAGACTGGGTCGCCCACTTTTCCGAGCTCTATTCTCCCCTCACCGTATTACCTGAGAACTCATCATATGATTCTGGTCTAGTGGGTGCTGTGTCAGTTTTTTCCCTGTGTGATTTCTCTGACCACGATAACAACCCTATAACTCTTCTTGAGGTCAAGACTGCTTTGGACTGGATTATTCCAAATAAAGCCCCAGGTCTTGATAAGGTTCCAGGAGACTTATTTTGGCTGAAAAGGGCATTTGGTGTCCGTACTTGGTTATATTCTTTAATGCTGTTCTGAAAGGTGCTCCAATGCCTTCCACCTGGGCAGGGGCTGAGAATTCCGATTTTTAAAAAAGGGTTCCTGCTCTCTCCCTGCTAACTACAGGCCCATCAGCCTCATTGACAGTACGCAGAAAATCTTTAGTAGAATCATCTTGGCTAGGCTGCGTGAGGGGGTCACTGATGCTGCGTTACTGACTCCCTTACAAGCTGGCTTTAGAGAAGGTGTTGGTACAATCGATCAAGTTTTTCGTCTTCAGTTGCTGCATTGGAAGTATGTATTACTCAGGGGTTGCCCACTAAACGTGACATTTGTTGACCTCCGGTCAGCTTTTGACCTTGTCTCTAGGGATGTTCTTTGGAAGGTTCTGGGTGATATGGGTATCCCCAAGTATCTGTTGCTGGTCTTGATCAGGTTACACTCTGGCAACTTTGCACAAGTGCGTTGCGGGACCCAGGGCAAACACACGGATGCTATCCTGGTCAACCGGGGCGTCAGACAGTGATGTGTTCTGGCCCCAACCTTATTTCTGCTCTTTATAAACGGGCTGGTGGCGTACTTGGCCAACGGCGAGAATGATGCAGCAATTCTTGGAGGTGTTAAGATACCGGCCTACTGTTTGCGGACGACACCCTCCTGTTTTCTAGATCTCCGATGGGCCTTCAAAAGCTTCTGGCTCAGTTCGGGTGCTTCTGCAAGCAGAGGGGGTTGGAGGTTAACATCAGCAAGACCAAGTACATGGTCCTTAACCCTTGTCCAACTTCCAGGGCCAACCCTGATCTGCATGGAGCCCAGCTGGAGCGAGTTCCAATATTTGATTACTTGGGGGTCACACTGACCGAACATTTTGATTGGTCGCTGCATATTGTAAAATGTAAGTTGAAGCTCGAACAGTACTCAGGTGGAATTATTAGGCCTCTCCGGGGCTCCCAATTCCGTCCTACTTCCCCAGCTTTACAAATTTACAATATTCAAGTTGTGGCGGCTGTATCATATCGTGCGGAACCTTGGGGCCACAAAGATTGTAGCTTGCTGGATAAAGTTGAGAACCGCTTTATGCGTTCATTAACTGACCTTCCCGTTAGCACCCCGCTCATTCCTCTGCGCCTAGACTTGAGACTGAGAGCACTTAGTTCAAAAATAGGGCTTAGACCGTTGTTGTATTGGCGCAGAATTATGGTGACACCGGAGCTATTAGCCTGTCGGCAGGGCCTAGAGGAGGTCCTCAGATTACCTGGTGCCCTAAAAATACCATGGGTCAGGTACATTCAACAATCCTTTACCCAACTAGGCTGTGCGAATCATTGGACCACTCCAACAGACCTCAGCGGCAGGGGCGTAACACAGGCCCCCGCATCCCCCGCGGTGCGGGGGCCCCCGAGCTGCAGGGGGCCCCCTCAGCACAGTACTCAGGCCTGAGCGCTCCAGATTAAATCCGGAGCGGGGGCCCCTCCGTGTACATTGCAGGGGGGCCCCTTAAACTTTCGTTACGCCACTGATCAGCGGGGTCACTAAGGCTGCCATTAAGAGCTTGCACTGGCAGCATAAGACAACTTACTTACATTGGGCAAGAGGGAATAGGCTCTTTAGGTACTGTATTCCTTGAATTTAAAGTAGATTTTAAACTGGAACCCTTTTTTGATGAGGTTGAGCCCCTATCAGCTAAAACATTATATTTGAAATTTCGTTATGGGACCCTTCCTCTGTGTTCTTTTACTTCTAAATGGTGGCGAGTTTCCAGGAACCTGCCTTCTTTGTGCTGGATCCAATGAAACCATTGAACAGGTTCTGCTCTTTTGCCCAGCTTACAGGGCATATCGGGGGAAATGGATACTGGGCGAGAGAAAAAAATATTTTGATGCCAACCCAGTATGGCTTTCAAAAGGGTAGAGGCACTATTGATCAATGCCTGAACCTAAGCTTGACCATCGGCAAGTATACCGTAGCAAAGGGAGGGCACACTTACATGGCTTTTATGGACTTAACTGCAGCTTTCGACTGTGTAAGCCATGTGAAGTTATGGTCCATAATGTTGGAGATGGGCATTGATCCCCAGTTGATCAATCTAATTCGCGAAATGTACTCACAGGCAACGGCGTGTGTCCATTATGGAAGGGATGGTGAATGCAAGAGACCCTTTAAAATCCTGAGAGGAGTCAGACAAGGCTGTGTCCTTGCCCCATGTTTGTTTTCGCTATACACAAATGGAGTAGAAGCCGCCCTAACAGGATCTGCGGTAGATTTTCCATCCTTCCCTCCAGCACTACTTCCGAACCTGGCCTATGCGGATGATGCAGTCCTAATAGCCAGGACGGGAGTAGCGCTTCAACGCCTAATAAACGCCTACGTGGGTTACATGTCATCCCTGGACTTAAAGGTTAATGAGTCTAAATCTTTTGTCATGGTGTCAGGAGCGCTCACTCCTAAAAGGATTCCATCTTTTCACATTGGGACAAGGAAATTAGTAGTAGTGGAGACTTTCTCCTACTTAGGAGTTTTATTTGATAGTAAACAATGTTGGTTGCACATGGTGGGTTGTAGGGCACTAACAATGGAAAGAACTTTGGTTGCAATTTCTAGTTTCATTAAGGAACTTGGAATCAAGCTTATAGCGACAATAAAAAAGATTTATAATGCAAAAACGATTTCGGCCACAACATATAGGGCAGGGCTGTGGGGAATGGCTTCAGTAGATTCCCTCCAGAAGATAGAGGACGGCTTTTTAAAGAGGATCGCCTCTCTTCCTGTCTCGTTTTCTAATTATGTCTGCCACCTGGAATTGGGTTTACCTTATATAACAGACATAGTGAGACTTGCCCCGATCATGCTGTGGCACTCAATTTGGAAAAGAAACACAGTGGATCTTAACCAGGCTATAATACAAAATTATTTATTATTAGACAAGGCTCAAAAAATTGCTTGGTTACAATATGTCAATTCAACGTTGCAGTCGGTAGGCGTACCAGAACTGTTTACAAACCCGAGTTCTTGTACCAAATTCCCTAAAAAGAAACTTAAGGCATTAAGTTAAAGTTTAAGTTTAAGTTTATTTATGATTTTGGAACTCCAAAGAGATCCACACAAATTAACAGGCCAACAACATATAAATACAAAATTTTTATAAAACAAGGTTTCTACGATCATTATAAAACATCAGATAAAACCAGAATTGATAATTATAGCCTTCATATAAATGTATATTAGTACATATTTAAAAAACACTTAAAAGTTAAAAATCCTATGACAAAACATTTCATTTGGTGGTTCATAGATAGAATCTATTAGTGCAGAGGCCGAAAGGATTGATAATTGTAGACAAATTGGTCTCATCCATTTACGCCGATACAATAATAGAGCGGGGCAGATAAATAGCACATGATTAACATCCTGGATAGAATTATTACACAGATTACAAATTGGAGAAGAACCATACCATTTAGATAGTACATTGTTTAAAGGGAGCATACCCTGCCTCAATAATAGCCAAAGCGGCGCACTCCATGGGGCAGGTTCCAAGAGATATAAGCCTGTGCTTTTTTATCACACAGGAATCTATGGCCGGGTGGGTACCTCTCTTTAAAATACGAACTTCCTTATCCCTGGTGAAACTTAATTTCCAAGTGGCCTGCTTCAAAATGGCCCGTAATTGATATGGCGATAGGGTAAAAAGTAGGGATTCGTCCAGTTGTAGCAAATAAACTGCAATTCTAAAATTTTTAACAATTAATGACTGCTCCTTTAAACTTGCTAATATTTCTTTTTGGATTAAAAATCTTAGTGTGCCAGGATCACCCTTTACCAGACTTGTAACCCACCGCACTATCCCTGCAAGACCCTGTACCCAACTACTTCTTAAACCAAACTCTAACCTTAGTGCAGCCACAGGGCAAGCAGAGCTGACTGAGGCTAGGCTCCTCAAAATTTTGCCTTCTGTTGTATTTAAAAAAGACCATTTTTCTATATCAAGTAATTCAATACCATACAGCAGGGAAGCAGGAATTTTTGCACGAAATACCTCTAATAAAAGTGCAAAATGTCTTTTCCAGTGGATCTATATAGGGAGCCCAAGCTTTTCCCCTGTGTAGTAGCTTTATAGATGTTATTTTCTATATGGGCTTTGTCACTTAGGTTACCACACACCGTTTTTCCCAAGAAAATGTAAGATTTTACAAGTTCCAATTTTTGTCCACCTACAGACCAAACAAAATTCCCATACTGGAGCTTTTGTCTTCCATGCATGCACATTATTTTACTTTTAGATACATTAATCTTTAAATAGTTAGCCTCTGCAAATTTATATAGTGCCTGCAGACGACTATTTAATCCCTTAGGTGTTAAATCCAAGATTAAAATGTCGTCGGCATAAAGTAAACAAGCGATCGGTTTTCCCCCTAGTAATGGGGCGATGCCCTCACTTTGCGCCAGAGCGTGAGGAAGGTCAGATATATATAGGGAGAAAAGTAGAGGAGCTAATAAACATCCTTGTTTTAAACCATTTGCAGTAAGGATAGTTTGGGAGAGACCTTTTTCCCCTCCCATTAAAACTCTACACCAAGTGTCTGTATGAAGTGCACGAACTAGCTCCAAGAGGATGGCCGGCATACCCAGATCCGACAGTTTTCTCCACAGCAAGAGCCGATCTACTTTATCGAATGCTGTGGAGAAGTCTATAAAGGCTGTGTACACTCTTCCTCCTCTAACTTTAACATATTTTTCGTTTATTACCTGTAGTGCAGTTAGATTATCAATAGTTCCATGTTTTGTCCTAAACCCGGTTTGTTCAAATGGTAAAAAAAATTCCACATCCACCCAATCATTAATTTGAATCAAGAGGCATTTAGCAAAAACTTTACCCACTGCGTCAAGAAGTGCGATTTGACGGTAATTGTGTGGGGCATCTCGATCTCCTTTCTTAAACAGGGGGACTAATATACTCCCCTTCCTAGAGAGGGGAACCATTTTATTTGCGTAGCAATAATTAAACACCGGATAAAGAATTTTGCTCCACAGTGAACTATTTTGTTTTAAAACTGTGATTGGTAATTCATCGGGACCCATCGCTCCGGAGGATCGCATCCCCTTGATCGCCATTTCAATTTCTTTTTCAGATGGCGATCCATACGATGAGGAGTCTTCCTTTGATGCGATATAGTTAATTGCCATTGCATTATCTGCATATAAGTCCCGAATGAAGCCAACCCATTTATGTTCCTCAATGGCAACGGGAGTGGTCGAGATCTGGCTCCACATCCTTCTCCAATAAAAGACCAAAACGTTCTTACTTGGCCTTTATACGCTGCTTCTCTCAGTTTAACCCAGATGTTATCTTCCCTCTCTTTTCTTAACTTAACCCTTACCCTAGTCCTCCTCCTTTTTAATAGCAATATTCTATGATATCTTTCCAAGGAGTAATTCAAGTACTGTTCTCTAATTTATTTATTTATTTCAAGATTTAAAGGCTGGAGGGATCTTGGGACTACTTTAGTACTTTTTCTTTGATTTGACCTCTTCGCAATTTCTATCGCTTTGATCATAAATGCATTAAAACTGGCAATTTCTATTCCATTCCAGCTAGACAAGTTCTCTACAGTGGCCTCTAAAACACTGTCCAGGCCCAAGATGGCTTTGTTATCCCAGTGACATCTCCCTGTTTTCTTAGTGAAACTAACAGATTCACCGTTTAGTGCCAATGGATCGTTCGAAAATAAATTTACATTTACGGTAAGAGTTAATACTTTATGGTCACTATAGAGAGAGTTACAGACCTTTAAATCTTTTAATAAGAAGAAGGAGGTACTTCCCACTACCACATAGTCTAAAATAGATTCTCCACTATAAGTTTTACAAGTAAAGGTAGCCGGTACATCCGAAGGCAATCTTCCATTTACTATAATGCCATCAACCTTCGTTAGTTCATCAATAAGCATTTTCCCTCTCTTATTTGTTCTAATATTTTGTGGAAAAAGCGCTTGTGGGATCTGCAGAGATTCTTCTTTTTCTTTATTTCGAAATATGTCCAAGGTAGAGTTAGAGATTTTACAATTCAGATCCCCTACCAGGACTATATGAGGGGAAATTCTACATCATTAACTTTTTTAATGTAGGAAAAAACCGTCTTTAAGAGATACATCGTGAGAGGCATCTGGTGGAATATAAGCATTTATCAGCATCAGCGGTAGAGATTTTACATTATCAGGATTATACAATGTTATTGCTAGAAAAAGATTACTAGGATCTTTATAGTAATCATAATTCCATTTTATCTTATTTGACAGTAAGCATGCAACCCCTCCCTTTGCATGTCCTCTCCTGGACGGGGTTGCTTTGCAATCTAAAATAAAATAATCCTTACATAGCAATTCCTCTGTACACCAGGTCTCCTGAAGACAAATCACGTTTGCATCGAATGCGCATAGATATTGTAACTTCTCCCTAGTATTCTTTATTCCTGCAGCATTCCAAGATATTATTTTTAATTCATTGCTAAAAGGATGGCTGTTGTGGATATTTGTTATTTGATCTACTCAATAGAACACCAGGTAACCAGTTCCATTTTGGACTCTCTTCTTTGGAATTCCATTTAAAGGAAGAGAAGGTGCAATCTTTGAGTTTCACTTGTCTACCATTTTTTGTAATACAGATTTGTAATCCCTCTGCTTCATACGGACAATCTCTACTGTCCGGAAGTAAGTGAGTCGACAAAGACCTATTGTCGAGGGCTCTATTTCGGGGTTTCTCAAAGAATGGAATAACATCGATCCCCCTACTTTGTAGGCCTTCTGACCATTGTAATATAAGGTTTGCTATAATTTTGGAATTGAACCTTACCCTCGACTTATAACCAACTTCTGTTTTTAAGATGGAGACTAAACCTATATCACTACTTTGTATAAGTTTCAAAGTTTCAATCTCTAAGAGACATTTAAGAAGCGAAGTCCTATTTAATATTAAATCTGTATCAAACAGAGGAATAAAATCTAACTGAAGTGTGTCCATACTTTCCCAGATGCATTCAACATCAATTATCTCTGGTTTACCTCTCATTTTTACAATGTCAGAGAAGGGGACAGCCAAGGGATTAAGTACTGATGGAAGAGGGTCAACAGGCCTCGACTGCTCCACTATTTTAAGTAATGGGGACCCCTCTGCTACGATATTATTAGAGTCTTTTATGGGATATGCAATATTCATAGGGGAAGCATCATAGGCCATCATTGACTCTGTTATTAGATCTTTTTCTCTGGGTTCACAAGATCAACTTCATCTTTCTGCTTCATATCATGTGATATATTTTGCGGAGTCTGGGAGAAAGTTTCCTTGCTAGCTGAGGCCTCGGAGTTTTCTTTAAAACGAATTCTCCTTTGCTTCTTTTTTGATAATCTTCGTATTGATTTCATCTTTTTCCCTCTATTCTTTTCCTTTTTCCCATTTCTCCCATTTTTTTCCAAGTGTGAGGCTCCTAAGACATTTTCTTTCTCATCACTTAACTGGGTTTTAAAAATAGAGAATACTTCCTTGTCTATTCTTTTCACTGATCCCACCGAGCCTTTTACTTCTTGAGCTAAATCATAGATAACCTGTATAGGTTCGGGTAAAGGATCAGAGGTCTTTTCTAACGTCACCACTTTATTCATTTGCTTATCGATTTGGGGATTGCCATCCTGAACAGTAGGAGTTGGGTGACTACTAACATTTTCAACTATATTCTCTAGAACCTCTTCTACCTTAACTTCCGCTTCTACATGTTTAATATCTAATTTTGAAGTAACCTCCCTCTCCTGATTACTCTTTAACAATACCTTTAATATTTGAGTTACAGTTTCCAACACACAGTCTGAACCTCCTACAAATTTTTCCAATAGCGTTAGAATAGAGGATAATAGATGTTCTAAGGATACTAGTGAATCCGAGACTATTATATCCTTCCTTATAATTTGACTGGGTTGGGTATCACTGATATTTAAATCAGGGGTCAGAGAGGGGTGTGAAAGCAAGAGAGACTGATTTGATTTATTGGATGGGGTACTACTAAATAATTTTAGTCCTATAGGAACTGTTATAGCTGGAGTATTTACTAGCTCTATAATCTTGCTAGTATCATGAGAAATATACCTCCTGCAGAGCTCTAAATCCAAGTCGGGGAGAGTAAAATCTTTATTTTGGACATCCTCTACTGTATAGGGACCAAGGGTCTCTTCTAAGATACCGTGATGTATGTATGGTATTCTGTGTGTAATTACATCTGCTGTTTTAAAAGATGGTATAATAGGATCAATAGGATCAAAAGATACCTGGAGGACTGGAGAGCAAGCCAGACCCCCAGGGCACCGTACTGGATGCCTCTGAGATTCTGGGGAATCTCCCCCTCCATGTTTACTACCAGCAGAATGTGATTCTACGACCTCAACCATATCAGGGACAATGTTGACAGTATTTACCATCTCACCATCATTCTCATTCCCAATCGCATTTTCCCCTCCATTCCCAATAGTTGCGATATTAGATCCAGCTTGAAGATTTTTTCCCTTCCCCTTTCCCATAGACTGAATAGTTGACTTTTTCCTTTCGACAACATGCCAGAAACTTCCTTATTATGTAAGGGATTTGATTTAGTTTTTGCACAGGTCCTACCCACCAGCAATCGTCCTGACCTAAGTTTTTTTGCCGTCATTTTATCTAAGGCCTGTACAAAAAGTGCACTGCCTAAACTTATCTTATTTTATTAATTTTATATTATATATTATATATTATTGTAAACTTATTCATGTATACTCTTATACTCTTATAGATTTACCACAGACTTAGTTACAGCCCCTCGATTTTTGGCCCAAAAAAAAAAAAAAAAGTAAAAGAGAAAAAAGAAAAGCTCCCCGCAGCTCCGCCTTTGCCTCTGCAACCTCAACCACCAAAAATAAACCACAGCACAAACCTCTGGGACCGCTGGGACCGACCCCCCCTGAAGCACAGCACGGCCTCAGCCTCAGCCTAGCACAGCACACGGCCGCGCTCGGCCCGCACCACGCCCCTCAAGCGAAACAGCTGGGCAGGGTAGGGTAGGAAAAGAAACCTTGTGCTAAGACGGGCTGTTTTTTTTTTTTTTTTTTTTTTTTGTAGGAAACAGGGGCTAACCCCGACTGCAGTATTCTTGGATGCTGCTACAGCTGCGGCAATAATATTCTCGGTGTTCCTAGCTGCGGTAATGGTGTCCTTCTCCCAGATCCCTGGTCCCGCTCCTCTCTGCTGCTTCTCGCACTGGCACTGGCGAAATGAGAACACAACACAACAGCAACAGCAACAACAAAAAACTGTGACACAGCAATCCAACAATCCAACAATCCAGCAATGTCAACAGTCTCGTGCTTGCCTTCCTGCTCCTGCCGCTCCAGCTGCTGTCTACAGTCTACAGTTTACTGTACCCGGGATGAAATGCCTCTCAAGGTCTCCCGTATGCGTGGACCGTACCAGGGAGCCTCAGGATCCTTGGTACTGCTTGGTACTGCTTCCTCCCGCCTCCTCTCGCTGCTGCTTAATGCCGCACCACCACCTTTCCGTACCATGCTGGTCACATGTCTCCCTGTAGCAACTAGATTAGGAGACTTCAAAATCCCAAATTTTCGTCCGGGAGAAGAGCTTTTCAGTTAAAAAATACTGTTTCCTTATTTAGTTAAAATGTTTCTGTGTTTCTGTGTTTCAGTATTTCTGTGCTGATGGCCACAGTTCCGGCATCTGATTAATTATTAAAGACCCTCCCGGCAGCAATGTTCAGCTATGTTACAAAAACGGGCGCAAGCAAGCGGCGGGTAAACTCCACAGCTCTTACCGCCTCGCCTTGCTTTGCCGCACCATGCGACACGCCTCACGCCTCCTGCCTGCCGGCTGCCTCCGTCGAGCTGTTTCACCAAGGCACGCACTGAGCATTATGCACTATGCACTAAGCACACGCTGCTGGCTCAGCTCAAGCTAGGTTACGGGTTACAGGTTCTTGGCACCTGGATCCACGACCACGACCAGCGCCTTCCTCGTTCTCTGCTTTCCGCTCCGCTCCAACAGTCCACAGCCTCTGATTTGGCACGCCCTCCGCTCAGGCACGATCAATCGACCTGAAAACTGCCCTCGGTGTAAGAAAAGCTTTATATCTAACCAAGGCAGCTAATGTCAGGGAAGAAATTCACCGTGCAAAAACATCAGTGAAATTGTACTATCAGATCCCCCCCCTTAACGGAGGGTGAATATTCGTATTTGGAGGGTGTAAGAAATTTACAGCATAGGTTTGTCCTTCTAAGATTTCGTACCAATTTAATCCCTCTGATGTTGGGCTTTCCAGCAAAAAAGTACTGCCTAAATGAGCTGACTCCATGTCCATGTGGCAATTTATCAGTGCAATGTGATCTTCATCTTCTTTTCTTTTGTAACTTTTATAAAAAACAGAGATCTAGATAAATTTTACCACTTTTAAGGCAGCACAATTTTAATCAATGTCGTATTGCCTTGCTATTCTTCAAGAAGCTCCATGACCCTTATGTCTGTCTCTGCGTAGCCTCTTTTTTGTGGGCCTGTTTGTGCACGAGACGCCTTCTATAAGGGAGAAATGTGCAAAAGTAAGCCATTTACTTACCTGAGCTTACACTGGTGATGTGGAAAAATTCATGTGATTTAGACTTACCATGACAAAATATATGTACAAGCCATCCTGTCCTGCAATGTAGACATATCACTTTTAATTAATTTTTATCTATTTGTTAATTAATTGTTAGTTGGGCAGATGATTATTGTCGCATGATTGACTATTGCATTTACAGTATATAGCACCAACATCACATTTTGAATTTCTGTGTATTGTATAAATTGAAGGTCATGGTGCAAGGGCTGTTATGGGTCTTTTAAATTGCCGGTTTTTATTAATTCTCTTTTTAAAGAATGTTTATTTTTTTATGTGTACACTTTTATGATCTATGTTTATTAATTAGATCAAATAAAGTTGATTGGATTGGATACTTCCACTTTGCCGGCTCCTGGGCATACGAGATTATAGCAAACACAAAGAGATGATGGACGGAGTGCTGAAACTTTTCAAACACTCACCCCCAGTCACAGATCTGGGTTGAATCCATCATCATTCTTTAGCTCACTTTGCCACCCCAGTTCAGACACAGCTATATGCAAATCAGTCTTGACCCTGGGCCTCATGGGAACAGTCCAGCACGAACTGCCAAGCCATGTCTTCCCTGGACCGGAAACAAGCATCCTGGGACCGGTTTCGGGCTAACAGCCCTCATCAGCCAGGCTAGCTTGAATCCAGTGGCAAAGTGAGCAAGGGACCCACGTCTGGGCATACCCTGCCAACTTGGGGCGAAATATACGAGATTATAGAACAGTAATTAGGATTTTGAGAACTGATCCTAACAATTCATAGTGTTTGCGGTCTCACGGTATCTACTATGCACGTGGAGACAAAGGACCAAATATCTGCAGTCCAGCGATCTTGGTTCCATTGCAGTTTAACTTGCACACATTCTGTATGTAAATTGTTGTTCCTGCTGGGATGACGTTTGTAGTCATTTAACCGAGTATCGATTGATTGAACTAATCGTGTTTTATGTACTTTTATGGCCTTGTGCCGATACAGGGAAGGTTAGATTTATTGCAGATGCAGCAAGGTTGTGTAAAGAAGTGGGCAAGTAACTATAATCAAATATTTATACTAGCTGCATATAAGAATCAAGTTGTCCCTTTCTGTATTTTCCTATGGTCTATTGATGGTAGGACATACTGGGAGTTGCATTATGCACACAATATAATCATGTTACGAAATGAGACTGCTCATGTTTATGCTGCTAGTGTTAGCTGCTCTTGTAAATTTTGCACATTTATTATTGAGATATCTTTGCTACAACCATAGGAAGATGACAGCTGCAGTTGTTTTTCGGATTAAGATGACTTATCATGGAGATTTTAACATTTGGAATTTTTTTATTGCAATTTTAATGGAATTGTTACAATTAATTGTATGTTTCTTTTATGGTTTTTTAACCGAATAAAGATCCTTGTAGACTGTGGTAATTGTGGGTCCGCAGCAGAAAAAGGCAGCATGAGTGGCATCCCACCCACTCTATGATAAATTGGGCTAAGGCCCAGGCCGAGGCGGTCTCATTAATAAGGGAGGACACGTTAGGGCTTCGCAAATTCCCCATCTCCCTGGCATGGAACACAATGTTGTGCACGCTTCAAGGGTTGTTAACTTCGGATGATCCGACTGACATTCCTAACATTAACTAATGCTGTTCAATACATGTGTCGTAATGTGACTCAAAATGTGATCTGGAATATGTAGTATGTTCCTTACATCTCAAACCACCTTGCATTAATATTATGTTGATAATATATGCATATGTATGATTGTACAAGCGGCAATTCTGCAATGGTCATGGACAGCGTTCTTCACACACCTATATAGGGTTCCTGCTTTCTCTCCTTGCCCCTCCTTTTGGTTGTGTTATTGGTTCAACGTTATCTATAAGGTCGTTTGATCGATTAGCTGATTGATGTGACATGGTGGAGTGGAGCCATACGAGTTGTATATATGAAACTAATATGTACACACATAGTACGTTTGCTTTGTACTGTAACCAGGGAAAGTTGCTACACTGAAGTGTTTTTCAATTGCATGATAGGCCTGGGGTACGATAATTTATGTCAGCAAGATAAATCGATGCCAGATCTGTACTTATGTTGCCGCTGTGTTCTATTGAATACTCTGTTTCGAGGACTGCCTATTGGTTCTGTATGGAAATGTATATGCTAGTCAACTATATAACCTATGTAAAAACCTAATAAACAGATCAAACAAAAAATGAATGGCATCCCACCCTAATACAATTCTCTTTTCTGACTACCTTCACACACTCTTCTAACAAAAGGCAGTAGAAGCCTCAAATCAGTGAGAGATTATTACAGGAACATTGTCCAACAAACGACCTAAGACTCTAGCTGTTATTATTTCAAATGAGGAAGAGGAAATGATCAAGGAGTTAATGAAAGAATTTCAGGGCCTTCAATCTTGGAGGACAAGTTTATTGGCTCTTTTCAGGCACCATAAAAATAAACGAGAATCGGGCTGTAGAAATTTGCCCTTGTGATCTATAAGACTGACCAAGAGTCACTGTGCCACTATAACCAGTACACCCCAAGGTTTCAGCTATCTATTTCCAGTGTTGGACCAGCAGCCTTTGTCCAGGATCTGGAAATATACAACCTGACTCACTGAAAGTAAAAGCTGGTTGATGGTATTCAAAATGCCATCTCATGCTATGCAGCCAATCAATCCGGGGATCACCAGTTCTGGATCATCCCGGATGGAGAATCCCACTCTCTTTGCTATAGTTCCAACTACCCCTTACCAGAAAATGTAGTTTAAAGCAAGCCCACCTAACATGGCTCACCGTGGATCCCACATTGTGCTGCCTCCAGCCTTTCCCAGAGGTATCGAAGGATATTTTCCTAAGCATATCTAGTATTATGTACCAACTGTACATGATCTTAAAGACAGTCACCCTGCATTGAACAGTCAAACCTTTCCTCCGAATAGCTTCCCATATCAGAATTAATTGGGATTTGCTTCCCTAGACGTTTTTCCCTATCCTTTTGCTTTGGTTCAACAGTTAGTGCATTAAGAAATGTATTGTTGTAGAGGACTAGTTATTTTGTCCCTGAAAAAGTAAAGGTTAATTTCTCAAAGATGCTTCTATCCCTGGTTGCAGGAAAATGCAAAGAGGGGTTGATGACCCAGTGTCTCAATGTTGGTATCACAAATGCTCTCCTTGTTTAAACATTCATGTCAAACTGTAGATAAAGGAGGTTAAGCAGCATTGATCCTGCTGGACTTGAGTGCAGAATTTGATCTGGTTTCCCTTAAAGTACTAATAAAAAGATTGCGTGACTATGGGATCGCTTTGGCTGGGTTCAAGTCTTTCTTGAAAGAGCACTTCTTCCATGTGGTATCGTCTCCTTTTTCTTCCACAAATTGGCAGCATGCATTTGGGTCCCTACTCTTTTTAACATCTTTCTCCGCCCTTTAGTGGACATTGTCGAGACCTATGGGCTGATGCTTGGATCATATGCAGATGACACGCAATTGACCTTGCCTTTAAATGCAATTAATGAGGGGGTCCTCCCCAGTTTAGAAACTGCATGACCTCAGTGACACAATGGATGAATTTGAGTTGCCTTAAATTGATTGCTAATAAAAACTGAGGTCTTAATAGTGGGTAAACAATCTCAGGCTTGGGGCCCTCTTTGGTGGCCTGATGCGTTGGGACAACCTCCTACTCCAAAACTGATGGAGAAGAGTCTAGGGATTTGGATAGTTAATAAGCTATTATTTGAATCGCAATTCAAGGCTCCGACTTCCTGCTGCTTTGAAATGCTCAGGAGCTTGAAGAAAATTCTGTGGAATTTATCTCCATCTTTTCAGAGCACAATTATTCAGGCTCTTATTATCTAGCGCCTAGATTACCTTAACATCTTGTACCTTGGTATTACCAAGGCTGCCAGGAATGAACTGCACACTGTCCAAAATGCTGCTGCAAGATTGCTGGGACATCTACCCATATTTTATTCAGTATCTTATCAGCTTCGGAGCCTGCATTGGCTCCCTATTGAGAAGCGCATACAATTCAAGACACTATGTGTTTACTCATTGTCTTCAATAATACTGACCCTCCTGTCCTTAATTCTCTTCTACAGGTCTATTGCCCCACCATGGGCCGTATTACACTGTGCAGTGCAATATTCGTGTTTGCGCCGAGTGCACCTTTCAAAAAGTGTGCCTTGTGCAAACAGGGAGAGTGCACAGTATTACATTAAATGTACTGCCTCCAGGGCAGCCGCAAAGTCGTGCTGCCCTGGGGGCAGCGCATTCAAGTGAAATACAGAGCGGCTTTGAAGCATCCGCTCCATCTTTCTCTGTGCAGGTGGCAATCCTCCTGCATTTTTAAGAGGGGTGAGATATCCCCTTGCTGGCGGGTGCAGTGAGTGAGTGCACCCCCCTGCAAGAGGATGTCTAGGGGGTCCTATGGGGGCCACACTGACAGTGCGCCTCTTGACAGCTTCTTTGCCTCTGTGCCTGCCTCTATAATACGGCGCGGGCATAGAGGCAAAGAGATTCCCTCATTTGCTTGGGGCCACGCCCCCATTCTTATGAAGAAACGCACTCTGATGATAGCGCTGATGATAGCTGATGATAGCACCAGCGTTATCTGTATTACAGACGAAGCCGCACAAGTGTCTGCGGCCCCTTCTGTAATACCAAAGTGCCCCCGGGGGTGTGCAAAGCGGGCCCAAAAACCCATTTCGCCCCGGGGCACTTTGTATAATATGGCCTCTGATGTCTTAGATCCTCTTTTCTTAATCTGGTGATCATTCCTTGCTTTACGTTAGCTAAACAGGGAGGCAGCTCCTTCCAGTGTCTGGGGTCTAACCTTTGGAATAAGCACGCGGTTACCATTTTTTTTTTTTAATTCTTTTTTATTGGTAGTAAGCAAATCAGGATCAATGTTCAGCAACATCGATAAATATTCTGTTACTCTGCCAAGGGACCCCTTGGAACAATTCGCATAACACAGAGCGGCGTCTTGCAGGCATCTTACAGGAGCTGCTCTCCCGATTTAAACCCAGCCCTCATTTCAGGTGCAACATTTCAGGGCCACTTCTGTACTACCCCAGGGGTAATCCATCTGTAATTGCTATCCTCCCGTCACATTACTACTTTTTATTTTACTTATATTTTTTTTTAACAAACAAAACATTTTAACTTATTGTTGCTATTGACAGCATCTGGCGGTAAAGGCATCCACCCACACATTGTGCTTATGTAACTATATTTGATGTTCGAGAGAGGTTTTCGCGTGGTGCAGCATCCCTCACCTCCTGTCCCCCACTGGGGTGCGTCTGGGTGGGGGGAGAATGATGTGAAGGGGGCATACGTGGGGGGTAGACTAGTAGGGAGGGCATAGTTCATCTGCAAGGTCTCCGAGGCATTAGAATGTAAGCCAGCCGGCGGTCGACACCTGGGTGCATGTTGTGGGCCCGGGAGTACTGCCTCGATGAGGGGGTAACCTGGCATTGTAGTCATTATGTAGCTTTGGGAGGGGGGGGGGCCCGCCTGGGAGCCAAGCTGTGTGGGTGTCCTGGTCTCGTCCCTAGGGCACTCAGAGTTACTCCCCCTGGAGTGATCTATCCCCTGCGTGCTATTCAGCATAATGCCCCAGGTCTCTAGGTCTCGGTCCGCATTCTCATCCGTGCGGACCGCACGTAGCCGGCGCTCTTCCGCTACTCCCCATTCGCAGAGGTCCGACCTCCATTTCTCCGGGAGGGGGGGTGCGGCTAACTTCCAGTGGATAGCTATGCGGTGTTTCGCCAGCACCATCCCGAGCATAGTGAATTTATGCTGCATGCGGGTTGCTGCCCTGGGGATCGGCAGCAACCCCAACAGACAGTGTTTGACTGAGGACTCAATTGGGAGCTTCGGTGCCCTCCACAAAGTGTCCAGCACTGTGCTCCAGTAGGAGCGGATCATGGGACAATCCCAGGTCACAAGAGCGACATGGGCAGGGGTGGCGCCGCAAAGCTCCCAGTGACCTTATGAGGTAACACCAATCTTTTGACTTTCAGGAAACACCTTAAGTCCTGGTTGTTCTAAGGTGGCGATGGATCCTATCATCTTCTGCTTCATTTCAGGCACTCTGTGAAGCCCTTTCCATAACAGCCATTTGCGATATAAATATTCATACCATGACATAACATACAATCCTTGAAGGATTTGACACATTTTCCGGGAAACATCTCTGCAACGAAGCACCAGTTGCGCTTCCTCCGAGCTGAAAAAAACGGATCTTTTACTCACTGGCGTTAATTGTGGATTAAAATCAACGGTGAAGAGAGCAAAGTCAGCACTTTTTCTGTCACCACTATGTCCTGTACATCCAGCAATATACTAATAACTCTGCAATAGAAAGTGAAGGGTCTCTCCTTCCTAGCTAACCAGAGTACATCCCACAGAATCCTTGCCACTGTCATGGACTTGCCACAGGTATTTGCCCCTTCTCCCATCCACCTGTGGTACAGGGCATTATTGACCGCCCCTTCACCCTTTGCGCAGGACATTGCACACAGGATGTCATCTGCGCTGGTGTGACAGAAGTCATGCTTCCCAGGGTTGCCCAATTGTGACCACCCATCACCAGCACAACCAATACTGTCCTTATGCAAATACCCAAAAAGCCATGACAATATTCCTTATCTGAGTGCCAGGCTTCATTGGGATTCGGTGATCCACCAGAGAATTCAAGGATTTACTGCAGGATTTGAGGATCCCACGGTCTATGAAAGCTGCTCCCAGGCAGGCTAAGTGCAGACTTTCCTCCCTGTTGATGAGAGGAAGCCTCTCCTTTGGCTCTGCTGTTCATCTGAGTTCCTGGTGCTCCAGCTGAGACAATCTTCAAGCGGGACATTGAGTTTATCTTCTCAGAAGTTTTCTGCTTGTAGCACAACTTGGAACTTCTTCAGCAGCATCACCTCAATGAGTTTCCTTGCGGTTTTTCAGAGGCCTCCGGAGAGATGGATTTATTAGTTTAGATTCTAAAACTGCTGTTGGATTCCTGAACTACCCCTTGTACCTACATACTGGAATTCTGCCTCGCGTTCTAAGTTGTGGCGTTAACAGCTGTCTCTTGGGCCTTAGCAGAGTTATTTACAAAACCTGAGTGAACCTTTGTTTCTATTTGGTGCTTCAAGTTGAAGAGTTTAACAACTGCATATAGGACATCAGAACATGATCTGTCTTACAACAATTCCCTTTGCTCTAGCAATATAAAGGTATTGTGCCATTGATACGTTTTGTGTTTACAATAATGCCGAGTTGCTAGAGTGATTTTTGGGCTTTTTCAGTCTGTAAAATACTACCATTCATTCCAAATCCATATAAAAGAAAAAAACTGCATGCAACTGACATTTTTGTAAGAATGGACAGCAACAGTAGTATTTAGTTCTATTTAGTACAAAAGAGCTGCCACTCATGAGAGACTGCACAGTAACAGAGAAAGCCTCGATTTTACTAGACAAGTTGTGCGACAACAACCTGAAAACATCTTTAGTATGCTTTTTCTCATATCCCTAGCCCCATTCCCTCCTCTTCCCAGTCAGTATTGAGCACAGTCTTGGGTGTGTTTGGCACGGTCAACTGGGAAAGAGACTGGTGGGTTCCATATAGTTCCTGAAGCAATGTTTGAATTTACTTGGAGGAGACCACCCAACACCCGCCCCAACGGTGCTTGCCTGGTCTATGACTGAAAGTGCCAAATTTTAACTAAGGCTCAGCAGAAGAGGCTGAATATTTCAGATCAATTCATGTTTCAGTAGTAACTGTGAAGTAATATGGACACATGTCAGTTTCAAAGTGTTAGGGATATGGGTAGAGCTATTGAACATTAAATGGACATTCAATAAGCAAAAGGAGACGTTGGGTGGTGCAGTAGATGAATATTTGAAATTAAGTGTTTGTCAGTGTGAGAGGGCCGATGAGGACGTGATGTTTACCCCCCTGTCTCCGTGCTCCCCTAACCCCATACCCACACACGGAGATCCGCGCGGACTGGGACAGCAAGAGTTAATTTCGCCGGCTGCCTCTTGCCTCCAGGGACGTCACGAACTGCTGAGGCTTTGCCACCAATCAGACCGCAGAGAGGCGGGGTCATGGTCCCTAAAGGCGGAAGCCGCCGACGGGGAGGGCGAGTCATGCCGAGAGCAAGAGGAAGAGGGGAGAGACGCAGTGCCGAAGGAGACGACTCGGAAGGAGAATAGAGAGGAGAAGGAGACCACAGGGAGCACCGACCCTCCGGACCCGGACGAAGACGGCGGATCCGAATCCTGGACGGAGGAGTGGTGGACGCCCCCGGAGGATGCTGGAGAGCCGCCGCAGCTCTGGAGAGTTGCGGCTGACGCGGTACGTGGTTTGGGAGGGGGAACGGGGAGGGAGTAGAAGGGAGGGTCGTCGGGAAGATTGGTCTTTTTTTAAGGGATTCACGGAGTGCCATCACTGTGTGTGTGTGTGATTTCCCCCACCGTTTCCTCCACGTCGCCCGATCCCTCACGATTGCCTGTGTTCTCCCCCCCCCCTTTGCACTGAAACCCAAGCTCCATCCTTCTTCTGATATTGCGTACCAGACGCCAAACGGGGCACTCCACGGAGGTCGGTCTGGAGGCCTCATGTTCGGGCTTCTATCTGTCTTCACCGCTATTTTTCCTTAGCCCACTTTAAATCCATACCACACACGCCGGTGGACTGTATAGCCGGTGAAGGGTTCTGTCCTGCCATACTGTTACCAAGGCAAGGTGTAGTAACCGCTCCTCTTTTATGTTGCTTCTCTCCTTTATGAGCCTCCCGGGACATCCACCCCTGAGAGACGGAACCCCAACCCCAGAGGAGTGAGGAACGAAGACCCCAGCTATCGCCAGGAGAGAAGACAACCGTTACACCCAGCCACAGTTAACCCTGTTTTTGTAACGCCAAATAAAGCACATCACCATTGAGCCCATACTCTGGCCTCCTCGCTTCTTCTTCCGCCCGTCCCTCTCACACCTGGTGTCAGAAGTGGGATCCCGGAAGATGGAGGCCGCGATGAAGAAGATGGCAGAAGGGCAGGAAAAACTGGGCCAGGTCATGGAAAGGTTCCTGGCCATCGCGGAGGAGGACAGGGGACAGCTGCATAAAACCCTAACCGAACAAAACCAGGCCCAAGAGGCCACGTTTGGCCAGCTGGCCGACACCCTGGGACAACAGAGGGGCTTTTCCACACTTCCGTCGGTGGTTCTGCAGAAGTACGTTAATGGCGAGGATCCCGATTTTTTTCTTTTCCAATTTTGAGCGAATGGCCAGGGTTGCCGGATGGGCAGCAGACAAATGGGGGCAGTATTTAGGTCCTCTGTTGACAGGCGACATGCAAGCGGCCTACCAGGCAGCAAACCCCCTCGGCCTAACCCCGTATGCAGATGTAAAAAGGGACATACTGGAGAGGCTGGGTTTGGATGAAGAAACCTACAGGATCCGGTTGCGGCAGGTCAAGGAGGGGCCTCAGGAGACACCTCGGGCTCTCTCATTCCGTGTCCGGGACCTGGCCGACCGGTGGCTGAAACCCCTAACATCGTCTAAAGAGGACATTATGGAGAAAGTCTATTTAGAACAGTTCCTTTCTTCCTTGTATCCCGCTGCGCAAAAATGGGTCCGGCAGCACACCCAATTGACCTTTGAGAGAGCAGTCGAAATCGCTGGCGCCTTCCATAGAGCACAGGAATTACAGCGGGGTAAAGAGGAGCAGCATTGGAGACCACCAGGGGGAGGCCATCCTCGGGCGAGTAGACCTCCTCTTCCTCCTCGTCGACCCGAGACCATGGCTATTGTGCCACCACCTATATTCCCTCCGCCCCGGCCTACCCTAACACATTCCGATCCGCAATGCTTTTCCTGTGGCGCCTACGGCCACATTGCCCGAGTGTGTCCGCAAAAGGAGGAGCCGATGGAGGTGGGCCTCACCCGCACCTTCTACTGCAATCCTCTGGGAGAAAAACCCCCATATCATAGGACAGTAAGGGTGAACGGAGAAAACCGAAGGGCCCTGATGGACACGGGGTGTCTGCAGAGTGTGATGCGGCCTTCGCCATTCCTGGAGGGGTCACCAGAACCACGGGAGAGGTCAACATACAGTGCGTTCATGGGGACAATAAAAGGTATCCCACTACTAATGTGCAGGTTCAGCACGGACCCTCCGACCAACCCATATCCCTGTGGGTAGGGCTGGTGCCACGCCTGCCAGAGACACTGGTTCTAGGGTCCGATTATCCACATATGTCCAAGGTGATACCAGAACAAGGCGTCGATCAGGACGATTGGTGTCAGTCCGCCCCATTTGCAAAAGAACCCTCCTTGGCCTGCTCCTCCGCGAAAAGCCCCAAAAGCCGGAACCAGAAGAAAAGAGAAAAAAGACACTGGACGAGGATTGCCCTAACCCAGACCAACGAAGACCCCCTATGGCAATACGATAGGGGTTTCTTTGCTGCTCAAAGAGAAGATTCAACCCTGAGAGAGGCATGGAACCAGGCCACCGACATCGAGAATCCAGACAAAGTAGGTCCTCAGTTTGTCACAAAGGGTGGGCTGGTATATAGAAAAGGGGGGGAAGAACCAACCACTCCAATTGCTGGTGCCCCAGTCCTATAGAGAGAAAGTGATGTTCCTCGCACACAGCCATTTGTTGGGGGGGCACTTTGGGGAGGAAAAGACAGAGAAAGATATCCTAGGGAAGTTCTTCTGGCCAGGCATATACCAGCAGATTCGTCAGTACTGTAGAAGGTGCCCCATTTGCCAAAAGAACAGTCTGTATCGACCCCCTAAGGTAGCCTTTTGTCCTTTGCCCGTTATTGAGGAACCTTTTTCTCGAGTTGGGATGGATATTATTGGCCCCTTACTCCCCTCCCGAAGTGGGTGTAGGTACGTGTTGGTGATAGTAGACTACGCCACCAGGTTCCCCGAAGCGGTGGCCCTTAGACACCCCAATGCCCAACAAATAGCCAAAGCCATGGTGAATATATTTTCCAGGGTGGGTTTTCCCCGGGAAGTGATATCGGATCAGGGAACGCCCTTTGTTTCCCACCTTATGAAGCAGGTATGTTCCCAGTTGAAAATAAAACAGATACGTACAGCGGCCTACCACCCCCAGACGGACGGGCTGGTAGAGCGGTATAACGCCACCCTTAAAACCACCCTGAAAAAGATGTTAGACCTTGAAACCCACCGATGGGAGGAAATGTTACCCCT
This sequence comes from Calotriton arnoldi, assembly GCA_963921515.1. Lineage (NCBI taxonomy): Eukaryota > Metazoa > Chordata > Amphibia > Caudata > Salamandridae > Calotriton > Calotriton arnoldi. Next base: position 2,036,520 of record CAWUFW010001269.1, read on the forward strand.
AGCACTGTTTGCTATAAGGTGTAAACCCCAGAGGAGTACCGGATATTCACCATTCGAACTCCTATATGGACGACAACCCCGCACCCTGCTTGACATGGCCAAGGAAGAATGGGAAGAAAGGCCCGAAGGGACCAAACCCTTCTCTGAATATGTCATGAACCTGAAGACCCATCTCCAGGAAATACGTAGCATATGTAGAGTACATCAGGAAAATGCACAGGAGGGCCAGAGGCGTCAGTATGATAAAACCGCCAAACCACGGACTCTGAAAGTGGACGACCACGTCCTCCTCATGATGCCCACTTCTGACCATAAATTGTTGGGTCAGTGGCAGGGTCCATTTCGGGTCGCAGAAATAGTCACCCCCGTCACTTATCGTCTTGAGATGGACCCCCTAAAGAAAAACAATACCCAGATATTCCACATAAATCTGCTAAAGAAATGGTGCGGGGAGCCACCCGTTCCTGTTTCCCTGACTAGGAACCCCCCTGTGCTATATCATCAAAGTATTGATCCCGAGCTGTCCGTGGAACAGCAGAATGCCATGGATTCCTGCCTGTGGTCCCTCAGGGCCGTCTTTTCCTCCACCCCAGGTAGAACCACCCTAACAGAGCATTCGATCACCACTCAACGAGGGAAGCAGGTAAAGCTGCGGCCGTATCGTCTTCCTGAGTCCCGCAGACAGGCTGTGGAGCAAGAAATACAACAAATGCTCCACATGGGTGTGATAGAACCCTCCAAAAGCGAGTGGAACTCGCCCATTGTTCTAGTCCCGAAACCGGATGGGTCCATTAGATTTTGTATTGACTTCCGTGAAGTCAATAAGATCTCCCAGTTCGACACCTATCCACTACCTCGGGTGGACGAACTGGTTGAGAGGTTGGGAAAAGCGCAATACATCAGCACGCTAGACCTGTGTAAGGGGTACTGGCAGGTCCCCTTAACAAAAACCGACAAAGAAAAAACAGCCTTCGCCACCCCAGGGGGGTTGTATCAGTTTACCGTATTGCCCTTTGGGTTGCACGGGGCCCTGGCAACTTTCCAGAGGTTAATGAACAACCTGCTCAGACCCTGTGCCACGTATGCCGCGGCATACATTGACGACAGTCATTCACAGCCCTACATGGGAAGAGCATCTATGCCACCTGGCCATGGTCGTTCGGACCTTAGGAGAGGCAGGCCTCACCATTAATCCCACCAAAAGTCGGCTGGCTGCCCGGTCAGTGAAATATCTGGGGTACCTTCTTGGGGAAGGGCTAATCAAACCTCAGAAGGAGAAAGTAGCCGCCATAGCTGACATCCCTTTCCCCCACACCAAAAGAGAACTGAGGGCCTTCCTAGGTATCCTCGGTTACTATAGACGCTTTATTCCTGAGTTTTCACAAACAGCAGCCCCTTTGACCGACCTCCTGCAAAAACATAAAAATTAAGAAAAGGAATTACGACACCCTTCCATCTGTCTCCAACGAGCCTTCCAAACCTTGAAACAAGCCCTTACCTCCGACCCTGTGCTCCTGAGTCCTGATTATGATAAATCATTCATCCTCCAAACAGACGCGTCAGAGCAGGGACTAGGCGCGGTATTATCCCAAGCTGACCCCCAGAGACAAGAACGGCCTATATTGTACATAAGTAGGAAACTGTTTCCCCGTGAAAAACGATACTCAGTAATAGAAAAAGAGGCCCTAGCCATCAAGTGGGCAATCGAGACTCTCCAGTACTATCTCGAGGGAAGGGAATTCACTTTGTACACTGATCACGCCCCTTTGGAATGGCTTACCTGCAACAAAGGCCACAATGACCGGGTCATGAGATGGTTCCTGGCACTACAGCCTTTCCGTTTTACTACACTACACCGGAAAGGTAGGGAACAGACTAATGCAGATTTCCTGTCACGCCACCCCTCGACCCTTTTCTTGCCGGCAAGAAAGTAAGGGAAGAGGGATGTGAGAGGGCCGATGAGGACGTGATGTTTACCCCCCTGTCTCCTTGCTCCCCTAACCCCATACCCACACACGGAGATCCGCGCGGACTGGGACAGCAAGAGTTAATTTCGCCGGCTGCCTCTTGCCTCCAGGGACGTTATGAACTGCTGGGGCTTTGCCACCAATCAGACCACAGAGAGGCGGGGTCATGGTCCCTAGAGGCGGAAGCCGCCGACGGGGAGGGCGCGTCATGCCGAGAGCAAGAGGAAGAGGGGAGAGATGCCGTGCCGAAGGAGACGACTCGGAAGGAGAATAGAGAGGAGAAGGAGACCACGGGGAGCCCCGACCCTCCGGACCCGGACGAAGACGGCGGATCCGAATCCTGGACGGGAGGAGTGGTGGACGCCCCCGGAGGATGCTGGAGAGCCGCCGCAGCTCTGGAGAGTTGCGGCTGACGCGGTACGTGGTTTGGGAGGGGGAACGGGGAGGGAGTAGAAGGGAGGGTCGTCGGGAAGATTGGTCTTTTTTAAGGGATTCACGGAGTGCCATCACTGTGTGTGTGTGTGTGATTTCCCCCACCGTTTCCTCCACGTCGCCCAATCCCTCACGATTGCCTGTGTTCTCCCCCCCCCTTTGCACTGAAACCCAAGCTCCATCCTTCTTCTGATATTGCGTACCTGACGCCAAACGGGGCACTCCACGGAGGTCGGTCTGGAGGCCTCATGTTCGGGCTTCTATCTGTCTTGCACCGCTATTTTTCCTTAGCCCACTTTAAATCCATACCACACACGCCGGTGGACTGTATAGCCGGTGAAGGGTTCTGTCCTGCCATACTGTTACCAAGGCAAGGTGTAGTAACCGCTCCTCTTTTATGTTGCTTCTCTCCTTTATGAGCCTCCCGGGACATCCACCCCTGAGAGACGGAACCCCAACCCCAGAGGAGTGAGGAACGAAGACCCCAGCTATCGCCAGGAGAGAAGACAACCGTTACACCCAGCCACAGTTAACCCTGTTTTTGTACCGCCAAATAAAGCACATCACCATTGAGCCCATACTCCGGCCTCCTCGCTTCTTCTTCCGCCCGTCCCTCTCACAGTCAGTATTTGGCCATAGGTAGTGTAAGAGTTGAGCGGAAGATGGTTTTTGTGATCTCTGGTAAGGTGAAAAGGAGAGGGTAGAATATTTTAAATATCTATGAACAAGAGGAAATTTGTGCTGAGCGAAATTCTGAAGACATGATTCTTAACGGTAGTAATAAAAGCAGAAAAGCGTGCATGGCTTTTTTTTCTAAAGCGTAGTGTCACTTTGATAGAGGGTTCTGAATAAAGGAGTGGAGGCTTTGAGTTGAGACACTAAGTACATGGTGATTGTAGCACAGAGAAGACTTTTAACATAAGTAGGAGCAAAACCACAGCTAGGAATTTTCTTTTCTCCTCAATCCATTGTCTAGCTTATCCTGGACCAATACCCTCTTCCTCTTGGTAGCTGACGCCATAGTAATTTGCCACAACCTCAGCACTGCCCTCATGGGATCCCAAACGGTAGAGGAGGAGACAGTGGTATCTTGGTTATTTCAAGTTATTTTTAATGGGTGATGAGATCTCTGCCCTGTTGGCAGAATCCTGCAGTATATGCCTACCCAGTATCCTTTTCCTATCTCAGAGTAGGAGGTTTTGGAAGGGGGAACTGCCGCTAGAAGATTCAGTGTCATCATCACCAGACTGTGGACCTCCAAGCCTCGTCAAGTCCCAGGTCCACCAATGCCTCAAAATCCTCTTTTGATGCTGCTTTTGTTGAGGCACTACCCCAGAGCGATCTATTTCAAGATGCATCACCTGATTAAAGTCACTAACAATAATGAATCTTTCCTTTTGCGAAGCCCGATGATTGTGTGAGTCCATTTTCAACACAGGACCCTGTTAAAAAATGCCTCTTTTTGTATGGTCATCCTATATTTTTCCTGAATTTTACTACTGTTTTTGTTACTCTGCACAGTGGGGCGATGCCATCCAATATCCAGTGTATGTGCTCTGACACCTAAAGCATGTAAACAGTGATTAATCCTAGATTGGCATATTTATCTCTCCTGCAAGGTCATAATATATGGTATAGAAACTATACCCATGGCATGGAAAGTTAAACGTCACCTGTGGATTGCAGCACTTATGGTGCCATCCACTAGTGTGACACTGAAAAACATGGTTCCAGGTCTACCATGGTAGCCCGACTGCAGCAATTTTAACCTGTAGCCAGACCTGTCAAAAGAACCCTTTTAAAAGGGGTAAAACTTAATTTTAACTATCTATAAGTCACCCCGTGTAGGCCTTGTAGCGCAAAAGGTAGGGTGTATAGTATTTAAAAATAGGAAAAATAGGACATGTAGAAATGTAAGGTTACCATGTCCTTGCAGTGGCAAGCCCCCAAAAGCCATTTTCACTGTTGAAAGCTCCTGCTGTCCTATGAGAAAACTAGAGTACAGATAAAAATATTAATTCTGCTATCTCTGGTTTGGGACCAGCTAGAAAAATTATTCTGCTTTTGTTTTTAATGTTTACTAAAAATCCAATGTAATTGTAAATTTAGATTTTTGATAAATATTTTGGAAAAGTAACACCTAGAAAGTATCCTTTTTCCTGCGTGAAACTCCTGGGGGCTAATTTCTATTAGCCTGACAGCAGCGTCCCTGCTAGTGCTTCACCTTAATAAGGTGTGAAAACGTTTACCAGAGCGGGAACAATGACCTGGGTGTGGAGAGCTGTTTTTCTTCCCTTTGGAGAAAGACTATTTAGGGTGTGCCCAGAAACTTCATTAACTTGTAACGGGCCTGCACTTCACAAGTAAATGTAACATGAGACTTGAGGAAGGCAGTCCGTTGTTTCCTCAGCCTGGCTGGCTCTGAACCAAGTGGGAGGGAAATTAACTCCCAGAAACCTGTTTTGAGTGTCCACAAAGAAGGGTGCTACTCATTTCCATGGGTGCACAACAGGAACTGGTACAAAAGGGCGTAGTGTTTCCCCTGTGTACGTTTACCCTATTGGTCAGGGGTAGAGCAAGGACTCGCCCCCACCCACTAGCTAGTGCTAACCATAAATGTGACATCACAAGTCGCCCTCCTCTGAACACTTTCTAGACCTGTGGAAGAACAGAAGGACTGAACATACTGTTTGAGACCTGTAATGAGACCTGAGGGGCTGGACCTGCTCCCTCATGTACCCAAGACAAAGAATTGATTCCAAGGGTCAGTTGGCTGCACTCATGTGTGGCTACAGAGTCACAGAAATGTGCAGGAGGCCTTTTTTCCTGAAGTGCCCTCCGGCCCAGTTCCAACAGGACCTGGATTAGACCCTGCTGGTGGCCTCTGCTGAATGAGTCCTGGCCTGTAAGTACTGTTCCTGAGGTCCTGGGATCACTGACTGTGTCTAACTCGACTTGTCCTACATTTCCTGAAAAGTTATTGGCCTTGTGCACCTTATTGTTGCATACAGCCTTCAGCCTTGTGCCAGTGGAGGATTCTGAGCTCTGAAAAATAGTCTGAACATAGAAATCTTGACCAGGGAAAGGCACTAAAAGTATCTGAGAGATGAGAGAACTTTTTGGGCACAAAATGTTAACTTTTCAGGAAAACAAATCGCTTCAGCAGGACCCCATCCAACGGCTATTCAGCTTTAAAAGGACTTCCTGGGATACATTTTGAAACCTTAGCCCGCTACAGGATTTGGACCATTTCTGAGATCAAGTCATAATGTAAAATCTTTGACAGGGATGAACCTGCTTGGCATATTCAACCTGCGCTCCATGGCGGTCAGCCTGAAATCGAGTCTGTATCACGGTCTCTTGCCAGCAGTGGCTACTGATTGGTGCTTTACTTTTTCTTGAAGCTTTTTCTCTTAATTCTTTAAAGATTCATGTCTCTGGTTCCCCTTATCAAATTTTTGCCGTTTTGGTGTAATTTTGCTTATTAAATTGTTCTGTATTTTAATAAATTGGAGTGGAACTTTTTTTTTTTTTACTGTTTTGGCTCTTCCAAATGCTATACACATTTTTTCTAAGTAAGCCTGTCTGCTCTTTGCCATAGCTGCAAAGATTTGAGCTCCAGTTTAAATTATTGAAGCCAGGGCCGGAATGGGAACCCAAAATAGCCCTGGCAAATTTTGTCAGACCAGCCCCATACGATGCATAGCGATCGAGCGAGTCAGACCCCCACAAGAGGGTTTGGGGAGGTCTCTCTCCCCCAAGAAAATTTGGGGGAAAAATAGCAAAAATGGTGCATTCTACAACATATTTTTCATTATATATTCAATTGTATTAGTTTTTAAAGCTTAATAAATGATGACCTTAGAGTGCACCAGGATACAGCAATCTTTTTGGGGGCTCTTTAATGATTCCCTCACTATCACCCTCCAACAGTGCCACTCATCTCTCCATAGCCCCTCACTCACATGTATTTAATTTGTTTGATAGCGCCTCTCATACAAGTGTAGAGTGTTGGAGCATTTTACATAGACAAACACATAGAGACAATGAATCATACATGTGTAAATCACAGTATAGAAAATTCTATATAAGACAAAGGGGACTACAAGGTGTAGGATTCACATGTCATCCATTCTGGTGATATTTTATAACAGTTCTTGGTCTGGGAAAGCACAAACTCAGGATTCAGAATGTACCACAGTGGTTAGGGTTGACTTTACTAATAAGAATTTCTTTCTAACCAAACAAACCCTTTTTAGCAAAAAATAGCAGCTGTCTACACCTTGGCCAACCCTGTCCATTCATCAAGTTCTGTATTGGTCCAGTCTGGGCCCTACGTTAAAAGCATTGCAACAGTAAATCTAACATCCACCCATTTAGATTGCCCATGGTTGGACCAGCCACAGGTCTTGAGCATCCTCAAGCGACTTAGACCTGGCCCCAGGCCTGAATTGACTCCCAGATGCTTTTTTATAAAGAAGATCAACAGTTGTGGGCCACTCATCCAACCCGACTGTTTAATTACGCCTTCTTCACCAATTCCATACCAGCATCCTTGTGTTGTAGCATACGTTATCGCATTTACAAATCAGGCTGGCAGCCCAATCCCGCAAACTATAGACTATTCGCCCTCATCGACATAGAAGCAAAGATCTACGCCTCCAATCTTTTAATAGATTTGGAAAACTGGGTTTCCTCTGCAAATATCATTCTAAAAACTCAGACAGGATTCAGAGCAGGCATGAACACAACAACTAACCTCCTAGCAGTAAGCTTCCTCGTAGATAAGGCTAAAGTCAAATGATCTAAACTCTACACATGTTTTGTGGACCTGAAAGCAGCTTTCAACAAGGTACCAAGGGATCGCCTTTGGGCAAAAATGGCCCAATGGGGAGTGCCATCAAAACTATTGGAAGCTGTTATTAATTATACTCACTGTCAAAAAAAGGGGGGGGGGGGAAGAGGAATAACTGGGTTCACCCTCAATAGTACAACATGAACAAAAAAAGGAACCCATCAGGATGAAAGGCTAGAGATAGACAAACCCTCCACTAAGAGAGGAAAACACTGTTTTTCTTAAAAATCCCTCACCCACCAGGGTTGCCCCTTGGTGGCATGTTTCATCATTGGGGTTCTTCCCGATCCTCTACGGATCGAGGCATGCTGCGACCAGCCGAAATACGCGGGAGCACTTTTTTGGTATTGTCTATGATAAAGACGGTTGTGTGGGAGGGGAGTGGAGTGAAGGTGCTATGCAAGTTTAAAAATACCTAACTAGTAGGTTGCCCTGCTTTATTCCTTCCTCTAGTCGGTATGATTAAAATCAAGGGGAAAAAAGGAAAGAAATAGGTGTCAATGAGTCTATTCCTTTCTGGTCAACATGTTTTGAGCCTTGCCCCTATTGGCTCTTCATCAGCACCAAGGAACCTAGTTCCTATTGGCACCACTCTTCAAAGTCCCTCTTAGGAACACATTGTCTTGTATGCCATGCAGAATCACACAACATACATACGAAATTAATCTCAGGTTTAACGGCACTGCATATCTGTAAAACAAAGCAGAGGAGAGAGTTTAAAACCATCAGCCAGGGCTGACACAACTTAATGTCCGAAAAGAGAATGTGAAAACACCCTTGGTACATAGGTGCTCCAAAAATGGAGATCCAGTGGTCACACTGCGTGAAACTGCATGCTAAACCCTCAGCCGAATGTGTCTTGACGTGGCTGATAAACAGCTTTTAATAAAATGGTAGCAGTACATAACAACAAGACAAACACACACACATAATATAAAACATACATTGTATACGCCGTGCTAGTGCGTCATGACCACGCCAGGGAGGAGGGGGCGTGTAGTCGCACCCTGCAAACAGGAAGAGTTGTGGCCGTCAATAATAGACATGTTCAAAGCAATATGGCAAGATTTCTAGATGCGAGGCTTCACCGCGTGTCATGGTTTTTCGCTGCCTGACTGCATTGGGGAGAAATATGCTTACAAATGAGGACCCCCCAGCCACTTAGTTATTCAAGGCCGCCCTCGGCCACTGCACCTAAATCAGCTCACCCGGGACCGCATCCTGCCGGTGCTTGTCCTGACTGGGTCTCTTAAGCCGGCACGTATACTCAGACACTTAAGTCAAAATCAAGGTCTGCGACAGCTGCAGAACTACTCGCAAAATCTCCACCCACATAGGCCTAAAGCAGGGGTGCGTTTTAGCCTCATGTTTATTTAAAATCTATATGGCTGACCTTGACAATGAATTAACCCAAGTGGTGTGCGACCTCCCTCAAACAGGCTCATGGACCCCTGGGATGTCTTCATAACACCGATAATATTGTTCTACTAAGCCAAACTCTGATCGGCCTCCTGGGCTTATCACCCAACTGGCAAAATACACCCAAACGTTGGGGTTAGATCTACACCCATGTCATAGAAAGTTAAATGTCATCTGTGGACTGCAGCAGTTAGTGTGCCATCCTCTAGTGTGACACTGAAAAACATTCCTTCAGTCCTACAATTGTATCTTGACTTCAGCAGTTTAAACCCGCAGCTCGACCTGTCAAAATAGCCCTTTTGACAGTAGAAACACCTTCCTTTTAAATATTAATGTTACCCGTATGTAGGGCTTGTAGCTCACAAGGTGTGGTGCATGAAATTTAAAAGTTCTACATGTAGGTAACCATATCCCTACAACGATAAGCTCCCAAAAGCTATTTTCACTGTGGAAAGCTCTGCAGTGTCTGCCACCTGACAAAACCGACAAAAACATTGAATTTTAATAACCAAATGACCTGGCAACTAAGAAATTTCATCAATTGCAATACAAAAAGAATGGTGTACTTAATAACATGCCTGTGCAACCTACACTATATAGGGATGACAACCAGAAAGATAAAAACCATAATCTGCGAGCACCGCAGCAACCTTGGGTGCGGCTGCGCAACCACAAAAATGTCAACCAATTATATAGAAATGAACCATACAGCATGTGACTACCAATGGGTCATCCTTGAGCACATAAAAGACACGGTGAAATCTGAACCGCGTTTATTCGAAAGGGAACAACGTTGGGTGTTCAAACTCAAAACTCATATCAATGGCCTGGACGACAATATCCTGTGGGGCCAATTCATTAGATGACACTAGGCAATATGTGATTCATTTTTCAGAGGACAATGTGGTAAAAAAAAGAAAGTACCCCAAAAAAAACAAAATTGAGACTTATGACCTGTTATCTTTTAGAAACCACTTCATGATGTTACTTCACCCGTCTCTGTACACCGTTATCTGTGTTCTAATTTTGTTTCACTATAACACATCACCCCCATATAATACGTCCCGCTACATCGATTAGGTATCCCAGATTATAAAGCAATCCTCTGAAATACAGCCAGGGACCGTCCTCCCAGCTTTTCTCTATACACCAACTGTGTTCTAATATTTTCACTATAAAACATCACTCTCAAAGAATCTGTCCCGCTACATCTATTGGACATCCCACACTATAAGGTAACTTTTTCAAATACGGCCGCGGACAGTTCTCCCAGCTTTCCCAGAGCACCGACAGTATATGCCATTTTGACTAGGATGTCGGTCTATTTGTTTTTTTCTTGCGAACCCAAGAATGCAACGTCCCGACGCGCCGCACCAAACTTAATACTCCGGCTGGCACCGCTTAGGCAATATGCGGTCCCCGGAGGTTTATCTAAATAGGTGTCATGGAAGAGGTGTCGCCTTGATGCTTTAAGCGCGGCTCCAGCCACTTTGTTTTCAAACCTTCTGTGAACACGGCTTCAGTTGCCGCACTTCACAGACCACTCTATTTAAGCAGACATGGTCTTGATGGGCTTCCTATGCCACGCTCAACCCCAGCGCAGCCATTACCTTACAAACATGCCAGTTACCTTTTGCATTTTATTTTGACACTGATGATCATCATCAGACCTCATACAACCATCTGCAGCACTTTAGAAATATTTCTAACGAATCCATTAGTTTCTCTCCCTTTGCAATTCTACCAACAGAGTGTGACAACAGGCTACCCTCTCATCCTGGAGGAACCATGATGCGACATTGAAGCATCTTATATGTATGTGGTGTTTTTACTATTGTCTTTACTATTTTTATTATATTATATACATGTATGTCTTTACCTGAGTAAGTGTATGTGTTCTGAAACTCCAGTTTGAATGACTTTACTTAGTTCATTAGAACTACACTACATGTGCTCACCCACAATGTGCTTTTTTATTAACACACTTTCCTATCACCTGGAGGTGCTCACGAAAATGAAATCACTAAATGAAGAAAAGAGAAGGTACATGTACAGCCATAGGCTGGTACATCTAGCTCTCCATTTATATTCCCACAGACAGACAATGAACGCCTAGTAGGTGGTAAATGTATATAATTATTTTTTGGGCATGCAAAAAGTGTGCGTCCAGTGTGAACTAACCGGAATGGTACCAGGTAACTTGGTTCCCGAGGTCCTGAAGAAGAGCCAATTAGGCGTACGGCTTGAAACATGTCGACCTTTTAGGAAAGCAGATACATAATAACCTCTTTTTCTAATTCCCCCCTTTTTTAACCACACCGACTAGAGGTAGGAATAAAATAGGATACACCTAGTAGCCAGGTATTTTTTTAACTACACCCTAGCACTATATAACACCCACTCCCTCTTTTTCAACACCCTCTTTATCATTGTATAGAATAAAAAAGTGCCCCCAAGTAATCCGTAGGTCGCAGCACGCCTAGATTCGTAGTGAAACGGGATGGACCCGATGATGAAGCATGCCACCAAGGGGTAACACTGGTGGGTGAGGGTTTTACAAGAAAATTGTGTTTTTCTTCAATGGAGAGTTATTTTACATGACAGAACTGGGTTTCTTATTTGGAATAAATTACTTGTTGAGGAGGTCGAACCCAGTATATCCTCACTCGCCTCTCTTTTTTGATACATACTCTGATATTGGCCTGCGATTTTCTCTGTTCCAAGTTCTCATACTTCAGTTACAAGATTTCTGTATTGAATTCTACTGCTGACATTCTCAAGACTGTGGTACGCTCTGTGTTTAGCACATCCTGAAACTTCTTACCCCTCTCAGCTGTCCTGGCCCAAATCTGTACCACATCTGAATGACCTCTTCTTCGCCCCCAGGCCCTACATCTACTCTTTGAGGTTCTTCTCTAGAACGGCACATATAAATTGCCTTAGCTTCAGCTGGTGAAGCACTGCTGCACCTTCATTTGGTTTTTGAAACATTCCACTTGCATAGTGGTCAGCTTCTGCACAAATCTGATACCGTGGTGCTGATAGTGGTGTGATGAAACTCAACAAAGGAAGGAGGAGGTGTGGTACCAGCCACACTCTTATTGGTGGCCAAGATATTTAAGGCACAGCAAGGCCAGAGTGGTGGGGGCGGGGGCATAGTGCATGAAATGCAGTAAGTGTCTTGCTGTTTGGCCTGGAGACAAGAGGACCCGGGCCAAGAAACTGCCAGCTCGGAAATTGGCAGAGAAGGAGAGGAAAATCCCAAATACCTCTTTCCTTGATTTGTTGAGTGCGAGGTCATTAAAAAGCAAATGAAGAGGATCAACGTTGAGGAATGGCACAGGAGAGGGCAAGGGTAACGGCAGTAACTGAAGAACCGTCCATTTCATGAAGAAGCATGTTGCTATGGAATCGTTTTGCAGTTCTACCCTCTCTACTGTCCTTTTTCAAGAATAAGGGCACACGACCCCATATCCGGTTTAATCAACCCAGGATGAAAATGGCACAGGACATATGGGATTATTGCTCAGTAAAACTGTAACAGTTAAGATCCATAGAACAGCTCCTGACACGTTACATTATCAGCTCTATCTATCCACCATGCAGGGTCAATTACATCCCGTGCCCTACAAATGCATGGCTCTCCAGTATGCCATCTTTCACATATATGACTCAGCCGGCTGGAAAGTGACTCAGACCGCTCCTTGATACTAGTTGGATAGGGCTTAGCTCTGATCATATGACGATTGAACAATTTTTGTTAGACCTGATTCGGAAAATGCTCCTGACACATTTTGCTTGTTTCAAGCGTTAAGTTGGCACAAGGGCGTAGTGAAACACCCGCTATTCCAGCTTAAGCAACGGTGCTCCTGAGGCAGATTAAATTGTTTTATGGCCCTTCTCAACATTTAACTTTGGCTCAACCGCAAGTCAGAAGTTAAAACTAATAAATTCTGCAAGAATAAACTATAATATCACAGCTGTGGGGTGGGGACCAACAGAAAACCTAAAATCACGGCGACAGAGATAAAGACAAACGAATAAAATGACAAAGATAAAAAGAGGCAAATGGAGTGAGACCGCGCAAAAGAAAGCAAGTGGAATGCAAATAACGAGGGAAGGAAAAAGAAAGCATGCAGGAAAAAGGGTTTAAATGAACACAGGAATAAGGTGTAAGAAAAGGATTGTGAAAAATAAAGATTGAAGGGTGGAAAGAAGAAAAGGAAAGATCAAAGACATAAAGAAGAAAAAAGGAAAGGAGAGAAAAAAGGAAAGCAGACAAATACAATGAAATGAAGAAATGTGAGATGAAAGGATTGGTGATTGAAGGAAAGAAGAGAAAGAAAGAATGAATGTAAGGAATACAAAAAGAAAAGATAGAAAGAAGGTGTGAAAGAATGCCAGGAGCAACACAAGAATAAACTGATATAAAGATGGATAGGAAGCTAGAACAAGCATTTGCAATGCAATAGGTCTCGCATTTGGAAGAGTTAGAGCTATTGGCATTGTAAATGATAATGTATTTTATCTATGTGTTTGCCTTTGGGACCTTATAAGTGTTTAGCCATGCAGCACATTATCCATAACTGCTGCACACACCCACAGATCGGGAGGTGACCTGCAGACAGAGTATTGCTTAACAAACTGGAGTTTTTTTGTCCTTTCAATGCTGGCAACTTATTCCTGCCTGTTTTAATGCTTGTTTGTTATACCTCTTTTTGGGGTTATTGGGAGGGGGTGGGGATATAAACAATGGGAGGGTGGAAGTTGGGAAATAATACCTGAATTACAACACAAGCAGCAGACGGACACTAGGGGAGAATCAACAGATGCCAGTGTCTGAGGGCAGACTGCACTTATGGCAATGGGACACATTAGAAAGTGTGTGGATAGAGTCTGAAATCTGTATAAAATAATATATATAGAAGTGTTGAGGCCAGAGATAAAGAATGAAACACTGAGGTAAAAGGTGTGTATAGGAGGGAAGAAATAAATAGGCGAGAAAGACAGACTGAGTTAGTATGAGAGTGGAGTGGAGTGGCATGGCGTAGAGCAACATGGTGTGGCATGGAGTCATGTGCTGTTGTGGGGATGGCATTACGTAGAGTGGAGTGGCATTGAGTGGAGTGCAGTTGTATGAGTGCTATGGCGTAGAGTGGAGTGCAGCTGCGTGGAGTAGCATTGCATAAAGCAGAGTGGTATTGTGTAGAGTGGAGTGGAATTGAGTTGAGTGCAGTTGTATGGAGTAGCATGGTGTAGACTGGAGTGCTGCTGCCTTGAGTTGCAATGCATGAAGCAAAGTGGTGTTGTGTAGAGTGGAGTGGCATTGCGTGGAGTGTAGTGGCATTGTGTGGAACCGAGTGGCATTGAGTGGAGTGGCGTTGTGCAGCATTGCGTAGAGTGTAGTATTGTGTGGAGTGGCATGGCATATCCGCTGCATTCGACACCATATCCCACCAAATTTTACTCAGTAGACTGAGGGATATAGGCATCACAGGAACAGCTCTTAAATGGTTAACTAACTTTCTGTCTGACAGAACTCAGACCATTAACCTAGGGCCTTACCACTCTAAGACCACCAAGGTTACCAAGGGAGTACCACAGGGCTCATGTTTGAGCCCTACTTTGTTTAACATTTATGTGGCTCCCTTGGCGAGATTGTTGAGAAATTTGGGTTTCGTCCCCATATTCTATGCTGATGACACCCAATTACTCCTCTCGCTTGACAAATCTAACCCCAATATTCAAACCACCTTTGGTGAAGGCATGAAATCCATAGCGGAATGGATGAAATCGAATCTTCTCCAGCTGAACGCTACCAAGTCGGAGATTATGATATTTGGTGAGGCCTCTGTGAAATGGTCGCCTAGCTGGTGGCCAGAGGAACTGGGTCCCGCCCCTTGTCCTAAACAAGTGGTGAAAAACCTGGGAGTCCGATTGGATCAAAAACTTACCCTGAGAGATCATGTTTCCTCTACTATTGGAGCCTGCTTTCATAATCTGAGCATGCTCAGAAGAGCCTTCCCTTTCCTACCTCTATCTTCGAGAAAAACCTTGATTCAGGCGTTGATTCTTAGCCGCTTAGATTACTGTAACGCACTGCTGATCTCTGCCTATGAGAGAGACATTAATAGACTACAGGTGGTCCAAAACACCGCGGCTCGTTTGGTAACTAATGCCCCTCCAAGAACAGCTTCCTCTCCGCTGCTGCAGAAGCTTCATTGGCTGCCCATTCGGAAAAGGATCCACTTCAAAATATGTTGTATGGCTTATAAAGCCGTCTACAGATTGGGCCCTAGTTACCTTAATGACAAATTCATCAATTACGTGCCCTCCAGATCTCTCCGTTCAGGTAATAAAGCCCTGATTATAGTCCCACGCTTTAATAAAATGCGACAAGGTGGCAAGGCCTTCTACCATCTGGCCCCACGCCTTTGGAACAGTCTCCCCATTCATTTACGACAATGTTCAGATTACCTGGCATTCAGGAAATTATTGAAAACTTCACTCTTCTAACTTAGTCCCCTCAGGTTCGCTTATGTGCCCTCAGCGCTGAGATACCCTTATGGGGTGATTCACGCGCTCTATAAGTGAATAAATAATAATAATAAATAATGGTGTTGTGTAAGATGAAGTTTCGCTGCATAGAGCGGAGCGGCGTTGCATACACCGTGTGCATTGGTGGCTGTTTCTACACTATATTAACGATAATATTGCACCAAAAACCCTAAGCTGAATGTCCAAGATTCTATGTAATCTCTACGGGATATATGCGCTCCATACTCTATGTAAAGAAATTAGTACACATGGAAAAGAACGTCATATGCCCAAGACGACAACATTTTATAGAGGTGAGAAACCGTGACCAGAAACCATGAAGTGGAAACAAGACTTTGCAGTCCAGATTTTTGTCAACCCCAGCATTCAATAGTGTCAGTGGCCGGCTCCTAAGAAAAACGTTTTGTCCCTGCAATTTTTTAATAAGAAATTAGGGACCTTCGGTAACGATATATCTGTAAGAAACATTAGTTCGTGATAGATTCCTTACCACCCCACCCATCCTCCCCGTTCTGCGAACTGATTTCTAGGGTTAAGGTCATCCCTTTTAGGGCCCTAGTTTCTATGCACCAGTGGTCAGTATCGTGCATGGCTCTGCGTTCCTGGCGCGGAAAGTCGTGTACAGAACTGACGTCAGCGCGTGAGGGTGGCGTCTAAGTAGCTGCCGCGACGTCATCTCGGCGACCACGACGCCAACGACGGACGTGGAGCCACACAACGCCACCTTCCGACTCGCAGGGGTACTGCTGATGAAAACTTTCCGGCTCCAGTCTGACACCTGGGGGTAATTCTAAGGTAAGGAATCTATCACTAACTAATGTTTCTTACAGATATATCGTTACCGAACGTAAGTAACTTGTGCAATACGCATATTTTGCAGTTTTTAGAAAAGCATCGGGACCAAGGCAGGGGGAGGAAGTGGGGAGGCGGCTGGGGTATGAGAGTGGGAGGTGCCTCTTAGAGGAGGCTGGGCCTGCCCTTGGCGGTGCGCCGCTTATCAAGCAGGAGGTGTATGATTATAGCTGGGGAGAACGATGTGCCATTAGCTTTAGGCAGGAGCCTGGGCACTGCTTAGCTGTGCGCTCTAGGGAAGTGCTACCTCCTCCCATCTCTCTCCAGAAAGCCAGAGTCTGCCTCATAATTAGGCGTGGAGAGAGCACCAGGAGGAGTGGGAGGGGCTCCAATGCCTCTTCCTTCTTATGAAGAAAACATCAACAAGCCCAATCCCCCTTAAAAGGAAGCCCAAATAAAGCCAATATCATACCAAAAAAAGCCCAACTGACGATGGACTTCGAAAAAAACAAAAAAGCTAACAAAAAACACATACAATCAAGCGAGAGGGGGGGATGGGCAGCACTAACACAACTGTGGTATTAAGAGAAGGTGGGAGGGAGGAATGTTATAGAAAAGTCTGAGCAGCTGTGGCACCAAAGCTGAACAAAGGCAGACAGTAACATGGGGTCAAAGTGGGGAGTATTTTATTTTTCTGGCTACTCCCTTGGTTGGCAATCTGACAAACTTCATAATCGAGCTGAATATTTGCATACTTTAGCCACCTTTGTCGCCCACAATTGATTCCACGTTGCGTAATGTAAGTAGTATGCTATTTGTGATACGGGATGAAGATAAAGAAGTGCGTGCGAGATGCCATTGTTCACCCGTAACAAACATAGTACCTTATCAACCATGTTATCAGCTGATTAATGATGTTAAATTTGGCCACTCTGCACTTACGCACGTGTCTACACCCTGTCTCTATCAGGGCAACTATGTTACTGATCAAGCGACGGACCCTGTAGAGCAGTCAGTCAGTGCTTAATTTGTAAAAACAATGGAGGGCCAGGGCCCACGGTATTTCACAGGAGCCCACTGCAGCTGGTATCAGCCGCCTCACCTGCCACTACTATTGCATGGCAGTGCCAGCATTACTTGCTAACAAAACACACTCGACTCGTGTGTTATTTTGAACCATTTCAGTTCACCTCAAACAGTAGGGATGGACTGGAAGTGCTAGTTGTATAATTTTTTACATTATGTGAAATATTTACATACTCTATTGATGTGCTGTGTTAAAAAAAAATAAGACTAAGACCCACAGCGCCACTATGTGGTGGACTCTCAAATACACGCCCGTGTTCACAAACAAGTGCTAGTGTGGAGCACTGGCAAACACTGGCACAAATTAAGGACTGGTTGGAAGAATACACCAATGAGCAATGAGACAAATTCTGAAACGGATGTCTTTATTCAAGCCAAAGATTAGTGGCTGGAGAAGCTGGGGATTGACAGGGCTGATTGTACTGAGTGTTTCGTCTGCTCCCAGCCTCTTCTTTTCAATCAGTACTCTTGAAAAAGAACAGAAAAATACATCGGCCCTAATTATGAGACAGGTGGAGTGGAATAACTGTATGGAGCTCGGTTCCCCCCGATCTTGAGTGGACCAGAGTTCCCACACCTTTTTTTTACTGAGTGCTGAAACACAGGGACTAATTTTACCAAACATCATTCCACCCGATAAAATCGTGTGAGACTTGGCTGCAGCAGCAGCAGCCAAGCCTTGTCCCCTGATTTTTAGGTTTCACCTGGACATTGCGCTGTGCTTGAGAAATCTATTGTTTTTAATATAAACTTAAAAGAGACTTACATCCTGCCTCCTCTCTTTCCTGGTTTCTCATTGGTTCCTGTGCGTGCCACTTACCTTTCCTCCATTTCTATTGCCTGTAGCATATTTTCCTGCATTTACCAATGCTTGTTCCTCATCTGCTTCTCTTATCAGTCCACCGAATTACTGTTAACATCCGCTTTGGTGGAACTATATTTTCATAAAGTTTTGCCTTTTACTCTTGCAGCATATTTATATAACAATTTATCACCGGGAAAGATTAAGTGGTTTGCATAGAATCACAGGGTGTTGCGAGGCGCCGCCAAGACTCGAACCGGGGTCCTCAGCTCTTGAGTCAGCAGCTCTGGCCACTGCACCACATCCTCTCCTCTCCCATGTTATTTGTCAGGGAGCTCGTTCCTTCTTCCGGACGATGATTGATGAAAACAGCTCTTTATTCACTACATAGGCGAAACTGATGCATTACCAATGCTTGTTCTTTCTGGTAGTGGGGAGAAATAACTGCTCGCTCTGCCAGACGTAATTCACTCCCCAACCCCCTTCAGACATAATCCGCTCCTTCACTCCCCAACCTCCGCTCCCCCCACACCTACCCCACATGGAGGCCCCCAATTACATTTACCACATGCTCACAGCAAGTGGTAAATGTTTTCGTTAAACACCACCGCACCGAACTGGGTATTTTGTGTGGTTTCACATCCAGTAAATCCGATTGCACACAGTAATTTCACATTTCATGGGGCTCAATTCTTAATGGTACTGGTGCAGCGTTACTGCACCGCACAGTAAATGTCGCATGTGGATTTAGTTATGTAACATGGAGCAAGCATCTTAGTCCATTTGGGGTAAAGTGAGCTCCTGATGTCAGAGGGGGTACTGCAGTCTGGTCCAGTGAAAAGAAAAGAAATGTCGTGTAAGCCACTAATTGAGAGCCACAGGGCAAGTTTATGTCAATGAATAACAACACATAACATGTGTATTTGTAAAGCGCATGTTCACAACAACGGGTATCTTGGAGCTGAACAACAGATATTTATTGTTACCCAACTCAATGGTACTTATTTTATTGACCTTCAGACCTTGCGCCCAAACACGTGTTTCCCCCATGACAGCAAATATCAGTCTCATGGAAGGCACAGCATTTGGACTCCGGCACCGTTACTAAATCCTGGGGGATCTGTAGTTCTGAAGGGCTCTCAATGATATATGGTCCAGATCTGACACAGCTATGCACATTTTTGAGAGAGGAGCACTTTTGAAAAATGGGGAACCGAAGATGGAGAGGGAGCATCACCCAAGATATCCAGATATATTAACAGCTGTGGACAATGAACCCAAGCCAGATGCCCTTTGCGAATACGTAGGGACATGTATGTCAGTTACTCCATCGCAAAACAGGCCCAGGGGACCACCACCCAGAGTAATAAGGCAACAGGTCGCCCTCTCATCAAGAGTGATATTTGTGGGAGAAATGATTTCAGTGCTGAGAATTAAGATGGTTGGCAAATGGAAGAGATGTGGAACTGGTTGGCAGTAGCACTTGCCACCTTGCTGACTGATTCTGCTCTAAGGTAACTGGCTGGAAAAGTATGGACCCATTAAAAGGATGGCCATGCAATGTGATAGGCTTGAGCCATTATGGACAGTGAGGTTGTTGACTATTTGATTAAATAAGACATGTTCTGTTTATTGGAGTACTTGACAATGAACATTTCACAACGTGGGGTGTCCCATGAATCTGGACATATGCAGTCTGGCGCTAAAGTGGAGGATAAGCAATCTATGTTATGTTTTGTGGCCTACCACTCGAATTGCTTGGCAGCACAAATTGAGAGGAATAGTGTTAATATTCAGGCAGTTAAATTAAAAGCACATGTAACTCCCGCTCTGTACACTCTGTGGTTATAGTTAATGTTTATATTCTCCCTAGTTCATTAAAAAGCAAACCACTACCACCCACCGTTTAAAAACACCGCGATTGAAAAGTGGGAGAGTGAACTTCTAAATCTAAAAGGGATCGATTGTTTTTACTGTACATTTTTACTGATTGGATACAGGCTGAGAGGGGTGGAAAGGTTTACTTAGAATAGTATCATGCACCACTCTTAGCTGATATATATCCACTAACAAAAACCAAAGGTTACAGGGACTCTATAGTTAGGCTGACATTTCACTCGTACAAAACCAGAGAAGTTCAGTAGTCATAGTTAGCTGAGCTGTTATCACACGGTAGAGAGCGAGAGACTGTGAGACCACTTCCACACTCCCAAAGTCAATAATCGCACACAAAAGCAACTGGAATATTCAAAGAGATGGAGGGAAGAAAACGGATCCTGTCAAGAGAAAGGGGGTCCTTCCTTATACCTCTTGGATATCCAAAGATTTTGGATTAGACGCCACACTCACTTTATTGTGACATGCTTCATCATCAGCGCCTATCCACACCCTGGGAGGATGATATCCCCAGGGCGGACTCAACCAAAGCTAGAATGGGAGTTCTTAGATTAAATCACACTGGATAAGCAGAAATCTAGAAGAACCGTATATGGTTAAAAATTCCTACAGGTATACCCAAAGATTTCCTTTATTCATAGGGTACGTGGGGTATGGATAAAAGGTTTATTGGGGTTTATTATTGAATATAATTGTTCAATTAAGCCTCCTATATTCGTGCCAACATGTTTCGGCCCACACTACAAGCCCGTTCGGGTCTGGGGCCTTCATCAGGACTTTTTGAATGTATCCCTGCCTTTCTGCGCATGCACACCTTGCACATTTGTGAGGCCTAAGGCTCTCATCTGTCTTGGTCTTCTGTCCTAAGGATTTTCTGCAAGACAACATTTTTTGGCGAGGTTAAAGGTGGACCTAAAACATTGTATGTAATATAAAATAAAATACATGGTCCCACTTTATAAACAAATGTTGTAATATAATGGCCCATGGTTGTCTAAATCATGAAAAATGGGGAGGGGGGGCACCTCCCTTAGATAGAAAAAAGTGAAAGTGGTGCTATCGTTTAACTTCAGTGTAGGTACATAATTCCATTTGTTGAAGTATATACAAATAAGTTTTTTAGGGGTATACAATTTAAAAATTGTTGTGTTCTAGGATGTAATCCTATATTTTTTGCTACATTTTAATATACAATCCACGTGCAAAACGTGTTAGGTGACAAGGTGTGTTATAAACAATTCATCCATGCTCTTAGGCTTACCCTGTATTCTGGTTTTTCTAGGGTCATGCGGTTCTGGAGAGTGGTACCGTCTTATAGTCACACTCTTATCAAGGAAAAACACTTGTTAGATTTGAAATACTGAGGGACACTCGTTTCACATAGCTATTACTGAATGTGGCTGCATACTTATCTTGTCAGTACATGTTTGTTGAATTCACATGCACGTTAAGAATTCTTTATTGGAAAGCTCCCGCCAGAGGCCGTACTTAATGCCAGTTAGGCAGTCATATATTCAGGATAGTGTTGTTATGAAACCTGATGTTGGTTTCTTATATCTAGAGATCCGTGTAAGCTGAAGCCCTTGCCCGTGGGTAAAATTTCCTCACTAACCCACTGTTCGCTATGTAAACAATCGTATGTCTTATATGAATTACGTATGGCTTTTATGAATTGTGCATGTATGCGATCTGGTGCGTGGTATCGTATGAATATGTGCGCTACGTTTCCTTTAAAAAAAGAGAAAGGGGGGGTTTCCGCTGAAGCCCAACTCTCATGCATATATTTAAAGTAATAAGGTGTATTTTGGAGCTAAACCATCATAACTATCAAGGCATCAATTACATACTGCTGCTGTCGTGCCGACTCCCATTCCTGTATCAACCACCCTCTTGTTAGGTACACTTACTTCGTCAAAGCACGAGCACCGCGGTAATACCTAATGTCGTCTCTCAGACCGTCGGCAAGCAACAGTTTGCACTCTGGAAGCGGTACTTGTAGAGGCTATAGTTTCCTGCAGGCGTCCGTGATGATGTCATTACTGAGACGTCCTCAGGATGCTGGGAATTGAAGTCCCACATCATTCCCGTGTGTCCTGATCGTTATAAACGGCTAGCGAATTGAAAAAACATGGGTTGCCATTTCTTTGCATATGGGACCTTGTTATTTTGTTGCGTTTCTGGCACCCGGCAGTAGTTGTTTTTTGTTTTCTACTCCATATATACCCATACCTATTTGCCTATTGATGGTGTCCTTACCTTTCTTCATATGGTCAGTTCACTTTCTAAAAAAAGGTGCCCCCATCATCGTGTACTGTGAATGTCGCTCTTACATTCATGATAGTTGTGTCCATGGGATGTATTCATTTAATCCCTGTGTCGTACTAGATAGCCTGTAGATCCATCTCTACTCTTTCCTTAGCAATTGTTTTTCACCAGCTGTTGGTGGCAGTTTTTCAATTACAGACCAGTTGAAATCATTCTCTGAGTGCCCTTAGGATAGGAAACGGTGCATCAGTTTCGTGATAGTTTTCTTACAACGAAAAGTGCTTCTGTGTTCATTGATGCGTAATCTGACTTTCTTTGTTTTCATGCCTGCATACTTCAACCCGCATTTGCATATGATTATGTATACCACATTGATACTGTTGCAATGTGCGAAGCTCGAGCAGGTGAAGGCAGAACAATAGAGATCCTGCCACAGGGAGGTGTGACCACCTCCCAAACAGGGTTTAGTGTATTGGGGCAGTGTGGGAGCGCTTGCCAGTGCCACTGAGACTGCTTGCAGGGCACGTTTGGTTCCCTCCTTACATAGTCCAGTTCAAACCAGTTCAGGGAGCCGTTGGCTCCCGCTCTGGCGTGAAACTGGACAGAGGACATGGGAGTATCCTCCCCACTGTCCAACCCCTCCTCTGGGAGGGAACCCTGAATCGTCCCAACCCTTTCCTTAGGGGACTTAAGGGATTACCTGTGGATGGGTCCCTAGATTCGTCGTGGGACAAGATTCAGAACAAGATACCACTT
Source organism: Calotriton arnoldi (assembly GCA_963921515.1). Lineage (NCBI taxonomy): Eukaryota > Metazoa > Chordata > Amphibia > Caudata > Salamandridae > Calotriton > Calotriton arnoldi. Next base: position 2,059,348 of record CAWUFW010001269.1, read on the forward strand.
AGTGTTTGACCGTCTGGGCACTCTGAACTTCGCTGGACTTTGCTCTGGGCACCGAGGTTGCAACTAGGAAGACATCTGCTGCTCCTGGTCTCTTCAACCTGCTCATCTGCTGCAGCGTCCATGCCTGTGCTCCATACAGGAACCTGAAGGAATTTCCCTTGAAGTGAAGGAGTCACTTCCCTGCATCTGCAGGCACCGCAACCAAGCTAACTGGTCTGCTGCTCCTGGGCTCCCAAGAACTCCGAAAGGCTCAGCAACACAGGTGATGGTTCTACAACTCCCTCGAGGCTTGCACTGTCTTCACACCAAGTTTGAGGCCAGTATCCTTCGTCGGAACCGCAGGAACCAAACCCCTGTGCACCGCGTCGACTTGTCGTTGCAAAGGCTTGTTTGCTCTCTTCCTCTAAGATCTTCTGGCTCCAAAGAGCCTCCACCTGAAGCATCTCCTGTGACCAAGATCTTTGTCCTCACCGCATCTCTTGCAAAGTGGCCCTGCATCTTTGGTGAGCTGCTCGAGGTCCTCTTGCGACTCCAGTGCCTCCGGCCTGTGGGTCCTTTTGAGGGTCTTCTTTGATTCCAGTGGGCTCCCCTGATTGCTCAGGGTCTATTCTGACTCCCCTGCTTGTGGTGAGTCACTAGGACCTTGCTGGTCCTGACACTGCACCTTTTTTGCATTCCACGTTTTTTGCAGTTGCCAAGGCTTGATGGTGGTTCCGACGGACACCGACCCCTCAACTCTCAACACCCTATGTGGGACAGCTCGTGAACAGCTCCTGGTCTTCCTCAGTGTTGCCTGCTCCCCACAGCTGCTGCTCCAAGGTCACTGTCAACTCTCCTGCAACACCCGACATCGGTGGGCATTCGCCTTCCGTGCCTCCTGGTCACTCCTGAGTGGCATAGACTCTGTCCCCTCTGCTTGCAGGTACTTCTCAGCTTGAATCCACTTTTGGGTTCCATCGGACACTTTCACCTTCTCCAGCAGCGGCATCTTCCTGAAGTCCTCTATTGAGTTCGACAGCGGTTTCCAACGCCACTTCGCACCTATGCACCCGGCTTCCCTGGTGTAGGTATCCTGGTTCCTAGGGTATCCACGGGGGGTGGGTTTCCAACTTTCTTTCTTCCACAGGGTTTCCTCAGGGTCCACTGGGAAGGGTCCTTCTTTAAAAATTGCAACCTCGACTTACCCATTGACTTGAATTGAGCACGTGGTCGTGTTCCGACTCTGCACACGGCCTCCGTGGGGTTCCTGGTTCCTTGGGTCCCCAGCACTTCTACGTCTTCTGGGTATAGTCTTGACTTGAGTCGTGGTTCGCATACCACTATTTTAGTATATGGTTTGATGTCCCCCTGGCGACCACTGTGTATTTGTGCTACTTACCTGTTTTTATTGCAAAGTATTGTGTGCATTGTGTATATCTCCGGGTAGGAGATATTTGGACGTGTTAGTGAGTGTCTTATAATAAATACCTATTTTTATAAATATACTGTGTGGTTCTTTATCACTTAATCTATACCGATAAGATTACGTTCTGGTGAAACACGCTGCTTTACACTCCTTCTGGACTAAGCCTGAAGGCTGCTCTCCACAGCTACCACTTAGAGAGCTTTCTAAGGTTGTCTAAGACAACTAAAATCACCATAAAGGTTGTCTGGATTAGTGCAGGGTGCCCACTTACATAAGTGTGCACCATATACTAAGCCAGCCTCCTACACCATACGATTATTTACATAATGAACAGTCGGTTAATGAGAGCATTGTACCCACTGGAAAGGACTTCGGCGGGAGCTTTAAAAAAGGACTAAAAGGGGTTATTTTAAAACTGAAAATCACGCCACACTAGAGCTCCGCTTATACGGATCTCTAAATATACGAAACCAACATCAGGTTTCATAACAACACTATCCTGAATATATGACTGCCTAACTGGCATTAAGTACGGCCTCTGGCGGGAGCTTTCCAATAATGAATTCTTAACGTGCCTGTGAATTTCAACAAACATGTACCGACAAGATAGTTATGCAGCCACATTCAGTAATAATTATGTGAAACGAATGTCCCTCAGTATTTCAAATCAAAGTGTTTTTCCTTGATAAGAGAGTGACTAAAAGACGGCACCACTCTCCAGAACCGCAAGACCCTTGAAAAAACAGAATACAGGGTAAGCATAAGAGCATGGATGAATTACTTATAACACACCTTGTCACCTAACACGTTTTCCACGCAGATTGCATATTAAAATGTAGCAAAAAATATAGGATCACATCCAAGAACACAATTTTTTTTATATTGTATACCCGCTAAAAAAACTTCTTTGTAGATACTTCAACAAATGGAATTATGTACCTACATTGAAGTTACATGGTAGCAACACTTTCACTTTTTTCTATCTAAGGGAGCTGTCCCCCTCCCTTTTTTCATGATTTAGACAACCATGGACCATTATATTACAATATTTGTTTATAAATTGGGACCATGTATTTTATTTTATATTACATACAGTGTTTTAGGTCCATCTTTAACCTCACCAAAAAAGTTTGTCTCGCAAAAAATCCTCAAGGACAGAAGACCAAGACAGGTGAGAGCCTTAGGCCTCATGAATGTACATGCGTCGAAAGGCAGGGATACATTCAACAAGCCCTGACGAAGGCCCCAGACCCGAACGTGCTCGTAGCGTGGGCTGAAACATGTTGCCCGAATATAGGAGGTTTAATTGAACAATTATATTCAATAATAAACCCCAATAAAATGTTTATCCATACTCTAGGTACTCTGTGAATAAAGGAAATATTTTTGTATACCTGTAGGTATTTTTAACCATATACCTTTCTTCTGGATCCCTGCTTATTCAGTTTGATTTAATCTAAGAACTCCCATTCTATCTTTGGTTGAGTCTGCCCTGGTAGTATCATCCTACCAGGGTGTGGATAGGCGCAGATGAACAAGCATGTCACGATAAAGTGAGTGAGGCATCTAATCCAATATCTTTGGATATCCAAGAGGTATAAGGAAGGACTCCCTTCCTCTTGACAGGATCTATTTTCTTCCCTACCTCTCTTTGAATATTCCAGTTGTTTTTTTGTGTGAGGATAGTTAGCTTAGCTAACTATAACTCACGCCCCTGCAATGCACTGCTTAAGACCTAAAATATTACATCACTTGTGACATGGTCAGTGACATCAGTGATGACATCTCAAATGACATCAGTGATGACATCACTGATGACATCATCCAGTGATTGTGAGTGTTTTCTAAAAGTTACTGAGTGTTAAACATATATACTGAGGTACCTCGCTCTGGAAGTGCCTGTGTGGGTATGTGAGTGGGTGTGTAAGTGGTGTATAGAAGAGTGACTGGGTAGATAAGAGACTGTATACATGAGATAGTGGGTGTGTGAATTTTTTTATAGGTGAGTGAGTGGGTGTGTCAGTGCTTGTATGAGTGAGTGGCTATGTGAGTATCTGTATAGTTGACTGAGTTGGTGAAACAGTGGTTGTAAATGGTGAATCAGAGGGTGCCTGAGGGACTGAATGGATGTTTGGTACAGATACATAAGTGTCTGAATGGGTGAGTGACAGGGTACATGAGTGGCTGTTTCGGCGCATCAATGGGTGTGTAAGTGGGTGTATGGGTGAGTGAGTGGGTGTATGAGTGGCTGTATGTGTGAGCGAATGGGTGTTTGTATGGGTGACTGTGAGAGAGGTTGTATGGGAGAGTATGTGGTTCTCTTATCACTGTATAGGTGAGTGAGTATATGTATTAGTATATATATATATATATATAAGTTACTGAGTGGCTGTGTGAGTAATTGTATGGATGAGTTAGTGGCTGTGTGACTCAAAGTATGGGTGAGTGAGTAGGTGTGTGAGTAGGTGTATGGTTAACTCATTTAATATGTCAGTAGCTGTGTGGGTGTATAAGTGTGTATATGTCTCTATGACTGGATCTGTGACTGGCTGTATTGGTAAGTGAGTAGGTGCATGAGTGGCTGTATATGTGAGTTAATGGTTCCGGTACTGGTTCTATGGGTGAGTTGATGTGTTACTGGCTGTATGGATGTGTGACGAGATGTGTGAGCGTTTGCATGGGTTCTGTGAATGAGTTTGTTAGTGATTGTGTGGGAGTGGGTGTATTACATGTTTTATGGGGGTGTCAGTGTTTCTATGGATGTCATGAGTGATGTAATTTGAGATGTCATCAGTGATGTCATCAAAGACGTCATCAGTGATGTCACTGACCATGTCATGAGTGATGTAATATGTGAGGTCATAAGCAGTGCATTGCGGGGCATGAGTTATAGTTAGCTAAGCTAACTATAAGTGCTGAATTTCTCTGGTTTTGCTTGAGTGAAATGTTAGCCTAACTATAACCTTTGTTTTTTTCAGTGAATTTCTAAGGTTTTTTAAACACGAATTCCTAACTATAACATCCCTGTAACCTTTGGTTTTTTCAGTGAATTTCTAAAGTTTTTTTAATTCTATTTCATAACTATAACTTCCCTGTATTTTTTTTTCTATAATTAGATATTGAACATTACATCTGCATGGTGCACCATCTGCATGGTGTCATCTATTTATTTAAAAAGTACATTAATCATCTTATTTCACAATATTTTTGGTTTTCGCGACATCATGATCGCCAAGGAGACACCGCGAATACCACGTATTTTTGACAAAGTGTAAAACACATATATAGACATACTTTACATAAAGTTTGTCTAACTGTTTAGTAAGATATCAATTTAACTTTCCCCTTTGTGTTCATTTGTCAAAAAAACAACATCAAAAATGCATTTTCCTTGTTCACGGCGACACTGGATGTCGCGATGACATCAGTAGTTGTGAATACAAATGACAAAGTGTAACACACTTATATAGACATATTTTACATCAAGTTTGAGTCTAGCTGTTTAGTAAAATATTGGTTTAACTTTATTTTAACAAAGCATTTGTCAAAAACAACAGTTTCAAAAAATAACTTTGCGCAACGGTGCTCGCGAATAGCACATGACTACCAAATAAAGACATTTAATTGGTTTACACAGTTTCCTTTATGAAAGGAAGTCCTCACCCATTTCTCCCTTCTGATACATTCCAGGTACAGGTTAATTTGTTATAGGAGCTCACCCAAACTGATTTTGAAAATTGTGTTGGTTTTTAACTTTTTTTGGCTATTTCTACAAAAATAAAATGGCATCAGAAGAACCAGAGGAAAACCTACAACTGGTTGAAGTTGTTTAACACCAGGAAGGACTCAGCTGCACATGAACAGTCTCCTGATGAAGAACCAGCATTGAAGAAACAAAACATAGCTTGGGATATTTTCACTATTCCATCTGGTAAATCGAAGACCACAACTAAATTGGTGAGTTGCAGCATATGTGAAAATACATTATCTCAGGGCACAGCAAAAACATGTTGTACAACTTGAAAACATACCACAAGAAGTAACTTAAAATTGCAGAGAAAAAAAAGGAGAGGGATCATCAGCCTCCAGACCTCCAGCCCCTGCTCCTGACGACAAAGTTCCAGCTGAAGTGGAGAGAAGATGCAAGGAATTGTCACTAGAACTAAAGTGTTTTGCTACCTTCTGTATGGACTGTAACACCATCGTAACAGCCGGGAAGCAGTCTGTGGATGTAATTTTGCAGAATGTGAAAAACCATACTTGTTAATTTCTATTCCTTTTTGATTGCAGCAGTTCAACCACTGTGAAAAAATATAAACAATGAAAAATGTATTAGGATTTCATTTTGAACATTAAGCAACCAAAACAAGATACAATGGTGAAGTGGAGAAGCGACTTCTTAGATGCAGCTTAAGGCTGCTGGTATTATAGTACCTCCATTTATTTTCTATCTGTAGTAACAGAATGTAGTCCTGTAATGCTTTATAAATTCCTTTCCTCCAGTAAAAGAGTCTTTTATTTATTATGTCTCAGAAACTCACAATTCATATACATGTCAACACAATACCACATTTTGTAATCTTAAATTGTCCTTAGAGCTTCGGTTCTAGAAATAGCAGATATGAGCTTGGTAACTTTTTAGGTAGTCTTGATTTGAATGACATTTCTATGTCATTGCACTCTGTCCATCCTCTTTGACATCTTAAATATATTGTGTAGTGTGGTGTGTACTGTAGAGGTTATATTAACTCCTTCATGAAATATGATTGCTATAGCTGTGAAACTTCTTTTTGAAATGGAAATATGTCCAGCTACAAAGTTTATAATTTCAGTTTCTAATTCAGTACCATTCACTCTGCATCGTTGTAGCATGACTATGACATATTTTTCATACCTTTGTAGTAACAACGTAGATCTAAGTTCTGATCTGCAGTTTGGACAGGTCATATCTTGATGGGTGTTTTTGGTTAAATTTTCAAAGGCCACAGCTTTACAATCTGGTAACGTCAAATAGGGGAATCGTTCCGATTTAATTTCAGTGCTAGAGGTGAATTCACAACGTTCACAGTTATGGCTCCATTTATAAGTTAAAGCATTTCATTGATATTCATATCCTCTTCCTCTAATAGTCCTACCATTAAAAATTCTTGAGCATCCTGCTGAAAATTTTGAGATAACACTAGTAATCCAGTACACTACTCTACCTTTTAGACCCTTCCGCAGCTCTGTTGGTGGTACCTTGCCTGTCTTTGGCTCCATACAGACTAAAGCCTGAAATGGGTGTATACTATGGATAAGAATTGACTCATAAACATTTAAACCTTGAAATAGTTCTGGAATGGGAACCAGTACTAACTTGTTATGCACAGCTCTAGCAGGCATTTTATTATCCTCTAATTTATTGTAAGAGTGCTTACATATAACTTGCTGTGTGGACAAGACAAAGCATTCCTCTACAAATAAGTACACTGCAAACTTTTGCAGTTATCATTATTTTCTTTTTCACTTTTTAAATACAAGTCAACAGTCCGTGTTTGCATCTTGTAGTGAGTGTGTCGACAACATATACAAAAATACTCTTGTTTTCAGAGCACACTGTGTTAAATTTTATCTCTTCTTCAAAGCCATCAACTATAATACCTGTGTCCTGTTCTGCAACTCCTCCTGTTATAAACACTTCATTTTCCGTAAAGACAAAAGAAACAAAACTGCACATCATCATAAACATTTTCTACCTCTGCCACAGTACAATGCAAAAGTGCTCTATTAAATTCTCCTAAACGTAAAGCAGGAATTTTCATATAGTGTAACCTCCTAACTAAAGGTCCCATTGTTGAGAGGTGTACAGCTTACATCCTGAAATGATGAAAGCTAGTGAGTGTCCCTCCAAATCTGTATGCTTTCTAACCTTGCAAGGATCCAATCCTAGTGAAGTACTTATTTTTAAGCTTCGCCTTGGAAAGATATGTAGAAAGTTTCTTAGTATATCAATGGATTGCTGTTGAATACTACAAACACTACTACAATCCCATTTGTATACAGGGCCTGACTACACCTTCCCTGTCCCTCTTCTGCAATAACTTGTTCTACATTTCTAGATTCCATCACCTCTTTTGCTATAGGTGTGCCATTCTTCATTTCATAACATTGTCCTCTTTCATCAATAGCGTGAACTAATGTGTTATCTTGGAGATAGATTTCTTCATTAAAGAAAGGCTCTGTGGTAGAATTTATGTATCCAGTCTCCACTATAAACTGTACAAAAGTTACTTCTATTCACTAGTATTTTACGAAAACATTCATAATGGTATGTGGCCCTAGAAATACAAAAACCCGCACCTTAAATATTGATGGCAAAAAATTAGACAGGGTAAGCTAGTTTTCATACTTGGGCCTGGAGTTCGATGATGTGTGCAGTAGGTCAACTTGTATCAAAAATAGGATAATTCGCTATACCCGAGCAGTAGGCACCACTTTTTCACTCGCTATGTCTATTGGCAAAAAAACTATTGCACCGATTCTGGAGATATACAATCGGAAATGTTTGCCAATTCTAACTTATGGAATGGGTATTTGGGGATGCAAAGATGTTGGTGTTATGCAGACGGAGAATACATTCTGCTGCCGGTTATTAGGTGTCCCCTCTTTGACACCGCATTTCACCCTGCACCAGGAGCTAGGTATGAAGTATGTGCAGGATATTATCAGTGCTGCCCCTTTGGCTCTGTGGTGCTCAATCTGGGCTAACAAGGAAGCTGAGCTCGTGGTTTGGCAATTCCATGGTTAAAATATATTAAAGACTGCTTTCTAGCTCTTGGTTGTGTACATTTGTTTGCGCTCCCAATACCATCATGAAAAAGGATAAATACTGGGTTAAGGACAGCTTTAATAAGCATAGACAGGCCACCAGGGAACTAACGGAAGTGGCTAAACCCCTGGTTAGAGATTATTGTATTATTCAGACGGTGCCAGCGATTGCCCCTTATTTACTATATGAGACAAATGTGTATGAGAGAACATTACTGGCTAGATTCAGGCTGGGCTCTATTCGTAGGCTATTATGTTTTCCCTTAGGCCAATATTCTTCAGCAAACATCGTTACTTGCCCATGTGATGAGCAATCTAGCCAATCTCTATTACATTTTTTATTTTTCTGTCATTATATGCCATCTACAATGAGATTTTTATTACGTTTGTTGCGAAGATATACATTCTCTAAGTGCAAAGCTGCCCTATTTTTTTTTTTTACAGCAACTCAATGATTATGATACGTGTTATTCGGTTGCCAATTTCCTGAAGAGCATCTTAGCACAAAGAAGGAGTATGCCGTTTTAATAATAGTGTATATATATATTTATTTTCACCATGAATCGTTGGTCTCTTACCATGATGATGAATTTTGACCTATGCATTTTAAATCCCTTAAAGCTGTTGCTGTGGTATGTGAGTGTATTCGTATAATATGCTGCTATTCTCATCTTAAGTTATTGAACTAAGATCCTAGCACCTTTATTCTCTGGAATGGAAGTTATCAAAGATTTTTATTGTAGATGTTCTTAATATTTCTGCTTTTATTGTATGATTTTATTTGTGTATCTTTTCTGATCTGCCTTTGGAAGATCGAATAAAGACAAAGAAAGAAAGACTAATCTTTTCTTCTGGTTTTGTCTCCTCATGTACAACACCATTTTAGCAAGAGTCTTCATTCTATTTATAATCAAAATGAAAAGCTTCCTCTTCAAAGTAAAGGCCTTATCAACTACTCCCTCAACTCATTCTTTCTGTTTCAGTGCCTCTCTCCTTCTTCTATACTTCTTCATATTTCTCAGTAGATTTACAACCACTCTACTACGAAACATCCTGGCTCAGATATCCTTAAACTGCTTTTGTCTCCTGGTTAAGGTGTCCATCTTTATTACATTCTTTCCTGTAATATAAATATTGTCTACTCTTATCCTTTCTCATAGTTTGCTTTTTATTTTCATTATTTTATAATCTTTGCAGGTATCCACATATACTTTTAAGAAATGACTTTGTCCTCTTACCAGTAGCTTTTTTCTTTAACCACTTTTTCTGCATTTTGCCCTTTTTGTGTCTCAGTTCTGCATAATTACTGTAGTTGCTTTTGTTGCTTTTTCCTCCGAGTTTCTGTAGGCATTCTAACTGTCTGTAGTTATGTAGATATTGTTCTGTAAAAAAAAAAAAAAAATGTATATTTTAATTTTTACTCTAGACAACGTGCCAACTACTTTACTACTGACTTACACATATTACAAAACAGTTTTTATGTTATGTTGCAGTTTTAAATCTACAGATGAACTAAGCTATAACTACATGCACTTACTTCAATATACCAAACCCAAAGCAAAACACACACATTTATTTATTAGTTACCTTTTAACATTATAGCACCCTCTCCTACAACACAGCTGCACCATATCTCAGTTTTCACTTATACATGGGGAAAGACCAATTTATCACTTCTGTAGTAAATTTTAAAATTAAAATCAACCAAAGTGTAGAAGTACATACAGTGTCTCAACACTGTAAATCCAAAGAAAACATAAGAGCTATTTGTGTACCTCTCTACCACTGTGTCACTGGTGTATTTAGTATCTCAGTGCTCTTCTACCTAGATGCATCAGATTTACATTTTCCGAAATGGTACATATACAAATCTGCACATTAATCTCTATCAGAGCATATAGCTCACTAATTCTTCCAAGTACATGCAAAGAGCGTGTGACGGGTTGCATATATAACTCACCAGAAGGTTCTTAAAGACTACATGTTCCTCACTAAAACTTTAAATACATGTGTTTGTGGTTGACTGAATCAATATTCCCTGGATGATTGAATGAGTGCATAGGTAGTTCCTAGGTGATTCCCAGAGGATACAGGTAGTGCCTGGATGATTCCCTGAGTATGTGAGAACTCTAGGGGTTGTTCCATATCTGCATAGTTACTGCCTGCGTGTTTGCAGGAGTATATCACTACTATCTGTGTGTTTGGATGGGTGCATGAATAGTGCCTGAATGATTAGATAAGTGCATGCCTAATGCCTCAATAATTCAAAACATGCATAGATAGTGGTTGGATAATTAAATGAGTGGAACTCTACTGCCTGGATGATTGCAGGAGTGCATGCATAGTATATAGGTGATTTATAGGGTGCATGGATAGTGCATACGTGATTGTTTAAGTGCATGCATAGCAACTGGCAGATCGGATGAGTGCATGAGTAGTGTTTGTGTGATTGCACGAGTACATAGCTGCTGCCCATGTGTTTTTGGTTGAGTAAACAGGTAGTGCCTGGGTGTTTAGATAAGTGCATCAGTAGTGCCTGGCTGTTTCAATGAGTGCATGACTAGTGTCTGAGTGACTAATTGAGCCCATTATTAAATCTTGATTGATTGGATGAAAGCAAGTATACTGCTGGGGTGATTGAATTAGTGCAAGCGTATTCCCTCAGTAATTGAATGAGTGCATAGGTACTGGATAGGTGATAGGTTCACTGTAATGGTACTCTCTGCATAATTAGATGACTGCATGAGTAGTGCCTGAGTGTTTGGATGAGTGCATGGCTTGTACCTCACTATTTCGATGAGTGCATGGGTTGTAAGTGGGTGTTTGTATGAGTGCATGGTTAGTGTCTGGCTGTTTGAATGACTGCATAGGTACAGCCTTGGTGATTGTATAAGTGAATGGTTAGTGCTTGGGTGATTGGATAAATGCATGCGTAGTGCCTGCATAGTTCAATGACTACATAATTAGTGCCTGCTTGATTACAGGAGTGCATGTGTAGTGCCTGGGTGATTGAATAAGTGAATGCATAGTGTGTGAGTGATTCGATGACTGCCTGAGTAGTGGCTGGGAAATTGGATGAGTGCCTGAGTTGTGATAAACATCTGGTGACTAGGCCCAATGTCTGCACATCTATCTGTTGTCATTGGCAATAGTCACATCATCAATTATGGGAATTGTACACTTCATGGTGCTATCATGCTTAGCACCAAGCCACCTTTGGAGCAGTTTTGGCCACACTTTGAAGCCAGAGTGTGTGCCCAATGGCCAAAGCAAAATTGCACTCAAGCACACACAATTCCAATCACAAGATAAGTCTCCGGTTTGTAATCCGTTATCAATTCCAGTCCACACAAATCAAGGTATTCCACAAAGTTTTTTTACTCCAAGAGCAGATTTCCATACAAAGTTGTCCAACAATGCCACAGCCGACACGTGTTTCGTATGCCTGGACTTTTTCAAGGCTATGAGTATGGCGATATATGTCCAAAATAGGGTTAAGGTCTCTCCCAATTGTAATGGTTGCAAAGTGTGGAACAATGGTTCCGTCTGTCTGGGACCTCAAAATAATGGTTGCCCCATTGCTGGGCTGACTACGAAGTAATCCCCAAAAGTTTTTTTGTATCTGCTTCAGTAGTATTACACCATACGAACAAGTTACTTACCTTTGGTAACAATATATCTGTAAGAAACATAGGTTAGTTATAGATTCCTTACCCTAGAATTACCCCCAGGCGTCAGTTTTTTGTCAGCAGTACCCCTGCGCGTCGGAAGGTGGCGTCGGTCGACTCCTCGTTCGTCGTCGGCATCGTGGTCGCCGGGATGACGTCGCGGTAGCTACATAGATGCCACCTTTGCGCGCTGACGTCAGTTCTTTCTTTTTCCGCGCCAGCAAGGGCAGATCCGGAGAGAGCGGTACCCCCAGTCATTTTTTGACTGAACTTTTTCTCGACTTTTGTCGACTTCGTTGTTTTTTTGAGTCCATCGACTCATGGTGCACGAGGGATGCCCGGCTTCAAGGCTTGTGGTTCCTGTAACCGACTCATGTCGGTGACGGATCCACACCGCGTGTGCCTCTACTGCCTGGAGCGCGACCACGACCCCAAGTCGTGCTCTGACTGCTGGACCATGGCCCCGAAGTCTTTGCGGGAGCGGTCCCGAAAGCTACTCGAGGCCCGGCAGTCGGCTCCGCGGAGGAGGTCGAGGGACCGGTCGCTGAGCCAAAACCATTCTTCGTCGAAGTCTTCGCACTCGGGGTCAGGTAAGTCGAAGCACAAAAAGAAGTCGAAGAAGCATCGTCGCTCTTCGACTTCTCCCCGTCCGTCGGCCGACGCGACGAGGGATGCGGGTGGTGCCACTCCCGCGGCTCCGCATGCGGAGCCTGCTGGGTCGACTTCCCGTTTCCCCCCTTTCCGGGACCCGGTGCGACCCCCGCCCAGCTTCAGACTTTCTACGAAGCGATGCATGCCATCTTTGGGCAGCCCGACTCCGCCGGCGCGCCTTCAGGCCCCGCGGACTTGGCTGGGGGCCCTGGGCCTTCGGCGCTGGCAGCTTTGGCCTCGACCTTGTTACGCCTCCCCCAGCGCCGATTCCACTGGCACCACGTCCGCCACCGGCGTCGGCTGAGTCCCCAGCCGACGTCGACCCCGGCCTCCACCTCGGGGTAGACACGGAGTCGGACCCGACGCCGACGGGTACTTTTGTGCCCCTGTTCTACCCTGGCTCTTTGAGACCAGATTGGCAGCCAGAGGAGGGTGAGGAGAACTAGGAGGGGTCTGGAGACCCTTTAACAGACCAGATGGTGTATGAGCAGGACTGGAGAGAGGAACTGGGGGAAACCAAAGGTTTGGATACCTCACCAGACCTTGGCATGTTGTCTCCTCCTACCGTGGCTACGGAGGAGGGAGCGTCATACGCAGTGGTGTTGCGTAGGGAGGCCGAGGCTCTCCACCTCAAGCTTCCTACGGTGGCAGTCAGGACTAACCTCCTGACAGAGGTGCTTCAACCGGCAGCGAGCTCTTCGGAGCCCCTGCTGCCGTTTAATGAAGCCCTGACAGACATCCTTTTGGGCCCCTGGTCCAGGCCCAACACAGGGGCTCCTGTGGACAGGATGATTGCCCGACGCCACAGCCCGGCCCCGGGCGACCCCACTTTCCTCTCCCAACACCCCACCCCTGAGACCTTGGTAGTCCAAGCCTCCACGTCCAAGGGCGCATTCCCTACCGCTCCCCCGGACAGGGAATCCAAAAAGCTGGATCATCTTGGGAAGAAGATGTTTTCTTCCTCCAGCTTGGGACTGCGGTCGGTAAACACTGCATGTCTATTGGGCCGTTACACCCACTCCGTGTGGGACATGGTTGCGCAAGTGCTGCCTCAGTGCCCAGAGCAGGCCCTGGCCGTGCTCTCTCGAGCGGTTGCTGAAGGGAGAGACGCAGCGAAGTTTACCATCCGCTGTGGGCTGGATACCGCCGACGTACTTCGCAGGACGATTGCCACGTCAGTAGCCCTTCGACGCTACGCCTGGTTGCGTTCGACTGGTTTTTCCGGGGATGTCCAATCCACACTTAGGGACATGCCCTTTGATGGCCGTCGCCTTTTTGGCGACAAGGCAGACAACGCACTAGAGCGCTTTAAGGACTCTCGGGCTACGGCCAGGTCCTTGGGCCTCTCCACCACCCGCCCTGCGCAGTCTGCCTTTCGCCACTTTCGTGGCTACAGAAGGGGTGCCCCGCTATGTCCCGCCCAGAGCCACAGGCCGGCGCAAGCTGTTCAGCCCCAGCGCGGCCGGGGACGTGGGAACCACCGCCGTGGTTCTGGGGGCCAGCGAGCAGGCCAGTCCACCACAGCCCCCTCTACAGCAGCCTCCAAACCCTCCTAGTCTGACCTTTCAGGGCCACCAAACGCCAGTGGGCGGCAGGATCCGCCATCACCTCCCCCACTGGCGCACCATCACGTCGGACAGGTGGGTTTTGCAAATAGTCTGAAGGGGCTACTCCCTCCCCTTCGAGACTACCCCTCCATCCATGCCACCTCAGTACCATCGCATGTCGGAGGATCACCTGGCCCTTCTCCAACAGGAAGTTTCGACACTCTTGGCCAAGGGTGCCATCGAGCGCGTTTCTGCCCCAGAAGTAGGTCGTGGTTGTTATTCCCACTACTCTCTGGTGTCCAAGAAGGACAAAGGCCTGCGTCCTATCTTGGATCTCAGGAACATCAACCGCTTCCTCCGGAAGGAGAAGTTCAAGATGTTGACGCTCGCTCAGGTCTTGTCTGCCCTCGACCCTGGAGACTGGATGGTAGCGTTGGACTTGCAGGACGCTTGCTTTCACATCCCCGTCCTGCCGGCCCACCGGCGTTACCTGCGGTTCACGGTAGGCCATGAGCACTTTGTATACTGTGCTCCCCTTTGGCCTTACCAGCACCCCTCGGGTGTTCACGAAAGTGATGGCGGTGGTCGCAGCTCATCTGCGCAGATCAGGGGTTCCAGTCTTCCCCTATCTCGACGACTGGCTGTTGAAGGCGGGCTCGCCCCAGGCTGTCGTCTCCCACCTCCAGACTACGGCCGACCTCCTGCATTCGCTGGGGTTCTCCATCAACGTGCCGAAGTCACACCTGACCCGCTCTCAGAAGCTCCTCTTCATCGGAGCGGTTCTGGACACGACGCAGTTTCGGGTTTATCCTCCCGAACAGCGAGTCCGGGATATTCGGGCTATGATTCCGATCTTTCAGCCTCTATCCCAGGTTTCGGTCCGGATGACCCTGAGGCTGCTGGGCCTCATGGCCTCCTGCTGGTAGATCATGCCAGGTGGCATATGCGGGCTCTGCAGTGGGACCTGAAGTTCCAGTGGGCGCAGCATCAGGGGAATCTGTCCGATTGCGTCCAGATCTCGGATGTCACTGCACACCAATTGCAGTGGTGGTTAGCGAATCAGGATTGGGTCGACGGCAGATCCCTCTCCCTTCCTCAACCAGAATTCACAGTGGTGACTGATGCATCACTTCTGGGATGGGGCGGCCACATGGGGGAGGCGGAGATCAGAGGCCTCTGGTCTCCGTCGGAGTCCGGGCTCCACATCAACCTTCTGGAGCTTCGGGCGATTCATCATGCACTCAAGGCATTCCTTCCCTCTGTCCGGGGAAGAGTAGTGCAGGGCTTCTATATGCCTTTCCGCCTATACCACTTCTGCCCAGAGTGCTGAAGAAGATCAAGCGCGACCGGGCCCAAGTCATTCTTGTGGCTCCGGATTGGGCACGAAGAGTCTGGTATCCCGAGCTGCTCCACATGGCCATTGATCCTCCGATCCGACTGCCTCTTCGGGAGGATCTTCTGTCGCAGCAGCAGGGGACGGTCCTCCACCCGAACCTGTCCAGCCTCCACCTCCTTGCGTGGAGATTGAGCAGCGGCAGTTGACGTCATTTGACCTGCCTACCGAAGTCTGCGATGTTATCTTGGCAGCCAGGCGTCCCTCCACTAAGACGGTATACGCCTGCCGATGGAACAAATTTGTGGCATGGTGCACAGCAAAGGCTGTGGATCCCCTTTCCGCCCCTCTTTCTGAGGTCCTCTTGCTCCTCCTTTCTTTGGCCCGACAGGGCTCTGCTCTGGGCACTATCAAGGGCTACCTCTCGGCCATTTCAGCCTTTCTTAGGCTTCCTGATCAGCCTTCTCTTTTCAAGTCCCCTGTTGTAAATAGATTCCTTAAGGGCATTACTCATCTTTTTCCTCCTGTTCCCTTCGTAATGCCCCAGTGGGACTTGAACTTGGTTCTTACCTATCTTATGTGCGCTCCCTTTGAGCCACTACATAACTGTCCTCTCAGGCTTCTCACTTTGAAAACTGCCTTTCTGGTGGCCATCACCTCTTCTCGCAGGGTGAGTGAGCTCCAAGCACTTTCTTCCAAGCCTCCTTTTCTGGCTGTTCATCCGGACAAGGTCGTCCTAAGAACTAGACCTTCCTTTCTTCCCAAGGTGGTTACTTCTTTCCACATTGGCCAAACCATCACTTTGCCTACCTTCTTTCCACCTCCGCATCCTTCAAAAGAGGAAGAGAGGCTCCACCGTCTGGATCCAAAACGTACGCTTTCCTTCTACTTGGATCGCACAAAACAATTCAGGGTGGACAACCAGCTCTTTGTTGGTTACGTGGGCACTAAGAAAGGTCGGGCCATGCACAAATGGACCATCTCCAGGTTGGTCGTTCTGTGCATCAAAGCCTGCTATTCTTTGGCAAAGAAGGAGCCTCCAGTGGGACTGCATGCCCATTCCACCAGGGCAACGGCAGCTACCACTGCTTTGGGACGAGGAGTCCCCCTAAATGACATCTGTCAGGCAGCTACGTGGGCATCGTTGCACACATTCACCAAACACTACTGCCTGGACAGCTAAGTCCAGAGAGACGGCTTCTTTGGCCGTTCTGTTCTCCAGGACTTTCTGGTGTGAACTTAGTTCGCAGACCCACCTCCGGGGTTGGTATTGCTGGGGTATCTATTCTAAGGTAAGGAATCTATAACTGTTTCTTTCAGATGAACAAGTTACTTACCTTCGGTAACGATATATCTGTAAGAAACATAGGTTAGTTATAGATCCCTTACCGCCCCACCCATCCTCCCCGTTCTGCGAACAGACTTCTAGGGTTAAGGACATCCTTTCAGGGCCCTAGTTTTGTGCACCAGTGGTCAGTGTCTTGCATGGCTCCGTGCTTCTGGCGTGGAAAGTCGTGTACAGAACTGACTTCAGCGCGCGAGGGCGGTGTCTATGTAGCTACCGCGACGTCATCCCGGCGACCACGATGCCGACGACGAACGCAGAGTCGACCGACGCCACCTTCCGACGCGCAGGAGTACTGCTGATGAAAAACTTTCCGGATCCAGTCTGACGCCTGGGGGTAATTCTAAGGTAAGGAATCTCTAACTAACCTATGTTTCTTACAGATATATTGTTACCAAAGGTAAGTAACTTGTTCGTATGGTGTAACACTACTGAAGCAGTCACAAAAAAACATTTGGGGATTACTTCGTAGTCAGCCCAGCAATGGGACAACCATTATTTTGAGGTCCCAGAGAGACAGAACCATTGTTCTACCCTCTGCAACCATTACAATTGGGAGAGACCTTAAGACTATTTTGGACATATCTCCATACTCATAGCATTGATGAGTCCAGGCGGACAAAACACGTGTGGGCTGCAGCATTGTTGGAAATCTTTGTATGGAAATCTGCTCTTGGAGTAAAAACACTTTGTGGAATATCTTGATTTGTGTGGACTGGAAGTGATAATGGATTACAAACAGGAGACTTGTCTTGTGATTGGAATTGTGTGTGCTTGAGTGCAATTTTGCTTTGGAGTGCCTGAGTAGTGCCTGGCTGACTGTGAAATTACCTCCATTGCTGTTAGACACACAACAGTTGTGAATATATCCGTGACTCATTGTTTAAGTCCTTCTGTCAGTATCAAACTACCTGTTTTAGTGTATCTATCCTTTTCTACTGAGCTATGTGTGAGTGAACTCCAGATATCACACTTGATAAATAATTGGATACATGGCTCCCTAGGAGCATACATTGCTCTTACTCAGTGTGCACATGTATCCGTACATTTCTAAAACTGATAACAACAATTGTCACTTTTTCAAAGCACATAACCTTTTCTTAATGGCCTACCTTCATTTTCGCAAATATTTATTGAGTCTTTAAAACATATATTCAGCAGAAGAAAATTTACACACCAAGTGAAGCTAGCACAAGAAATCCCAAGAGACAGTCTGCACTATTACCCTCCTCAATTTTAAACACAGCATGTTTAAAGAAATACACCACGCTCACCATGTACATGACATTTTCAACAGCCTTAAAGAACATAGATCACCATGTAAGCATATAAGTGATTTCATAATAGATATACACCTTCAGGCAATCGTTCCAAAAATATATAGTTCTCTACATCTTTAAGTAAACTCAAGAGTCTCATCGTACATATAACTACCTGCAAACAGAAAAACCATATCTCACCATCTAAACATATGCAAACCGGTCATATAAGTTAAAAACCACATTGACAAACACTTCCTAATACATACCTAACAAGTATTACTGCTTTATAATTCATATACAGGCGCAGCACATTCTTATCTTTTATTCGTGACTATACTACTCCTGTTTAATAATGTGACTGAAAGTACTACAATTCCCAGAATGCAAATAACATAGATGTATCTATTCTGCACATAATACTTAAGCATTTAAAAAATTCTTAGTTTTAAATACATTCCTCATTGTAACTTTCAACAATACTATACTGTTGTTTTTCCATAAAAGGCACAGTAGAATAAAGGGGCACTAATTCATATTCCTCTTACTTCCCAAAACATTTCGTACTAACATCTTAAACACATACCCTCTGCCAGATGCAGTTCATCTGATATATTTTTTTCATATCACTGCAATACTCTTTTTTTTTTTATCAAACTCCCATATACATCTTCATTTCAAATGTAACTTTTTTTAAATAATTAAAAAGTTATGTACATACCAGTGAATTGAGTTAGTAGATTATAATGTTGTTTTCGCTGTTTTTGGGTAGTTTTGACACTGTTAGGATTTGTAAAAACTAAGCACAAGATTGGTACACCACTCTCATACAAAGCAACTATAAAATGGCAACCTCTTCAACTTTCCACTCTATGATCATAAGAAAGGCAGCAAATGAAATAATGTCTTTTAGACTACTCTATCTTCATTGTGAATGGTTAGCATCTGTTAACCCTTTCCCTCTCTTTCAAAAAGAGATTCCTGTCTATGCGTGTTCGCAATGTTTTCGCGATCATCGCGGAGTAATCATAAAAAAAACGGGAGTCTAAACCTATATTTAGCTACAGTTTATTACATAGTCCTGAGTTGAAAATTAAAGTTTATAATTATTTAAATTGTGTCATCACTCCTCAACTTAAAAAAAATATTGTCTCTTTAACACCCTTCCCTCCCAATACACTCTAAGCTCAGTGTATCAAGCAACCCAGAGGAACCAGTAGGTCACAAGTTCACAGCACATTCTAGAAGGACCATGCTACATCCAAATCGGATACAGCAGGTGTGGTTTACTTCACAGATTCAAAAGCATATCCATGACTGTACTACATTTCTTTTTTTAAACAACAGCCAATAATAGGACTTCTTCCTAATGCATCCAACATACTACCTAATTTTTTTCACTTACAGGCTGACACCATCCAATCAAATATATCTTTTTCTAAAAAGAAAACACCGCCATTTTAACTGCTCAGTCTATAACAATAACCTGCCTTTTGACAGGCATGGAATTTATAGAAATGATGGAGTGCACTTAACAGACAAATGCAACAAGGTGTTTCTGAATAACCTGAAACTCTGCATCTGGTCTTATGAGTAGCTGTCATATACACACAATCAACACAACGGCTCTTGTCAGAGCCACCCTTGGACCCGAAATATTGGTGTTTTTTTTCTCTAAAGATCCATTTTTTTTGTTTTTGGGAATCTTTGCGACGATGTCACGAATAAGTCATTAAATCGCAAAACAAAAGCAGACATTCAACGGCCACCAGCACATGCAAAAATAATAACAAAAAAAATCCATTGTAAACTTTGCACTACACATATTACTATATACATGCTACTTTAAAAAACATGTTTAAACTCACGTTTTTGTACTAAGTTTCTTTAAAAGCCATCTTTAAAACCTATTTTCTGTTTTTGCTGCTATTCACGGCGTTGTGACAACGCCGTTAACCGCTACAATCACGCCTTTTTCATAAAGTGTAAAACACATATATGCACACATATTACAGTATTTTACACACTAGGGGTTTATTACTGTATTGTCTAAAGTCATGTTTTTCTAGTGCGTGTCTATAAAAACCATCTCTAAAACCTATTTACGGCATTCGTGGTGACGCCGGGAGTTGCGATGACGTCAGTACCAGTGATGATCGCACCTTTTTAGGCTGAAAAACACATATATGCACACATATTATAGTATTTTTGGAACTAGGGCTTAATTACTGTACAGTCCAAACTCATGTTTTTCTAGTGAGTTTCTTTGAAAACCAGCTCTAAAACCTATTTTCTGTGATCACCGCGAAGATGTTGCATTAGTCACGACGTCCCCTCGACAGGACACAGGGAGGCTGCGCTGACGGTTGCTGCGTTGTCGTGAATATCGCAAGCAAATAAAAAAAACAATTTTGGACACACAATTTCTCAAACATGGAGTCAGAGTAACTCCACTCTGACCCCTTATGTTGGCTCTCACAGAAATTGTCAGCCCCGGGAATCGTTCCAGATCGATAAAATGGTAGCCGCAACTTTCTGTTCAGGTTGCATCCAGCCAATCACCGCATTCCCGTTGGCGCTTGAAACCGTACGTAATCGTCGTGAACTAAATCGTCGTGAAATATCCGCGGCCAGAGATATCACTATAATTTTCAACTTACATTTCTCAAAAACTACTGAACAGATTTGCACCAAATAACAAAAAGCACAATCTGCGTAACAACATCTACCTTTCTGCCAAATTTGGTGTAATTCCGTTCAGCAGTTCAGGCTGTAGGTCCGACAACGTGTCCCTATGGGAATTAACATTACAAATGCAGCCTTAATGTGTGCCCCTTTTTCTCGATCCCCACTGCATGGATCACCTCCAAACTTTCCTTGACACACGGTATCTAGGTCGACACTTTTTTGGGTAACTTTCATGAAGATTGGTCAAACGACGCCAAAGTTATAGCCAAATCAAAAAATGCCTTTTCTATGGAAATAGGATGTTGTAAGATACTAATACGTGTGCATGTGTGCGCGTGTATGCTGATTTTGGTGTTTGGGACAGACACTTTATGTACCCCTGCAGAGGATAAATTCTCTGTCAGGTATGTCTTTACTCCTAACACCCTTACCACCACAATTATAACTCCGAGGGAGTAGGGGGGCGGGGTGTGGTGTGGTGGTGAGAGACACCTGTCACTTTTTCATTTGTTTGAAAATGTTGCAGTGTCCTTTTGAGGTTTAGAACGTCTACTGGGAGTAACCCTATTAATTTTGAGGTATACAACAGTTAAATGTTAGAAATGATTTTCCTTTGTCGGAGACTGAAGGAGTGCATTTTGCCACCCATGGTTTTGAGTCCATATACAACTGACTTCGGTAGGGAACTTCAAACGATCAGTCTATTTCATCCAAAGATTGGCCAGTTCCTTTTGAAGTTGTACAGTACGCCAAAGTCACTGTTATACTAGATGTCTGATCTTTAAATAAAATAAATCTGGTATTTGTAAAGCGTAAACTACTCACGCCTAAGGGTCTCAAGGCGCTGGGGGCCGTCGAGGAGATTAATTAAGCTATTGCCCAGAGTCACATGGTGCTGAGCTGAGCTGCCACCGGCGCCGGGGATCGAACCGTGAGCCCTGAGCTCCATAGTCAGCTGGCCTAGCCACTGCACCACACCTCTCCCTGTAGGCTTACAGGAACCCCTGAAGGAGGTAGAAAGGTTAGTCTTTAAAGTAAGGCAACCTTCTTGAGCTTTCCATTGAGTCAACTATATGACAAACTTCCCTCTCCTGTGGTAAAACCAATTTTGTATTCCTAAATGCCAAATTTATGCCAGCTCTCCTTTGTTGTTAGGAAGCCATCCCATGGCCCTTTCACAATGCTTTGACCTAGCAAACTGCTTCACCATTCTTTCAATGTCCGTCCACCACTGTCATCTTTTCAGGCACAAACCTGAACTGAGTTCAATTTACACCTGAAAATAGTCTGTTGTGTTCCAATTTCTTACTGCATTTAAAAACTGAAATTTGGGGGAGGTCTGATGAATCGAACAATCATTGGCCATCCTTTCTGTCCCTGACTTCAAGCGATTTGAAACTTATTGAAATCTGGGAGACAAAAGAGACTTTTAATTGCTTTAATATAGCCACAAACATGCATTTTAGACGGACTCTGATTACTTTGCAGGAAAAAGTTATGTTAAGTTTGTCCAGAATAGTTGTGAAAGTGAAACAAGAAAAGTTCAAAGCTTTCCGACCAAGGCACTGGCCAAAGCATTCCGAATTTTTTTTTTGCATGTATTTGTACATCAATGTTAATTTTAAAGATTGTTTTGAAAAGGTTCTCTTTCTGTACGATAGCTCTATGGTTTTAGGCACTGCACTCAGCACTTTAATGAAATGCTTCTCCTCTTACTGTCGCCAAGGATGCCTCTGACTTTTGTACTTGGTAATAATTTTTAAGCGATCGTGACATCATAAACATGTATTTACATATCAACGGTACTTTTAAAGAATGTTTTGAAAAGGTTCTTTTTTGGTACATTGGCTCTATGTTTTTAAGCATTTTTTGTAATGATTTTTAGTAATCACACAATAAACATTATTGTCATTGTCAAGTTTTTGCATTGAGGTATTCATACTTATCTCAATAGCTTACGATCTTCTGTTGGGCTTTGTTGCAGTGCACTACTAACAAATAGGGTCCAATTCACAAACTGCATTTTGTGGTATGTACAGTAGTACTAGGCTAGTACTACTTAATATGAAATTCAATTCACAAACCTAACAATGTAAATCTCCAGCTCCATCTCTCCTGTCTTTTCAATGGGGAGTGCCTCATTACATGTA
Organism: Calotriton arnoldi; assembly: GCA_963921515.1. Classification (NCBI taxonomy): domain Eukaryota; kingdom Metazoa; phylum Chordata; class Amphibia; order Caudata; family Salamandridae; genus Calotriton; species Calotriton arnoldi. Next base: position 2,082,201 of record CAWUFW010001269.1, read on the forward strand.
CTTAGACGCAAATGTGGGAGACTGGAGGAGTGGCTGGTAAAAGGGAAATTCTTACTACTAAATGGGAGGGATTTAGAAGGGATTAAGGAGGGGTATAATGAGGGACACCCACTTACCCACAAAAGAGTAAGCTCACTGCTATTCACAACAGTGGTGTTGTGAATGCCCCGCTCCAGCAGCTTGAGCGGGGGAAGGGCAGGATGCTACTGGACCCATAGAGCACTTTGCACAGAACCGAAAGGTGCTTGTCACTGACAGAAAGCTCCTGCTTGGTTCACTCATGGCAGTGTGTGAGGTGTATGGGTTTTGTAGTGCACAGGCATGTTCCTCTTCTAGGAGGCTTGCCTCTGCAGAACTACAACCCCTAGAGGGCCTGTAAGCAGGGGTGGCTCCTCCGTTCTAGCGGAGGAGCATCGCCCAACTGAAATGACAGCAGAGATGGAAAAATAAAATGGTAATGAAGTTATTTCATTACCATTTTATTTTTCGTCACCCCGTCCCAAACGGAGTGGCAGGACAGGGCCTCTGCTGAATGGCAGCAGCAGCAGGGACGGTTGGCTCCCTTTTGCACTTGTTTAAAGTGCGCATGTCTCTTTGGCTGGCCGTCTTGCAAATTTGGACTTTTTAGTCCAAATTTGTAAACATATGGTGCAAATCAGGGTACCACACTGGCCAAAACATGTTTATTGGTTTTTTTAACTGTCCAGAAGGGAGGGGAACGAGCGAGAGATAAAGGAAAGCAGAAGGATGAGAGGGGAGAACAGGGCCAGATGAAGGGGTGTGATGGAGAGAAAGAGTGTTTGGTTTTCTTTTCACCGCACCTCAGAGGTCCACAGGAGCGGGCAGAACCGCAGAGACCAGGGCGCATCGCGGCAGGAGCCGCGTCAATTTCCCGCGCCAGCCAGCGCTTCAAAGGCTAGCATGGACTCCCGCAGCGCGGGACGCGCGCGGGCATGCCCGGGCACAGCCCTGGCCAAGGGCGGGCCCGTCCACGCCCGGAGGAGGCTGGGCTGGGCCTACCCTCTTTCATCTGCTAATTGAGTCATAAGGTACTGTTGGTTTCATTTTTAATTGGAGTTGCAACCTTAACATCTTTTAACTAACTGTTGGTCTTTATACATCATACCTGGGAAATTACATCTGAGGATTAAAATGAGCAAAAGGAGGATTCAAAAGGGAAAGCAAGGGGCTGGTCATGTTGGGACTCTGGATGCATTTTTGACGAGGGCTGAATCTGTCCTTGCCCATGAAATAGAGTTAACAGAGCGAAGGCTTTCCCTGTACTCTCTTATTGCCCAAAAACGTTCCTCCCTAGGCGGAGGACCCTTAACAACTGTTCATCCAATTTCTGGGCAAACCATAGGTGAATCAAGCACTGCTATAGTCACATTGCCGATTACAGCTTCACCTTCTGATGTAACACCTGAACATTGTAAAAATACTAAGGACCAGTTACCGTCTATCCAGGTGGAAACTAATCACACAGATCAAAGGACTAGGAAGAGAAAGGGAGGTGGTCCATTAAAGCAAAAAACATTGAAAAGAGTTTGCACAGAGAAATCCAATGGGAATGAGGAACTGAATTCAAGACTCCCCTTACACTCAAGATCTACTAGAGCTACAAAGCAGAAAGATGATATTATTAACCAGCCGGATTTGGAGAATGACCTTGATTTGCTGAATAGAATTGAGACTATGATGACTGTACTATTAAATCCTATAATGCATAGGTTAACCCAAATAGAGGGGAAATTATCTTCTTTGCAGGCAGCTTACTCATTGAATCAAGCATCCCGAAATTTTGCTGAGCCGATAGATGAGGCGAGGATGATCCCCCAGTCAGGTAGGATGCCATCTATGGTGTCTCTTGTGGCACCCGATGTGGCACCCGACAAAACAGGAAGTCGTGATCTCACACAAGCGATAGCGTCATCTACCAACTTATCGGGCTCTGCTTGTGACTCAGCAAATAAGCTGAGAGTGAGCACACATATTAATAATCATCACGCTCCAACCCAATCTACCATAGCAAAAACTGGACCTGACAGGCATAATGTTGATACTAAGGGTTCTAATGGGGCTGTAAATACCAACTTTCATGCTAATCCGTATACTATCCCTTCCCTCTTAGAGGATGGAATTATGGCACCCAGTTTGGGGAGGGGGGCTTCTCAACACCGAGCAGAAGTTGAGAAACCTAAGGAAAGATTAGATCTTCCTCCAGCAGCCTGTCCGGATGTTATAATTCTAGCTAATGTTCCTGAGCTAAAGATAAATTTAGCAGAATCTACTGAACAGTTAATTCATAAGTCTCAGCATTGGTTATCCAACTGTAAAGGTGTAAACTCTAATGCGCAAAAACATATCATTATGGCTAGGAGGGTTAACTGGGTAGGAAGAGCGCCTAAGACTATTAAAGGTGACTGCATCGTACTAAACTTTGATAACCAACATACAGTGGGTGAACTATTATCTATGTTACCTAGTTTACCATCATTCTATTCTGACATTTGTTTCCTTCCACTGGGTTTCTTTTACAAACCGTATTCTTTACCTCACCCTCCACGGTTTGTAGCACCTAACGCTCGGAATCCCTTTTATTATCTGTCAAATCAGTTTCTCCCTCCCTTAGTTTCACCTTTACCTCATAGCAATAGATTTGCTGCATTGGAAGGCATGCCTATATGTGATTGACTGGTTGAACAGAGCCCTATAGTCAATGGTGATGGCGATATTTTAATGTTAAACAGGACATCTGTGACTACTGCCCCAGCTGCAACTTCGCAAGAACACATAAGTACGCACATAGACACCCCGAGTCTTTCCCTGACACCGATGCAACATGAGAATACTTCAGGGTCTGCTGTGGTAATGTCATGGAACATTGCTGGTTAAAACCAAAAAAGATCAAATACTGAATGGTTGTCTTTATTAACATCTAAAGATATAGCATGTTTACAAGAAACTTGGGAACTTGAACCAATACATTTGAATGGGTATCGCTCATTTCAAACTCCTGCTATACCTTCACCAGCTGGACATGTTAAGGGCGGGTTATTGACCCTACTTTCTAATGTTTTCCCCCTTAAAGTGAAGTCTTTCTTAAACTCATCGTCATACTATCACATTATTTTATTAGAGTATCACGGAGATCAGTATTGGCTCCTTATTAACTTTTATAATAATAACTTTGGAAGCAATCAAGCAGCTGTGCTAGCCCCTTTAGAAAGAGATATTGAATATTTGCAAAATAAATGTACGAAACCCTGTAATATAATCTGGCTTGGGGACTTTAATGCTCGCCCTTGTGATAAGATGAATTCCCTAGTATGTGGAATGTTGGATGACGATGGAGAGAATGTACCCCATTTTAGTCACTCGGAGTACGGTAATGCCCTAAACAGATTATTAATGATAAATAATCTTGTATTTTTAAATGTCTCTGAAATTTTAACTGGTCAGTTAGGATATACTTTTTAAATCGTTCTGTTTCCTCTACCCTTGACTATGTCTTGGTTTCTGATCCAATAAGAGGACTATTTTCACATTTTGAGATCAATTTTTATGCTTTTAGTGACCATGCTGCAATAACTTTCCTTATCCCCTCCCTAATGAAAGAAGAATCTACTTTCAAACTTCACGTAAACCCAGTAATCGCAAGGGAGAATGGAATTGCACTAAAGTGGGAGAAAGTAGATACTGGGAGGTTTTTGGTGAACCTAGTTTCCAGTCGACTTGAGGAGATAATGGTTTGTTTAAATTCTATTGCTAACGATAACATGATCTCAGCTTTTGAGCTGATTTTAGCAGATGCAAAAAATAACTTAATTTGTGTCATACGCAATGGTCATCGCTAGAAATGTAGTTGGTTTGATGAGGACTGCAATAAATCACTAAGAAATCTCCACATTGCCTTGAAATTCAAACCTCGTAACTTACTTTTGGTTAAGCAATTGCGACAGGCATATAAAAAAGCGCGGTTACTAAGGATGAAATCCCTAAAGGAAGAGTGGTGGGAAAACCTGAAAAATGCTGCTTTATTAAAAAGTTTGCAAGCCTTTTGGTCTGTTATTAATGCACCCTTCTTAAGAGATGAACACTCTATCTCTACAGATACCCATGTTGAGCAGGAGGAATGGGTTACACATTTTGAAAGCGCGTTTGGATCTAATGAGAAGATAATTTCCCATCCTACCTCTGCTACCTTAACTCGAATGGGCAACAAGGTTAGTTTTTCACTGGAAGAAACTAAGTATGCTTTAAACCAGTGTAAACGTGCAAAGGCACCGGGACCTGACGGTGTCCCAATTGTTCTGTTTTTGGATAATCAGGATCTCTGGGCCCCACTTCTAACAAATGTTTCTAATAAAATTGACCAAACAGGTGCTCCCCCATCATGGAAAACGACAGTAATAGTCCCTATTTATAAAAAGGGGGATAGGTCGATTCCGAAAAATTATAGACCTATATCTTTAATAGATTCCACTGCAAAACTAATGGGACGTCTGCTTTTAAATAGGCTTGAGGAATGGGCCCTGGAAAAAAATATTATAATCCCATGTCAGTTTGGCTTCAGAAAAGGGAAAGGCACTGTTGATCAGTGCCTGAACCTAAGTTTAATAATAGCAAAATATACTGCAGTCCAAAATGGTCATTTGTATCTTGCCTTCATGGTTCTCTCAGCAGCCTTTGACTGCGTGGCACAGTCGAGGCTCTGGCAGATCATGGAGGCAATGGGGATTGATCTACAGATGATTAACATTATCCGTGATCTGTACTCAGGCGCTTCAGCCTGTGTTCATTATGGAAAGGGAGGTGAATGCGCTACGCACTTTAAAATTGCCAGAGGGGTGAGACAGGGGTGCGTTTTGGCGCCCTTTTTATTTGCATTATACACTAATGTTGAATCCGCTCTTCTGGGAACTACTCCGGATGTTCCCTATATTAATTAATTACAAGTGCCAATACAACCATATGCGGACAACGCAGTGATTTTAGCCCGTACCAGCAACGCGATGCGCCGCTGATCCAGCGGGTTACTAGCAACGAGCATTCATACATCAAATACTCACTTGGGCCCATACATTCATACTACGCTAGCAATTTCCGCTGGTGGGTCAGTTGTACTCTTTATCAAATCCCTGCTACCAATTACTTTTCTGATTGAAGACTAATGACTTACCAATGGACCTTTTGCTAATTGGGAAGTTTAAAATGAGTGACATTCATTACAATTCATAATCCTGAAATAATCACTGAGTCAGGAAGTTTTAAAATATTTATCTAAAGATTTGCAGAGTAAAATACAGAACCACATGATATTTAATCGTATATCAAGGATGAAGCATAATAATCAATTATCGATCAATGACGGTCCCTCAGAAAGGAGAAGATAGAGACAGCAGCACAACTAAAGTTGCATTTATATTTACCTAAAGGTGCGAGAAACCAAACCCCTTGGCCAAGGAGTTGGAAAGTTAGGACCCAGGAAGGATGAAGAGCAAAGACCTCCTCCAGGTTCATGACCGGACCGGTGACCTCTCTATCAACGACGCCTGCGTCGTTCCCCTCTCTGATACTTCACTTCTCCTTGATTCTCTCAGGTAGTCTTATAAGGTTCCGCCGACCCCACCTCAGGACCTCTCTGGACAGCGGTTCAGTCTGCAATCGATCAGCTTGTATGTCTGGAGCTTATGGGTCCTAATGCCAATGCCTGTTCTCTGAGCTCCTCTGCCGCTAATTAACTAATTCTATATCTATTATACCCTTCTACGCCCATGTACTTCCCCTTAATGTTGCAGAATTATGGGCCCACTACTTCTGATTGGACGGGGACAGGGGGTTGATCCTCACACCATGTCAATTTAGTTCAATTTCTTTAAGCCCATTGTCTTTAAAATACCGCCCATCACAATTAATACATTGGCTTTATTTCCCACCCGTTTCTCATTGATTCAGCAACAACTTTTTATATACAATTGTATCGAGTGCAGGTACATTTCGGGTGAACTTGTGAACCAGGCTTCGCGACCTTGGAGAGCTTCCAAGTTGACTTCATCGCATTCTCTGGTCAGCCTTTCAGGGCGCATGTGCAGAATCAATGTCTCTCGAGCTGCAGTTCAACCAACCCAGGCCCAATTTATGAACTAATAAAAGTCAAAGAAGAACATATTAAAATTACAATATAAATGGTCTCACTGTATACCCACTTTGTCTACTCTATTCCCATTTATTTATAAATCTATCCTGCATTAATATCGTTAGAATACCACAGTTTAATTGCAACATGTGAGCAAGCTGCAGCACGTGAAAACATTAAGCAGCCATTTTAATACACACTGCGCAGAAGCAAGGATTTCCCTCCAAGCAAAGAAAGACGTCACACCATGTGATATGGTTGACACATGCGCAATAAGTTTCCGGCGCTTTAGCGGCCATTTTAGATTTAGACAAGCGTTATTTGTTAGTTTAAACACATAAGCAAGCTTCTTTCTACTTGTATTCGTGTGTGCATTTGTTATTATAGACATTACAAAGTTTAATAAATTAATACTGTGAGAAGATTGCTTTCGAGCAAGTCTCATTGTGAGTCCTTGCTCCATCACCGCCTAGTGATGGAATATACCCCATTCATGAACAAGTTGGACATGAAAATTAATTACGCAAAGTCCTTTGTCCTAGTGGCAGGTACGAAGCAGCGGAAACAACCACAAATTAATGTTGAAGGAGACAAGTTGGGAGTTGTGGACTCTTTTAATTATTTAGGGATTATGTTTGACCGCCAAAACAATTGGCTAAGTATGGTTGTAAATAGGGGGTTGCAGATGGAAAAGAACATTGGGGCACTATTCAAATTTATAAAAAAAACTGGCTCAAAACCGATTGAAGCAATAAAGACAGTTTATGAGGCAAAACGGTATCTGCTGCCAATTATGGAGCGGCCGTCTGGGGCATTAGAGACTGCTCTCAACTACAATGTACAGAAGACAATTTTTTTTTAAAGTTAGTCTCATTAACAAAGTCATGCTCCAATTTTAACTGCCACATGGAACTTAGTGTCCCTTACATAACTGACAAAATTTGTATGGCACCAATTTTAATGTGGCACTCAGTATGGCGGAAGGAGACTCTCTCTCTCACAAGAGATATTATAAATGATGTTTTGAAACTAGATTGTGTGGGTAATGTCAGTTGGCTAAGTTATGTTGAATCTACTCTAAAAGCGTCAGGGTTACACCATCTTTTTGTTGACCCTATATCTTGCCAATCTATTTCTAAAAAAGATCTAAAAACTCACTTATTGTCTAGTCTGCAATCAAGAAGGAATTTTACAAATAGCAAGTTATCGACAGTTAGAGCATTCCTGATGGTCCCGAGCATTATGCAAATGGATATGAATTTAACTTATTTATCGTTCGTCACTAATTTACAACACAGGTATATATTGGTGAGATTCCGGTTAAACTACATCCCTTTGATGTTGGGCCTTCCACGAAATACTTATGTAGCTTCCGATCTCCCATTCTGTGCATGTGATGATCGTTCTATTCAGAATGATTTGCACTTCCTGTTTTTTTGTAAATATTACTGTGATGAGAGAATAAGTTTTATTGTCCCCCTGTTACGCAAAATGAATTTTAAACAGTGTTGTGTAGCCCTCTACTTTTTGCAGTCATTATCCGACCCTCTTACATGTTTTTCAGTAGCGTCTTTTTTTTATCTGTTTTAAAAAAGAGACGTTTAATCCGATGAATTTTATACTTATCATAAGAACCGAACTACCGAAATGATCCAATAACTGTGCGTGTTTATGAACTGTATTTTTTCTACCTTTTTAATGAGACTATTGTATTTTAATATGTATTTGATGCCGGAAATTTGTAATTTTTGTATTCTAAGTCTATCGCAATATTGAAATGTTTTATGTGTAGTATACTTTTTATGCCTTCATTGAGATGGCGAAATAAAGTTATTCTGACTGACTGAGAAAGAAACAAATAGGAAGAAGCGTTACAGGTGAGAAAAGCGAAGAGAAAAAATGGAATAGAAAGATGGATGAAAGATGAGAGAGTCAACTGTTTGATTGGAAATGAGAGACTGGGCAAGACAAGCAGGGGGAGATGAGAGAAGAAGGGTTATTAGTAAATAGGAAGGGGACAGGCAGGAGAGAGGTGAAAAGAAAGGGAGGGTATGACAAAAGGAGGACGGTAGAGTTGTAATTGGAAGAGGGAGACAAAAGGAGAAGAGAGACATGGGAAGGGGGATGAGAGATGATAGGGGGGATTAGAGGAAGGGAGTGCTAGAAGAAGAGAGTTAAAAGAGAAAGGGTGGAAAATATAAAAGGATAACCCTTTTATGGAGAAACAGTCTCGCTCACAGCCATTCTGGATGCGGGTCCAAGTGTTTTTATTTTTTCTGTCTACACCCCTGATTCACAAACTGCAATTCTATAGTTACTACAACCAAAAAGGGACCAAAACAGTCGTAAATATACTTGAGCTCGGACCAGGAGTAAGTCCAGTGCCACTAGTACTGCAACACCTTTCTGTAGAAAATAGTTGAAGCAAGGACTTAAAATAGACCCCAATTGGAAATAATGTTAAAATGAATTAATTTATTTCCACCTTTTAAAAAATATATAAATTTCATTTAAAAACATTACATATAACTAAAAATAAATATTATTTTATGATGACATATTTTAATAAGTTATTTTAAATGTAAAAATAAAAGTCACTTTATTTTTAAAAAGTATTACATTAATTTTTTATTTTTTTGTCGTCATATATGACAAAGGCTTGGACCAAAATGTAAGAGGAGGTCTAGTATCTGAGCCCTGCATACCTCCATACTATCGACATCCATTAAGTAGCCTTCTTCAACTGTTGGTCAAAGAGGATTCTAGTAGTAGCCACCACTAACCTCAACCTGTTGATCTTTGTCTTAATCCTTGGACTTAGTTGTAATGAGACCCAGATGTTCTATTGTCCCAGCCCTCTTATGGTAGTTTAAGTGTTCATATTATGGGGAACACCGTGAGAAAGGCAGCCCACATTTTTTCTTTCTTAAGCGAGCCTGATTGACAATCTAATCTTACCACATGTCTAGAAAAACTTAGCCAACCCGCACAGGTAGGTGGTAGTCCAGAGACCCATTTTATACAGAATTCTCTACGTGCAATAGCTATTAGTATAAAGAGTAGGAAAGATCTAATTTTTCCCAAACAAGGTTTATCTTTCTTCAGCACCCCAAAGATAATCAAGGATAAGCTTAACTCAATATTGGATGTATGTCGTCCGCGTTCTCCAAATCACACTTCGGGCAGCATCTCCTCTTGCTTCCTCCCATCTTCGCAACTTTCTGGGGGACCAGTAAGCCCTGTATAATGTAAATAAATGGTTCCTCCTGAGTGGTGCAGATTCTACTGACGACCATAGTGTAGTAACAGATACTTGCCATAAGTGGAGAACATCGCAGCCTGGCATGTCCAGCTTTCAGATGTCTTCCGGAGATGTCGAGTGTCCGTTGTCCCCTTGTACCAATACCCAATACCACTTAGAAACTTCTTTCTATAATTCTGGGTGTTTTGTAGTTCATTTTCTAATTCAGTTTCCATCCCCAGGTTCGACTGAGTTCGTGACCAGCTAGCCAACTGATAATACTTGAATCGGGATAAATTAAAGTTTGTGGATTGGGATAGAGAGAGCCACGGAGGCAAGACACCTTACAAGTCTGGCATTTAGCAATGGGGTCGCCAAACTATCCTTCAAGCAGAGTGGTGTTCCCAGGGATCTTCAAATTGGTGCCATACTGCTATAATATGGGATCTCTAGTATTCTCCTAGTTTTAGACCAAATTTTGCATGCTGCAATTAGAGTCTTAAATTTGATTTTTTTTTCTTAATTTCGGGTGCCCAAATTTAAATAAGAAGTGGTTGCCTTCTCCCACTAGGTCTCTTGTTAAGGCTCTATATTGCACTGGCATGTCGTCGACGTCCATCAACAAACGTCTAGCATTTTTCAAGAAGAAAGCCCAATAATAAAGCTGGAAATCAGGAAGTGCTATTCCACCCTCCATCTTTTTTTCCCTGGGTTTTTTCCAAGAGATTCTCACAGACTTGCACCTCCATATAAAACTGCTAAGTTGACCAGGTAGTTTTTTTTAAACCAAGCTTGTTTAAAATGTACAGGAAGAGCATTGAATATGAAGGTGAATTTTGGAAGGGATATTACATTAATTTTAATGAATTCTATACTTAGCGTTTTGTAAGCTGTACTATGTAGTAAGTAAATATTAACATTTTACTTTGGTGGGATTATTTTAAATAAATCTTTAAAAATTATTATAATTAAATAGATTTCAATTAATTAAATATTTAATTCTAAATTAAGTTAACCGTGCTGTGGCATTTTGTATTTTGCCCTAATAAAAATAAATATATAAAATTAAATTACATTAATATTTACCATTGAATTATTGTTAGTAATTTAAAACAAAAAGCATTAATAAACTTTTTAAAAGTCCCTATAGTTTACCGTGGGGATATCTGTGCCCCCGTGGCGGACTTGTCTACCAACATATAAAACGTTACTGGTGGGAACTTTACACTTTTAACTTAATTTTCACATTGCTTACTTTGGTTCTCACATAGTAATAAATAGCACTTACATTAAACTTTCATCATAAATAATAAGACCATAAACTCTCGTCCAAAGGCCATTTAAAAACAGCCTTTAATGAAACTCAGGTGTCTTACGTCTTAGTTAGCATCTCGATGGAAAAACAGCTAAACAGTCAATAAAATGTACAAAACAGATTTATGCTTAAGGGATCATTTTGAATTTGTCACAGCCAAACCTACATTCCCCTCCCTCATTTAAAGGTTTGGATCTGTTAAGTTTCCGATAGTGGAGTTTTACCTGGCTCCACTATCAAAAACCCTTTACTAGGCAGCCCATCTACAACAAGACTTCCTGGTAAACACATTGTAAGGCCCATCCTATTTAGGGCATGCCTTTTGACATACATTTTTCCTGCTTGAGCTGGGACTGTCATGCAGTTTGTGTCACGAAAATTCATCATGCAGTGAGAAATCTCCTTGAGCATCCGCCTCCAATTTTAGCTTGAGAAGCAAGACACTTAAATATGGGATTCCTGTGGGATCCTCTTTAAGCCCCACTTTTTTTTAAAAATATATATAGCCTCTTTGACAACATTAATAAAGTCATTTGGGATCAAAGTTGTCCCATACGCTGACGATGCACAACTGATCCTATCAATGGGTAGGAACCTTGGTGCCCGAGAGAAAACTTTCAGAATCTGCCTATCTAAGGTGATAAAGGGAATGAAGCTGAGTTACCTAAAGTGCAACTCATACAAATCTGAAATCCTTTACTTTGGGACTGCTAATGAGTTTCCTATTAATGCGAGGTAGTCAGAAGTGCTGGCAACCCCCACCAAACACCCCACCCCACACCCAATAGCCTCAATGGCTAGAAACCTGGGAGTAAAATTTGATAAACATTTGTATTTTCACTGACAAGTTATTTTTGCGATGGGTGCATGTTTTTCACTCTTGCGCTAATTAAAGAAATTCTTTGAATTACTCGCCCTACTTCAAGACTGGAATACACCACTAATCTTTACCTAGGCCTTCCTCCCCAAGTATTTGATTAATTGACTGCAGGTACTGCATAATGCAGCAGCCTGATTAGTCCTTAAAATACCTCACCAGTCCTCAATTTCTTACCACTTAAATCATCACCATTGGCTGCCAGTAAATGTGCGTAGACTTTTTAAAGCACTAGTTCTGGCCCATGGAGCATTTCATGAAGCAGGCCTGTATTATCTTTCTGACAGATTCAAACATTTCAGTCCAACCAGAAACCTGAGATCTGCAAATGCTAGGTTTGTCAATGTTCCTAGAATTCAGTTTGTTAGAAAAGGGGGAAATCCGTTTTTTTGCCAGAAAAGTGTTGAAATAAACTCTCGCCTTCCGGTGTAGAAGCAATGACAGCCATTTCAGATATCCTGTTGAGCAAAAAAAAAAGCCAACCATTTTGATACATCCATTATCAGGATCTCAATAAATGCTGCGGTTCAGCTAATAAGTGGAATTGGCATTAAAAGTTATAAACAGAAACTACCGTAGTAACCAAGCAGCAAAGCGCAGGTGAGTGCTAACCTAAAAACCAGCATGAGGCTGACACCATACTAGTAAGTACACCAGAGGGGGTAGATAAGTTGCAAAATGTATCAGTCTGTTTAAATAATGTGTGGTGTCAATAGCAAAGAAATGATACGTGATGTTCAAAAGTAAGCGCGACACATGCAGTCATCAGTGTTCGCTTCAATGGCTTTCTCCAACCCTTATGAATGCGTAGAAACTTTGAACATCTTAAGGTTGATGAAAACATGAAAAACGCTGCATGCACTACCCCTTCAGTGCACCCATAGTTTCTGTGATCAAAAAGTGCTTGAGTGCATCTCCTTCGTGTCTACGAGTATAACCGGAAATACATTTTCGGCATCCATTTTAAGAGATGAACATTGACACGCTGAAGCAGAAGTTGACAGCAAAAAAGACAGGTCTAAGAGCATGCATGAACCTCAACCCCATCTCAGAAGAGTGTGACTACTGACATTATTTTTTTATATACAAGTCAAAACTTGATCGCGCCAAATCCAATTGCTTCATTTGAAAAAATAAACAATATAACAAAAATTAACCAGTAGAAATGATGGGAAAGAAACAATTGCAATTATCTTGGAAGGATGTGAATATTAACGTTCATTTTTTGTACATGAATAAAAACATAATTATATCTAACGACATTCCATCATTTGAGAAAATTAATAATATGACAAAAGAATAACCAGTAAAAATGATTAGAAAGAAACAAATATGTTCATATATACAGTTTGTTCCTGATTTATTTCAAAATCAGCTCTTAGGAATATCAGTAACATCATGTTTATAAAAAGCAAGAGATTTCCAAACGGTCATTGTGGCCTTTCGGTGTGACTGAGTCAAATCTCTTTATCCAAAATTATTCTCCTCAAAAGAAATTTCTTGTTATCAATTCCCTCTTTCCATCCCACTATCTCCAACACCAAAAAGCTCAATTGATTTATGCTGTGTGTGCGTTCATGAAAGTGCACTGCAACCAATGATTTATCTGATTTTGTTTGGATATTGTGCTAGTGTTTGGTCACCCTGGTTTTGGTTTTATGTTCTGTTTTTCTGACGTATACCATGCCACATGGGCATTTAAGCATGTGTACTACATTTTGTGAGTCACAGGTGTTTGTGGTTTTGAGTTTGATTTTTGTTCCTCTTAATGGATGAGTAATCTCTGTGCCAGGTTTGATGTTGTTACTGTTTCCGCAGTTATGGCAGGGTTTAGTGTTTTGGATTCGCTATTGAGGGTTGTTTTTTCCGATTCATTAGTTTTTTCAAATTGGACGACCTTTGATATGCGAATATCGGAGGGATGTCAAATAGTCCTTTAAAGTGATGTTCATTCTGCAAAATTTCCCAATGTTGTCAAATTGGTCAATAGATCTAATTTAGGTGATGGACCCTCAAAGAGCTGAGTTATATTTGCTAAAATCCATGCCACAGGGGCCCAGTATCTGCATATTACCGTGCATGACCAGATCACCTGGAAAAAGTCCCTCTCTCTCCGCCTGGCATCTCAGAAAATTTGGTGAGTGATGTTCAACCATCCTCCATTTTTTATTTTTTTTAAATATCTGTTCATTGGTTTTTGTCCATTAAGTTGTAAACGCGCAATGCAAATTATAAATGTATATATATATATATAAAATTTACATTGCGCATATAATTTGCATTGCGCATTTACAACTTAATGGTTACACATCATATAGACTGCTACCAGCCATACATAAATGAGGATATGTCTCTGCGCCCTCCAATAAACGTATTTACGGGTGTTCCCCATCAATCATTTAGCTTGTGGTTGTTCTGCACAATGTCTGATCAGGTTAGGTATGAGACTCACTTCTGCGCTGCAGTGCCACTTGCCCAATCAATATGCTACGCATGTGTCAATCAGTTAGTAGTATACACCAATAACAGTTCTGAACATTAACAGGGGTAACAACTGAGCGATACAGGAAGTAGCCTCTCCTAAGCTGCAATCCCCCATTCCACACCCCGTCTGCCCACCCTCCATAGTGTCTCTGTTTTGAAGTATATTCTGTGCATGTATTCGAATTGGATATGGCAGAGTTCAGCAGAGATTGCCAAAGTATTGGGCTGCCATTTTGAATTCCCGCCATTAGTTTACACCCAGTGTTCCCACATCTGCTTCCCTTGCTGTTTAGAGTGTAACTGTTCTATCTGGTGCAATCCTAATTAGAGTGCAGTGTATCTATGAGATATATTTCCTGCCTTCATTAAGGCATAAGGTAAGCTTAGTTCTAGTTGGTTGTATGTACTTCTGGACTTCTTCTATTGTCTTTGCAGGACAGGAATTTTTGTCTTTCAGCTGGAGGAATTTGTAGAATTGTGATTTGTGTTAGTCAAATTCCTCAGCTAATTATGTGAAAGGTTGTAGTAATGAGGCCACGCTGGTACATTGTAATCCAAGTAGGTTTATTCAGGTAAGTAAACAGGTAGTATAAATCCTCAGTAAGTCCTCAACAACGGGTATATAAGTCCTGTAGGGCAGCCTGTAAGCTCATATCAACAGCCCCACCAGGAGCAGCCTGCTAGCTGCTCAGCCCCTCTCACCAACTGTCATCACTCATCCAGTCACACAGGCATTCCACACATAGCCCACACACCAACATTCCACTCAGAACACTCACACAGGCTGAGCAGCTATGGACAAGATAACATAGGAGATAACATAGGAGAAAAACCATAACATCAGAATACTACATTACCTCTTCCCTAATGAACAGAAGAATAACGAAACCAATGTATTAAACTATAAACATAAAAGTACAGCAAAAGTAAATAGTCCACAACCCAAGGATGAAGGAAACGCAGCCCGCATCATAAAGTGGAAATGAACTATTTAAATCAAAGTCAAAAGCCCAAACCCAGGGATGACGGGAACACCGCATCACGAGAGGGTAAAGAACTAAAGACAAGAAGGAAAGATGGATACAGAATACACCCATCCCCTCCTCAAATATTCAAAAATAAACGTCAAAAATGTAAGCTCTCCAAGTGAGGAGACATAGCCATGTGGACCAAAGGGACTATAACCCAATATCCTGCCCCCAACTTAACCAAGGGACAACAATGTACGTATATGCTCTCCATGTTGGGAGACAAGTAATGTGGACTAAAGGGACTGAAACCCAATGTCCTGCCCCCACCATTGACAAGGGACAACCTGTTAAAAAAAAACGTATATGCTCTCCGTATAGGAGACCAGTCATGTGGACTAAAGGGACTAAAACCCAATGTCCTGCCCCCACCATTAACAAGGGACAACCTGTAAAAACGTATATGCTCTCCGTGTGAGGAGGCACACAAGGATAGAACCCTACAACAACAAAAAACATGCGGCACAAAGTGTCTTACGCACACAGGGGACACACCCCTGCAACAAACAAATAACGTGCGGCACAAGGTGTCTTACGCACGCAAGGAAAATGTCTCCTTGCAACCTTAGAGCCCACCCTCATGTAAGGGCACTAAAAGCTTCCAAATGTAGATATGGTAACAGTACCCATAAACTTCAGCACATGAAAACACTTCCTACATAAATAGGTTAGACTGTGGCATCACTGTAAGAAATACACTGTAAAGAATCTGCAATAATTAGCAAAACTATTTCATGTAACGAATATATATACCCATGCTGGTGAGCGATCTCTCACCCGAATAGCGTGAAAGGCAGCACACAAGGCACACTCTCAACTTGTGCACCCCAACTGTAACCTGTAAAGTAAAGTCGGTGAAACAACAAAAAAACCAATTGTCAACATATTGTTTAAACACGACAGTTATATAAGACTGCCATCCACCTAAAACAACTCATCCCAAAGGCAAAACCTGTAAGCGATTTCCCACAAGAATGAGCAACAGTCAATAACTGGGGTAGTTAATACCTGTGAACGAAACACCTGTGAGCGATGTCTCACACGAGTAAACATCAGTCATTTATATGGGAGTGAAATGCAATGTCCAACAGCTGTTTCAAATGGAGCAGGAACGGCCAATAATAGTCTTATCAAACTGCTACATCAGACTCCATTCCGTAGCGAGATCGTTGGTGACCCCCCCCCGACTGTGCACAAATGTTCTGAAGAGCCCCAAGGAAGAAAAGTACCTGCGCTCCCAAAAACACACTGCAGGCAAACAAGAAAAGATGAAGTGTACATTACCCAGCTGACAGAGATAAAACAAAACGTGCCTCACTGGAGCATGATGAGATGCTGCTGTGCATCATTGGCAGGTCATTGACAGGAACAATCCATTGACAATGTGTTTAAATCTCTTCAGCTTCGCAGGCGATTGAAAACTAAAGCGTGGTTGGCAAAAATAAACACTCAACAACGAACTGCCAGCCACAAGATGGCTGCACGTCTTTGACGTAGAAACGGATGGCTCACGGCTCCTAAATGCACCCCATACGTTACGTGCCACAATAGAAATCATAATGGGACGTCATACAGATCCTGGGGAAGAGGCTGCACGCGAAATCCAAGGTAGGTGAGCGCGTGCAGTAAACAGACTCGTGCCTCAATTTTGAATTAGAAAACGGTGGTTGGTAAACACCGCAGACATCAGGTCTCAGCGTAGACCAGAAATCAAAGACAGAAATTATGTCTCACCTGACTTTGCCGCTGTAGTTTGAAACTGCCTCTCCCGGTAAAAGGAAGTGTGCGTAAAGGTGGTGCTTACACATAAACATGAGCCCCTGAGGAGGTTCAACTGAAACCGTTCCCAGCAACATAAAGTGAAAACAGTTGCTCCCCTTAAGAAAGTTCATCCACCTTGTTGACCACACTCACGTTGTGCTGACACTTCCCTTGACGTTACGTTGCGTTGGCCACACTCACGTCATGCTGACACTTCCCTTGAAGGTACGTTGCATGTAGCTAGACGTGTCAAACCAACACCGCCACGTCCCAAAATGTATCAAGAACACACAGCACATGCCTGTCCCCACCAAAATACACATCTGATGAAAACACTCATTGGCATGGATGATGATACTCAGCACAGCGTCCATGAAATAAGAGCCAGAATTGAAAATGTCGAACGTGTAGCGGCTCACTTTACCTTGAGGCACAACTCTTGTCAATGTTGTCACAAAACACACGGTGCAGCACGCTTGGGCTGGGCTGTCCGATGTAAATGGACACCCTCGTCGCCAAAATTAATGTAGTAATGAGGACACGCTGGTACGTTGTAATCCAAGTAGGTTTATTCAGGTAAGTAAACAGGTAGTATAAATCCTCAGTAAGTCCTCAACAACAGGTATATAAGTCCTGTAGGGCAGCCTGTAAGCTCATATCAACAGCCCCACCAGGAGCAGCCTGCTAGCTGCTCAGCCGCTCTCACCAACTGTCATCACTCATCCAGTCACACAGGCATTCCACACATAGCCCACACACCAACATTCCACTCAGAACACTCACACAGGCTGAGCAGCTAGGGACAAGATAACATAGGAGATAACATAGGAGAAAAACCATAACATCCGAATACTACAAAGGTTTCATGTGATCTTTGTTCCATACATCCTTTTCACTCTGAAAAAGCCTATAGTGTCTGGTCTCGTGAACACAGCAAGGTTGCTCACCTGTTACAACCAATCCCCATGCCAGAGTGATGTTTGACACATTTCTGCATAGTCAATCAAATCCATTTCATGTGCTTTACGCCTCAGTCGAACAGCACTTTGGTGATGGGCGGAAGGTAGCAGCACACCTGTCCTCTGTACAGTGCGCACACCATGCCTGAGTTTCTCACGGCCACTATTTACATCCCAATGGCTGGATCATCCATCTTTCCAATTAGGCAATAACTTAGCTCTGCTAGGTCGGCCCTAGCCTCCTCCTGTATTTTCTGGAAGAAAAGGTCTGTAATTGTTAGGGATCATTTGGATTACATATAATAACCTCTGTGGGTCTTGTGTAATGTGCATACCCAGGTATCTAAAGCTGTTTTGTACAATGGCAAGACGGTTTTGTCAGTACACCACTTGTTCTCGCAAACACAGGCAGCAGCACCCCCACAGCAGCTAGATGGTTAATTTATAAAGATATTTTTATGTTTGTTTGATGTGCCCTTCTTCCTTCCAGTGTGCATGGTTTTTATTACTCGTTAAGCACAACTTTAAAGGGACTGTTCTGTTAATTTCAGTCAGTGTGTGTAGTATTTTTAATCCAGCACTAAGGCCACTTTTTGGGTTGCCCATTTTCCAAAATGGCCATAGTAAACATTTTATTTCCAGGGGGGACCCCATCCATAGCATCACCACCATTTTCTGAGCTCTTACCTTATCCTACCCGCTCCTTACTGCTCTATCCTCAGAGTAACAAAAGGCAGAGCTGGAAAGTCATAATATGCACATTTGTAGATGTCAGTCTACGATTTGGGGAAATTTCCAAGCGCACCAAAATTCACAATGTCAGCTGGTAAATACCCAAGAGTACTCGCATGCTTTGTAGCAAGCCCATATTTCTGCACACGCAAATGTCTGACTGGATTTGCATTTGATACTTTTTCTATTACTTTCCCTATGGGGAAAATATTCCCATACACTACACCAGTTTGGTTCTGGCCCCGCCCCCCCCTTATCTAGGGTGGAACTGTACCTCCCCATGCATGCTTGTGTGTGTGGGGGGGGGGGGTTTCACCTTCTTCGTCAGATACCCACCCTAGAACGCCCACAACATGCCCTGTTGAAAAAAATGTACTCACAAGCAAAACACAGACCGAATTATAACTGTGCATAAACCTGTTTACTGTAGAAAAATTCAGGTCTTTTGAATCATTGATGTGACTTTGCACTCAAATGATGGTATTTGCATTCTTAAGCATCGTTTAAGTGTGCAAATAACTTTTGAATCAGGCCCTAATTGTCTCCCTTCTGTTGGAGTCTCTTCAGCTAAGTGACACCTATGTGTATTCTTGTGTTTAGATTTAAGATCGGAGCCAGTCAACTGAACCCAAGGCTCTCTATTGTCTCTCATTCATACATTACTATCAACAAAGCACTCTGTCCATTGCCCAGTCATTCTACCACACCCTTCATCTCGTTCCTCATTAAAGCTTGCATCTTCTTATATCTTAATTGGCAAGCGAGAAAGGCAGCTATGGACCTTGATGCTTGCAGGTCTTCATAGACCGACCTAGATGGCAATCCATATTGTTCTTCACCTGAGTTGATGTATCAAATATCTCTCACTCTCTCCTGTTCTTCTTTTATTTTAATATTAACCTTCTAGAAAGTATTTTCTAGCAGAAAATCTAAAATATACCTATGCAATTGTAGAAAGATCAGCACTTCAATTTCCAGTGTGCACTTGTCACGTCTGAACATCTTGTCAAGAACCATTGAAAATGGTTTTAATTTTTTTTTAAAAAGAGCTGGGTCCTCCTCAGAACATGTACCTTGTATTGTACCACAAACAGCTGTTCACTATCAAATTACTGCATTTTGATTGGCTGTTTACTAGTGAATATCTACCAAGAAAATCACAACTGGAAGCTGAAACTGGCCTAAAAACATACACATGGCGCATATCACCATGCCCGGTGCACTCCTGTTTGTGCAGAATAAACATTGTGGAATCAGCAGCTGACAAACTGTTGGTTTTACAAGAACTTTCAGAAGACACAGGTTCTCATGGTCTGACATGACACCCACTCAAATCCTTTGCAACAGAAAATTCATGTTGTGCTGGTATTGTATTTATTGTATTTTCAATTTCACCTCCGAGGTAGGAAGAAAACCGGTGGCTCCTAATCATTAACCCCTTGGCTGCCAGGACTCCCCCCCCCCCCCCCGCCGCCACACCCTTTTTTGACTATTTGGGGTAGTTCGCGCTTAGGCCCTCATAACTTTTTGTCCACATAAGGTATCCACGCCAAATTTGGGCCCTTTTCTTCCACCATCTTGAGAATTCTAAAGGTACCAGGGGTTTGTGGATTTCATTGGAGGGGACTGAGAAATTAGGCAAAATACAGCTGCATTTGTTTTTTGGGGGAATATGGGATAAAAGTGCTGCAGAAGAAAGCGTCTGGTTTCTTCCCTGCGAATGGTATCAACGGAGGGTTTGTGGTGCTAAAATCACCATCTTCCCAGCTTTCAGGAACAGGCAGACTTTTGTTAGAAAACCAAAATTTTCTACACAGTTTTGGCATTTTACTGGGACATAGCCTGTTTTTCCTATTTTTTGTGCTTTCAACCTCCTTCCAGTTAGTGTTAGAAATGGGTGTGAAACCAATAATGGATCCCGCAAAGCTATACATTTCTGAAACGTAGACCAAATTCTGAATTTAGCAAGGGGTCTTTTGTGTAGATCCTTCAAGGCTTTCCTATGGAAAGTAACAGTTGAAATTAAAGAATATTGACATTTAGTTGAAAAAAACAGCCATTTGTGCCTACATTTTCACCTGTAACTTCTTCTAACTATGTTACATTTTTAAAAGCTTTATACCGTTATGTCCGCGGGACCCTTCTGGTTACGGGGTTATACGAGGCTTGTAGGTTCACCAAGAACCCAAAGTACCCAGAGCCAATAACTGAGTTGCACCTTGCAATGTTTTTTCATTGTGTACCGGGTATACAGAAATTCATTTGGTAAAATATAAAGAGTGAAAAATCGGTATCAAGTAAACCTATGTATTTCTGAAATTGGAACTAGATATGGAGTTTAGAAGCAGTGGTTATTTCTGTATCTCTGAATTTGTGGGTACCCATATTAGCATGTGAATTAGAGGGCATTGTTCAAATTGACTTCTTTTTTTACACGCTTTGTTACATTTGGAAGGCAGAAATGCATAGAAAGACAAATAGTAATAACATTTGTTCTACTATTTTGTGTTTTCCTAAGACTCCTGATAAAAATGGTACCTCACTTGTGTGGGTAGGCTCAGTGCCCGTGACAGGAAACAGCCCAAAATGCAACGTGGACACATCAGATTTTTCCAGTGAAAACTGACTCTTTTTTTGCAATGTGCATAGCTGTGGATTTTGGGCCCTAGCTCAGCCGGCACCTAGAGAAACCTAGCAAACCTGTATATTTTTTAAAGCTAGACACCCAGGGAAATCCAAGATGTGGTGACTTGTGTGGCTCTCACCAGGTTCTGTCACCCAGAATCCCTTGCAAACCTCAACCTTTGTCCAGAAAAAAATAATTTTTCTAACATTTCTGTGATGGAAAGTTCTGGAATCTGCGAGGAGACACAAACTTTAACACACCCAGCATTTTGCCAAGTCTCCCGATACAAATGGTACCTCACTTGTCTGGGTAGGCCTATTGCCCGCGACAGGAAACAGCCCAAAACGCAACATGGACACATCACATTTTTCCAGTAAAAACTGACCCTTTTTTTGCAATGTGCCTAGATGTGGATTTTGGGCTCTAGCTCAGCCGGCACCTAGGAAAACTTAGCCACCTGTACATTTTGGAAAGCTAAACACCAAGAGGAATCCAGGATGGGGTGACTTGTGTGTCTCTCACCAGGTTCTGCTACCCAGACCCCTTGCAAACCTCAAACTTTGTTAAAAAAACTAATTTTCCTCACATTTCTGTGATGGAAGGTTCTGGAATCTGTGGGGAGTCAAAAACTTCCACCCACCCAGCATTCCCAAAAGTCTTCTGATAAAAATGGTACCTCACTTGTGTGGGTAGGCCTAGTGCCCGAGACAGGAAACTACCCAAAACGCAACTTGTACACATCACATTTTTCCAGTGAAAACGGACTGTATTTTTGCAATGTGCCTAGCTGTGGATTTTGGGCCCTAGCTCAGCCGGCACCTAGGGAAACCTAGCAAACCTATACATTTTTGAAAACTCAACACCCAGAGGAATCCAGGATGGGGTGACTTGTGTGGCTCTCACCATGTTCTGATACCCAGAATCCCTTGCAAACCTCAAACTTTGTCCCAAAAAACACATTTTCCTCACATTTCTGTGATGAAAAGTTCTGGAATCTGCGAGGAGCTACAAACGTCCACCTACCCAGCATTCCCCCAAGTCTGCCAATACAAATGTCACCTCACTTGTGTGGGTAGGCCTAATGCCTGCAACAGGAAATGACCCAAAACATATTTTGGGGACATCAAAATTATTTATCATGAGACAACCTGTTTTTGCAAGGGAGTCATCCACATTTTTGGTCCCGGGCTCGACGGCCATCTAGGGAAACCTACCAAACCCAGACATTTCTGAAAACTAGACACCCGGGAGAGTCCAGGGAGGTGTTGCTTGCGTGGATCCCCCAATCTTTTCTTACCCAGAATCCCCTGCAAACCTCAAATTTAGCTTAGAAAATCACATTTTCCTCATATTTCTGTGTGGTAAAGTTGTGGGATCACCAGGCCGACACAAATTTCCTACCACTCAGCATTCCCTAAAGTCTTCTGATAAAAATGGTACCTCACTTGTGTGGGTAGGCCTAGTGCCCGAGACAGGAAACTGCCCAAAACGCAACTTGTACACATCCCATTTTTCCAGTGAAAACGGACTGTATTTTTGCAATGTGCCTAGCTGTGGATTTTGGGCCCTAGCTCAGCCGGCACCTAGGGAAACCTAGCAAACCTATACATTTTTGAAAACACAACACCCAGAGGAATCCAGGATGGGGTGACTTGTGTGGCTCTCACCATGTTCTGATACCCAGAATCCCTTGCAAACCTCAAACTTTGTCCCAAAAAACACATTTTCCTCACATTTCTGTGATGGAAAGTTCTGGAATCTGCGGGGAGCTACAAACGTCCACCTACCCAGCATTCCCCCAAGTCTGCCGATAAAAATGTCACCTCACTTGTGTGGGTAGGCCTAGTGCCTGCAACAGGAAATAACCCAAAACATATTTTGGGGACATCAAAATTATTTATCATGAGACAACCTGTTTTTGCAAGGGAGTCATCCACATTTTTGGTCCCGGGCTCGACGGCCATCTAGGGAAACCTACCAAACCCAGACATTTCTGAAAACTAGACACCCGGGTGAGTCCAGGGAGGTGTTGCTTGCGTGGATCCCCCAATCTTTTCTTACCCAGAATCCCCTGCAAACCTCAAATTTAGCTTAGAAAATCACATTTTCCTCACACTTCTGTGTGGTAAAGTTGTGGGATCACCAGGCCGACACAAATTTCCTACCACTCAGCATTCCCCCAGGTCTCCCGACAAAAATGGTACCTCACTTGTGTGGGTGGGCCAAGTACCTGCGGCGACAGGGAAGGGCCCAAAACGTATTGTGGATACATCAAAATTATGCATCACAAAACAACCTGGTTTTGCAAGGGGGGCCCCTGCGTTTTTGGTCCCGGGCTAGGCGGCCATCTAGGGAAACCTACCAAACCAAGACATTTCTAAAAACTAGACACCCGGGAGAGTCCAGGGAGGTGTAGCTTGCGTGGATCCCCCAATCTTTTCTTACCCAGAATCCCCTGCAAACCTCAAATTTAGCTTAGAAAATCACATTTTCCTCACACTTCTGTGTGGTAAAGTTGTGGGATCACCAGGCCGACACAAATTTCCTACCACTCAGCATTCCCCCAGGTCTCCCGACAAAAATGGTACCTCACTTGTGTGGGTGGGCCAAGTACCTGCGGCGACAGGGAAGGGCCCAAAACGTATTGTGGATACATCAAAATGATGCATCACAAAACAACCTGGTTTTGCAAGGGGGGCCCCTGCGTTTTTGGTCCCGGGCTAGGCGGCCATCTAGGGAAACCTACCAAACCCAGACATTTCTAAAAACTAGACACCCGGGGGAGTCCAGGGAGGTGTGACTTGCATGTATCCCCCAATGTTTTCCTACCCAGAATCCTCTGCAAACCTCAAATTTAGCTAAAACAAACCACATTTTACTTACATTTCCTGGGGGGGCAGAAAGACTGTCCCTTTTGTGTTGCGGTGGGGGCATTCGTATGCCCATTGTGGGCAGCCCCCACACCTCTTTCCTAAAAAAAAAAAAAAAAATCCCTGGTGCCTAGTGGGCTATCTGCCCACCCCCCGGGGGCAGATCAGGGGCTATTGCCTCCATGTGCACCCCTGGGGGGCATAAAGACTGTTGCAAATATTTTTGGGAGGGGTGGGGGCATTATTGTAACCATTTAGGGCAGCCCCCACCCATAAGTATATAAAAAAAATAATCCCTGGTGTGTAGTGGGCTTTCTGCCCCCCCCCCCCCCCGGGGGGCAGATCAGGGGCTATTGCCTCCATGTGCACCCCTGGGGGGCATAAAGACTGTTGCAAATATTTTTGGGAGGAGTGGAGGCATTATTGTGCCCATTTAGGGCAGCCCCCACCCATAAGTATATATAAAAAATAATCCCTGGAGTGTAGTGGGCATAATAACCCCCATCTGCCTCCGGGGAGGCAGAAAGACTGTCCCTTTTGTGTTGGGGTGGGGGCATTGGTATGCCCATTGTGGGCAGCCCCACCCCTTTTATAAAAAATTTAAAAATCCCTGGTGCCTTGTGGCCTTTCTACCCCCGGGGGGCAGAAAGACTGTTGTTCGTTCTTGGGAGGGGTGGGGGCATTATTGTGCCCATTCAGGGCAGCCCCCACCCCTAAACATTGAAAAAAAAAGAATCCCTGCTGTCTAGTGTGCTTTCTGCCCCCCGGGGGAGCAGATTGGGGGCTACTGCCCCCATCTGCCTCCCGGGGGGGGCAGAAAGACTGAATTTGCCCAATTTACTATGGGGGGAGCAAAAGCTCTTGCCCAAGGGGCTGCTCACCCCTCCCTGGTGCCTAGTGGGTGGATCCCTGCTTGGGGATCGCCCTCCTGCGGCGATCCTCAAGGAGATTCTCCCCTTTCCAATGGTACCTCTCTCGTGTGTTTTGGTGCTCGGAGGGCTGAAATAGCCCCATGAGCACCAAAGCACTGAAACTGAAATGAGCCGATTTTGCTGAATTGCACGTCCCAAGGATCAAATATTTTTTTTATTTTATTTTTTATTAGTTTCAAGGTAACATAGCAAGTTAATATATAGCATAGAGACAAATACAGTATAAAGGCATGACAATACATCTACCTGCCAAGAAGAAAACGGCGAGCACTCACATCACCAGTATCATGAATGCTGCATATAAATAACATTTACTATGAGGTGAAAAGAATGGGGTGGGGGTCAGGGTTACATAGTGATTACAAGGTCGTGGACCAATGACCATCGTGGGTCTAGCTACACAGTTCAGGGGATCCTGTGGCAGTATTGCCGGGAGTGGCTACTTGGGACCTTCCTGTTGGATCTAGGTTTGTCCTGTGCAAGGACTCGACTTGATATAGGCCTATGTGCTAGTAGCAGGTACGGATGGGTGGTCCAGCAGGTAGGATTGTAAGGGTTGCCAAATATCCCAGGGCTCTGAGGCAGGAGGTAGCAATTCAGCGTAAAGTTCCATTTGTTCATTACAATATATTAGGACTTTGAGCCAGTGTTTGAACTTAGGAGCTCTCTCTCTGCCTCATCTGCATGACACCAGTCATTTAGCCAGTAGCAGGGCAGGTCTACAGATCTTCTTTGCTTAGCATCTATTTCTTCAACATATCCTAAAATGGCAATTACTGGTTTCGTCAAGACCACCTCCCCCTCATTTCAGAGGTAGCACAGCTAGGATCTCATCTCAGTATGCCAGCTCAGCTTCGGCGGCCCAAGCTAAACGGAGGAACCCTGTCTCGAACTGTTTGCATCTAGTGCAGAAGTCGATCGAAGGAGCAAGTATGAAGTGCAAAGGAACATTATTTCAGAGTCTTGGTTCATATGCAGAGAAACCATGCAGATGTGTTTGTTCTTTGGGAGCCTTGTGGCCTGTCTGAAGAAACCAGTTTCCTCAAGTACACTCTCTAAATGGTCTCATGTGGGAATCAGTGAGCTCCACACCAGAAGGGGTGAGCTTGCATCCTTGGAGAGATATGACTTATTTGCTTTACTTCTACTTTCCGTGAAAGGTTGCCAATGATTGGCTTGATCTAGGGTTTCTCAAA
Organism: Calotriton arnoldi; assembly: GCA_963921515.1. Classification (NCBI taxonomy): domain Eukaryota; kingdom Metazoa; phylum Chordata; class Amphibia; order Caudata; family Salamandridae; genus Calotriton; species Calotriton arnoldi. The sequence continues at coordinate 2,108,361 of CAWUFW010001269.1, forward strand.
GGCATACAGCGGGGGGTCCTTTTAGTAGATGTACTTAGTTTCCCTTGTTCATGAAAGAAAAATGCATTTACATATTTTTCAGTGTAACTTCTTGGACTATAACTGATGAAGTACTTTTGACACCGATCATGTCTTGTGTCTCTCTAACAGCTAGTCTTCCAAGGCAAGCCTAGGGGCCTGATGTATGAACAGACTGATTGCAAAATTTGACAGCAAATTCTGTGTCGACTTTTTATGACCAGTCTTTAATTTTGCATTACAACCTATCTACTAATAGGTAGCAAAGTCTCCTGTTGCAAGGGGTTGCAGAACAACACGCTTAAGGAGTACTATCTGAAAGAGATTATTAGTTATAGATTCCTTACCTTAGAATTACCCCCAGGCATCAGACTCGATCCGGAGAAATTTTTTCTTAGAAGTACCCCTGCACGCCGGTAGGTGGCGTCGGTCTACTCTGCGTCCATCGATAGCGTCGTGGTCGCCGGGATGACATTGCGGTGTCTACTTAGACGCCGCCCCTGCGCGCTAACGTCAGTTCTTTATTTTTCAGCGCCGGCCAGCACAGATCCGGAGAGAGCGTGCCCCTTAGTCATTTTTTGACTAAACCTTTTTCGACTTTTGTCAACATCTTTTTGAGTCTTTGACTCATGGTGCACGAGGGATGTCAACTGCCTCTTCGGGAGGATCTTCTGTCGCAGCAGCAGGGGATGGTCCTCCACCCGAACCTGTCCAGTCTCCACCTCCTTGCATGGAGATTGAGCGGCAACAGTTGACAGCTTTCAACCTTCCTCCCGAAGTCTATAACGTCATCTTGGCAGCCAGGCGTCCCTCCACTAAAACGGTATACGCCTGTAGATGGAACAAATTTGTGGCATGGTGCACAGCAAAGGCTGTGGATCCCCTTTCTGCCCCTCTTTCAGAGGTTCTCCTCTTCATTCTTTCTTTGGCCCAGCAGGGCTCTGCTCTGGGCACTCTTAAAGGCTATCTTTCGGCCTTTCTTCGCCTTCCTGATCAGCCTTCTCTTTTCAAGTCTCCGATTGTTAACAGATTTCTGAAGGGCATTAGTCATCTCTTTCCTCCTTCTCCTTTCGTAATGCCGCAGTGGGACTTGAATCTTGTCCTCACTTATCTTATGTGTGCTCCCTTTGAGCCACTACATAATTGTCCTCTTCGTCTCCTTACTTTGAAGACTGCTTTCTTGCTTGCCATCACCTCTGCTCGCAGGGTGAGTGAGCTTCAGGCTTTATCTTCCAAACCTCCCTTTCTTGCTGTCCATCCGGACAAAGTGGTTCTTCGTACTAGGCCTTCTTTTCTGCCCAAAGTGGTTACCTCTTTCCACATAGGCCAGACCATCACATTACCCACCTTCTTTCCGCCTCCACACCCTTCCAAAGAAGAGGAGAGACTCCACCATCTGGACCCAAAACATGCGCTGTCCTTCTACCTTGACCGCACTAAAGACTTCTGGGTGGACGATCAACTCTTCGTGGGTTATGTGGGCGCCAAGAAAGGTCGGGCAGTGCACAAATGTACCATCTCTAGATGGGTTGTCCTATGCATTAAGATCTGCTATTCTTTGGCTAAAAAGGAACCTCCAGTAGGACTGCACGCCCAGTCTACCAGGGCGACGGCAGCCACTACTGCTTTGGGATGTGGTGTTCCGCTAGTTGACATCTGCCAGGCAGCCACGTGGGCATCTTTGCACACGTTTACAAAGCATTACTGCCTGGACAGCCAAGTCCGGAGAGACGGCTTTTTTGGAGGTTCTGTTCTCCAGGACTTCCTGGTGTGAACTTAGTTTGCAGAACCACCTCCGGGGTTGGTATTGCTGGGGTTTCTATTCTAAGGTAAGGAATCTATAACTAATAATCTCTTTCAGATGAACAAGTTACTTACCTTCGGTAATGATGTATCTGTAAGAGATATATTTTAGTTATAGATTCCATACTGCCCCACCCATCCTCCCCGTTCTGCGAACTGACATCTAGGGATAGGGACTCCCTTACAGGGCCCTAGTTTGGTGCACCAGTGGTCAGTGTCTTGCATGGCTCTGCGCTTCTGGCATGGAAAGTCGTGCTGGAACTGACGTCAGCAAGCAGGGGCGGCGTCTAAGTAGACACCACAACGTCAACCCGGCGAACACGATGCCGTTGACGGACGCGGAGTCGACCAACGCCACCTACTGACGCGCAGGGGTACTGCTAAGAACAAATTTCTCCGGATCCAGTCTGACGCCTGGGGGTAATTCTAAGTTAAGGAATCTATAACTAATATATATCTCTTACAGATACATTGTTACCGAAGGTAAGTACATTTTTAATTTAGGCAAGTCACCATCAGTAGCAGCCGGCACGGATCGGGAGTGGCAGGGTGGGCCAGAGAGGGGGCGGGGTGTAAATTTTTTTTTTTTTTAAACTTACCTTTCTCGTTGCTCTCTCCCACTCTCAGTCTCTCCTCTCCGGGGCTGGAACAGGAAGCAGCCAGGCTCCCTGACCTAAGCCAATCACAATGCTGCAATGCAGCATTGTGATTGGTCTGAGCGCCGTGGTTCGGCGTTCAGCCAGGAAATGGGTGCCTGGGCATGTTCTTCACGCAGGCTGTAATGCAGCCTGCATGGAGTGGAGAACATGCGAAGTGCGCATGACTGTTTGTCCGGCCCAAGAGTGCCAGCCAAACAGTCATGTGCACTTAGGAGTGGGCAAAGCACTCCTCCCCTGCTCTGAGAGCAGAGCAGCCCCGCCCGCCCCGCAAAGCAGCACAGCAGGAACAAATACAATGATGATAACCTCCAGTTATTATCATTTTATTGTTCTTTCTTTTCGCCTTAGCGGAGGAGCCGCCACTGGTCACCATTGCTCTAAACATGTGGATGGTAGCCTGCAAGGAAAAGCAGACCTCTGTGTTTGCATTGCCAAACAAAAAAAAATGTAAAAACTGTGCATCTTTAAAAAGATTCATTTTGGAAAGACATCGCAGGGAGAGGCAGTAGTTCCCAAGAACAATACATATGCCTGTGAGGCCGCCATGAGTTCCAGAGGGATATCTGCCCAACGTGGACAGCTTCTACTTTGCAAATCTGTCACCACCTCCTTTGAGGAGTTGGTAACTTTTCATTAGTCTGGGACTAGAATTGCGATTGCAATCCATTGATACATCTCATTGTGAATCGCAAATAGGAATCGATTCGGAAGGGCTTTACTGAATCACAAAATGAAATTAAATTTAAATTAATGAAAATAGTTTTAATACATGACAAAGCACCATTTTGTGGTCAGAAACCAGGTTATTTGTGAATCACAGGGTTTGTGACCAAAAAATGGTTTCATATGCCTGACTGTTAATCTTAATAAATATGAAATGATAACAAGAAGATGTAACGTAATTAATGCAGCCACCTAGGCCTCTGCCATTAAGGGGTGGTCATGTGTCCGTAAAAGCATCCTGGATGTTCCCATTTCCAGGGATAATGTTGCCTGGGGCTCCAACAATCCTGGCAGCAGATCACAATGAAGGGTGTCCGTAGTTGCAAAGGAGTGTTTGTTGTAGAAAAGAGATGGCTGAAAATCAGCAACCAGAGAGGCCATGAGCTTACAGGATCTGCTCTGGACTATGGATGGGATGGCGTAAGTCAAGGCACAACATGGCTGCCAGAGAACTGGCATGGAAAGACGAGATTTGGGAAAGGCTCTGGCCTCAAAAGGAGGATGGAATTAAATGAAAAGGCCAAGTGTTGCACCTTTGGAAATATTCAGAAAATGTAACCTATGTTGCCTAATTGTTCAGTGTCCATGTAGTTACCACAAGTCAACAGCAAGCTTGTAAACTGGCAAGCAGCGCCTCGTCGACACCGCCATCTCTGCTCCCATCACCTTGTTAATCCTGAATGGCAACCACAGGCCGCCGCCGCCCCCGGGACCAGAACTCGCTGCCAGGCGGCTTGTCCAAACACCGGCGCCCCCAGGGCTGCCCAGTAAAAATAGTCAGGTATGTGTGGTGAGTGGGGAAAAGATGACGAGTGTTCCTGACACCCCGTCCTTCTGTGTTATTCCTGTCAGTGAGTTTAGGCATAACGGAGTCTAAGTAGCGAACACTTGGCAGACACGGGCCCCACTACATTCCTGCACTACCAAAGTATGTTTATGCCCCTGATTCGATTTATCCTTCTTAGAAGCTTAGAAAAAAATGCAATTTCTGCACTAAAAGCAGGGCACGAGTCGGGGGTACACGCGGGTGGATGGCATCCCCCCACTTTTTTCACAGGGTGGACGCCGTCCACCCTGCCAAGAAGTGTGGCCCCACTGTAAAATATGCTGAATTCGTCCCGGTGTAATTTACAAACACCGGGACACATCCTGCAGCGCCTGCACGTTGTTATCTGCTTTCTATCTGCAACAGCGTGCAGGCGGGGACGGGGCTCTCTTAGTTCTGACTCCTGGGCCCATAACAAAGGCCGAATCGGAGGGGTCATCAGGCCTCCTTTTGTTGGAGTCTCCTGGCTGGGAGCAGTCAGGAGCCTCACACCTGATGCAAATGCAGCAGAGGGGAAACAAAGGCTCACACCTTGTTAGCACTTCACACATACTGAAGAGAGGCAGCTTTTAACTTTGTTCAGGCTCTGTTTAGGAGATATGCATGCCTGTAAGAACGTCAGATGTGTTGATTTTTCCCAGTATTTGTACAAAATAAATAGCATTTATATAAGCGCATACCACCCCTGAGGACGCGTTGTAATAATTTAAATATCACTATTTATTTTAAAGCACTATGGCTAGAGAAAACTTAACGCTGATAAAAGGTAACATTATTTTATGTGTAGCGTACAAAAGTGTAAATCTTCTGCCTAAATCAGGAGGGTTTGCAAGTATGCTCCAAATGTGCTCAAATGTACTCAGGATACACCTGCTAAACATATATGTGAGGGCTTAAGATCTGATGTCACTTCTTGTAATGTCAGTTCCTGTGATGTCACGCGCTGTGATGTCACGCGCCGCGATGCTACTTGCATACTGATTAACTAGGTTAGTCCCCCCACTTCTTTTCTTAGCACTTGTGCCCTGACTAAAAGCGTTTGTGACTTAGTGAGTAATGCACTCGTGAGTGCCACGTGCACAGAAGGGGCCTCAGGTGCCAATGTACATAAGAAGATAATGCACCACGGAATGCCCTGGGCCCTGACTGCAAAAAGCCTAACATTCTACCTGCACAAAGGCGCCAAGGACCGGAAGCCAAGTGTCAGTGAGTCATCGGAGGGTTCTCGAAGGTTCCATCCCAATGAGACAATCATTGCGCATTTCCGCTTCTGCAACTGAGAAGCCTTTTTCTGCGCCGGGGGAGTTCTCCGGGTCACGTGTTTATTGTGGAGGAGGGTCCAGTGTTCGCGTCTAGGGCAGTATTATGAAACATGTAGGGTAAGAGGGGGCCTATTCATACAGACGTATTGAACCCAAAAAGGCAATTGTAAAAACAATCTCACTAGGAGAGACATTTTTTTCCCCTGTGTTTTTATTTTTAGAAAAGATATCGAGAAAGCTGGGTGAGGCTCTTGGGACACTCTGGAGCACAGAGATTCCATTACAAGACCGGAGGCTAACTGCATAACATCTTTTATTGCCACTCATAGCTGCCAAGGTTTCAGATTGCCTACGTGTGACATTTTCATAATTTCAGTGTAATTATGAGTGACATTCAACAAATATGAGTGACACTTTCTCGCAAGCAAAATCAAGCAATAAAGACAAGAAAAACATATAAACATCAATAATTACACCTATTTGACTAACGAAAAACTAAAACTGCTCCAAAGCACAGAACAGTTGTATCTCATTTTGCAGGCACCCAGCCGAAAAACGTGGTATTGGCTGGGTGTCAGCAACATGAGTTACAACTGCCCTGAAAGTTTGTCATTAACAAAAGCAATAAAAATGCTCCAAGAAAAAGTTTTGTGCAGGAGCCCATCATTTCACTTTGACGATGATCAGTGAAATGTGCTGATGGTAATACAGCATTTTGGGGTTTGTATGCCACAGGGAGGCTGGCTGGCACAGGTTAAGAAAGTAACCACTTACAGGAACGAATTGCGATACGTAGGCAGGGTGCAACGATATTCATGTCCCTTGCATCTAACCTGAATACATGATGAACACAACAGATCTAAAAAAAAAACTAAAAAAAAACGTAACCAGAGAACTTCAAACTATTTTTTTAACTAAAAAAAGAAATTTCTGACCTCTTCCTTACTGCGTATTCAAGCTTCCACACGCTTTTCTGTGAGATGTGCAGTGCTATGCCAAGTCTCTGCTGTGTATAAAGGCTCTCTTTTTAGGTGACGACTCGACTGCTGTGCCCTGAGCTCTAACAGCAGAGACCTAGCAGAAGAAAGGGAGAGTTGCTCCTCGATAAGGCTTCTAGCTGCAGTTTGGTTTGTCTGTAGAGCTATAGGCCTGTCATGTCTGACGACGCGAGCAGGACTCTCCATCGGACTTTTGAGTGTTAAGGGGAGTTGTTGGCACAAAACATACGCGTTACAACGTGCTCTGCTCCTCACATCTGGGGGCTGCATGCTTTGTCATTTCAAGGCTCAAGCACCAGAGGTCTGCGTCACTGCTGGCAGACTCCCCGCGCCGATCATGCCAGTCATGCAGCGCCGCGGCCCGGCGGGCCATCATGCTGTCACTGACAGTAGTGTGCGACGAATGCCTCGGGCTGCCCTGAACGCCGCTGCTGCGGCCGGCTGAGTGGTGTATAATAATTATTAATTTATGCGCAGCAGCTGAGGCAGCACACTGGAATCGGGTCTATTGGCATGTCTGCACTACGAATCCCCCGCTGCTTCTTCTCTGGCGACCTCACTTGCTGCAGGACCGCGTGAGGTCACATCCGGATTTATGGGCAGGCCCCGCCCCGGGTGTTTAATCGGCAGAGTGTGGGCTGGAAGACAGCCTGGCGCGCGGCGCCGCGGGCGGCCCGGGAATTAATTAATTAATGCAGCCAGGCTGGCAGGTGGCTGAGGCCGCAAATGTAACATTGTAGCACTGCAGCCAGCACTCTCAGTGACTCACTCAGCCAGAGATGAGGAGCACAAGAATTTAACTGTTTATGAGCCACACTGCCAGAACTGCTGGCGGCAAGTCTGGAGCAGCAGAGCCGGCGCGCTAGCACCAGCGCGGTAGCCAGTTTCAGTGGCATTAAAAATGCGTGACAAAGCATTTCAGTGCGGTGATGCGGAACACCACACTGAAATGCGTTAGTGTCACACGTGATGCGTGATACTTGGCAGGACTGGCCACTCCTGCAGCACCTTTAAAGACTTCACAATAGAACAGAACACTAGAACTGGAACACACAAGTCCTTAAATACTCCTACATCCAAACATTCTTCCTCTTTTAATTGCTGCTCCTGAAACAGATCAGTCTAAACTTTTGTTTCTCTATTTTATAATGTAATACTTATTGAATGTAGTTGGTATTTTAAGTAAGGTTTATTAAGGGATTCTCTGTCGAATGGAGTACAGACTGTGGGCATGAGTGTGATGATAACTGAATTTGCGTTCGCCCGAAACATCAAGTTTTTAAAAATGCTTCTAGGTTTTTCGGATGATAGAATTCACCATTAATAATTAATTGATAAGTGGAAATATGCGTAATGCTTTTTAATAAACCAGGATTCTTACAGCTGATCTTGTTTAATGAAAGTGGATAATGTCCATTTATCCCTTTTAACCCAATAAAGTTGACAACCACAGAGGAATTAATCTCAGGAAGGTGCTGGCCAATGAGCCCATGAGTCACTTTGATTGGAAAGCACATCTGGGTGATCTGTAGAGTGGTGCTGTGGATGCAACAGAGTGGATGTGAACTAAGAAGCAGACAAGGTCGAGTCACATGTAATATCACCTGTGAGTGAGGACAAGCCAAGACCAGGCTCAAGTCTGATTCTCTGGGTCCAGCTGGCCAAGGCACCAGTTGTACATTGACCCGGTCCAACTCGCCACAAAAAACCACTAAGATCTTGTGAGTGTATAAAATGTAACTAACTCCAGAAGCATCAATTCTACAGGGGGCCAGTCAAATCCACAATCTCAAGGGATCTTTCTTCACATGCACATGCACCGTTGCCCCTCTCTTCAGGCAAACGTCTATCAGGAAGCATCCCAGGAGCTCAATGGTCCTGGAGGCAGAGGTTACCCGTTTTATTCTCTTCTTTTTCATCTCACAGCTCATCTCTCCATTGATGGAACAATCCTTGCAGTAAGCAGCTCAGTTTTCACCACCCGTCTAAAAGTCGCATCACTTTCTTCCACTTATTGTGATTTCCCGCTACTCTACTTTCCGTCAGCGCTTGTATTCTCTTCTTGGTTGGCCCTCTTCCTGCCTCGCTGTTTGTATCGTAACCACTACTCGTTCTCCCTAGTTAATCAGCAAGCAGCCAAGGAAAGTATGAACAACTAGAAATAATCTTACGAAAGGTAAAATTAGTCAATGATTTAGATTTTGTGCTAAACTTCATGTGGGGCAAAAATCAATAGGAGAAAAAAAATCCTTATGAATCAGATAATGGCAGTTGACCAAAAACAGGTTGCTTTAAGAAGTTTGATAAGTCACAGCAGGAAGATTGAACATAAATGCAAAGGGATGCAGGGGATACAGATAGGAGAACTAAAGTCAAATTGAAAAAAAATGTGCAGACTCATAAAGCAGGGGACAAAAATGAGGCTGGTGACGTGAATCCTTTTAGCCTTCATCCTGCTCTGTGCTAGGGTTCTTGTTTTCTACGGTATTAAGTTTAAGGTTCTGAGATGCACGTTCTTTTGTTCTAACTTGTTGCCTTTCCGACTAACTCCCCCACTGATTCTGGTGCCAGATTTAGCCAAAATGACCTCTGGTTTGCTAGTGGGATTTTGAAGACGAATCTTAAATCTTTTAGCGCTACTGAGGTGTTTATCAAATCGCCTTTCCCGCTTACCCTTCCAGACCAAAGTCAAAAATCTCTGTTAATAATAATTTAGACGCAGACTTTGTGTTACCAGCTCAGTTGCCATCTGCTTCTGTAACCCATCTTTATCCTTCAGGAGGTGGCCCCTATAATTGGACACAACACTCTCGCTGATGCCTTGCAAGCTACTTTTTTTCATAAAAACAGATTTATTAACGACTGCAATGCAAAATGCATAGCATTCCGTTTGGCACAGGAATGTCCCCTGTATGGTAAGCAGGCGTGAACCCCTGCCATGAATTCATGTGAAAGTGGTACCCTGACTTTTTGTTTGGCCCTTTAACCACGCTAATTCAGCATATGTGCAGAGGCCTAGACCTGTCCATGATAATACAAGGTCCATAACCTGTTCTCTGACCTTGAGAAGCACACCATGCCTGCCATCATAGTTGGCATAGGACTATTGTCCATGTCTTGGGGTTGTTATATAAAGCGGGGGTGGCTGCATACCACATTCTTTGGAATCTTTACTAATACCTTTTTTATCTGTGTCAGGATAGAGTATGGTCTACAGACCCCTCTCGTGTCAAGTTCTGCTTTTAAGTGAACCCCAGACCTTGTGCTGGGATTTTGAATACATTTTGAGTGGACGTATGTGTTTAGACATGTAGCACAGGTAGGTAGCAGGACTGTGCCTGGTGAGAGAGTCTGAATACTGAGACAAATGTAATACTTTGTGTATGGCCCATAGTTTAGTATGGTACAAGACAGCTTTCACAGGCAGCAGAAGTGCACTGACTGCATTCCTGTGACTGAAAGGTGGAGACCCTGACAGTGAAGTGAGGGAGAATGAACAGAGTGCTATGCTTAGAAATTCAGGGAAGTCCTTGTTAGCAGAGGGCTGCTGATTAGTTCTTCCTGAGCACTGTCATTTGGTAAATGAAGGGTAGGAATGCAGGTCTGTTATTCAAGGTAATTTAGTTTTTCGGCAGGGCCTGCCCTTTTGTTTATCCCTAATTACTGCTTCAGGAAGGCTTATGACAGCCAGTTCATTGTGCCTTTTTTTGTGATATATTTTTTGCTTGGATCCAGCATCAGTGCTTCCTGGTGTGAGAACCATCAGGTTGCACAAAGACTGTGTCTGAGAGGCAGCCAGAAAATTAAATTTGAAAGAAAACCTGCCCAGGCAGTGAACCCGAATCCCCATCTGGAAAATGAATATAAAAGTGGCATCCAAACCGCCCCACTTTGTTGTTGTTCCGAACTCTGCTTGATCAGGATAGAGAGCGCTCTGGAGAATACTCAAAAGACTACAGTATGATCAGGACTGGTGTCTGCATGACAGCTAGTCTCCTAGAGTGGAGGGAGCATCACATGAAGTCTGCAATTTCTTCTGGAGGATCTGAAAGTTTGTCTAGAGCCTTAAAGCAGGCTTGCCTGCTGAGTGAGGGAAGGAGAGTGCCTTGTCCTACAGGAGGGGAGTCTGCCCAGAAAGAAAAGCCCAGCATATTCTCAGCTTTAAGAACACCCAGAGGAAGATGACTGAAAAAGGGGCCAGGAGCAACCAGTGTTGTGAAGGTGATCCAGAGTAGTTTACGTTGTAAAAAAAACAAAAAAAACTGCACCAGGTCTTTTAAGTACCAAAGCATCATTTCATCGTCCAGCATCCTGCTTGTACCTGAGATATGGGGCTGCAGCTGTCAATGTCAGTGTCAAAGATCCATCATCGCTACTGATTCAGCAGGCCTGATCAGCTGGAAGCCGCAACTGCCAAAGAGGTACACCCGCTGACGACTCAGACAGGAAGCTGCACATGTTGTATCCAAGTTCCCATCTGCATCTAGCCTGCAAAGCCACTATTGCTGAAGATGAGTGCTGCTTTGTGAGCCTGCCTCACTGGTTCTGCCCACCAGCTCTGGTTACGAGTGAGGTCTGTTTGGAGCCTGCAGTTACAGACCCGAAGTAGCGGGAATGCGCCTCCACACCGCTAGAACTGCATCTCCATTGAGCAGGCAAACGTGGGGCCTAACTGTAAGTAGAAGGCCAGAGAGACTCTGCTGTAGAATCTTAAGACATTTTCCCAGGTGTACTTTTGAGTGAACTGTACCTGTGCCTAAACAGTGCTAATTCCCATGTTAAAGACATGGAGCTGTAGATATTAGAAAACTCCTGTTGCAGGGAGTGTTGTGTAGTTCCTATATTACCCATACAGGACCTGCGTGTTCGGATAACATAAACTGTGGGTTTGGTGGCAGACGGATTCTGAGCACCCCCACTGAGAATGTTAGCCTGTTTGCATAAGCTAGCTCACAGTGCCACTAGTGTCTCCTCTTATCAGGGAGAGAATAGTTTCTGGCAACCTCAGAACATGACAACCCTGATCCCTCAGAATCTTGGAAACAATGTACTACTTTTCGCTCAGTCACTCGTGCTTACTTATCTTGTCTCAGAGATACACAGAATAAACAGCCTGGGCGTTTCAATAAGGGTTTATTGAACACTCATTATTCTTGTGTAGAATATATGAGCTGCAACAACCATTAGACAGTAGCAGAGATATATGATTAGCAGTACAATGAATATAAATGGATAGTACAGTTCTACCATCTTGCAATATGCATGAATAAATAAATGAATATAAAATGCATTGATAAAAGAAAGCGCGTACTCCTATGATGCCTATCTAGATGTACCTAAGTGTACCTAGCATGTGAGTAGGTGTGAAGCCAAGAATCCCTCTAGGATTTAGTCGAATCCTATTACCTGGAGTGAGAATGTAGGAGCCCTTCCTGGTCTCGAGCTGGACACCCCGCAAGGGATGTTCAGACCACTGGCAGCTGGAGTGTCTGCATGCAGGAGCCTCAGCGTCTCTGGTCAGTGTGTCGGCTTGGAAGTCTCGGTTCCCTCTAACTAACACGATGTGCTGTATTTATACAGAAAGTATCTAGGGTTCCTTTGTCCCTTGTTGCTTGTATTAGCCATTGTTGGATGTGAGGATGACGTATGGGATGAACCGTGTACGTAGATATGGGGAGGAAGGTGGTGTAGCCCCAGCCTGGTTTCTAAGAACCCTTATGAATATTCATTCATACTGTGTGAGTCTATTGATGGAGTTATTGGACTCTATTTTTAGGAGAAACCCTCCTTCTGCACCCAGGACTGGAACTAGGTAAAGGTTCAATCCTAAAAGGCCCGTTACAGTGTAGTGTAGGGGAGGTAATGTGGGTGAAGGGGTATGATGTTACCCAAGCTTATATTGGGGTACCTATATGGAACATAACACCCACTCCTCTTCCCGAACAGTCAATAATGATAAAAATGCTGGCGAACCATTTCCACTATTAGGTAGTAGCGCATTAAAACCATTAAAACCATCACGAAGTGTTGTAAAAAACATTTGTCTTAAAATCATTTAAAAATAGTTTTAAGAGGTGAAAAAAGATTTTAAAAAATCTGTTTACTTCGAAAATCAGTTTTTTGGGTTTGATACTTAAGCTGAAGTCCTAATTGAGTTTGTTTATATAAGTCGTAGCACTACAAGTGTTTGAAGGCCATGCTTTTTCAGCGAAAGTGTCAATTTAAAGGAAATGTTCCAAATTTAGTCGCGTTTTGGAGAAGAAAAAAAAAACTGAATTCTTTCCCAGCAAACGATGCGCCAATTATAGATTGTGTCCTGGCTGGGAGACGCAACATGGTCGTTGCTTGCTGCTGCAGGGGACGGTCCTTGTAACACCTCGTAAAGTACGTCAATGGAGCACAGATGATATTCAATACCGCCAATAGCTGGAGTAGAGGCAGCCGGTGCTGTAGTCGATACCTCGGTGCTAGTGGTGCTAGCGGTGGAGCTGATGCTCAACCCAGTTGTAAAAGGCACCTGCGGATTCTCGAGGAATGCAGCCATCAAGATGGGAATACGCTGGGGACATTGCCGAGCGTGGGCCCTCAGGGGTTCCAGCCGGGTATTCAAGTCCGCAGGCGTGTCCGTTGCAAGTGTCAGACAGAGGTCCAACACGAATTCTTCTCCGCAAAACAGGCATCGAAGAACAGGTAAGATGCAGTCCATCCAGACTGGTCTAAATGATAGGAACCAAGAGGCACTTATTTCCCATAGGCGAGGTGTGCCCAGATGCTGTACCATGCGCTCATGGTATTTGCGCTCCAGGAGCGCCTTTGCCATCTCGTTGGTAATTGGGCCATCCATTGCGGAGCAGAAAAATGACAATCAGGATTCCTGCGATAGAAAGCAGGATCAGCGGAAGACCTCCAAAAACGCTTCCCAATACCGAGTGTATAATATTTGGAATAACTCCGAGGATTGTCTGAAAGGTGCTTAGAAATCCTGACCCTATGGTCTTAAATAGGTCAATCAATCAATCAATCAGGGAATTATAAGCGCGCTACTCACCGGTGAGGGTCTCAAGGCGCTAGGGGGGGTGGGGTACGCCACTCCGTTCAGCCGAAGAGCCAGGTCTTGAGAGTTTTCCTGAAGGTGTTCAGGGAGGGGGCGAGTCTGATGTCTGCCGGTAGCTCGTTCCATGTCTTGGCTGCAATGTGGGAGAACGATCTTCCGCCTGCTCTGGCTCTGTGGATGCGCGGGGTTTCCGCCAGTGCGAGGTAGGACAATCGCAGGCTTCTTTTGGGTACGTGGAAGTTTATTCTGTCGTTGAGGTATTTGGGTCCGTTGTTGTGTAGGCATTTGTAGGCGTGAGTGAGGATTTTGAAGGTGACTCTCTTCTCCACGGGGAGCCAGTGGAGTCGCCGCAGGGGTTGGCTGATGTGTTCGTGCCGGGGGATGCCGAGGACAAGTCTGGCCGCGGTGTTCTGTATTGTTTGGAGTTTGCGGAGTAGGGACTTGTTGATGCCGGCGTAGAGTGCGTAGCCATAGTCCAGTCTGCTGGTGATGAGTGCATGGGTGACTGTTTTCCACAACTCTGGGGGGATCCATTTGAAGGTCTTGCGGAGGGTGTTGAAGCAGCTGGAGGTGACGGCGTTGACCTGTTGGTTCATGGCGAGGGATGAGTCGAGTACGATGCCGAGGTTTTTGGCGTGGTCTGTGGGGGTTGGGGGGCTTCCGAGGGTGGTGGGCCACCAGGTGTTGTCCCATGCTAAAGGGGTGGTTCCAAGAACGAGGACTTATGTCTTCTCGGCGTTGAGTTTTAGGCAGCTGTTGGTCATCCAGACTGCGAGTTCTTGCATTCCTTTCTGGAAGTTGAGTTTCACGGTGGTGGGGTCTTTGGTGAGGGAGAGGATGAGCTGGGTGTCGTCGGCATAGGATACGATGTTAAGGCGGTGTTGTCGGATGATGTCTGCGAGGGGGGCCATGTAGATATTGACTAGGGTCGGGCTCAGAGACGACCCCTGTGGGACTCCGCAGGTGACTTCCGTGGGGGCGGAGAGGAAAGGCGGTAGTCTGATCCTTTGGTGTACAATACCACTCGTATCAGACATGTTAAAGATACGACCCACCATTTCTGCAAAATGAAAGGGGCAGTTTGTACGTATAAGTGCCTGTATCTCAGTCGAGGTCCTTGCGATTTGATGATCAAAGGTCTCTCGAGCGGAGGTTAAGGGTACGGGTTGCTGCAAAAGCATGGCTTTCAGTCTGCTCAAAGTATCAAATTGTATAAAGGAACCATTCAACAAAGGCCATAAAGGCGCCTCCTTGACTGTATTAGTTGGGGGAAACAATATTTGCATACAGCAAGTAACCCTGGAGTTCACAGTGACCAGATAGGCAATGCCCGGAATCATCCCACAGCAACCTTGATCGTTCAGCATCAAGTAACTCCCATTCGAGAGCAGCTCGAATACCGGTGTAATCACGGCTGCTGGAGTCCCTTTCATGTGCCAGGACAAGTTTGCTACTGAGCCATTACAAGCTCCGTGCAGTGAAATGTCCTGGCACATGAGAGAACCGCTTAGAGCGTTCTTGCAGTTTGTACCGCTTAGAAACACTTCTCGATCCCCACTCCGGCATCGAAATATGTATGGTAAATCCCAAGATTCCTTAATGTATTCCTTACCCATCTTTTCATATTTGCCCGCCTGCCTTTGCTCAAGGCAATATTGAAACTGAAAAGTAGTGACCGGTAGAGTGATGTGGCCATGGATAAGCCATTCCGTAGACGGAGACTCCGCCACCGTGAATGGTAACCTGTCCAGTTTTTCAATACGCAGCATTGTATATTTTGCTCCCCTTTGTGCCATTTCCATCTGTTTATCTGTTAGATTATATTCAGAAAACAGAGACGTACTGTTGATATAACGCCAAGGCACATAGCCTGCACGCAAAGATTGCAGCGTCCAGCTCAATACGCCATGCATCTATCAGCTCGCCGTTGGCCATTATATCTTGCAGCACTTTTAGCGCTCTAGTGTAGTGATGTGGTGCGGAATTGGACCTATCCCTAACAGGATTAAGAGCAACATTGAAATCTCCGCCCCATATTATGTGGGTGGAACCAATTGCTAGTATTTTTCCCCACAGCTCGGCAAAGAACTCTGGGGAATTGATGTTAGGGCCATAACAGAACGCCAAGGTGACCGATTCGGGGCCCAATCTTCCCCATACGATGCTGTAGCGACTGTGCCGGTCACTTGCCATGCCGGCGACCACAAAGGGGGTGTTCTTTTTTATGAGTATGGCCGTCCCTCTAGAATATGAGGAATAGGATGAGAATGTTCGGTGATCCGCCCATTTGGACGCAAATGTGTTGTTGTGGTGAGGATTGAGATGGGTTTCTTGGAGCATCACAATTTGTGTCTGATGGTGATCTAAGTATGACAAAACCCTCCGCCTCTTCCTTGGGTCACCTAGCCCCCTAACATTCCAGGTGAGGACATTTAGACTTTGGGGATGTGATGAGTTAGCCATCTGAGAATGTAAAGATTAATGTTCGTTGTGCTGATTTCCATGCTTCTGTACTGAAGATTGAGAATCTAAACCTCGTCTGTCTGACACAGCATGCCACATGTATTAAGATAACACCCATTAACAACCCCATTCCCCCCCACTGAAGCATCCCAAACATGCCAGAAAGTGCTTTCCCTCCCCCCTCCCAACACCCCATGAACAACAAGTAACCTCTGCAGACTAGTCTGCAACAAGAGTCAAGGGGGGTACACCCTCTGAGGGAAACTTCTAGGGGCAAGCACGGTTCCTCCCCGCCCTCGGAGTGGAAGGACGATGGAGCGATCATGCCTCTCGAGGGCGCTCGGTACGTGAAGTAGCATGCCCTTGTACAATATTAGCCTGGTAAGTACCATCAGGCGACCAATTCTTCCTGAGCAGTTCATCCGGTTCATCAGGTATAACAGGGGTACATCCCCCCGGGTGTCATGGAGACTTTGGTTACGTGTCACTCCCGACGGTTAAGCTGTGTCCGGCGTAGAGGAAATGTTATTATGACGCTTCAATCTTTTCAGGAAGTCATCTACCTGCTGCGGATTGGTGAAAAAGGATTGCTTGCCCTGGTGCGTGACTCGCAGCTTCGCAGAGTAGAGAAGGGCGTATTCTAACTGGGCCTGACGCAACTTCTGTTTGGCGGGGTTAAACTTGCGTCGTTCCTCCTGCACTGCACTCGTGAAATCTGGGTAGATCGTAAACTTGTTGCCCTCATAGACAAGTTGGTGTTTTTCCCGTACTATCTTGAGGGCAACATCGCGATAATTTAGAAGGCGTGCAATTATAGGGCGCGGCGTGCCTCCCGGGGGCGGTCTGGGGCAGAGGGTGTGGTGCGCCCTTTCGACTATAAATTGGGAGGAGAAGGATGCAGCCCCAATGGTGTCCGTAAGCAGTCTTTCAATGTACTTTTCCATTCTGCCTGTATTGGTACTCTCCGGAATACCAAGAACGCGTATGTTATTTCTGCGACTGCGCGCTTCCAGGTCCTCGTTCTTTGCGGCAATTATTTTGAGCAACTTATCCATCTGCGCCACATGAGTCTGCATGCTGGAGGTACTATCCTCCACGTCCGAAACACGGCGCTCAGTTTCTTTAATGCGTTCATCGTGTCCATCCAACTTGTGGACGATGGCATCCATACGATTAGTCATGGCATCCATTTTTCCAGCAATGGTGGTGAGGCTCTGGCGCACCTCTATCAGCAAAGTCTTCATATCATCCTCCTGTAGGTGGGCCGCTTTCTGTGTGGCGTCCTCCCCGGTCCCCACGACATCTTCCTGCTGGGTACGACCAACCTTCCTAGATTCAAAAGTCAGCCGGGGCTACCTTGTGTCCGCCTTTCCCATGATTGATGGGGAGTATCGTCCGTTTCAGTGTGGAGGGTGGCAGGCCCAGGGATGCTCCCAAAGCGGGTTGTATGGATCGCGCGTGCCTGTCCAGTTCACCTCAAACAAAGATATTAGGCTGTCGTGCTGCCCTTCACCGATGCCCCCACACCGGGCCCCCCGCCGCCAACGGATACTAGTAGTAGCGGCCCACTCTTCTGCCGGGAGGCACGTGACCTCTTGGATAGTGCCACCTCGCAAGACGGCCTGTTGTAGTACCTGGGGGATCAGTGGGTGGGCCACCCAGCCTGTAGTGTGTGCGCCCACAGCACCACGAGGGCCAGCTTCGTACTCCAGGAGAGCCCAGCGCAGTGCACTCTGACAATGAAATCGCGGGCTGCAGCGCCAACCGCTCCCCCAGCCCAGCAGCACAACAGCGGGCAGATTCACAACTTGACGGAGTCCATAAGCCCACCAGGGCTCCGCAATGCTGGCAGAGAAGGGGTAAGCCCAGGCTGCGCCCGCCGGCAATACAGGAAGGGGAAGCGCAGTAGAGTCAGCGAGTGCGTTTTTCCGGCTTCAAGTCGGCAGTGTGGGCCGATATGAACAATGTCAATCCGTGCTAGCGTTGGCCAATTGAGGGTAGTATCCCACAGCAGATTAGACCTCTCCGCACCACAATCCCCTCTTCAGGAGCCTCAGTCAAGGGCCATGGCTGCAGCGGTATGACGATTCCTCGCAGCGCCGGATTACCCACCGGGAGAGAGGACGGCGGTATCAGATAGTGCTGCATGCGCCACAGGACAGTCGTGAGCCGATGTCGCCCGCTATGTAGCAATCACAGGTCACCTAGACTTTCACTTCTTCACACCAGCGGCAGGGCAAACAATGCAGAGTCTCTGCACTCGCACCTTCAATGGCGCGCGAGGGGCCGAGGGAGGGGGCCCTCTTCGGTTATGCTGGCATCACGATCGCGGTATCCCCTCTCAGGAGCAGGACAGGGCTGACTCAGCAGCGCGCCGTGGGCAGCTCGCGATTCACTCACCCCCGATGTGTTGCAGCAGCGCGGGACTCAGCCGCGGTCAGGATGCGGCCCAGACGCCACGTGGGCGCCGCGGGTCTCGAGTAACAGGTCGAGCCCGGCAGGAGCACCGGGCCGTGCAGGTCTCTCCAGCGGCGCCGCCAATTGTCTCGCAGTAGCGCGGGATGACAGTGCGCTACCAGCTCCAAAATCGCCTAGCCAGGGCACCGGATCTCAGACGCCACTTCCCCGCAGCATGGAGCAGTTTAAAGTTCAAGGAGCAGGATAACTTTCAGGATAACGGTGCCGAGCTGCAAGAGCCTCACATCAGTTCGGCCATTTTGCTTGTGCGCCACCTAGCGCTCCCCATATTTGGTATTACTCTGTCCCCCACTCCAGGAATCTGAGCATATGGAATGTTGTTCGCATCTAACTTGTAGGAGTACTTGAGTGGAAATTTCTTTGGTACTGCACTGCTGTTTTTGCTTGAAGCATTAACAGCCACCATAATCTCACCGTCTATCCTCGTTTTTGAACAAGTGATTGCAGCTACGGACGCTGTGCGTACAGCCCCCTTCGCGGCTTCGTCAGCCAATGAATTCCCTTCAACGTGAACGCCATCACGCTGATGACTCAGTGTATGGATCACGTGAGCCATCGGTAGTTCGTTCTTTAACTCAACTACCTGTTCCCATAGCATCTTATGCTTAATTGTGCCACCTTTTGCATCTTTGAACCCGTTTTGTTCCCAATTATACAAATATTCATTGTATGACTGTACACAGTAAAAGGAATCACACACAATTAGTGTGGGGAATTGGTGATCCGTATTTACAAGTGCCAGTATCAGTGCTTTTAACTCTGCCAACTGAGCCGTGCAGTCTCCTAGAGATTGCGTTTTGGTGTAACTTGGATGGAACTTTCCATCTCGCATGCTGCACTGTATTGTTGCTTACTCCCTATGGCCGGTTGAGAAGATCCGTCAGTGTAAATAATATATTCATACTGATCCAGAGGCAATATTTCATTAGGTAGAGGATATTCTTGTTCGTATTGCAGAAATGCTTGTGTTTTTAGACTTGGGTCAAATCTGTATTCAACGTCCATTGCAGTAAGTGAATTAGCCCATTGTATCCATCTTGGATGTAAGGCTTTTGCGTTTGGAATGCTTGCCTTTGTAACAGCTTCTAAAGCTGGTACTGGGGTCACAACAATTATGCGTTTTCCCTGAGCCAGGGCTCTTTCTTTTGCTACAGCGGTCTGAACTGCTGTCAGGATTTTTTCTGTTGAAGTGAAGCGCATTTCAGCGCTTGTGTACAGGTGTGATTTGTAAGCGATTGGTACGGTCTCGCCTTCATTGAAGGTTAAGTAAGTTTACCCGCATTGACCCGCTATTATTCGGATCACTAGGTTGCGCACATTTACGCGTGTCTGTAAGTGTTTGGAAGCTATCATGTCTTCTTGTAGTGAACGTAGGATGTTTGTGTGTTCCTGTGTCCAATGTCTGACTGAAAAGTCAGGTTTGATTAAGTCGTAGAAAGGTTTTACTTTTTCTGCGTAATCTAAAATGTATGTTCTGCCGAAATTTAGGAATCCCAGTATGGATTGTAGATTTTTTAATGATTTTGGAGGTTGGAGCAGCGCACACTTCTCTAAAAAGTTAGCTGCCAGGCTTTTCCCTTCACTTGAAAGCTCATATCCTAAAAACAGGACATTGAGGTGGGCTATTTTTGATTTCTTAAAATTAAATTTGTAGCCCTCAGAGGCGAATCCCATAATAATGGTGCTCACCCTGGTCAAGTGCTTTTTAAGTCATCGTCCGTCAGATAAATATCATCCACATAGGACAATGCTTCCTCATCAAAATTTTGGAGTAACTCTGTTACTCTTGCTGAGAAAACCCCCGGGCTGTTCTTATACCCCTGGGGGAGACGACAAAATTGCCGCTGGGACCCCAACGCTGAGAATGCGGTCAAATACCTGCTTTCAGGCGCTATATTTTGGCAGAAAAATCCATTTGAGATATCCAGTGTAGTTTTGTACTTTTTCCGCATAATGTTATTCATTAGTGCGGCACTGTGTGCGTTTTGGACAGCAAATGTCTTTGTGCATGAGTTTAGATGTCTGTAATCTAAAACTAGATGATATGAGTTGTCCGGTTTTGATACGGGAAACAAAGGATTGTTCATTGGTGAGGTGCATGTTTCAATCACCCCCTGGTATTCAAGTTGATCTAAGATTTCCCTGACCTGTTTTTTAGCTTCTTGCTTTATTGGGTATTGCCTCTGAGCATTTGGTGAAACTTTTAACGGGATCACGTGGTGGGTTGAATCCTCATCCCAACCGGCATGATTTTTGTATAGTGCTGGAGCTAGGGCAACTGCCCACTCCTGTGCATATGCATGTTTAAGATGTATGGGAACAAGGTCAGAGAATGCTGGAAAAATTACCGTTTCTCCCCTAGGGCACTCCATAACGAATGCTGGCGGCCAATCTTGTTCTGCTAATAGGATGTCATAACCAGATGACAGATTTTCCCAAAAGAGACCTTTAACTTTCCTGGGCTTGTCCCCCTCCATTTGGAGTGTTATTTTGTGTAACTTATGTGGGACGCTCACCCTTGTGTCTGGTGTTTCCACCGTGATGTAATCATTCAAGACCGCTGTCACCAGAAATTCCATCAGGTTCTGGTGAGCTATTGTTACTTCTGCCACACTGTCTAGCATCGTCAGAGCCCATTCCCCGTTCAGAAGTTGCGTCCTGAGTATTCTGGGCATGTCTGATCTTTATGCCTGTAACTTTCTTCTTCTTAAACTGAGGTTTTGATTTTGGCTTGTCTTCTTTTTTGGAAGTATAGTCTTGAGCGTGCTGCTTGTCTCTGGACTTTGTACGCTCCTCTTTGTGTTCTGACCGTCCTTCTCTCTCTCTGAGTTTTTCGTCGAGCTCTGAAAGGAACGAGAGGAACGTGCATCAGTAGCCTGATACCTGTCAGGTTTCCTAATATTATCCCTATTCCTAACGTTGTACCTCTTTTCAGAGGGCTCCTGTGGAGAAGATCTGCCTCGGGATTGAGATCTGTTTTTGAAATTGTGTTGTTTTTTATTATCCCACTTCTTTTTAGAAGAAGCAGGTGTCTGCTTGGTAGTGTCCTTCTCAGGACTGCCCATCAGTTGTGGTTTTAATGCTTTCCCACCCAAACTGTCTCTGCCTAATTCTGCATATGCAGTTTCAATTATTTTGGGTAGTTCGTGTTGTTGTTCTAACGGGCTGAACTCCCTTAGGCGTTGGCGGATTGCCACTGAAGCTGCTTTCCCTTTAATTTGAGCTAGTATTATGGCTGATACCTGGTCATAGTTATTTAATAACATCATCCCTAAGTTCAGGGCAGGTTCTGCTCCGTACTCGTTTTGTATTTGTCTCAATACGTCTGGTACTACAGCTAATGAAGGAATACCATGAGTCCTGGTATATATGGCAGCAAAGACTGTACCCCAAGAGGTGCAATCCTCTATTTGTGGTGTTATCCCCATGGGCAAGCAGATTGTTAGCATTCTGTGTTTTTCAAACGGGGTAGTATTCGGGAATACTGCCTCGAGCTGTTATTTTCTGAGCTACCCAGAATGGCATTTGTTCACGTTTCGTGGGCATCTTGCCCATTACTGCATGTAATGTTTGTGGTGTGATTTTAGTTGCTGTACTCTGATATTGAGTTCCATTTGTTGCAACTGTTGTTGGTTGGACTGTGAAAGTCCTCATGACAAACTGTCAGGTTTCTGTAGATTTTAATTAAATCCTTGTGCTGTAAGAGTAAGTCTGGCTGCGGCATTGTGTCAATGTCAGGATGTGGTGTGTAGGCCGCTAATATTGGCCATGTTGCCCCGTCTCCTCCGAGCGGGCCTAATCTTACTCTGTGTCTTATATGGGGTAGGGCGCCTTTAAACCAGTATAGGTGTTCCTGGTACGTGAGTGGAACTTCTATGTCCTCGAACAGACCATATTCCTGTGGTGCATCTCCTTCTACATAGTAGTGAAATGTCTGTGTCCTTGCATCTGCTGCTGGGAATGTAACCCATGAATAAAATACCTCTGATTTATTTGATTCGTGTGCCTCAATCATGAAAGCTACTATGCCGCCCCTAGCATGTAAACCATTTTCTAATAGTTTCAGGGTGATAGTACGTCTGAATTTAGGTGCAATGAGAATTCCTTCCACCTCTTCTTCTCCTATTGAGAGGCGTCTAGCCACCACCGGATTATCTTGGTCCTCAGTCATTTTGTACAGGAGAAGTTTTGTTCAAGGGAACTAAGATAAGGTGTTATGCACAATTTTAGGAACAAAATGTCCTTCAAACTTGATTAACCAACAGCCAATAAATTGGATTTCTCGCCTACTCAGCTGTGGCGGAGTTTGTGCCCACCCATTCCAGACGTCTCTGGCGTTTTGTGATTAGGGGTCTCTGAGAATAGCACGACTGAACTACTCAGATTCTACTGTTAAATAAGAGCTCAACCATCGTTGGTGGTGCCATGTCGTGTAGTTCCTATATTACCCATACAGGACCTGCGCGTTCGGATAACATAAACTGTGGGTTTGGTGGCAGACGGATTCTGAGCACCCCCACCGAGATTGTTACCCTGTTTGCATAAGCTAGCTCACATTGCCACTAGTGTCTCCTCTTATCGGGGAGAGAATAGTTTCTGGCAACCTCAGAACATGACAACCCTGATCCCTCAGAACCGTGGAAACAATGTACTACTTTTCGCTCAGTCACTTGTGCTTACTTATCTTGTCTCAGAGATGCACAGAATAAACAGCCTGGGCGTTTCAATAAGGGTTTATTGAACAGTTGTTATTCTTGTGTAGAATATATGAGCTGCAACAACCATTCGACAGTAGCAGAGCTATATGAATAGCAGTACAATGAATATAAATGGATAGTACAGTTCTACCATCTTGCAATAAGCATGAATAAATACATGAATATAAAATGCATTGATAAACGAAAGCGCATACTCCTACAATGCCTACCTAGATGTATCTAAGTGTACCTAGCATGTGAGTAGGTGTGAAGCCATGACTCCCTCTAGGATTTAGTCGAACCCCATTACCTGGAGTGAGAATGTAGGAGCCCTTCCTGGTCTCGAGCTAGATACCCCGCGAGGGATGTTCAGACCACTGTCAGCTGGAGCGTCTGCATGCAGGAGCCTCAGCGTCTCTGGTCAGTGTGTCGGAGTGGAAGTCTCGGTTCCCTCTCATTAACACTAGCAAGATGTGCTGTATTTATACAGAAAGTATCAAGGGTTCCTTTGTCCCTTGTTGCTTGTATTAGCCATTGTTGGATGTGAGGATGACGTATGGGATGAACCGTGTACGTAGATATGGGGAGGAAGGTGGTGTAGCCCCAGCCTGGTTTCTAAGAACCCTTATGAATATTCATTCATACTGTGTGAGTCTATTGATGGAGTTATAGGACTCTATTGTTAGGAGAAACCCTCCTTCTGCACCCAGGACTAGAACTAGGTAAAGGTTCAATCCTAAAAGGCCCGTTACAGTGTAGTGTAGGGGAGGTAATGTAGGTGAAGGGGTATGATGTTACCCGAGCCTATATTAGGGTACCTATATGGAACATAACAGGAGAGTACACCAAAGCGGTGCAGAGCCTAACTGAAGATCATAAACAAGGGAACAGCTGTGAAACTGAGAACCATTTTGAACTAGTAGTATTTCTTTTTGCTGTGCAATTAGAGTACTTTCTTTTACCTAAAAGGTAAGCACTGGGATTGACAATACGTTATTGTGCTGTTGGTTGACTGTAGAATTCTGAGCTCTTGGCCCCAACACTATCACCCTGAGAAGACTTTGACTGCTCTCCTTCCCTACCCTGAAAGTCAAGTGGGGAAAGGGTGTATTTGGCCTAGTCTGCAGAGCCATTGTAGGGTAGATACCGGGACACCAGTGGCCGACGACCCCAGCCCCCACTGTTGGGTATGCAGTAGTCCCTGCCTGCTCTGTGGTCCCCCTCAACCAGATTTGATAATTCCTTTTATCCAAGTTGAAAGCTGCACCTGCAGCCACGTCGATGCAATAAATCCTACAACCATTGCAGCATAGCTTGAATACTACACATTTAACAACTCTTTCCTCTCACCAATAGCAAACTCCCTTCTCTTACCCATCCCCAGGCAGAAGGATGAATGGATGAAAGACCTTCCCTAAGCAAGGGGCCAACACTAAATTCCCCATGTCACAAAAGTCATAATAAGTGCTATAAGCTGATTTCTAGAGGTGGCCCAGCCATAAAATTTCCAGCACTAATCAACAAGTAACCCCCCTATCTCACCCCACACATTAGAGGTAGACAACTTACAATACAGTAGTTTAGGGGAATATCTGGCCAATCAAACTCCAGCACCTTTAAGGCTTTCGTGGAGTCTCTTGGCTACCTCCTTTTTGTGAACATATGATTCCGCCATCCATCAGGTGGTGCTCACAAGGGCCCTGTGGGGTCCAGCTGTTACACCAGTATATGACAGCACTCTTTCCAACACCTTGCATTCTCAGCTCCACATTGCATCCCAGTCCGGGTTTCTGCATCATCTTCCTTTTGTATCTTGGTCCCTGTAGTCCTTTCCATCTTCAGATCCTGCCCTGATCACATCCTGGTGGTGCGACTCTATTCTCTATCTTTATTTCTATATCTTATGTCTTTTCTGACCTCTTTATACCTTTCTTAAGGACTATCAGTGACCTCAAGAATCAGTTTCCAGACAGAGCTTTTCCTGTTTATCACATTCCGTTGGCCTAATTAGTAACCAGCTTAATGATTCTCATATCTTCTGTGAATTCTGGCCTAGCCATCATAAATCTAAAGAGAAGATTTCAGTGACTCTTAGGGCTGATTTAGCCGTGTCCGATGTAAAGACCAAAGATAATCTAGTCTTTAAAAAGACAGCTGTAGTCCCAGAAAATGCCCCTGAGTTCAGCTCTGTGTAAGAAGAATTATATGTCTTAGAGATATCTTTGTTTTATTTGATGATTATTTCTGTCTACACTGCCTAAAATTTGCAAAAGGATATGTGTCCTCTAAGACTGAGCTCTGTTTCAATGAACCAGACATTCACTCTTTGAACATCAAGGAAGCTAAAGCTTTAACTGAATCGCTTAAATGGAGGAAATTAATTAAAAAAACTGAGAGCAGAGCTTGAGGAAGAATATGCCAACCACCTCAAGATTCAATTGAAACACTCTTCCTTCGCTGCTCAGGAGGTTAAGAAGGATTTTGTTGAGCCATGTTCCAGCTATGCAACTATTGAGTTGGTATCCTGTTCCAGTGCCACAAATTCTCCTAAACTTAAATATCGCTGAATTATTGATTCTTCCACAGTCTCAGATGAAATGTCGGAAGCAGATCCTCTTGAAAATACTGTGCCTAAGCCAATTCGTGAACCTCTTCCCGTGTTTCATGTTGACATGGGCGTAATTGTCACCTCAGTGCCAACTCAGCTTTCCAATACCAACAGTGTAGGCTTTTTAGACAGTTTAGTACGTTAGCACAAAGATGTATGTACACTATACAAAGAAACCACACTGTCAAATTTCTTTATTTCTGTTCCTCTCACTGATCCTGACACTATAAAAGACCTTCAGTCCACTGTTGTGTAAGAAAATACATCCATTGTCAGTCCAGTCGAAACTCCAGTTGAGGCTTTAAATCTTTGCAATCAAGAAAGTACTATGACCCTTCATGACCTCAGTCATTCACAGCCTGAAATGTCTACATTCTATAGAGACCTACAATTTAACAGCATTTTTCAAGACCTGTTAATTAGTACTGTATTGTGCACCATGTTGTTGTAAAATGTAGGCCAATGCTAAGACGATCCAGAAGTAACAATCACAGAGGTTTCTATCAACACAAGCAAAGATGACAAGGACAACTTATCTACAGGGTCGATGAAAACTACAGGTAATACACAAGAAATCTGTCCTGCCATGGAAGAGTTACAAGTACGGGCCTATGATGGTGCTGATCTTATAGACTATTCAATCAGGGAACAGTCTTACATCCAAGTGGCAGATGTATAAATAACTTTGAAACATGAAGAAATGGCTGTTCAAGGCTTTGAATTATCTGTGCCTTCTGTTCTAGAAGAGAGCTACGTTTCTATCACAGAAGAAACTTCTGTGTTAACTTTGGTTTCCAATCCCTTTGGTCAGAAGCAGCCCCTCTTTGACATTTCTGAAGAGAATCCATCTGACGGGAAACTGTATATATAGAAGGGATCTCTTCCTATGCATGTCACCATTCTAGACAACCTAGTCACTGAAAGATTCTAAGCTTTCCAGTGGACCATCGGGCCATCAAGAATCCGCTAAGTCCAGTGGCTGTAACTTTTCTGAAGCACAGTCCTGGCACTGCAAGTGCATGCTCCCAGACTCCAGTAACTCATCCTGAACACAACCTGTGTGCCGATCAGTTGGTCACACTGACCTCAGTCTACAGCTGCAATGACAGTAGAAGTTCAGAGGGAGAAGCTCCTCAAGTCATCATGGACACTCATGATTTCTGGCATTCTGAAAAGAAGCGGACTATAGTTAATCAACATCTTTCAAGTTTATGTTCCAAAGTACTGTTGTACTTGCTGTAATCATTCAGATTTATTAAAAGGTTTGGACTTTATTTCTTCTTTGGACTCTGCTTTATACTCTCAGGGGTGGCACTATGGGGCGGGCTACTGTCATGATTCTGACATACTGGCTTCAGGTGGCGCTCATGAGGGCCCTGTGGGGTCCAGCTTTTACACCAGTCTATGACAGAATGGTTTCCAACACCTTGCATTCCCGGGCTCCAGATTACATCCCAGTTCAGGTTTCCACACCGTCTTCCTGATCTATCCTGGTCCCTCTAGTCCTTTCTGTCTCCAAACCCTGCCCCGATCACGTCCTGGTGGTGGGTCTCTATTCTTTGTCTTGATTCCTGGATCCTATGGCCTTTCTGACCTCTTTATACGCTTCACTCTCTTGTTTCTGATCCGTACTCTGTTCCTGGCTTTCCTGTTTCCTGTCTTGTGCCTCGGGGTTTAGCTGGTCTTCCCTTTCTAAATCCCAGTTCTGCCTTCCCTTTATTGGTAGTTCCCTAATTCTGTGCACCTGGTTGATTCCTTGCACCTGGCTCTCTCCCTGCACCTGTGCTTCTCCCCCACCAATTTCGGGTGTGAGAGCTCAGTGTGCAGTGGCTTGCAACTGACTTGCTGCTGAGTCTCCTTGTGCTCTGTTGTGATCCTGCAGCTATATTTCTAATTCCAGGCTTGCTCTTTGATTTCTGCTTCCATTGTTATTTTATTATATTCTCCTGTTGTGACTAGTTATTTGTGTCTGTTTTCTGTCTCTTGTTTAGCCTGCCTCTTTGTTCCTGTGATTGCCTTGCTTCTAGTCTTGTCCGCACTCCTACTGATCTGTCCTGTTATATGCAGACTTCTTGCCTTGTGTTCCATGTCTCTGTTTGTCTGCATATTTCTGTTGTGCCTAGACAGGGTGCAGAGTTTTTCTAAAAGCAAAAAAGAATAACCCTGCCTATGATAAATGAATGCGGATTATCTCGCTGTCATAAGTGGAATAACTCCCCAATCTCACCAAGCCACAAATATCTGAATTACTTCAATTATAGAAACCATAATCGGGAAAATTCTGAGTATTTAATACAAAATTATTCACAAAACATTTTAATACATTATATACATAGTTTCAATAAATACAAAAAATCTTCAACGCAGTAAATAACGATCAATTCTAATCTTCGTCCCCCTATCAGTTCATTCAGACCCATCATCCATGCTTACACATACCTCATATCATACATACCATACACATCCAAATGCACAAACACACAATATATCTCCTTTAGTGTCCACAATAAAGATAACAGGAGTGGGGACAATGCACCAGGACAAAGATAGAGCTGTCTTTACTTACGATTTTTAGTTGTCATTGTTGGATATAGGGGTTTTCTGACTCCTTAGTATAGATCATATGTCTTACTAAGTAAGTACATTGTCCACCATTATATACATTGACATAGGCAGCTCAATCTTAAGTTTTAGTCCTGATACTCCTGTGATAACCTGGGCCGGCGCGCGTTTCGGTTGAAATCGCAATAGTGGTCACACCTTCATCATGGCACTCAAGAATATTATTCCATGGCTCGAGATGTAATCACGTAGGAGGGGGAAACAAAATGCAGTCATCTCAGATCATGAAATCATGTCTGAGTCTACAGACAGATTGTTCGCTAGATAAAATCTAGCCATAGGGCCCATCTACATGGATTAATCCAATTTCTCCAGACAGTGTCCTCTATTCCTGCTTTAGAAAATGCACGCAATCCGATATTTAATAAGATACTCTAATCCTATAGTGTTCCTTATGTAGTGAAAGAGTCCCGAGCATAGGCGGAAAACCGCAAATGATGAAATCAGGGATGCATTTGTAGAGTTCTTCTAATCGTCGATCCGAGGGTCTGGGACCTCGCTAAAGACGCAGAGTTTTCCTAGTCTAGTTTCAGTATTCATAGTTTTGTGTATCCCAGTCCTGCTCCCTGAGCCCAGTTTCTGTTTTCATGTTCCTTGTTCTGTTGTCTTGTTTTTATATTATAATCTTGATTATCATTGTTACTAAGGGTGCCAGGGTGTTTACTGGGCTTTGTTCCTCTGGCACAGAATTCCATCCACTGCTCATTTTCCAGGAGAGCTACTTGGTGTCTCCTTGAACCCTGTGAGATTAATCTGCTCCTTGCCTTTTTAAAAGATCCTTTTCACCTCACAGAGTGATAACTTTCGAGGGGCAGACAAACCATCATTTATGGTAGTAATTCTATAGTTTCCTTTCTTTTACCTTCCTGTTGGTCTTGCTTCAATCCCCAGCTTCTGTCCTGCCTTCCTCCAAGCCTGTATGTACTCTGTTGTTTATATTTAAACCCTTCCCTTGCCCCCCTTGTCCCTTCAGAGAGCAGGCACCCCTGTTAACTTGCCTTGTCCTAAATTCAGCTAGTGTCCCTGACAGAAAAAGAAATATTGGCCCTGATGAACGCACTTGAATTTTGCTGGATATCAGAGTGTACTGTAAGGAACATTGGTGCCTCCAAGAAAAACATAAGAGTAATGTCACACAGAACCACAGTAAGCTCTGTGATGATATTCTCCTCAGCAGAAATGCAATACATTTATTTAATATACAACAAATGAACGGAAAAAGACAAGAATATGTACAACATTGCCTGGGTAAAAAGGTTGGAAGTCAGCAGATTTCCAGACCTCAGGCATTTAAGTGCATGGTGACTTTGTAAAAAAATTGTAATTTAAACAGTCAGATATCAGAGTGTGGCTGATGTCTCAAGTCTCTGTAGAGCCTTCTTGGCTAAGTGGGAGTATGTTTTTGAAGCACAGAAAACTAATGTCCCCCACACATGCAGAGTTTACTCCATGGGTGTGGGTGTCATTATTGTTTTTTCCTGTCCCTCACCACCTGGCGGTGACAGACAGGAAAATAAGGCTTTGCATTGTCTAATTTGGGCGGGCGATGAAATATCCTTCTTCTGACAGTCCCTAATCCATTGGGCTGTCGGAGGAAGTATTTTGTCAACTGAGCCAACAAAATACGTCTCTATACTAGGCGGGCTGACCGAGGGTTTGCTGAGCAGGTACTCCGTCAAGTTTGCGACGAAGTACCCTGTCTGCTAAACTCTAAATCAGGCCCTTAATCTCACTGTGCCTAAAATCACAAATATATGTGAGATGTATATCAATTAAAAAATGATAGAAGTAATGTCCTTGTCAAAATCAAATGCATTCCGTTTCTAGGCAGCTAAGTTTGCGCTATGTAAAAACCAGTAAAAATGTATATTTAAATCCTAATACGTTTTCACAAATTTGCTGTAAAATCGTGCATTTAACACAATAGTTTCAGTATATAATCTAACAGGTTTTACAAATAATAATGACAAAATATCATTTAGAAAGCATCATTTGCAGATACATTTTGTAAACCAAGGATTGGTGGCGCCAACTATCTAACTTTATTATGTGATCTTCCAGTCCTTTCAATATGTGTCAAGGCATTGATCTAGTGAGGGTATAAACACCTTGTAGCTCTAAATGTTCCCCAGAACACTTGGAGGAATGTCCTAAATCTTTAAAGCCT
Organism: Calotriton arnoldi; assembly: GCA_963921515.1. Taxonomy (NCBI): domain Eukaryota; kingdom Metazoa; phylum Chordata; class Amphibia; order Caudata; family Salamandridae; genus Calotriton; species Calotriton arnoldi. The sequence continues at coordinate 2,138,739 of CAWUFW010001269.1, forward strand.
ACCCAGATTTGTTCAAGTCTTGCTGGCCGTTCTTGCACTAAATTTTATAAATTGGCATTATTTCTCAAACACCTCCTTAGAAATAACCTCAACTTTGCATGTGATATACAACTGAAAACCTTAATAAACAGTTTTGAAAAGAAATAACCTCAAGTTCTTTGTAGATGTAAGTAACATTTCAATTGGTCTTAATGGCCTGTACTGTATTTTAAAATGCATTTTCCACTGTGTTTTTGAAATAAATATTGTTAAATATAGGTCTGTCTATACAGAAAGTAGAAAGTTAAAAGTTCCATTCAGTTGTAAATCGTATTTCATTCATTTTACCAATCCTCTAAGTCGATAGGTTTTGTTGTTCAGATGTTGCTCACCATTTAGTTTCACACCCAATGGTTGCTCATTGCCCACAAAGGTTGGGGACACCTTTGATAGATCAACCATGGCATACTGGAGGAGACAACAGTACAATGTGTATTCTTACATACTAGACCTTTTGACATTAAGGGTCACCCTCGGTATGTGGATGGCATTAATTTGGAAAATTCGACCACTGGCATATTGTATGTAATTTTTGGCATGGTGCAACTAAGGTTATTTTTGATATATGGGGGCACCCTTAGCACATTTCGAAAACAAAATGCGGTCAACTCCAGCGGAGCGTCATTGTTGATTGGGTTGAATATTTCAAAGTCCATGAAGGACTTGAATGTGTAATGACTGCTCTTTCGGAGCCTTTGGCTTTTTAGCAAATTTATGTGAAAATTGGGCCTTGAAATGCACTATTTGGTAGCAATTTTTCAAAGCTTTCTCAGAAACCCCCACTAGAACCCTCTGGGCCACACCTTTGGCAGACATACCACAAACCTGGGCAACCGATAACTAACAACTAGATGTGGACACTTCCAGCAGCAGCCCCACGGTGTGAATACAGGCTATTATAAACAGTGACCTCCAAGGACCTGGAATGGGCAAAGTAGAAATGAGGTCCTCTAAAAAGTCATCTTGAGAGCATTATAGTGGAAGATTGAAAAATAGCATGTCTTGCTTTTTAAAATATTTGTATTCTTCAATTTTAAAATGTATGAAATATGAAAGGACTGAGAAAATGGACAGTTTGAGAATACAGTTTTTGAAAAAGGATGTTGGAAATACAAGAACGAATCTCTATTTGATTGATTTTTATAAAAGGCTGGTCCTGTTTAGAAATGTATCAAACAAAGGATTCTAGCCCCCATGTGGTAGACTAGAGTCACTTAGTTACATAAACCATGCCTGTTAGAAAGGTTCTTTAGTTATGATTCTTATGCTCTGGCCTGTCTTTTAAATTCTACTAGACCCCATTCCTGCAGAGTGATGATTTCACAAATTTTTTAGGGAATAACTACCCATCACAATTATGAGTTTAATGGATACAGGCACACACCTGGTAAAAAGCAAATGCTTTTCCAGGCACATTTACGAATGCTCGAGTTTCACCATTAGGGCTCTGGGGCTGCGCCCCTTTGAAATTCATACACATTTACCTAAAAATATTAAATAGATCCGTTTATTTAGAGATATGATCCTATCTCTAAACAAATTGATGTATTTAAATCTGTGCTTTCTGTCCCAGGCTTCCTGCCCAGCCTCACTCTGAAGCAGGAGACGGAAGCCAGGCAGTAAATCAACTTTCTGCACTGAGAGGCACAAGGCAGGGCGTACCTTTCTTAAGCCCTTCATTGCTATTATAGTGTATGGTGGTATCCACTGTAGGCCAGTGACAATATCAGAATCACGGTTTCGGGCTTCGGAGTCTGTATTCCTGTGTGAGGCCAGCCGTTTGTCAGTCACAGGCATAGATCCCACCCTTTCCCATTTTTCACACGGTAGAACTGGATGCAGGCAAGTGTGATTTGTGCCTTGCCCTCTGTAATGGTAAGTGTTATAATGCTAATCTTGTGTTATGTATATTGTGCTGAGACCCCTGGTCACGCTAACTTACCCCAGTGTGACTCCCCAGGCCCTGACTGCAGGTCGCTGACCCCTTTAGAAGTGGACCTGCTGTATTTGTTCCTCCCCGAAATTGATCCAAAAGGCAAGCAGGGTTTTTGTTCCCCTGTGAAGTTGATCCAAATATCCGAATCAAGTGCAAAGGGAGAAATATGTGCTTATAGTGAAGACAGTTATCTGCTATTTGGCATTAAAACTGGCCTTTAATTAATACCAATAACATGGATTGATTTACAAACAATGAATATTGAAAGCGTTAAGGTAATGCATGTCAGCCATTTAGTTCCTTTCTTATTTCATGTTTTACTTAATCTTGCATTCCCCAAGAGTGTTAGCTATTTCATCATGTTGTTTCCATATTTTTTTTCATGCATCTTATTACTCTTGCATAGTGAATTCTTTGAGTCGTGCCAGGTGTTTATGAGGGGCTTTGATTGAGGGCTCTGGCGCTGAGGCTTAAGGCAAAGCAAGGTGCCGGTTAGTGAGCTGGCCTCGCTGCAGAGCACACACAACAATGGTCATGTATTCCAGTTGCAATTGAAATTCTGTATAAATGTGTGTGAATGGGATACACAGATGTCAAAATATTTACAAGGCAAAAGGAAATAAAGTGCTTAAATGTGAGTGAGTGCAGTGTATGTTTGGGGGTGATGAAGTGAGGGAGATGCGAGAAAGGGCATTCGGGAGAGTGAAAAGATGGTGCTGAAGAGGAAAAAGGCGGTTGAAGTTGTGCAAATGGACAAGATGTGTAGAGAAAAAGGGCATACATATCTAACGTAAGGAGCACATAACTGAAGGCCAATACTCCTTCCACAGGCCTCAATAATATTTAATTCACAGACTCATAATTTCAGAATTGAAACATTTCCAATATTATAACAAATCATTGTTTTTACTCATTTATCTTAAACAGCTAACAACCATTGACAAAGCCAATCGTACTGACAGATTTTAGGTGTATGTCAGTTGTTGTATTATATATCTGGATGCAGTAACATTTCAGAGAGAAACCAAAATACTGGTTGGGTAGCACATTATGGGAATCACAGAAATGTATTTATCATGTTCCCTTTTTTTCATCCCATTTAAAGACCTTTCTGCACATATTTCAATATGACTGATTGCAGCCAGCAGCTGTGGCTGCTTCCCGAAGCCTGATTAGAGCATTTTCTTCCAAAGTTGATGCCGCATGCAGTGCAAGACACAGGGCAAGCACACACTTTGAAGGGCTGAAGTTGTCGCCCTGTACAATTACAGTAACTGTTGTACATATTAATGCAGTAAGATGTGGGGCAGTTTTTGATGTGTTTAATATGTCAAAACTATACATTCCCACTGCTTTGTAAACCTTGCTTTCTTACTAAATTAATTTGCTTTAAAATGCACCATTTACCAATGTTTTTTTATTTTTTTCCTGGGGGGAGGAGGACCCACCCTGAATGCCACGTTTGTCTATTAAGCTTGCTTCCTTTGCTCGCTACATAAAAGTCATACCAAACTTGAATGCCTCACCACTTACGCCTCGCCATTTTCAAATCTCACTAGCCGCCACTGCATTGTAGTGGCTGCTTGTAACTCGCACATTACTTACTCAGTCCTCAGTAGGTGTGGTCTTCACTTTACAGATGATCTTGCACTCGTTTTTTTTCCCATACACTAACTCTCCAAGTATAACTTGGAGGAATTTCGGTAGGATAAAGGTATATTAACGTAGGCAAATCTGTGGAAATCAGATGCAATTCCAGCAGTTCTACAATAATCCTTCATTCCAAAGTCTGAAATGTGGATTTAGGTGGTGATTTTACCCTGTGCTAAAACCAGATATCAGATTTACTCCAGTGGGAAATGACCACCCAATATAACACCTCCGCTTTAGCGTGAGGTTCAAGGGGATAACACAGGTCCTTGCAGCGCATGGGGCCCCCCAACCCTTAATGGAGCCCCCCCCGGTTCAGTTTGAAGCCAATGAATATTTGGGAGATATGAAAGTCTCAGGGGACCCTCATCACATTCTGCAAGGGGACCCCATTATTTTGCATTATGCCACTGATGAGAGCCAAGGTAGTGATGTACATCGTTGTGATTTAGAGGGATTTCCAACCAATGAGAAACTACTATTTAAATGTGTGTCACAATCCTTTGTAGGAAGGTAGGACCCTTCTGCATGGTTACCCCCACTTTTTGCCTGGTGCTATGCTGGTTTTTGACTAGTCTGACTGGGATCCTGCTAATCAGGACCCCAGTCTATCTGCTTTCTCCCTTAAATTGTTGTGGTTAGTACTTAGGTACATCCCAGATAGGATACTGGGGTACCGTCATCAATCCCTAGTATATGGTACTAAGGTACCCAGGACATAGGTACCTCAGAGGTCCCCCATGGGCTGAAGCATGCATTATGCCACCCATGGGAGACCATTAAAAATGGAACTACAGGCCTGCAATTGCAGCCTGTGTAAGCTGGTGCTAGCACCACTTACTAAAGATATAGGTTTCCTATATCTAGGGTCACTGCACTTAAAATCTATAAGTCACCCCTATAGCAGGCCTTTGCAATCCTGAAGGCAGGGTGCTTGGTTCTAAGTTAGAGGGTGTCCCTGCATGAGCAGGACGTCCCTACAGCCTACGGAGTCCATTCGACCGGGTTGTCAGTGAAGCAGCCATATACTATATAGAGGGGCACTGCGTAATATGTTTTGGGCCCTGGATTCCCCTGGGTGTCAAGTTTTCAAAAATGTATAGGTTTGCTAGGTTTCCCTAGGTGCCGGCCGAGCTAGGGTTCAAAATCCACAGCTAGGCACTTTGCAAAAAAAGGGTCCGTTTTCACTGTAAAAATGTGGTTTGTCTACGTTGCGTTTTGGCCAGTTTCCTGTCACGAGCACTAGGCCTACCAACACAAGTAAGGTGCCATTTTTATTGGGAGACTTTGGGGAATGCGGGGTGGGTGGAATTTTGTGGATCCACACAGATTCCAGAACTTTCTATCACAGAAATGTGAGGAAATTGTTTTTTTTACACAGTTTGAGGTTTGCAAGGGATTATGGGTAAGAGAACCTGGTGAGAGCCACACAAGTCACCCCATCCTGGATTTCCCTGAGTGTCTAGTTTTCAAACATGTACAGGTTTGCTAGGTTTCCCCAGGTGCCGGCTGAGCTAGGGTCCAAAATCCACAGCTAGGCACATTGTGAAAAAGGGTCAGTTTTCACTAGAAAAATGTGATATGTCCATGTTGCGTTTTGGGCCGTTTCCTGTCGCAGGCACTAGGCCTACCCACACAAGTGAGGTATCATTTTTATCTGGAGACTTAGGGAAACACAGAATTATAGAGCAACTGTATTACCTACTGACTTTCAATGCATTTCTGCCTTCCAAATGTAAGACAATGTGTAAAAAAGAAGTCACTTTGAAAAATGTCCTATAATTCACATGCTAGTATGGGTACCCACAATTTCGAAGATGTGCAAATAACTACTGCTTCTAAACTCTATATTTTGTTCCCATTTCGGAAATACATAGGTGTCCTTGATACCTATTTTTCACCCTTTTATTTTACCAAATGAATTGCTATATACCCGGTACACAATGAAAAACCATTGCAAGACGCAGCTCAGTTATTGGCTCTGGGTTCCTCGGGTTCTTGGTGAACCTACAAGTCCTATATATCCCCACAACCAGAAGGGTTCAGCGGATGTAGCGGTATATTGCTTTGAAAAATCCGGCATACTTAGAAGAAGGTACAGGTGAAAACGTTGGCACAAATGGCTGTTTTTTCAACTCATTTTCAATATTTCTTATTTTCAACTGTTAGTTTCTATAAAAAAAACCTTGAAGGATCTACACAAATGACCTCTTGCTGAATTCAGAATTTTGTCTACTTTTCAGAAATGTATAGCTTTCTGGGATCCATTATTGGTTTCACACCCATTTGTACCACTAACTGGAAGGAGGTTGAAAGCACAAAAAGTAGCAAAAATAGACTATGTCCCAGTAAAGTGCCAAAACTGTGTAGAAACTTTTGGTTTTCTGAGAAAAGTCTGCCTGTCCCTGAAAGCTGGTGATTTCAGCACGACAAACTGTTTGTTGATACCATTTGCAGGAAAAAACCAGACGCTTTCTTCTGCAGCACTTATTCCCCATTTTTACAAAATTAAAAATGTTGCTGTATTTTGGCTAATTTCTGGGTCCCCTCCAGGTGAATCCACAAATCCTGGGTACCTTTAAAATCCCTATGATGTTGGAAGAAAAGGACGCAAAGTTGGCATGGATACCTTATGTGGACACAAAGTTACAGGGGCCTAAGCGCAAACTACCCCAAATAGCCAAAAAAAGACTTGGCACAGGGGGTGAAAAGGCCTAGCAGCGAAAGGGTTAATCTCCCCATGCGTGAAAAAGAAAAAAAATTACATTTGGCAAAAATATCCTATCACATGGAGAAAGCAATTGTGCCCATGTCCAGGCCTTAGTGAAAGTACGTTTGGAAGCAGATAACATATGTTGTCACAATAAAAGCACATAACATCTGTTGTCACAATAAACGTCCATTTCAAAGGAGAAACTGGCTTCTTTCAAGTGTGTGTGACATAGTAAAACATTCCTAAAAATAGCAAGAGGTTCAACAAGGACGAAATGGAAGAAGGAAAAAAAATAAAAGTAGTGCCTCAATCACATTGCTATCGGTGGAAGGACAGCAATCAAGCTGAAGCAGCCAGTACTTGGTCCATGCTCCAGCCAAAAGAAGAGGAAGTGAAGCCAGCAAATGCTGGCCAATTAGAAGGCAGCAAATAAGAGTGACAATAAAGCCAACTAATGTTAAGCAATGGGCGGCATGCAATCCCCTTGTATACAATATCTCTCGCAAGCAAGAGCACATGCTGGGCATGCCCTGTCACGGGCAAGACCTATAAAACTAAGGTGGCTGCATGACATCCCCCAAAAATTGGCAAAAATTCTGTCTGCCTTATTTAGAGTTTATGTTCAGGGAGTTAAAGTTGATATTTACCACCTGCTCTGAGATGATAAATATCTGTGACGGGTCCTATGCGGGTGAGTGATGGGCAGGGGTGGGAAGAGTGCGTGGGGAGTCTGTGGCCTCTCTGCAGGGAGTACTGCCAGCTCCTTCCATAGTGGTGGAGTAGAGGAGGGCACAGGCAGGATGAGCCGTGCCTTTGCTAACAGCCCCTGCCCCACTCACAGCCATAGTTTTTCCAGGTGCGGACCTACACCTAGTACAATCAGGTCTGGTGTTTCAAGAGCCAATAATTTTGACACCAAACTACTCGGAGTTTAACAGACTCATATACCAGGGATACTGCTCTGTGGAACTCGTAATATGGTTATTCATGTGCAAAGTGTATTCTCACATGTAAGGTGTGCTAAGAAGTGTGCTGGGAAGTCCCAAAACAAACTCCCTCACTTGTCGTACTAGCAGCTGCTTGAGTACACGTGTCCTGGTTGATATTGAAAAGGACAGAAATATTTGCTTCCAGCCACCTAGCCCCCTATTTTCACATGTTACCTCTCTATGCTCAAAAGGGCTGACTCTCGCTCCTGGAGGTGGCCTGACCCGATGAGAGATCTTTGGGCTGCTTGTGGCAGGGCCTGAAATGAAGGCTGCCGAGAGACCTCTAGACGGATGACGTTGCTCATCGTTCATGGTCAGAGGGTCGCACCCACAACATGGTGCCCTCAGAGGGGAGCAGTCACTGTGTGCGCCTCAGTTTCTGAGGCTTCTAAGCCCCCGGTAGGTGTTTAGAGATTAAATGAAGTCCACTGCAGGGGCATACATAAGTGCCTTCCTCTCCACAGCCTTGCAGCAGCCCGGGGAGGCTACCCAGCCAGGGTGATATTTGCTGCTTGGGTGCTTCACCCCCTAGTGACAGCATGACCATGATGAGGCCTTTGTTGAAGTATGGGAGCCCCTCGAGGAGGCGACCTACCCCGTGATTCCTTAATGCAGCACCAGGCTTGGCCAGGCCGCCAGGGGCATTGGACATGTAGATTTTGCCCTCTCCCCATGTTTCCATAACTCAGCATCGGGAGTCTCCAGAGACGGCCTATCTAGCCTGCTTTTCATGGCTAGGGCGTCGCGTGCCGCTCTGACGTGCAGTTTCTCAATGTTGAATTTCCATTTGCCAACAGCCCTTGAGTGCGAAGCGATATAAAAGCTCCCTTCCCGCTGACCTGCCTGCCTTTCCTCCTCACCGCCACAAAGCGCTCCTTGTAGTGCAGCGGTAAGAAGTGATGCTGGCTGGCAGGAGTGGGTGGAGGGTACAGGGCACGGAGGGTGAGCCGTGCTGTCCCACAAGGGCCTGCATTCACGGGCTGCCCGAGTGGAACAGGGCAGGTGCCCAGCGCAGGCCTGTCAACAAGGAGAACGGACTGTCCCACGCTGCCCCGCCAGGAAACCACGCTGATTGCTTCAACGAAATGTGTACACATGTTTACAGATGTTTTAAAAGCAGCGGCGCTCCTCGGGCTGAGGGGAGAGTTTGTCGATAGGGCAGAGGGGGGCCGTTCAAGGCAGAAGTGGGGGACAGCGGGAGTTTCAGGGTTTGCGGATGCTAGTCCTTTAGGAATCGGGCGGCTTTGATAAGAAACCCTTATTCTTAACATAGCACTTGCTTTTACACGGCTTCGAAGCGCTGTAATTAACCGATGTCATTAGTATCCAGCTCAGTGAGAGGTATTTCCTGTTTCACTAAAGGATGAAACCTAAGACATTGACGAAATGATATCGCGCCTCTTTCTAGGTATGTCTGTCTCCTAGCCATATAGTTCCCAATTCCTTAAAATCTATAGAGTAGGCGCTGGCTTCACCCAAAGGAGTAATACTATGTCATCTTATGCTATTGACGGTTTGGTGTGATGGAGTGCTTGCATTGAAAGGCATGAGGGGCAATTTTACATTTCAAAAATACTCTGGGTCATCACACATACATACATTATTTGTCTCATAGGTATATCCTATCCATAAAGCAATCGATTGTGTATTGTTTCTTTTTTTTTTTTTCTTCTTTCTCTAAATTAATTACCACTCTGTGTCCCCATTATTTCCTTAGGGTGTGACTACAAGCCCCTCTACCCCTGCAGATCATGAGGCAATATTCTGCCTAAACTAAAGTATGTGTCACTAATATGCTGACAATTAAGTGTTATATGTTGTATGTCACGTGGTGTCTCTACACGAGTGCTTTTTGTTATGTATTTAACCACTTATTTATTACCAGGCGTCACGAGTGTGAGTTTCTTACCACGCTGGATGTTCGCACTAATTATTACTTTTAATTACACCCACCCACTATAGAGGAGTACATTGATTAAGTTAAGATGCTGCATGTGTCAAGGACCTACCAGCCTGGCTGGGAGGCGGGCGCGTTTTTAATCCTTTCTTTGCTTTATTTCCTCAGATACTACGTGTCAGTGATTAACCGTATGTATTACGTGTTAGGTGTATACACAGTAGGTGTGCACCTCATTAATTCCTAATAATAGGTTTGTTTAGGAGTGGCACGCACGGGGCTGGTCCTCGTGTGGTCCTGAAGAAGAGCTTTGAGGGGACAGCTCGAAACATGTCGACCCAATACTAGGGACTCTATACTTATAGTTAGACTTTCCCTATTATTAACCCCTGATTTTAGTCATACCAACTAGGGGCAGGAATAAAATATTAGCCCACTAATTAGGTATTTTTAACTTTTTGTTTTTCCACTCCACTTTCACTGCATTACACATTTTCCACAACTTAGTGCTCCTACGTAGTTCCGCAAGTCGCAGCACGCCTCAATCCGCAGCGGATTGAGAGGACCTCAATGATGAAGCATGCCACCTAGGGGAAACCCTGGTGGGTGAGGGGACTCTAGAAAAGAATTTTTCTTTCTGGAAAGAGGATTTTCATACATGTTCAGTGAAAACCCTGTTCTTCCCCAAGGTTAGGTTTTTATTCTGGTATTCCAGATTTTGTGAAACTTCATTCAGTTAGGAGGGTGAACCTAACCTCAACCTCTATCTCCCCCCATCTTTTGATTGTTTCTTTCACTGCAGCGTGCTTTTTTCAACATTCTCGCAAGGGCTCAAAAACAAGCCAACCCTGTTCGCTTTGCCAGTGTTTGTTTAATGCATATAATCTTGAATTCGATTTAAAAAAAGACTGTGAGAATGAAAAAACATTCCTTGATGAAAAAACATATGTAAATTAGGTACTAGTTCTTCTATTCTCTTCTCTGAAATCCAGTACAATAGATTCAAGGCTTCGAAGCTGCTGTAACGAAGGCCTTCATTTAAGCCCATTCAGTGGCATAACTAAACCTTTGGGGTCCCCCTGCAAGAAGTGGAGCGCCCCCCCATAATGCCCATACCTTCCCAGTCGCCAACTACTCTGTAGAAGTACTTCACCTTTGCTGTCTGCATCCAAATGACCTTAGCAGTAGTCTCCATGATACATTTAGCAGCAAAGAGAAACAAGTATTGGCAAAGCCAATAGTCTCACCTATGCAAGCGCTATTGGCTTTGCCAATGTGTTTTAGCTATATTGTAAACCAGTGTGGCTGTTTTTCAGCATGGCTAAAAGTTAGTGGCGTAGAGGAGAGTGTTGTGTAGTGCTGTAGACTGGAGTGGTGTGTCATGGAGTGGCATAGAGTGTTGTGGTGTGGTATAGAGTGGTGTGGCGAAGAGTGGCTTAAGAGTGGAGTAGATTAGGGTGTCGTGAGTCGTGTAGAGTGTCATGGAGTGGAGGAGAGTGTAGTGTTGCGGAAGAGCATAGATTGGAGTAAAGTGTCGTAGAGTGGAGAGGCGTAGAGTGACGTAGATTGGAGTAGTGTGTCTGTGGAGTGGCATAGAGTGGAGTAGAATTGCCTCACAAGTGTGATGGCTTGGATGAATACAAATTTCCTAAAGCTCAACACAGAAAAAACAGGTGGTAGAATTTGGCCAAAAACCCTCAATCTGGAATCATCTATGGTGGCCCCCAGAAGCTGGTACCTGTCCCACCCCTGTGCCTAAGGCAAAGAATCTAGGCTTTCTGATTGATAAGGATTTAACATATACCTTACAAATCAATCAAGTCACCTCGGCCTGCTTTTTCACGATCAAGGTCCTGCGGAAAATATTACCGTTTATACCTTTTTCTTTAAGAAAAACGGTCGTAGGAGCCCTGGTTCTGTCCCGAATCGACTGCAATGCGCTGTATTTGGGAGCTGGGGCAAGACAGCTTTCCAAACTTCAGTCATTGCAGAACGCTGCCGTAAGAATACTGCTGGACCTCCCTAAACATCACCTGACGTCGAGTGGCATAAGGCAGTTACATTGGCTCCCAGTCCGACGGCGGGTGGACTTTAAGGCCTTATGCCTAGTACATAAAGCTGTGTACGGAGGAGGTGCAGCGGATACTAAATTCCTCTTTCCACGGTATGTACCGACACGCGCACTAAGGTCTGGCAGTCTGGGGTTGGTATGCCTCCCTAAGACAAGAAGAGCCCGATGGGGACGAAAGGGTTTCTCATTCCAAGCGGCGAAGCTATAGAACTCCCTCCCCACAGAGCTGCGCTTACAGGCCAACAAAATTCTGTTTAGAAAGGCACTAAAAACCTGGCTTTTCATAAAATCATAGCTTCAGTAGTAGCCACTTTTATCCTCGCTCAGCGCCAAGACGCCTCGGCAATAGTGCGCTTAACAAATAATTCAGTCAGTCAGTAGTGTCGTAGAGTGGAGCAAAGTAGTATGGAGTGGCGTAAAGGGAGTTGTGTACAGTGGAGTGGAGTGTCATTGAGTAGAGTGTAGTAGATTCTCATAGAGTGGAATTTCGCAGAGTGGTGTGGAGTGGCTTAGAGTCGAGTGGCATGGAGTGGCATAGTATAACCACAAAAGAGTGGCATAGAGCATCGTGGAGTCGCGAAGAGTAGAATGGAGTGGCATAGTGTCGTGGAGTGTTGTGGAGGGAGTACAGTGGAGGGGCATAGAGTGGAGCAGAATGTCATGGAGTGGAATAGAGTGTCGTAGAGTAGAATGGAGTGTAGCAGAGTAAAGTGGCATGAAGGGGTGTAGAGGGAGTTGCATGGAATGGAGTAGAGTGTTGTAGAGTAGAGTGGCATAGATTGAAGTAGATTGTCGTGGAGTGTCGTAGAGTGGAGTGGCATAGCTAGAGTGGAGTGGCTCTCCCTACCCCTTCACCATCAAAATCAAACCGCTTTCATTTTCTCTATCGCTTCTTATTTCCTGCTCATGGCAGCCTGCTCGCCCTGTGCCATCTCTCCCTTCACCCCGCCCCCAACACCCCTTCGAGATCGCTGCTGGTATTTTAAGTGATTTGCCCAAAATCACAGGATGTTGAGCTGACGCCAAGACTCGAACTCCCGAGTCGGCAGCTCTGAAGGCACGCCCTTCACAGCATGTTTGATATCGTTTCATTGCTGTTTTTAAATGTTGCCAGATGGAGTCATTTATAAGCTCAAATGTTGTTCCAGTCACATTGCATGCCGTCTCTCCCCATCCCCTTCATTTTCACCATCACATCTTGTTTCCTGCTTTCCCTGAGCCGTCTCTCCATACTCCTTCAACCACCACCCCTTTGAGATAGCTGCTTGTATTTTAAGTGATTTGCCCAAAATCAAAGGACACTGCTTTCATTTTCACCATTGCGTCTTGTTTCCTACTCGTGGCAGCCTGCACGCTCTGTGCTGTCTCTCCCTTCCCCCTGCCCCCCCACCACCCCTCTGAGATTGCTGCTTGTATTTTAAGTGATTTGCCCAAAATCACAGGATACCGCTTGCTCATCAGCGACTCGGCACCATGAAAGCTCCAGGGCCGCAAGGTATGCTGCATTACTAAATCCTTATAAGGTCCCAAAGATGAGACCTATTGCATTGCAAATGCTTGTTACTGTTGATTTACCTGATAATAAAATCAAACATTGCCTGCAGCAAGCTCAAATCCATGCAGTCTTCCATACCGTGCAAAAGGCTTATACAGCATTTCTTTACACGTTCAAAACTGCCCTAATTTGCAAACATGGACCACTTTTTTAGCTGGCTAATTTCACTGGGGGATACTTTTATTTTGGTGCCCGGACCTATGTTCTGTCCCAGCCCAACCTTAATTGTAGTTCTTCAAAGAGCTCTGGGCAAAGTTATGAAAATTATTTTTTACTGGCGGTCTTTTCCCAGAAGGATGCTGCTTGCTTCTTTTCCCACATCAATTACTTCAATATCACATAGGCAAAGACAAATGAAGGATGTGAGAAGCTGGCCTGGTACATGTTGTCCACTAATGTAAGTGGGCACCCTGCACCAGTCCAGACAACCCTTATTGTGATTTATGAGGTCTTAGACAACCTTAGAAAGCTCTGTAAGTGGTAGCTGTGGAGAACTGCCTGCAGGCTTAGTCCAGAAGGAGCGTAAAGCAGCTTGTTTTACCAGAATGCAATCTTATAGTATAGATTAAGTGAAAAAGACCCACACAAGGTATTTATAAAAATATGTATTAATTATAGAATACTCTCTAACACGTTTAGATATCTCCTACCTGGAGATAATCACAATGCACACAATACTTTGCAAAGAAACACAGTAAATAGCACAAAATACACAGTGGACCCCAGGGGGGGACCAAACCATATACTAAGAAAGTGGTATAAGAACCACGATTCGGGTCAAGACGAAGTCGAGAGGACATAGAAGTGCTGGGTACCCAAGGAACCACTCAAGGTGAGTAGATAGGGACCCCACGGAGAGCGTGTGCAGTGTGGGAATACGACAGCGTTCTCCGTACAACTCTACGTGTAAGTCGCGGTTGAAGTTTTAGAGTTTAAGGACCCTTCCATGTGGACCCTGAAGAAACCCAGTGGAAGACAGAAGGTTGGCGAGCCACCCCACCCGTGGATACCCTAGTACCCAAGTTACCTACGCCAGGGAAGCCGGGTGCATATGTGTGAAGTGGTGTCGGAAACCACTGTCGAACCCAATGGACGACTTCAGGAAAGTGCCGCTGCTGAAGAAGGAGAAAGTGTCAGGTGGAATCCGACGGTGGATTCTAGATGAGAGGTACCTGCAAGCAGAGGGGACAGACTCTATGTAACTCAGGAGTGACCAGGAGACTAGGAAGACGAATGCCCGCCAAAATGTTTTGGGCCCTTGCCTGTCGGGGGTACTTGGCCCACCCACAAGAGTGAGGTACCATTTTTATTGGGAGACCTGAGGGAACGCTGGGTGGTAGGAAATTTGTGTGTCAGCCCGGTGATCTCACAACGTTCCCACACAGAAATTTGAGAAAAAATTGATTTTTTCAGCTAATTTCGAGGTTTGCAGGTGATTTTGGGTAGGAAAACATTGGGAGGTCCACGCAACCCATACCTCCCTGGACTCCACAGGGTGCCTAGTGTTCAGAAATGTGTGGGTTTGGTATGTTTCCCAAGACGGCCACCGAGCCCGGGGCCAAATACCCAGGTGACCCCCCTTACAAAACCAGGTCGTTTTATGATAGGTAATTTTGAAGTCTCCACAGTACGATTTGGGCCATTTCCTGTTGCAGCCACTATGCCTACCCACACAAGTGAGGTACCATTTTTATCGGGAGACCTGGGGGAACACTGGGTGGTAAGAAATTTGTGGCGGCCCGGTGATACCACAATTTTCCCACATAGAGAAGTGAGGAAAATGGTATTTATTTTTTTTAGCAAAATTTAATGTTTGCAGGGGATTCTGGGTAGGAAAATATTGAGAGATCCATGCAAGCCACACCTCCCTGGACTCTCCTGGGTGTCTAGTTTTCAGAAATGTCTGGGTTTGGTAGGGTTGCCTAGATGACCGCTGAGCCCGGGACCAAAAATGCAGGTGACCCCCTTGAAAAACCAGGTCATTTTGTGATAGACAGGTGGGCACCTGTGTTTTTGCTCCTGGGTTTGCAGACATCTAGGGGAACGTAAAAAACCCAGACATTTCTGAAAACTAGACACCCGTGGGAGTCCAGGGAGGTGTGGCTTGTGTTGATCCCCCAACATTTTCCTTCCAAGAATTCGCTGCAAACCTCAATTTTAGTAAAAAGTCAAGTTTTCCTTTAATATCTGTGTGGGAAAGTTGTGGCATCACCGCACAACACAAATTTCCTACCACTCAGCGTTCCCCTAAGTCTTGCGATAAAAATGATACCTTACTTGTGTGGATGTGCCAAGTACCTATGACATGGAAGGGCCAAAAACCTGTAAAGATTGAGGGGGGCCCAAAGCGGGTCCAAAAGGGCAGTTTCTTTATACATTTTTAGGCTGACGTTACTTTGGGCACCCACACAAGTGAGGTATAATTTATCTCGGGAGACCAAGGCAAATGCTGGGTAGTAGGAAATGTATGCCTGCGGGGTGATCCTACAACTTAGCCACACAGAAATGTGAGGAAAATGTGACTTTGTATGTAAATTCAAGGTTTGCGGCGGATTCTGGGTAAGGAAACGCTAGGGGATCCATGCAAGCTACACCGCCAGCAAAGAGTCAGTACATGCACACCACCATCCACACACACCACCAGCCAAGCACCATCCACGCACACCGCCAGCCAAGCGCCATCCACACACACCGCGAGCCAAGCGCCATCCATGCACACCGTCAGCCAAGCGCCATCCACGTACACCGCCAGCCAAATGCTATCAATGCACACAGTCAGCCAAGCAATATCCACGCACACCGCCAGCCAAGCGCCACCCCCGCACTCCGCCAGACAAGCGCCATCCCCACACACTGCCAGCCAAGCAGGGCCAGAACGGGAACAGCAACCAGCCCTGGCAGATTGCTGTTCGACCGGCCCTAGGAGGGGGGGGGGCGTGCTAGTAAAAAGCACCGCTCCCACTTTTGTTACTGGGGCCCGATATTGCAGCACTGCTGCAAAACCGGCCCCCAGTGACAAAACCGCCCCCCACGGCCAGGAAACCGGCCTCCGGCCCACCGGGGAAACGTCCGGTGCCCGCTACGGCCAGTCCGGACCTGCAGCCAAGCATTATCCATGCACACAGCCAGCCAAGCCCCAGTCCATGTCCACTGCCAGCCAAGCGCCACTCCACGCACACCACCAGGCAAGTGCCAATCTACACACAACATCATCAAACGCGAGCCCACCCACACCATTAGCCAAGTGCAGGTCCACACAAACCACCAGCCAAAGGTCAGTACACGCAGACCGTCAGCCAAACTCCAGTTTAAACACACACAAACTCTCCCTGGTTTCTAGTGGTTTTCTGCCCCCACTTGGGTGCAGATGAGAATAAAAATATCACTGAAACAGCCAAAATGTGTGCCTAAAAAAAAGGGAGCAACCCTTGCCTGCGGGGCTTCTCACTGGCATGCCTATAAACATATCCCTGGTGCCTAGTGGGCTTTCTGCCCGCCATGGGGAACAGATAAGGGGCTATTGCCCCGATCTGCCTTCCGGGGGGGGCAGAAAGCCTTTTTTGGCGGTGGGGGCATTAGCATGCCCATTCTCGGCAGCCCCCACCCCTACTTATAAAAAAAAAAAACAATCCCTGGTGCCTAGTGGGCTTTCTGCCCCCCAGCATGCAGATCAGGGGCTATTTCCCCATCTGCCTCCGGGAGGGGGGGCAGAAAGACTGTGGGATTTTTTGGGGGGTAGTTGGGGGTATTGGCATGCCCATTTTGGGCAGCCCCCACCCCAATATACATAAAAAATCCCTGGTGCCTAGTGTGCTTTCTGCCCCCCTGGAGGGGGCAGATCAGGGGCTATTACCCCCATCTGCCTCCCAGGGGAGGCAGAAAGGCTGTGGGATTTTTTTTTTGGGGGGCGGGCATTGGCATGCCCATTTTGGGCTGCCCCAACCCATACGTATAAAAAAAACCAGTCCCTGGTGCCTAGTGGGCTTTCTGCCCCCCGGGTGGGGCAGATTGGGGGCAGGGGGCAGAAAGACTGTGGGATTTTCTTGGGGGGTGGGGGCATTGGCATGTCCATTTTGGGCAGCCCCCACATATATATATAAAAAAAAAAATCCCTGGTGCCTAGTGTGCTTTCTGCCCCCCCGGGGGCAGTTCGGGGGCTATTGCCCCCATCAACCTCCCAGGGGGGGCAGAAAGACTGTGGAATTTTGCGAGGGTGGGGGCATTGGCTTGCCCATCTCGGGCAGCCCCCACCCCTAAATAAAATGAGACAAATAATCCCTGGCTTCTAGTGGGCTTTCTGCCGCCCGGGGGGCAGATCCGGGGCTACTGCCCACATCTGCCTCCCAGGGGGGGTGGAAAGACTGTGGAAGTTTGCGGGGGGTGGGGCATTGGCATGCCTATCTCGGGCAGCCCCCACCCCTAAATCCAATTTAAAAAAAATCCCTGGCATCTAGTAGGCTTTGTGCCCCCCGGGGTGGGCAGATTGGGGGCTACTGCCCCCATCTGCCCCCCAGAGGGGGAGAAAGACTGGACTTTTGCTGGGCGCGGTGGGGGCATTGGCATGCCCACCTTAGGGCAGCCCCCACCCCTAAATCAAATTAAAAAAAATCTTTGGCTTCTAGTGGGCTTTCTGCCCTCTCCGGGGAGGGGGGCAGATTGGGGGCGGGGGGCAGAAAGACTGGAATTTTGCTGGGGGGGTGGGTGAGGGCATTGGCATGGCCATCTTGGGCAGCCCCCCACCCCTAAATAAAATGTAAAAAAATCCCTGGCTTCTAGTGGGCTTTCTGCCCCCATCTGCCCCCCAAGGGGGCAGAAAGACTGATTTTATTCAAATTATTTTGTGGAGAGCAAAGGCCCTTGCCCAAGGGGCCACTCTCCCTTCCCTGGTGTCCAGTGGGTGGATCCCTGCTTGGGAATCGCCCTCCTGGGGCGATCCAGAAGCAGGGATCCACTAGGGAGGGGTACCATTGGAAAGGGGGGGATTCTCCCCTTTCCAATGATACCTCTCCTGACTTTCTTCGTGCTCGGGGGCTGAGATAGCCCCCTGAGCACGTAGAAAGTGAAACTGAAATGAGCCTATCGACTCATTTCAGTTTCTGTTTCTGTGCAATGACTGCAGCACGACGTGCGCGCTGATCGTCATAGCACAGAAACCAAAGAGACAGCCTCTGGAGCTGGGGAAGCCCTTCCCCAGCTCCCGAGGCTGTTGGGGTGGAAAAGGAAATCTCTCTGGTGGCCACACCATAGGGATTTCCAGTGCCATGTGATCAGATGACCGGGAGCTGTCCGACGCACATGAGCACTGGTGCGTCGGACGGCTCCTGGCCGTCCGACGCACCGAAGGGGTTAACTGATTTGCTCATAATAACAGGGGTATTGTGCTGGGACCTAAAAAGCATTTGCAAAGCCAATAGGTCTCACCTTTGAGATTATTGACTCTGCCATTGCCTTTTGTTCATGCTGTTACAGCATGTGCATTGCCAACTCTGGAATGATTTGTAACCATGCTGTATAGCAGCATGACTGCTGTGCAGCATGGCTTAAAATAATAATAATAAAAGGACTATGATGCATCCAGCGCTAATGCACTCTAAAAAAGTTCATTAGCCTCAGTTGCATCATAGTGCTTTTTAAAAATAGTTTTAGCCACACTGCACAGCATCCCCGCGGCTGTACAGCATGGTTACAAAACACAGCCAAAACCTAGAGCTCTCATAGGCAAGACCTATTGACTTTGCAATCCCATGTGACCATGTTTCAGCACCATTTGAAGCATTTAATCCAACAAGTTTACCATCCATACTGCACGAGTATCCATTTAAATTTCAATATAATGACAATTTGTGATATGCTCTCTAACAGATTTATTATCTTTTTTGAAAGTTCTTATGTAATTCTAAATGGCAGTGCTCCTGCATTATGTATATTGCTCAGAATTAAATCAAAGAAAAATATTTTTTTAAGTGGATGACCAAGAAACTGAAACAATTAATGAATGATAAGAGCGTAAAGGATTTCAAATATTGCATTACATACCATACCCTATTCTAATTGTTTCATTTTATGCTCCTGGAGTATTTAGATGATATGCAGTTTACATGCAGATGCGTGCCTTATCTATGAATTTTTTATATTAATTTTACTAGGCAATGAAAGATGTTTTAAATAAATTAGATGTCTACGTTTTATATAGTGACAGTTTTTAAAAGTTAAAAACAAAGCGCCCCCATTTGTTTCCTGAAAAGTTTTATTAGAATGGGCTGAGATGTGAAGTAGCAATGCTTAGTACATAGCTGCCAACGTGCCCGTTTTTGCCAGGACAGTCCTGGCAAGTTGGAGACTGTCCCGGACAGTGGCATAACATAAGTCCCCGCAGCCCCCGCGGTGCGGGTGGGCCCGAGCTCCAGGCAGCCCCCTAGAAAAAAGTGCTAGGTGGTGGGCCAGGGAGGGGGGCCCCCTCCGTGTACTTTGCAGGGGGGCCCCTCAAGGTTCTTTACGCCACTGGTCCGAGTAATTCACTATCCCAGGACAGTCCCGGCAATTGCATGTCCATCCCTGCCAAGACAATTGCAATGGGAATTTCAAACTTTAGGCCAATGTAGCCAAGTTGAAAAAATTCTCCAATGTAGCTGAATGGGAGAATTTTTCCAACTCAGCTACTTTGAGCTTAAGTTGGAAATTCCCATCTCAATTCCCTGCAATCCTCTCTTTATTGAGTAGACCCTATAATCTACACTATGATAAGCAGGCGGAGTTAAATTATGCTAATTACGTGGGTTGTGCGAAGTGGGCAGAGCTTTGGGGGCAGGGGGTGTGGTAAATTTTCAAGTTAGTAATTGATACCTGTGCTGCAAAGTGCCTCTGGAATTTTTTTCAAATGTTGGCAACTATGTTAGTAGTGAATCCTCTAGAATAAAGCGTGCAATGCAGACTACATGGAGACTGTTGCTGCTGAAGTAAAACATCCACCCTATGGGCTTGATGTGCGAAATGAGGAATTTGCGATTTGTAATTTGTGAACAATAACGATTCCAGAATTGCAAATCAGCATGAAAGTATCTTCTCTTGCTGTAAATACTATTTCAGAAGTATTGACATTCACAAATAGCCAAGTCTCTATTTGCGAATCAGTTGCATACTGACATTGCGATCGTCGCAGTGCAAGGCGTTGATGAAATAATTAAAAGCAGGAAGTGCTGAAGTTTAAGAATTCTGTTGTGCTGGAGTGCAGAGGAGAGTAGGAGAGAATCTCAGAACATAACTCCTAAAGGATGACTAGTCGGGAGCCACATGGAGGAGGTGATTCCAGAAGGAAAAGAAAATGAAAATTCAGGACCACAAAACTGGCAATAATTGTTGAAGAGCATTTCCAGGAAATGTTCAATTATTTGGCTAGCATTGCTTGCTGCCCCTGAAGTGACCAAGAAGAGGATTTGGGCACACATCCAAGAAGCTATCAATACTGCTGGTATCACCAGCAGAAGCGCGAATTAAACTAGGAAGTGCTTGGACAAACT
Organism: Calotriton arnoldi; assembly: GCA_963921515.1. NCBI lineage: Eukaryota > Metazoa > Chordata > Amphibia > Caudata > Salamandridae > Calotriton > Calotriton arnoldi. The sequence goes on from CAWUFW010001269.1 coordinate 2,159,106, forward strand.
CAATCCAGGTACCAAACACACAACTGGTTACCAGAAGTTACCAGAAGTCGAAGGCGTCAGCAGCAGGGGACCTCCATCCTCCCCTGGAGCAAATGACAGAGACGATGCTCCTGCCTGAAGCAACAGATCGTTAGACAGTTCTGTAGCTATGCCTAATGTGCCTCGTAAGTACCCACGTTTTTTAATTTTATGTATGATGTGGGTAGGGAATTACTCTCACCATATATCATACGTGCAGCAAGCTTGATCTTACACATAGTAAACACTGAAAATGGGTCTGCACCGCTGCTCTTTCCCTGCTTTCCTGTATATAAACACATTGCATCATGGGGCTTGTAGTTCACTATGTGTGTTGCCTTGCATACATCATTGAGTCATGTGGTAATGCATCCTCTTAGGTAGGCAAGCGAGGGGCAATCATAAATAGGTGTAACAGTCCTCTAGTGGTACTCACAAGTATTTTGTGAGCCATTTCTCAGCCTAACTACTTCCAACCTCATACACGCCTACCGTACATTCCATCATAACCCCTCAGCATGAACACATTGCCTTCACAACGAAGATGTTTGTTCTCCATTAGGTTAAAAACCATCACCCATTGACAACAATGACTATCCCTGTTATTATACACCATCAAAGGTTGTGAAGTATGCATAGAGTCATGTTAGGAAGCCCTACTTGAACTACACATTTGCAGGGTTATCATTTGAAATGTTATTCCTTGTTCTCCATTCTAGATTTTCTGTTCTACCTCCCCATAGTTGGAAGCACAGTATTTGAACCTGATGACACAATGAAAGAGGAGGACCTTGACACTGCAGTCCCAAGTGGAACTGTGATAGTACCTACCCTAATACTAGTGAAGGTATTCCGCATACATTCTGAACGCTTTTTTTGGGGTATTTTTTTTAAACACTTTATTTATCCTTTTATACACATATAAACAGTACAGTAGCCATATTTGTACCAATATGTCACATGTTAGGAGGAGAGAACATCATTGAGAGAGGAAATGCATTCCAATCAAAATTGTGCGAGATAATAGAGGCATATGTCAGTGGGGTACATCCAACTATATCAAGGCACCATACATATTAAAACAAGAGGACTAACATGGATCACATATCATCTACACAATGCCTTTGTATGTAGTCTATCTGAACGTACCCGCACTACCTGCGGTTTCTTCCAGTCCGGAGTGCCTATATGCCACACACCAAATCTAGTCTTTCCCCGCCTCGACCCGCTCTTCCCTTTCCCCTTCGTCTGCTGCCCTGCGACTAAGATCTGCTTGATAAGGTCCCCATATATTCCGTGGTCTGCTACGTATCGGCATGAGGGCATTGTAATTGTCCAACTGTGTATTGCAATAAGACAAATCAGTGCACCACTCTGATAATGTGGGCAAGGGACCTTTCATCCATCGCAAAGTGACTCTCCTCTTTGCAAGCAATATGCCAAGCATCACTAGTCTCCCAGGAGAGCTACTAATGGTGCCTCAGGCAAGGGTGTCTCCAAAATGTCCTGTAAAGCCTCGAACACTGCAGCCCAGAACCTACGGATCCCAGGACAAAACCATGCCAGGTGAGCAAAGTTGGCCCCCCTAGCCCCGCATCTCATGCAACAATCATCCTCCTGCAACCCGTATTTATGTAGCCGTGCTGGGGTGTAATACACTCTATTAAGCTATTTGTAGTGTATTAAACGGTGTCACCCGTTCTGTGAGATAGTCTTCATAACCGAACAGCAGTGCGTCCACTGCTCCTCGGTTATGTCAACACCCAATTCATCCCGCCACTTCTGGTATGACTTAACCTGTGTTTCAAGTCGCTCTTTGTCCTCGCTAATGTATATAACGTTGAGATCCCGTGCTGAGGGGACTGATCCTGCATTAAGTATGTCAATAGGGCTATTTCCTGTGGCTCTGACATCTCGTCTCCCAGCTGTGCTTACTCGGTGATAATGGTATTTGGTGAGCAGTGATGTCTCGGGTGTTTGTGCTTGAATCTGTTCCCAGGTGTTGACCAGCTCATCCGTGGACAGGTCCCCCATGCATCGTATGTTTAGCTTGCGCAGTGCCTGTATAACTGCCTTTTCCTCCCCCAATGGAAATCAGCGACACCACTCAACTGGTAGTTTCGGGGAATAAAGGAGTATGATCTTCTGTGCGTCAGCACTCTTTCGTAATTAATACCTTGTGACCCCTACTGGGTCAATGACGTGGAACCACTGTTGTGGTCTGCTCAGTAAGTATAGCAGAAGGGTGGGAGGGATTACTTCATCTCTTTCCAAATACAAGTGCAGCAGTTCCCGTGGGCCATATATCCAATAATATGCATAGATTTGCTGCTCTGCATTATAATATGCCTCAAGGTCTGGGGCATTGAGCCCCCCTGATGAATAGGGCAGTACCAATGTCGCCCATTGGACGCAGGGTTGTTTACCAGCCCAGGCTAATCTAATCAATAAGGTGCGAAGATTGCAGAACGACGTCTTCGGTAATAAGATCGGTATATTCACAAAAAAGAATAGAAACTGCGGTAGTACAATCATTTTCATAAGTGCGATACGCCCCAGCAGCGATAATGGTAGGCGGATCCATTTTTCAGTAGCATCCGTGAGTCGCTGCACTGCGCGCCCATAATTTTCTCGCATCACCACTTCCGGGTCGGTATGTACCTGGACCCACAAGTAGCGCACAGGGTCAGTAGTTCACGTTAATGGGTATTCCATCTGTATGGGGGCAGTATTAGCGGTGAGGAGAAATATGAGCGATATATTCCAATTTATGCGTAAGCCTGAGTGGGCCCCAAATCTCTCCACCTCTCGCAGCATTGGTGATAGGTTGTGCTCTGCGTCGCACACATACAGTAGTGTGTCATCCGCATACGCAGATATTATTAATTTTCATATGTGGATATCTTATGCCGCGGTATGCATGGCGCAGGCCAATGGCTCCGCCACCAAAGCGTACAGCAGCAGGGAAAGCGGGCAGCCATGTCTAGTGCCTCTCGTGATCGCGATTGGGGTTGATAGCAATCAACTTACGCGCACCCGCGCCACTGGTTCTGCATATAGTACTTTGACTAATTTTATAAACACCTCACCAATGCCCACGTGCCTCAGCACTGCTAGCAAAAAGTTCCACTCCACCAAATCGAATGCTTTTTCAGCATCTAATAAAACTGCTGCGGTTCGAACGTTCGGGTCTAAACAGGAAATAGCACAAAACACAGTGTGTAAATTACTCGTGAGGGAGCGACCCGGGACAAACCCATTCTCCTCCGGCCTCACTAGACCAGGGAGCAGAGGGGCCAACCTATTCGTCAGAATTTTAACAAAGAGTTTTGTATCGGTATTAAGCAAAGACAATGGTCTATATGAGGAGCACAGCTCCTGTGGTTTACCTGGCTTTAGTAGGATAATCAGCACGGCCTCTCGCATGGTCGGAGGCATAATGCTCTTCCTAGACATCTCCTCAAATAGATTGACTAGATGTGGAATTATCCGGTCCTGATAGGCCTTGTAGAAGGTCACTGTCAATCCGTCTGAGCCAGGCGCTTTTTCATTGGGTATATCCTTCAACGCAGCAGCAATCTCGGTTGGGCGGAGGGGGGCCATCAACCGCTCCTTGTGAGAGTTGGTCAGCCACTTCATTTCAATATGAGCTAGATAATCCTCTGCAGATACTTCTGCGTGGGAGCGTCACGAGGTGCATAGTTCAGCATGATAACTACGGAACCTGTCCACAATCTGTGGTGCACTGCACACTGGCGACCCACTGTCGTCGTGTAGCAATAGCACATCGTTGGCTCCCCTCTCCGGCCGAGTCAGAGCCGCTAGCATGGCGCTATGCCTTTCGCCTTCTCCATACACCCTGGCGGCCGCATATTTCCGTAAATGTATTATCTCGATTTGCGCCAGTTCGTTAAATTCATCCAACTTTTCCCTAATCTGTGCTAACACCCCAGGCTCTGTCCCCACCTGCGTTGCGCGCTCCAGCACTGCCAGTTCCTTCTCCAGTTTCTGTAATCAATCCCTAAGGATCGGAGCACTCCTGCATGTTTTGAGATCGTTATGCTGCGGACATAGGCTTTAAATGCTTCCCAAATGGTGGCCATCAAGCACACACTCCCAAGGTTATTGCGGAAATAGTCATCTATCACCCGCGCAAGTTCCTCGTGGAACACTGTATCTAATAGAAAATATTGCGGGAATCGCCAGGTAAAGGCCATAGGTTGCATGTTTCCGATCGTCAGGGTCAAACTTACAGGTGAGTGATCCGAGTATGTGTGCGGTAGATGTTCGCATTGGCGTTTAAAATGCAATAGGTCATGTGAGGCTAACCAATAATCTATGCAGGTGTGTATGTCATGAACGGATGAGTAATGAGTGTATTCCCTGCCCTGAGGTGAGCATAAGCGCCAGACATCTACCAACCCATCCGCTTCAGCTATTGTAGCTATAGCTCTAGGTGCCGCCGATGGTCTTCTGAGGGGGCCCTTAGATCTGTCCAGTTCTGGAGACTGAACGCAATTAAAATCACCACCCCAGAGTTGTGGTTTATTTGCATATGTTGCAAGTTTACTATTTAAGGAGCTGTAAAACTGAGGGTCATCATACTTAGGCCCGTAAACGGCTATTATTAGCACATCAAAGTTATCTTTGCGACAGCGTACCACTACATATCTTCCCCCAGAATCAACATGTTACTCGTGAATTTGTATACCTGCACCTCGACGTGCCCACACCAGAACCCCTCGAGCGTGTGTCGTGAATCCTGCCGCAATGCATGTACCTCTCATTCTGCTTTGTGAAAGCAGCCCAGTGTGGGGCGCTAAGTGCGTCTCTTGCAATATGGCAATGTCTGTGTGATGTCTCTGTAAGTACAGTATCACCTTACGAATTTTCCGATGGTCATTTAACCCCCTGACATTCCAGGACGGAAAACATAGAAAACACCACTCGTTATTGGCGGTGCAGCGAGATCACTATCTCCGCTCATCGCATACTTACCCCAGTACAAGATCTATGATGGTACTCAGATTCCTCCTACATCCTCCCTCTTGGCTACTTAATACAAATAATTGTGTATAGTGAGTTCCCCCCCCCCACGCCATGTCCCACAACGTATGACAACGGCACAAAATTCCTCACCCACAGATTATCCTCCCTTACAAACCAAGATTCCCTCCAAAAACTGTGTGGAATACACGAGGGCGGTGATTACCCGTGAGCTACTCTCCAGCTTGAGTAACTATGTAACTGTCAGTTATCTTGTATATCACATCCAAGGGATTTGAAAACCAACATGTTCACTTGAAAGTGGGCGTGATTCCAGTCATCAGCCAGCTAGTATCCCATACCTCTTACTTAGTGCACCCTGAAAAAGACACATATCCGGTGTGTGTTGCCGATACCCCTACCTCTCTCCCCGCCTTCCTGAGTCATTCAGCAAAGTTCTATGATCCAATCCACACTGCTTCTACAGGTCATCTGTACTCCAGTGATGTCCCATATATGGCATCTCTGACAGCTTGTCAACGGTAATAAACGCAAGAGTGAATCCAAGGCAATGGTAGTGCACAACCCTTTAGTCCTGCTGATCTAGCTCGCTATGAGGAGCATTGTCCTCTGAGGTGAGGCCCTGCGCTGGTCTGTGTGCCATAGTCTTTGTGCATTTCTTCAGCATTCATTGCAGACTATCGGGATCAGTGTAGATTTTTGACTTCTCTTCCACCGTCACTCTTAGGCGTGCTGGATAAAGCATGGCGTGGTCCATGTTGAGCTCCTTCAATTTCTGCTTCAGTGGCACAAACTGTCTCTGCGCCTCCTGTACCTGAAGAGTAAAGTCAGGGTAGAGAAAGAGTATTGAAGTAAATGGTGCTTCCTAGCTTGTCGCAGGGTTTCGTCCCTGTTTCTATAGTTAAGGAGCTGATCTATTAGTGGAGAGGGGGTGCCCCAGGGGCTGTCCGGGGAGCCAGAGAGCGATGCACATGTTTCCACTATAAATACAGATGAAAAGGTGTTGTGACCCGACAAGGTGGTGGGTAACTGCTCTACAAAGAGCGCCATATTCCCAGTCGTGGTGGATTCTGGTAGTCCCACTATGCGCAGGTTATTCCGCCTTGAGCGCTCTTCAAGGTCTTCTGCTTTGTTTTGCAGGGTCATAATGAGTTTCCCTATTTGTTTCTGCGCACCAGTGGTCTCTACCTGCAAATCTTCAGCCTCAGACACTCTCCTTTCCATCATATACAGCCTTTCTGCATGCTTATCAATGCGATCTGACATACGATCCATGCAATAGGAGAGAGAGTCTATTTTACTGTCTATGGTGGTGAGGCTTTGATGCATGGTTATCAATATTTGTCGCAAGTCCCCTACCAGTTCAGTGTTTTGGACCCCTTGTTCTGTTGTGGTCGTCTCAACGTCATCCTCTCTCGTCCTGGTGGATTTGCGTTGCTCAAAATGCTGCTTAGGCTGGTTTTTGTCTGGCTTTCCCATTGCGATCTGGGTCTCACGCCCAGATTGCGATGCTTCTGCCAATGTTGTCTTTTTTTAGCTATGCAGCAGGCCTCACAGCTTATTTACTTTGGCCAACTGTCTCTGTACTCCCCACTGCCCGGGCATTTGCTTATTTATGCAGCAGGGTGTGGCTCACTCATGCCCATCTCATATACAGGGCAGGATGATGATCTTTGCTTCGCCCAGCCATGCGGAGGTAATTGGGTAATAGGAACTGATGACTCACTGCCCACGGGCCTGGTCCGCCACAGCCGGAGGCATCTGCCCCTGACTCAGCTCTCCCGCTGCTGCGTAGGGATGCCCAGCCGCACACCGCCGCCAGTCCCCTCTGGTATGGGACAGGCAGGAGGGGCCCTCACTCGAAGCCCCCTCACCCCCGGGGAAGCAGCGGCCGCAGGAGATCCAACGACCACTCCCCACAGGGCAGACACAGCAAGGCAAGCGACTCCCCAGTGCGCGCTGCCAGGTCCGCGCCGCACTCCAGACCCCAGAGGCGAGACAAGCCACACCCGATACGCGCTACAGGGTATTACAGTCGGCCCCCGCCCCTCCAAGTCTCAGTGCTGCACTGGGCATCAGCCTCCAGTCGGCAATAGGCGGGCTCGGTGACACCTGTTCGTGAAGCGGCTGGTTGAGTAGGCCGCGCGGGCTGGCAATGCGGCACACTCCTGCAGCAGCGTTCAGGAGGAGTCTCTGGCAGCCGCAGGGGCCGCATTCGATAGCGGGTGACGGGCACCGCACAGCACCTCTGTGTAAAGGCTCTTTTCTCCTGGGATGTTGGTGATTCCTGCCGGATAGCAATAATGGCTTCAGGAGCTCGTCTAAGCTTTGGCCATCTTGAGGCCAGGCAAGCTACGTTTCCCCCATCCATTATTAATACTTAGTAGCTTGCTATTATGTATACAGTATTAACACATAACAAGTTGTGATTGTGCATTAACCAAGCCAGGCGTGCTTTTACTAACTTACTAAATTGTGTAATTGAAACGTTAACAGAATTAGAACAGAAAAGTAATTAAAAAGTTGATTTTTATTCTGTGTTTGGAGTATCAGAGCATCTCTCACAGTGTCCTTCTAAACGTGCTTATTGCTTTGGCCATTATCAAATGTCACTGGAGTCATGGATGCCCTGGGCCTTCTGACAATGTTAATGAAGCAGAGCACCCTGTAAGAATATTTTCAGAGCAAGTACTGGACATGTTATTTGGTACAAAGAGCATTTTGTGATTATGGAATTAATTCCAAATCTTAATGTAGCAGAGGTACAGAGATACAACCACAGTTCAAACACCAGAACTGAGAATGTAAAAATTTGTATCATTTTCTGGTTTGAACTCTACCATGTCACACACTGGTCTCTCTATTCGTTAAGAAGAAATTGGTACATTTAAAGGCCTGTGTGGAGACTAGAAGGGATTACATTTCATTTCTGATTTGCTCAGATCTGAATGTGGGATCATTGGAACTGCATCTGGACCAATGAGATAGAGCAGTGGTTAAGCGTTCAATTAAATCTCTAGCTTTTAGAAGCTGATGGAGAGATCTTGAAGCTGAAAGAGGATGCTGCTGAACCAGCACCTAAAGGACACCACAAAAGTCTACAGTAGATCCTTGCACTTTTCAGCTTTTCTCAATGCTTAAAGAATGAGCCAGAAAACTTAGCAGGGTGTCTCAGGAAAGTGATCCTGGCTCTCTTATGAGCTGTGGAAGATCTAGAATGAAACACCTCTGTGGATCATACCTGCACATTTGTGTGCGAGTGTGTCTCATGGTATTTCAGCCTTTGATTAATGATATTACTAACACATAACCAGACAGTAGTATTATTAGAATATGGTGTTAGTATCTTGAGATACAATCAACCATTGAAAAGTTTTAGAATCTAATCAATGACAAATATGTCTTCATTTCTGATTGGTATTTTATTTGTCTAATTTTGTCTAGTGTCTTGACAATTTTTTTGTAGCGTTTTGATATATCAGATAATTAAATAATGTTACAAATAATGCCTAGAATGTCGACAAGACAAAAACGGCTGAATGGATTTACATGAAATTTGGCAGGATTAGACATTGAAGAGAGCAGATGATCCTTTTTGTGTACTACAGGTAAGTATTTTTTAAGTTATAAGGTATTTCAACTTAGTGGTACCTGCTGTGGTATTGTCGTGAAATTTCACAGTATTTCACGGGAGTACAGCAGTACATAGTAACAACAAGTCATTAGGTGATTGGCTAATGACTGCCTTTACAAAAGTTAAAGGCAGCCATGTTGTTTTTTGGTACAGTTTGACTGTGTTTTGCATTACGCCTTCAGATCTAGGTAAGTATTTGGTCTGGTATTTTTCCCCTACCTATTACACACTTTAGTAAAGTGGTTACAGGTAGGGAAAAATATTTATAAGTAAATGTACGGAGTACCGCTGTACTGCCTCGGGAGTACTGCAGTACCAAAATGAATAAATAAATGTTAAGACATTAAAAATACACCATAATACACAATATTTCATGAATATAGTGGAATAAAGTGTATTTTCTATTTTTAACGTATTTAAATATGCACAAAAATATCTACGGAGTAGCGCAATAATACCTACAAAGTACCACACTGCTTCAATTTTTTTACAGTTCTCCCTAGACTGTTATAAAAATATATAGGAAATTATAAATACATTTCTCTACCTATTACCACTTTAATAAAGTAATTCAAGCTAGTGAACAGCAATGAAACCTAATACTTCCCTATATTTAAGACCCTAATTTAAAACTCAGTTAAACTCAGTCCGCAGAATGCAGCAAAACTGTGATAAAAACTACATGGCTGTCTTTTACCTTTGGTAAACACAACCATTAGCCAATCAAATACTGACTTCTCATCCGCATGTACTGCTATATACAGCGAACTTACAGCGTTATACCGGAGCACAATATATAACTACGTTTTTTAAAGCTTATAACTTCAACACTGCTTACTACTAAAAATTACCATTTACATCTCCTAATGTATATTTCTGCCACACTACATCCGTTCACACACTTTCACACTACATCTGTTTACAGACTCCACTCTACGCCACTCCACTCTATGCTATTACACTCTGTGCCACTCCACCTCCACTCTACCTCACTCCACTATATGCCATTCCACTCTACTATACCCTATTATACTCTATGCCACTCCATTCTATGACACTTCGGTATACGCCACTCAGTTGTACACCCCTCCAAACTATGCTACTCCATAAGACACTACACTCTACGCTATTGTAATCTATGCCACTCCACTGTACACCATTGCACTCTACACTATTCAGTTGTATGCCTTTCCATTCTATGTCACTCCACTCTAAGCCACTGCACTATATGCCACTCCACGACAATCCAGTGTACTCTATTCCACTCTACACTACTCCACTTTATGGTACTCTACTATATGCCACTCCATTCAACACCACCCCTCTTTACGCCACTACACTCTACGCTATTACACTGTATGCCACTACACTAAGCAACACTCCACACTCTATGCCACTCCACAGTACGCTAATACACAGTGCACCACTACAATCTACCCCACTACACTCTAACCCGCTCCTGTCTACAGCACTCCACTCTACGGTTTTTCACTCTACAACACTCCACTCTACACCACTCTAGTCCATGTTATTCCACTGTACAAATCGACACTGTATCTCACTCCACTCTACGCCACTCCACTGTATAATACTCTACTGTACGCCACTGCACTCTACCCCACTCCAGTGTACGCTTTTCCGCTGTATGCCACTCCACTGTACGCTCTGCATACTATACCACTCTACTCTATGCTATTCAATTTTACACCACCACTCTGTACCTCATTCCACTCTATACCAGTCCACGTTACACCACTCCACTCTACACCACTCCACCTTATGCCACTGCACTCTACACCACTCTACGCTATTCCACTGTATGACAGTTCTCTCTCCCACATTACACTCTGCGCCACTGCACTGAACACCGCTCCACTCTATGCCGCTCCACTGTATGACACTCCAGTCTATGCCACTCCACTGTACAGCAATCCACTCTGCACTATTCCACTGTGCGCAACTCCACTCTAACACACTCCAGTGTACGCAACTGCACTGGACACAACTATACTGCACGCCAATCCACTCTACACTATTCCACTGTATGGCACTCCACTCTATGCTATTCCACTCTATGCAAATCCACTGTACACCACTCCACTGTATGCTACTGTAATATGTGGTATTCCACTGTATGCCACTCCACTGTACACCACTGCACTCTACGCCACTCTTGTCTACCCCATTCCAATGTTCACTAGTCCATTCTACACCACTCCACTGTACGCTATTCCACTCTACACCAGTACACTCTACGACACTCTACTCTATGGCAACCATGGGGGATGAGGCCTTTTACTCCTGATGTCCCAGGGCCCAACCTACTTCGGATTATGAACAACTGGGCCAAGTACCCATTTTGCACTTGAATCTCAGGGTTGCGTGGTTTGAGCAGTTCAAGGCTCTCTCAGGGGCGGGGGGTTGTTGGGAAGTAGAGACAGGATTGTGAACACAGGCCCACAACTCTACATGCGCACAACAGCACCAATAAATCATTGTCCATCCAAATACTTACTTTTATGAAAAAAGAGAAGTGTTTTATTTTCTACTGCTAGCCACAGAAAGGAAAATTGCGACATCCACAAACAATTACACAGTCCTCCCCTGAGGTCAGGGCTCTAGTGTTTCTTTGGGGGTTCCCTGTCTCACTCACTCCTTGCGTTAGTGAGCGTGGTTATTCCCCATTTACTATCGGTAGCTCCAGGGTATGCCCCACTAGTAGTCCGGCTCTCAAGAGTCCACTATGATTCTAACTTAAAGTAAGTGGTGCTGACAGGTCCGAAACCAGTTTTTCCTCACTCAGACATCTCAAGAAAATAAAACCATTTATTCCCCGAGACGATCTTAAGATGGTATTGCAATCTCTTGTCATCTCAAAACTTGACTATGGCAATGCTCTCCTTACAGGAACTCCAAAATGTCACCTTGCGCCCTTAAAGCAGTTCTAAACGCAGCTGCCAGACTCCACACAGGAATTAAAAGATCCGATCACATCTCTCCTGCCCTCAAGTGTCTTAACTGGCTTCCCATCAAAGGAAGAGGCATCTTCAAGACAGCCCACAAAGCCCTTCACACAAAAAAACAAATACTTAGAAACCAAAATTTCAAGAGCAGGAAGAGTCCGGGCACTGAGATGCTCCAATGCTCTTCTCATTCCTCCCAACCTAAAGAAGAAATCATCCCAGGCGTGCTCCTTCTCAGAAAATACTCCTAAGATCTGGAACTCACTCCCCAAGGATCTCCACTGCAACCCCTCTTTTCCTTCCTTCAAACGGGCCCTTAAATCTCTACTCCTCTACAACTACTTCAGCTCGAGCACAAGCTGTTCTACATTTCCCTCATTGACTGGTTCCTTCAAGACGGCCACATTACTCAATCCGTCTCCTATTCTGTCCCCAATGCCATTCCTCAATGCTTCCTTGTTTTATACTGTTGTGACTTTTTAACCACTTAATGCTGTATTTCTCTCTAACTTTGACTCTTATGAATCCCCTTATGTATCTCTTGTAAACATAATCACATAACAAGTAAACTGCTCTGATACCCTCGGGTCTAGCTAACACTATATCAAACTCAAAAATAAATAGTAAATTAAATACACTCACTGCAAGGGTGTGGCCAAGACTTTAAGCATGGCGGACGTGTGAGCTCGGAGCTCCGTCCCGGCCTGCAAGAGATCCTGTTCATATTGCAACATTTATCGATCCAGAGGCGCTGACACAGTGCACAGTCAAAATATCGACTTTTAAATATCGACCTACATTAATATCGAGTTTTAAATATCGTAGGGACAGAATATCGACATCAAGAATATCGGTGACCAGAATATCAACCTTAAGGTAAGAAATATCGTTTTTGTTAATATCGAAGTTGTTAATATCGATAGTAAAAATATCGATGTTAATAATATCGATGTTTATGTTAGTGTTATGTATTTTATATGTATGTGTTCCACATGTTTTGTTATGTTTTGTATTATTTTTTAAATATATGTATTAATTGTTTAGAAGTTAGTAAAAATGTTTAAGTAAATTTTGCGTTTTAGTACCGTAGCGGGTTGTGGGTTTATAGGGGAATAGGGTGGGAAGTAATTTAATTATAGTAAATTAATTTATAATTTTTAGAAATTATTAATTATTTTTAATAAAATTTTGCATTTTAGTTCTGTAGCGGGTTGTGGGTTTATAGGGAATAGGGTGGGAAGTAATTTAATTGTAATTAAGTAATTATTAATTTTTATTTATTGTTATTGATATTTAATTTATTGTTAATTAATTATTAATTGGTAATTAATTATTATTAAATGATTAATTGGTAATTATATTAATTGTATACATTTTTTAGTGGAGCGGGTTGTGGGTTTATCGGGGAATAGCGTGGGAAGTAAATTAATTATAATAAAGTAATTAATAATTTTTATTTTTGGTATTGATAATTAATTTATTGTTTATTAATTATGAATTGGTAATGAATTTTTATTAATTGATTGATAAATATATTAATTGTGTTAATTTAGTTTAGGAGTGGGTTGTGTGTTTATAGGGAATAGGGTGGGAAGTAATTTATTATAATTAAGTAATCATTTATTAATAATTATTGGTATCGAGAATTAATTTATTAACTAATTATTAATTGGTAATTAATTTTTATTAATTATTATTTATTGGTATTGATAATTGTTATTGTTAATTAATTATTAATTGTTAATTGATTTTTATTAATTGATAATTATATTAATTGTGTTACATTTTATGTGGAGTGGGTTTTGTGTTTATTGGGGAATAGGGTGGGAAGAAATTTAATGTTATTAAAGTTATTAAAGTAATTATTAATTTTCATTTATTGGTATTTATAAATAATTTATTGTTAATTTATTAATAAATCATTATTTAATTAAAACAATTATTTAATTGATAAGTATGTTATTTTTAACCCCTACGCTATCCAACACTTTCCCTACTGTTGCACTCTCTGGAGTTGGAATAGTAATTTTTACCCCTACGCTATCCAACACTTTCCCTACTGTTGCACTCTCTGGAGTGGGAATAGTAACTTTTACCCCTACGCTATCCAACACTTTCCCTACTGTTGCACTTTCTGGAGTTGGAATAGTAATTTTTACCCCTACGCCATCCAACACTTTCCCTACTGTTGCACTCTCTGGAGTGGGAATAGTAATTTCTACCCCTATGCTATCCAACACTTTCCCTACTGTTGCACTCTCTGGAGTTGGAATAGTAATTTTTACCCCTACTCTATCCAACACTTTCTCTACTGTTGCACTTTTTGGAGTTAGAATAGCAATTATAACCCCTACGCTATCCAACACTTTCCCTACTGTTGCACTCTCTGGAGTGGGAATAGTAATTTTTACCCCTACGCTATCCAACACTTTCCCTACTGCTGCACTCTTTGGAGTGGGAATAGTAATTTTTTTCCCTCCGCTATCCAATATTTTTCTGTATTGTTTTACTTAATGTTGTGTATAATTTATTTTACAAAAATTAAAAATATTGTAATTTTTTAATTTGTTAAATATATATATATATATTTTTAAATAATATTAATCTTGTATGTGTATGTCTGTATTTATAATTTATAAAATATTTTTAACAATTTATAAGTAATTAAAATAATTATTTATGAATATTAAGTAAGTATATATATTATATTTTATATGTATATGTTTAATTTATTTTAACATTATATGTATCAGTTTTTATTTTTAAACATTTTTAAATAATTTTAACTGTTTCTTTTAATTATATGTATTATTTACTTTATTTTAGATTATTTTTTAACATTTAAAAAAACGATATTTTTTACAACGATATTTTTGACATCGATATTTAATTTTCGATATTTTTGTTCTTACCATGATGTAGATAGGATGTCGATATTCTTGACTTCGATATTTTTGTCACGATATTTTTGTACCTCGCTATTTTTGAGGTCGATATTTTGTCAGTGATTCGCTGACACGGACCACCACGTCGCACTACAGCGTGGGGGGCATATTGGTGGTCCGTGATTGCCACGGAGCAGCTCCGAAAAGTACAATCCAGGTGGATGGAAAGAGGGCACGGCGTAGCTTGCGAGCACGGTAGACACGCGGGCTGGAAGCACCGCTCTGGCCTACAGCAGTCCCGGAGACTCCTGCCTGAACAGCGTGCTACGCGATCCCCCAGGGAGGGGTTACACACCCAGAGCGGCACGGCGGAGGAAGCAACCCTGGCGTAGAGCCACAGTAGGTGAGGCCGGGATTGCAGTGACATCGGATCGGGCCGGCGGTGCTGGCGTAGAGGGAGCCCGCAATTAAGGAAGCGGCCTGCGGGAGAAGAGGAGATGACAAAGGGGGAAGCCCGGAGACAGCGCCCTACCTCCTGCGCTGGGTGTCTCTCTCTGGACGCTGCCTGAGGCTGGGACCGGCGATTGCGGTCCCCGGAAATATGGTTCGGGGACCGGATCTGCCTGCTGCTTTGTGCCACCTGCTGGTCCCCATTTACAGTTGCGGCGGGCGACCGCAGATCCTGGAAAGCGGATCTGGGCAGTGGAGACCCTGAGCAAATCCATGAGTAGCACGCCGTGTGGGGCCTGACGATCCGAGGCCTGGAAGTGCCGCCACACGGCGACATGGTGCTGGGGGCAACGGAGGGATACCTTACGCAAGGACATCAGCGGGGGCCATAGGGTGCCCCTGGGCTTGGGGGCAGACCTACGCAGCAGCTGAGGGGCAGCCAGGCAGCGACCGACGGACAGCTGAGGGCCCAGTATTGGATAATTAGAAGCGGCGGACTACAGCTGAGAGGTAGTCACGGCTGAGGGTGGTGCCAGCGACGTTCCTGCTGGGCATGGGTGCATTGTGTTTCTGACTTATTTGGAGGCAGCAGTGGAAGTTTTCCTCGGCGAAGAGGGTCAGAGGTGTGGCGATCTGTGTTGGAGGGTGCCTGGACCCCCTTGGAGCTGGTGGTGGGGAGTGGTCAGGATCAGGTGTCTTCACTCAGCCCAGAGAGATGTTGCTCCTCTGCAACACGCCTGGGACCAGGGTGAGAATGGTAGCGGCCGGCCTTTGGCTGGTGGGCCTGCTCGGAGCATAGCTAAGCGGCTAACAGAGACCGGGAGTGCGCCGGAGACGGCGCCGTGGACGGGGCGACCTGACTGGGCCCCAGGGGGTACTATTATAGCCCCCGCCCGAACTCTCGAGGAAGCTCGGAAACGAGGGGCAGCGTCGACTCCCACCCCACGTTGGGATAAGTCCGGAGTGACACTGAGGGCTGCATGAGTGGGCTCGCTACACGAGGAGTGGGGAGCGGCCCATCCGGTAATCGCCAGGCCGCAGAGCCGAGTGACATAGGTGCCTCGCTGGGGCCTGGGGAGGGTCCTTTCGTGACGACCTCAGACGTAAGAACTGTCACGAAAAGACATACTGGACGACAAAATGCCTAAGCCGAAGCAGAAATCGGGGGGCGCCCTGCCTGCTACCAGAGAACCCTCGCCTGCAGCGCAAGAGAGAGGAGGTACTGACAGCACTGGTGAGGATGATTCCCTCCACTCCTACCTGGACAGAGTGCTGGCGGCCATCGCTGATACCAAAAATACCCTACAACAAGACATTGGGGCGGTCTCGGTGGGTCTGGGTCTCTTACAAGCAGAACATCATAAGTTAGCGGACAGAGTTCGGGAAACTGAATCCGCAGTATCAGAGATACAGCCGGAACACAGAACACACGCTTCCAAGATAGATGACCACTCCACTAGAGTGGCAATCCTTGAACGGCGGGCAGAGGACGCGGAAGGCTGCAACCGCAGGAACAACATTAGGCTCATAGGGATTCCGGAGCGGGCGGAAGGATCTGATATGGTGGAATTCCAAGAAAAATGGCTGCACTCCGTTGTGGCCCCGGAACTCTTGTCTCAGTTTTTCGCTCTGGATAGGGCACATAGATTGCCGGGTCGGCTTCTTGCCCCGGGGCCCCCCCGACCAGTTATGGCCAGGCTTCTTCATTTCAGAGACCGGGACACGCTCCTCCGGCACTCACGCACCCACAGCCCATACGTAATCAACAACAGCAAAGTGTCCATATTCCCGGACTTTACGGCCAGAGTACAGGCCCAGTGGGCATCCTTTCTTGAGGCTAAAAAACCCCTTAGGGAATAAGGAATACAATATTCCCTAATATTCCCGGCCAAGCTGAAAATCATGCTTGATGGAGCATCACACTTCTGCGACTCCCCGGAGGAGGTCTGGACTTGGATTGAGGCGTATAAGAAAGGTGCGCCTCTGCCTAAGAGATCGCTACGTACAGCGACAGGGCTACAGCCGCGCAGACGGAGGCCAAAACGCGGCCGTAGGTCAACCCGGACGCAGAAGCCCATGGCCTCGCAAACTTACCAAGACAGACAAGCTGCGCTGCAAGCAGTGGCACAAATTATATCGCCCTCGCAAAAGGGTAAAACGTCGGGGACATCGGCTGTATTTGCTGATGCATCGGCTGAATCTGGGGACTCCCTCGCAGCTGACCCCCCCTTGCCGAAGCTCACTCCAGGATTGGCAGACGACATTGCCTAGCTGAGGCGGATTCTTGGGATACCCCCTGAACTGGCATATATCCTACACTTCCGGGACTGCACGCGGCGGAAGCAGGGCCACCACCGGACCCAATAGTGGGGGCGCCACAAGTTATGGACACGAGCTAGTGATTAAGTACAGTCGCCTATGGGCACAAGCACATGATACAGCCGGGACGAGGAGCTCCTATATCACCCGAATCCTACACCCACCCCCACCAGAAGGCTTCGCCTAGTGGTTTGAAGGCGGCGTTCTGACTCCATGTACTGTTTGGTTCGTAAGTTTGGGCGGCTAGCGGTTGCGCTGCTGCCCTTGGGTCGGGGCGTTGGGTTTTTTCAAGTTTATGCGAGCACTCAGGTAATAAGACATAATCGCAGCAGATTACGGCAGGCAGTCCACAATACTAGGCTTATATGGCAGATTCAAGCACAGGCCCTAGAGGGTTAAAGTTCCTTATCTGGAACGTTAGGGGCATGGGCTCACCAGCAAAACGCCACAGTATACTCAGCTACATTAGGTGCAGGGGGGCACAAGTAGTCATGCTCCAAGAGACCCACCTGACCCGCGAGGAAGGACAGCGCCTCAGGCGTAGATGGAGGGGCCAACTATATGCCACATTATATTCTGCCTTTTCCAGGGGGACCCTGGTGTGGGTACGCACGGGAATCCCATTTGAGGCGATGCAAACCCTAATTGACCCCGAACGCAGATATGTGTTGATTAAGGGGCGGAAGGATCTGATATGGTGGCAGGGAGATAACAGTGGGCAGCATCCACGCCCCTAACCAAGAGCAACAGCAGTTTCTTTGTAAACTCTCCAACCCGCTTGCAGAGATGGCCACACAAGACGTAGTTTTTGGGGGGGGACTATAACTGTGTGGTAGACATCAACATAGACAGATCCACACCACCGCTGAATGGCGCACTGGCCAACTCCAACGCGAAAGCCCTTAGAACTTGGATAAAACACTGGGATTTAGTAGAGTATGGAGACTGCACCATGACCAGGTCAGGAACTACTTGTTCTATTCCCCCCTGTACCATTTGCACACCAGGCTGGATATGTTCCTCTGCTCATCCCACATTACTACTCAAATGTTTAATTCAGATTACTTGGGACGCACACTGTCCGACCATAGCCCCTTACTTCTGACACTCTCCCTAACACCCGAAACAGCAGCTATTCCGACTTGGCGTTTAGACCCCACTATGCTGGAAGACACATGCTTCCGACAATCTTTGCAAACCTCTATAACTGACTACTTCTCCAACAACCAGGGAACGGCCACCTCTTCGCTGGTGGAGTGGGATTCTTTCAAGGCGGTCATTAGGGGACACTGTATGGGGGCGACGGTGGGGGTCAGACGGGAGATCGTGAGTGAACTCCGGCAACAGGACACTGAGATCCATGCGCTTCAGATTGGGCTGGGGCCTTTGGCAGACACCCACACACAATTATCCCGAGCCAAGAGCACCTACAACAAGACGCTGGACAGACTGCGGATTTTAGATTGTAAGGAATACCGGAAGAAACAACACATTGAGGGTGGGAAATCGGGGAGGCTGCTGGCCTGGCTCACTCAATCAGAGACTAGGGGATCCCCCATAACTAAATTGCAGACCGGAGATGGCACCATGACATACTCACCTAAAATAATAAATGCATGCTTCCTACACTATTATGAGTCCCTATATGAGCGCCCACCGGCTATACCGGGGAATCAAATCCAGGAGTATCTAGACTACGCACTGTTCCACCAAGACCTCTCGAACTACCCAAACGCAGTGGTTATGGCAGTGGACCTCGAAAAAGCTTTCGATTCCCTGCGCTGGGACTTCCTGCTGAAGGTAATGCATGCCATGGGGCTGGGGGAGGGATGGATCAGGTGGGTTGAGCTACTTTACACTCTCCCATTAGCTAGAGTTAAGACGGGCGGTACAATCTCAAACTCTTATGAGATTTATAGAGGAACCAGGCAGGGATGTCCCCTTTCGCCCCTCTTGTTCGTGCTGGCTATGGAGCCACTGGCTGTGCAGTTCAGGGCTGAGTGTGGCCGCCTTGGCCTGACACTGGATGGGAGGGAATACGTGATATCCCTTAACGTGGATGACATCCTCCTATATCTGCGGAATGGCAAGGGGGGGAAAACAGATGCAATGGATATCTTAAATGCCTATGTCATCTTAACCGGTTTGAAGGTGAACCGCAATAAGACACATATCTTCCCCCTAGACCCTACAGTCTCCTGCCCTTGGACACTCCCAGCGGGCATCAGGTGGTCCCCCCCGGTCTTTTAGGTACCTAGGTATCCAAATATTTCATGACCAAAATGATCACCTGGAGGGTAACCTGAACCCAGCTCTCCGTTCACTCAAATCAGCAGTGGCTTTCTGGCGCTCCCTTAAACTCCCCACCATGTCGAGAATAGCGCTCTCTAAAATGGTTATGCTGCCACGCTTACTTTATTTCTTCGCAAACTTACCGGTGGTCATCCCGAAGACCTGGTTTAAAGAATTGGACTTCCTACTGAGAGACTTGATATGGGACGGGGGCCGCAACAGTGTCATTAGCCATTGCCCAGGGATCGCCAGAAAACGGAGGTTTGGGAGCCCCCGATTTTGAGGCATACTACCTGGTTGCCCAACTACAGTGGCTGGCTCAATGGTTGGAGGGGATTGGGCTGGAGACGCTTGACTATTCGCCCGGCACTGACATAAAAAGGAAACTGTTGGCTTGGTTGATGCTCCAGAGGAAGCGAGTCCGATCTCGGGGCGTCCTGGCCACAGTGGCCCTGAAATGCTGGCTTAGAAGCACTATGCGAATACCAGAAGCCACACTGTAATCGCCTGACCTCCCACTTGTGGAACTGCCGAGAGGAGATGCCAAAACCTCCTCCTTTACTGGGAACCAACTAAGGGAGTGGGGAAATGTAGGCCTATCGAGAACGGGGGACCTATATCTAGAGGGGGCACTGATCCCTTTGGAGGACTTGATTTCCCAATCTGATCTGCCCTGTGGGCAATTCCTGACCTATCACTGGATGCGGAAAACTTTCCAGTCTTTATGGGGAGCAGGAACATATGAACCACGTACACACAGACTCCTGCATGCCATGATCATACTGGGATCGGCAAGACACCTCATTAAATGGCTCTATCGGGCCCTGAGAGAAATGGTTGAGAATCAGCTACCCACACTGCGACAGAAATGGGAGCTAACCATAGAGCGTAACATCGCCGAGGCGGAATGGAAACGAGCTCTGAGACTACCCAAGACGGTCTCCAGAAATGCTAGCTTCAAATACACCCAATTTAACATTCTTCACATGACCTATCTCACCCCGCACAGACTTAATATAATATGGGGTAGCACTGACAAACAATGCCCGCGTTGGCACAGCCAGACGCTGATTTTAAACATATGGGGGTCGATTCCGATTCGGGCCGGAAATTTCTCCGACCGAGCCGGACCCGGAGAGATTTCCGACCGAATCGGACCCGTGCAGTCCGACCGAACGAGTACGATGCGGCCGTATGTTATCGGACACGAGTCGGTCGGACTCCCATTGAACTCAATGGGAGCCGGTCGTACAACGCGTACGCGGGCTCCCATTGCCTCAATGGGTGCGAGGCGGACAAGGGCGCCCCCTACAGCGGGTACGCCGCGAGCGCGCTCGCGGCGTACACGCACAGGTAGGGGGACCCTGGGTCCCCCCTGTGTGCGCTCGCGCGGCTACGCGTACAGGGGGTCCGACACGGACCCCCAAAGTACGGCTCCGACAGCTCTTACGGGCCGGAGTGCGCGGCTCGGTCGGATCTGCTCGCGGCGCGCATCGTACTTACCCGGCCGGGAAACGTCTCCATTGCGCGGTGCGGACCGGGTCCGACCGAGTCGGTCGGAGCGGTTCGAGTCCGAGCGAGTCGGTCGGAGTTGTCGGGACGCCCGGACGAGTCGGTCGGCGACCCGCATCGTACTCGCTCGGCCGGACCCGCGTACGGTTCGGTCGGGAAACAGGCTTTCGCATGGCTTTTTTCCCGACCGAATGGTATTGGGTGCGCCTCCGACCGAGATCGGAATCGGCCCCATGGTCTGGAACTGTCCATCACTTTCTGAATACTGGCATCACATCATTGGGTCACTACACACAGTCCTAGACCGCACTATCCCCTGCACAATGGATGCATGTGTATTGGGCCTATTTTGTAGGCCTAAACCTAAACAAATAGGGAATCGATTTATAGATTTAGCCCTGGTGTTGGCTAGGAGGAGAATTGCCCTCAGATGGAAATCCCCCATCGGCCCTGGCATCCTGCAATGGGAAAAGGATGTTACGACCTGGGCCCGGGCGGAAGAAAGAGCACTGATAGAGGAGGATAGCAGAGGGATAAGACGCCGCCCTATAGCGGACCTGTGGTCGGAAGTGGTGCGGGAATGGGAAGCAAAGGATATAACTGAGGGCGATGACTCCCCTGCGACATCCCAAACCCCTCCTTCGCAATAACTAAAAACAATCCATAGCCAAGCTCTGCCCAGGGATGGAAATCACTGACCCGTTAAGTGACCTCTAGAAGGCCTTTGCAATCCATTGATGAATATAGAATGTATATAGTGGCTGCCTGCCATCAGATTGACCTAACGAAGATACGCATAGCCTGTCTCTTGCCAATAGACGCTCTTGTTGTTAATAAGTTTCGTAAAGTAAATGTTTTATATACATGATTAGCTATTGGAATGTAACATACGGTTAATGCCAGACCAACCTAACCATCACCCTTGTAAGACATTTTGTCGAATTTTGCTGCTTTGTAAGGTACAGAGGCGCATGAACAATGTATGCTCTTTCATGCTACTTTTCTTCTCATCAGCTTCTGCACCCACAAACTTACCAACCGAAAATGCTTGCAGCTTTGACAGAAAATACATGGCTATACACTGTAATCTTTATGTAAAACTTAATAAACAGATGTTTAAAAAAAAATACCCTCACTGCAAGGTGTGAAGCATTTGGAGTTCCTGAGTGCACCCCGTCTGCGGGAACTTGTAGTGGCTGAGTGGGTGAGTTCAGGTGAGTCTGCAGCACTCAGCAGGTGCAGAGTCTCTTACTTGCGGTCGTCCTCCTTTGGAAGCTCTCTGTGGCTCCTCCTGCAGGGTGTTCGGTTGGACTCCCAATGGGGGGTGGCTGCAATGATCCTGCCTGGAGCCACTTACCTGGGTTATGGTGTGCAGTTGCTCCCATGGCGCTCTCACTGCTCCGGTGGGGGTAGAACAAGTCACAGTCCTTAGTGCTCCCAGCGACCCCCTCTGGCATACGGGGTCACTGCAACTCACAGTCCCTGGGCTCCGGCAAGATCAGCACAGTGGTATTCTCCACTGCGGCCCCCTGGCATACGAGGTTACCGCCACGCTATTGCACAAAGCTATGGTCCTTTCCACACGGCGGTCCTTACCACAGCAGCTTCTCCTGGCATACGGGGTTGCCGCCATGCTACTGCATGAGGCTACGGCATTTACTGCACAGCAATCTTTGCCATTGAGGCCCTCGTGGTGTACGGGGTCTCCGCCTCGCTACTATGCATGAGCTCCGGCCGAATCGGCACAGCGCGACACCCGGCTAAATTCACTGCGGCCCTCTCCTGGCAAGTGGGGGTCGCACCTCTGTCCTGCACACAGGCAATGACCCAATCGGTGCAGTAGCTGTTTCCTCACACCTCGCACAGGGAGTCCACTCAACAGGGGTCCCCACTGGACCTCGTTCCCTCCAACGCTCTCCTCCTCCTCCAGGGGCACACTGGTCTTGGCAAAGCAGGCAGGTGCTGGTGCTCGAGGCTCCAGGGCTCCAAGTCTTCGATTCCCTGGGTGATGTCCCCTCAGCCAGCAGGGAGACTAGCAGGCCTTCACCCCAAGTTCTGGTCACATGCAAAAGTCTTGCCTCGCTTCTACACCTCACACAGCCCGTCTTGCTGCTGGGCAGATGACCATTTTTAGGGTTTCCAGTTCCCCTTCCTATAGTCCATTTCCAAAGACCAAATGTGATTTAGGGTCTGAGTCTTTGAAGTTTTATGTTGGGCTTCTATTGAAGTGTGCACTCCTCTGCTCCCTCTTCCTCTTGAAAAGCAGTCTGTCACAGCAGGAGTGTCTCTGAAGCTGATTGCCCCAAAACACAGGCCATGGGAGAGACTAGAGGTCACACCTGGATGTCAGTCACAGTGATATGTGCATCAAAAGGTTAGCCCAGGGCCCCCAACCCTACTCTTTATGATTCCCTTATCAGCCCCATCTCCTTCCTGAGATGTGCCCAGGCCCCTTCCTTGTGACTCTCACTGGATCAAAGAACCCCCTTTGAAGTGTGTAGGGAAAGCCTCGCTCTCCCCTCCCCAGTGTGTGTCCCACCCAGCCCCCAGTAATGCAGCAATACACAGATCTGTCTGAGGGGATCTCTCTACCTCTTCTCCATGTTTCAGCTTGCAGTCATTGGTCTCCCAAAATGGAACCCACGGCCCTCCATGTATTGTGCCATCCACATGCACACATACACCCAGTGCATGTATATAGATACACAAACTGGACAGTTCTGTAGCCTTCATGTATTGTACTACTCACTGGCACACATACACCCAGAATATGCATTTAACATGCACGCACTGCACCCTTCATGTACTGTATCACTCACAAGTACACATACACCCAGCACATGCATTTCACCTGCATGCACTGCACAGCACTACATCCTTCAGGTACTGTACCATTCATAGGCACATATACACCTAGCACATGCATTCACCATGCACACGCTGCTCAGTACTGTTTTATCCCTGCTTTGCACCCTTCCAAGCACACATACACCCAGCGCAGATACACCACGTCTGCGCTGCGCAACACTGCACACCAATCTGATGTAGGCCAAGGGTGAGTTAAGCACACAGCAGTGGAACTTTAAAAGTGAGTGAGCCTGTAGGCCTCACTCTAGTGACACAGGTTAAAAAGGACTTGTTCACTCTTACTGATCACTACATTGTATGCTGCCATCACCGCTCTCTTGCAGCCTAAATCCTGGTGAAGGAAGTAGCCTTCCACCACTATGAGGGTAGTGCTTTGGGCACCCCTCACTGTTCAACAGGATCGCATTTCATGAGACAAGCCTATGCCATGGCGCACACCAATATCCGTGTTTGCTATTGACCACAAAAATCAGCATTAGGGATCCAGACATCAGTACAGGTGGGCATTTAGGCCAGGGGTGCCTTGTTCAATACCAAGCAGAGGACTTTCCCTTCCCAACATCTAACATGACATTTACAGTGTTTCAGACATCAGAGGATAACTCAGTTTTAAAAAAACGTTTAAGTCCTATTGGTTCTGAAATAGGAGTACACACGTCAGTCAACGTGAAGGTATACAGTAGCTAAAGAATATTCACACAGATCCAAGTGTGGAAATCATTTGAACATTTTCCACACCTGTGAATCAAAACGATGCAATGTGTTTCTATGATTACCAATTGCGGAAAGGAAAGAATCATTTGTTGAAATGCTGACCGCACAGTTTCAAAGGTGACCATTATAGCAGAAAATGAAACATAAGTAAAACTGCCTCATATGATGGGTTATATGTATTTTATTTTTATGAATATGTAATGCACCGACTTAGGACAAGGTGGACTCCTCGTAGCGCAGGATTATTTAAAAGTTACGGTGGATCCAATTATAGGACTCAAAGTGGTCTGGAACTTATAGTTGCACATTCTTTAACAAGCTAGAGATTTGAATATGTTCTCTTTCTCTATGGTTCAGTACCTTAGCTGTACTGAAAGAGAATCGACGGGCCTCTGTATAATTTTAATGTATTTATTTTAATTTATGGTTTGCTCTTTGACGGATTACTGAAGAACCACTTGTGTATTCATTGCCCAGGAAATACATTTTATGGTTATATCTATCTAATGTAAACAATGTCAGCTTTTAGCTTTGGCTAGAAAGTAAGTTGGTGAATGTATAGGAATGAGTTTGTGTCACTTTTTCCCATATTAAAAGTGACGTACCTGCGGCGCAAGGGGCTTGTAAATAAGCCCCCATGTGTTTTTAACTCAAAGGATTCATACCGTGGATCCTTGTAATACACCCATGAGCACCAGTCACCCTCCCATGACGTCAACAGTCTTGTGCTAATCTGTCCGAATAGTCATGGTTAATTTCGGGAGCGCTGTGAAAAGAGGGGTAACAAACGAAAAGAGTATGACCAAAACAATAAAATATCTCCGGGGGCGGAGCTTGCCGGAGCCTAAGATGGCCACGCTTTGAGCGAGCTCCGCGAGTCATCGCTACTATCCGGCAATTATCCTGCATTCATGCCCTTATTGTGATTAACGGCAGGAGGCAGCCCGAGACAGCGCTATAGCCCGACGTGAATTTTACTGGAACCCTAGCGCTGGTGACACCGGGGGCTGCTGAGGCCTACGCTTGCGGCCTGTGCGCCGACCCATCTGGCTGCTTCCCCCACATGGCCCCCCTGAGAACAGTCGGATCGGAGGTGCATTGTGCCGCAGATCGCGCACACAACCCTGGCGTGCCGGAGGGGGCTTCATCTTGCGCCGACCATCCTTGAGTGCCCAGAGGAGCCCGCTGGAGAGCCGAGGGCGGACGCCACACTGATTGCTCCTGTGAGCGCGGCTCAGCGGGACCGCGGCTGCTGTGAGGTGTAGCAGCTATCGTCTGGTGGCTGGTGTGCCTGTGATCAGCTGCCGGAGACTAGTGCGCTCTTGCGGCGAGCCTGCCTGGAGCGGCGTTGTGGCCCTGTGGATTGCTGAGTGGACCGTGCCGCCGGTCACGGGCTTGGAGATGCTGCCTGGCCGTACTGGGAAGCCTCATGGTGAGGAGCTGCGGCGGACCTAAGTGTTGCGTGGCTGAGTTGCGCGATACCTCCGGCCCTGCCTGCCACTATCTCTGGACGCCCTGCGGCCTGCCTTGAACACCCGTTTGGGCCTCCTGCGGTGTCACGTGGCGGAGCGCTGCGGCAGGGCACGGGGTGCAGTGAACACCGGTGGTGAGCTGCGGGGCTCCATAAACCTGGCATACGTGCTGAGCGGCCTAAAGTGTGTGCCCTCCTGGAGGTGCTTGGGCACATAGTTCATCCAGCCTGGGCTCGCTTCGATGCTGCTGCCCCACGAGGCCTTGTCTTCGCCTGGGATCGGCCTCTGCATCCTGTTCGCCTGGATCACGCTACCTGGGCGATCCACATAGTGAGGTTCCGGCAGATACTGCATCTCTTTCGCACTGGGGGGACCTCCTTGTCTGCGCCGCCCACTTTGAGAGCTGAGGGTACCCGGCGGGCCAGTATCCCCTACGAGTGAGCGGGGCCTCCGTCTGTGAAGTGAGAAGACTGTGCTGTTTCCTGTCCTTGTGGCTGGCGTCGGAGCACAATTGGACTGGGAGGTGTTGGATCTCCTCTACCACAGTGACCCGGCATGGGCAAGGTGGACAAAACCCAGTCCAAGCTACAGTTTGAGCAGCGCAAATCGAGATCTAGGGACGCAGAGTGCACCCCTCCCACTGAGGAACGGGATAACATGTCGGAGGAGGCAGCGGGGGATCTTAAACAGATTCTTGCGGCAATGCAGAACAGGCTACAGAAAAGTCTCTCCACCATTGACGGTAAGATCGATACCCTAGCATACTGGATGGATAGAATGTCAGAACGCCTAGACAAACACGCTGAACGAATCGACATGACTGAGAGGAGAGTCACTGAGGTTGAGGAGGCGCAGTCGGAGGTTGGCGCAGCCCAAAAGCAGCTTGCAAAAATGCTAGCCGCCCTGCAGGAGAAGGCGGAGGATTTGGAGGCGAGATCCTTGAGGAGCAATTTACGCATCACGGGGCTGCCGGAATCCACCTCTATCGGCAACATGGGGGTGTTTATTGAAAAATTGCTGGTCACACTCCTGGGTCGTGAAATCTTCTCGGACATGTTCGTGGTGGAGCGAGCTCACCGATCTCTTGGCCCCAGGCCCCCCCCGGGGGCACCGCCACAACCGGTAATCGCAAAGCTCCTAAATTACAGGGACAGGGATGCTGCCCTGAAGCAAGCAAGAGCATAAGGTGCCCTGCAGTTCGAAGGTTCTGCGATCTCCCTGTTCCCGGACTTCACTATGAAGGTGCAGGAAGCCAGACGCCAATTCGCTCCTTTGAAACGGCGCCTACGTGATCAAAACATCGATTACGCTATGCTCTACCCTGCCAGGTTGAGGGTTAATATGAACGGCCACTCCAGAATTTTCCTCGACCCTAAATCGCTCCAGAAAGCCTTGAAGGACCTTCCCAAGGCGGCCGGGCACAGTCAGGAAACTGAGGGACTGGAAGAGGCGGCCGGTGGTGCAGCCGGTGACGAGGATTAACGCGACACTCACTGTGCTCCTTTGGACTGGGACTTACTGAGATGTCTGGTTCAGCCCTGCCCTCCCCCCCCCTCTCTCGATTCCATTAGTCCGCGATCCTGTGCCTGATTCTCTGTTCCTGTTCTTCATCAGTCACGAAGCCGGCGTATCGCAAGTATTGTTTAAATTGCCATGTTGGTTGGCGTGACTGGGATTAGTTGGACCTCTTTGACTCTATGCCCTGATGGTAGACTCTATACCCTGTATACATGGGCGGGGGGTGCCGGGATGTTAGAGCCGAATGACCAGCTTTGTCATTGTTAAGCATGGATGCTACGGATTAGCACTCGATGGCAGTACTATGTTTTCTAATCTGCAGAGTTTTTCTTTGTTTTTTGCGGTAGTCAGGTAACATCTGCCCCCGTGTGTTACTCACCGTATTGTTCTTGCTGGATTATGGTCTTTGTTAGGGAGGGTGTCGTCAATGCAAAGTTGGGGTCTGCATGGCGTGGGTGGTGGGCGGAGTTTGCTGAGAAATGTTTGTTTGTATATTGTTTTTTTTCCGTCACAAAGTGTACATTGTGCTCCACCAATTCACTAGGGGCATCCACAAGTAGGGCGGGGAGCTGGAGGGTTTTCCCATCTAGATATGGGAGGGATGCTCATGTTGTAATGATTCCTTATGTAGACATCAGGGCGATGGACTGAAGCTTTTTACCTGGAATATTAGGGGCCTAATCGATTTCCGGAAAACTAGAAAAGTGATTGCCTACTTCAATAGACATAATGTAGATGTAGCGCTCCTGCAAGAGACTCATTTACCTTCTGACTCCCAGATGCTTACTCGCAGGCAACTACATGGCGCCTTTCACGCTGCTGGCTACTCCACACATGCCCGAGGGGTGCTCACATGGGTTAACACTAGAGGCGGTATATCCCTTGAGGCTTTAGAGACCGAAAGGGAGGGAAGGTTTGCAATCTCCAAGATCAAAGGGAAGGGGATGGAAGGAGACCCCGAAGAGGGGGTTTTAACCAGAGATTTGTACATCCACAGATGTATCCCTGGCCGGGCCAATTTGGCCCTGTCCCTTTCCACGGACCACCACAATACCCTACAGGACCCTACTACCAGCCCGATTTCAACCAACATTTTTTTAGGACAGGGCGGAAGAAGAGGCAAACGAGGAAGACGTGGGAACAAAAGAATCCAGTGGGAAGACGACAGGACTCCAATCAACACATGGAGCCACACCAGAGGCCAACAACAGCCGGGCACGAGCACAATGAGGGACTAGTGGTTAACCTCACAGACGTTACCCTGACGACGGACGAAATGGCAATCCTGGAAAAAGGACTAGGTTTTGTCCCCACCACCTACCTGGACAAATTTCGGTTACAATGTGAACTAGGCGAGTTCTTCAGAAAGATCCGCCTAAAGACTTTCTTTCTGGACAAAGAGAGACCGGAAGATGATGATAGTCACACCAACTTGAGACCGAAATCTACCTTTTTTCCTCCAGCCTCAATGATGCCTCCAGAGGTTTTAGCCTTTGAGGAAGCAGTGGTCAAAGAAGTCGAACTGCTACAACCAAAAAGAGATACATTCAACAATCTGAGTACCAAGGAACGTACAGCCCTTGAAGCCCTAAAAACCAGAACTGATATAAGTATAAAACCAGCAGATAAGGGCGGGGCGACCGTAATTCAGAGCACAAATGCATACAGAATAGCCTGTCTTGATCTTTTGGCTGATATCAAATACTATAAAAGGATCAACAGGGATCCTACACAACGGATAAAGACTACGATATCTGCACTGACGACAGATGCTCTCGAGAAAGAGTGGATCACCAAAAAGGAGCACGACTTCCTTAACCAAGATGACCCAAGGATACCTCTGTTCTACACGATACCTAATATTCATAAAGGCAGGATACCACCACCGGGCAGACCCATTGTGTCAGGGATTGGGTCTATCCTTGAACCTTTATCGAAATACGCAGACTGGTTCCTACGCCCCCTGGTTACACGCATAACATCATACGTACAAGATACGAAACATCTCTTCAATCTTCTGACCAATATTGAATATGACCCAAATGAAAACATCTTGGTCTGTCTTGACGTAGAAGCATTATTTACTAGTATACCCCAGGAAGAAAGCATCAAGGTAGTAGAGGACATCCTAAGACAAGAAGAGTGGCAATGGGCGGCACCCATCGAGTGGGTCATCACTTTAATACGTCTGGCTCTTACAGAGAATCTTTTCAAGTTCGAGGATCAGTTGTATCTTCAGATACACGGAACTTCAACGGGCAGTACTTTTGCCCCCAGCTTAGCCTGCCTGTACATGAGCCACTTTGAAGACCGACACATATGGATGGCAAATCCTTACACAGCCAACATATGTAAATGGTACAGGTACATTGATGATGTCCTTCTCATTTGGAAAGGAGACAGTTCCATTCTCAACAACTTCATAAATTGGATCAATCATCTGAATCCTCACCTCCGTTTTACCATGAATATGAACAGACAAAAAATCTCGTTTCTAGATATCACCTTAAAGGCAGCTGGCGGTACTCTGGTCAGCTCACTATATACAAAGCCCACAGACAGAAACAGCCTGTTAAGATTTGACAGTGCGCACCCACGCTCTCTTAGGGAAAATCTCCCGGTAGGCCAGTTCTTGAGGGTGCGTAGAAATTGCTCTGATCTCCAAGATTATAAAAAAGAAGCTGAAATCCTTACCATCAAACTTAGACAGAAAAAGTACCCTGTAAAGATTATAGAAAAGGCCAAAAAAAGAGCACGTAACACCCCAAGAGAGGCACTTCTAGAGACCCATCAAAAGACCCAACCAGATCAAATAATCTGTGTCACCACGTACAATTCCTCATCCAATGATGTGAAAAAAATAATAAACAAGAAATGGTCCATACTCACATCAAACAGACTCTCCTACGAGAAACCTATGTTTTCATTTAGGAAGAATAGAAGCCTGAGAGACACACTCGTTCACACTGACACCTTTAAAGCCAAAACCAATATTCAGTCCACACTGTGGAATAACCCACCTGTCACGGGACATTTTCCCTGCGGGTCATGTGTGGTGTGCCCTTTTACAGAACACACCAAGAGCCTTGACCTAGGCCTACACTCCCCATGGGAACAAAGATCTCACACCAACTGTAATTCAGAGTCAGTTGTCTACCTCATTAAATGCCCATGTAATCTGAGCTATATCGGCATGACAAGCCGAAAGGTCAAGGTTCGTATCAGCGAACACAGAAGTACAATACGACGAACTGTGACAGCGACAAAACTAACAGCACATTACAAGGAAAAACAACATAAAGACACAGACATTAGGTGGACCATCATAGAGAAAGTGAAGGGCACAGGCAATCTGCTTAATAGACTTTTGGAACAAGAACAACGATGGGTGTACCGCTTGAAAACACATGAGATTGGCCTGAATGACTCCATACCATGGAGTCAGCTGAATAAATAAACCAAACCTGGCGACAGGCTATCATTGTTACCGCCTCTCACATGATAACGTAGTATTCGAATATCTCTTTAATATACAACATCATGCCCCCCCTTGCAGGGAGTGGCTATTTCTATGTTGCGATAGGGCACGAGCACAGCTGATCGCGGTTCCCTGCTCCGTATTTTACTTTATGAAAAAACTTCAATTCCCATGATTCTGTCTGATACGTCGCGCACATTATGTCCATGAGACCAGCAACACGTTGATTTTCGAGCACGGCCATTCGTTGCTCTCTACTCCTGTATTTCCAAAAACTTCATTTCCCATGAACAGGTCCTGCACGCCGCGCACGCAATGTTTACGCGTCTAGCAACACCTTGACAACGTAGTGGGCGTTGATTTCAATCAACATCTCTCCCGCGCTATACGGGTGTATTTATACCCCGGTCCCCGGCATCTCAGAGCGAAAGCCGGGGACTCGGACCAAGTAGGTGTACAGGCGGGGCAGGACCCTTGACGGAGTAAGTACTGATATTTTGATTCGGCAACTGTAGGTACAGTACTTTATTTACTGCTCGACGGAGGCTCTCTGCCCAATTTCTAAAACGCTAGTTTCCGTTGTCTTTACCCTTTCCCTACCCCTGGGCAACACAATAGGGTTTGACTACAGGGCTACCCCATCATGCCTAGCGGTCCTCTGTGAAACGGTTTCTCTCCTCAATTTGGGTAAGAAATTGGATGGTTTTATTTAAAGAGATGTGAGTGCATGTTTTTATAATTCACTTTGATTGGTAGCAGCCCAGTGCTGTTTGTAGAGATTGTCACGCGGTATTTACACTATTGAATGTACACGCACTGGCTTGCTGATAATGTCAGTATGCGAGTAAAATCGCCACCACACATTTATCTGCCACATAGCAAACTTGTGTTACAGATATAGATGTGAGTGGCACAAGTTGGATGAGATTGTGAACATTTATTTGCACACTCACCTGGCATTTACTTAATGTTTGGTCTCAACCAACGCACCTAACTGGGAAGTTACATGACTGCATTACCTAAATGAAGTATGCTCGTAAAAAACTGTGTGGTGTCTGTCTTTGTTTTTGTTTTTCACAGATGGAGAACCACGCATGACAGATCAAACATCTGTAGCATTCACATAAGCAGCAGCTACTCTGCCCTTATTAACTTACAGGATAGGGACTCCCCTCTCTCTGTTTTTTGCCAGGGTGGATGACCTTTGCCCTGAAGAAAGTCCAGGACCTTTACGGCCGACTCAGGACTGAAACATGTTGGCAATAGGGTCATAGGACCATAATACTCCCAATGACCCGATTTTTATTTATTTTAACACCCCTGACAGACCCAAGAATAAAGGGAAACCGGGGCCTGTCTGAGGTTTTTTATCTTTAATCCCCCTCGTCTTCATTTTTACTAGAGCTCCCAACACTGTGGTCGAGCCCACCCCGACTTGTAGGCGTCGGGGTGACCCGATGATGAAGCATGACACCACTAGGGTGTGTGAGGGTAACTACACAAAAAGGAATTGCTTCCTTTCTCACCTCCTGGTGAGTTTAGGTATATATCCTCACACAGATACTTCCCTCCTCGCAGTTAGGTATCTCGGTTCTCTGACCACATGTTGGTCTATTGGAGTATTTTTTGTGGTTCAATGTCTTGACATGGGAGGTTATACTCCAACTTAGGATCCTCTCAACCCTCCAGGCACTGGGGATTCCTTTCCCACAGCCCTTTGTTTACACAATGGAGTTTATCACCATTAATGTATATGGCCCCAATTTTGACAACCCGCAATTCTTTAGGGACTTGCTAGTGTGCTTGCGGCGATGGGCATCTTTCCCATTGGTTTGGGGAGGAGACTTTAATTGCATCCTCAATCCTGCTTGGGATCGCTCCGGGGGCCCGGTGCGCAGACAATCGTTGATGGCTAAAGCTGTCGAGGATGCCATCGCAGAGTTAAACATGATAGACGTTTGGCGCTCCAGAAATAGTGGTCCGGGGGGATTCACGCACTACTCAGCCCCGCACAACATGTATACCAGGATTGATTATTGGTTTGTCACTGGCTCACTTTCCGCTGCAATTTGCGGCTGTGAGGTTTACCCACGCTTATACTCAGATCATTCTCCCGTTCAATTACGCCTTAACACCCCATCGAAAAGGCCTGCTCCTTTTACCTGGCGGTTTCCACCCTATGCCCTGCTCGACAACGCGTTCAAGACTGAAATGGCAGAAGCCATCGAGGTCTTCTTTGACACTAATATTGGTTCTGTTCCTCTATTTGCCACGACATGGGAAGCCTTTAAGGTTTATATAAGAGGGATTGCTATGTCCAAACATTCGGGGGTACTCCGCTCCATCAGGGATTACCTGGTAGTTTTGGAAAGGAAACTTGCTGCCCTTGAACGGGAGGCCCTAGAAGTTGGAGCCGAGCAGGCGGCGGCAGAATTAAAGACTAAACTGGACAAATATCACGAGACTGCTGATAGAGAAGTCAAATTTCTCAGGAAGTACGCCGTCGCCAAGACTTATGGTGAGGGTGAACGCCCGGGCGCCACACTTGCGGCGGTCCTGAAGGGTAAACGTGAAATGACTGGAGTCACAGAACTCCGCGCAGCCACCGATGAGATACTACGCGACCCTGATGCCATTGACGACAGGTTTAGGAATTATTACTCCGAGCTTTATCAATCCAGACCGACAGGAGGGAGTGACGTAGCCGTGGACTACCTGGAGCACATAAAGCTCCCCTGGTTGGTAGACGAACACAGGGAATATTTGATGAGGCCACTTGAGGCTTGGGAAATTCACGAGGCGCTCAAATCTATGCGAGCAGGGAGTGCTCCCGGACAAGACAGCCTAACTGTGGCCTTCTACAAGGAGTTTAGAGAGCTCCTGGTCCCCCACTTGATTTCATTGTTCGAAGAAATGGGAGAGGGTGGAATGATGCTGCCGTCTATGCGGGAGGCCCTACTGGTCATCCTCCCGAAGCCAGGTAAGCCTCTAGATGAGTGCTCATCGTATAGACCGCTTTCTTTGTTAAATGTTGACACCAAACTATTCGCCAAAGTACTTGCCAACCGCTTAGCCCCATCGGTGCCGACATTGGTCAGTCCCGAACAGGCAGGTTTTGTACCGGGACGTACCCTCACCCATAACTTACACACAGTATTCAGAGCCATTCAACATACTAATCCCGAAGTCAAGGCTGCTGCAGTATTTTTGGATGCAGAGGAGGCTTTCGACTCGGTTGAGTGGGACTTCATGATGCTGGTCTTACGGCGGATGGGTGTAGGCGACCTCTTCTCTCAGCTAGTGTCCGTTCTATATAACTCCCCGACTGCCAGGGTCAAAGTGGGCAATTTGGTCACTTCCTCTTTCAAGATTTCCAGGGGTACTCGTCAGTTGTGTCCACTATCACCACTCCTCTATGCTATTGTTGCTGAGCCATTGGCGTGTGCCCTCAGGGAGTACCATAGCCACTGAGGGATTCGTTTCCCCGAATATAACCTAATCATTTCCACTTACGCGGACGACACTCTCCTATACATCAGAGACCCTGAGACCAACCTGTCCCCGGTTTTGAGGGAGGTGGTATGTTACGGCGAGTTCTCTGGTCTCCGGATTAACTGGACCAAATCCGCCATTTTCCCACTCACGCCGGCATTGGAACCTATCGAACTGGAATTCCCGCTTCAATGGACTACCGACTCTGTGCGATATTTGGGTATCAAGGTGCACACTAACTCCGAAGTGGTGTTTAATGAGAACTACGGCAGGGCGGTGGCTATACTTGAAGACGATGTCAACAGATGGGTGCGCTTGCCACTATCCCTCATGGGCCGCATCTCTTTAATGAAAATGGTGGTCCTCCCACGGTTCTTGTTCCTGTTTTGTAACATACCGATGATTCTCCCTGCTCCTTTCTTTAAGCGCATTAAGTCCCTGCTGATTCAATTAGCCTGGGCCGGTAAACAACCCCGGGTCAGATGGGATATTCTAACGCTCCCTTACTCTATGGGAGGCCTTGGTGCCCCGGACATGGAACTTTATTATCATGCGGCACAATGCTTGCCTGCTTTTTACTGGCTGCATCAACAAATCCCTCCTCCCCATCTGCACATAGAGAAGGTTGCCACGGCGCCCTCCCACTGGCTACATCTGTTCCGAGCCCCATATAGATGCGCGGGTACACTTGATTCCATAAATGCCACTACACATGCATGGTACAACATACTGAAGCGGCAGGCGGCTTCTATTTTATACTCTCCACTTGCTCCAGTCGAACTGTGTTTTTGGTTGCCGGTACTCACTGATCTGGAGGTGCAGTGCGCACTAACATCACTTGATATTTCCCGAATTGGTGACCTCTTTGAGAACGGAGTGGGACGGGGATGGGAAGAAATTGTCTCGGATGGGCGGGACGTCACCCATCTGACGACGTTTCATTACTATAGGGTCAGGCATGCACTCCGTGACATGTTGGGAGATGAGCTGACTGAACCGCCGGAGGTTGCCCCCTTCTCCCTCCTACTGCGGGCAGAATCCCCTCAGAAGGTTGTCTCAAATATTTACACCCTTGCCCAAGACTATCAGAAACATCACTTCACTAAAGCCAGGTTTGACTGGCAAATCGATCTAGAAATTGCATTAGACGACGATACATGGCATTATTGCTGTGAGGCTACACGGCATGTCTCTCTGAACGGGCGACACCTTCTTATACATTTCAAATTTATCAACAGAGTCTATTACACCCCGATCCGCTTACACAAATACGGCCTCCGGGACACTGCGAGATGTGAAAGGTGTGGTATGGATCCCGCAGGATTTATCCACATGGCCTGGCTGTGTCCTGACGTAGCCAACTATTGGATTGCCATTTTCCGGAAGCTTAGTGACATTACTGGAGAGTCTCTGAATCCTGACCCATTGTTGGCTCTGCTTGGCTTCTCCAAACATATACGCAAAGGCATTAGACGCTTGGTTGATATGGGACTATTGACAGCTAAACGTGTGGTTGCAATACATTGGGCCAGAGGACCCCCCCCCACCACAGTGCAATGGTCTTGAGACATGTTATATTGTAACACGCAAACCGAACTATATAGTGAATTACTCCCCCCCCGCAGAGCCGCCCCAAGAACTTGTGGAGCCTATATCAAGATTATCTAGCGGGTAAGGAATAAACTAGGTATTAGTGGAACCTTTCCCTTTCTCACTGCGGGGATTCGTCAGGGGGCAGTTGTAGGGTATTATTGGTTTTCCTCTTAGGGATTCGTTTTCATGGGCTGGCTTGATGTATTGATTCTGTAAGCTGCTTCTGGGGCCCTACCTCGGATTCTTTCTCCATACATTGTTCCCCTGCATTGTCATCATGGTCTCCCAACAATGATTGTAAATGACTCCTTGTGATGCTCGCCCCCCTCCACTGTAATGCCCTGTGAAACTGTGCACTAATAGCAGGAATGTTCCTGGAATTTTATATATGCACACTGTGACTGATTTTTATTGTTTCCTTCCTTTCGCTGTAATTGGTATCGCTTGTCCCGTTTTTTTGTTTGTAAAACTCAATAAACAAGTAAATAAAAATTTAAAAAACAATAAAATATCTCCAGCCTAGCCCCCTCACTGCCACCCACTTCAAGGACACTCTTCAGTTGCATCTCCCGCCTCCTCTGACACATCACGGTCATTATTGTATTAATGGGTTGTATGATAGACTATCATATTGTAACATTTGTGCCCAGAGATAGACAACAAGCATTTACAATGCATTAGGTCTCGCATTTGCGATAGTTTAAGCTAATGGCACTGTAAATGACAATGCCTTTTATTTATCTGTTTTGATAATTAACACATAAATAAATGGCATTGTCATTTACAGTGCCAATAGCTCAAACTCTTGTAAATGCGAGACGTATTTAATTTCAAAGAAGCAGCAGCCATTGTCCCAGGCAGCTTGGAAAGTAAAAGCGCGCATGGCGTGCTGAATGTTGCAGGAAAGCATGTCGTGCCTGCAGTAGGAGAAACTCATTAAAGAAAATAGTGCTTACAGACTAAATAAGACATACCGTGTAACAACAGAAGTAAAAGAGCCGGTCCTAATGGGAGGTTACAAATGAAGACAAGGCAGTGCTAAGGAGGGACTAACAATCCTTTTAACGAATCAGAAGCCAGCATTTACAAAGGATAATGGCACAAGCCAGTGAAAAATATGGGCGGAGAGTGGGCTGGGCTTCAAGTCCATACTCTAATATAGATGCCTCGCAGAGCAGCGCATGCGCTGCCCTGGCTCGACCTGAAAAACCTAGAATTTGCTCAAGTTCGTGTGTCTTCCAAAAAAAACCAGCATTGGCATAGCAAATAGGTCTCACCTTTGGGACCTTTTAAGTGTTTAGCTAGAGCTATTGGCTTTGCCAATGTTTTAAAGTTATGCTGTAGAGCAGTGTGGCTGCTGTCTAGCATGCTGAAAAGTTATAATAAAAATTGTTATAAGCATTTCTGTTTCCGACTAACATATAATGTTTGGACAGTTGATAGCTGTGCTTGTTGTGAGTTTGCCAATATTTTTGTTGTTGTTTTTGTTTTGTTGTAGATTTGTATTGTTATGTAGTATGGCTAAAAGGTTTTGGTGTAAAGGGGTGTTGAGTGAAGGTTTGTAAATTAGAGGAGAGTGTAGTGTTATGGAGTGGTTGCATAGTATAGTGGTGTAGAGTTGAGGTGAGTGGTATGATGTGTGTTATGGAGTGACATGTAGTGTTCTGTATGTGCTCTGGAAAGTATGTATGTTGTGTGCAGTGGAATTATGTGGGTTGGATTGGAATTGTTAGTCTGGCAGCTTTAAGAATAAGGAAGCAGAGTGAGGAAAATAGAGCACCATTAGTCCCATAAGGCAAGGCGAGAAGGTGAAGAGCAGCTTTAGGAACAAGGAAGCAGAGTGAGGAGATCAGAATAAGGCACAAGGAAGGAGAGTGAGAAGAGTAGAGCACCATTAGCCACAAGAGTCAGTGTGAGAAGCAGATCAGCATTAGTGCCAGAGGGTGAAATGCAGATGAGAAGAGGAGCATAAGCTACAAGAAAGAAGTGTGAGGAGGAGAGGACAGCACCACGCGGCGGCCCGTTAATGCTCATTAATACACATTAGGAACACCGCAGCTCCAATTTCGGAGCTGCAGCTTCCAGTTCTTTTATGGTGCATATTTTCACTCACCTTTTGTATTGCACATTTCACTGCGGCTTCCAGTATATTCTCCTGGTGACATCTTGTTACTTCTTCTTCCCATGAGTCCTCAGTCCTGTTTTCCAGAGGGCCTTGGGAATGTTCTTTGTTTTTCCCCTTTCCAAGATGGCGACCTTTCCTATTCCTTACGTTTCCTTTTCCCTATCCAAGATGGCAACTGCTTATTTCCTGTTACATCACTAACTGACTATGGGTATTTAAGGGGCTGAATCCTTCATTGCCTTGCAACACTCCATGCTCCTGCTGGTGTGTCCTTGCTCCTGTTGGTGACCTTTGCTCCTGCTTGGTGTATTTTGCTTCCTGTCGGTGCACTTTTGTCTCCAGTTGGTGCTTCCTGTTCCAGTTTGGATTCCTTTAACCTTCCACTCCTATTTGGAATTCTTGCCTTCTATTCTCCACTCCTTGCTGGTGTTTGCTCTTATTTGTGGGTTCTTTCCTTCCTTTCCATTCCTGGAGTCTCCGCCTTCAACAGAGGTTTTTCCCTACGGGGTTTTTTCCTCTTGGGACTCTTTTTGGAAGGCACAGTCTGCTCTGGATTTTCATTGGCAGCATCGTGGCTACCAGAAAGGGTCGCCCTTACCTCGGACAGACTAGAACCCTCAAGAACCGAAGTCGAGAACCTCTCCAACACGCCAGAACTGGTAAGAACATTACAAGTCGTGACAGTCATGGCTGCACATGTAAAAGAGCAGCCAGGCTCAGGCTTCCCAGACTCCTCTATTGACCACCCTGCCAGAGCTGCTCCGTGCTCAACAGC
This sequence comes from Calotriton arnoldi, assembly GCA_963921515.1. NCBI lineage: Eukaryota > Metazoa > Chordata > Amphibia > Caudata > Salamandridae > Calotriton > Calotriton arnoldi. The sequence continues at coordinate 2,198,221 of CAWUFW010001269.1, forward strand.
AGCACAGAGGCACACAACCTCCTGAGCACCAAAGCGGTGCAGTCACTTGGAACACAGTAAAGTAATTCCAGTGGGCGGCTGAGCACTGTGAAAGTCATCCGGGGTTGAGAGGGTGCCCTCTTGCTGCCTCACTCGATGCACATGGAAAGGGAAGGTTTGGGGGGAGGGAAACAATGTGTTTGTGCTTGGAGGGTGGGGGGAGGGCTCCTTACTTGAAGCAGGAGGGGGGGAAGCAATAAAAAACAAGGATGGTTCAAAGATCAACCAAGTAGATAAAGTGCAGCGCTCCTTAAACGGGTGCAGTGCTCCTTAAACGGGTGCAGTGCTGAGTGAAAATATGTTAGTCTCTTCAAAATTAATAAAAATAGAGGTGGGCGAGCTGCGCCATGCAGAACAAAATAAAGGCATGGCCGCCATACTTAAAGATAGAGTACGGAATGCTGCGCTGATCAGACGACAGCCAAAGTTGCAACCACAGCTAAATAAATTTTAAAAGAGTGTGCCGAAACTAAACATATGGCCGATAGTGAAAGGATCCATGTAGAAGGGGCAGTTTCCAGGGCGAGAAAAAAACAGCCAAAAGGGGGGACAAATTTTAACATTCGCCAACAACAGCAAAGGAATTTCAAAAGCCAGAGGAAACAACCAATGAGAAGCGCTGGATGTGTTCAAAGCCCGTAGAGTGAATACCCCATGTCTCGAAAACAGCTCATGCGCGCTGCCTAGGCTCGACCTAACAAGACCTTGGACGTGCTCGCTGCACCATGTTCAGAGTGGCAGCCCTGCTAAGGGCCACTCATTGTGGGTTAGTATTACACATTTTAGTACCTATCCTCTCATTATTGCACTAAAATGCTATTTCAACATTTAGGCTCCCTGTGTAAATTGCATGAGGCGCTTGAGGTCAGCGTAGAAGTACAGCCAGCGCTGGTGCTCTAAGCAGCTGTCAGAGTGTGAATAGGGCCCAGGGTCTAGAGCATGTGAGTGGTAACCATGAGTTTCAAAGTATCAAATCATCTCAATGTGGCCCTGTGCTACTTATACTTTATGTCTGGTGTACAGTCAGTTACAGAAACTATGTACCAGGTTCTGACCATTTTTTATGTGTCATCCAGCTCTCTATGCTCTGATTGTGCCATTGTAAAGAAGACAAGGGCATTATTTATCTGACCACTGGCCAGGCACTGGTGGCACTGTAAGGACTTGAATCAAAATCGAGTGCAAGTTGCATGTTTTGGTATGGTAGGTTATGGTATGGGATAGTGTGGTATGGTATGCCTACTTAGTAGATACCAGAATATCATTAAACAGATGCTGGGGAGAGACACTCAGCAGTGATAGGCGTGCTTAAAAAGTCAAGCTTTCGGGGGCGTGGCTTGGGTAGCCAACATGGCGGACGCAGCCTGATCGGGCTCCGAATGTCCACGCCATAATCCGACGATTATCCGACGTTTACCCTGTCCAGAGGACTTGCTAATGTGCGGTTCCTACTCATGACCACGCTGGGCACAACATATCCGGAGCTCGGCGGCTGCAGAGTCCTGATGCGCGCTCTCTACTGATTGAGCACTGAGGGGAACTGCGGACCGGGGCCTAGCGTGCGCCTTCCACCCGGAGGCGGGACAGGCGCTCTGAAGCACACCGGAGGCAGGGGGCTCAGTCGTGGCCCCGGAGGTGAGCGGGGCGTGAGGGCGCCTCGGGGCCATGCACAGTCCATTTTCAAGCCCCAACTTAAGGCAAGGCTGCCATTCCCCCCCGGGGCGCGGGGCCTCTACCTACGGACCTGATGCACGGCCACGCCATGCAAGCACAGGAGCGGCCCGGCAGCTAAGAACTCAGCCGATCTGATCCGCCTTCTGGCCTGTGGGCTCCGCGAGTCACGGCCGAGGTGGGGGTGCCACTGAGTAATATATGGCCCAAGCCCTCACTGCAACTATCGTGTCCATTTCCCCACATAAGATATCACCAGTCCTATGAGGCCTACCAATTCTGCATAGTACCTACCAGCATGTGCGATCCAAGGGCCCGGTGACCGGGAGCATTATACACAGACGACTCCATTTGCATCCCCGGCTGGAGGAGCCCCACGAATAGCGGTCACAAGGGGGGCATTGCCGGCCACGGGAGTCCCTGACCCCCGTCATAGCCCTCGCGTTTCCCCTCCCACCCCATGCGGACAAGATCGCTTGTATGCCACCCTCCTCCATTGACGTCGTGCCTGCGCAGGGGGTAGAGCGGGGTGGACCTCCTAGCACGATACCCTTCGACGGATAGAGGTGCCCCCCCTTCAACATTAAACCTTTGGAACACTTGAGGGCGGCGAGACACACGCGACCCCTGGGGGTCTCCACCGCACCGCTGAACACCCGAGGCAAGAGGGCCAGTGGGGAGTGCTGTTGGCGGGCGGTCCGGCGAGTCTGGTCCCCTTACGGGGCCTCCTTGGCGGGTGGTTGTGGACTGCAGAAGTGGCCGGGCTAGGCTCAGTGCGGCTTGCGGCCCAGGGATCACCTGGTTCCGTGAGGACCCGCTGACGGTGCTCCACTGCAGTGAGCCCAGCACCACCCCTGCAGCTCCTTCGGGCCGGAACCATACATCCCAGCGATAGTGCAGGTGCAAGCCAGGCATCTCACCTCTCGAAAGGCCCCGGCATTGGCTTCCCTGAGCAGGCACTATGGGCAGAGATAAACCTGGCGGTTCTGGCCCCAAACAGGGCACCCTGGACCAGTTCGCCAACCCCGCCCGGGGGGCCACCGGTGGCGACGGAGGGGGCGCAGTACCCGACAATGCTGCCCTCCTAGCAGCAATCAATGATGCCAGAGACAAACTAGATGCTAAAATCACTGCGGTGGGGTCAGAGGTCACGTTCTTGCGCCAGGACCTTCGGCAAGCTGTAGACCGCATCACCGAAGCAGAAGCTCCGGTCTCAACGGTGGAGGATTCGGTATCTACCCTCCAGAAAAAGGTCAATAAACTGACGGTAGTCTCCCAAGAACTAGCCTCCAGGGTGGAAGATGGTGAAGGTCGCGCGACGCGCAATAACCTGCGTTTCATTGGCTTGCCGGAGGGGTGTGAAGGATCCTCTATGACCCGCTTCGTCGCCCAGTGGCTCGCGGATCTTATGCCAGCGGAACTTCTGTCCACCTGCTTTGTCGTCGAGCGGGCCCCCCGGGCACTGACAAGAAAACCGCACCCAGGCGCGAACCCCAGACCAGCGATTGCAAAACTTCTGAATTATGCTGACCGGGAGGCTATCCTGCAGTTCGCCAGGTCCCATAAAGAAAAGTTCCAATACGACTCGAAGCCTATAATGCATTTTCCGGACTACACGCGCCTGGTGCAACAGCAACGCCAGTCTTTTGTGGCCGCAAAGCGTAGGTTACGAGACCTTAACCTGCCATATATGCTCCTGTACCCTGCCAGGATGCGAGTCATCTTTAATTCCAAGTCATTCTTCTTCGACTCACCGGAGGCGGTCTTTGCATGGACTGATGAACACTCACATCTCCGACCACACACGCCTCCGCCACGAGAATCGGACTCTTCCCAGAGCTCACAGCGCAACAGGTCTTGCAGGACCAAATCTAAAAGGCGCCATAGATCCGGCTCCGACAGGCGATCCTCAAGCCCAGAACATGTTACCTGAGTCGTTAAGTTGTGCCATGGCGGCAAAAGCTGCTAGTCATAAGCCTCTTCTCATTGAGACTATACATATGATCTATGTCCTCTGAACGGGCATGGGCGCCCAGCCATTGAGTGGCTGCGCCCCAGACTTTCCTATCCCCCATTGTTAATGTTTTGTGGGTGGGTTGGGTATTGTTGGCGTGGGGGCCTGGTATCCCCCTGTTGGGGGCCCTGTGTGTGAGAAGTTGGCCTGGCATATGCTGTCCACTAGTTATAGTGGGCACCTTGCACCAGTCCAAACGACCCTTATTGATGATAGGTTTAAAGACAACCTTTATTGAAAGCTATCCTAGTGGTAGCTATGGAGAGCAGCTTTCAGGCTAAGTCTTGAAGGAGTGTAAAGCAGCTTGGTTTACCAGATTATAACCTCTTGAATCACCAAATGAAAGGAGAACCACACCAGGTATATATAAAATATATGTATTTATTTCTAAACACTCACTACTAATCTCTTTATGAGATTAGAGTCCAAGATACACAATATCAAAGTATTAAAACGACAGTAAATAGCATAATATACAATGGGCCCCAGGGGGGGATCAAACCATATATTAAGAAAGTGGTATAAGAACCACGACTTGACTAGACACAGTGCCTAGAGCACGTAGAATCGCTGGGACCCCAAGGAACCACCCAAGGTAGTGACACAGGAGACCCACGGGGGACGTGTGCAGTGTGAGAACACAGCCGCGAGCGCCGTAGGATTCTATGAGGAAAGTCGCGGTTGGAATTTTAAAGCAAAAGGACACTTAGGAGAGGACTTTGAGCAAACCCCTTTAGACTTAAGGGGTTCTAGGGCCAACACCCACGGGAGCAACGGAGTACTAGAGTTACCTCACCCAGGGAAGCCGGGTGCATAGGTGTCAAAGGGTGTCGGGAATCGTCGTTGTTTTCAATGGCGATCTGCTGCAAAGTGCTGCTGCCGTGAAGAAGAAAAGTGTCCGGGATGATCCAAGTCTGGATCGAAGATGTGAAGAACCTGAAAGCAGAGGGGACAGAGTCTGGGTCACTAGCCAGTGACCAGGAGCGGAGCAATCGAATGCCCACCGATGTCGGGGCTTCAGGTGCGAAGAGGTGAAGCTTGACTCTGCAGCCACGGGGTCCAGGAGACGTCGAGGACAACCAGGAGCCGGATTCGAGCTGTCCCACGAAGGATGTCGAGTGCTGGGGTGTCGGTGCCCGCATTGAACACAACAAGCCTTGGCAACAGCAACCCACGCAGGAAGAGAAAAGATGCTTCTGTGAGGACCAGCAAGGTCCTGAGGACTCCCCAAGCGATGGAGAGTCAGGGCACGTCTGGAGCAACCAGGAAAGCTCAATTAAAGTTAGAGTTGCCTTCTTGGGGATCCACAGGTCAACGGACCAGGGATTGCGAAGAGACCTCGAGAGGAATCACAAAATGGCGGCCCACGGAACACTTGTCGAGTGTAGGCCAGCAATCTTCGGTGTAATTACTGCTCGGGGTCAGGGCTACAAGTAACCCAAAGCTCAGCCTCAGGGGTCGCCGGAAAGCTGATGCTTCTGCAAATGGTCGCGGTGTCCAGTGGTTCTGGTTGCACGGTCTCCACGAGGGATACGGGCCTCAAACTTGCTGTGGGCACAGATCGACCTCAGAGACCTCGGGAACCCACCTCCTGTGTGGCAATATTCTTCGGAGTCCTTCGGAGCTGCGGAGATGCCAACTGGTCAGTTGCGTTAAAGGTGCCTGCCTTGCAGGGGAGTAACTCCTTTACTCCAAGGGAGATTCTTCAGTCATCCAGCGTAGTGTAGATCATTGAAGTACTTGGTTTCTGTAGCAGAGTTTAGTCCAGGTGTAATCTAAAGTCCTGTAGTCAGGGGTTCCTACTTTATACCCAAGGAAGGGGTGGGACAAACTCTGGGGACCCACCTATGGGAGGGTCAGGAAAGAGGGGTGGCTACACCCATTTCCTTTGTCCAATTTCACGCCAGAGCAGGGGCTGGCAGCCCCTGCAACCGGTTTGAGCTGGACTATGCACAGGGGCACCAAATGTGCCCCCAGTGCAGACTTCAAAGCACTCTTGGAGTGCACCCACCCAGCCCCAATACACTAAAGCCTGTCTGGGAGGTGGTCACACCTCCCTGTGACAGGAAACCTATTGTCCAGGCCTCCCCTGCCGGAGTTTCGTCCAGCAGCATGAGGGCAGACTCGTGTCTGTGGCTGCAGCATCCATTTTGTGATGCCAGGGTTCTGTTAAGCTGGTACCGGGTGTACCTGTGGTGCCATGTTTCTCCCTCTAGTAGGGTGGAATCATACCTCCCATACCAGTTACTGGGGTGGAGGTATGATTCCAAGGTGTTTGACACCAAACACGACATGTTTCCATGCAGCCATTCTCAAGTTAGCATTTACCGCGAGGTTATAATGCACTTAAGAGTATATGGTTGGCTGCATCACAAACAACCCGGAATGAAGATTCCGAAAGCTGCAGAGGGGCTCTGCTCATGCATGGGCACCCTCTCACACGAAACCCAGCACCCTGCCTTCAGGATTGATAAGGCCTGCCATAGGGGTGACTGATAGGTTTACATGTGCAGTGATATGGAGAGATATAGGGAACCTATATCTCAGTAAGGGGTGCATATACCACCTTACACAGGCTGCTGTAGCAGACCTGTTGTGTCATTTTGGGTGGCCTCTCAGGGGTGGCATAATACATGCTGCAGCCCCTGGGAGGCCTCTGAGGTACCTATGCCCTGGGTACATAGTATACCATATACTAGGGACTTATAAGGGTACCCCAGAATCCAATCTGGAGTGTACCTAAAGTACATGCAATCAATTTAGAGTAGAAAGCAGATAGACTGGGGTCCTGATTAGCAGGGCCTCAGTCTGGCTAAGTCGAAAAACAGTGAAACATCAGCAAAAAGTGGGGGTAACTATAAGAAGCAGATCCTACTCTTCTACACGGTGCACCCTACACCGCGACAGATGCTCCTAGTTTTCGGAAGTGTCTGTGGGGGGAGGGGGGTATTTTGGGGAATCAAGTTATAATATTGTTGGATATGCAGACTGTTTATCTAGATTCAGACAATATCCTTACAATGCCTTCAGAGATACGGGATGACGACACAATCCGATAGTCCCCCTTTCGGGGACCTCACGGTGATATCATGGAATGTCAGGGGAATTTTTAATAAGATTAAAGTAGAGGCGCGGTCCTGCGTCAAGCCAAACGCTTTGAGGCCGACATTCTACTCTTGCAGGAGACTCACCTCCTAGGTACAAAGGCCCCCTGTCTTGCCAGATTCGGGTTCCACCAGGTATACCACGCAGGATTCACCAGAGGGTCACGAGGCACAGCTATCCTCATTCACCGCAGAGTCCCCTTCCAACACACACGCACCTGGGTAGATGCTGGGGGCAGGTTTGTCGTGGTCACGGGCACACTCCACGGGGAACACATCACCTTAGGCAGTATTTATGCCCCCCCTCCATTAGGGGCAACCTTTGTCGACAGGGTCTCCAGACTTTGGGGGGATTTGCCGGGGGGCTTCACCCTCCTGGGCGGTGACTGGAATGACACCATGGGTCCCGCTGACAGGCAGCGTAGCTCAGAACATCCCTCACCAGTGGGTACCTCTGAACTGAATATTCTGGCATCCACCCTCGGCTGGGCTGATGTATGGCGGGCATACCACCCCACAGAGCTCGGCTTCACATTCTTGTCGGCGGTGCACAGTTCCCAGTCCCGCCTTGATCATTTCTTTACGCCTCATCCATTTCTACATAGGGTTTCACAGGTCGCACATCTTTACAGAGGGCTCTCCGATCACTCCCCGATATCTCAAAAATTACACACCAACTCTCGTAAACCCCCCTTTAGGTGGCGGATGTCCCCATGGCACCTCCGAAACCCAGACTATCAAGACATGCTACATACGACAATAGAAGAGTATCTAGACACAAACGTCGCTTCCACTCCTTCTCAATGCATCTTCTTGGAGGCCCTGAAACCCACTCTTCGTGGCGTTGAAATCAGCTATCGTACCAAAGAGAAACACACGCAGCAAGAACACTTAGCAGACCTTGAGGCGCATCAGGCGTCCCAGGCGACACAACTCAACTTAACCCCCAGCCCATCTCTTCGGCGCAATTTGCTATACACGCAACTAGAAATACAACAACATCTAATGGGGGAAGCCAAGGAGATCTGGGTGGCATCACAACATAGGATATACCAGTGGGGCGATAAGTCGAGTAAAATGCTCCACAGGTTATGCCAAGCCGACAAATCCCCTGCAATGGTCCCAACCATACGTGATGCTGAAGGGGACCTATGCTCTTCACCAGACCGGGTGGCTCGGGAGTTCGCCCGGCACTTCTCCTCACTATATGACCGTCGCGAGCAGCTTTCAGAGGCCCAAATAGCGGAATTTCTTACAGACATACCTCCACGCAGACTTGCCGACCACGTGCGAGACCACCTAGATGCACCTATCACGCTTGATGAGCTGACCGGGGCCTTACACGCTCTCCGTCCAGGGCGGGCCCCTGGACCCAATGGGTTCCCTATGGAGTTCTTAAGGCCAAATATGAATATACTAGGCCCCCACCTACTGGCTGCCATACAAGATGCACACGAACAGGGTATCCTACCCTGGGATTGGAGACATGCGGAGATAGTTTTATTCCTCAAACCTGGGCGCCCCCCGGAGGACCCATCATCGTATCACCCCATCTCTCTCATTAATTTCGAGCCTAAATTATTAGGGAAGCTCCTAGCTGATCGTCTCCGGACTTGTGTGACAGACCTAATTCACCCGGACCAATCGGGCTTTATGCCCCATAGGGCCACCCGCCATAATATACGGAGAGTACATAACGCCATAGCGATGGACCCCCATATTGGGGCGTCCAGCAGCCCTATTATTAGCGGACATAGATAAAGCTTTCGACTCACTCAGTTGGGTCTATCTGTTCCAATTACTCGAGGCGGTAAACTTCGGCCCTCGCTTTATAGCATATGTCCAGTTACTCTCCACTCGCTTAACGGCTTATGTTCGTATAGCAGGACATCATTCTGATCCATTCCCCATCCGCAGAGGTACAAGGCAGGGCTGTCCCCTATCCCCACTGCTGTTTGCTTTAGCAGTAGAACCCTTGGCGGCCTGGGTTCGTAGTGACCCAGTGCTCCGTGGGTTTGAATGGTCCCAATCACACTCAGACCGCATCGCGCTATATGCGGACGATGTCCTCTTCTTTATGACAGACGCGTGGTTCTCTGGACCTCGCATCCTACAAATCCTTAGAGTGTTTGGGGGAACTACCGCTCTACATACCAACCCTGCTAAATCTGTGCTCTTCCCAGTATGCGGCAATCAGGGACGGGGCACTTGGGCGACACTGCTGTCACACGCGACAGATGGTTTCAAATATTTGGGCATCTTCATATCACCAAGCCCTATAATCTCTTGGGCCAATAATATCAGCTCCTTGCTCGTGAGTCTAACTAATGAAACAACAATATGGTCCTCCCTTCCACTATCGCTATATGGTCAATCTGCCATCTTCAAAATGGTCCCTTTACCCAGAATTCTCTATAGACTGCAAAACTTCCCTTACAAGATCCCGCGCTCCTGGTTTGCACAAGTGAATGCTATACTTAATAAATTTCTCTGGAACGGTGGTGCGATCAGAGTAGCGCTACACACATGCACACAGTCTACATATTGTGGGGGAATCGCAGCGGCAGACGTCTATGCTTACTATGTAGCCTCTCATGTCTTGATAATAAATGAATGGTGGTACAACTCCCCAACTGACCCGGCTTTCGCACTCGAGCACGCTGCAATGGGACAGACTCCCCTTCTCCAGCTTCTCTATAGTTCCGACTCCCTGGAGCCATTGCCCTCGGCAAGTAAAGTAGTCATACAGCTCTGGCGGGACACGGTCAGACGGATGGGGTGGCGCGGGACACTAACTCAAACAACTCCCCTGTGGAAGGGCACATACCTCCGTCCGGTGGCAGCCTTGCAGGATTTCCGTGGGTGGGATCTCGACCCTGGGAGATGTGGTGCGGGGTACTACACTGAAATCATTCCATCAACTCTAAGTAGATTTTCAACTACACAAGACCCAGTTCTATAAATACCTCCAACTCCGCCATGCTCTGACCCCCCTGATCCAGACCCTGGAGTCCTTACCGGAATTCCATCCTCTTGAAAGGCGCCTCTTAATGGGGGATTTAGGCCTACACAAAATCAGACAAACCTATCAAACACTGACCACTCACACCCAGACCACCCTCGACAAGACCAGACGCGCATGGCAGGAGGACATTCCCGATCTGACCGACGACGACTGGGCAGAGGCCATTACCAGCCCTCGGGGCGCGGCAGCTTCCACACGGTACCGTCTCACACAATTCAAGTATCTACACCGTGCTTATTATACCCGAACCAGACTCTGGAAGATGGGCGCCATCCAATCCCCTACGTGCTTACGATGCGACAGAGAAGAAGGGACATTTTTCCATACAGTCTGGGGCTGCTCCGCGTTGCAACCCTTCTGGCGCAGGGTATCCTCTTGCCTCAGTAATGTATTATCATGGGAACTCCCATATGACCCGCGACTCTTCCTCTTGCATAGTACGGATGAGATATGGGGCAATAAATATAAACAGCATTTACTTTTTTTTGGCCCTTACTATCGCTAAATGCGACATTGCACAGTTATAGAAAGGGACTCCCCCCCCCCCGACTTTAGGCAAGTGGAAAGCAGAGATAGATAAATGTATGGGTGCGGAGATTGCAGTGTTTTTGGCACGTGGTTGCCCCCATAAGCACCGGAAGATCTGGACTCGCTGGGCAAAGTATCGTGGGATCGAGCTCCCTCCCCTACCATCCCTGGACCCCTAACCGAAATTACCACATAGGTATATTCCTCTAGACATAATTACTCCACGCTATGTAATTGTTTGTCATCCTGTGAGAGTATCTTAGATATGAATACGTGAGTCTGGAATTCTCTGCATATTGTTTTGGTTGTGTTTCCCTGCATGTTCGCAGGTATTGCCAATGTTTTGAAATAATGGTATTCCTGTCCAATTTGTTTTCTTGCAGGTATTTGTAGGGCCTTGCCCAAATCTCACCTGGAATAACCAAATAAAATTTGTTTACAAAAAAAAAAAGTCAAGCTTTCAGGTTTCTTTGGAAATGTTTAAGGTCTAATTTGTTGTGATCTGGACGAGAACTCCAAAATAGCCATGCCTGTACCAAAAAACTACAGCCACCTGACAATTTTTCCAATATCTTGGCATAATAAGGAAATTAGAAAGTGCAGATGTTAAGGTGCATAAGGAAATGCATTTCTTAATCCTCCTGGCTACAAAGTAGTGTGCAGTTCCTCTTAGAGATGTAACAATGAGGCAACAAGTTTTACATTGAACTAGCTGTTTTATCAGTAAACAGTGTAGTTGGTTTACCAGCGGGAATGCATGTGTACATCTGGGAAGTTTGAAAAGTAGACGGGCAGCTCCATTTGGGATACTTGTAATCTGTGGAGAATGTTTCTAGGAAGTTCTAAATAAATGGAATTGGCATCGTCATGCCTGGGCAGGACGGTAGCCATAGTTCTAATTTTCCTGTCCTCAAGAGGTAAGAGGGGGTGCTATCTCCCTTAATGTCTTAAGCAGAAATATGCTTTTTGATATCACAGATCCAACATGGACTATCATATAAATATTGCAGTCTAAAAGAAGGGTTTTGGCAGAGGTTCTGTGTTTGAGCAGCAACCCCAACTATCAGTGCCTGCATATCTGCATGGTGGATGCTGATTGATTTCTCAGCAGTGACATTAAACCCTTAAGGTAATCCACGTCAGCGATGAAGTCCCTGTTCATGTTTTTTTCATCTTGAATTCCCTGAGTATTTATTAGCTTTTCTCACATGTCGCTGTAGGTTCTTTCCATGCAACATATGACTCTTGTATTATACATACTGTTGAGAGTTGATTCTAGGTGGCTGGGTGAGTTCAAGCTATGAGTAGGAGTTCATGACAGGGCACGATTTAGCTCTGGAGCTGAGGGCAGAGACAGCGAGGGTTTCACTAATATAAAATATATTGGTGGACTACAAAGAGGAGGCATTCATTGCATGAGGGGAATGTACATGCCAAGGTAAAATGAGCAGTACATGGAATCAGAAAACACACAGACTCGTTTTAATAAGGTCAAGGTGAAGTTTAGAGCTGCTGATTATCTGTATAATGCTCTGGACACTAAACTGTCAACAGTTATTACTGATACGGGGTATTTATAAAAAAATATTATTAGCTTAAAAGAGGGTCTTGGGTTGGTTGTCATTGCTGGAATTGTGCACCAAGCGATCATGCCAATTTAATGCTTTTATGTCTCTCATTACTAGCGGAGAGGAAAGCATACCTCAAACGTGTGATCATTGAGGCCGGTCTGTGGTCGCCTAACTTTGCTTTTGATTATTTTTTATCTTTATACTTTGAGGTTTATGTGGTTCTATTTTTTCATGCTAATAGTACGTTATTTATGAAATTTCTTTTAAATCCTTTTTAAGTCACATGATTGCTAAGTTGTTTGTTCTTGTTATAATGAATTTTGGTGTATATATTTCACGGTGTTTTAAATGGTAACATGAAAAAAGTCTAAACGTTTGTTTATTACCAATACTTTAGCATTACCTTATAAAAAGTTGTCAATTTCTGTACATTATTTGAGTCTCCATAAGACATACAATATAATGACAGTGGCATTCTATGTTGTCAGACATCATTATTTAAGCTGTTAACATTCCAGGATACCATTTGTTTTCGATTGCTCATTAGCTGCATTAAAAAGCCAGTCTGCAGTGTAAACAGTCTAATCAGTTCATTTAGTAATTGTTGCAGTAGATTGGCAGGGATCCCTCTCAACCAAACCTGTATGTCTCCCGTCCCAGGTAAAGAGGTGGCACCTGCTAGGTTTCCGATGACGGAGCCATCAGAGGTCTATGGTCCTGCCCTGCACCCTGTCTGGCACAGGGCCTCTGGTCAAGGCTCGTCCTATTTAGAATTGTCCTTCTGATGCATATTATTCCTGCCCAGGGCCTTCCTGCGAGGCATGGCACTCCTGGACAAGAAAGATAATCAGTGACTCCACATGCAGGATGAAAACACCTTCTCATCACGGTGATTGATATTCCTTTTTTAATGAGATAAAGCCCTGGTTTGGAGGATTGTTTTTGAGAAACAAAAGAAAATGCTGACGCCTGCTATGATATGGTGTTTGGCTAGCATTATGTTGTACCTGCTGCTCAGCCAGTGTGAGTGTGGTTCAGAATGTTGGTGTGGATGATGCTGTGGAATGTTGGGTGAGTGAGTTTGTTAGTTGGGGCTCTCTGTACCTGTAACTTGGAACCATCTACCTTAATAAATACCATCTTAAGTTACCCGTAACCAGGATCTTCGTCTTCATTACTACACATTACTGATTTTAAAGTGGGTGCACTTTCGCCAAAATGATCCCTAGCATTATGAAGGAGGTCTCTGCTTATGGTCTTCTGCTGGGCAGGCAGAAGCAAGGTCATTTGCTGCAATAGTTGGCTGGAAGACTGCTGATGGTATAACTTTATTCGATCATCCAGATCATAAAAGTGCATTTACATCATAGAAACAACAATCATGATACATAAAAAATCCATACAGAATTTAAAACGGCGGGGTTTGAAACTTAGGCCGTTTAATCGGTATCTCTTCGTGTAACAACACTGCGATTGCATTAATAACAAGATGCTCAGGCCTATTCAATAGAGCAACACAAACTGTGCAGAATTTTTATAACTGCAAGGCATCAGTGCAAATTTTAGTAATAAAGTGCAATTTTCTTCAAGTGGGCATAGATATTCTAGATTTTGAAATATAATCACACAGACGAAGAAAAGAAACAGAAAAAAATACATTAAAAAGATTCTACAGTATAAAATAAGCCATTTCTAGGCCCACCCGTCATTTACGCATAGGATTATTAAATTATTACAGCTCCTGCTCTTCCTTATGGATCCACTTCGATCGCCATAACCGGGTGGACACAAGATATTTCACCACTCAAAAAGTCACCAGCCTGTAGCAATAAGTCTATAGCATCCTAGCCGCATCCAAGCACCTCCTAACACCCAATTCTCTGCACAGCGGCAGCAGCAATTTCTTCCTCTGAAGGTCATAGGCTGAACAGAAACAAAGAGGTGAGGGATGTCCCCAGGGCCTTTGCAGGCTGGACAGATTTACCCTTCCGGGATGAGCTAGTGCCCATTTAGGACAAAAAGACTGGTGTAGGGAGAGCATGGTACCTAAACTGCAAATACAGTTTGCGTGCTAGGGGTGGCCACATTTCATTAGTTGACCTTTCATATGCAGGGAATGTTTTAAAATGTATACATTCTGTGGTTAAAATACCTCTGTTCCCCCAATGATATCAGTTGAAACATACTCCCAGTACATTGCTTTAGGATTCATTGTAGACAGGCAGTTAAGTTCCTCCAGACAAGACCAGAACCTCTCAAGCCCCAATTTCCTTAGTGCCAACCTGCCATAAGTTAGCCAAGGAATTTTTTTAACAGCTGGGGAGGACATAAGGTCCCTTATGGGTTTGCGGTAAACTTCTAGGGCAGACAAAGTCCATAGTCTATGCCAGTATTGCAATGGCCTGAACTCAGCTTTCCTAGAGATCTGCCTAAAGGCCATGTCAGGATACAGTGGGATCAAAGGTGTGCTCTGTAGAAGTGTGAAAAAGGACTTAATAAACCTGTTTTCCAATACAGTTAATATATCACATTTTGCATGCCCCCCGATCTCGGAACCATATAAAACGGCTCCCAGGGCCTTAACATCATAAATCTCTATAGCAGGAGCGACCCTTTTTGAGTGAGTTTCATTAAAGACCTTTGATACTCTAGAGGTGTAGTGCAGTTGAGAGAAATGAGATTTGTGTACCTGCATGGTCCAGTCCAAGTTTGGTGTTAATCTTAGGCCCAGGTAATCGAAGTTGCAAACCTGTTCTATGGGATCTTTGTTGACAAACAGCTTACAATTTATGTTCTTACTTCTTTCAGGATTAAAAACCATACATTTGATTTTTGCGCTATTAAGCTCCAACCCACGCTTGTTCCAGGAATTGTTAAAATCATCCCGGAGCTGCTGTAGCCCTTTAAGTGACTTTGAGATCAGCAGTGTATCATCTGCAAAAAGTAAAGTGGGTACACGCTGGCCTGCAACTTTGGGGGAGCCACAACTGTCCCAGTCCAGCCAAATCACTACGTCATTTAAGAACAGCAAAAATAAGGCTGGGGCCAGGACGCAGCCCTTCATCACCCCCCGCAATATCCTTATGGGGTTGGTGAGTTGACCCTACTGCCCCCACCTAGCCATTGCGTAATGTTCTTCGTGCAGATTGCACGGGATACCCATCTTATCTAGGGCTCCCCACAGTAGTGCTCTTGGGACTAGATCAAAGGCGGCACAGATATCGGTGAAGGCAAAAAAAAGTCAACCACCTTTAATTATTTATTTATTTTATTTATTTAAACAACTTCTAAAGCGCACAAATACCCTTGGGTGTCTCGGCGCTAAGGACTAAAAGGAAAGGAGTGGAGCGGGGTGCTTATTGATCGAAAAGCCAGGTTTTTACTTGTTTCCTGAAAGCTAGCAGGGTGGGACTGGTCTTGATCTGCAGAGGAAGTGAGTTCCAGAGCCTGGCGGTGGCCACTATAAATCTTCTGTCGCC
The DNA here is from genome assembly GCA_963921515.1 of Calotriton arnoldi. Classification (NCBI taxonomy): domain Eukaryota; kingdom Metazoa; phylum Chordata; class Amphibia; order Caudata; family Salamandridae; genus Calotriton; species Calotriton arnoldi. Next base: position 2,213,652 of record CAWUFW010001269.1, read on the forward strand.
CCACGCAGCTTTCTTAGTTCTTGGGACAAACAATAGATTGGCTTCTGAGGAGCGCAGAGTTCTGCTGGGGGTGTATGCGCAAAGAGCTTTCTTCAGTAACTCAGGTCCCATGTTGTGGGAAGCCTTATAGGCAATGCATAGCACCTTAAATTTGGTTCTGCTTCTTATGGGCAGCCAATGTAACTGTCGGACCACCTTGGATATGGACATAAACTTAGGGGTACCTGAGAGTATCCTCGCGGCTGCATTCTGCACCAGTTGCAGCTTGCTTAGAACCCTTTCCTGAGCATTAATGAAAAGACCGTTGCAGTAGTCGACTTTTGTCATAACCAGTGTGCTTATAAGAGTTTTGCATGCACCAACTGGAAGAAAAGGTAGAAGTTTTTTTATCATCCTTAGTACATAGAAGGACGAGGAGACTACTGCGTTGGCGTGGTGTATGAAAGACAGCTTGTCGTCGAACATGACACCCAAATTTCTAACCTTTTTGACAGGGGACGGAGGTAAACCCAACGCAGCTGGCCACCAAGGTGGGGACCAGCAGGGGGAAAGGTTGCCAAAAATCATCACCTCAGTCTTATCTGAGTTTAATTTAAGGCAATTATTTGCCATCCAGGCACTGATGGCCATCATGCCATCTTGAAATCCTAAAGCGACTGCCCCTCCATCATTGTGCACCGCTAGCACCAGTTGCGTATCATCTGTGTAAGATGTTAGACACATCCCGTATGATTTGATTACTCGCGCCAGGTCCGACACATATATGTTAAATAGGGTCGGACTCAATGATGATCCTTGCGGCTCGCCACACGGGAGAGCGAACGGTGTAGAGTTGAAGTCACCTAGGCGCACTAGCTGGGTCCGATTAGATAGAAAGGAGGACAGAAGAGCTTTGGCCTTGTGTCTGATGCCAATGGCTGAGACACGGTCGATCAGAGTGGCATGATCGACCGTGTCAAAGGCTGCTGATAGATCGAGCAGCACAAGGACCGCGGCGCCTCCACGGTCTAACACCATCCTGATTTCATCCGATGCCTTGATGAGTGCGGTCTCCGTACCATGGCCCTTTCTAAAGCCAAATTGTGTGTCATCTAGTAAGTTGTATTCATCAATGAAATGAGCCAGTTGAGTGTTCATGATATTTTCAAAGATTTTTGCTGGAAATGGAAGACATGCTATTGGCCTGTAGTTTTTAGTCTCTGCTGGGTCAAGATTATTCTTTTTTAGCAGAGGCTTGATGATGGCCTTTTTCCAGATGGAGGGATAGTTGCCTGTACAAAACATCAAGTTGCAGATGTTTGTAAGGTTAGGGCCTATCAGGTCACGGATCAGTCTAAGAATAGATGGAGGGCATGGGTCGTCAGGAGAACCAGATTTGACGGTAGTAATCAGATCCATGATCTGTTCCAGAGAGACCTGGTTAAATTCCGAGAAGCTAGGGGTGGATACATTCTCGCTGAGGTCGTCCTTGTGGGTCCCATCCTTCGTTTGGGCAGAGAAGTTGGCGTAAATTTGGCACACCTTTCCTTGAAAGTAGCTGGCCAGGGAATTACAGAGAGATTGGGAGGCCTCCTTGTTAGAATTAATCTCTGGCCCTGTCAGCTTGGCTACTACCTGGTAAAGCTGCTTAGTGGAGTGTTGGGCAGTTTCGATTTGTCTTAGGTAGTAATTGCTTTTCTCGGTGATTATGAGGCGTTTATACTTAGTCAGTGCCTCCTTGTAGAGAAGTTTTGCCGCTTCATCATAATCTCGGCGCCAGCGTCTCTCTTGATCCCTGCACCATTGTTTCTCGAGTCTCAGTGCCTCGGAGAACCATGGGGCCGAAGGGGTATTCCTGTTTTTGGAGGCCGTTTGAGGGGTACCAGTCTACTAAATGCGTTTTGGAGCCATTCTGTGTAGTTGGTAGATGCCAACTCAGGATCTTGCCTGGTTTCCTGCTGGGTAGATAGTAGGTGTTGTTTAAGGCCGGCTTGGTCAATACTGCTCCAAGCCTTGAACTGTTTGGGGGGAGTGGATCTAGAGTGCTGTGGGGAGTGTTCCTTCGAGACTGGATGTCAAACAGGACCGCACAGTGATCTGTCCATGTTAGAGGGAGGACATTCCTTATTGAAATTTGCTCGTTATTCGAGAACAAACCATCCAGCGTGTGGCCAGCAGAGTGTGTGGGACTCATCACTTTTTGGGAGAGTCCTACCGACTCTAATTCTGCGGTCAAGGTTGATGAGTCCTTATCATCATGGGCCTCCAAATAAAAGTTGAAGTCACCCAGGATAGTAAAGTTGGGTTCTCCCGCTATGGGTTCAAGTAGACTACCCATGGCTGATAGAAATTCCGCCCGCGAGCCAGGAGGGCGGTACAGGAGGGTGCCCTTAAAGGATTGATTGTTGCCGCCATCCAAAAGATACCATTGAAACGAAAGATCTGATCAACTGTGTTAATGCCGCATCTGAACCCTGCCTGCAAATTGGAGATTATATTTTTCTCCTTGGTCCAGTCCAAAAAACTTGCCTGCAGAAGATCTTCTGAGAGGCATCTATTAGACTAATCGCCAGTAGTTACTTGGGATGCTATGTTGACCTTTCTTATAAATCGGAATAATCTCTGCTGTAAGCCAGGTAGGAGGGATCTTCATACCCTTTAAGATTTAATTTGAGAGATAGTTCATATAGGGACCACATATTCCCAAATGGGATTTAAAAAGCTCATTTGGGATCCCGTCAGAGCCTGGCACTTTTTCTCGAAGAGTGGATCTAATGGCCTCTATCATTTCCCTGACCTCAAATTCCAAGGTATTATGGTTCTAGATTTTCACTGCCAGTGCTGCATCAATGCCCACTCATGCAGGGTCTGCACTGCAGGAGTAAAAATTACTAAAGTGCAATACCCAATCCTGGGGTTGTACAAAGTATTCCACTGGATTTCTCACATTATTTCCTCTTAACGCCAGAGTATTTCAAAACCTTCTGTTACCTTTAGAGCACATGGCAAAGGTAAACTCATCCCACAGTGCATCTTCTCATACCCTCTTGGCCTTGGTCACTTCTCTTTTGTAATTCGCCCTACAATGTGCAAGTTGGGATTTAGCAGAAGCTCTGTCTTGGCCACCCTACAGGATTTAGTATACCACGGGGCTTCCTTCTGGGGTTTAGGAGTACATTTAATGCCCTGCATCAAAGTGTATCTAATGTAAGTGAATAGTGTTTCGCGGGCCTTTTCCAGGTACGAGCCTCTCTCCAATGGGAGTAGCCCAGCCAATATCACTAGCTGTTCCTTGGCCTTGTTTACCACCTTCACCAAGGCTTCCGGGTGTTTTTCAACCCATCTCTAAGTGATAGCTTTTTCATTGTTGGAAAGCACCACATCCCCTACTTGTGTGTGGCCTTTGGTACGTGGGGCTTGAGCTAACAAGCCCACCATTGACAAACTAAGGGCATTATGGTCGCTATTGATCCGTTCGACTTCTACCATATCATGCATGAGTGGCCATCCAGTCAAATTTATTAAGAAATATTTGATTCGACTAACATGGTCAGGTCAATTGTACGTATGGCTGCCCTTGCCATCCAACCTAGATCTATTGTTTACAGCCCTAAGGTCAAATTTTAGGGACAATGCCAACAGCTATGCAGCGATAGGGGTCCATTCCACTATAAGAAGATCTATAGGAGGGATTTTCCATTTAGCATTCAGATCAGCTGTTAAATTTAAATTTGCAGGCACAAGTGGCTCTAAGTTTGAATTAAGAGCACCTGCTATCAACACCATCCGTTTGCCCTTATATTTCAGGATGAAGTCCTCAAGTATACTCATGGCTTTGGTTTCTTCGTTCCTGCCAACTACCCGATTATACACATTAAAAACAGTAAAGAGTTGACGCCATAAAAGTCCACCCTAACTGCTAGCACATCCCGAGACTTAAGTGGTAGTTCCCTTACTGAGCATTGGAGGTTTATCCTCACCCATATCGCCAAACCACCCGAAGGTCTTCCCCTGGGTGACAGGGTAGCGTTGATACAGAAAGAGAAGTACCCATTCCTAATGACCGGAGTTGTGCTTCAATTCTCCTGGAAGAGACAGATGTCATGGAGATCTATAAACCGCCCCCACTCAGAATCCCCAAGCTTAGGCCCAATGCCATCCACATTCCAAGAGAGGAAATTCATCAAATTGGAGGTGGTAACTATGGAAGCTTCTCGTCCACCCAAGGCGCCAGCCCTCTCCTGCGTGCATTCTCTAATCAACCCATCGGAGACCATTTGAGAGCTTGCCCCCTCACTTCATATCAGTTGGCCAGACACTCTTTTGGTGGTTACTTTACATTTTCCTTCAGGTATGTAAAGTGTGTATGGGGTTGCACTATCCATGGGCTCTAGATCTTGCACCCCATTCCCTAAGGAGTGATAGCCTACAGACGTTCCCTAAATATCAATAATGCCCAGTCAATCGATTTCGCCCAACCTGCTATACCAATGGGACCTCTGATCTTCTAATCTTGGGGATTATAAGCAATCTGTTCCTTCCCTGTATTTAATATGTTTTTTGGTGCTAGCAGTGCAGATTCTACGAGCATCCGTGGACAGGAGACCATCAACCAATGAATGGTTCTTCAGAGTCACTCTCGCCAGATCACAGAGGATTCCAGGGATCACAATCTGCTCAACTCTCAAGATGTCGCTCCTAATGAGTGAGTGGCATTCTTTGACATTCCGAAACAAATTAATCACTTTATTGGTTAAGGAATCCTGTCCTTCTCTATATCTCTCTGTGACTTTGGGAACATGACATAGGACAATCTGGGGCAAGTTTGTAAGTTATGACCATATGAGCTGGTTCCCCCAAACACTAACCCTCTCTGCAACACTAACCCTACCTCACGATGGTGTGGGGGGGATGTGTACCTGGGACATTTTAATCCATTACAGGTGCCCCTCTGTATGACTCTGTGCCCCTTGTGATGTCACGTCTTAGGTAACTTCTGCTCATATCCGCCCCACACTCACCCCTTCCTCCCTGGTGGGGGATATGAATGTGCTGAGGCACCCCTGAGCTCTCTTAAGCAGTGATAGAAGAGAGTAACCAGATCGCAGACCCCCGTGATGTAAGAGCGAGGGGATGTCTTGTAGTCGTAACCTCTTGTGCGGGGTGGGGAATGTGATACCTTGGAGACTTTACACCCCACTATACATACACCTCGGTCTGTGTGACCCGCATAGGTCTCTTGTGCAGCATCACCTCATAAATCTTCCCCTCCAAACCTTTTATAACCAATTTCAGATCCTAAATCTCTTCCTTCAGTCCCACAATCATCTTCAACAATTTATCGGCATCGATGAGTGTCCTAGGCATCTCTTGGTGAAGAAGGGTAGCCCTCTTCTCCCACCCCAGACTCGTCATACCCTTGGGTACTTAATACAGAAAATCTGTTTTCACATACAACATCCCAATGGCCAGAATTGGCGTAGTTTTCCCATTGGCCTGGTCAGCGATAGCTGGGGTCCAACAGTTTTTCAAAGGAATAGAATCAAGGGTCTTCCTTAATAGACATATCTGGCACCTTCTTCCTTGCTCTTTTCTATTGGACAGGGCGTGTAGGTACCACTGGTGAAGGGGGATTTTGGGTGCCTTGAAGGGGTTTAGTATCTCCTCAGCTTCTCCCAATAGGTCATCAGTTCTGCTCATCACACAGTTTCCCCCTGCTGATTTCAAACTTGTCTTTGCCATTAGAGAACTAAAGGCAAGATCAGCAGCCTTCCTCTTGCCCATTATCTGGGTTGAACACTACTATGCGGGTTCTGTGTGAGAATGAATATCGGTCCAGCAGCATGCGCTCTCAAAATGTAATGCACCCCTAAATGTAACAGCGTAGCCAAAGTAATGAAGTATGGGAAATAGATAGTAGCAGTTCCTTTTGGGCTTGAAGTTAGACCCGCCCTCGGCACGTCCTACGCAACGGGGAAACTGGTGCGCAGGGGTAGACCCGCCCTATGGGCAAAGTCGCGGTACTTGCGCCTCCAGGCGTAGGGATTTCTGGGAGGTGTCTCCCCTGGCAGCCGCCAACACACGGGGTCACGACCCCAGCAGTCGTCCCACGCAGCAGGGAAGCCGGCAGTGCTAAACGCGCTCGTCGGGGGTAGGCCCACCCGCTGGGCAACGTTGCGGTACTCGCGCCTCCAGGCACAGGAATTTCTGGGAGGTGTTGTCGCCCCCCAGGCAGCAGCCACCAACACACGAAGTCACGGCCCCAAGCAGTCCTCTGGCGCTTATGGAAGACTGCCAGCTGTCCAGGTCTAAATGGCCCTGTAAGTATCTACAAAACTCATAGCTGCCAAGGTTTTAGATTGTTTATGTGTGACATTTCCATAATTTCAATGCAATTATGAGTGACATTCAACGACTATGAGTGACACTTTCTCAAGATCAAAATCAAGCAATGAAGACGAGGGAAACATATAAGTATCAGAAATTACACTCATTTGAGCAACGAGAAACTCTAAAAAGATCTTAAAACTGCTACAAAGCACCAGGGAACTAAGGACACTGCAGAATGGATGGAGTGTGTGTGCCAACCTTGCAAGACATCTCACATTAGTTTCCTTTTTCTTTTCAAACACTTTTATTAGTAAAGGACCTCAAGAACTTCCGACCCATCTCTCTGCTCCCGTTCCCCGCGAAGGTCACCGAGAAAATCGTCAACAAACAACTGACCCGCTACCTCGAGGAGAACAACATCCTGGACCCTTCCCAGTCCGGCTTCCGCAGCAACCACAGCACCGAAACCGCCCTCATCGCCGCCACCGATGACATCAGGACCCTGCTAGACAACGGAGAAACAGCAGCCCTCATCCTCCTGGACCTATCAGCCGCCTTCGACACGGTCTGCCACCACACACTACGAACACGCCTTCACGACGCCGGGATCCAAGAGAAGGCCCTGGACTGGACCACATCCTTCCTTTCCGGCAGAACACAAAGCGTCCGCCTCGCCCCTTCCGATCCAAGGCCACCAAGATCATCTGCGGCGTACCCCAAGGCTCCTCCCTCAGCCCAACGCTGTTCAACATCTACATGGCACCCCTCGCCCACGTCGCCCGACAGCACAACCTCAACATCATCTCCTACGCCGACGACACCCAGCTGATCCTCTCCCTCACCAAAGACCCTCACACCGCCAAAGCCCACCTCCACGAAGGAATGAAGGCCGTCGCCGAATGGATGAGGACCAGCCGCCTGAAGCTGAACTCGGACAAGACGGAGGTCCTCATCCTTGGTTCCAACCCTTCAGCCTGGGACGACTCCTGGTGGCCAACATCACTGGGAACAGCCCTGCCACCCACCGACCACGTACGCAACCTAGGGGTCATCCTCGACCCCACCCTCTCCATGACTAAGCAGGTCAACGCCGTTTCCTCATCCTGCTTCAACATCCTCCGAATGCTCCGCAGGATCTTCAAGTGGATCCCCACCGAAACAAGAAAACAGTCACCCAGGCCCTCGTCACCAGCAGGCTGGACTACGGAAACGCCCTCTACGCAGGAACGACGGCTAAGCTCCTGAGACGGCTGCAACGCATCCAGAACGCCTCTGCACGTCTTATCCTCGACATCCCCCGACGCAGCCACATCACACCCCACCTGAGAGACCTGCACTGGCTCCCTGTCAACAAGAGGATAACCTTCAAGCTCCTCACCCACGCACACAAAGCACTCCACAACTCCGGACCAGCCTACCTCAACAGACGACTCAGCTTCTACACCCCCACCCGCCAGCTCCGCTCGACCAGCCTCGCCACAGTCCCCCGCATCCGGAAAACGACCGCCGGCGGCAGATCCTTCTCCCACCTCGCCGCCAAGACCTGGAACACCCTCCCCACCAACCTCCGACAGACCCAAGACCTACTGGCCTTCAGAAGACTCCTCAAGACCTGGCTCTTCGATCAGTAGCAGCACCACCCCCCTCTTCCCCCAGCGCCTTGAGACCCTCGCGGGTATGTAGTGCGCTTTATAAGTGACATGATTGATTGATAGCGCCCCCGCTCAGTCCTGCATGAAATCATACTCAACCATTCACATCTGGTGTGTGACATCATGACGAATGAACCAACTAGTTGTGTGTGCGGCAAATAAATTAGTGTGACAAACGATCAATTAATCAAAAACAAGTGTGCTTCCATATCCTAACAAGCATTGGTAATACATCGTTTTCGCCTATGTGATTAATAATAAGCAGTTTTTGTTGTAAGTTGTAACTTAGTATTGCACAACTGCTTACCAAGCTACAACTTACAACAAAAAAGACCTTATTATTAATCACATAGGTGAAACCGATGCATTACCAATGCTTGTTGATGAGAGATACCACTAACCTGGTTTCCCCAAATTTAACATACATTTTTGCAACAGTGTGCAACTTTTCTATTTTTTTGTTGCTATTTTGCTGAAGCTTAGTTCCAAGGTCCAGGCTAGATGCATCCTGTGGGTACCGGTATTAAGGTTACTTCCTTGGCATGGACCATCTGCCCTTGGTTCTAGTGCCTGCTACGGAGGCTGCTAGTGGTCACGCCCATGTGGCGGGTGAAATGCTAGATTTGGGTAATTTATACAAAAAGCTTATTGATAAGGAGTCATAAATTATAAGACCACAAAAGAGGCCACGTCCACTGCCAGTAAGCTGGTGTTGAGGGGAAATTAAACTGCTGAAGATCCCAGGTGTGTCAGAAGAAATGGGAGGTATTTCGCTTGAGCGCTGCTGCAAGTGCGAGCAGAGAGCAGAAGCGAAGGGGAGCCAGAGGCAGCAAAGGTCGTTCATTTCATGTCACTGTAAATGCCACGTGGTCTTTCTGATCCCAGCAGAGAGTATGTGGGGTCCCAAGGAGACCCCTTACCAAGCTGATGTATCTGGAGCTATAATATTAGAGAACTTCCCTAGCTCGTTCAGAGTGATGTGCATGCAAATGTACAGTTCACGTGCATTTGTATTGCTATGACACACACGTAACAGGGAGCCATTCTGGAATGCTCATAACAGGGACACAAGTAAGGGAGAGGTAGGGACCATCCAACAAATAACTATTCAATGGAGGCCAGAGTACCCTGGAGCTAGCATTACTGTTGAGCACTTAAGGCTGACTTATGAAAACATGCATGACTTATGACTGTCTTAAGTTACACCACGTCTCTTCTTAAGTTACGACTGATGGGTGTTTCACTGGCGTTCCCTTTCGAAACATGTGGAACATGCGACTGCCTTAAGACACAATTCTACATGTAAGGAATGTACTACAAAAAAAGGCGCCTATGACTTTTTTCGTAGCACTACGTTTGCTTGCTTATTTTGTAGAAATGTAAGAAATATGCCGTTTAAGAAATGTCCAGATTTTCAAATGAAGCGCAGAAATGCTATCTTTTGTCACTTAAAAAATCGTATTTTCTCCAGCGTGCCCTTCTTGCCCTTCACCCCTGTGAGACCTGGGGTGGTTGGTACTCCTTCCCATAGTTTCCGCACCAGCTGCATCTGGACCTTCAAGTCGTAACTTAGTCCTGGGTGGATGTATGTCACACTTGTATGAGATTTCTCAAACACAGTCTTACAGAGCCAAACATAAGTTACTCCTGTTTACAGGTGTGAGTCAATCCAGTGTCGGAACATTTTCTTTGTAAATCAGGATCTGTATACTCGGGCGATCCGGTTTCTGCATGGTAAAATGGCTCAGTGAGTGAAGGCTGCTCGCAAGCATCACCGATTCAGGCCTACCTTCTGTACTTCCTCGGGAGGTAGAATTGAGGCTCACAGAAAATATAGATGTGTGATATGAAGTAGCGAATAAAAGAGAATGTATTATTATCGGCGACTCCAATGTCCAACTCCAATCGCCTTTATTGTTAGTCTGTAAACTGAATGGCCTATTTCTTGGCAACTGACTGTCACCTGAGAGGAACTAACACCGGGAGGTGCCGCTGCTGCCTGATCGCGCACAGCCATTAGCATTTATGCCATATTAAAATACAGGCTGGAACTTACTTGGGCCGGAGGACGGCGGTACTCCATTAATTGCAGGCCATTCACACTCAGTATGTGCAAGGCAGGCTCAGGCCGTGAGCCACCGCGGGCCGAGGCAATTCGGATTTGCCGCCCCGGCCCCCCTCCACTGATAGTCGTCTGACCATGGAGAGTCCAGAGCGTGGCCGTCCAGTGACAGAGTGTCCTGGCGGCCACTACAACCCGGGTCATCACTGACTCCTCTCCATCTACAGTCTCCCTCAGCCGCGGCAATAATTGAATTCGGCAGGGGGTTGATCCAGCGCGATATTAGCAAACAGCATTCATACACCAGATACTCAATTGGGCCCATACATTCATACTACCCTAATACTTACGCTGGGTTTTATCAGTTGTTACTCTTTATCAAAATCCCTGCTACCAATTACCTTCCGATTGAAGAGTAATGACTTACCGATGAATCCTTTGCTAATTGGGAAGTTTAAAATGAGTGACATTCATTATAATACATAATCCTGAAATAACCACTGAGTCAGGAAGTTTTAAAATGTTTATCTAAAGATTTAGCAGAGTAAAATACAGAGCCACATGGTACTTAATCGCAATACCCAAGATTAAGCATAGAAATGATTATTGCTAATCAATGACGGTTTAAAGAAAAGGAGAGGATAGGGATAGCAGCGCAACTAAAGGTTGCATTTATATTTACCTAAGTGCGAGAACCAAACCCCTTGGCCAAGGAGTTGAAAGAATAGGACCCAGGAAGGATGAAGAGCAAAGACTTCCTCCAGGATCAGGACAGGACCGGTGACCTCTCTACAACGACGCCTGCGTCGTTCCCCTCTCTGGTACTTCGCTTCTCCTCGATTCTCCCGTGTCTCCCTTCTAATGGACTCCGCCGCCCCCTCCTCAGGACCTCTCTGGACAGCGGTTCGGTCTGCAATCGATCAGCTTGACGGTCTGGAGCTCTTCCTAATGCTGAGCAGCAACTGCCTGGTCTGCATGAACGCCTGATCTGCTCTCCTCTGCTTACGCTTGAATGACTGAGCTAATTTGCTAATTCTATATCTATTATACCCTTCTACGCCCATGTACCTCCCTTTAATGTTGCTAAAATATGGGACCATTACTTCTGATTGGACAGGGACAGGGGGTGGATTGTCGCACCATATCGATTTGACCTAAATTGTAAAGCCTATTGTTCTTAAATTCCCACCCCTTCAAATTAATACATTCGCTTTATTTCCCACCCGTCTCATGACAAATGTAAACCAATTTTCATAAACAATGTATCAATGTGCAACAGGAAAGGCAAGAGTACAGCATCTTCGGCCATCGGGTCGCGGCCTTGGACGACGTCCAGATTGACTTCATTTTGGCAGGCACACAGGACACATGCGCAGAACCATTTGCCTCTCGAGTTTCAGGTCACCAACCCAGGCCCAAGTTTACAAACTAATAAAAGTGCAAGAAGCAAATATTAAAATCACAAAATAAAATGTTTCACTGTATGCCCACTTTTTCTACTCTATCCCCATTTACTTATAAATCTATCCCGCATTAGTAGCGTTAAGAAAACGACAAATTAAGAATAACACGAGCAAGCTGAAGCATGTGAAAACATCAAGCAGCCATTTTAATACACACTGCGCAGAAGCAGAAATTTCCCACCAAGCAAAGAGAGACGTCACAACACGTGATATGGTTGAGACATGCGCAGATAGTTTCCCACGCTTTAGCGGCCATTTTAGATTACATACAAGCGTTATTCATTAGTAGGAACACATAGGCAAGCTTCCTTGCTATTCGTGTAGTGTATGCAACGTTAGTATAAACAATACAAGTTTTAATAAATTAATACTGTGATGAGGATTGAATACAAGCAAGTTTCATTTATGAAACCTTGCTCCATCAATCCCCTCTCTGATGGCGTTTCTGAGCCATCAAAATACTACCCACAATCAGATGCCAACTTTTAGCAAATTACTTTATTTTCATTTTTACACTTTCCATTCTTGCCATCCCCTTTCAATTTCTTGTATAATTCACTTCTCCACTCTTCAAGTTCGATTTCGTCTACCTTTCGTTTCTTTCCTCTTCCTGTCACCTTATATGTTCCACTCTTTCTACAACATTTGCACCATATTGTTATTACCAAGATTATTATTGCTATCCCTGCTAAGGGTACTAATATTTGACCTATAAGTCCTTTTCCTACATTAGCAAACCAGGTACCAATTGACGCAATACTATTTGTCAATCTTTCCCATACACTATCAACTTCCAGTGGTTTAAGTTCTTTCTCAAGATTAGTTATATTCTGTATATATGTTCCAATTTCTGCACTCTTATCAGGAATATAAGTGCAACAATGTTTCGTCTTCAATAATTTACAGACTCCGCCCTCTTTTGCCAATATAATATCAAGAGCAAGTCGATTTTGCATAACCATAGATCTAATCGCAACCATTTCCGCATTAATCATTAGAAATCCTCCAGCAGTATCCGTTGATAAACGATCAACCACTGTAGACAATTTACATATTTTCCTTGAGTTCAGAATTATTCCCACTGAAGGTATCAATGCACCAAATATATCGCCTACAATTTCTGAAAAACTAGCTCTTTTACTACGTATTAATTCGCTATTGTTTTCATTGCTCCCAGTGTTTCTTTTTACGTGGTATTTTTTGGAAATACTATTCCAAAATAACAACTTCCATACCACCGTGCAGGAAGCCTAAAGTAAGCCTTATTCCCACACACATAATAGATTCCAGGAAAAACTGAATCTGTTCCTCCTTTGAGTCCCCAACCTCCAAGTATTAAGAAATTGTGTTCACATTCACTGGTACCGATGAAAACATTGTTATAATCAGTCCTTAATCTATGTAGACAAATTTTCCCCGTCTTTACAAAATCCAGAGCCATAGCAGCTTGGGCCTTGCCAGGTGTGTAACTCCCTTCTTTCTCAGCCCAAGGTGGCAAATGAGCCTTATGCTCAGAAGCTTTCTTTTGAAAATCTTGTCTTCTATTTTCTACTAAATTTAAAAATATCTTTTCTTCTTCATGTAAGGAACATGTATCTAACATGTTCCTTACATGTGTCTATGTGCATGTGTTATGTCTATCGATTTCATTGTTAAGAAAATCTGAAAGAGACACGTTAGTGACAGATTCCTTACCTTAGAATATCCCCAGACGTCAGGCTAGATCCGGAAAGTTTTTGCGTAGCAGTACCCTTGCGCGTCGGTAGGCGGCGTCGTGCGGCTCCGCGTCCGTCGTCGGCGTCGTGATCGCCGGGATGACGTCGCGGGCAGTACTTAGACGCCGCCCCTGCGCGCTGACGTCAGTTCTTCTTTTTCCGCGCCAGTAAGCGCAGATCCGGGAAGAGCAGTGCCCTAGTCAATTTTTGACTACATTTTTGGTGATTTTTTCACTGTTTCTTTTCGAGTCATCTCGACTCCTAGGTGTCGGTAGGGATGCCCGGCTTCAAGCCATGCGACGTCTGTGGTCGAATGATGTCGATCACAGACCCGCACTTAGTGTCTCTACTGTCTCGGCCGAGACCACGACACGAAGTCGTGCCCTGACTGCCGGGCCTTACACCCGAAGGCTTTGCGAGAGCGGTCTCGAAAGCTCCTCGAGGTCCGGCAGTCGGCTCCGCGCCGCACCAAGCCCCGGTCCCGTGAGAGGTCGAGGGGCCGGTCGCGGAGCCCAAGTCTTCGCACTCCTCGGGTAAGTCGAAGCACAAAAAGTCTAAGAAGCATCATCGCTCTAAGACTTCGCCTCGCCGGTCTCGCGACTCGGCTGAGGCCCCTGTCGGCACCGTCCCCGGACGTGCCTGTGGAGCCGCCCCCGCATTACCCGTCCTTTCCGGGTTCGGGGGCGACTCCGGCCCAAATACAGGAATTCCTGTCGGCCATGGCCCGCCTCTTCGGGCCTCAAGGTCCCTCCGGTTCGCCTTCGGGCCCCGCGGGCCCTGATGGGGTTGCTCCGGCGTCGCCGACGACTCCGGTCCCGGCGTCGCCCATCCCGCCAGCCTTGATCCCGGCCTCGGCTCCGGCCCCGGCCTCGATCCCGGCTCCGGTGGTACCGCAACCCCGATCGACGCCGGTTGACCTAACCACGCCTCCGCCGGTGCCGATGTCCCCGGTGCCGTTCCTGACGCCGCCCGGGGCTCCGGGCGGCGTCGTTCCCCGGGTCTCTCCGGTTCCGGACATGGAGCCGGACCGACGTCGCTCGACGCCGGCTCCGGCGCCGATGAGACCTTGGGTCCCAGATGTCCCTCCTCCTCCATATTTTGAGCCAGAGGAGGACCAGGAGAGCTGGGAGGGGTCGGAAGACCCTCTCACACAGCAGTGTGAGTATGATCAGGACTGGGCAGAGGAACTTGGGGATGCCAGTGGTCTGGACACTTCTCCTGACTCTGGCATGCTGTCTCCTCCTTCCGTGGCTACGGAGGAGGGAGCAAATTTCGCAATGGTGTTGCGAAGAGCAGCTGGAGCCTTGCACCTCCAATTGCCTACTGTGGCTGTCAGGACTAACCTCCTGACGGAAGTGCTTCAGCCGGCAGCTACCTCCTCGAAGCCATTGCTGCCGTTTAATGATGCACTGTCTGAAGTTCTTTTGGGCACCTCTTCCAAGCCCACCACAGGGGCTCCTGTGGATAGGAACGTGGCCCGACGCCATCGCCCTGCTCCGGGCGACCCCTTGTTTCTCTCTCAACATCCCACCCCCGAGAGCTTGGTTGTCCAAGCCTCTGCCTCCCAAACCGCCTTCCCTACCGCCCCTCCGGATAGGGACTCCAAATGCCTGGACCAATTTGGGAAGAAGGCCTTTTCTTTCTCCAGTGCTGGCTTGCGGTCCGTCAACACCGCTTGCCTTTTGGGCCGATATTCCCACTCTCTGTGGGATTCGGTGGCGGCCGTTTTGCCCCAGTGTTCTGAGGAGGTCCAGACACTGCTTACCCGCACCATTGCGGAAGGTAGGGATGCGGCAAAGTACACCATACGTTGTGGCCTTGATACCGCCGACTCGCTGGGCAGATCGCTTGCAACGACGGTGGCGCTGCGTCGCCACGCCTGGCTGAGAACAACTGGTTTCTCGGGTGATGTCCAGAATACACTCATGTACATGCCCTTTGATGGAGTCGGTCTTTTTGGTTCCAAAGCAGACCATGCGCTGGAGTGTTTTAAGGACTCACGGGCTACTGCTAAGTCCCTGGGCCTTTCTGTTGTGCGCCCTCCGCTAACCTCTGCTTTTCGCCCCTTTCGTGGCCACGGAAGGGGCGCCCAGTCACGTCCGCTGCCCAGCCACCGGCCCGCGCAGCAAGCGTCTTCGCGTGGCCGAGGACGTGGCTACCGCCGTGGCGGTTCGGGCAACCAGCGCGCGGGTCAGGCCACCAACTCCGCCCCGTCCGCGGCCTCCAAGCCCTCCTAGTCCTTCCTTTCAGGTGCACAGCACGCCAGTAGGGGGCAGGGTCCGCCATCACCTTCACCACTGGCGTGCCATCACCTCGGACAGGTGGGTCTTGGACATTGTCCGAAGGGGCTACTCCCTCCCCTTCGAGACCACCCCCCCCAGCCATGCCACCTCAATTCCACCGCATGTCAGGGGATCACTTGGTGCTTCTGCAGAAGGAAGTCAAGGCCCTCTTGGCCAAGAGGGCCATCGAGCATGTTCCGACCCCAGAAGTAGGACGTGGTTGCTACTCGCACTACTTTCTGGTGCCCAAGAAGGACAAGGAGGACATGCGTCCTATCTTGGACCTCCGGAACGTCAATCGCTTCCTCCGGAAGGAGAAGTTCAGGATGCTCACCCTAGCTCAGGTCTTGACTGCCCTCGACCCTGGAGACTGGTTGGTAGCGTTGGACTTACAGGACGCTTATTTCCACATCCCCGTCCTGCCGGCCCATCGGCGTTACCTGCGGTTCACGGTCGGCCTCGAGCATTTTCAGTTCACCGTGCACCCCTTTGGCCTTACAAGTGCCCCTCGGGTGTTCACGAAAGTGATGGCGGTGGTTGCAGCTCATCTGCGCCGGGCAGGGGTTCCAGTCTTCCCCCTACCTCGACGACTGGCTGCTGAAGGCGGGCTCGTCCCAGGCAGTCGTCTCCCACCTCCAGACTACGGCCGAACTCCTGCACTCGCTGGGGTTCTCCATCAATGTGCCGAAGTCGCATCTGATTCCTTCTCCACAGCTCCTTTTCATCGGAGCAGTTCTGGACACAACGCAGTTTCGGGCCTATCCTCCCGAACGGCGAGTCCGGGATATTCAGGCTATGATTCCGATCTTTCAGCCTTTATCCTGGGTTTCGGTACGGATGACCCTGAGGCTGCTGGGCCTCATGGCCTCCTGCATCCTGCTGGTCGATCATGCCAGATGGCATATGCGGGCTCTTCAGTGGGACCTGAAGTTCCAGTGGGCGCAGCACCAGGGCAACCTGTCCGATCACGTCCAGATCTCGGAGGGGACTGCAAACCAGTTGCAGTGGTGGCTCTCGAACCGGCAATGGGTCATGGGCAGATCCCTCTCCCTTCCCCAGCCAGAGCACACAGTTGTGACGGACGCGTCCCTTCTGGGATGGGGTGGTCACATGGGAGAGGCGGAGATCAGAGGCCTCTGGTCTCCGGCGGAGTCCCGGCTCCATATCAACCTTCTGGAGCTCCGGGCGATCCGACTTGCACTCAAAGCATTCCTTCCCTCTGTCAAAGGGAAGGTAGTGCAGGTGTTCACAGACAACACCACCGCCATGTGGTACTGCAACAAACAAGGCGGGGTGGGGTCGTGGACCCTCTGTCAGGAGGCTCTGCGCCTCTGGACATGGCTGGAACATCAGGGCATGTTCCTGATGGTTCAACACCTGGCAGGTTCCCTGAACGCCAGGGCGGACGAACTCAGCCGCAGGTGCATGATGGATCACGAATGGCGTCTTCACTCGGAAGTGGCGCAAGGACTCTTTCTGCAGTGGGGAAAGCCTTGGTTAGATCTATTCGCCACCGACGAGAACGCGCAATGTCATCAGTTCTGCGAGTTGGAATTTCCAAGGCGGCACTCGCTCGGCGACGCTTTTCGTCACAAGTGGAGTTGCGGTCTGTTGTACGCCTTTCCGCCTATACCACTTCTACCCAGAGTGTTGAAGAAGATTCGGCGCGACCGGGCCCAAGTCATCCTTGTGGCTCCGGACTGGGCTCGAAGAGTTTGGTATCCCGAGCTACTCAGTATGAGCGTCGATCCCCCGATCCGTCTGCCTCTTCGGGAGGATCTTCTGTCGCAGCAGCAGGGGACGGTCCTCCACCCGAACCTGTCCAGCCTCCACCTGCTTGCGTGGAGATTGAGCGGCGGCAGTTGATTCCTTTCGACTTGCCTCCCGAAGTTTGTGATGTGATTCTGGCAGCCAGGCGTCCCTCCACTAAGGTGGTATACGCCTGCAGGTGGAACAAGTTTGTGGCATGGTGCACAGCAAAGGCTGTGAATCCCCTCTCTGCCCCTCTTTCTGAGGTTCTTCTGTTCCTTCTTTCACTGGCCCAACAGGGTTCTGCCCTGGGTACCATCAAGGGCTATCTTTGTGCCATTTCGGCCTTCCTCAGGCTTCCTGATCAGCCCTCCCTTTTCAAGTCCCCTGTTGTTAACAGGTTCCTAAAAGGCATTACACACCTCTTCCCTCCTGTTCCGTTTGTGATGCCTCAGTGGGACTTTCTCATGTGCGCTCCCTTTGAGCCTCTACATAACTGTCCTCTTCGTCTTATGACTCTGAAGACAGCCTTTCTGGTGGCCATCACCTCCGCTCGGCGGGTGAGTGAGCTCCAGGCTCTATCATGCAAACCTCCCTTTCTGTCTGTCCATCCAGACAAGGTTGTTCTTAGGACGCGTCCGTCCTTCTTGCCAAAGGTGGTTACTGCCTTCCACATTGGGCAGACCATCACTTTGCCCACCTTCTTTCCGCCTCCGCATCCTTCCAGAGAGGAAGAGAGGCTCCACCGTCTGGACCCAAAACGTGCGCTTTCCTTTTATATCAACCGCACACAACACTTCCGGGTGGATGACCAGCTCTTTGTTGGCTACGTGGGTGCCAAAAAGGTCGGGCGGTGCACAAGAGAATCATCTCCCGCTGGGTAACCTTGTGTATCAAAGCCTGCTATTCTTTGGCTAAGAAGGAGCCTCCTGTTGGGCTGCGTGCCCATTCCACCAGGGCAACGGCTGCTACCACGGCTTTAGGCCGCGGTGTTCCGCTGCAGGATATCTGTCAGGCAGCTACGTGGGCCTCGCTGCACACATTTACAAAGCATTACTGCCTTGACAGTCAGGTCCGGAGGGACGGCTTCTTTGGCCGTTCTGTCCTCCGGGACTTCCTTGTCTGATCTTTGTTCGCAGACCCACCACCGGGGTTGGTATTGCTGGCGTATCTATTCTAAGGTAAGGAATCTGTCACTAACGTGTCTCTTTCAGATGCACAAGTTACTAACTTGTGTAACGATATATCTGTAAGAGACAGTAGTTAGTGACAGATTCCTACCGCCCACCCATCCTCCCCGTTCTGCGAACTGATTTCTAGGGTTAAGGACATCCCTTTCAGGGCCCTAGTATTTTTCAGACACCTATGTCAGCTTCTTGCATGGCTCTGCGTTCCTGGCGCGGAAAGTCGCGTACAGAACTGACGTCAGCGCGCAGGGGCGGCGTCTAAGTACTGCCCGCGACGTCATCCCGGCGATCACGACGCCGACGACGGACGCGGAGCCGCACGACGCCGCCTACCGACGCGCAAGGGTACTGCTACGCAAAAACTTTCCGGATCCAGCCTGACGCCTGGGGATATTCTAAGGTAAGGAATCTGTCACTAACTACTGTCTCTTACAGATATATCGTTACACAAGTTAGTAACTTGTGCAACTCTCCCATAAACTGTGCGTCTTGACTACTAAGCCCTGGGTTCATACTCTTGCGAATCGAAACCTCAGAAAATATCACATTTAAGTTTGAATAATAATACTGAAGTCTCCCTGTTCTATAAAATAAACTAGACAAAACACTACATGATATGCCATATGTCAGTGGTAAGTGATGGTATGTTAATCCTTCTGCTACTGATTCAGGTAACTTCATACAGACATAACAATTACTAACTTCCATGGTGTCTACATATTGAAACAATAACTTTGTGAAAACGTTTAAACTAGTGTCGTTATCAGCTATTTCATGATGAATTTCTGGTTCATTCTCTGCCATTAGTTCTACTCTTTTGCCCTTCATGTTTGCTGTCCTCTCCTTAGTTTCATTATTAATCTTTTTATCCATTATCATAAGGTAAGGAACTGCTACAATCAGGACTAACCATACTATAGGCACCATTACTAGACTACATATGCATATTGCACAGCATCTTCTACAACATCTCTGTTTTGGTCTCCCAGCAACTCTATCGTCAGGCATTTTTCGACAAGGAAGATTGCTCTTCTTATCTTTTCTTTTTTTTTTTTTCTTTAGCTTATTTCTTTGCTTAGTTAGGGTGGTCTTGTTTCTTTTTCGTACGTCAGTTCTGCACTTGTTCCTTCACCACCACTGTCACTTGACTCTGAGCTTTCAAAATCTTCAAGAATGATATAAGTCCAGTCAGGACCCTTGAATTTGTTATTCACAAGTTTGTCTTTTACTTTTTCTTTTCTCTGACTTTTTCTCTTGATCAGTTTGACTTGTTACTTCAGGTACTTGATCTGGATCTTCACTTCTGGTTGTTATGTGGTACTTTACTCTTTTAATGACACTCGACCAATGATCTCCTTTTCTTGTTTTCTTTGTTGGCAATGTTTCTTTATTTTCGTCTTCAGAGATCTCGTTATTTTCACTGCTTAGTTCTGCTTCATTTTCTTTTATTACTGTTTCTTCTGTTTGCTCCTTTTCAGGTCTGATTGGTTTCTCTTCAGCAGCTCCACTATGAGTTTCCAAATTTTGACCTTGTTCTTGATTTAATTCTTCAAGTTCATGTCTTTCGAAATTTTCTTCTTCTTTGTACTCTTCTTGATCTGACTTGTTCTGATCAGGGCTTATTGCACTGTGAACTTCTGCAGCCTGACCGGATTCTTCTAGACCTGTCTGTCCCTGTTCAAAGTCTATTAGGTCTTCACTGTTTTGAGTCCAGTTTCCTTTCCCTATCTGACCTTGTTCAGGATTTCTTAATGTCTTTTCTTCTTGTTCCTGAACTGCTTCTTCTTCACCTATCTGATCTTCTTCAATTTCTTCCAATTTCGCTTGACTTCTTGTTCTGTGATATACTTCAGGAACTTCTACCACTGGTATCCAATCCTGACTTGTGCTCGGTTGTTCTTTTTCAGCTTCTCTGGAATCTCGAACCTGAGATCCTTCAGCTAGGCAACCTTCAGCTTCTTCAGTGATTGGCGTTATCTGAGGAGTCTCTTCCTCGGGATCTGGTACTCTCTTGGTGTGACTTACATGAATCCAATTAGGAAATCCGGCACACTTCACTGCTGTGTTCGTTGTCAGTATGACTTGACATGGTCTGCCCCATCTAGGTGATAGACACGTTTCTCTGGTGTGATTCTTCACTACCACCCAGTCACCAGGATTCAGATCATGTTCTTGCTCGGGCTGCCTGGAAACTGCGCCTTCTCCAACCTGATGAGAGACAGAACGCACTAGGTCAGCCAATCCCTTGCAATAGTCCAGAACCATATCATCAGATATATTCAGTAGTTTGTTTGTGGGAACATGTGTTTGTCTCATTGCTCTTCCCATCATTATTTCGTGGGGACTCAATCCTGTGTTTCTGTCAGGTATGCTTCTGAGTCCCATTAAAACAAGTGGCAATGCATCTGGCCATTCTAATGATGTTGAGGCACACATCTTTCCCAATCTTGACTTTATAGTGCCATTCAATTGTTCAACCACTCCAGAAGCCTCTGGGCGATATGCACAGTGCAATTTTTGTTCAATTTGGAATGCTCCGCAAATTATTTGAATCACTTCACTGTTAAAATGTTTTCCTCTATCTGATTCCAAAGTTACTGGAAAACCAAACCTAGGAATGAGCTCTCGTAGCAACAGTTTCGCAACTGTAATGCTGTCATTTCTCCTAGTAGGGTAAGCCTCCACCCATTTTGAAAACAGGCACACTATGACTAGTACATGTTTCAGCCCTCTACATGGTGGTAACTGTATGAAATCAAACTGAAGTCTCATAAATGGACCCTCTGCCTTTCCAATTTTCCCAAATCCAATTACTGTCTTCCTCCCCGGATTATGCATCTGGCAAGTTAGACATCTCTGGCAAAGACTCTCTGCAACAGCCCTGAATTTAGGATTATACCAATTTTGTCTGAACAGCCTAATCATTGCATCTCTCCCTATGTGTGTGTCTCCATGATACATCCTAGCCATTTGTGAGAGTAAACAGTCTGGCATGACTGGTCTGCCATCAGCACTGATCCACACTTCATCATCTCCTCTTTGGGAACAACCCACTTTGATCCACAAATTCTTCTCACTTTCATCAACCTCATCTTGCAATTTCTTAACGTCATTCCAAGTTTCAGGTGGCATATACAGCATAAGTTGGCAGCTGATTCCCATTCTTTCCACCCTCTTATTGACTGACATTCTGGTTTTGGCACAATGTTGAGCCACCAGATCTGCATATCTGTTGCCGACTACCACCCAGTCATCTCCTGACTGATGTGCGGCACATTTCACCACAGCCAATTCTTTTGGTGATTGTATTGCTTCTAGAAATTCCATTACAAATTGTCCATTTTTAATGGGGGATCCTGAAGAAGTCATGAAATCCCTCTGCATCCATAGTTGGCCAAAATCATGCACAACCCCGTAACCATATTGGCTATCTGTAAATATGGTTACTCTCTGATTCCTCCCAAATTTGCATGCTTTTATCAACGCAATCAATTCAGCTACTTGTGCAGATTTGACTCCTGGTAAATAAGATGCTTCAACTATTCCAGTTAATTCACATACCGCATAGGCAGCAGTTAGTTTACCGTCTTCATGTCTTTGACATGAACCATCAACAAATAGCTCCCTGTCTGGCTTTTTAAGAGGCTGTTCCTCAATATCTGGGCGTGGTTTTGTGCATAATTCTGTAATCTGTAAACAGTCATGTTCATCTTCTTCGTCATCTTTAATTCTCTCATGATATGGGTCTGGTAGTAAGTTTGCTGGATTTATTATAGTACACCTTACCATGGTCACATTTTCAGCACCCATTATGATTCTTTCGTATTTAGTCAGCCGACTAGGAGTAAGATGCTGAGTTCGTGTTCTTGTCAACAGAATCACAACCGCATGTGGAACACACACCTTTACAGGATGTCCCATCACAATTGACTCACTTTGTTCAATGCTCAAACAAGTAGCCGCTTTAAGCATCCTGGCAACGCGGCTGCTACTGGGTCCAATGTAGCAGAAAAATATGCTATAGGACGTCTTTCTAATCCATGTCTCTGAGTTAAGACAGAAAGTGCACAATTTTCTCTCTCATGACAGAACAATGCAAATTCTCTTTTATAATCAGGCATGCCTAAAGCAGGTGCTGAACATAGGGCATTTCTCAATTTTACAAAGGCTTCTACACTTTCATCCTCCCACTCAACAGGGTCCTTTGCTTTCTTTTTCGTCATGTTAATTAAAGATTTCGCTAGTAGGGAAAATCCTGGTATCCATTGCCTACAGTAACCTACTATTCCTAGAAACATTCTTACTTGTCTTTGGGTTACAGGCATTTGCATTTTCTTAATTAATTTTACTCTTTCAGAGGTTACTCTTCTTTTTCCCCCTCTCAATTTGGTGTCCAAGATACTTAACAGCTGTTGTACAAAACTGCAACTTTTCAGGTGAGACTTTATGCCCTTCTTCTGCCAAAAGATTTAATAATGCTATGGAATCAACAACACAGTCCTCTCTGGTGTTCGATGCCACCAATAAGTCGTCGATGTATTGCACTAGGACTGAACTTCCTGGCATCACTAGTTTCTCAAGGCACTTTTTCAATATTTGATTGAAAATGGAAGGACTTTCTGTGTACCCCTGAGGAACACGATTCCATACATAGACTTTGTTCTCAAATTTAAATGAAAATAGATACTGGCTGTCTGGATGTAATGGTATTGAAAAGAACGCTTGACACAAATCAATTACTGTGAACCATCCTGCACTCCACGGAATCTGGTATAGGATTACTGCAGGATTTGGCACTATGGGACAACATGGTTCCACAATCTTATTTATTTTTCTCAGGTCCTGAACAATCCTATATTTTCCACTAGGTTTCTTTAACCCCATTATAGGTGAATTACATGGGCTACTCATTACTTCTCTTAGGATATTTTGTTCTATCATTCGATTTATTTCTTCAATGACTCCTGCTTTTACTTCTGCAATCATTTTGTACTGTCTGGTATTTGGGAAAATTGCACCTTCCTTTACAGTAATTTTAACTGGATCTATTTTAGCCATAAGTCCTACTTCCTTTCCGGTGAAATCCCATACTATGGGGTTTACTGTACCTTTTAATTCTTCTGGCAACTCATCTTTTGTTATTAACGAAAACATCTCGTCTACTTCTGTACCTTGTTTTGCAATCATAATTTTATATACATGGTCTTCATCTGGTGTCTGAACTGCCACACCATCCGGTGTGCAGAAAATGGTACAATTCATCTTGCACAATAAATCCCTACCTAATAAATTTACTGGGCTAGAATCACACACTACGAATTGATGCATTTCTCTGAAATTTCCGATTTTAACTTCCATGAGCTCGGTAAGAGGTGTTCTAATCCTTTGATTAGCTACCCCTACTACTTGGATATCTTCACCAGAGAGAGGAAGGTCTGGAATGTCTGCTGTTTTCACAGTAGACCGGGTAGCACCAGTGTCCAAAAGGAAAGTAATATTACCTTTCACATTCCCTTCAACATATGGACCTGACTGATCTACCTGTAAGGATGCGCCACGTATGCACTCCTTCTTCCCCTCTCCTAGGAACCGTCATGGACTGAATTGACAGAAATCGTCCTGTAAAAGAAATTGTGAGGTCATATAATCATTCTTACCACTTCCTCCTTGATATCCGATGTCTGTACCATGCTTTGCTCTGCTTACATTACCCTGAATAGGTGCAGGTGGCAACTGACTCTGAGGATTTACACCCTGCTGAGAGTCATTCTGCGTCTGTGGATTTAAATTTTGATTTGGACCATTATTATTCCGAATCTTTTTACATTCATCTTTCCAATGCCCCAATTTTCCGCATCCATGACAAGGAAATTTCTTTTTGGCTTCTTCTCTACTCATTCGTCCTTTAAATTTTCCACCATTCCCAGTATCACCATTCGTTCCAGAATCTTTTCCTTGATTTTCACTTGGATTTTCCAAATTAATTCCCTGTTTCTCAGCCATTTTCACCTGAGCCCACATCACTTTTTCCTGCAATTTCTTGTGTCTATCCTCAATATCGTCTCCACAATATTTTGCATACTTCAAAATCTCATCAATGGGCTTCCCTTGCCAACACAGCATTTGCTGTTTAATCATTTGACAAATTTCTGGTTTTAAACCGTAAACAAACCGATACACAAACTGACTCATGTTCTTGTCTCCAATGTCCTCAAATCCACTATACTGTTTAAATACCTGCAATAGACGCTCATAGTAGGAATGCACCGATTCATTAGCTTCTTGGGTAGTTCGATCTATTTTCACCCAATCTGTTTCTTTCGGTGGTATTTTCCCTTTCAGGTAAGTTATCGCCTGCTGATACTTTTTCATCACATCATTTGACGGAGCACCTGTTTTCGGACCTCTAGGATACTCGTCACTAGGCCAATCAACTGTAATTTTACAATCTGTCCATAAATCGGCAGGTACCACTATGTCAAACAAACCATCCAAATCCTTCAACAATACCTTCGACACCTTCACAAACCTGTCAACCTGCTTGTACCATTCAATTGGTTTTTCTCTCAACTTTGGAAAATCATTCGTAAATGACAAAATATCCTGTCTGCTCCATGGGACATGTACATATCCTCCTCCCGCAACTTCTCGCATTGGATACATTTGATCTGCTTTCCCTGTTTCCTTCATCACATATTCAGATGCTGTTCTACTTGTTCGTGCTTCTTCCTTTTTCTTGGCCCACCTAGTTCTCCATTTATCTAGGTCTCCCCATTTTTGCAAAACTAACATTAATTCTCTTATTTGTAATCTTCTTCCAGAGGCATTCATATTTTCTAAATCTTTGTCTGAAAATTCTGCTCTATAGGGTTTCTGTAGTACCTTTGATCTCCCTATTTCTATTCCCATCTGTAGTGCTAAATTGGATAATTTTTCATGCAATAACCTTACATTTCTGGTGATACTCCTGCACAGGAACAATAATTCTTCTTCATCATAGGTATTTAAGCGTTCTAGTCCTACATTTCCTGCTATTATTTCTTCTAATTCGACTTTCAATTTATGAATGTCCATTATTTTTGGAGGGGTGCACTGTTTAACTGACCCTTGTACCCATTTCTCTAGATCTTCAGGTGTTACTATGGTGGCACTTTTTGCTCCCGATGAAGTTATTAAACTTACATCTTTTGAACATCCAGGTACATCTTTTCTGGGAGTGCTATTTACAGTACCTCGAATAGGCAAGTCCATGAGTGATATTGTGGATTCACAGTCACTAAATTGATCCTCAATTATAACTGGAGCTTCAGTTTTGGAATTATTCACAGGAGTAGGTGCAAGTATCGGTGGAGGACAGCTTCCCTGAGTACCATATAATGGAACTACTGGACCAATTGTTACAGGTATGGTCAATGAATCAGGATGTACTTTTATCTGAGTTATTTTCTGTATTAATTCTGTTCTGGTTTTTTCTAAGGCTTCTTTTTCTTTGTCATGAAGTATTCTACTAGGGGTGAATTCATGCATTACCTGTGGCACTAATGGAGTTTTTATCAGTGGTGCACTTGGGGTGCATCCACTTGTTCCTTCCTGATATGGTGGGGGGTTTCTTAACATTTCCTCCATAAACTCGTCTTCAGACTCCTCATTTCTCATTAAATGTTTTGTCTTTTCTGTGCACTTACTTCCTAATTTCTCCTCTGCTGAGAACAATGGATATAATCCTTCTGTAATCATTGCCCTTCTCCATTGTTTCATCTGACCTTCTCTAGACTCATGTAGGTATCTGGGGAAAAATCCTGGATAACCCCTTCTACTCCTAGATCGGTCCCGCTCAAATGCCTCGGTTTCCCATTCCTCTAGAGCTTCGTACTGAGTTAATCTAGGTCTGGGTTCTAAGTCATTCATCCTCAATCTCAAGTTTTGTAGAATTCGCCCATTGAACGGGCCATTCTTGGGAAATGCTAGTATTCCATCATTTTTGGTATATTCTATCCAATTCTCCATCCATACACAAGTATGATAACCTCTCTCCATCATCATGAATGAAGCGGGTGTTTTAGCTGGTGGAATGATAATTCCTTCTCTAGTTTTGATTGGTTTATCCTTTTTAAAATAAT
Source organism: Calotriton arnoldi (assembly GCA_963921515.1). NCBI lineage: Eukaryota > Metazoa > Chordata > Amphibia > Caudata > Salamandridae > Calotriton > Calotriton arnoldi. The sequence continues at coordinate 2,240,191 of CAWUFW010001269.1, forward strand.
TCTTTATCTTTTGCAGAAAGGACATTTTTCTCTTCTCTCCGTACATTCTATCTAATCTTCGGTGTACAAAATTATATTCTGCAAAACCTAGGAATCTCCTATCCGGACGTGTTTCTGTTAAAGTCGGATCGCGTTCTAACATGCAATCTTTATCCACTAAGATTTTAGCTTCTATAATATCAACCAATCAAGTGTCTGCAACCCCTCCTTTACAATCTGCGTTTCTCTGTCCCTCGCTGTTTCAACCAATCCCAGCGCGGCACCTGTGACGTCAGTACTGCTCCTGATTACTGACCCCTCCTTTACAAGAGTCGTTCCACACCCGCTGTTTCAACCAATCCCAGCGCGGCGTTTGTGACGTCAGCTCCCTCTCCGGCAGCTTACCCTCCCTTTACAAAATCTTACGCAAACTTTATTTTCTCTATAAATCTTAATTAAATTTCAGTAACAACATAAAACATTCGCTATCGTGCCAGTTTCTCTAAAATAGAAAAGATAGTTTTTCTCTCACACTTAGTAAAACTTTTTCCGTTTACTAAACATATACTACGAGTAAAACCCTTCCGTTTATTCTTCACACAAGCTCCAGAAGTACCTGTTACTTCTCCAATGTTACCCTTTCTAGGTGATTGTTAGACTTGGCATCTTTTGGCGTGTTTCACCAGGCTGCCAATGGGCAGCCTGGTGATCTCAGTGAGGAGGTGGAGGAGCCTATTTCCAGGGTGGATGTGCTTTTGGGTAGGGGGGAACCCGCCAGATCAGGCAGCAGCAGTCTGTCCCCAGAGGAGCTGGAGGACAGGCGGGAGGCAAGGCAGTTTGAGCTGCAGAAGCTCAGGCTGGAGAGTGAGCGGGAGGAGAAGAGATTGGCCATAGAGGAGAGGAAGATGCTCTTAGAGCATGAGAGAGAACTGAAGGAGCTAGAACTTAGGAGTAAGTCAGGCTCAGATGGTGGCAGCAATTCGTCCAGAAAGGCAGACAGGATTGTGCACATTCCCAAGAACGTAGGCAAGGAGTTCAAAAAGGGGATGACATACAAAGGTGGTTTCAGGGTTATGAGGCAGCCATACACATGAATGGGGTCCCTGAGGAGAATTGGGGAGCAGGATTGTGGCCACTTTTCCCTGAAGAAGCAAGGGATGCTCTGATAGCTTTGGGTAAGGGGTATCACCTCACCTATGCTGACATGAAGGATGCCCTTCTCACGAAGTATGGTCTTACTCCTGAAAAGTACAGGGATCAGTTCAGGTCCAGTAAGAAGTCTGATGCCAACACTTGGTTGGAATGTGTGGATGTGTTCTGCAGGTCTCTGGATGGTTGGGTGAAGGGCAGTAGGGTAACAGATGTTCAGGGGCTCTACAACTTGATTGCATGGGAGCACTTGTCTAGTCTATGTTTTGCAGATCTGCGCCAGCACCTAGTTGATAGTAAGCTAACTGACCCCAGGAAGCTTGCTATGGAAGCGGACCGCTGGGTGAGTACCAGGGTCCACAAGAAAGCGTTTGGGGAGACTCAGCCAAAGGTGGGCAGGGTCCCCAGCAGAAAGGTGGGGGGACAAGGGTAAAGCACAGGAGTTCTCTAAAGGGCCCCCAACTAGTACCCAGGGTAAAGGTTCCCAGCCCCCCGGTGATAAGAAGAAAGGGGTCTCCACAGGGAAGCCTGTTGAGACCGGCCCCCGCAAGTGTTATGCATGTGACCAGGTAGGTCACTTTAGGGGGACCCCAAGTGCCCGAAGGGGACACAGCCGCCCACCGGTGGACAGTCCAAAGTGTTGGCTAGTGTAGCGCTTGGGGAGGAGGGGTGCCCACAGGAGGGTGGGGATCCCGCAGAAATGACCCTTGTCTCACTAGGGGACAGTGAGATGGTCCCAGGAAACCAGGTGCCCCCTAACACAAAGAAATATAGCACCTGGGTGACCATTAATGGGAACAGGGTAGAGGCTCTCAGAGACACTGGAGCCAGTGTGACCTCAGTCCGGTGTCACCTGGTGTCTGAGAAGCAAGTAGTCCCAGGAGCATTCCACCAAGTAGTTGCTGTAGACAACTCAGAGCGCCAATGTATGGTGGCGCAGGTTCCCTTTGAATGGGGGGGTCTCAGGTCCCTTGAGGGTGGTTGTGAGCCCTACCATGCCTGTAGATTGTCTGCTAGGAAACGACCTCGAGCAGTCCTCATGGAAGGAGGTTGAGCTCAGGTCTCACTTGGAGATGCTTGGGTTGCCAGAGTGGGCATGCGTGTCTACTCGGTCAATGGCAGCCAAAAGGGTGATCAAGAGGACTTGGAGCCTGAAACAGTGGCCCAAGTCCCTGCCAAGAGAAAGGGCAGGGGCGCGGGAAACCGGCCCCGAAGTTCCCACGGACCGGGAGGAGGCGGACCTCGAGGGGACGCCCCGGTGCCTACAGGGGAGCAGGTAGCCGAACTGGGAGACATCTCTGAGCTGACCCATTGGCAGCAAGAAGGGGGTCCCACCAGGGAGGAGTTCTGCAGGGAGCAGAACGAGTGCCCTACTCTGGAGGGTCTGCGGCGGCAGGCTGCAGACCAGGCAGCTGGTAATCAGTCCAGGTCACATCTGATCTACTGGGAGAGTGGTCTCCTATACAGTGAGCCTAAGGTTGCTGAGCCTGGGTCAGCCCGTGTGCTGGTGGTACCCCAGCGCTTCAGGACCTTCCTACTGGGTCTGGCTCATGACAAGACATTTGGGGCAGGACAAGACCTTTGACAGGCTTGTCACCCACTTCTTTTGGCCCCAAATGCGAAGGCAGTCAGATGCACACTGTAGGTCTTGCCAAACTTGCCAGGCAAGTGGTAAGAGTGGGAGGAAGGTCAAAGCTCCTCTCCAACCTTTTCCTGTTGTTGGAACACCCTTTGAAAGGGTAGGGATGGATATAGTGGGGCCACTGGATCCCAAGACAGCCATGGGCAACAGGTACATCCTGGTCTTGGTGGACCATGCCACCCGGTACCCGGAGGCAATCCCTCTCAGGACAACGACGGCGCCAGTGGTGGGCCGGGCGTTAATGGGGATCTTTTCCCGTGTGGGATTCCCCAGAGAGGTGGTTTCTGATAGGGGACCAATTTCATATCGAAGTATATGACATCCCTGTGGAAGGAGTGTGGGGTAACCTACAAGTTCACCACTCCTTACCACCCACAAGGAAACGGTCTGGTGGAGAGATTCAACCAGACCTTGAAAGGCATGATCAAGGGTCTAACAGAACCCATGAGGCGTAAGTGGGACGTCCGCTTGCCATGCCTACTCTTTGCATACAGGGAGGTGCCTCAGAAGTCTCTTGGGTACAGCCCCTTTGAGCTCGTGTATGGCCACCCTGTCAGAGGACCTCTGAGTTTGGTAAAGGAAGGCTGGGAGGCAGCTCCCAGGAAAACTCCCCAGGATGTATTTAGCTACATGCTGGCCTTTAGAAACCAAACTGCCCGCTTCAGGAAACTCGCTCAGGCGAACCTAGAAGCAAGCCAGGAGGAAATGAAGAGATGGTATGACCAGAATGCCACTCTGGTCGAATTTCAACCTGGGCAGAAAGTGTGGGTCATGGCTCCAGTGGCACCTTGTGCCTTGCAGGACAAGTGGACTGGGCCATATGAGGTAAAGGAGCGCAAAAGTGACGTCACCTACCTGGTGGATTTGCAGACTCCAAGGAACCCTTTGAGGGTCCTTCACGTGAACCGCCTCAAACCCCACTTCGAGAGGTCCGAAGTGAGTATGCTCTTGGCGACAGATGATGGGGTGGAAGAGGAGAGTGAGCCTCTCCCTGACCTCCTGTCTACCAAGGAGCATGATGGGTCAGTAGAGGGTGTGATCCTCTCCCCTACTCTGACTCAGGAGCAGCAGGGGGACTGTCGCCAGTTGTTGGGACAGTTCACCCCACTGTTCTCTCTGACCCCCGGTGTTACTCACTGGTGTACCCATGACGTGGACACTGGTGACAGCCCTCCTGTGAAGCACAAGATTTACAGGTTGACTGACCGGGTCAGAGCCAGCATCAAGGAGGAGGTCTCTAAGATGTTGGCATTAGGGGTGATTGAGCCCTCCCACAGTCCTTGGGCCAGCCCAGTGGTCTTGGTCCCAAAGGCTGCGGCGCCCGGTGCCACTCCAGAACTCCGGTTTTGTGTGGACTACCGTGGGCTCAATGCCGTCACCAGGACTGACGCGCACCCCATCCCCAGAGCTGATGAGCTCATTGATCGGTTGGGAGCTGCCCGGTTCCTCAGCACGTTTGATTTGACGTCTGGGTACTGGCAGATTGCCTTAACCGATGGGGCCAAGGAGAGATCAGCATTCTCAACCCCAGAAGGTCATTACCAATTCCGGGTGATGCCCTTTGGGTTGAAGAATGCCCCTGCCACCTTTCAGAGGTTGGTCAATCAGGTGTTGGCTGGGCTGGAGGATTTCAGTGCCGCCTACCTGAATGACATTGCTGTGTTCAGTTCCAGCTGGGAAGAACATTTACAGCACCTTGAGAAAGTGTTGAGGGCTCTGCAAGGTGCAGGCCTCACGATCAAGGCCAGTAAGTGCCAGATCGGGCAGGGTTCTGTGGTGTACTTGGGACACCAGGTAGGAAGCGGCCAGGTGGCGCCCCTACAACCCAAGATTGACACCATTCTGGCTTGGGAACCCCAGACAGAGGTGAGAGCCTTCTTAGGTCTCACCGGTTACTATCGGAGATTTGTTAAGGGCTATGGCACCATCGTTGCCCCCTTAACAGAGCTGACCTCTAAGAGGCAGCCCAGGAAAGTGATCTGGACTGAGTCCTGCCAGAAAGCTTTTGATGCCCTGAAGGCAGCCATGTGCACGGCGCCCGTGCTCAAGGCACCTGACTTCTCCAAGGAATTCGTTGTGCAGACTGACGCTTCAGAGCATGGTGTGGGAGCGGTGCTCTCACAACTGAATGAAGAGGGCCTGGATCAGCCTGTAGTCTTCCTTAGCAGGAGACTACTTCCCAGTGAACAGAGGTGGAGTGCCATAGAAAGGGAAGCTTTTGCTGTGGTCTGGGCGCTGAAGAAGTTGAGACCATACCTGTTTGGGACTCACTTCCGGGTTCAGACAGACCACAGGCCCCTCAGATGGTTGATGCAAATGAGGGTGAGAATCCAAAACTGCTGAGGTGGTCCATCTCCCTACAGGGAATGGACTTTACGGTGGAACACCGTCCTGGTACAGAACACGCCAACGCAGATGGTCTGTCCAGGTTCTTCCGCCTTAGTGAAGAGAACTCCAATGGGGTTGGGTAGTTCTCCCTACTTTCAGCTGGAGGGGACATGTGTTAGACTTGGCATCTTTTGGCGTGTTTCCCCTGACTTTTTGCTTTCTGACCTCCCGGTTTTGACTCTGTTTTTGCTGGTGTAATGATTCTGCGCACTTTCCTCACTGCTGTCCAGTGGGAAAGTGCAAGTGCTCCTGTATAAAATGTGTTATGGATTGGTGTTTCCATGATTGGCCTATTTGGTTTATGTGTCAGTCCCTTGTAAAGTGCACTGCGAGTGCCAGGGCCTATAGACCAAATACTGTTGGTGGGCTGCAGCACTGGATTGTGCCACCCACGCAAACAGCCCGTAAAGTGTAACTCAGGCCTGCCATCGCAGAGCCTGTGCGCAGCCTGGGGCTGCCATGTCGACTTGGCAAGTGCACACACTTGCAAGTCCCTAAACCTTCCCTTTTCTACATGTTAGTCACCCCTAAGGTAGGCCCAAGGTACCCCTGTGGGCAGGGTGCGTTGTATGCGAAAGGTAGGACATGCCCTGGTGTGTGTGGCATGTCCTGATAGTGAATTACAGCCTAGTTCGTTTTTCACTATTGCAAGGCTACCTGTTCCCCCTAGGCCAGAACGGGCAGTTTTGATTATTACAGCTTATAATCCTAACTGACCCCGGGAACATGGTAGAAATTCGAGTTTAGTATGCCTGGACTCAGAATGATAAAATGCAGCTTTTAGTGAAGTTGGTTTTAACATTCTGTGTTTGAAAATACCACTTTTAGAAAGTGGGTATTTTCTTGTCTAACCATCCAAGCCTGCCTCTGCGAGGTTGTGTATTCCTTGTCTGGAGTGTGAGTGACAGGGGCTGGGGGATGCCAGGAGACAGGGTGAGTCAGCGCAGGGCTGAATAGCAAGATCTACATCTAGATGGGTGGGAGGGGTCGCACCTGGGCCCTGAATAGGACAGTGCCTTTCCTCCACAATGCTGGCTCCACCTCCTGTGGTGCGTCTGATGTCCCTGGCCTACTCACTGAAAGAAGGAACGGAGACTTGTCAACAAAGTGCTCCAGAACTGGTTTGGACTAGGCAAAGGCCTCTCTGCCTTCAGAGAACAAAGGAATTTGGGATATAAATATTGGGGCCCTGACCCCATGAATTTAGATCTCGCTGGAATCAAGGAACCTGCCAAGACGAAGAGCTGGAAGAGCTGCCAGGAGGAGTACTGCCCCTTTGCTGTGTTGTTGCTTTGTTGGGTTGGCCTGCAGCTCTGCTTCTGCCTTGGGCAGTGAAAGAACTGGACTGAACTTTCTACAAACTTGTGCTGAGTATCTCCAAGGGCCTGGAACCGAGCTGGCCTCCTGTTAAGAAGTCTCAGGGACTACAAAGACTTCACAAGCCTCTGGGTACCGCTTCTGGAACGCTGTTTCAGTTGCCACAGAGGAAGGGAACTGCAACCGACTCCGTCAACCGAATCCATCCCTGGCCGGTGACCTGTTTGCACCGCAGACCGCATCGCCCCGCTTCGCATCGCAACCCTGGTCTCACCGTGGGCGACGTCCGACGCCGCCAACATCGAGCCGCTGCTTGCACCGTGACCTGTGGGCACCGCAGTTCGCATCGCATCGCTTCACTGAACCAGCCGGACTCGACCGACGCGGTCGCTGCAACTGGCTCAAGAGTCGAGACCGCACCGCATTTGGGGCACCGCTCGCACGTCTGCGACCCACCGCTCCGACTCGCACCGCTGTCCGACGCCAGCTCCCACACTCCGGCTTGGTCGCCTGCATCGCAACCTGTCAGCACCGCATCGAGCATCGTCTCACCCTGCATCGCACGCCTTGGACTCACCGACCCCGTCTGCACGACGCTCATCGAGCCGCTGCCTGCACCGCATCGAGGGACACCGCACCTTGCATCGCTCCGTCTTGCACCGCAACCGCGACGAACGCCGACCGGCTCGTACACTCCGTACCAGCCACAACGAGAAAGGTACTGTAACCGAGTCTGTTCACGACTCTGCTGGCCCGTATCGACGCGGTCGGCTGGAACTGTTAGACTCTGTGGTTTTCAGCATCGCGGTAGGCTCGGACGGAGCTACCGACTCGTACGAACTTTGCTTTTGTGCTATTCCTGCAAAGAAGAAGTTACCGTATCAAGCATTCATTCGTAAAGTATAGTATTGTGGATTTTTGTCGTAATTGGTCTTGTCTTGAGTATATAAAATATTGGTTATTTTTCTAAACTGGTGTGGTGTCCGTTTGTAGTGCTTACACTGTATTACTGTTGGTTATGTGCAAATGCTTTACACACTGCCTCTGAATTAAGCCCGACTGCTCGTGCCAAGCTACCACGAGGGTGAGCAGGGGTTACTTCACGAGTGTAACACCCTTACCCTGACTAGGAAGAAGGGTCCCTACTTGGACAAAGGTGCAAACCCTTGCCAACTAGAGATCCCATTTCTAACAGTAATATAACATCAAATTTTCACCAGCGTACTCCTTTTGCTATTACTCACATGCATAGAGTCCCTAACAAATACTGAAAGTCCTGCTTAACTTTTCAGTACTATTTCTGCCTGGCAGATAACCTCACTGCAGTATGGTTTCCACTTACCATCCGCTATTCTTTCCCCGGGGATTCTGGACAACATAAAACAAAACTTTTGAATACACGGATGTTAGTTCATAAAACCAAAATTCTCATTACCCAATTAACAAAGAGTAACCATCCTCTGATTACCAGAAAACTGATCCAGCGCGATATTAGCAAACAGCATTCATACACCAGATACTCACTTGGGCCCATACATTCATACTACGCTAATACTTACGCTGGGTTTTATCAGTTGTTACTCTTTATCAAAATCCCTGCTACCAATTACCTTCCGATTGAAGAGTAATGACTTACCGATGAATCCTTTGCTAATTGGGAAGTTTAAAATGAGTGACATTCTCTATAATACATAATCCTGAAATAACCACTGAGTCAGGAAGTTTTAAAATGTTTATCTAAAGATTTAGCAGAGTAAAATACAGAGCCACATGGTACTTAATCGCAATACCCAAGATTAAGCATAGAAATGATTATTGCTAATCAATGACGGTTTAAAGAAAAGGAGAGGATAGGGATAGCAGCGCAACTAAAGGTTGCATTTATATTTACCTAAGTGCGAGAACCAAACCCCTTGGCCAAGGAGTTGAAAGAATAGGACCCAGGAAGGATGAAGAGCAAAGACTTCCTCCAGGATCAGGACAGGACCGATGACCTCTCTACAACGACGCCTGCGTCGTTCCCCTCTCTGGTACTTCGCTTCTCCTCGATTCTCCCGTGTCTCCCTTCTAATGGACTCCGCCGCCCCCTCCTCAGGACCTCTCTGGACAGCGGTTCGGTCTGCAATCGATCAGCTTGACGGTCTGGAGCTCTTCCTAATGCTGAGCAGCATCTGCCTGGTCTGCATGAACGCCTGATCTGCTCTCCTCTGCTTAAGCTTGAATGACTGAGCTAATTTGCTAATTCTATATCTATTATACCCTTCTACGCCCATGTACCTCCCCTTAATGTTGCTAAAATATGGGACCATTACTTCTGATTGGACAGGGACAGGGGGTGGATTGTCGCACCATATCGATTTGACCTAAATTGTAAAGCCTATTGTTCTTAAATTCCCACCCCTTCAAATTAATACATTCGCTTTATTTCCCACCCGTCTCATGACAAATGTAAACCAATTTTCATAAACAATGTATCAATGTGCAACAGGAAAGGCAAGAGTACAGCATCTTCGGCCATCGGGTCGCGGCCTTGGACGACGTCCAGATTGACTTCATTTTGGCAGGCACACTGGACACATGCGCAGAACCATTTGCCTCTCGAGTTTCAGGTCACCAACCCAGGCCCAAGTTTACGAACTAATAAAAGTGCAAGAAGCAAATATTAAAATCACAAAATAAAATGTTTCACTGTATGCCCACTTTTTCTACTCTATCCCCATTTACTTATAAATCTATCCCGCATTAGTAGCGTTAAGAAAACGACAAATTAAGAATAACACAAGAGCAAGCTGAAGCATGTGAAAACATCAAGCAGCCATTTTAATACACACTGCGCAGAAGCAGAAATTTCCCACCAAGCAAAGAGAGACGTCACAACACGTGATATGGTTGAGACATGCGCAGATAGTTTCCCACGCTTTAGCGGCCATTTTAGATTACATACAAACGTTATTCATTAGTTAGAACACATAGGCAAGCTTCCTTGCTATTCGTGTAGTGTATGCAACGTTAGTATAAACAATACAAGTTTTAATAAATTAATACTGTGATGAGGATTGAATACAAGCAAGTTTCATTTATGAAACCTTGCTCCATCAGGGTAATTAACAACCATGATGATTGAATTTGCGACGGCACCGCCGCAAACCAGTAGCTGCAAGCCGCCTTCTTCCACAATCTCACCTCCCCGTTCTAGCAGCAGGATGTGACGTCCCCGCGGCGCCGGCGTGGACACATCCTGACTGGGCCCCGATGACGTCAGGCGCCGCAGGGCATCACAAGAATGATACAAATGTAGCGCTAAGCAGCCAGGAATGTGAGCCTCCCAGCAGCCTTAGCCCAAGCCCAAGCCCAAGCCCAAGCCCGGAGCAGGGCGCGCACGCCACGGGCTGCGCCCTGCATACTTAAGAGTTAGGCAGCACTTCAGTGAGTGTCACAGCTGAGTGTCAGACACTATGCATATGCGTGACAAAGCATTTCAGTGCGGTAATGCGGAGTACCACACTGAAATGCATTAGTCTAACGCCTGATGCGTGATACTTGGCAGGACTGAAAACTATGTAGCAGTCTTTTCTCATCGCTCTTTTTCTCTTCATCCCTCCAGCCCATCTTTCTTAAGTCATGCTCCTGTTACCCTCTTTTTGTTAAGAACCCTGGACCAAGAGCTCACAAAGATATTATATATATATATATATATATATATATATATATATATGTGTATATATATGTGTGTGTGTATATATATATATGTGTGTTACCATGGTCACTCCTTCTGTCTTCCTCCGCCCTTTGCAGAGGATCTCTTGAAGTTGGCGGAGCAGTGCCAACCAGGAATGCGTTTGCTAAGATTCAAGTAAAGCGATCACTCAGAGTATGCTGACACCAGTAGTTGTTTATTGCAGGTTACGCGTTTCGCTTGTCAAGCGAAACGCGTAACCTGCAATAAACAACTACTGGTGTCAGCATACTCTGAGTGATCGCTTTACTTGAATCTTAGCAAACGCATATATATAAGTGTGTATATATATATATATGTGTGTGTGTGTATGTATATATATATATATATATGTGTGTATATATATATGTGTGTATATATATGTATATGTATATGTGTGTATATATATATATATATATTATCTACTGGCGGTCGCCAGTAGATAGTTATAGTTAAAACCTATTATCCATAGGAAATCTGCAACATTCTATTTGAAATAACGTTGGCGCCGGTTGACGAATCTTCGCAAAAGTTTCCAACTTGTTGGGGCGCTCCGGTCCGCTCCTATCCTGAAAGTCTCGGGGTGATTCGTCAAGCGGGTGCCGAGAAAGAAGGGGGGTCCCAAAACGCGTTTTCCCCATTCATTTTTCCATAGGAACCTTTAGTCGCAGCTACAGCCCGAACTGCTGAACGGAATTACACCAAATTTGGCAAAGAGGTAGCCCTTGGTTCAGTGTCGTGCCTTTTGCTTAAATGGTGTAAATCCGTTCAGTAGTTCCTGAGAAAATCAAAAGTACATCACATATATATCTGGGCGGAGCCTAACCACCCATGTCATCGTGAGATCTGATTGGCTGTCAGCACTTCATCCTGGAATTGCTGGCAGCCATCTTGGGACCAATATAAATGATAGTACCTCATTGAAATGCATTGTAGTGAATAGAAGATTTTGAGGGTCACCAAAAGGAGAACTATAAAGGGTGATAACAGGCTTTAGTTACATTAGAATTTATTTGTTGATGGTACCATACTAATTTTAGGAATTGTGGTGTATTCTAAGGTGATTTTACCATGTGAAAAACCTTCTGCTGGGATATCATGAATCATGTTTGAGAGAACACTATTTTCTCATGCTTGTCCCGTGGAGGTTTGGAAGGTGCTCCAGAAGCTAAAATGAGAGCATATTTTCTGTAAATTCACATTATCTTTCTCAGTCATGTGAGAATGAAGTCTGACATTCTCAGTAAAACAAATACATCCAACAAGGGCAGAGACTGTCAGTTGATTCCTTTGTGTTCTACTGCAGCTTCCCAGAGTGTTCTAAAGAACAACTAGAGTGCTAACAGCCTTATTTATGACAAAAGTATGGCACACCTGAAGCCATCTTGATTGGAATAAACTGGTAACACTTAAACAATTTAATTTAAAAAGGAACAAAATGATGGGGTTCATTTTGTCATAGAAATTATGGTTAGTGCTGTAGAAAGAAAAATTAGGACATGTTTCAAGTGTGATCTCAAATATCTTCCTGTTATATTTCAAGAGGAGCAGCCTGCCAGTTGATGCCTTTGTGTTCTACTGCAGCTTCCCAGAGTGTTCTAAAGAACAACTAGAGTGCTAACATCCTTACTTATGACAAAAGTATGGCACACCTGAAGCCATCTTGATTGGAATAAACCGGTAACACTTAAAACATTTAATTTAAAACGGAACAAAATGAGGGTTCTTTTGAAATAGAAATTATGGTTAGTGCTGCAGAAAGAAAAATTAGGGCATGTTTTAAGTGAGATCTCAAATCCTCTTCTATTTCATTAGAAAATTCTGACATGCAGACTGAAACAATCACTTTCAATACCAGCAGCAGACTACCAGTTAACTCCCTGGTGAGCAGTAGCTTTACTCCAGTGATCTAATGAGCAACTAGAGTGCTAACATTCTGAATTTATGGCAGATGTGAGACACATCTGAATGCCTTCTTGATGGAATCAAAGTAAAAAACTGAAAGCATTTCCTACTGAGGAGACTGCAGTAAATGAAGAAATTAGGAAACTTCATAACAAAGAAGTCTTCCAAGATGGCCACCAGTGAAAAAAGAGCCCAAATGTAGCACAAATATTACCCAGATGTAGCCCACATATAGCCCAATGACAAAAGTGTGCAAAACACTTTTTATTTTTAGTTTTTTTGCAGTTTTATGTAGTGCAGACTGGTCAGGTATTGGAGCATTGCATCTTAAAACATGACCCCCTACACTACAAAAACACCACTGCACTACCTTAAACCCTAAAACACTACCCCCAGAACGACCCCCTACACTACACAAGCACCACTGCACTATCCTAAACCCTAAAACACTACCCCCAGCACGACCCCCTACACTACACAAGCACCACTGCACTATCCTAAACCCTAAAACACTACCCCCAGCACGACCCCCTACACTACCCAAACACCACTGCACTAACCTAAATCCTAAAACACTACCACCAGCACGACCCCCTACACTACCCAAACACCACTGCACTACCCTAAAACATGACCCCCTACATTACACAACCACCACTGCACTACCCTAAACCCTAAAACACTACCCCCAGCACGACCCCCTACACTATACAAGCACCACTGCACTACCCTAAACCCTAAAACACTACCCCCAGCATGACCCCCTACACTACAAAAACACCACTGCACTACCCTAAACCCTAAAACACTACCCCCAGCACGACCCCCTACACTACCCAAACACCACTGCACTAACCTAAATCCTAAAACACTACCCCCAGCACGACCCCCTACACTACCCAAACACCACTGCACTACCCTAAAACATGACCCCTACACTACACAAACACCACTGCACTACCCTAAACCCTAAAACACTACCCCCAGCACGACCCCCTACACTACACAAGCACCACTGCACTACCCTAAACCCTAAAACACTACCCCCAGCACGACCCCCTACACTGCCCGAACACCACTGCACTGCCCTAAACCCTGAAACACCAGCCCCTGCATGACCCCTACACTGCCCGAACACCACTGCACTGCCCTAAACCCTAAAACACCACCCCTAGCACGACCCCCTACACTGCCCGAACACCACTGCACTGCCCTAAACCCTGAAACACCACCCCTTCACGACCCCCTACACTGCCCGAACACCACTGCACTGCCCTAAACCCTGAAACACCACCCCAGCATGACCCCCTACACTGCCCGAACACCACTGCACTGCCCTAAACCCTGAAACACTACCCCCAGCAAGACCCCTACACTGCCCGAACACCACTGCACTGCCCTAAACCCTGAAACATCACCCCCAGCAAGACCCCCTACACTGCCCGAACACCACTGACCTAAACCCTGAAACACCACCCCCAGCACGACCCCCTACACTGCCCGAACACCACTGCACTGCCCTAAACCCTGAAACACTACCCCCAGCATGACCCCCTACACTGCCCGAACACCACTGCTCTGCCAAAACCCTGAAACACCAGCCCCAGCACGACCCCCTACACTGCCCGAACACCACTGCACTGCCCTAAACCCTGAAACACCAGCCCCAGCACAACCCCCTACACTGCACGAACACCACTGCACCGCCCTAAACCCTGAAACACTACCCCCAGCAAGACCCCCTACACTGCCCGAACACCACTGCACTGCCCTAAACCCTGAAACATCACCCCCAGCAAGACCCCCTACACTGCCCGAACACCACTGCCCTAAACCCTGAAACACCCCCCCCAGCAAGACCCCCTACACTGCCCGAACACCACTGCACTACCCTAAACCCTGAAACATCACCCCCAGCAAGACCCCCTACACTGCCCGAACACCACTGCACTGCCCTAAACCCTGAAACACCAGCCCCAGCACGACCCCCTACACTGCCCGAACACCACTGCACTGCCCTAAACCCTGAAACACCAGCCCCAGCACGACCGCCTACACTGCCCGAACACCACTGCACTGCCCTAAACCCTGAAACACCAGCCCCAGCAGGACCCCTACACTGCCCGAAAACCACTGCACTGCCCTAAACCGTGAAACACCAGCCTCAGCACGACCCCCTACACTGCCTGAACACCACTGCACTGCCCTGAACCCTGAAACACCAGCCCCAGCACAAGACCCTACACTGCCCGAACACCACTGCACTGCCCTAAACCCTGAAACAACACCCCGTGCATGACCCCCTACACTGCCCGAACACCACTGCACTGCCCTAAACCCTGAAACACCACCCCCAGCGTGACCCCCTACACTGCCCGAACACCACTGCACTGCCCTAAACCCTGAAACACCACCCCCTGCACAACCCCCTACACTGCTCGAACACTACTGCACTGCCGTAAACCCAGAAACACCATCCCCAGCACGACCCCCTATACTGCACGAACACCACTGCACTGCCCTAAACCCTGAAACACTACCACCAGCACGACCCCCTACACTACCCAAACACCACTGCACTACCCTAAAACATGACCCCCTACATTACACAAACACCACTGCACTACCCTAAACCCTAAAACACTACCCCCAGCACGACCCCTACACTATACAAGCACCACTGCACTACCCTAAACCCTAAAACACTACCCCCAGCACGACCCCCTACACTACAAAAACACCACTGCACTACCCTAAACCCTAAAACACTACCCCCAGCACGACCCCCTACTCTACCCAAACACCACTGCCATACCCTAAACCCTAAAACACTACCCCCAGCATGAACCCCTACACTACCCAAACACCACTGCACTACCCTAAAACATGACCCCCTACACTACACAAACACCACTGCACTACCCTAAACCCTAAAACACTACCCCCAGCACGACCCCCTACACTACCCAAGCACCACTGCACTACCTTAAACCCTAAAACACTACCCCCAGCACGACCCCCTACACTGCCCGAACACCACTGCACTAAACCCTGAAACACCAGCCCCTGCATGACCCCCTACACTGCCCGAACACCACTGCACTGCCCTAAACCCTAAAACACCACCCCTAGCACGACCCCCTACACTGCCCGAACACCACTGCACTGCCCTAAACCCTGAAACACCACCCCTTCACGACCCCCTACACTGCCCGAACACCACTGCACTGCCCTAAACCCTGAAACACCACCCCCAGCATGACCCCCTACACTGCCCGAACACCACTGCACTGCCCTAAACCCTGAAACATCACCCCCAGCAAGACCCCCTACACTGCCCGAACACCACTGACCTAAACCCTGAAACACCACCCCCAGCACGACCCCCTACACTGCCCGAACACCACTGCACTGCCCTAAACCCTGAAACACTACCCCCAGCATGACCCCCTACACTGCCCGAACACCACTGCTCTGCCCAAAACCCTGAAACACCAGCCCCAGCACGACCCCCTACACTGCCCGAACACCACTGCACTGCCCTAAACCCTGAAACACCAGCCCCAGCAAGACCCCCTACACTGCCTGAACACCACTGCACTGCCCTAAACCCTGAAACAGCACCCCCAGCAAGACCCCATACACTGCCCGAACACCACTGCCCTAAACCCTGAAACACCACCCCCAGCAAGACCCCCTACACTGCCCGAACACCACTGCACTGCCCTAAACCCTGAAACACCACCCCCAGCAAGACCCCCTACACTGCCTGAACACCACTGCACTGCCCTAAAGCCTGAAACACCACCCCCAGCACGACCCCCTACACTGCCCGAACACCACTGCTCTGCCCAAAACCCTGAAACACCAGCCCCAGCACGACCCCCTACACTGCCCGAACACCACTGCACTGCCCTAAACCCTGAAACACCAGCCCCAGCACGACCCCCTACACTGCCCGAACACCACTGCACTGCCCTAAACCCTGAAACACCACCCCCAGCACGACCCCCTACACTGCCCGAACACCACTGCACTGCCCTAAACCCTGAAACACCAGCCCCAGCACAACCCCGTACACTGCCCGCACACCACTGCACTGCCCTAAACCCTGAAACACCAGCCCCAGCACAACCCCGTACACTGCCCAAACACCACTGCACTGCCCTAAACCCTGAAACATCACCCCCAGCAAGACACCCTACACTGCCCGAACACCACTGACCTAAACCCTGAAACACCACCCCCAGCACGACCCCCTACACTGCCCGAACACCACTGCACTGCCCTAAACCCTGAAACACTACCCCCAGCATGACCCCCTACACTGCCCGAACACCACTGCTCTGCCCAAAACCCTGACACACCAGCCCCAGCACGACCCCCTACACTGCCCGAACACCACTGCACTGCCCTAAACCTTGAAACACCAGCTCCTGTATGACCCCCTACACTGCCCGAACACCACTGCACTACCCTAAACCCTGAAACATCACCCCCAGCACGACCCCCTACACTGCCCGAGCACCACTGCACTGCCCTAAACCCTGAAACACCAGCCCCAGCACGACCCCCTACACTGCCCGAACACCACTGCACTGCCCTAAACCCTGAAACACCAGCCCCAGCACGACCGCCTACACTGCCCGAACACCACTGCACTGCCCTAAACCCTGAAACACCAGCCCCAGCAGGACCCCTACACTGCCCGAACACCACTGCACTGCCCTAAACCGTGAAACACCAGCCTCAGCACGACCCCCTACACTGCCTGAACACCACTGCACTGCCCTGAACCCTGAAACACCAGCCCCAGCACAAGACCCTACACTGCCCGAACACCACTGCACTGCCCTAAACCCTGAAACAACACCCCGTGCATGACCCCCTACACTGCCCGAACACCACTGCACTGCCCTAAACCCTGAAACACCACCCCCAGCGCGACCCCCTACACTGCCCGAACACCACTGCACTGCCCTAAACCCTGAAACACCACCCCCTGCACAACCCCTACACTGCTCGAACACTACTGCACTGCCGTAAACCCAGAAACACCATCCCCAGCACGACCCCCTATACTGCACGAACACCACTGCACTGCCCTAAACCCTGAAACACTACCCCCAGCAAGACCCCCTACACTGCCCGAACACCACTGCACTGCCCTAAACCCTGAAACATCACCCCCTACACTGCCCGAACACCACTGCCCTAAACCCTGAAACACCACCCCCAGCAAGACCCCCTACACTGCCTGAACACCACTGCACTGCCCTAAACCCTGAAACACCAGCCCCAGCACGACCCCTACACTGCCCGAACACCACTGCACTGCCCTAAACCCTGAAACACCACCCCCTGCACGACCCCCTACACTGCCCGAACACCACTGTACTGCCCTAAACCCTGAAACCCCACCCCCAGCATGACCCCCTACACTGCCAGAACACCACGGCACTGCCCTAAACCCTGAAACACCACCCCCTGCACGACCCCCTACACTGCCCGAACACTACTGCACTGCCCTAAACCCTGAAACACCACCCCCAGCACGACCCCCTACACTGCACGAACACCACTGTACCGCCCTAAACCCTGAAACACTACCCCCAGCAAGACCCCCTACACTGCCCGAACACCACTGCACTGCCCTAAACCCTGAAACATCACCCCCAGCAAGACCCCCTACACTGCCCGAACACTACTGCCCTAAACCCTGAAACACCACCCCCAGCAAGACCCCCTACACTGCCCGAACACCACTGCACTGCCCTAAACCCTGAAACACCACCCCCAGCAAGACCCCCTACACTGCCCGAACACCACTGCACTGCCCTAAACCCTGAAACACCACCCCCAGCACGACCTCCTACACTGCCCGAACACCACTGCTCTGCCCAAAACCCTGAAACACCAGCCCCAGCACGACACCCTACACTGCCCGAACACCACTGCACTGCCCTAAACCCTGAAACACCAGCCCCAGCACGACCCCCTACACTGCCCGAACACCACTGCACTGCCCTAAACCCTGAAACACCACCCCCAGCATGACCCCCTACACTGCCCGAACACCACTGCACTGCCCTAAACCCTGAAACATCACCCCCAGCACAACCCCCTACACTGCCTGAGCACCATTGCTCTGCCCTAAACCCTGAAACACTAGCCCCAGCACGACCCCCTACACTGCCCGAACACCACTGCACTGCCCTAAACCCTGAAACACCACCCCCAGCACGACCCCCAGCACGACCCCCTACACTGCCCGAACACCACTGCACTGCCCTAAACCCTGAAACACCAGCCCCAGCAAGAACCCCTACACTGCCCGAACACCACTGCATTGCCCTAGACTCTGAAACACCAGCCCCAGCAAGACCCCCTACACTGCCCGAACACCACTGCACTGCCCTAAACCCTGAAACTCCAGCCCCAGCATGACCCCCTACACTGCCCGAACACCACTGCACTGCCCTAAACCCTGAAACACCAGCCCCAGCACGACCCCCTACACTGCCCGAACACCACTGCACTGCCCTAAACCCTGAAACACCAGCCCCAGCACGACCCCCTACACTGCCCGAACACCACTGCACTGCCCTAAACCCTGAAACACCAGCCCCAGCACCACCCCCTACAATGCCCGAACACCACTGTACTGCCCTAAACCCTGAAACACCACCCCTGCACCGCCCCTACACTGCCCGAACACCACTGCACTGCCCTAAACCCTGAAACACCACCCCCTGCATGACCCCCTACACTGCCCGAACACCACTGCACTACCCTGAAACACCACCCCCTGCACCACCCCCTACACTGCCCGAACACCACTGCACTGCCCTAAACCCTGAAACCCCACCCCCTGCCCCGCCCCTACACTGCCCGAACACCACTGCACTGCCCTAAACCCTGAAACACCAACCCCAGCATGACCCCCTTTACTGCTCAAACACCACTGCACTGCCCCAAACCCTGAAACACCACCCCCAGCATGACCCCCTACACTGCCCGAACACCACTGCCCTAAACCCTGAAACACCACCCCTGCACGACCCCCTACACTGCCCGAACACCACTGCACTGCCCTAAACCCTGAAACACCACCCCCTGCACGACCCCCTACACTGCCCGAACACCACTGCACTGCCCTAAACCCTGAAACACCACCCCCAGCACGACCCCCTACACTGCCCGAACACCACTGCACTGCCCTAAACCCTAGAACACTACCCCCAGCATGACCCCCTACACTACCCGAACACCACTGCACTACCCTAAACCCTAAAATACTCCCCCAGCATGACCCCCTACACTACCCGAACACGACTGCACTGCCCTAAACCCTAAAACACTCCCCCCAGCACGACCCCCTACACTACCCGAACACCACTGCACTGCCCTAAACCCTAAAACACTCCCCCAGCACGACCCCTACACTACCTAAACACCACTGCACTGCCCTAAACCCTAAAACACTACCCCCGCATGACCCCCTACACTACCCAAATACCAATGCACTACCCTAATCCCTAAAACACTACCCCCGCACAACCCCCTACACTACCCAAAGACTACTGCACTACCCTAAACTCTAAAACAATACCCCCCGCACGACTCCCTACACTACCCAAAGACCACTGCACTACCCTAAACCCTAAAAAACTACCCCCAGCACGAACCCCTACACTACCCAAACACCACTGCACTACCCTAAACCCTAAAACACTACTCCCAGCAGTATCCCCTACACTACCCAAACACCACTGCACTACCCTAAACCCTAAAACCCTAAAACACTAACCCCAGCACGACCCCCTACACTACCCAAACACCACTGCACTACCCTAAACCCTAAATCTAGCCCCAGCATGACCCCCTACTACACTACACAAACACCACTGCACTACCCTAAACCCTAAAACACTACCCCCAGCACGACCCTTTTCACTACCTAAATACAACTGCACAATTTGTTACAGGCGTTGCAACGCAGGCCTGTGGTGCTTACTGGAAGTACCTGGTGGGCTAGTTGGGCCCCAGGGACTCTCAGGATTCAAGGTGACCTAATCCCCCAACTTAAAATGCGCCACGGGGCGCGTTTGCACAGTGGTGAAGGGAGGGGCGGGGCCTCTGGTGACATGTGCGCAAACACGCCCTGTGGTGCGTTTTAAGTTGGGGAGTTAATTCCCTTTGAATCCTGGGGGCCAACTAGCCCACCAGGTACCTTCAGTAAGCACAACAGAGTTGCTTTGCAGAGAGGTGAAAAAAGGTGCGTGGCCTCGGAACGCCTCTCTGCAACTCAGCTCTGTGGTCATAACTGTAGGTACCTGGGGGGCTAGTTGGGTCCCAGGGACCCTCAGGATTCAAGGGGACTTAATCCCGCAACTTAAAAGGCGCCACGGGGCGCGTTTGCACACATGTCACTTCAGGCCCCCCCTCCCTTCACCACTGTGCAAACGCGCACTGGCTCTGGTTAGTCAGAGTCAGTGACCACCAGTACCCGTCTGAAAAAGTTGTGGGCACAGGATGATTTTGCAACAAGGCCTCTTTCTGCTCCTCTGTTGGTTCTTTCTGCACATCTTTTGCTTCTTTCTGTGCGTTTTTCTTCTTTCTTCACGTGTCCTACCTCTGTTGGCATAGTTAGAAACTAGCATTTAAAAAACCTTTGAAATTCACTTAAAAAATCATAGGTTTCAGGCACGTTATAGTTAGAAATTAGCATTTAAAAAACCTTTGAAATTCACTGAAAAAACCATAGGTTTCAGGCACGTTATAGTTAGAAATTAGCATTTAAAAAACCTTTGAAATTCACTGAAAAAACCATAGGTTTCAGGCACGTTATAGTTAGAAATTAGCATTTAAAAAACCTTTGAAATTCACTGAAAAAACCATAGGTTTCAGACACGTTATAGTTAGAAATTAGCATTTAAAAAACCTTTGAAATTCACTGAAAAAACCATAGGTTTTAGGGACAGTTATAGTTAGTTGGACATTGCACTCATACAAAACCCGTGAAATTCCCCTGTTATAGTTAGTTCAGCTAACTATAACTCGCGCCCGCAATGCACTGCTGATGACGTCACATATTACATCACTCATGACATGGTCAGTGACATCACTGATGACATCACTGATGACATCTCAAATGACATCACTGATGACATCATCCATGTGATAATTTCATGCATCTTCTCACACCCTAATATAACTTTTGATACACCCACTCTAAATTACAGACTGCCATTCTCAAAACCATAGACACTCCAACACCAAAAACTACATACCCACTCACTGATTCTTAGGTCTACACACACATCCACTCACTCACCTGTACAGTCACTCATACTTACAGTCACTCAGTACAGGACTATCATATGCACTCATACACCTATATAAACACACACACCGCCACTCATCCATAGAGGTACTCACACACCTAGTCAGTCATGCAAAAAATTAATCACATTCCCATTTACTCACCTATACAGTTATACACACACCAGCTCACTTACTCATACAAATACTAGCACATTCTTACGCTCTTATACAATAACTGATACAAGCACACACGCATCCATACAGCCACTCTCACAATAACACACTCTCACTTATAGCCATTTAAATACTATAACACACATATATACTGCCTTTTACATATGTAGTTACTCGCACATGTACCACTGAGATATACATTCACTCACTAACACACCCATACACACACTCACCCACCCAAGCAGTCCATCACAGATGCACTCTTGAAATCATGCACCCAGTGAATCACCCACTCACACATCTATGTATAGAGTCACACACACCCCACCCACACAAACACTCAGGCAGCCATACAGATACTCAGAGAACCAATCAATAACCCATATAGACACTCATGTAGCTATTCGCAAATCCATGCATCCACTTACACACCAACAAACAGACGGATACAGACATTCACACAGTTTAGTCACTAACCCATGCATTCAGTAAGATACGTTTAATCACTCACTTGTAGAGTCAGTCACTCACGTACTAAATCATCCATTCAGACACTTATACACCCACTCATTCTTCAATACGCCTTTCCCTATATATATTAAACATATTTAAACTTTACAGAAACACACAGTCACTGGATGATGTCATCAGTGATGTCATTTGAGATGTCATCAGTGATGTCACTGACCATGTCATGAGTGATGTAATATGTGACGTCATCAGCAGTGCATTGCGGGCGCGAGTTATAGTTAGCTGAACTAACTATAACAGGGGAATTTCACGGGTTTTGTATGAGTGCAATGTCCAACTAACTATAACTGTCCCTAAAACCTATGGTTTTTTCAGTGAATATATATATATATATATATATATAATGACGGAGCATAGATGAGCACTGATTATTTTGGCATGTAAAGGAGTATGATTTTCCCTCAAAATCTAATGTGTTCACACTAGTTAAAAGTTCACCATGTATTTCCCTGTGTCTGCACTCTCCCTCCCACTCGTTAGTTTAACATTTTAAGCTAGATGATCATTTTTCTTGATCTCAGCCTTTTGCCCGCAAAAATACAAGTGACTTGGATTGATCTCGTGGATGACTATGTTTTTGGCTTTGTTGTTCTTTAGGTTCCTCTGCCTCTCTCCAGTTGTAGATAGCCTCTGCTATTTGAGCTGATAGTGCCTTATAATGTTGGTGACGTGTAGTCTACATTTTTTGATTTCAGTTGTCAGTGACGCTTCCTCACTTTAATCTGTACCGATACTGCTGATAGTATTTGCTTTTAGAAGCATGACTTTCCCCTTGGCTTTTGACTTCGGATTCTATGTCAGTACTGGAGGCGAGGATTATGCCCTTCTTTCTTAACTTTATTCAACAGCAGCCATCATTTTAAAGATAACACAAACTACGTTTCCCATGAACACATGGGAAAATGTAGTAGAAAAAACAACATCCAATCTGAAAACAGTCCTGTGACATCCAATCAGGAGGCCCATCAGCCCAACATAGTCCTTCTTTACTGGCCCTTCACCCTCTTTCTTCGCTGCTGCGCAGCCGAGATATGTACCTCCCATACTGTGTTTGCATTGATTGTGTTTTCTCTGCATTTCTTTGTTGTTGGATTGATTCATTGACTTATTGATTCATTGTCTTATTCATTGATTTATGCCTTGATTTTGTTAGGCGGCACTGCCGCGTCTCCTATGCATTCCTTGTTTGTTTTTTCTCATTAATTTGGTCACGCGGCGCTGTCGCGTCTACTTTCGCTGCTTATATTGATTTTAATTGCAGCTCAGGGCCGCCGTAGCGTTTTCCGCTCCTACGCGGCCCGTTCTGGTGTGGCTCAAGTCGCGGACCTCCCGCCGCTAGAGGGCACTTGAGGCTGCGCAAAACCACTGCTCACATGTTTGAATTTCCTCACAGAGGAATTCACTCGGCGCGCCGTGATTCTCCGAGCTGCTGGCCTGAGGGAGACGCCCCGGTGGGGTCAGTAGGCCGATCGGGCCTTTTGTTTGGCAGATTACAAGGCCAATCGCGCCCAACTTAATGCTCTGCTGCCTGCGAGAAACAAAAATCGGCTGCAGAGTCTGTATTGCTCTTCCTTACGCCCGTTTGGGTCAGTATCTTTAGGCCCCCAGTGGCCTGTGGGGACACCAACCCAGGCCGGCTCTATATTGATTGTGCACCAGAATAAGGTGTCCCAGGGCTGAGACCCCCTTTAAAGTTGCGAGACTCTCGCATTAAAAATTTCAGGCTGCCACCCAGCCCCCCCCAAAAAATGTTGACGCCTCTTAAGAGGGCCTTTGGTCTGTCACCCAGACCCCCTTTAATAAGTGTGTACCTCTCTAGTCCTTGTGTAATCCCATTATGGACTATGAGGATGACTCCCAAGGGATGGAAGACCCTCTGGCTGACCTCCCTTGGGACGATGACTTTTACAACGCTGTGGACGCCTCTATTTACCGGGCAGTGGCGGAGGCCATGACCCCTTTGGAGGAGAGACTGTCCCGTCAGATTAACCAGGCATTTGCAAAATTGACCTCCCATCCCACCGCTCCCCCCCCCCCCCACCCAGAGGCCCCAGGGGTTCCCCCTTCAGGGGACACAGCGCCACCTTCGGCTAAACACGCCCGTGATATGGGGGTGGACTTGGACGCCTTTCATAGGCTCAAACAAGCATTTCTGGCTAGCCAGCCTTCCTTACCAGTATTAGACGAGGGTCTACCGACTCCTGTTAACTCTGCCCCTTCCAATGATACAGGGGATACAGACAATGAACCTGGGCCGTCCAGGCCGTGGCTCCCTTCCCGCCCCTCTCAGATCTCCCAGGGTACCTTAGACATGTTCGACCCCAATGACATCATTTACCCTCGGTCCTCTGAATGGGCCCCGTCCGACATAGTTGCAAGTTATGTGGCGGGGCGCATTCGCCGGCCGCTAGAGAAAGAGGCCCGTAATTGCCTCCGGGCCGAGTGCCCTCGCCACTCCCTGGAGGGGAAAGTGGCTCTCACCCCGGAAATTGACACACGTATGGCCACCTTCCTACAGAAATTCATAAAAGATCCAAAAAAAGGAATTGATAGGTCCTGGCGGGCATGCCAGGACAAGACAAGCTCCTAGATACACTGGGTCCCCGCACTAAGATCCTGGACATGGCCGAAGAGGCCAAGCTAACGGGCTCCCTGATTTCCCCAGAGACACTTTCAAGGTGGGCACAAAGAGCCATTATTTTTTTGGGCAATGATAATTACGCCCTGTCCGCAGAGCGTCGCCGCTCCCTTCTTATCAAGGTGGACCCCAAGCTGGGAGACCTGGCAGATTTGGAGGCAGGAGCCATTGCGCAGGGAGGGCTCTTTGGAGAGCCATTTGTCAAGGAGCTAGGAAAATTCGTGAACACCTTTACCGCCCTTGACAAAGCCCAGACATCTATTAGAAAGGTGTTCCCTCGTGTTTTCCGCGGAGCCGGTCGAGGTAGGGGCTGTTCGACCGGCCGCCCTTCCAACCAGTACTCTCCAAAAGGGCCAGTCTCCAGGCGAGGCCAGTACCAGGACCAATCCTGATTCGGGAATTTATACCCCACGAGTGGCCGACGTGGCAGAGGATACCGAGGAGCTGCAACCTCCTCAAGCCCCGTTGAGTGTTCTCCCTTTTTCCCGCTTAAAGGTAGGGTGCGGCTGGCAAATTTTTTCCAGACTTGGATTTCCATCACAGGGGACACGTGGGTCCTTCAGACAGTTCAAGGATTCCGCATAGAGTATCTTGGGGAACCCGCCCCATCCAGTTCTCAGAGCAAGAGTCCGCCCTGGTAGACGAGGAAGTCGCATCCCTCCTCACCAAGGGCGCTATTTCCCTCTCATCCCCTCATCCCTGGGGGTTCATCAGCAATATCTTTCTGGTCGACAAGACCGACGGGGGCCAAAGACCTGTGATAAACCTCAGCGAGTTCAACGAGTGGCTGGTTTACTGCCACTTCAAAATGGAGGGTATTCACCTCCTCAGGGATGTCCTACGGCCTTTAGATTGGATGGTACGGCTGGACCTCAAAGACGCCTACCTGGTCATTCCGATTTTCCCGCCTAACCACCGGTTCCTCCAGTTCATATGGCGGCAACAGATGTACGAGTTCTCTGCTCTTCCCTTTGGCCTATTCTCAGCCCCTTAGTGCTTCACCAAGGATCTCAAGCCGGTAGTGGAATACCTGAGGGCTTGGTATATACGAATGATTGTGTACTTCGACAATCTGCTCTTAATGGGCCCATACCCATGCCAGCTGTTGTCCCACCTCCAGAGGGCAGTGGATCTGCTTCAGAGCTTCGGCTTTGTGATCAACGAGAAGAAGTCACTCCTAACACCTTCTCAAAGTTTGACCTTTCTGGGATTCGTAATAGACCCCACCTCATCCACTCTAAGTCTTCCATCCAGGAAGGTGTTGAAGATTCGGCACGAGCTGAGAAGTACCCTCACCAAACATCAGGTTTCTCTCAGACAGCTGGCTCGGATAGTGGGCCTCCTTTCCGCATCGATTCAGTCCATCTTCCCGGGACCTCTCCACTATCGGGCCCTGCAGCGCCTGAAGGCTGCTCTCCTTTGCAGAGGGTGTCCCTATTCTCACAAGGTGTTTCTTTCCGAAGAGGCTCGAGAAGAAATCCAATTGTGGTTAGACCACATGGAGGCCTGGAATGGCCGAGCAATCTTCGGATCGGCCCCAGACTTGGTCATAGAATCTGACGCCAGCAGGATAGGCTAGGGGGCCAGATGCGGCGCCTTTTCTATGGGAGGCGTGTGGTCTCCAGAAGAACGAAAGTTACATATCAACTGCTTAGAACTTCTAGCATGTTCCTTTGCAGTCCGCTGTTGGACGAGAGATTCTATCCAGTCACATATCCTTCTGAAAATGGACAACATCTCAGCGGTCCGCTATATCAACCACTTAGGGGGCATGCGGTCCAAAGCCCTCTCTGACCTCGCTGCAGGCTTTTGGCAGTATTGTGTGGACCATCAAGTATTGGTCACAGCGGAGTACTTGCCCGGCCGGGAGAACCAGGAGGTGGACTTCCTGTCCCGCAACTTCAGGGGTTCCAGTCTTTGGAAGCTCGACCCTGAGATTTTTGCAATATTGAACGACCGTTGGGGGTCCTTTCTCTGTGGACCTGTTTGCCTGAAGACTATACCACCAGCTGCCCCACTTCTTCAGCTGGAGGCCGGATCCATTAGCAGTGGCCACAGATGCCTTCCTCCAGGACTGGAGCCGGGAGAAGGGGTATGCTTTTCCCCCCTTCGCAATGATCACAAGGACGAAAGCGCAGGTCCGGAGACAACGGGTGGAGGTGGTTCTGATCACCCCCCTTTGGAGATCGCAAGTTTGGTTTCCAGTTCTTCTCGAACTTTTCTGGGATTCTCCAATCCCACTCCCCCGATTTGCGACCCTCCTCTTTAATCCCGACAAAGTTCCCCATCCACTGACTCAAGGGAACTCGTTATGGCTCATGGCATGGCGGATTACAGGGGACGATGGGAGGTCCCAGGACTTTCGGAAAAGGCTGAAACCTTCATGTCCAAGGCTGAATCCTTCATGTCCAAGGCTTGGGCAGACAGTGCTGTCAAAAGATACAGATCCGCATGGGGCAGATGGTCCCGTTGGTGTATGCGACAGAGTCTTAATCCCCTGGATGCAGATGTAGTACACATTCTGAATTTTCTAGCACATTTAGCTTCTAGCGGTTTAGCTTACAGATCGATAAACACCTTTCAGTCAGCCATTTCAGCCGGCCATGTATCGATTATTGATGTAGCGGTTGGGGAGCACCCCCTAGTATGCAGATTTTTATGAGGTATTGGCTCTCTCTACCTCCGGAGCCCCGCTACTCCGCCCTTTGGGATGTGAACCAGGCTCTCAACTTGCTCCTCTCCTGGCAGCTGAACCATTTTCTGTCCTGGAAGGAATTGTCTGCTAAGCTGGCTATGCTGCTCTGCCTGATCTCTTGCCGCCGCGTCTCAGATGTGAGGGCATTAGACGTCACAGGCAGGATTTTCTCCCCTAATGGGGTAACGTTCATACTCCACAGAAGAACGAAGTGCCACACAAGAGTCATCACTTACCCAGAATTCCCGGACTCTCCTAAGCTGTGCGTTGTCCGATGCCTGAAAGCTTATGAGGAAATGACTGAAGAGTTTCATCCTCCGGGGGAGCGGCAGCTCCTCATTGCACTGCGTAAGCCTTTTAAGGCGGTTTCTTCCCCCATCCATAGCTAGGTGGGTTAGATGGGTGATGCAAGAAGCCGGGATTAACCGTTGGATTTTTGGGGCTCACTCGGCATGAGGTGCAATGGCCTCTAAAGCATTTGGCTTGGGTGTCCGTTTGGAGGATATCCTCAACGCGGCAGATTGGTTTTCGG
Organism: Calotriton arnoldi; assembly: GCA_963921515.1. Classification (NCBI taxonomy): domain Eukaryota; kingdom Metazoa; phylum Chordata; class Amphibia; order Caudata; family Salamandridae; genus Calotriton; species Calotriton arnoldi. The sequence continues at coordinate 2,268,183 of CAWUFW010001269.1, forward strand.
ACTCTACCTTTAAGAGGTTTTACTTCATGCCGGTGCTGGACATGGCTCACCTCGTGGTGAGCAAGCTTTAAACTAGCATAATCCTCGCCTCCAGTCCTGACATAGAATGAAAATTTCCTAGCTATCGTAACAGAAAGTTTCAATTCTATTAAGGACTCGGAGGCGAGGATCATCCCACCAAAGGGATTTCATAAGAAGATCGCCCTCCCCGTATAAGAGTAAGTAATCCTGCTTGAGTTTGAAATTGTCTTGTTGACGCACTTGGTTCGATTGCATAATAACTGCTTTCACTGCAATTTTGCTCTGCAGGCTTTAGTGGTTAAGTGCTAAGGTGGTGACACTGTCACCTTGTCTTTGTAGGATCTGATGCAAATAAACAGGATTCATGAAGGTGATCCAACGGCTAAATTTGCGCGACGAAAGTGGTGAAGGGTCAGTAAAGTAGGACTATGTTGGGCTGATGGGCCTCCTGATTGGATGTCACAGGACTGTTCTTCGATTGGATGTTGTTTTTTCTACTACATTTTCCCAAGTGTTCATGGGAAACGTAGTTTGTGTTATCTTTAAAATGATGGCTGCTGTTGAGTAAAGTGAAGAAAGAAGGGCATAATCCTCGCCTCCGAGTCCTTAATAGAATTGAAACTTTCCGTTACGATAGCTAGGAAATTTTTCATTAGCGATTAATGTTGCTGGTTATTTTGAGGCCATGAAGAGGTCTCCTCATTTGCTAGATTCTTGAGAGACATTTACTTGGAGTCTATCACTGGGACAATTTCAGTGACATCTTTTGTGACCATCCCGGTACCGGCGGCAGGGTAGGTCGTACGCGAGAAGCGTTTTTACGCCGGACCCAATCGGTGTCCTTTTCAACCGCCGGCTACTGTTGCAAGTAGTTACTTGACGACAGTATAGGTTATCAACCAGAGAACGTGGTATGTAGAATTCACTTACCCTTTTAGTGTAGATAGCGTTCCTTTGATCCTGAGGAAGTGCCCTGATCTAATCAACTCTTATGGCACGAAACATGTCGATCACTCGAGAGCAGGGCACGTACAACTAGATACATTGTCACTAGTCCTTTGCCCCTCTCGCTCTTTTAAATTAGGCAGTTTACCTTCTTAATAAATTGTTTGCTAGGACTAACTGACCTATTTTAGATTCACAACCCCCCACATCTACACACACTAGGCCCCTCACCCCCACCGCACCCACCGGCAGGAACAAAAGATCCCCGATAAAGAGCCCCGGTCTGGGTGCCCGTCAGGTATTGCAGCGCCGACCTGACGAGGGGCAGGCTCATATGATGAAGCATGACACCTAGCTTGCTGGGTGTGTGAGAGCCCTAGTTCCGACAAGGGGCATTCCCCCCTTCTTTGCATACACAACAGTGGTCTCAAGTGATTCACTCTACTCTACAGTATCTCTCCATCTTTATTCTGAATCACAGAGGAACTTCGTACTCTTGTTGTACACATCTTTTGTGACTTATCATCTCCAGCAGGTAAAAGCTCCTCAATTTTTTGTTCCGCTGAGGTATTATATTACAATTGCCTCTGCCTTTTTTGATGCTGCTCCTATATGTGCTATACATTGAGTCATACACTTTCTAGCAGAGGGTAGAACTTCACAAGGGCCCACCAAGTACATCCCCCTACATTTGACGATTGAAATTTTGTGGTGTGCATTTTCTTATCCCCTTCATGCAAAATATGATGTCTTTGCGGACATTTACTCTTTATATCAGGTAGAGGATTTGCCTTTGCTTGAGGGTTCTTCTCACTGGGTGAGAATGTTGAAATCAGTGCTTCAATGTTTAGCGGACAGCTCAATGCTTTAACCACCTAATCATCTTCAGAATTTAATAGCAGTGATGCCTCTTTCAAAGACTGAACAGTGCTTGTATAGGGGCTAACAAGAGACCACCTTGCAATATATTACGGGTGTCCTAGAATCAACCAGCATGTATGATAGTTTTCTTATTCAGAATCTCCCTTAGACTGTGTATAATATGTGCCAATACAGATATGCCCCTTGCCTTTCCACCTGCATCACCTTCCCCCATAACATCTACTGAGGGCCATCTATTGCCATATTTTTCCGACCATAAATCATTTAAAACTTAACATTTAAATTTACTTTGCATGAAGAGCTATCAGTTGTAGTAGTAAGACCTGAGTGAGTATTTTTGCACAACTTACGTGTAATTGGTGTACACTCCCAAGAGTCTGTAGAGTCTGCTTCTTTGGTGGCAGAATATGGAATTCATCTCAGAGGAGAGTTGTAAGCTGATTTCTTTTAAGCTCTCTTTCTTTGCCTGCTACGGGTCACTTCTGTTGCTTGCTTGTGCTGCTTCTGCACAATCTTCCCTGGAAAGAGTTATGCTGCTGTTCAATGAGATAGACTTGTGGAGTTTTGGGTAATGCTGAATGGATCCCTGAACTAATTCAAAGTAGGGTTTATTGTTACTGCTCTTTCAGCAGATTCTCGTAGATTAATCCTGTGGGTTTCAAAGCCTGCTTGATTGCCTTTTGAGTTCCTTCAATTTCAAGAGATTCTGCTGGGCCCATTGGCTTCACTTTCAGATGCGCTGTCATGCTTGAGCTACACTGTCAAAAGTATGGAATTCTCCTTGAGTTCCTTCAATTTCAATAGATTCTGCTGGGTCCTTTAGCTTCCCTTTTAGATGTGCTGTCATGCTTGGGCTGCTACACTGTCGGAAGTTTGGAATTCTCCTCTAGTTACACCTCCTGCCATCAGGAAGGTTTGGAAGAATCAGTGTCTGTACACTCAGGATTTATTTTGACAATCTGAGTTTTAGGGATCAAGTTATTTCTCAGACCGCCTGTCCCAGATTTGAACATACACATCTTGATGCACAGAGGAGATGGAATTCTGTATGTGTCCAGAGAACCCAGAAAGCTTGATCTGCAGTGTAAACTACCACTCTACAGCAGTTTATGCAGTTACATTTATCCAGTGGTGGCTGGTGACATTTGAAAGTGGTCAGGTGTAAAATTTCGGGATGGGGGTCCTATAGCGAGCGAGCCCGACCGTTATAAGAGGGGTTCTCCACCAAAGAAAATTTTGAAAAAAAGAGTGGGCGATGATGCATTTTCAAGCAAAGCTGAGAAAGCAAGAAGGTTAATAAGGCAATTGTTAAAGTGTAGTTTTGACATCAATAAAGAGATTTCATATGATAATGACGTAGGTAGCTGCTTATTTAGTATGACCACAGAACTTCAAAACAGACTTTGAGATAACTATGCTGAATATCTCACAGATTTCTTTGTTTATTGATATACCTTTACAAATGAAATCTACTGAGGAAATACAAGTTATTGTGATTTGTCGGACTGGACACAAAGAGACAGCAGGGAGTAAATATAACAAGCATTGGCATAGCCAATAGTTCTCGCCTTTGGGACCTTATAAGTGTTTAGCCAGAGATATTGACTTTGCCTATGTCTTTAAGCTGTGCTGTACAGAAGACTGCAACATGCTGAAAAGTTATAATAAAGAAGTGTCGGAAGCATTTTTGTTACCTTATATATGACCAAGAAAGCATTATGTACAACTGAACGACCATAATAAAAAAGTATTAACAATAAATAATGTCTTGAGTTTTTTTGTCCTTTTAATGCTGGCAACTTCTATCTGCCTGTCCCAATGGTTGCTTGTTATGGTTTTTGGACCACCCTATATCAGGCACAGACCTTCTTTAATACAAGCTACTTCAGCTTGCAGGTAGGCCATCGCCCAAACAGGGGCAATGGTTTTACTTCAACTCAGCACAGAGGCCAACAGCACCAACTGTCAGCCAAGCTATGAGGGACATCAAACATTGTGGCATCACCATGCCAGACCTGCCAACTCACACGGTGCCACCTTATGCCACACAATATCAGCTACCTTCACATGGTCACCCGGTGAGCAGCCGATATCACACGGTGACAGGGCACACAAGCTGAAAACCACTGTAAACAGTGGTTTTCCAGCTTGTTTTGGGAGGCTTCGAACTGCTGACGTCCATTAAGGAGTGTGAAAACACCCCCAGAACATCGCCACCAGCCTGATGAAGCTTCTTTTTTTGGGTGAAGGAGGGGGTTTGGGAGTAGGGAGGGGCAAAAGTGCCTCTTTGGTACTTCTCGGCACGAGGCCCCACCTTCTCCTCGGTCATGCCCCCTCCTCACTGTGAACTTTTTGTTTTAGTTGGCAGGTCTGCGTAAACGTGGCATGGATCACTGTGCTATCGACATGGAACAAAACCCCTGACATCAACGTGCCAGGCAACACTCTGACATCACTCTGTCGTGGATCTCTCTCGTCCATCACATTGGCATGAACAACTTTAACATCACCATGAGATAGAATGCTGACATCACCAAAGCATTAAATACTCTACAATTACCAAGGCATCGATCCCTCTGACATCACCAGACATGGGGGCAAGATGGCTCAGTCACTTCTAACACTTGCTGTGATCTGCAGGTCACTGGTTTGAATCCTGACAAGGCCAACTCAACCCTTCAACCTATTTACAGTGCTTAGAAATGGAAGAAGCACTGAATAAAACAATGTGTTAGTTCAAAAAATGATTATGGTATGCTCTCACGTCACAATTGCATGTAAGACTCCTACAATACCATGACATGGTGCACTCTGACGTCATATATACCTCCACTGGACAGATGAACCCGGACACTTCAGCCAGCACTCACAGGTACCCAGGGAAGTTACCAACAAAGGATATAACATGTCCCCCTCTTCACAATCAGTACGACACAAGGACACAGCTAGCTAGCCTACGGAACAAAAAGACAGTATAGGCCCTGAATTCGGTCAGTAGAAAAGAGGACTAAATTGTACACAGACTGTGAAGCTGATGGCATCAAGCTTCACTTACCCCTAATGACATCACAGGAAATTGCATCACAGAACAATAGGCCCGACACTCTCTTTTAACAACCTTTATCAATGACTTGAGGCTGCAGCATGTTAAAATGTGATTGCAAACAACCACAACAAAGTTTACTGAAATTAACAAATGCCACATGCTCACTTAAATTTTTTTTATTTCAAAATGAGTAGCCAGATATCTTAAATCGCAGAGGTTGCAAAGAGGTCTAAAAAGAGAGAAAAAAATCGCGTGCAAAAACTGTCCACAGACTCTGCTCCAGTTTCGCACATTTTTTCCATGACGGACAATAAAATGTGTGTAATAAAGACATCTTCTTTCTGCTGTCTGGGACTTTTCACCTTTGCAGTTATGGGCCTGCGGGTAATTTAAAGCAAAATGTCAGCAAAAAGCAGGATGAGGGTGTGCATTTTAGATTGTGTTCATAATAATTTAACTTCAATCACCACACGCATGCAATGCTTTACACACTGGTTTTCTGTCTTTAATCCATTCTAACTCTGAGTTCAAGAAGTTGAATTATGTAGGGGTGATAGTGAAGGCGAAATTTCAATGTTTGTGCTTGTGAATTGAGTCTGAATCCTCGAGCAAGTTCACAGGGGGCTGCTGCATGATTCACACAAAGCCACCATTGCGAATATGCTGTGCACAGAAATATTATTTATACTTTGGGGGGGGGCTCGTACTTGTTTTGTAAAAAAATAAATATATATCAAATCAACAATGGTAATTTGCCGCATTTGTAGATGCATTCTTCTGAGAGGAAGCACGTGCCTGTTCAATGGTTCTTAAAGAGCCTATAAGATAGCCAGAACAAGAGCTCGGCAGTTTCAGGCATGTGCCGTGAAGCCCAAACAAGCAGCCGTTAACTGCTTCGAGGACAATAAAATGAGAAGTGGAGTTTGGTGTTAGTACCACGTGTTACGGTTAGAAAAAAAAATGCAGTGAGGTGATGGTAGCAAAACAAATGTACACAAAGGCAAATACGTTGTATCATTATCACTGTGAGGGAAAATCTGCATTGTGCCTTGGACACCTTCGGGTAAAGTACGCGCATTATAAAAAAACATAAATAAAAATAATAATAAATAATGGCCGAAAGAGTCAGTTTACATCCATGTTCCCCAATTGCCTCTTTTGGACATGGAAAGATACATCGGTAAATGCCCTTGTTGCAAACGTGATATGAGAGGTCGTAGCCTAATGTGTACGCTGGTGCTTTCCGCCACCAGGTGGCAGCAGAACACAACAGGAGAGAGGGATTACAATGGGAAACGCGTGATGTGTTAAGCAACGAATTCCTTCTGTTACCAAGAGAACAAGCGCGGCCACGCTAATTAGAAACAGATGGCCCCTGTGCGCCACTGCTCGCTCCCGCAAGGTGGATGCCACCACACGCACGAGTGTTAGAAAAGTGCAGACCGATTCCAAAAGGTCATCTCCTAGAGCAGCGCATGCGCGCTGCGCTAGGCTCGACCTAAAAAGGCAGTGGGGCACCCTTCAAGGCACTATAAGTCTCATTCGGGGGATGAAGAAATGTTAGGATCAGCTAAGGCCGGTGGCAGCAGAAAACTGTCTTGGCTGATGCCTTGGGTTACCCTGATCACAAGGTGACAAAAATGGTACCAAGGAGCATACAGATTGGCGAATTTCAGACTTAGGGTAAGTAAGAAAAGTTCAATAGAGAAAGGTCGGGGAGTAATAGGGACAGGCACTGCTCCTGAATGGCAGGCTCAACTGACCGGGAGAGGCTGTAATGGAAAGTAAATACTAACAGCAAGACATTAATGTATACAAATCAGGACACTTGGAGGCAACAGGAAAGAATACTTCAACAATATAACAAACACAAGTCAGCAACATCTAAAAACAAAGCACCCTGCCAAGACCTTTTGTAGCAGCCAGTCAAGGTGTCTTCACCCTTCCCACACTCCTGAAAAGGCTGAGTCAGTTTCATGTTCTAGTGTACAACTGGATAAAATCAAGGCATGAGTGACTATGAAAATATGTGGTCTGGTGCATGACAAATGTGTATGGTGAAAGTATATGTTTACTCCTGACTTACCAGGTGTAAGAAACACTTGCAGATAAAAATAAGGCTGTGTTATTTGTGTGTCCTTGTGTAACTATGCTTTATAACTTTTTACATGTAGCTGTTGTGTCAAAATGCAAGAAAGTATTTAATCACGTTGGTAGGAAAGCAACCGTTTAGTGCACGCAGCGAATGAAGTTCACAAATATAATATGTTTTGTAGGGGCAGACAGTAAGGGAGAAACTGCAGATAAAATGCATCTTTGGAGAAAGCAAGGCCATCTGCTCAGTGATTGGTGAGGGCTTATGCTGGTTGTTGACAGTCACTGCTCCCTCTGAAAACACCCGAAGAGTGTTTATTGAATTAGGCTGCCAACCTTCATTGCTCTGAAGTCGGCCTTGCATCCGGAGCCCTGCAGTTTTCCCTCATTTCATTTTTTTTCTCCACTCTGCTCGTCTTCCACAATTGAGAGATTGCATAGTTTAATGTTAAGCATCAGGATCAAACCCCTCATCTTTCAGATAACACTTCTGCTCCCCTGAAAGAAATTTTCCTATAAATGTTCATTGTCAAGTTAATAATTAGATCTGACTCGGCCGAAGCAGATGCCTGCACTCCGGAATGCCCAGGCAGGCATTAGGGTTTCACTGAGCCAACCGGGCGCACATCCCAGATTTACAAGCCAAAGCCAAATCGTAAAGGTGAAGACTGGCACTAAATGAGCCCTGTACTTTGGGGGAGTCAAATATAATTATTCACCATAGGAATGTGAGCAGCTTTGCTATTTCATGGCCTAAACGCAGCTAAGTTTGAATGCAATTTTAGGCAGTGGAATAGCAAAGTTTCTCACATTCCTTTGAAGGCGTAAGACAGTTGTCTCCCAAGCAGACGTCTGTCACTCCTACTTGAAATGAAATGAAATGAAATTTGTACTTGTAAAGCGCACCCATACCCCCAAAGGGGTGTCCAGGCGCTGTACGCATACCGCTGTGGAACCCTTCCTGGCTTTTCCCTGTGAAATGTCCACTCCAGGGTGAAGCCAGGCATCCCAGCGCTGTTGGGGCCGTTGTGGAGATTAAGCAAGCTATTGCCCAGAGTTGCAGAGTGGGACCCATGATTAGAATAGGCACCGAGGCGAGAATTATCAGGTCCGAGGAAATTGAGCCCAAGACCCGCCGAGGGAATTGAACCCTGGTCCCGGGCCAGATCTCTGCATCAGGGTCTGCCGCTCTAACCATTGAGCCACACTTCTCTCACACAACGTGGCAAAATTATGCTTCCTATATGATAGAGCCAGATAATTGTCCACCTCCACACAACCCACAATATCTCACATTTTGAAAATTGTTCAGACTTGCAACAGATGGAGCCTACTTGTCAACAGAGCAGTAGGTGCCGGGGCATCCCAGCCCAGGGTGGAAAGGGCCCTCTGGTGAACCCCAAATAAGGCTGCATTTTACTAATAGACTGTTAGCATACATAGGGCCTATACCCCTTGCTTCCAATGAGGCCCACAGCATGCTTAGCTAGTCCACTGTGCAATTTGATTTTCTGAGAGAATGGAGTTGGGGATGTTTTCCCCCGCTGCCCTTCAAACATGCCGGATCCACACTGTTGATATAAATACTATCTGGCACTGTTATGACTTCACCTTCATGTAGGGCGCAGCACAACACAAATATGTTTGTGTTAATATGTAGTAGGCACGTCGATAACATCCACATGTTCACACCTGTTGATCTATGCTGCTAAATTGTGATTTTGTATTTGCAAGCACATGTATGCTTGCGATGTGCCCAGGCAGTCTGCCAAGATCTCCAGCAAAGGCAGAACCAGGGTGTCTCTGCCCACATTTTTAGCAAATTCTTTCTTATACAGTTAAAGTCTCATGACTGTAAATGGGGATATACAGAATAGAATTCACTAAAAATAGCTCGTGGCTTCACTTCAGCCCTACACTCATTCCCAGAGCATTGGGTTGGCTCTGTTTAGTTCATGAAGCTGGGGAAGGAAAGGAAACCACAGGGAAATTGAGATTTGTGAATTTATGGAGTGTGGCCTCAGCATGGCGCAGCTTCTATTGTTTTTTTTTGTTCTTCTTCCGGCCCTCATGTCCTTTGGTGAATAATTACTGTTTACATATGACTCGGCTGAAGCAGATGCCTGCACTCCAGAATGCCCAGGCAGGCACTAGGGTGTTATTCGGTCTGCTGAGCCACCTGGACCCACATCCCAAATTTACAAGCCAAGCCCTTAAAATAATAACTGGCACTATCAAGTTTGCGCGCTAATTTGACTCGGACGAAGCAGATGGACTCCGGAATGCCCAAGCACCACTGCGCCAGTATGCTATTCATTCTGCTGAGCCAGAGCCGGGCCCACGTCCCATATTTAAAAGCCTCTTAGTTACGCAAATCATAAATGTGAAGACGGTCACCAAACAACTCACTGACTTACCTGTGTGTGGATTGGAAGCATGATAACGATCGAAGTATGCAGCTCCTTTTCAAAGCAAGCAACGCATGCTTGCGGCCTGTCTATCTTTATGCTGCACAGAGGGGACTGAAACACAGCCTCCTCCCACCGCTGTATGACGTCACATGTACACACTCGTACCGCATCTCTCAACCAATCCAGACACTGCTCCTACTGTTACAGGAGCGTCTGGATTGGCTGGGGCAGACAACTTCACCGCTCATACTGAGCCTGGGGGCTGCGGCGCTTTGAGTCACCCCCGGCTCCAGTATGCACAGGTGAAGATAGACTGAGAGGCCTCTAATGCGCATGTCAGGTTGGCCAGAGAGCTGCAGCAGCCCAACCCGACATGTGCACTTGGACTCTGTCAATATTGTTAAGTCCCACCCCCTCCTCAGATTTGCACTGGCTTCTCCAGGCCTCGCCTCAGCCCTCGATGCTGTAACCAGCCATGGCAGGTCTTCAATGTAATTCAAAACAGTTTTAGCAGTATTACATTTAATTTAATTGGGGGGCAAAGGGGCCCTAAATATAAGTGCAGCAACGCCCCCACACCCTAATGGAGACACCGCCCCTGCATTTATCCCTCCACTGTGACTGCAATAGTGGCAGAGCCTTCATCTCATCTGTATGCATAACTGTTGATTTCTTGTAAGATGTTCTATTCTCCCTGTTGCCAAAATCATCTAAGCAATAAACAAGAAAGGGACCCTGAAAAAATTCAATAGGTGAGGAAGGAACCAGGGAAATAGTTACTGCAAAAACATATGAGCCTTCCCTCACACATATACATCTAACATTGGCCATAAGTCCATAGTTTAAGAAAACCCACAGACCAAAAAAAATATATTAGTAGAAAAAAAGTTTGTTTTAAATCATTTATTTATCAAAATATATTTGCTTCATGATATCATATGTATTTTTCTTTTTTTTCCTCCATTTACATATGAGATACAAAAAACATCACACAAAATTCAATAAAAACAAGTCAGAAGCCCAGCATCATAATGTAATGGGGTACCTATGAGTAAATATACATGAAACCACCCCAACCACCACATACAACAAAACCAACAATAACTAGCAAAAAGCCTTACAAAACAGATATTAACAAAATACAATACATACAACACAAATAAACAAGAAAAGAAGCGCCTAAATCATCTAATACAAAGCTCGCAACATCTCTTCATATTTCTCTGTTGAGTCAGCTAGGCCCTGGATGAGAGGTTGTAAGCTACAACAAGAATGTAGAGAATGAGGTGCTGGAGCTCTCCTCACCCCAGTCTCGCAGCAGCCATCTTCCGTAGATGATCAATAGAAGTGTATAAAGATAGTTTGGTCATTAATGACCCGCACCTTAGAGTTGAGGCTTGAAAGCCCATTTTAGAGCTCTCACAGCCTCTTGTTCAGCAATTGCCTCTCTATCATACCCTACATCTTTCGGACTCTTCCTTGATGTTTTTTCAATGTACTTCATGGAATGTGTTAGGGCTAAAGCCTAGACTGGATAATCCTAAATGGGTGACTTATATAAAGCAGTTTGATTGTGTTTGTCTACAGGAAACTTGGTCCTTGGACATTTTTTTTATCAATGGTTTTGTTTCATTTGTGAGTCCTGCAATTGCGTCTCCTTGGGGTAGAGCTAAAGGTGGCCAACTCATACTGATTGCTTTGAAAAGGGCCGGTGCAATTCAGAATTCCCCATTTAAATCACTGCATTATTTGGCACTTTTTTTTGAACGTCCACCAGTTAGGTTTAGATAGAATTCTTCTTGTAAATTTTTACAATAATATTTTTATAAGGTCACATAATCAAATTCCCAAGGGTGATTTTTTTTTTTAATATATATAATCAATTTGATTGATTTTTGAATAAACAAAGAAAACATTACAGCACTGGTAAGCATTAGCAAATCGGTATAGTAGCAAATTGTCGTTTTTGTTATGCGCAAACATACATGTCGATCCAATTTTTAACATATTATCATATACAATCTGAGTCCAAGAAGAGACAGAACACCCTTTCATCTCAATTGGTTCAGCCACTTGCCCCAGACCTTTGAGTGTTTGGCTGGATATCCCCTAGCCTCGAACAAAGGCTTCTCTTGTGCTGCACACCAGTCTACGCCCTTGCGCCATTTAGATAAACTTGGGGGGTAGATTGTATCCATGCCACAGGGATGTCTCGTTTGGCCACCATGGTGGCAGTACCTAGGAAGAACTTGTCAGCCCTGGACCCGTCTAGGCCGCCCCAGACACCCACGAGGAGGTTCAGGGGGTTGTGTGGCACCTCCCAACCTAGGACACCCGTGAGTTTGAATTCCAGTGTTTCCCAATATGGGGTGAGATGAGGGCAGGACCAGACCATATGTTAAATGTCAGCCGGTTCTTGCCCGCAACGCATGCAGGATGGCGAGGATCGCAGACTTGCCTTATAAAGGCGATCAGGGGTTAGGTAGGCATTATGAAGATAATCGAGCTGAATTAGGCGAAGCTTAGCTGAGGTGGTAATGGTCTTGGAGGCCATTAAAGCATCACGTCAGTCCTCGTCTTCGAGAGGACCCAGCCACCCCTCCCAGCAGTGTCTGAGCGAGTCAAGCGTTGTTGGGCCATTGTTGTTTAAGGAGCGGTATATCTGTGACACCCCTCCCTTCCCTAAGTCCCCCATCATGATCTGTGCTTCCACTGGACTGAACTCTGGAAGTGTAGTGCCAGTCGATAGTTGTGTACAGAGGGCGTGACAAAACTGTAAATATCTGTAAAATTGTGAGGGGTGGAGGGTGTAGCGATTCTGTAGATCTTGGAATGTTCGTATGTGGTCCCCCGCCCACACGTCTCCCAATTGTGAGATACCAATAAGGTCCCATCCCTTGAATCCCTCCAAAGCTCCCACAACATTGCCTGGATTTGTGAAAGTCCTAATTCCCTTAATTCGATCCTGTATGCTGGGTCAGACCAGCCGCCATTAAACCAATCATGCAGGATGAGCAACCGGGTGGCTAAATAGTATAGATAGAGATCAGTCATGCCCCCATCAAAAGGTGGGATCCGGCAGTGGGCGAGAGCTATACGCGATCTCGCGTTCCCCCAGAGGAACTTTGTGGCCATGCTGTCTAGATCCCTAAACCAGCTTCGCGGGAGGTAGAATGGGGTATTCCCAAGGGTGATTTTAATGTATATTTGTGCAATTTACCCCCTGAAAGAGGTGTGTGGGTTGGAAAATTCCCAGGGCGCTGATCAAATGCATTTTCACAATCTTCAATGGGTGTTAAACTCAATAATATCATCATGAAATTCAATCTCCATTTCGCTATTGATATCTGTAACACCTCATCTCCAGTAAGTTTCACTTTTATTGGCAGGGGTCTTTCTTCTTCGATTTACTTTATGGTCCTTTCAGATGATCTTTGTGTAAAGGTGTTTGACTTTATGGTATCCCCTCACTGTGCTAGTAATCACAGCCCTTTAATTCTGACCATGAGTTGTAGAGATGAACAAGTTACTTACCTTCGGTAGCGCTTTTTCTGGTGGATACAGTTTCTACCTGCAGATTCCTCAACTTTTGAATATCACAAAGTGCCAGCCTTACACGGAAACTTTCCTTGACAGGTAGTCCACTTTGATAAGGGCCTCGCAATGCCCATGGCTCCGCTCGCGGTATCGCGTGATGTCCCTGGAGCCATAAGAAGCCCTTGTCGGCATGCTGACGTCAGTTTCCACCCATTTACTTAGTGCCTTTGCGAGGCTTACTGGTGAAACCAATATCACAAGTGCAATTACAGATTCTAAACTTTAAATCAAAGAGATACATTTGTCTATTGAGCTGTTCGGAGCCGGGCACTGCTTAAGGAGCATGCTAAGGAGTGAATCCAAGGCACCCTGGAATTAATCGACAGCGCTTGCTTCACAAAGTTAAAGGTTCAAGCAGTATCGATTGGAGTGAGCAGAGGTGAGCGCTGCTGTGACTATAATTTCGAGTACAAGGAACCAGGGTAAGTATTATATAAACAGAAACATTGGTTCCTGTGAACTAATATAATTAATAATGATAATGATAAGCACAATCATAATGAAGGAAAGGGTTAAGTCGATATCCAAAGGAGAAGAAACCATATACCACTCAATGTTTGGTAATAACAACAGTTATTTATGTATATAACAATGCAATTTTACAAAAAAGTGCGAGGTGTCCCCAGTGAACATGGAACCTACAGAATTAGTGACATATTTGTGACATAAACACTTGGTTTCCAACATATAGTAAAGTCGACCATCAAAAGTAATAGGTAATGAAAACAGCATCCTTATAAAATAATAGGGGCTGGTGAATGGTTCGCTTTAATTTTGTCGACGGCGTTTCGACCCCTAAAGCAATGAAGGGTCTCTTCAGGACCTATTGATGTAGGGACATCTATAATTTAAGGAAGAAAAGGATAACATCAGTGTGAGGGCTAAAACAACAGCGTTGCTGTATGGAACGCTCAGGGGCCTGAGAGGAATATCTGTCAGCGTGATCACAGTGCACCACAAGGAAGTGAAAGTGTTGGAAGGGCACTGCACATGTGAAGGAAGAAATGAGAGGGAAAATAAACAGCAGAAAAAATACCAGCGGTATTTGCGCATGGAATGCTGAAGAAAGGGTGCTCCTGTTAAAGGAAAACTTACCCCAGTGAGGGGAAGGAGGCTGACAGCGAGGTCAATTGCAGATTCGCAAGACTGGATATGGAGCATGTAGAGTTACAAAGGAAACACGACAATCCGTGTAATCAGTATGGGTCTCTGAAAGGGATAATGGAGTAATAAATTAGCGGATTTACTGGGGAAAATAAGCGAGACAGATGTGCTTGTTGCATGGTGGAAGAACAAAAGACCCTTACCAGGAGGAAAGCAATTAATGCTGAAATGCTGATGTAACCACTCCGTCCATCTGGGTGTAACCATCCAATTAATAAACAGTGTGCACACGACGATCCGTGTATCTGAAATAATGGGAGATATATTTAAGAATATGCCTCGGTATGCTGGTGCCAGCATCCTGACTCCTAAAGGCCTCCTGACTCCTAAAGGGAGAAGGGCTCTTACCGTCAATTTTGGCCAGTAAACAGAGACCGTAAGCGCGTGCATCCGCTACGCGTAGGTGTAGAACCGCCCGAGTCCGTCTACACTTGTTCAATGACAAGGGGCCGGAACTCGCTACGCGGTTAAATACTCTTGCGGAGTTACCCGCCAAAACCGGACGCTGCTGTGACTATAATTTCAGCATGGGTTGTTTTCGGCTGACAGAAGTTGGATCAAAAGACACCCAGTTGAAAATTACTTTTGATGTTTTGTAAATTTAAAAATCAATATGAGAAGCATTCAACAAATGGATGCAGCTATGTGGGAAGGACTAAACAAACAGGCATTATAGAATTATTTTCAAGAATACAATCTGCAGCGCTCACGTCAGGAAATAAATTGGACATAATGATTTTTACACGGTGGTTATCTAAATAATATACAGTGTTCATTGTGCTGTGAGTTATTTCCATACTAACTTTTGAAAACTAGAAGAGTGGCTAGCAGTGGTCGGGTGAAAATACGGAGAGTTGGTATTTACCTCAAGAATCTGTGAAACACTAAAAGACAATACGAGAAGGTGCCAGCTCTCGGATGCTACCATATGAGAAGGGCTGAGTGGAAAGATTTGTTATAAGAGGCATTCCAACAATACATTGTGCAGCGCTCTTGTTTTGAATGAACTGTACTTCACAAATGAACTATAGAGGACGATTTCTACACCTTGTATATCTACACTGCAAGAACTGCACATTGCACAGACGATTTTATTTTCTTTCAACAAGTGAGTGCACAACAAAAAAGCATGTTGACATTTAAGTTAATTCAAAGGAAAGATTGAAATGAAAGTAACCCGTTCATGTAATTGGCATCACCTGTTGTGAGAATTTAAATAGCGAAACAGAAATGGCACACTTTGAGGTTGATAAAGGCTGCAAGATCAGCCGAAACGCGTTCCTGTTAGCAAGTGCTGTTTGCTCATAAAAATGACATTGCCCAAGGATATGAGTGCAGCTTTCTCTTAATGTGGAGATAGGTGTTTTTAACACATATATATATTCACTGAAAAAACCATAGGTTTTAGGGACAGTTATAGTTAGTTGGACATTGCACTCGTACAAAACCCGTGAAATTCCCCCGTTATAGTTAGTCCAGCTAACTATAACTCGCGCCCGCAATGCACTGCTGATGACGTCACATATTACATCACTCATGACATGGTCAGTGACATCACTCATGACATCACTGATGACATCTCAAATGACATCACTGATGACATCATCCAGTGACTGTGTGTTTCTGTAAAGTTTAAATATTTTTAATATATATAGGAAAAGACGTATTGAAGAATGAGTGGGTGTGTAAGTGTCTGTATGGATGATTTAGTAGGTGCATGACTGACTGTATAAGTGAGTGATTTAACGTATCTTACTGAATGCATGGGTTAGTGACTAAACTGGGTGAATGTCTGTATCCGTCTGTCTGTTGCTGTGTAAGTGGCTGCATGTGTTTGTGAATAGCTACATGAGTGTCTATATGAGTTATTGAATGCTTGTGTGAGTATCTGTATGGGTGCCTGAGTGTTTGTGTGGGAGGGGTGTGTGCGACTCTGTGCATAGATGTGTGAGTGGGTGATTCACTGGATGGATGGTTTCAAGAGTGCATCTGTGATAGACTGTATGGGTGGGTAAGTGTGTGTAAGAGTGTGTTAGTGAGTGAATGTATGTCCCAGTGGTACATGTGTGAGTAACTACATATGTGAAAGGCAGTATATATGTGTGTTGGAGTATATAAATAGCTATAAGCGAGAGTGAGTGATTGTGATAGTGGCTGTATGGATGAGTGTGTGCTTGTATCAGTGATTGTATAAGAGCGTAAGAATGTGCTAGTATTTGTATGAGTAAGTGAGCTGGTGTGTGTATAACTGTATAGGTGAGTAAATGGTAGTGTGTTTAATTATTTGCATGACTGACTAGGTGTGTGAGTACCTCTATGGATGAGTGGCGGTGTTTGAGTGTCTATATAGGAGTATGAGTGCATATGATAGTCCTGTACTGAGTGACCATAAGTATGAGTGACTGTACGGGTGAGTGAGTGGATGTGTGTGTGTAGACCTAAGAATCAGTGAGTGGGTATGTAGTTATTGGTGTTGGAGTGTCTATGGTTTTGCGAATGGCAGTCTGTAATTTAGAGTGGGTGTATCAAAGGTTATATTAGGGTGTGAGAAGATGCATGAAATTATCACATGGATGATGTCATCAGTGATGTCATCAGTGATGTCATTTGAGATGTCATCAGTGATGTCATCAGTGATGTCACTGACCATGTCATGAGTGATGTAATATGTGACGTCATCAGCAGTGCATTGCGGGGCGCGAGTTATAGTTAGCTGGACTAACTATAACGGGGAATTTCACGGGTTTTGTACGAGTGCAATGTCCAACTAACTATAACTGTCCCTAAAACCTATGGTTTTTTCAGTGAATTTCAAAGGTTTTTTAAATGCTAATTTGTAACTATAACGTCCCTGAAACCTATGGTTTTTTCAGTGAATTTCAAAGGTTTTTAAATGCTAATTTGTAACTATAACATGTCTGAAACCTACGGTTTTTTCAGTGAATTTCAAAGGTTTTGTAAATGACAATTTTTAAATGTATTAATTGTTATATAAATTTTTTTCATACTGATTTACTACATTTTTAGAAACAATTTTTTTTACATATTTTATTTTTTAAATTACATTGTAATTACATTATACATTACATTACAAAAATACTTTCTCAGAATGAATTACTTTAGTTTAAATACTTTGCACATAGGCAATAGACTTTTAAGTACAGTAGTTACAGTTGTTGCAATGGGCAACACATTTTCAAACACAATGCAACATTCAGCTCAATGTGAATTTCTAGTTAAATGCAATTAGTTACTTTATGGATTACTTTTCTAACCACAGGACTGGATCCTAGATTCAGTCCTGGGACATCTCCTGTAAACAGTTGAGTAAAAGCGTTTTGGTTACAGTCGTGATTTTTAAGGAATATTATTGTACTTTAAAAGTTGACACTTAGAAACTTTTTCTCATAGAATCACCAATGTTATCCTATGGAAGGAAATTCACTTAGAAGGTAAAAACTGTTATCGTTACTTTTTCTTACTCAGTGTTGGATCCTGGATCCAGCACTGGTGCATCTCCTGTAAACAGTTGAAAGAATGCGTTTAAGTCATACAGGCGATTTTTTAGGAATATTTGTAGTTTGTGAAAATCGACACTTTGAAACTTTTCTGCTAAAAACCAGACAATGGATTCCTATGGAAGAAAATATAAGTTACTGGTAAGTACGGTTAAAATTACTTTTCAGGGTCAGTGCTGGGCTAAAAGATGCAGCACTGGGTTCTCTCCTGATAACAGGTGAGTAAATTGGAATTCGTACTTTGGTTGATTTTAGAGGAATATTATAAAGTTCCAAAACTCCACACTTAGAAGAATTTCCAAGTGAAACCAGTCAATGTTAGCCTATGGAAGGAAATTCAAGTTACTGGTAAGTACGGTTAAAATTACTTTTCAGGACCAGTACTGGGCTGAAAGATGCAGCACTGAGGTCTCTCCTGATAACAGGTGAGTAAATCAGAATTCGGATTTCGGCTGATTTTAGAGGAATATTTGTATGTTTCAAAAATCAACACTTAGAAACTTTTTCAACAAAAAGCAGGCAATGATATCCTATGGAAGGAAATTCAAGTTACTGGTAAGTACGGTTAAAATTACTTTTCAGGATTAGTACTGGGCTGAAAGATGCAGCACTGAGGTCTCTCCTGATAACAGGTGAGTAAATCGGAATTCGTATTTCGGATGATTTTAGAAGAATATTTGCACAATGGTGAAGGGAGGGGCGGGGCCTGAGGTGACATCTGTGCAAACGCGCCCGTGGCGCGTTTTAAGTTGGGGGATTAAGTCCCTTGAATCCTGAGGGTCCCTAGGGGCCAACTAGCCCACCAGGAACCTCCAATATGCGCCAGGGGCTGCGTTGCAGAGACGTGTAGAGAGGCCACACCCCTTTTACACCTCTCTGCAACGCAGCTCTGTGGCGCTTTCTGGATGTACCTGTTGGGCTAGTTGGCCCCAGGGACCCTCAGGATTGAGGGGATTTAATCCCCAACTTAAAACGCGCCACGGGCGCGTTTGCACAGATGTCACCTGAAGCCCCGCCCTCCCTTCACCACTGTGCAAACGCGCCCGTGGCGCGTTTTAAGTCGGGGGATTAACTCCCTTGAATCCTGAGGGTCCCTGGGGGCCAACTAGCCCAACAGGTATATCCAAAGCGCCACAGAGCTGCGTTGCAGAGAGGTGTAAAGGGGCGTGGCCTCTGTACACCTCTCTGCAACGCAGCCCCTGACGCATACTGGAGGTTCCTGGTGGGCTAGTTGGCCTCCAGGACCCCAGTATTCAAGGGGAATTGTTCCCCTCTGCAAACGCGCCAGGGGCGCGTTTGCAGAGTGGTGAAGGAAGGGGCGGGGCCTGCGGGCCCGATCGTTTTTTTGTTGTTTTTTTTTGTCCTCTGAAGGGGGCTGTGTGGCCCCCTTACTTTTTCCTGTTTTTGGGCCCTGGGGACCCCATCCCCCAGGGCCTCACCCCTTTTTAATTAAATTTTTTTAAAAACGGGAAGGGGGCCGCGTGGCCCCCTTCCCTGGGCCTGTATTGGCCCCGGGACCCCATCCCCGGGGCATGGCCTCTATTTTTATTCTTTGGAGGGGGCTGCGTGGCCCCCTCCTCTGGCCATTTAAGGCCCCGGGGACCCCATCCCCGGGGCCGGCCATACCCTTTTTTTTTTTTTTTAATTTTTTAAACTTTGGGGAGGGGGCCGCGTGGCCCCTCCCGGGCCACTACTTGTCCCGGGACCCCATCCCCCGGGGCTGGCCCTCTCCGTTGGGGACTGTGGGGGGTCCCCAAGCCCCCCACAGTCCCGCCGGCTCCCCGCGTCCCTTGGGAGCCGGCATTGCTTTACACATGGGGAGCTGCTAAGATGCAGCTCCCCATGTGGAAAGCAGTCGGCTTTGGATATTGGAAGAGAGAGCAGGTTTCCCTGCTCTCTCTTCCAATATCCAAAGCAGTTTGCTATGGCAGGACGGGAGCCGCGAGGCTCCCGTCCTGCCATAGCAAACTACAGTGTCCCGGGGTAGGCACCCCGGGACACTGCAGGAGCCGGCCCTGGGGGTGGCGGTCCCCAGGGCCATCAAGGGCTCCAGGAGGGGGCCGCGCTGCCCCCTCCCTTAAATTGCACAGCCCCGGGAGGTGGTGGTCCCCGGGGCTCTGGGGTCCGTAACGGACCCCCATATTTAAATGTTTAGTGCCCCGGGAGGTGGCGGTCCCGGGCGTGTGGGGGGCTGGAGCCCCCCACACAGGTTTTTCAATTTTTAAAAAAAAGCCCCGGGAGGTGGTGGTCCCGGGGCTGCGGGAGGGTTCAGAGCCCTCCCGCACCATTTAAAAAAAAGCCCGGGGGGGTGGCGGTCCCCGGGGCTTGGGGGCCCTTGAGGCCCCCACACATAAAATTAACCCCCACCATGCCCCCGGGACTTGGGCCACCCGGGGGCAAATACAATCGAGCGCGGGAGACCGCGATTCGATTTTTTGGGCAGGATTCGCGCACCCTGAGCGCATCCTGCCGATTTTTTTTTTCCCAGGGGGTCCTTGTGGGACCCCCTGAGCAAACCTAGGGGGTCAGGGTGTTTCTACCCTGCCCCCTTTGTGCGCTTTGCGCACTTGTTTCTGTCCCTCGGTTCTACCGAGGGACAAAATGGCTGCCAACATTTCCTGAATCGGAATGTTGACAGCCAGCTGACAGCCAATTAACATGCAGCTCGTGATCGGGAGGGTACGCGGACCCTACTCGGCCATAGATATCACTATCTTTTTACTTTTGATTTTCTCAGCAACTACTGAACGGATTTACACCATTTAACAAAAAGGGTTCTTTCTGAACCAAGAACTACCTCTTTGCCAAATTTGGTGTAATTCCGTTCAGCAGTTCGGGCTGTAGCCGTGTCTAAAGTTTCCTATGGAAAATTGCATGGGGAAAACGCGTTTTGGGACCCCCTTTTTTCTCGGCCCCCGCTTGACGAATCCCCGAGACTTTCAGGGTAGGAGCGGACCGGAGCGGGACACAAAGTTTGAAAATTTTGCGAAGATACGTCAACCGGCAAGAGAGTTATTTCAAATAGAATGTCGCGGATTTCCTATGGATAATAGGTTGTAACTATAACTATCTACTGGCGACCGCCAGTAGTAATATATATATATATATATATATATATATATATATATATATATATATATATATATATTTATTATAATCCAATCCTGACGGCGGCGAACAGACAGGCACTGACTCCGTGAAATGATGACAACAAGAAGTTTAATCCAAACAACGACCTAGACGCGTTTCGGCGGCGTACCGCCTTGATCACTACATCAGGTACATTCTAATGTGCTGTGTTAAATGCACCATTTCCACAGGGTTGTCACAGCAACCACGGCCTTACAATGGATATAGAAGTTTCCTATAGCCATTAACACATGACTGTGCATTTTACTCGTAATGTGAAAATAAAAAAATAAAAAAGGAAAAACAAAGTTATTGTTAATGTATCCCAACATTATCTGCACAATAGTGCTTTTAAACAATATGAAAAAAAGCAACAAGTGAAATAACAAACATTTGTGACATCTTCCCTGGCATCATGTATAGACATGGAAGAAATAGCGTTGCCTATATCACCTATAGGTTACAGAGGCGGAGTAGTTGGAGACAAACGGAGCTAATGTGCAAGCTAAGTCACTGACTTTGAATAATATTTATTGGCAGATGGGTGCACACACTTTACCCAAATAAATGTATGTCTGATAAACTAAAGTGTATATACATACCGCATGGTTGCGGTGAATATGGGGCTAAGTAGCCTATGGAGGTGCAGCTGTCATGCCCCAGTGGGCATAGGTTGCAGAAGCTTCCTATTCGTGTGCCTGAAATCCATCCCTATAACCAGGTGAGTGGGCGCTATGTACATGTGGAGGGGCCATAAGGTGAGTGAAAAACGGTGTAAAAGTAAACATAAGGGTAAAATAAAGTGAATGTGACCTAACGTTACAGAGACTGGGTCTCGAGCGGGACAAGCAGCAATGGCAAATTACAGATGCACACTTAAGACCTCATCCGCATTCATTCCATTCGGGATTTTGGAATTGAAGAGGATGATATAGCGTGATTTCAGCCTTCTGAGGGCCAACTGTCTGTTTCCGCCCCTGGGGTTTTTGGGGACGGTATCCACCACATAGAAGGATAGATCCTGCGCCTTACCACTATGGGATGTGTTTATGTGCCTGGCCACAGGGTAGGATGGGTCATTATTGGAGATGGCCCTAAGATGTTGCAAAATGCGGATGTGTACTGGGTGGATGGTACTCCCCACGTACACTGTGCCGCACGTGCAGTACATAACATAAACTGCAAAATCAGATTTGCAGGTATAACTGCCTCTGATTATGTATGGTGACTGTCGGAAGGGCATCTGAACCTCTCTAGTGTTAACACCGTGTTTACATGCTTTGCACTTTGTGCATTTGTGGAAGCCCTTAACTGCTTTAAGCCAGGTGCCACCTTTTGCCATAGATGGCGCGTTGTTAACTATTTCCTGTCGCAGTGATTTCGCTCGCCTGAAAGTAATTTGCGGTGTTTTGCTGCAGGTGGGGCCTATGACTGGATCGTTGCGAACAGTGTTCCAGTGTCTGTATATTATTCTGCGCACATTAGCATGATAAAGATTAAATCCTGTGATTAATCTAGGCGTGTCGATTTTTTTAGGCTCTTTCTCATTTACAGTTTTGTCTATTTTCTTAAAGAGAAGTTTTTTCCTGGGTATATTCGCTGTTTTGGTTTTGGCTTTCGTCAGTGTATCTGAACTGTAGCCTCTGCATTCTAATCTATTGCAGAGATCACTAGTAGATTCTTCTAGGCCTCTTGTGGTGCTACAGTTTCGTTTCATTCGCAGACATTCTGCGTATGGTATGCTTTCCTTTAACGTGGTTGGATGAAAACTGCGTGCATGAAGTATTGCGTTACCTGCTGTGGGCTTTCTAAAGGTTCTTGACTGCAGTTTATCATCCTCTACATAGACCTCTAGGTCTAGAAAGTGTATGCTTTTATCACTGGTGTTACATGTGAAAATCAAATTAAGAGAGTTGTTATTAATTTCTACAGTAAAGGTTTTAGCACTTTCCAAAGACCCTTTCCACAGAATAAAAATATCGTCTATGTACCTGACGTAAAGGACCACATTTTTATCAAATTTTTCACTTTGTATTTTCATGAGTACTTGCTCCTCCCACCAACCCATATGCAAATTAGCATAGCTGGGGGCGAAGCAAGTACCCATGGCTGTGCCCTGCAGTTGTTTGTATGTTAAATTATCAAATATAAACACATTATTCTCTAAACACATTTGTGCCATTTGCACCAGCATCATGGTGTGTTGAAACAGACACATAGGTCTTCTGCCTAGATAGTGACTTAGGGCTTTGAGTCCATCCTTATGTCTGATGCTGGTGTATAGAGTGCTCACATCCAATGTCATCATTAAGTAGTCACTCTCCCAAGCCACATCATAGATTTTGGTTAAAAAGTCCCCCGTATCTTTTATGTATGCAGGTAATTTACATACAATTGGCTGTAGGAAGTGATCTATAAATCTAGACGCATTCTCAAACAATCCTCCTATTGCTGCAATGATTGGTCTACCAGGCGGCTCCACTGGATTCTTATGTATTTTAGGAATTAAATACAACTGTGGTGTTACTGGGTAGTCTGTTTTAAGAAACTCAAATTCTTGCTTAGATATCAGTCCCATGCTTTTCCATTCATATAAGGCATTGTGGAACTTCTCTTTAATTCCTACAATGCTATTTGGGCTTACTCGGCTGTAGCAGTCTCTGTTTTGCAGTTGATTTTGCGCTTCTCTGTTGTACTGTTCCAGTGGCCAAAGGACGACATTTCCGCCTTTGTCCGACCATCGGACCACTATGTCTTCTCTGTGTTTGATTTTATCAATAAGTTCATTATATTTAGTCATCTTATTTTGATTGGTACTTGAGAACTCTTTGCTACTTTTGTACGCTAAATCCTTCAGATCTTTTATTACGTTTTCAGTAAAGATGTCCAGCCCGTCTTTTGGCATCATCGGTGTGAACACAGATCTGGGTTTGAAAGGTGTCCGCACCGTGCTATAGATGTCCAAGCCAGCTGATATGGCAAATTCAGTTGTTGTTTCCTGGTTTGATGTTTCCTCCATGTTGACTAAGTCATGCAAAAGATCCATGTCCCCCACCGTAAGAGTGTTGCTGGTATCAACATGACTACTAGTATCAATGCTTTGTTTGGCAGTATGAAAGAAATGTTTTTGTAATTTTAGCTTTCTTACAAATTGGAATAGGTCTACTCTTGTCTGAGCATAGTCAAAATTGTTTTTTGCACAGAACGTGAGACCTAACTCGAGGATTCTTTGTTCTTCGATTGTCAGCTCCATATTGGTTAAATTAATGACTGTGTTAGAAAAGTCTGTGTTCATATTCATCGTCGTCTGTTTCGTCTGTATGGCCGTTTGTTCTGGTTTTGTGTGTCTTTTTCCCCAGTGTCTGTCTTTTCTCCTCCTCCTTTTTGATTTTTGGGGGTGTAATTGCTTTCTAGTCTGGGCGGACGTGGCCGCAGGCTCATTAATCTTTCTAGCCGTAAAAAACCAAATTCTTGCACCACCGAGGGAGTTTTTTGTTTATCAGGACCAGTTGTCTCTATGTCTGATTCCACTTCTGAACTTGCTTCAGACCCACTCTGCTCCGCTGATCTCAATAATGTGTCTGAGGCTGCCGATAGTTGTTGGCGGCGAATGTTTTCGAATTTTTTCGAAAATGTATATATTTTCCCACTCATGTAGTCATTTCTGTCTCGTTGGAATTTGACAGCCTTTCTGTCTTTTATGGATTGCTCGTATTTGCCAGCCTTGTTTTCATTTCTGCCATCATTTTGCCAATCTCATCTTGGTTGGATGATTTTTCAAGTTCATTTAGCAAAGCCTCTATTTTTTTAAGGATTTCCGCTCGATCACTTGTGGCATATTTAATTAGTATTTGTAGCATTCTCCTTGATGAGTCTGCACTATTGTCCGCCCATTCTTTCAGCATCTCGGGGTTTGCGTTTTCCTAAGTGGGCGCTACGAGGATTCTTAGGCCCCTTGGCACTCGTCCTACATCCAGATATCGCTGAAGCGATTTGCATTCCCACCATTTAGCAATTTCTCCCTTCCGCAGCTTTTCAAGATTGTGTATAATTTTTACAATGTCGCTTACTGGCTGTTGTGCGGCTGACCCTGTTGCCAAGGACACAGATGTGGCATTACTGTCAGTATCACTGAAAATGTCCATTGCTGCCTCTTCCCGCTCTCTCTCCCACTCTGCAGCCATTGTAGGATACAAATTTCTTCTTTGTCACTCACTGCCCGTTACCAAATGTAGGGGACTACCTCTCCCATCAGCCACTCTGTTGTGCTCGTAATCACCTCGCAAACCACCCCAGCGAGCTTACCTGAATCTCCGATTGCCCTCCGGCCTCCGTAAGGAACAGGGTGTATATATATATGTGTAATACATACAAAATATACAAATAGACTTCCTTTTAGTATATGTATATTTTGTATATATTTCACTTTTCATATCTTTATATATATATATAACTGTCACAGTAAGAAAAAGCCGCGCTCATATCCTTAGGCAATGTCCATTTTATTAGCCGACAGCACTTGTTAACAGGAATACGTTTCGGCTGATCTGCAACCTTTATCAACCTCAAAGTGCGCCCGAGAATATATAACCCTACTCCTCCCTGTTTGTTTATGTACCACATTGCTGTAGTATTGTCTGATAAGGCCTGCACTGACTGACCGCAAATGGAAGGGAGGAAGGCCTTGAGAGCCAGACGCATCACCCGCAATTCCAACAGATTGATATGCTATTATCGTTTTTCTGGAGACCAAAGTTCTTCGTTCTCCAGATCCCTCATATGAGCTCCCCACCCTAGAGTGGAGGCATCCGTTATCACTGTGGCCACCGGAGGTGGAGGGTGAAACGGCTTCCCTTGAGACAGATTGCTGGACACACCCCACCATTGAAGATCCGCTGCAGTGTCTCTGGAGATCTTGACTGACTCTTTTAGTTCTCCGTTGTGTTCAAACCACTGCCTGTGGAGGCACCACGGCTATCAGACCTAGCAGACACAAGACCTTCAGGACTGGAACCATAGCTCCATTCTGAAACATTGGGATCATAGCCTTAATGTCCAGAATCCGAGGAGGAGGACGGGAGGATTGATTCACTGTAGTGTCCAGTACTGCCCCAATAAACAGACACCCATCCTCCCACCGGTAAAGCATGCTCTAAGATGGGAAAACTAGGACTGCTTTCCTGTGACATTGGCAGTGGAGGAGGAGGAAGATGGCGGCTCCTCGCTGTCTACCCTGCTCCGCCCCCTATAACCTCTGTAGAGGGATTGGACGGTTTCTGCTGCTGCTGATATTGTTGCCTTCCACGAAAGGAGAAGTTCCTGCCAAACCTACAAAACCCCTGAAACTGCCTGTAATCCCTGGGCTGTGATTGAAGGCCCAGAGATCTAGCTGTTGCCTTGCTATCGTTGTATCTTTCCAAGGGAGAATCTGCTTTGGCGTAAAACAGTCTTGGACCATCGAAAGGCAAATCCATCAGGGCATTTTGCATGTCCGGCGAGAAACCAGATCCTCTTAGCTATGCGTGCCTCCTTGTAGCGACTGAAGCCCCCATTGCTCTTGCAACTGAATCGGCGGGATCCAAATCGGACTGAATGACTTGTGAAGCAGCAGCCTGACCATCATTTAGCAGTTTGGTAAAGTGTCCCTGAACATCCTCAGGCAGTTTTGGGATTTAGTGACATACTGCCAGAAGAGAACACTTTCTTCTCCGACTGCTCCATTTTTTCAGACTCCCTATCTGCTAGGGACGAAGGAAAAGACCCTGGAGTTAGTTTTGAAGAACAAGAAGCTTGTACCGCCAATCTCTCAGGTGAGGTGTGAGAGGACAAAAAGAGTGGATCTCCTGGAGCTGGTTTATATCTTTGAACAATGGGTCTAGAGACCTCAGAGGACGACATAGGCTTCCTTCAAGTCTCTAAAATTGGTTCAGTCAACGCCTCATTGCAAGACAACAAAGACTTCGATGTAGAAGAAGTAGAATGAAGTACTTTTGTGAGCAAATTAGACTTAAGCTCAGTAGATGGAAGAGGCAGTTCCAACATATCAGCCACCTTTCTAATGACTGAATGGTACAATGTAACCTCTGGTGGAGGAATGCCTTTTGGCGACAATAACTCCCATTCTGGGGAAGTGTCTAAACCACTTGCCTCTGCTAAACCCTCAAAGTCCGGACCCAGAGACACAATCTCTCCTTCTTCCAGTTCAGGACCTCTTTTACCAAAAAAGTACTGCTCCTCCTCAGGAAGCCCCGGAGTCTCCCTTTGAGATCTATGCCTTGGCTTCAGTAGCAGCGTTGGTAATGGTGCAGGTGATTTTGGCACCTGTGTCAAAAAGGCCATCGGGACGGGAGTCGAGTGATGCGATGCCGGAGCAGTTTCAGCCAGTGTCGGATAGGGTGCAGCTGACGCCGGTGACATCTGCATAAAAGGCAGGAACGACGCCTGCTGATATTGCGCCAGAAATCCTCCTAAGGAATATGATAGCAGATTCATGAGGACCACAGGCGTAAAAGATGGAGTCATCGCCCTGCTGAAAATGCTGTACATAGCGTTAAAAAAAATTGGAAGGGTTGGCCCCTGGAGCACGGAAAGTTGGATACTTCTGCGTCTCTCGAGAAGGGGGAGGAGGAACTGGATCTACCTCCAGATATGGACGTCCAGGTGAAGTCGATGGCGGCCTTGCATTTGAAGGCGATGTCGGAAAGGCTACTGGAGACTGGTCCGGTGTCGCCTCACCTTGATCTTCACACGACTTTGGATGTGAAGACACCAACTTCGTAGACTCATCTGTTGCAGAAGAAGGATATTGGGAACCATGACGCCGCTTATTCTTTTGTTTTCTCTTCGCTAAGACTTCCGACACCATCTCTTCTCCTGTCTTGCTTTGGCCATGAAGAGTTTCGCTTCTCTCTCCTTCAGCGTTTGGGGTTTATCTTCTGGCATGATGAACAGGCAACAACGTCGTGGTCCGAACTCAAACACCAAAGACAATCATTATGAGGATCAGGGATCGATATTTGACCCTCTCACTCTCTGCAAGGCTTGAGTCCAGATTTCCTGGGTGGAGATATTTTTCCCAGCAACAATGTTGCATTTTCGGGAAAAAACGTTGAAAGAATCCTAATTCTCTGGAGAGCCTATCAGAAAACCATTACACATTGTAGGCACGGAAAAAAAGGGAACTGACTTCAGCATGCCAACAAGTGCTTCTTATGGCTCCAGGGACATCATGCAGTGACATTGTGACGCTCCTTTTGATGTGGGAGAGCTGTCAAGAAAAGTTTCTCTGGAATGCTGGCGCATTGGGATATAAAAAGGTGAAGAATCAGCAAGTTTATGTATCCTTCAAGAACCTTTAATTATGAGATTGCCCCGTCATCAAGATCGGGTTGTGTTGCTCTGGCTTAAAACAAGGGGGTGCTGTTAAAATAGAACAAGATCAATTCCACTGACCTGGCACACAACAGTGGTACCCGTTTTATGACATGTCTAGATGCCAATAAGGTCCCCAATTTAATTCTAAATTCATTTGAGGAGATCAGCAAGGGTTTAAACAAATTAATGTTGGGGCCTCCTTGGCGTTCTGCAGAAAAAATGTGTAGGTTGTTTGATCATTCCTGTACAAAGTCTCACAAGTCACTTAAAATTGCAGTACATAGACACCCACAAAACCCAACGAAAGATAAATTATGTAGGGCTGAATGTAAAAGAGTGCTCAAACTTGTTTTTTTTTTTCAAAAAACCTTTATTAGACAAAAGAACACATGGCACATTACAGGTTTACATCACAGCAGTAATATGGTAGATATTACATTTCCAGTTACACTACATGTTGTAGGGAGAGGAAGGCTGGGAAAGACACATACATAGCCTATCAGTAATTGAATAGTAATCAAGGCACAATAGAAGAGGCACAATTAATCTGGCCCGGGGAGATGGAATCAACAGCCTCAACCCGGTCGTTTGTGTGTCAGCATTGGGGGAGGCTGCTACTTGACTGTCTGGGGCGGTCAAGCGTTGAAGATAGGAGATGAGGGGGGCCCAGATATCTGGGGGTCTACTGGGTGCAGGCATCAAATCCCAAAACTCGCCATGGAGCTTCTGGCAGTGAGCTGCATCATCCAGCCAATTCTTGACCGTAGGTGCCAATTTACGCCCCCAGTGCATGGCCACCCTTCGCTTAGCAAGCACCAGCAGCATCGCAATTAGCTTATGGTTTGCATCAGACATGTGTTTAACGCAACCCAGGAGGTATAGCAGTGGATCCGGGGCGATGCGTTCAAATGTGATGTCGCTAATAGCGGCGCATACCCCTTGCCAGAACAGTGCTACCCTGGGGCACACCCAGGCCAGGTGGGCGAAGTCCGCGCCCGGAGCCGCGCAGCGCACGCATCTGTCATTGTCAATTAAGCCCATCTTGTGTAAGGATGCCGGGGTGCGGTAGAGCCTATGCAAATACTTAAAATGAATGAGCCTCAGGCAGTAATTAGGGGAGAGGCTCTTGGTCTGATTGCAGCAGTAAAGCCACTGCTCAGGAGAGAGGTCCCTTTCTAAGTCCGCGCTCCACGCAGTGCGGGCACGCTCGGTGCTGGTGGAGGAGGCGGCCAAAGTAAGAGCGTATAATCTGGTGACCAACTTCTGCGGGGAGCTGAAAGAGTGAACGAACTCGAGGGCAGCGTTAGCTTGGGGGGCTTGCGGGAACGCGGGGTTAGCTACCTTAAATGTCGCCCTAATCTGATAGTACATCAGTTTGTCAAGGGGAGCCGCGCTATCGGGGAGGGAGAAGAATGTATTGCCAGGATAGATGTCTGCTGCAGTGCTGAGGCCCAATTGAGCAGCGCGGCGAGCCATGCCTGCTGTTTGCAATGGGGGGGAACGCTGGGTTGCTAGCGAGTCTCGGAGAAGGTGCGTGCAATGTGCTAGCGCCAGTGTATTTGCGCAGCCCGTCCCAGGCCCAACGCAGGCACTCAACCATGTCAATCTCGCCTCAGGGGGTGCTTGGGTGGGAGAAATAGTGCAGTTTGAAGCGGCCATGGGGCAGCAAGGTCCGTCTCGACCGCTGTATGAGGCTGGAATGGTGTGGGGTGCAGCCAGAAGTGGAGAAAGCTGGCTTGGGCGCATAACGCGTAGAGCTTAAAATCTGGGGCTCCCATACCGCCCTGGACCAGGAGTAGAGTAAGGATATCATAAGCAATTTTAAGTTGACGTCCAGCCCATATCAGAGTGATAATGTTAGAGCGGAGCTTGCGGAAAAAATGTGACATAAGAGGGATAGGGATATTTAAAAAGAGATATAAAAATGTTGGCTCCATGGCAATGGCAAAAAGCATAGGGGAAAGGGGACACCCTTGCCTGGTACCTCTAGAGATGGCAATGGAGTCAGTAACCTGCCCATTAACCCTGATGCGAGCCGTGGGTAGTGTGTAGAGTAACTGTATTTTACGTACGAAATTTGGACTGAATCCCAGGCGAGGGAGAAGATAGAAGAGAAAAGGCCACTCCAAAGTGTCAAAGGCCTTGGTAGCGTCCAGTATGGCAGCCACGGCCGGCAGTGAGAGATTGATTTGATGGAAGACCGAGAAGATCGTTCGCAAGTTGTGAGAGGTGGCGCGCCCCGTAATGAAACCAGATTGATCCGGGCGAGCAATTAGGGACATGAGGGGGAGGAGGCGAGTAGCCAGTAATTTGGCATAGATTTTGTTGTTGGTGTTTATGACGGATAAGGGGCGATACGAATCACAGCAATCAGGGGGTTTGTCAGGCTTCAAGAGAAGAGTGAGCAAAGCCTCACGGAGAGATGGCGGGAAGCTGCCACGTTCAAGAGAGTCGTTATGCATGGCGGATAAGGGCGGAACGAGAAGAGGCGCGTATTGTTTGTAGAATGCAGGGGTGAGACCATCAGACCCAGGAGCCTTATCACCCGGGAGACTAGCAATGACACTGGAGATTTCCTCCTGAGTAAATGGCTCATCGAGATATTCCCGGTGATTGTTACTGAGCCATAGGAGCTCTATGGTGACAAAATATTGATCCAGAACCTCCAGAGGAGCCGCCTCACCAGCAGAGCACAACTGGGAGTAGAAAGCGGAGATTCTGGCAATGATTTCAGTAGGAGAGGTTGTTCTGCCAGCGGACTCATCACTCAGCGCCGTTATGTAGGAGGAGGCATGCGGTTGTCTGAGGAGATTTGCGAGAGTCTTCCCGGGTCGCTCTCCCTCACCATAGCGATGGGCGCGCGCCTCCCTACCCAAAAACGCGATCTCCCTGTCAGCCTCTTCGTGAAATTCAGAAAGCCTGGCTCTGATCAACCAAGCGTGGCAGCGCAAGGATCTCAAGAGGTCTAGGGTTTTAATCTCGTTTTCCAAACGTTCGAGAGTGCCCCGGATAGACCTAAGCACCCCAGACTGCTTGGCAATACACTCCCCCCGAATGACGGCCTTAAAACCCTCCCAGAGGGTTGAGGGCGAATCCACCGAGCCAACGTTGAGTTCAAAGTAGGTAATTATAGCACTGCGTAGCTCTTCGCGAAAAGCGGCGTCCCGAAGGTCGTTGGGGGGGGGGGCGGGCAGACGCCAAGCAAATATACGACTCATTGTGAGTGGGAACCGTAGGCGCAGGCGTACAGGGGCGTGGTCGGAGAGGGTGCGGGCCATGTGATCCACTAGGATATGTCGCGCGTAGTAATCCAAAGATCGAGGCGAGACCATGAGCCCTGCAAACCCGCGACACAGGTGCCCTCGCGTCTGTCAGGATGCGTGTGCCGCCAGGCATCCAACAAAAAGTTGTCCGATATAATGGAATGTAGCAGGGAGGTGGCCTGAGGGTGCTGGGTGCGACCGCCTGAGCGGTCTAGCGCCGGCAATGGAGCTATATTAAAGTTGCCTTCCCTGATCAAGGAGTGGGGCCCCAAAGAAGAGATGAGCTGCTGTAGTATGGATTGTGGGCCCATTGTTGACATCTGCTAAGTTAGCATGAGCTTCGCTGCCATGAGGCTGCTTTTGCGCACGACACTGCATGCATAGATTTCGCAAGACTCTGTTTGTGCTCTTTCACATGAGAACTGTCTGCTTTTCGCATTCTCTGCTGTGCTCTGAGGGTCAGTCTGCACACGATGTACAAGGTCGATCAACAATGCCCCTTGTTATTCTGTTCTGGTCAGTCCCTCGCACCTAGACATAACATGACACACAGCTGCACTACTGAAAATCGTATGCTTTAATATTGCAAGCTAGACATGTGGTGCAGGCACTTGGAGAGATTCCTTTCCGGAGAGAAGAGCTGTGCTTGTCCTGAGATGTAAACCTTTCATCTAGGCCTTGAGGTATGGGGTCTGCTGACAAAGCCCAGAGGTCTTCTTTTTTATAATAAACTATTCCTTACCACGGGGAGGGTGGTTAGGTATTGTAGCCCTTTTCCACTGTCTATAAAATTATATCCCCGTTTATATTCTATGGAATTGTGACAATGCTGACTATATTATGTTTATGCATTTTGCTGCTAGTAATGGCACGTGTACTGTACCACAGAGCGCGTTAGTTGAAATAAACATTTTAAACTATACCGTGACTCTGATTACTCACATTGTGGACAAGTATGAGTGAGTGAGTGAAAGAGTTGTCTGGCTCCCGCGATTCCTGAGAGAGTCAGGAGTGTCGTGTTCTGGGTTGTCTAATCATTGGTAGCTTCGCTGTTAGTCGGAGAACGAATGAGACACTATAGCTAGTCGGTTTGGGATTTTGGGTATTAATGTGGTAGGTTGGTACAGCCCTATTCACTGAGGTCCCGTTTTCCTGCGCATAGTTCTGTATATGTGCAGAATCTCTGCAACACTGCCAGATGTGTGTAAAAAAGTCAGGATCGTTGTAGTTGGGGCCATATATTGCTGCTAAAATCAGTGGCTGGTTGTACAGGGTGCCAGCAAGGATCACATATCTGCCCTCGGAGTCAATGAAAGATTGGGTAGTTTGCCAGGGGAGACCTCTGCGAAAGAGAATGGAAGCGCCACGGGAATAGTTAGAATAGAAGGAGGTATAAGAATCTCCCCAATGCCGCGACAGTAACCTAGAGGCGGTGGCCGGAAGGAGGTGTGTCTCCTGGAGGAGACAGATATCCACCCGGTGTCTAATAAGCTGCGCGTGCCTGAGGCGTGCCTTGCGATGGTCATTGCGGCCTCTAATGTTCCATGTGCAGAATGTAGTGTCTGTCATGAGGAGTTGCGGAGTGGGCCAATAACGAAGAGCCCGTGCAGTGTAGTGAAATGGACCGCAAAAAATGCCGCGATGAGCAGGGTGTTACATAATGCATACCATAATAGTGTGCCAAAGACGAAATAAAACAGTGAAAAATACAGACCTCATGTTGGAGGTACCAACTCCTTAGGGGAGAACCCAACCCACCCACCACCCACTCCAACCCCCAATTAGGTTGAGAATCAAACCCCTCCCCATCCATGGAACCCAAACTTGGAGGAAGAGTTATGCAAACAGAAAAAGGGAATTATCCCAAGGAGGCATGGTACCGCCCGGCATACACCACAGCCACGGAGACAGGGTGGCCAAGCCACAGCGATGGTCGGACCAAGGTCATGTAAATTACATTTAAGCATATAGGTGACCCGCCCCGGAAGAAACACCAGCATGAGTCCCAGTCGTTAACCCCCTAGCAGCGCCATGGACCCGGCTTCTCTACAGGAGGAACCAAAGAACAATACCCCATGGCCCAAACGGACAATGTCAACCCAAAGCGGGACGCAGTAAAAAGCCAGAGTCGTTTAGACATCAGTAACTATGCCAACCAGGACGTGGCATGGCAAAACAATAAGTGGAACCCAGCGACCCAAATTAGTCATTGTCACTTAATTGTCCTTTTTCGGCATTCACTAGGCTTTTGGCTGCTGCACGCTTTTGGGATTCTAGCTTTTTGGCGAAGGACAGCGCAGCCTTAGGGTCTCCAAAGAACTGTGTCTGAGTACCGCTCTGGACCTTGAACTTGGCAGGGTAGATCAGGGCATATTGATCCTCAAGTTTTTGAAGGAGTTTTTTAGCAGGAAGAAATTCTCGCCGGGCGGCCTGCATTGCCAAAGTGAAGTCTGGATAGAACGATAAAAGATTCCCCTGGTGACGCACTTCGCCCATCTCCCGCGCCACTCGCAGGACAGCGTCGCGATCGCGGTAATTCAACAACTTGGCGACAATCGGGCGAGCTGGCGCTCCAGGGGGGGGGACGTGGCCCCAGAGATCTATGGGCCCGTTCCACAATAAAGACAGGGGAGAGTACATTGCCAAAGATGTCCCGCAGGAGAGTCTCCACGTAGTCCTCCATCCTCGCGATGTTTGTGGATTCGGGCAGACCAGTAATACGGATTTTGCCCCTCCTGGAGCGCGCCTCCAAGTCCTCATTTTTAGCCCTGATTAAGTCCAGCACCTTGTCCATCCTGAGCAGCTGTTGCTTGTCAGCTGCTGCTGTGTCTTCAACCTCCGACACTTGTGCCTCCAGCTGCGCTATTTGAGTCTCATGCGTGTCCACTCTAGCCTTCACCTGGTCGAGGCGTGCAGTTAGGCGGTCAAGTTTAGAGTCAATCGTGCCAAGGCTGGATTTGACGTCCAGCAGGAGCGCCTTCAAGTCGTCGTCTCTTGTCGCGGCGGTTTCAGTCTGAGTGGATTGGTCCCCTGCGTCATGTGCGGGCTCATCCTGTCTGGTCTGGCGCCTGTTTTCGAAAGAGATCTTGGACTGTTTCGGGTCTGCCTTGCCCATGTTGCTGACCAAGTGGAACCGTCACAGGTGCAGGAGTAAACAATGCCCAAAGCCTCAGAGTAGGCACCGCCCAGCAGGTGCACGCAAAGGACAGAGCACAAGCCCCGAAGGGCCACAGCACAAGCACAGGTTTCCGGGGGTATGAACCACTATCCCAGTGGCCAGTGGGCCTGCAGGTGGTGTGGGCCGTAGGTTCAGCTGTCAGGGCATATAGAGTAGAACCGGGTCAAAGTCAATACAGTGCCAGTAGAGCGCAACTTCGTAATGCCCAGTGAACGGCGGCCGGCGCCGGCTTAGCGTGTCAGATGTTAGCACGATCCTCCAGCAGGTTCCACCTGGCACATTCTAGGGGCGTGGAAAACAGGCCAGGAGGCGGCCTAGAACTGCGGGACCGCCGTGCAGGCAGCCAGGCAGTCGCAGCAAGGGGCACAGTACAGGTAGATCAGCGCTGCAGGCACAGGACGAGTCTTGCATGCGTCCAGCCAGGAGACGGAACCCTTGTAGCAGTCAGCAAGGGGAGGAAGGGCACTAGCTTCAGTTGCGGCGCCAGCCCTTCTCACACTTGGAGGGCTGCAGGAAGGCTCACAGGGCACGCCGGTCCCAGCAATGCGCCGTACTCTGCAACGGGGCGCACCACGAGCGGGGAAACTAGGGAGGCGCGGCGCTCCCGTCGCAGGGCCCGCGCAGACACGCAAGCAACCGGGAGGAGAGCACCCTCCCCACGCCGAGCCGCATCTGCCCAATGCCCGCGGTACAGCGTCCGCGCCCCCACCTCGCCCGCAGTTCCCCTCACCACAACAAGTCGCGCCTCTCACCTGGGCACAGCGATGATTCTTGGAGCCAGACGTTGCCCTGCACACACCCGGTGTCGCCGCCCTCGGGTGCTGCCGCAGCTGCGGTGGCGGCGCGTCTCGCTGGATCACCTCCCGGTGGAGTGGGCTGTTGTGTGGCAGCTCATTGTGTTCACGCCGCAAGGGCCGCCCTTCCCGCTACTTTCCTTTAGATAGCGGGAGGCGCCACGTTGAAACTTCGTCCTCGCGGCCTCCTCGGCGATAACCCTGCTGCTGTGCGATGCCGGGTGAAATGGAGTCGCCGCTAAGCTCCCCGGGGTGCAGGCAGACTCACGCTCTGGTGGAGGGGGTCAGAGACGCCCCCGGTCCGCAGGATGCTAACGGATTTTCGGCTTGGCCGGCAGAGCCCACTCAAGGTGCGGCCATCTTGCAGCCGGCTAAGCCACACCAAAAGAGTGCTCAAACTTAGGCAAATAGCCATCAGGGAGGGGGCCTGGGCTTTTTTTTAGCTTTTGCCAGTGCTTTGCTCAACAATGCCGAATTTTAAAAAGTGGTTAATGCTCCTTATTTTAAGAACTCTCCTTCGTCGTTAATCTTCTCGGTTATTGCCCCAGCTAAATGGGAGGAACACTTTGCAAATAGACAACCCCTCCTGAGATCATACTATGATTTTCAAACACGATGCTCTAGTGAGTCTTGTCTTTGAAATAGGGAAGGTCAGGTCTGCAATTCATAAAAACACAGGGGGGCGCCGGGTCCAGCTGGAGTCCCAGCAAATATTTTTACGGACAATATAGATCTCTGGGTAGCAATCATTACAAATGTATTGAGGGTGGTATCAATACCCACCCACCCAGGGCTTGGAAGGAGTCTGTGATGGTGCCAATCTTTAAACAAGCATTGGAAATGCAATCGGTCTCGCATTTGTTTGAGTTAGAGCTATTTGTATTGTAAATGGCAATGTTTTTTTTTTACTTATGTGTTGTGGAGTCTATGTATGTGGTGTGTAGTGGAATTATGTGGGTTGTATTGAATTAGTTAGTTGTGTAATTGTGTGGCGTGGAACTGTGTCGAGTGGATTTGTGTAGTGGAATTATGTGGCATTATCTGCTGTGGAACTATGTGGATAGTAATTATGTGGTATTGGGTGTAGTGGATTTATGTGGAGTGGGATAGTGTGTTATGGAGTACAATTTTGTGAAATGGTATTTTGTGTTGTGGAGTGCTATGTAGTGTAATTTAATTATGTGGTGTGTTGTTGAATTTTGTGGCCCAATGTGGAATTGTGGTGTGGATTGGACGTATGACGTATGTGGTGTGTTGTGAAATTTTACTGTTGAGTTGTATTATGTGGTTTGGTGTTGAATTGTGTGGTGTGGATCGGAAATGTGTGAAGTTGAATTGTCTGGCGTGGAACTGTGTGGATAACTTTGAGGGTTTGAAACTGGGTGGATAGCTTTGCCTTGTCGGTTACAAAAAAGAACAAATAGGTAGGAGCTAAGCTCCAGATCTGTGTGTTTGGGTGTTAAAAAAAAGAGTTAGAGCTCTTGGGGTCAGATGTACGACCGTTTTTTGCGGTCGCAAAAAGGTATTCAACCCTTTTGCGACCTCAAAAAACGGTGGTGGTATGTACCAACGCTATTTTGCGAGTCACAGACTCGCAAAATAGTGTTTGCGACTCGCTATTAGGAAGGGGCGTGCCAAGGACGTCCCTTCCTAATAGCGAGGTAAAATGGTATGTACCATTGTTTTGCTACCGCATTTGCGGTCGCAAAACACTCGCAGTTTACCACCTACTTCAAGTAGGTGGTAAACGGTTCACAAACGGGAAGGGGTCCCCATGGGACCCCTTCCCCCTGTGTGAATGGGTGCGAAAATATCTTTTAAGAGCAGGCAGTGGTCCCAGGGACCACTGTCTGCCCTTAAAAAATGAAACTGAAAAGTTTAATTTTTCTTTATTAAATACATCCCGTTTTCCTTTAAGGAAAACGGGCTGCATTAAAAAAAAATGCTTTATTGAAAAAGCAGTCACAGGTATGGTGGTCTGCTGACCCCAGCAGGCCACCATCTCTGTGAGTGCTAGCCATTCCCAATGGGGTCACAAATTGCGCTTGCCTCATGAATATTGATGAGGCATGAAATTTGCGACCCCATTGGGAATCGCAAACAGTGTCTGAGACACTGTTGTACATTGCATTTTGCGAGTCGCAAATTGCGAGTCACATAGCGACACAATTTGCGTGTCGCAAAATGCAAGCGTCGTACATCTGGCCCTTGATGTTGTAAATGTAAATGTTTCTTACATCTGTGTTATGAATTGGAGTGGATGTATGTGGTGTGTAGTGGAATTATGTGAGTTGGATTGGAATTGTGAGTTGTGGCATTGTTTGGTGTGGAGTGGATTTGTGTAGTTGAATTATGTGGATGGTGTGCAGTTGTATTATGTGGATAGTAATTATGTGTTTTTCAGTCTATTGGGGAATTATGTGGAGAGGGATTGCGTGTAATGTGGTGTAAATATGTGGAATGATGTTTTGTGTTGTGGAGTGTTATGTAGTGGAGTTTAATTACGTGGTGTGCCGTTGGATTTTGCGGTGTGATGTTGAATTGTGTGTTGTAAATTGGATATATGTGTTGTGTAATGGAATTGTGTTCTGGAGTAGAATAATGTGGTTTTGTGTTCAATTATGTGGTGTGGAGCTGAATAGTGTAGCATGGAACAGTGTGGTGTTGAGTGAAATTATGTTGAGTGGACCAGTTGTGGAATGTGGACACTTGTTGCACACTCACTATGATCATACACATGGTGTTTCCAGCCCTGGGCTTTAGAGTGACAACTTAATGCATTCTTGATGTTGTAGTCCTGGTTTTTTCCTGTTTGCCTTTGTCAATTTTGTTATATGTGCTGTTGTTTGTTATTCATCTGTTTTGTATGGCTCATTGTTATTGATTGTTGGATCTTTTGTATGTGGTGGCTGGGGTGGTTACATGTACATTTACTCATAGGTACCCCATGATATCATGATGTTGGGCTTCTGTCGTGTTTTTATTGAATTCTGTGTGAAGAATATGAAGAAAAATACATAAAAAACTATGAAAAATATATATTTTGATAATTGCATGAGTTTATAAAAATAACGTTGGTCTGTGGGTTTTCTTAAAGTATGGACTTATGGCCAATGTGAGAGGTATACATGTGAGGGAAGGTTTCTGTTTATTTGTAGTCCTGGTTTACTCATACCATAGATTTGTAAGTGATGAGCCCAGCCCCTATCATATCTGGTAAACAAAACTGTTAAGACAGCCTTTCGCCAGTAATCAGCTGTTCAACTAAAACAAGTTCGCAACCCTAATGACTGTCCCTTAGACCCTGAGACTGGATTGGCATCCCTGTGAAATGCAACAATTTAGGTATATGCTATGGCTCTGCTAGATGACATCGTTGTAGTAAATAAAATGTGCTGATGGGGCGATAATTTCCACTCTTACGTATATTTATGTGCAGACCCTCCAGA
Organism: Calotriton arnoldi; assembly: GCA_963921515.1. Classification (NCBI taxonomy): domain Eukaryota; kingdom Metazoa; phylum Chordata; class Amphibia; order Caudata; family Salamandridae; genus Calotriton; species Calotriton arnoldi. The sequence goes on from CAWUFW010001269.1 coordinate 2,307,048, forward strand.
GTTCACAGCTGCAGAAGAGCCACCTAAGTGTCTTTCACTAAGGCAGATATGATTGAGACCCAGGCTGAGCCATCAAGTTTGAAGAATTATCCATAGTTCCAAGGAATTTATAAACTTAGTGTAGGATGAAATGTAAACTGAAGAGTGGGCTTGGTCAGTAGTCTGTTTTCAGAATAAAGAAATATGGTGCACGTTATTATTTAATAACATATAAATATTTAAAGTGTTACAAGGTACGGTTACGGGCAACGGCGGACACTGTGACCGCACTCCCCTGCTATGTTCCCTTTGTGTAAGTTTAAACAGTCAATCCAGTTGAGTGTGCACAAACTACTCCAGCACCTGCCGTCGTTGGGTGCTAACTGCGATGCAGATAATGGATAAACCCAAACTTTTTGGAGTGGTGCACCGCTCGATATTAAAAAGGTTGTTAGTCAAATAAGTCACTAGTTCATAAGGTCTTGTTAGAGTTGTCTTAAACAATCCTTTATTTTCATTAGTGTCCAAATACAAAATACCAGCCAACGCGTTTCGCTCATGAGAATGAACTTCTTCAGGGCATAAAATGTTGGTCCTGGGAAAGACAAAATATGTGTGCAATCTAGGCTGCGTGGGCCTCCTTGATAAGGGCCAGTATGCGGTGAGTCTGAGAGCAGAGTTGGTAGTAAACCGTCCGTTCCGGAAATAAGAATGCTTTATTTAAAGTGTATAGTTTATCAGCTCTGAGTTCATGTTACTCACGCACTTGATCATTTGGAGGCAGTGCTCTACACAGACAGACAGCAGAGGTTGTCAGCAATTCTAGGAGGGGCAACAGGAGGCGGTAGCGGTCATTGACAATGTCCTGGTAGAGATTCATGATAAAATCATGCTTCTGTGGTTCAGCAGTACAACAAGGCCTCATAATATGGCAAACACTTTGTTCATCTTGTTTCCGCACCTGCAGGGTCCTCAGAAGCCCGAGACCCATGAAAAAATGCCCTGCCTACTCCCCTTTTCTGAAGGCCCGGCCTCCAAAGTGCATGAAAGCTCGAGGACTGAAATTCTACACTTTGCGAGACTGGGCGTATGGAGGTGCACACCTCTGCACCGACATTGCTAAACATGCTTGTGTTAGCAAACATTTTGAAATCCAGCTTTATTCTGCAACATAAAAGTGCAAGCGGTTCGGGAAGAAGGCCTCGGGACAGATTGATAATCTGGGCGTTCATCGCTCACAAGAAGGAATACTTAAACTGCTGATGAATTGTGCTACCATCCCTACAGTGTTGTGGGACAACATTACTAGTCCAATTTCACAGTTGGGAATGAATGAAACTTGTGCTGCAGCTATGACATCCGAGCATTCAGATGCTTGACGGGGAGCTCATACAGCCGTAGACACAGAGCAGGAACATATAACATTTTTGACAGGTGGTTTTATGTCCTTGGTTGTAAAGCAGTGTTTGGTGCAAACATTCTTTACCACAGAAATGTGAAAGCAGAGTTCTGGATGTGGGAATATGTATCTAAGAGATCGACAGCAATAAATATACAAAAAGGCAACTTTCTATTTCCCAGTGAGAGATTTCCGTTGGAAAGTCTGTTATTTTTGGTTGGCAGCAAAAGTGGGAGAGAGATAAATGTGCTGGGGCTTGACACAAAGAATACTGAAACCTCTGCAGCATACCAGTTCCAATGGCTAGATTAAGAGTGTTCCAAACTGGCTTCAGTGATGAACCGGAAGAAAACAAAAACACCCCCTGCATTCCGGCATGGATCCACCCGCTTGCACGATGGGCAGCTCCACATGTGTGCTTGTCTGCTCGTGACATCACGGCGCAGCCTGCACTTCAAATGGAGCACTTTTCTCCTCTCCCTCCCCTACCACTACAAATGATTAGGGGCGGGGCCTCCAATCTTAAAGTCTACCGTTCCTCCCACATCGGCTCCTCTCCAAATTAAAGAGCAAGAGAGATTGTAGCAGAGATACCGATCAGAAACCGGTGCTGCTCCACAGTCCGAGTGAAGTGAAGGCCTTTTAACGGTAATCACGATACAGATAAGTAGACAACAATAAAAGTGTAGGAAGGTCATCTAGGCCTGTTTTTGCATTACTTTGGCGACCTTTCCATAATAAACCAAAGTGGCAGCATGCAAAGAACTAGGAACAGCATAAGTGGTCGCAAAAACAAACAAGGACGGGGTAAGCAGTGGGGCGATAATGAGGCCGACTTTGCAGCGTGTAAAGCCCTCCTGGGCCCGCATGGACTGCTGTTAACAAGCCAGCCCCAAGTAAACAAAACACGAGCACATCATTACATTCCCTAGGCAAACAAAGAAATGGTGCCATAGTAACACATACTTTATAAAGACAGTAGAAATAGTACCTTAATCACAGCGTTTGCTGCGGAGGGACACTAATTAAGTTTAATTGATCTGCAGTTGAGCGGTGCTCCACTCAAGCCACAGGAAGAGAGGTATCGTGACTTCTGCCGAATTAGAAGGCAGCAAACGAAAGTGACCATGCTCTTAACCAATGGTAAGTGTGGGCGGGCTAAAAGCCCCTTCTGAATTTTTTTTTTAACACAATAGATCGTCGCCATAGCGACAGCGCATGCGCACTGCCTGCAGGCTCGACCTAAAAAGGGGACAAAGTGGTCCCAGCTTGTTACAGACCTATTTCTATCCTGGATTTGCTGGTCAAAGCGGCGGGGAGGGTTATTTTAGCCAGACTTGAATCATGGGGCCAAGATAATCATATTCTGTCAGATGTGCAATATAATTTTCATTATAGCTTGGGAACCATAGACCAGTGCTTAAACCTTTATTTGTTAATTTGTTAGTACACAGTAAGTAGCAAGAGCCGGGGCAATCCATTTAGCTTTGATGAATTTGTCCTGTGCTTTTGATAGTGTAAATCGAGGGAAACTCTGGCACACGATGCTGGATCTGGGTGTGGATTCTTCAATTGTTCATTTTTGGCCCCACTCTATACGAATACTACCGCTTGCGTACGATACAGCCCTTCTGGTGAACGTTCAAATTCCTTTGGGATCGGGAGGGCTGTCAGACAGGGTTGTGTCCTGGCTCCTATTCTGTTTACCTTATATGTTAATGATCTTGATTTTTATCTTAGTTCACTAGGTCTGATCACACCCTGGATTGACGGCTACACGGTCCCAGTGCTCCTGTATGCGGATGATGCTAATTTTATGGCATGTTCCTTAGACGGGTTTAAAAAAAAAAAAAAGCACTGAATTCCTTTGTTAAATTTATGAAGGACTTGCACCTGGAAACAAATTTAGCAAAAACACCTGTGATGGTGTGCAGTCCCAGATCAACAAAGTTGAAGTCCATTTTTATTGATGCATTGCCAATCAATGTGGTTAAAACCTTTCATTACTTGGGAGTCCCGATGGACTTAGGTCTCACTTGGCACCACCTCACTACCATTAGATTTACAAAGAAATTAGGCTTGAAAACAATAAAAGAAATCCTTGAGATTTATAAGAGTAAATGCATCTCGGTTTCAAAATATGGGGCAGTACTCTGGGTTTATGCCGATCACAAGAGGATCCAAAGGCTAGAGAAAGCATTTATGCCAAGACTCCTAGCTGTTCCATCTAGTAGCTCTGTTGTGGCTTGCCGCTCTGAGTTTGAAGCCAGGTAAATTACAGATTTCCTTAAATTACATCTGTTGGCTTTTAATTTGGGGGAAATCTAAGAAATCATTTAATCGCACTATTAGCTTAGATTGTCTCTTCTTGGTGAACAGCCTCTGAAATCCATGGATTAAGTACATAAAGAAATTGGTTCGCCTGGATAGGCAAACCTAATATTTTCTCTACCCCATTCTTGAAATCTATGATCTCAGACACCAAGTGAAACAACTGTTTATACATAAATGTCAAGAGACTAGAATTTTGGTAGAATCATTTAAATCATCCATTGTGGGTCATGTGCTTATTTAATCTGTTAATAGTATTCAACCGTACCTCTTGTTTACACTTAATTTGTATCACAGATTTCTTTTAAGTCGGTTTAGGTTTAATTTAGTTCATTTTTCCTGAAAAGCTTTTGTGGTCTAATCTACCCCCTGTCCATGCAGTAATCGTTCTGTGCAATCATATATTCATTTTGTCTTTTTTTGTCACCTTTACGCCAAACCCAAAAGGCAGTTTCTGGTTCCAATTCTAAGCCACCTGAACATAAGGTCCCATATGATGGGATACACTTGTTTACAACAATTATTTTTGGTGTCTGTGTGTTTTTCTCTTGTTATTCTTTTCTAACTAACGGTATTAAAAGCAGGGGCTCCATTCATTGATGTACGTTCCGCTTTTATGTTTTATGTATTTTAGCAAAACATATAGACGTGATGCTTTTAAGATTGTCCGGAGATTAGTTTTTATTGACTTCTTGTAATGATTAATATTTCATGAGAATGTCCTAATGGCAACAATGAAATGTTTTTTTCTGTGTTTATGTATTATTTTTTCTTTTTTGGCAAAGACATTGCCGAAAAAAGTTGATTTGATAGATTGAGTGATAAATAAAGCTACCTCTTCTACAACAAATAGGTTCTCTATTTACACATGAGAATGCAGGCCAGGGTAGAAGGACAAGGATGTTTAAAATGAATAACCTAAAAAGCAGAATTTGTAGCATATTTTTGGGCCAAATAGCTCCAAACAGAATTATATTGGTTATGTTTAATGGTGCCATAGAGTAATGGAATTTGGCCAGTACCAAACTATGGCATTTTGTCCACCCCAATAATGTTTGGTTCACACTTGTCAGACCCCCCTTAGCCTAAAAAAGAAAATGTGCCCTATCGGAGAAAAGGAGAATTGTTATGTCTCTCTCACTTCACCTCTAGTGAGTTATGCTCTATTAGACAAGGACTGTTAGGAGTAAGACAAACCTGTCACAGAATCTCTCATCTGCATGTACACATAAAATGGACTCCCGCCCATGTGCCTCAAAATCATTAAACACACACAATGGTTGGCATTTTACTATATATAGTTATGTATTATTTGTCTGCACATCTGTGCATTAGAATGATGATTATTTTTAAACAACTGAGGGCCCGATTCTGATGCGGGTTGGAAAAGCTTCCCGACCGAGGGCCTGATTCTGATGCGGTTAGGAAGGCCTCCTAACGGCATTTGCTCCTTCCAAATCGGATCGGGAACGTGTCTTCCCGACCGAGGGCCCAATTCTGATGCGGTTAGGAACAAATGTTCCCATTGAAGTCAATGGGAGTTCAACCAAATCGTATCTGGAAGCATCCGGATGCATCCTACTCCGCCGGTTGGACTTTCCCGATCCGAGTGGGTCGGACACCATTTCCCAACCGATTCGGTCGGGAAGCTTTTCCAACCCGCATCAGAATCGGCCCCTGAGTGGTCATTATGCAAATTAGAGCAAATGTTGGAATGCTGTTTAGCCTTTTTACTGTATGGCTGTATTGTTTCACTAAATCTCAAATTATGCCAAGCCGTGCATTGTTTCCCCACATTCCTCATACCTCCTACCTCCTGTCATGAGATCAGCAGTCGGATTTCAGTGCTTCAGTATCTATCTCCCCTCATCAACCGGTCTAACCACACCTTACCTTGCACCTCTAAGACTGATAATGTCTTATGGAGCAAGGAGGGGTCACTTGTGATGAGAATTCTGGGCCGGCACGTAGTATCTAGTTTCTTCTACCTGAGGTTTTTAATGATTTTATTTTGCTGAGAGAATTCTCGGCCTGTATGCAGTATCTAGTTTCTTCTACTGCATTGTATTCAAGCCAGGTTGGTCCGCGGTTGTGCCTTATATGCTGCTGTAATCTGGGGATTCAAAGACATGAAGGTTGGCCTTGCCTATGTATTGGGTAATAACTGCCATTAACCTTACCTTTTGCACTTTTGTAGATGGTACATCAATTTGCTGAAGAAAATGTTTGCTATGTCTGGAAATTTTGCACTTTGCACTAACTTTCTTTTATATACACGATTTTAGATTATAGGTTTTTATACTGATTTTTATGTGTTTGATTTATGAGCCGAATAAAGCTTTGATTGATTGTCAGAAAACATGGAGTCTTTAAGCAGAAAATACAGCAATTGAGCATACAGTGTTAGCATTTGCATTCAAGCAGTCTGCTTTCTTTAGGCCCTACCAGTGCTCATTTTGTAAAAGAATGAGTGCTGGTGCCCAAAGCTCTGCCCTTGCGGCCAGCACCAGTGCGCCTAACCACCTCATGTCTCTTTAATCCACAATCGGGCACTCCATGCCCCTTTCTCTCACTCTTGCTGGTCTAAGCTTTCTCCCTTTGTGACATTTTTCTCTCATTCTCTTTCTTGCCCCTTTGTGCATCATTCCCTTGTTTGCTCTCGGGAAATGTCCGATGAGGAAAAATAAGTGCCAGTGCCCAAAAATGAGTGCAGGTGGGCCCCACCAGCCCAAATTAAGCACTGGATATGCCTACTACAGGCATTCCTTCACATTAACGCAGACATGTTTACATGCAATCAGGCCTGTCTTGTCAGTAACATGCATGATTATAACATGAAAACCCTGCAACTTAAAACACCCTCATCTTGTGCGTCGCTCATCATAATTGACAATCATTTGTCACTGTCTTGGATGCAAGCTAAGACTTTGATCATTTTAATTTCCTTACTACTAATGTAGTAGTATTGTGTAGTGCATTGCTGATGCATAGGATAGGTTCTCAAACAGAAACAAATACCCTGTGAGTATTCAACTTACTACTCAGAGCTTCCAATCATCATCTGAAGTCTTTTACGGTCCAAGGGTGTGGAGGTCCCCAGGGCCCGCTCTCAGTCTGACCCTTTTCAGTCTCTATGTGGTGTCATTAGCAGATCTAATCTCATCCTTCGGCTTCCAATTCTATGCTTATGCTGCCGATACTCAATCACGAATTCTTCGTCTGGAAGATGGACATGATTCCCTTCAAGATTGCTTTGACTCTTGTATGGGAAAGGTTGCCAATTGAACGAACACCATCTCACTCCGACTCAACTCAGATAAAACTGAGGTCATGGTGTTCGAAAATCCCTTCTGTTAGAACTCATCTTGGTGGCCTCATTCTTTGGGGGCTTGCCCTTGTCCCAGTACCAACATCCATAACCTAAGAGTCATATTTGATACCAATCTGTCTTTTAGTGCTTACACCCGGAAAGGTACTTCTACTTGTTTTCTTAAAATACAAATACTAAAATAAAGTCTTACCATGTATCCCTACAGCATTAAGACAACAGTTTATCCAGTCACTTATCATAAGCAGATTGGATTACTGCAACGTCTTGTTTGTGGGACTTCCTCTCTATATGTCTCGTAGGCTACAACTCATTCAAAATGTGGCACCCAGATTAGTATTGAATATTCCTAAATATTCTATCATCTCTCCGCATGTTAAAACACTTCACTGGCTCCCCATTCAAAAGAGATGCTTATTTAAGACGCTCTATTTCTGTCATAAGGTGGTCCATTTGTCCACACACAAGCGGAAAAAAAAAATATATATATATATATACGCACCAAATTTAATTTGGTTCTGTAAAGCCATGAAAACCCATCTGTTTACAGTTATAAGTTTATTTATTATGATTTGGGACTCCGAAGAGTTCCACATAAAAGGAAAAAGATACATCGAAAAATCAACATTACGCTCCATAAAAAGAGAGAATTTCTGGATTTGTACGGTACTAAATTCATCATATCATATAAAAACAAGGAAAAACATATATATGGAAACCATTCAATAAACTTTCAAGTGCCAAGAGGATTGATCCATAACAAATCAGATTACCATCGATGGATACTTAGGGGGCTTTTACGAAGATTACAATCTAATGCAACAATAAAACTTTCAAAATTAAAACCATATAATAAAGTGCGGGGATTTGTCAATTCACAATACAGTACAAGATAACCAGCAGCATAATAACAGTGCAAGAATATTTAAAACTTCACAGAAATACAGAGTAATGCAACTCGAGGAAAATAAGCGAAAACTGGTAGCTGTAAAATATGCATAAAAATTAAAAAGCTCATATTAAGACAAAGATATTTAATTTCAGCATACAGTACTCGATAGCTAGCAGCAAAAGGTTGGAAAAGTGCAAGTGCTCAGAAACATACATAGTAAATCAATACTGTTCTAAAATATATTTAAAAATTGTTTTAAAAAGCTAAAACTTTTAAAACAAACAAGTTCAGATGGAGGTGCCAGCAGACAGTTATGGGCCTCTTCTGCTGTGGTGATATTATACTTTAAAAACAATTCCTTAGGTATCTGCGACGTACTGGTTGTAATGTGGGGCAAACAAATAGGACATGATTTAAGTCTTGTATACAGGAGTTACATAAGTGACAAAGTCTTTCCTGTCTAGCAATGCCCTCCCAAGCTCCTGTTACGATTCTTAGAGGGAGTAAATTCAGTCTAAGCAACAGAATAACTCTACGTACTCCATGTTTAAGATTCCATAAAACATATGGTTGGGGTTTTTGTAAATACTACTCCCCACAATACAATCATTATTACTATTCTCTGCGCACATTTTAGTATCTCTTTCGCGAGAAACCCCATAGATTGTTTTTTTAATTCTGATTTTCAAAGCATGTTTACAGAGTACCGCCGCACTATCCATATCTAAGCCGAACATTTTCATGGCTTTTAGATGATTCATAAAAAGAGCACTCTTTTCTTTCATGCTGACAAAGATTTCCTCACATAGTGCTACCCGTAACATATTCTCGGAGCTGTTTACTAGTGCGTTGCTCCATCTTAAGCACGCAGCCATAGATAGCACATAAGTGGAGAGTAAACCGAATTCAAGCCTAATCGCTGCGATAGGAGCAGCACAATTCAAATTGCATATTTGGCGCCAGATCCGTCCCTCCACTTCCTCAAATTTGTCCCATTCTTGTGCATCTATTGTTTCACAGGCATAGCTCAATGCTGGTGGTATCTTTATTTTATAGACTGATAAAATATGTGTGAAGTGTCTTTTCCAGCAGTGTGTATACAATCGATTAATTACAAAGGCTTCTGAGATTGCCTTGCCTTTACAATGATCCATAAGATTGCTACCGGAACACCTGTTTGTAAAGATTTTTCCTAAATATGGATAAAACTTTACTACTTCCAGTTTCTCATTTCCCAAGAACCAACGCAAGTTTTTTCTGACTTTACATCCCCGATAACTAAAAATCATAACTTTACTCTTTAAAATATTTATTTTTAAATAGTATTCTTCTGTATACCTAATCAACTCAGCAAGGTGTCTTTGAAGTCCAATTGGAGTTAAATCCATTAATATGGCATCATCTGCATATAGCAGGCAGCTCAACTTTAAATTTCCTAATTTAGGGGAATCCCCTTTGCTGAGCCCCACTCTTCTTGGCAAATCATTAATGTAAATAGAAAAAAGAAGAGGGGCCAAAAGGCACCCTTGCTTCAACCCATTATTAGTTTCTATTTTTCTCGAAAGACCCAGTGTTCCCCCCAATAAAACCTGCGTCCAAGTAGAGGAGTGCAGTGCAATAACCAATCGTAATAGATTCCCTGGTATCCCCATGGTGACCAGTTTTCTCCACAACATCCCCCGATCTACCCGGTCAAATGCCGTAGAGAAATCTATAAAAGCCGCATATAACGGCATTCCCCGGCTCACTGGATATTTTTCGGTTAAAGTTTGCAAGGCGGTGATATTATCCAAGGTACCACTGTTTTTGCGAAATCCTGTTTGTTCTACAGGAATGAGATCGTTTCCGAATGCCCAATCTTGCAGAAGGGTAAGAATGCTCTTCGCAAATAATTTGCCAGTCGCATCCAGGAGAGAGATCTGTCTAAAACTGGCAGGGGAATTTTTGGGACCCTTTTTATATAGTCGAACAATTATACTTCCCTTCCAGGATTGTGGGATGTTGCCATGGGTATAACAATGGACAAACAGTGGATGTAAAAATTTCGCCCATGCCTTCGCCATCCTGTTTTATTATGGCTATTGGTACATCGTCTGGGCCCATCGCACTAGAGTATCTTGCCCCTTTAATATAACCCTCTATTTCAAGGCACGAAGGTGCTCCATATTCGCTCCCCACGGACGGGGCGGAGCCAACATCTTGATTCCATCCAACTGTGGAATTTAAAGCGTACAGCTGGGAAATATACGCAGACCATTCTGCATCTGGAATCAAAATGGGCTTTGACTTCTCTCTCCCATCGCAAACTATTGCTATCAGCGCCCAATATTTCCTAGTGTCACCGGTTTGAGCAACCTCTCGAAGTTTAACCCAATTTGAGTCTTCGACTCTTCTACGTTCCGATACCATTTTCCTTTTCCGTACCTGTTTTAGTCTGTTAATTTCCCTTTGCCTTGGTATTGTAGACAGCCTAAATTGTTCTCTAATTAAGGCATTAATTTCCCGATTAAATTTTTTGATTTCCCATGATTTAATCACTCGTGGTGCCGAACTTTGAACTTGCTTTTTTTTTTCGTCCAAAAATGCAGCCAGGATTCTCTCAAACCTGTCAATAGGGGTTTCTTGAGTACAAATAAAGGCAATATTTTCAAAGACTCTCTTAAAATTTGGGAGCAAATTATTTAACCAACAAGTGCGCCCATTACTGCAATTATATAAAACCTTTTCGTCCCTATGATTCCAGAGTTCAGGCTTCTCGATTTCTATATCAACATTAACAGCTAAAATTCTATGATCGGGGGCGTGGCCTAGGAGCCGAACATGGCGGACGCGTCTCCGTAGAGCTCCGCTGTTCGCTCCTTCCAGGGACAGCATCCGCCATTATCCTGGTCCCTGACACTCGGGCTTGTGCGAGCGGGCTGCTCACGGGCCCGCGGCGATCGCGCCGGGACATCTTGGTGGCGGCAGGGAGCTCAATTCGGCCGCTGCGGCCGCGGCTTGCAGGACCGGTGGAGACCACGCACGCATCGGCGGGCGGCTGCGGCTGAGCTGCGGCGGCCGCGATTCACTGGCGGCGCGGCTGGGGACGCTATCATCCTGCCCGGCGGCCCCCCGGAAAGCTGCTGATCGGGCCCCGGCCCTGAGGGGCAGCAGGGAGTGCACCAAGATCGCGGTGCCCCTCTGCCGGCTGCGCCTACCTCTGGTCCCTTGCAGGAGGGGCTCTGGATTTGTGGGGCCTACCCTGGGCCTGGACGGCCGTTGACTGCGGCCCTGCCTGAGGACTCCGGTGCCATAGGGTGTTGCGGTGAGCTGGGCGGGGACCTGTGGGGCTGGACTCTGCTGCTACCCACGCGCCTGACCCCCTGGCGGGGGCTCCGCCGGTCCCTCCCCCCGGCTGGCCCGGGGCGGCCATACGGACAGTCCTGACTGCCCCGCAGCTGGGAGACCCCGGAGGCTCTTGGATCGGGCGCCTGCGCGGGGGACGCGGTCGTGGTGATCCGCCCCGCCCGGGGTGGGTGGTGAACTCTACCGATCCCCCCTTCCATCATTCTCTCTGGCTGCGGCACTGACTGCTCTGGAGCGGACCCTCCACGCCATCATGGGTAAGAGCAACCCCGGAGCGGCGGCGCCCAAACAACCTACCATGGACCAATACACCACGGCCACCCCAGCGAATAAAGGTGCCGCAGAGGGCGTCTCCTCAGATACGGCGACACTCCTGGAGGCCATCAATCAGTCACGAACCGCCCTCGAGGCCCAGATCGGTGCGGTGGGGTCCGAAGTGTCATTCCTCCGCCAGGATCTCCGGAAGGCGGTCGACCGAATCACCGAGGCCGAGACGAGGGTCTCCGCGGTTGAGGATACTGTCTCCACCCTCCAGAAGAAGGTTGACAAGCTGGCCATGGTATCTAGAGAGCTGGAAGCGAGGGCCGAAGACGCGGAGGGCGGGCCCGCCGCAACAACATCCACCTGGTGGGTTTTCCAGAAGGTTGCGAGGGATCCTCGATGGGTGGCTTCCTCTCCGAATGGCTCAAGGCGCGGCTACCCGCAGATGACATTTCTTCCTGCTTCATGATTGAGAGGGCCCATCGCGCCCTGACCAAGAAGCCGCCGCCGGGGAGCGCCCACGCCCGGTTATTGCTCGCCTCCTAAATTATGCTGACCGCGATGCCATTCTTCGCTTTGCCAGGACGCACAAGGATGAAATGATCTTTGAGTCCCATCCCATCATGGCCTTCCCGGACTACACCCGGACGGTTCAGCAGCAACACCAATCCTTTGTTGCGGCCAAGCGGCGGCTGCGGGACCTGAACCTATCCTATGCGCTCATGTTCCCGGCCCGTCTGAAGGTCATTTATGATTCCAAAACATATTTCTTTGATACGCCAGAGGAAGTATTTGCGTGGACAGATGAGCGCCGCAACTTGAAGCCGCATTCCCCACCCCCTTTAGACTCTGACTCTTCTCAAAGCTCGCATCGGGGTGGACGGCAGGGAGGCGACGCTACTCATCGACGACATCGATCCCGCTCAAACTGGCGCTCCCAGAACAAGAAGGACCCTGCGGACTGAGGCAGCCCGAGGCTGGGACATACGCTGGTGTATTGACTCTTCCCGGTTTCATGTGACGGCGGAGCCCGTTGGCTGCTGCTACGGGCCGGGATATCCTGCCACTAAGAGCCAGGGACTTTTGCTCTTCCCCTGGAGGGAGTGGGTTCTCCACGCCTTCCCTGTTGTGAGTTTTTATGGGTAATGTTGGGTGGGGGGATCCTTTGGAGGGTCCGCCGGGGCCTCCACGTTGGGGGGCCAGGACGAGATTCCGCCGCGACAGGTACTCCGTGTTCCAGGAAGTATAGGGGTTGGGGGGGCGGGGGGAGGGGTTGGGAGGGCGATTTGTTGTTAGTTCTACAGTTGTATTTTAAGATATACGCACCACGATGTCCCATATGTCCACAATGTCCGCTGCTCTACACCTTACCGATAGCACATGACACATACAGCTAATGGCACTCCCCTAGGAGATCTCAATATCGTGTCTTGGAATGTACGGGCCTGTTGAATAAGATTAAAAGAGGGGCTGTACTACACATGGCAAAACGCTACTCAGCAGATGTCTTGCTGCTGCAAGAAACTCACATGCTAGGCAACAAGGCCCCGTGTCTGTCTCGCTATGGCTATGCCACGGTGTACCATTCTGGCTTCTCAAGGGGGGCACGAGGTACGGCCATCCTTATTCACCGCAGGGTCCCATTTCAAGTTACACAGCATTGGTTCGACCCGGGTGGCCGTTTTACGGCCGTTTCCGGCACCCTGGCTGGGGAACAGATTACAATTGGGAGCATATATGCACCACCTCCTCTAGGCCGGACGTTCATTGACAGACTGACGCAACTCTGGGGGAATTCCCCGACGGCCTGACTATCCTGGGTGGGGACTGGAACGACGTCATGGCTCCCCGGATAGGTGGCGGGCACGACCGCCGACCACCCCTCCTCCTAGGTCTAAACTCAACATCTTGGCCCATACATTGGGATGGGTGGACACATGGCGGGCTTATCATCCTTCCGAAAATGGATTTACATACGCATCATCCGTCCACCCCACCCTCTCACGTCTGGATTACATATTCCTCCCAGGCAGCTACCTGCATCGGGTGTCACATACTTCTATCTTCCCACGTGGCCTGTCTGATCACTCACCCATTCAGCTCAAACTCCGTCTGCAGACCAGTCGTCCCCCTATCACTGGCGCATGTCTCCCTGGCTGCTTAGAGATCCCGGGTATCGGGAGATGCTCCATCGAGCCACGGCAGATTATTTTGCTTTCAACACCGGGTCCACTCAATCCCGGATAATATTGTGGGAGGCCTTTAAGCCGACTATTCGGGGGCGGATATTAGCTATCGCACTGGGGAAAAGCGGCGCCGCCTGGCACAGATCCAAGATCTAGAAGATAGACAGCTCGCTCTCCAGGCCTCGTTAGTGGAAAGCTCCGACGCCGGTGCCCGCCGTAACCTGCTCCATGTCCAACAACAGCTGCACCAGCTGCTCACGGACACTGCCAGGGATGCTTGGCTGGCGACCCAGCACCGGATATATCACTGGGGCGATAAGTCTAGCCAGATGCTCCACCGACTGTGTCAGGCGAGGGCCTCCCCGACGCAGGTCCCTCTCTTGAGGTCCCCTGCCGGTGACATGTGCGTCACCCCGGGGGCGGTGGTGCAGGCCTTTGCTGATTTTTATACGGCCTTGTACTGTGAGCGTGAGGAACTCGCGGCACCGCTTATCGATGCCTTCCTTGTAGATATCCCTCCAAAACGCCTCTCAGATGTGCAGCGAGCTGTTCTTGACGAGCCTATCTCGGTGGAGGAGCTGCGGGCGGCCCTCACCGATACCCACCCGGGCCGTGCACCAGGCCCCAACGGGTTCCCCTGCGACTTTTTGCGCTCCCAAATGGGGACCGTTGGTCCTCATCTTCTTGGCGCGCTGCATCAGGCGTTGGAGCAGAAGATCTTGCCCCTGGACTGGCGCCATGCCGAAATTGTGGTTTTTCTCAAACCGGGCCGCCCTCCGGAGGCCCCGGGCTCATACCGTCCCATATCCCTATTAAACTTCGAGCCGAAATTACTGGGGAAGGTGTTGGCTGAACGCCTCCGCACCTGTATTCTGGACCTTGTCCACCCGGACCAGTCAGGCTTTATGCCCCAACGCTCCACGAGGCATAACATACGGCGAGCGCACAACGCTGTTGCCGAGGCCCACCGGCTGGGACGCCCTGCGGCGGTCCTGCTAGCTGACATCGACAAGGCGTTCGACTCCTTGAGCTGGACCTACCTTTTTAAACTTTTGGAAGCTGTCAACCTGGGGCCCCGGTTCCGCGCGTATGTTAAATTGCTGTACACAGATCTTACGGCTTCGATCCGTGTGGCTGGCCACCGTTCTCCCTCCTTCCCCATCTGCAGGGGGACCAGACAGGGTTGCCCCCTCTCTCCGCTTCTGTTCGCTTTAGCGATAGAGCCACTGGCTGAGTGGGTACGCAGGGATGCGGTTCACCGGGGACTGGTCTGGTCTCCCGAGTGTTCGGACAGGATAGCACTATACGCGGATGACGCGCTATTTTTCTTTTCTGACCCTTGGGTCACCGGACCGAGGGTGCTCCAGATCTTGCGGGTGTTCGGTGAGACGACAGGACTACACGCCAACCCGTCCAAGTCGATCCTCTTTCCCATATGCGGCGCACAGGGAAGTCAAACCTGGGCCTCACAGCTGGTCATTGCGGACGAAGGGTTTAGATACCTCGGCGTCCATATCTCTAGATGCCCCGTCGTGGCGTGGTCGCGCAACATAGCCCCCCTGCTTCCGGCAGTACGTGAGGAGACGACGGTATGGTCCCACCTTCCCTTATCCTTATACGGCCGGTCTGCAATATTCAAAATGGTATCACTGCCACGCTTGCTTTATAGGTTGCAAAATTTCCCGTTCCCGATCCCTCCGTCGTGGTTTCTTCAAATCAATGCGCTCCTAAATAGATTCCTCTGGGGGGTGGGGCGGTCCGGGTGGCTCTGGCGACCTGTATCCAATCCACCTATTGCGGTGGCATTGCAGCAGCGGACGTACGGGCGTATTATTGGGCGTCCCAGCTCTTAGTCATCAATGAATGGTGGTACAATCCTCAGACCGACCCGGCCTATGCGGTGGACCGGCTTTTCCTGGCGGCACATCCACTATTAGATCTCTTATACAGCAATTCGTCCTTGGAGGCTCGTCCCCCGCCTGTAGTACCGTAGTCCAGATCTGGAGACGAGTGTCCCGGTCCATGGGTTGGTGGGATACGCTGACAGGCGCGACTCCCCTTTGGCGCGGCACGCGCCTTCGGCCCGTCTCCACTCTGGCCGGGTTCCGGGGCTGGGATACTATTGGAATCTCTACATTGGGTGATGTGATGCGAGGGACCACGCTTAAATCCTTTCAGAGTCTGCAGGAGGAGTTTGATCTACACAAGTCCCAGTTCCATAGGTATCTTCAGCTTCGCCATGCCCTGTCCCCCCTGATAAAGCACCTCACGTCCTTACCCGAATTCCACCCACTAGAGGGCAGACTGTTGATGGGGGATCTGGGAGGGCACAAAATCCGTCAAATATATCAGACCCTGACAACGCACTCCAAGACGCGCATACACCGGACTAGGGCAGCTTGGGAGGTGGATTTACCGGCCCTCACGGACGATGATTGGACTGATGCCCTTGCCAGCCCCAGGTATGCTGCCGTCTCCTCTAGGTACAGGTTGATACAGTTTAAGTACCTTCATAGGGTATATTATACCCGCCTTCGCCTTTGGAAGATGGGGGCTATTCCGTCCCCGACCTGCCTCCGTTGTAATTCTGACGATGGGTCCTTCCTCCACACGGTTTGGAGTTGCACGGCACTACACCAATTTTGGTCGGGGGTGCTGTCCTGTCTGGGGCGGGTGTTGTGATGGGACCTCCCGGAGGATCCTCGATTGATACTTCTTCATGGCACGGAGGACATCGGGGAAACCGATATAAGAGGCACCTTCTATTCCTCGGTCTCACCTTAGCCAAGCGTGATATAGCGCAGAATTGGAAGTCTCCCTCTCCCCCGGGGTGGCGGCCTGGAAGACAGCCCTAGATACATGTATGTCGGCGGAGGTGGCGGTGTTTCAGGCCCGGGGTTGCCCGCAGAAACATGGGAGGATCTGGTCCAAGTGGGCAGAATACCGGGGCATTGACCTATCTATTCATACACAGTCAGCGAACCCGGACCCTATTGCAAGACTCATCATCAATGATTCCCCAATCTAAGGTGCTCATTGGCTGGGGCATTGGACATAGTGTTATGATCATGTATGTCTTTCTCATTTCAGGTGGGAAGAGTGGTGCAGGGGAAGGGGGAGGGGGAGGGGTGGGATGTTGGACTGCATGTTTCGCAGATTCTTTGGTGAAACCTTCGTAGGTATCGGTTGTATATGCATATTGATATGTGTCTCTATATTGACTACAGGGGTTCACCCACTGGGAGTTGTAAACTCAATAAAATTTGTTGTTAAAAAAAAAAAAAAAATTCTATGATCACTCATGCTTGTTGGAAATACCTTGAATTGTGTACATACACTAAAAAGTTGGTAAGATACCACCATGTAATCAATGAATGAGTGACCATATGGGCCCCGGTAAGTATAGGAGGCTGGGGAATCCTCTGGAAATCTGCCATTTAACATTACTAGGTCGAACATTCTCAAATTATGCAAAAGTAACAGGCCTCGTTTATCTGATCTTAAATGATCGGGCAGTAAAGAATCTGGAATGGACCATACTTCCTCCAACTCAAGGTTTGAAAAAGACATGACTGCACCGTTGGATAATTTGGCATTAAAATCACCCACCATCATAATCCGCGAGCATTCTTCAGTGCTACTTATCCTTTGCACATAAGTACAGATTGAATCAACCAGTGAGTTGGATGCTCTCCCTGGGGGAATATACACGTTTACCAGAAAAAGAAAAACAGCTTGCCCTGATTTATCTTCACCCATCCTCAACTTCACTCCCATACAACACTTTGAGGGATGAATGTAAATCACAGGATCCCATCTTATGGTACAGCTAAGTAAAATAGCTAAACCACCACTAGCATGCCCTTTTACAGAAGATTATGCTGCACAACAATATACATAAAAATTCTCAAAATGAAAATCCCCACCCTTCCAGGTTTCCTGGAGGCAAATTATTTTAGGGTCATATTCTAATAACGATTTAAGCTTACAATTAGTTCTTCCTAACCCCGCTAAATTCCAGGATAGGATTCTTCCCAATTGGCTACCCCCGCAACAAGGGCATTTTTTTTTTTTTTTTAAACCATTCAGGGGCCCAGCCACCCAGCTCCACTGGGCCATCTCATCCTCCACGATGGGACTACTGGGCCTTTGAACTTGGGGACCTATAATGTTAATTTCTCTATTTCCTAGATTTCTCCCTACTGTTATTTCAATGTCTTTAGGATTTATAGGGATTATAACGCCCATGGGAGTGGAGAACCCGCTACCTGGCACCTGGTGGGTCTTTCCTGAACTTTCAGACAAAACTGGCCAAGGATTCACACAAGAGAGCACGTCTATTCCTCTCTTCCTAAAGGAATCTACTTTGGCTAGTACTAACATTGAAACTACCCCTGACGTGAATGTGACTCTAGTGCTTGGAGGGGCATTCCTCAGGTCTAAATAGACCAACTCGAGGTCTTTGCTTGTTACCGGTCGCAAGTCCTCTATTTCTGATAGCAACTGAAGAAGGGTGCTTCTATTCAGTAACATTGAGTCAGTGTCGAACAGGGAATCAAAGAGCAAAGTCCTGTTCACCTGCCCGACATCCGGCCCTGTATGCCCTATGGGCCTCTTACCAATTGGCTCCAAGACCGATCCCCTCTCTGACCTAACCCTCTTATTGCTACAAACTGTGATTAAGTCCCCCTACCCAAATCTCCCCTGGCCGGGATCAAACCGTACTGGGAAAGTATCCCGTCCACAAGGAGGAAGAGGGGCACCTCCGCTAACTAAACCCTGTTCTAATACAGAGACATATGAATTTGTCAATACATTTCCTGGTATAGGGTCTCTACTTGTTTCATAATTAGCTAAAATAGTGTTGCGGGGAAAACTCTGATTCTCAATGTCACCCATGTTAACTTTAGGAGTCCCTCTTTCTTCCTGACCCTCTTGGCTCCGCAGCTTAATCGGCACCGAGTTCGAGCAGGTCGGCTGATTACCATTATCTAGCCCTGCATTATGACCAACATTCAATATAGATTGCCCCAAGGGCCCAGGGACCTTCCTACTTGATGGTGATTTTGTACTATTTAACTCCCCAATTACGGAAGGGAACCGCAGTTTTTTCTGTTTCCGTTTAGGGATACTTCGAATCCTGTTCTTCTTCTTTCTCCTCTGACTTTGTCGGGTATTACTTTCTCTCGGTGGGGCGACCTCCCTAAGGGTGCAGTGACTAAAGTATTAGCAGTCTCTTCAGTAAACTGTGATTTAATCGAGGGACCTGTCATGCGTGAGTTGTTTGAGATACTTTTTTTTAAAATAGGGTATACCCGTAATGGGGACGTAACCAGGGTTACTTTTAAATTTAAATTTCCCCCAAGACTAGTGGGCTGGGAACTCTCTCTATGTTGTTTAACTGGGGATGAACTTACCAGGGGACTACCTCTGGGCGGTACAACTATAGAATCTTCCTTAACTTCCTGCTCCTCTATCTTAATTCCCCTTTTAGACACCCCGTTACATGTCTGGCATGAGCGGCAATCTATATCAGGGACCTTTGCTAATTTATTTGTTGCTTGATTAACCTGATTAAGTTCTTGGATCCCCATTAAAATAGGAGAGAGAACTTCCAATATATGATCAGAATTTACCGTACTTTTTTCTAACAAAGATAAAATTGATGAGAGAATTCTCTCCAATGCATAAAAAAATCTCTAAGGTACCCCCCGTACATTCTCGACTGAGTTCAAGATGTTATCTGCCCCCTTATCCAGAAATGCTACTGATGTCCCCACATCAGACAATTCTAGTGTATGAACATGAGAAAAACTAGTGGGGGTACTACTGTACAGGGCGGGCATATGCGAGTGGCCAGCTAATAAAACCGGAGACATTCTCGATTCCAGGTCCGGATCCTTGGTACTTGTTTTTCTCAAATGCGCCTTCAAGTCTTTGTTTTGTTCCAGTGGTATAGCAATGTCCGGTAGGGTGTAGTCCTCCATTTTCGCCAGTACAGGGCTACGATCTATAAACTGTGGCACCTGTGACGCTTGCTCACACAAATTCGTCAGGGAAGGACCAGAATTACATTCGATGATACTTCTTGGAGTGGTTTGGGGTTTATCAAACAAGGATACCAACCCTGCCAATGGTGATAATGATGATGATTCCTTTCTATCCAAGTTCTCATTCGGAAAGACTTCTACTTTGCCCTCAGCTAGATCCGTTTCCATCTCACTGTCCTCCACTCCTGCTTGTAAAGAAATTCCACCAAGTGGCTGTGTAAATGAGGACGACTGAATGTTTTCGCCTGTGTTCTGATGGTGAATAATTACGGTGGGATAAGGACTCACTTTAAACTCTGGGAGAGCGGACTGAACGCCCTCCTCATTCTCCGATTTTACATGGGTGTCCATCTCCTGGTCTTCCTGGACCTCCTTTTGCTCTTCCTTTGCCACCTTACCATGTTTGGAGCTCCTTACACCCTTCGTGAGCATTGACATCACAGATGGGTAGGTTTTCAGATGTGAAAGGTCTTCCCTACTTCTCCTTCGCCGGATAGTTTTTTGGAGTTTAAGGGGACTACGGTGGTCCGTGGAGCGACTTGCTGAGCTTGCAGATGGCCCTGACAGTCCTGTAGCTGAATCTACTGGTGCATTTGAGCGCAAGCACCTGGATGGCATTACAAAATATTCTAGTGTAATCTATTGTAATCCCTCGAGGTTTTGGGACCAGAGGGAACCAGCGAGCTTCGGAGAAGCGGGGGTAACCTAACAGCCTTTCAGCCTAGAGCAGATTAGCCGGGTGGTTGAAGATCGCTTTAAACTCTGTGGCCCCTTATCTCATCGCCTATCCAGACCTTCCTCTAGGCCAGCTGCTCTCCGTTCCTCCCTTCGCATTCACCGTGCTCTGTACGTTACACACCGCTCCTGCTGTGTCAGAAGCACTGTGAGCCTCCGTGATTTAACTTTAAATCAACCGCCGACCTCCAGCGTCTTACGGAAAACACCCACACCCGCAAGTTTCAATGATCGCGCTGGGAGCCGGGAGCAAGGAGAGTGAAGACCTCCCTGCTCCCCTGCCCCTCCTGCTCCCTCTGCTCCCCGGCAAGTTGAATTTCTAGGTGACGGGAAAGTCAGGGAAAAACTTTGCTGCTCCTTCTCTTCAGCTTCAACACCACTTCAACAACACCACTGGCTGTAGGTTCTCGGGCTCTCGTGGAAAATGATTAAAGCACAAACACAACCACCGCTGCCACCGCAGGCGCCACTTGCTTCCTCAGTGTCAAGGCATTTTTAACTTTGGCTTTTAGCTCTGGCGCTGACTCTAGGCGGGCAGGCAACGCGGTGGACAGAGAGTCTGGTTCTCTGCTCCTCTGCTTGCAAACCGCTGCGGCTCTGCTTTCTCCACAGGCTCTCTGAGAGATTCTGCCTCACAATGCCCACAGCCGCATCCACTAGCTGTGCCCGGTATAAGTTATTATGACTTATCGGGCCGCTTAAGGGAGGCAGCGGAGTGGCGGTGGAGGTCAGTGCCCTCAGCTGGGAAGTGCTGTACAGAGCGGGCCGTCGAAAGCACAGGCCGCAGCGCCTCGGCGCCTCTCGATGCCTCGGCGCCTCCGGTGTCACGGCCTTCGATGCCCACAGCTTCAAGGAATCTGAGCCCTGACAGCTCCGACAACAGCAACGGCCCGGCGGCCGGAACAGCGGGAATAGCGGGAGTGCGGAAGCGCGTCTCACGTCTCTCTCCGATCGGTTGGTTCGATTGTTGTTTCAATAATACATTTTGTCACTTGCCATTGTATTTCAGTATATTCACTTAAAGTCTGCAGCGCCATGACACCTATAGGTGTTTGCTCGCTATACAAAACACAAACCAGTCAATCATGTCTTTATGGTGCTATTCTGCAGGGAATCAGTAGAGGGCTTGTTGCATTCCTGGTGCACTTCTGTAGGATGAAAGCTCTCAGGTAAGAAACGTGCAGACTCACAATAGTCTTTTCAGATAACCATCATTCTCAGCCGATGCTTTGTGCTTGTGGGTTGTCTTCAATCCATTCTTCGTTTCCTACTTGCTTGCTACTCAAAGCACCCTTTTCAGTCTACTGAGCATATATTATTTCTGCAGCACCATCACCAAGACACGTCTGATTCCACCTGCGAATAGTACTGAAGTAAATCCAGTAAAAAGACTCAATGTTTTGGATCAGAGTGTTTGTGAAGCTAACCCTAACATATATTTGAATGCATTTAGAATTACATTACAGTCAAGTTGTCTTCAACAGCTGTGTTATTTGTGTCTCACTGTGTGCAATTTTAGTTGTATAGTATTCATTTGCTGATTATAATGCTATGCTTATTTCAATAATAATGTAACTAGGCTCACAAATTTGTCAAAGCCTGCATATGAAAATGTGTTACTATCTAGCCAGCGGAGCAAAGTAATTGCACTTAGCAATGGTGGATAAAGTTTATAACCACAACATTCAATTATTTCACTCACAGTCACTAGATAACTACAGGCTCTCTTTAAAGGATAGCAATTATTTGCACATTCCACCAAATGTGTACGATTTTTCATTGTTATGAAAACTTTAAAAATCTTTTGCTTTGTAGACCCCTTCAATGTACAATGGATGTTTAGATATCTTGTATTGTATTAATTGTATAAAACAATTTGCATATAAGAGATGTTCGTAAAGAAGTGGCACAATCCTCAGTGTTGAAATACAATCAATCAATCAATCAGGCATTTATAAAGCGCGCTACATACCCGTGAGGGTCCCAAGGCGCTGGGGGGGGGTTGCAGCTAGAGGTCGAAGAGCCAGGTCTTGAGTAGTCTCCTGAAGGTCTGTGGGTCCTCTGTCTGCCGAAGGTGGAGGGGAGGGAGTTCCAAGTCTTGGCGGCGCGGTAGGAGAAGGATCTGCCTCCGGAGGTGGTTCTGTGGATGCGTGGGACGGCGGCCAGGGAGAGGTCGGCGGAGCGGAGTCTCCTGTTGGGTGCGTAGAATGATAGTCGGTTGTTGAGGAAGGCCGGGCCGGTGTTGTGGAGTGCCTTGTGTGCGTGGGTGAGGAGCTTGAAGGTGATTCTTCTGTCGATGGGAAGCCAGTGCAGGTTTCTCAGGTGGGGGGTGATGTGGTCTCGGCGGGTGACGTTGGTGATCAGGCGGGCGGAGGCGTTCTGGATTCTTTGAAGTCTGCTGATGAGTTTGGCCGGGGCTCTGGCGTAGAGGGCGTTGCCGTAGTCGAGTCTACTGCTGATGAGGGCGTGTGTGACGGTCTTTCGTGTGCCGTGGGGATCCATTTGTAGATCTTGCAGAGCATGCGGAGGGTGTAGAAGCAGGTTGATGAGACGGCGTTGATCTGGTTGGCCATGGAGAGTTTCGAGTCGAGGATGACTCCCAGATTGCGTGCGTGGTTGGTTGGTGTGGGAGCGATGCCCAGGGAGGTGGGCCACCATGAGTCGTCCCAGGCTGATGGGTTGGGTCCGATGATGAGGATCTCTGTCTTGTCTGTGTTGAGTTTGAGCCGGCTTTCTTCCATCCAGTCGGCGACAGCCTTCATGCCGCGGTGGAGGTTGGCTTTGGCGGTGCGGGGTTTGTTGGTGAGGGAGAGGATCAGTTGGGTGTCGTCGGCGTAGGAGATAATGTTGAGGTCGTGGAGTCTGGCGATGCGTGCGAGCGGGGCCATGTAGATGTTGAAGAGCGTCGGGCTGAGGGATGATCCTTGAGGGACACCGCAGATCGTCTTGGTGACTTCGGAGTGGAACGGGGGGAGGCGGACTCTTTGGGTTCTGTCGGAGAGGAAGGAGGTGATCCAGTCCAGGGCCTTGTCGCGAATCCCTGCGTTGTAGAGGCGTGTACGCAGTGTGTGGTGGCATACGGTGTCGAAGGCAGCGGAGAGGTCGAGGAGGATGAGGGCTGCTGTCTGCCCGTTGTCGAGCAGGAGTCTGATGTCGTCCGTGGCGGCGATGAGGGCGGTCTCGGTGCTGTGGTTCTTGCGGAAGCCTGACTGGGAGGGGTCGAGGATGTTGTTGTCTTCTAGGTAGCGGGTGAGCTGGGTGTTGGCGATCTTTTCGATGACCTTAGCTGGGAACGGAAGAAGGGAGATGGGCCGGAAATTCTTAAGGTCGCTCGGGTCCGCCTTGGGTTTCTTCAGTAGGGCGTTGATCTTGGCGTGTTTCCAGCTCTCAAGGAAGGTTGCGGTCTTGAAGGAGAGGTTGATGATGTTGCATAAGTGGGGTGCGATGGAGCTGTCGGCCTTGTTGATGACGTGGTGGGGAAGGGGGTCGGATGGGGCGCCTGAGTGGATGGAGTTCATCGTCTTGCTGGTGTCCTCGGTGGTAGTGCTGGTCCATACGGTGAGGTGCTCGTGGTCGGTGGGTATTGGAGGGGCCGGGGTGGTGAGGTTGGCGGGGTCTGAGCGTGGGTTGAAGCTGTCGTGAATGTCGGTGATCTTGCGGTGGAAGACACAGGTTGTTCTTTCAACAAGCAATGCAGTGAATATGACTTCTTCCATAAATGATGCAGAAATTAATTTACCAAATGGGTTTACTCTTTTTCCGGAGGCTACCATCGTACTGTAAGATGTTAACCAGTTTTGTAATATAATCTTATTTAAGCCATGCAATACTCTTTTTCATAAGGATTAAATGTAGACATTTTGGATTCCTGCACTGAGACTAAACAATTTTTCGAGTCCCATTTACTCAACATCTTCTGATGATCATGTAAATTCTAAGGTTTGAAAATTATGAGTTGTTGATGAGGTTCCATGGCACTCTGTGCGGTTTTATCACCTATAAAGAAGACTGTATTGCAAATATTGCTCTTGTTCATGCTTCAAATTTTCTAGTGTTTCCCTTACAGTTTTATAAGCAGACCATGTCAGTTCTAAAACGAAATATATTTTTTCTTTTACCATTTTGAAATAATCATCTATTTATCTCTCTAATGTCTCTTGCTGAATCTCTTGAAGAATTAGCTGATTTTTGCCAGTCAGCCAGGGAAATCCAAGAAATAATATCTCTTTTGGTCCTACTCTTTTGTTTCTGACCATAAGAATTAAACTCGCATGAGGGCGTGGCTAACCGCCTAAAATGGCGGACGTACTCTAAGACCGCTCTGCGCCCTATCCCTCAGTTATCTTGGCAGTGTTGCCAGATTGGGCGGTTTTCCGCACAAATGGGCGACATTTTTCCCATTTGTGCGGGAAAAAGCTACCCTGGCGGGTTGCGGGAAATTGGACGACATTTGCCCTAGTGTGCCCAAAATTAGTGGTTCCTGCGGTGCTCACAGAGAATCTGTAATAGGCTGTAATAGGGCCATCAATCATTCATAGCGCGAACGCGCTACTTATGACGGCCCTGCTTCTTGTTGATGATGGCCTGCCCCCAGAGAGAATGGACCAATGATCTTGCGAGAGGCAGGCCTGTCATCATTTAAAAAAAAAACTTTTTCATTTGCTTCTTTTGGCGCGCACCGTACTCGGAGTGCTGTAGACCACGAGAGCTCGAGAGAGGAGGAGTCACGAGTGTCAAGGCAGGGCTGGTTTGCCTACCCTGGCTGCAGCCTGCTTCTGTTGCGCGTGAGTCCCTTGGTGCCCAGCAGGTGTATTAAGGTGAGATTAGTGTAGGAAGTGTCCACTTTGTCTGCGCTGCCGCTGTCAGCTGCCCCCTTTTTCTTTTATTCCCTCTCTTTCTGTCTCTCTCTCAGCTCCTCACTTGCTGAAATCCGTGCTTCAATAAACGTCTCTTACCCTCTGTTTCATTCTACTTTCCTTCATTCGTCCCCATGTGAAATGGATACAAAAAAAGAAAGAAACACTTTTGTTAGAAATGTCGTCTTTTTCTTACATATTTCTGTTACGAAGTGCAGCCTCGGGACCAAGAGAAAAAACAGGTGCAAAATAGGAAAAATAAATAACTGAATAAAGCATTACACAGCAGTTGCAAAGTGGCCAGATTGGTTTTATTCTCACACAAACACATTAGCGCCACTTTACAGAGTTTGCCATTGAAGCGCTACTTTTGTTTTCTCGTCATTCTTTGAACAACATTGTTTTCCCTGGGTGTGGTAGTGCACCATCCCAGGAGGTTCTGCAATACCTGGTTGATGACTGGAGTGGAAAATGTTTATTGTGATCCTTATCAGCTCTTTTCCTTATTTTAGTTTATAAAATGTGTACTACTGCTCTGTGTTCAGGGATGTGGTCCTTTTAAACCATACTACTTATGTTTTGTAAGGATTTAAGCAATGGACATTGAAACGGGTCCCTTCCGGGCCCTGTAGTCATGTGCTTAACGTTTCAAAACACTCATTGATTTCTAAATAATGAGTATAAAAGTGTTAAGGTAATAACCATGTTGTTCTGCTTACATTTCACATGCTTTACTTATTCTTGCATTTCCTATGAGGGTTTGCTTTTTCCAGGATGTTGTTACTTTATTTTCAGGCAGCATATTACTCTTTTGCATAATTTGAATTGAGTTGCATCCAGGTGTTTATAGCGGGGCACAATTGGGATGTAGCTGAAGGCAGGGCTAGTTTCTCTCAGTGAGACAGTATGTTGTTCAGTGGGGGAAAGGATGTGACACTATGGCCAGAGCTGCTGAATTTGGTACTGGGGAACCAGGTTCAGCCTTCATGACCAGACCGCTCTCCTGAGGAAGCACATTCCCATGCTAGACCTTAGAAACCCTAGCTAGACCTTAGAAGCCCTGGTGTCATAGCACCTTGAAGGTCTGTCCACCACAATCCATACTGAAGTACACCTCCAGTCTTGCAGGTAGGCCTACGAAGCAGCACACCCTGGAGCAATAGTGACTCTGTCACTGAAGTCACAGGTCCCTTGAGGCCAGTCCGCCTCACTCATTGGTACCTCCATTGGCCTTGTTTCAGCAGGAGTAGTGCAACTCCTCAGGGATCGGCAATGCAGGATTTGCACGCACACCAAACTAAGGGGCATATTTACAAGGGAATGGTGAAGTGTGGCGTTAAGCAAACATTGCTAATGCCACGCTCCTCCATTCTGAAAATGCAGAGATGCGCTGTATTTACAATGGTGCAGCATATCCCTGCATTTTCCCTAGCGCTGGCTCTAAACTCAGCTGCGTAGCACCAACGTAGGCACCCTTGCACAATAGTGCAAGGGTGCCAGCGTTAAGAGAATGATTGTTTATGTGCAGGAAGGTGCACCTTCCTGCACATAAAGAATCCAGAATGGCGAATTGTAACTTCTGTGTGCTGCACTGTGCAGCACATATAGAAGTTGCAAATCATCATTTGTTAAATGATTGCTTATGTGCTGGAAGGGACACCTTCCTGCACATGAGCAATCATTCATGGCGATTTGCTGTAATTTAAAGTTAAGAGCAAGAATAATTAAAGCCCCGGCTGGGTGATAGGAGTAAAGGAACCTCATGAGAGGGCCCAGACCAATGGTGGTTTGGGAGTGAGACAGTGCTAATGATGAAGGGGAATGAAGTGGGATGGAATACGAACAGTATGACAGTATGACAGTATCAGAGTTGAGGGAGTGTCGGTGTTGAGGGTGTCGCAAAAAGTTCTGGGAAATTGGGTCATTTTCCTTTCTGCTCCAACAGCCTTGCGTTCATCTGTACCCCAAACAAATCCATCTGCTGCTTGCCAAGACTAGGAGCTTTAGTCGAGCGCTTGCTGCAACACAATGGAAACAACAATGTCCTCTATACTTTTCGGTGCCAGAGTAAGTGGTCACGGTGAAGGACTTTAGATCGGAGGGCAGGGAATCGGTCACACTAGGTGACTGTCTCTTTTCTGGCCTCTCCTTACATTTTAATTGGAAAAGTGTGGAACTCTCGTCTTACTGTAGCAACCCTCAGTTTTCCCACTGTTGCTTCACATTTACGTACACTTGTTTTGCACAAAAACTGTGTTTCAGATTTGTCTACTGCAATGTTTATTTTTGCTGTTGTCCCATGCTGTCATTGTGAAGGAGTTTTTTGTTGTTGAATATCTTCAGACAAGTACATAGAATGTTAAGCAGTGCCAAACAAGTTGTGTTGCAATTACTTTAATACGAGGGGATGTTTCTTAATATGTAGATCATTGTGTAGTGTTAATTTTGCATAACCTTTCCAGTATTCTTTTTTGGAGCCACATTGTTGAGATAGCATTGAAATTCCTATCCATAGACATAAAGTGGTTTATAATCTGCTTTTGTAGAGGTAATTCATGAATGCCAGGTTCAGGTTTGATTGTGTGGTGACAGAACTACAAGATGAAAAGTCAAAGTGGTGACTGGTCTTGAAAATTAGTATTTATTAAAACAGGTGCCCAGTTAACCTCCTCCCACTATCTATATATTGAATAGAATTTAAATACATGCTTAAAATGTCTTCTGAAGACTACTTTTGCAAAATTTGAGAGTTTCGACTTTGGGCTGGTTTTTGGGCTGACCCTGGTCTGTGTTGGGCTGAATTTGGGCTTATACTTGAGCGTCTTTGGGCTTGGGATGGGTTTCAAAATCTGGCAACACTGTATCCTGGTGCACACACAAAGAGGGCCTGGAGGAGATTTAGGGACCTGGGTGGGCACACTCCCCACTTATCAACAACTATACACAACGAGCCCACGGGTCCAGACTGAATGGCTGAGAAGGTGGACTTAAAAAAAACAAGCGCAACGTGGGGGATATCCCTTTTCAGGATGGTTCACCTCACACACCATAGGTGTCATGCTTCATCATAGGGGTGCCTCCTCGCGTCAGGACCTAGTCCTAATGCGGGCTACAACCCCCTCTACGAGGGAGGAGTTCAGGGATGTTTTGGTATGGGCAACTGGGTTGTACTAAAACCCTATGTGAGCGTGGTGTATGACGAAATCATGAAAAAATGTGCAGTGCTGAAATGGAAGTGATAGTGAGTATAAAACTGCCTGCGAGGCTAGCTGACAGCAGACTTTATTTAGCTACCTAGCGACAGGATTAAAAAGCAATGAGCTGGATTATGGAGCGGACCGCCATTAGAGACAGCCACATATACTTGATCAACATGTTTCAGCCATCAGGCTTTCATCAGGATCGGTTAATGAACAGCTACTGCAACTGGTGTGAAGGTGCACAACAAAAATGTGAAGGTGCCTCGGTATCTTGTACTGAACCAGAATGGTTATGTCCAGTAGACCTCACCGATGGAACCTAGAGCAGAAAAAGACAGAAAAAAAGTACGGGCTTGGTGTTTACCACAACTAAACAACCGTGGAGTGAACTGTACTCCACGCAAGTGTGACACTTTTATAATTGAACAAAGTGGCAGGAGAAGCGGCACTCACCGATCTAGGGTGAAATTGTTACCTCTTCTGTCCGGGGCTAATTTAGCCATAGGTACATGCGCCAACCAACCTGGGAAACAAAGGTGGTGGCGTCAAAATACAACAACAGATACACAAAACAAAACAAAGAAAGGGAAAAGGGGTACAGGGATGGAAAAGACAGGACCCAAGACAGGGGTGGTTAATGACAATGTCTGGGTACCTGTCTTAATGAAATGTAATATCTCTTCAGATATTAATGTACTGGGCTAGATTGAACACTGCTGAGGTGCAACCTAGTAAGACTTATATCACAATCAGGACAAACCAAAGTTAGGAGTTAATGGTAAGAAGGGAGTACTGCCTAAAAGGTCTATTATGCCTGGTATGTCGTAGCAGACCCTACTTGTGCAAAATGCAAGAACTTGAGTGGGTGCTCTAACAATCAACCCTCATCGAGAACAAAATATGAGGTGTAAACAGCGCGGGAGGGCCGCGCCATGCCTCAAGGATTAGAGCAAGAACAGCGGGGGCCAAGAGACCCAGAGCCGAGGTGCTTCAAATAAACTGGCTGGAGTAAGGTCTCGGGTGCTCATGCCAGTAATTAAGTCAGCCTGGCTGGGAGTAAGAGGCGTGGACGAATACGCGAGCCCCAAGCTCAGTGCTGTTTCGGGAAGTCCGAAGGCAAAACCGCCAGCTGATGTTAAAAACAAGAGCGGCGGGTGTGAAAAGGAACGGAAAACCGGTACTCACGTTTGGGGGAGATCGTTGTCTCCAGAGGCGGGTGTCCGGGCCGGCAGGTACTGAAAAGTGCCAATGCGCCAGTGTTTAAGTTTGCCTGCACGCCGGAAATGGAACAAGGGAGCCTGGGACATGTAGTGTTAGCCCAGTGAGTGCTGGGAGCTGTAGTTGAATCGCGTGCTACCATGGTAATGAGTAATAAAAGGTAACAGAGCGCCACATGACCGGGAAACGCTGGGAAAAGGAGTATTGACCCCGCGAACATCAGGTAACCGTATCCTGGCCATCCTTCTACAAACCTGATTAAATTCGATCAGAAAAGTGCAGTGAGCCCTGTTCTCACCTCTGGGATCGCAGCAACATCCTACATGGAGCGAAGAGCGCCCTGACACCCAAAATACACAGGGAGTGGCCTACTGTGGATCGGAGCATGAGGCCTGGCCGGCGCGGCTGCAGCGATTCCAGGGGTAAGGTGGGCCTATCATAGAGGCCTGGGCAGCGAATGCAGGCGCCATGAGCAGTGCCGTATACGGAGAGACTGCAACCCAGGCAGTCCAGAACTAATGAGAGGGACGACCTGAATAGACTGCTCGCAAGCCCGGATCGGAGGCAGAGTCCGGCAGCCTGCGGCAAGCTGTAGTGCTTCCGGGGGCGGGGTGAGCCCCCAGGAGAGGCCTGGACTGCGGCCACCGGCGCCGTGAGTAGTACTGAGTGAGGGGAGCCTGCGGCCTAGGTAACCTGGATCCAGTGAGGGAAGTGGCCTGAAAAAACTACTCCCAAGCCCGGAGTGGCGGTGGTGTCTGGTGGCCTGTGACGTGGAGGGGGCCTGGACTCACCTTAAGCGCCCGGGACGACCAGGGGGGCGGCGGACGCCGAAGACACGAGCCGGCCTGCAGGATCCAAGAGCAGGCATCGTAGACGAGGTGAGCCAGGCACAGAAGCTGTGTGGCAGCGTGCGTGTCCTCGGGGGTGAGCCTGGAGGTCGATCGGGCCTAGGTTCCCCCCAGCAGTAGAACCAGGGCGGTGCTGGGAATTGAAATCAAGAGTGCGCTGCATTGGAGGGATTGCACGGGGGCCGGGTCGGGCCTGGACGGCTTATCCCCCTCGCTGGCCCCCTCTCATCCCTGTCAGTGGAGGTGGCACGGGGCGAGGCTCGGGTGGCTTGCAACAGGCCCCCTGGTCGGATCCGTACAAGTGGGGTGGATCGGGAGGCCCCATTGGTGCTGGAACGCGCGGGCCGACTCGCATGCTGAAGTCGCCGAGACACTGGAGCCTGCCTGTGTAAAGGACCGGACAGGCCCGGTCGTCACATGTACCCCCGTGCCTCTGGGCCAAAGGTATAGGAACTCAAAACCGGCCCAAGTTGGAAGTAACCCACCAGCTCTGTAAGTCTGACTTCTTTCCTGAGGTGTCGATCTGCCTGCAGACCCAACTCATTGTGCTGCTGGGCAGTGATAAGTCCCAAGTATCGTGGTGAGCAACGACGGCGACATTGAGTGACACGGCCGGACAGTGGGCGCCTGACGATATCACAGTATATTGCAAGTGTTGGCATCTGGGCTCGGCCAGGAGACGCTGAGGGGGGGGCACCCAGGACTTCCTCTCACCGGTGCGGCTTGGCGTATCGTGACCCTCACCCCTTGATGCCTAGCGCACAGCAGCTGGCCATGGCCTGCCTCCGCTCGGCTGCACCGCAGGGGGAACCCCGAGACACCGAAGTGGGGGCATCTTCGAGGGCAAGGGAACCTGCAGATTCGAAACAACCAGACCTCTCATCAAAAATCGACTCAGTGTTCCGTCCCGTGCAATTAAAGATCCTGCATCGAGTGTATTACCCGGGAACCCACCTGTTCTCATGGGGCAGGAGCCTGTCCCCCCTGTGCGTGAGGGGATGCCAGGGGGAGGGTACTTTCTATCACATTTTATGGGACTGCCCGTATATAGTGCCCTTCTGGACCAAAGTTGCAAATACGATGGCAACAGTAGTGGGATTGCCGGTCCCAGTGGAACCCAGGTGGTTATTACTTATGATCAAGGATGCCACGGACTGGTCTAGATACAACGAGATCTGGTTGGCTATGGCAGCCGGGGTGGCAAAACGTAATATAGCCAGTTGCTGGGGGCGCAGGCGCCCCACAATGGGACCAATGGCTATGAGACCTGGACTGGTGTCAGAGGGCTGAGGAAATGATCTACAAGTCCAGGGGGTGTGTTAAAAAATGGAAGAAGGTGTGGGGGCCTTGGCGGAAGTATCGAGCCTTACGGGGTGGGGTGGGCAGGGGGAATAAGTGTATTTTGTCCATTGTACTGCCAAGTTTGCCTCTGCTCGTGCGATTAATGTTGTTCTCCTGCATACCAATTGAACACTGCTGTGTATTGTATGAGACCTTGAGCAAAGTTAATAAAAATAATTAAAAAAAAAAAAAAATCGACTCAGTGCTGACAGGGGTCGAAAAGATTGGCACGACACTGGCACAGACGCGTACTTCCCTCGAGACCAGGATCGACAAGGTGGTCTCGGACTTCACGCTTCTGAGGGCCGATCATCAGAAATGATCTGAGCGACTACGTGCAACTGAACTCACGCTCTCTGACCTGCAACCGAAGATTCGCAATCACACAGCAACTTTGCAGGACTTACTGGACCGTGTCTACACCCTCAAAGCCAAGATATTCGACGCAGAGGGTTGGTCCTGTCACAATAATGTGCGCGTGATTGGCCTTCCGGAAGGGGCAGAAGGAAGAGATCCAGTAGAATATGTGGAGAGGTGGCTGAAAGAACTGCTCCCACCCGGTGTTCTTTCCCCTCAATTTGTGGTAGAGCAGGCCCATGGAGTACCAGCCTGCCAACCGCCACCCGGATCCAGCCCCCAACCGTTTTTGTTCAAAGTCCGGAACTTTAGAGACAGAGACACGATATTGAGGGAGATTCGGAGAACCCCCGGGACCAAAGTACAAAACGCGACAGTACTCTTTTTTCCGGATTACACTGCCCCAGTGCAAAAAAATACAAGCCTCCTTTGGGGCAGTAAAGCGTCAACTGCGGAGGCTCGACCTGCGATATTCCCTGCTGTTCCCTGCCCGGCTAAGGGTGGTAAAAGATGGAGCCACCCGATTCTTCGACACACTATCGCACGCATGGAACTGGCTAGAGGAGACAGGAGTGGCGACATCAACCAGACCGCCCGACAGTGCGTCGCCACCCAGACAGAGCAGGCGCAATCGTCAGAGAGGACGCAGAGTAAGGACAAGGAGTCGTGCCTTGTCAGTGAAGGTGCCAGACCCAGTGCAGATCCTGACCGAGCGACAGGAGGCACTCCATGTAGCAGCTGCCCTTCAAGTTGCGGGTTCACGGACGCCCTCCACGGTATTACCGTCCAGATCCTGTGGTGACGCAGACTCCAACCCGGCCTGGTCCGGGGACTCGGGGTGGCCTTGCCCCCCGGACGTCACCCCTCAAACCTCAGACACTATTGTTTAGCGCGCCCTAGCCTGACCAATCTTCATATGCAATGTTGAGGCACGATCCTCCGCGCTCCTGCCCAGCAGTTACAGCGCCCGCGTCTAGACGCGATTACACACGAGCTCACCTAGCACACACACACTTGATGGCTATCTTCTCTTCTTTTATTTAATGCCACCAAGATGGGGGATAGGCCAGACAGGCCACCATTGCACACACCACCCTCATCAGTTCCATAATCTGGCTGAACGTTAATTGCTGCGTTTCTGGCACGATTGTTTGGGTCAACCTCAGTTAGGGGTTCGCTCTTATGTGGTTACATGACTCAGTTGTTAATCATTGGTTTTCCCCTGTTCAAGTTCGGCATTTGCCCATGAGACGCTGCTGCCCCGCGTTTCTACACTCTGCGACAATCACGCGCTTGCATGCATATAGTCATAGACCAACCACATGGTGCGAGTTAACAATATCACCTGGAATGTGAGGGGGATTCATTCCCCCTCGCATAGGTACTCCATATATGCATATTTACAGCGAAGAGCCGCTAGTATCGTCCTGCTACAGGAGACACATCTGACTAATCTGGAAGCTGCCAGACTATGGCATAGATGGCGAGGTCAAGTGTACAGTACAAACTTCTCTTCCATGGCGCGAGGTGCATTGATATGGGTAAAGGCGGGGGTCCCCTGGGAGGAGGAGGAAGTGGTGGCAGACGCAGGTGGGCGATACGTACTCCTTCGGGGCAAACTGAATGGGCAGCCTGTTTTGCTGGGATCCATATACGCCCCTAATGTAGACCAAAGCGCTTTCTTTGGCGACTTGTCCATGGTCCTATCCCGCTGGAGCGATGTCCCCTGGCTCCTAGGGGGCAATTTCAATGCAGTGCTAGATGTTTCATTAGACCGCTCTTTCCCACCCCTCACGCGCACAGCAACATCATCCAACGCACAAGCTTTGTGTAAATGGCTGGAGCATTGGTCCCTGTCTAACTTTTGGCGAGCGTGTAATCCTGCTCTCGTATATATTCGTTCTACTCACCGGTCCACAGCCTGCACTTGCGGCTAGACCAAATCCTGGCCTCAACTGCATTACTTCCCTTGATCCAAGACACTGAGTACCTGGGGCGCACACCTTCGGACCACAACCCCCATTGCTTGACAGTTAGCTGGGAGAAGAGGCTCCCCCCGATCCCCACCTGGAGGCTGCAGCACTAGAAGACCCGGCGTTCTGTAGTTCTTTAGGAGCATCGCTGCTGGACTGCTTTGAGCGCAGTGTGGGCACTGCAGACTCCCCATCTGACAAGTGGGAGGCTTTCAAGGTGGGGACGCGGGGGCACTGCCTGAGCCTGACATGGAACATACGTAAACAACTCAACATCTCCCTGGGTACCCTTGAGAGAAATCTCCTTCGGCAAGAATCCCTCTCGGTCACTCACCCTGAGGCTAAAGCGAAACTTGAAGCCATGCAAGCTGAACGGCTCATGCTTTTGGAAAGGTTGAGATGCCATAACTCCTTAGCTCACTCTGCGCGTATACACGCTGCAGCAGATAATGAAGGTAGACTGCTTGCTTACCTCGAGATGACTTGGGACTCATGGGAAACACACAGACATTCACACAGCCATGACTCACCACTACGCTTCCCTTTATGCATCCCAGGCTCATGGGACTCCCCAGCAAATCAGCGCTTTCTTAGGCGTGATCAACCTACCCACGTTGGCCCTTGAACATCGCCTGACGTTGGACCCCCCCATCACGGTAGACGAGGTACGAGATGCACTGTTGTCCCTGGCGTCGGGGAAGACGCCGGGACCAGATGGGCTCCCAACTGAGTTCTTTAAGACATACGTGACACAATCGTACCTCACTTGCATGCCCACTTTACCTCCGTGATTGACGACTCCGTGCTTCCGCCTTCTTTATACGCTGCAAACGTGGTTTCTCTGCTGAAACCAGGGAAGGAGCCCACATCCCTGAGTTCCTATAGGCCCCTAGCGATCTTTAATACTGATTATAAAATCCTAGCAAAAATTCTGGCCAACAGACTAGCACCCTGCATCCCTGCTCTGGTCCACTCTGATCAAAACGGGTTTGTTCCGGCCCGTAACACTTCCCTTAACCTCTGTCGCTATTTTAGAGTGGCCGAATATGCCCCATCGGAGTGGCCACGCTCAGGCTGCCTAATTTTTGACCTTAAGAGAGCATTCGATTCTCTTGAATGGGATTACCTGTTTGCCACTTTATCTAAATTTGGCATTGGGCCCTTCTTCATAGGGCTGATCCGAATGTTATATAGGCACCCAACTATCCGAGTCAAAACAGGCCCATATATCTCGGAGGCCATAGCAGTGGGCCGCAGGACTAGGCAGGGATGCCCTCTGTCTCCCCTACTCTTTTTTTTTTAGCAGTGGAACCGTTGGCGGCGAGTGTCCGGGCTCGGGTAGACACAGGGATTCCACTTGGGGATAACACGCATATAATTTTCTTGTATGCTGATACTACTATACATCAGAGACCTCCATACTATCCCCACGTTGTTCGATCTGACACTGTCAGCATTCGCTGTTGTCTCAGGCTTGCGGGTAAATGCCTCAAAATCTATTCTGTTTCCCTTCGCAGTGAGCACCTCAGACCTCTGCTACTAACTAAGCGGCGAGCCGGTGTCATGGTGTGTCGGCGCTTTCCGCTATCTGGGTATTCATATCTTCCGCAATAAAACAGACCTGCTAGATGGCAATATTACCAGAACCACAACTGCCATTCGATCCCAGATCTCCTTCTGGGGGACTCGGCCGCTATCCATCTCTGGCAGAATTGCCCTTGCTAAGATGGCGATCCTACCGCCGGCTCCTTTATTATTTCACAAACTTGACCCTTCACTTAACTCCAGCCTTTTTCAACAAACTAGAAAAAACTGTCAGAGATTTTATCTGGGGGTCCTCCAGGCACAGAGTCTCTATATAAAAGCTCTATCTGCCCGCCGGGCAGGGCGGCCTGGCTGCTCCCAACCTTGAGCACTATTATCTAGCTGCCCAGGTGCAGTGGATTGCCAAATGGTTGGCTTCCCGTCACCTTGAGGACATGGCCACTACTCTCCCCCCGCTTCACATCTCGCCCTTCTACACCTGTTTCATCCATGTGCACGACCCCAAAGACATGGGCTCCCTGCTTCTCTCGGTGGCTTACAAATGCTTTTGTAAAAGTCTGTTTATCACTTGCGCCACAAAACCTTATGCCCCTGCTGGGAACCCCCAGGGGACAGCGAATCACCTCAGCAGCAGAACTGCGAGGTTAGGATACAGCCGGCATTCAAGATACAGGAGATCTGTTCCGAGATGGGACCCTGATCCCACACACTGATTTGGTGGAAGAGGAGGGTCTTCACCCAGGGAGCTTCCTTCTACATCACTCACTTATAGCCTCTCTGTCTTCCAGGTGGGGAAATCTAATTACAGAGCCTCCTATACACCATACAATCCAAAACTTACATGTTATGGGAGAAGGGGGCCACCTGATTAGACGGTTCGCAGCGTCACTCCGTCAGCATACTGCAACCTCTCTAAACCCCTTGAGGTTACACTGGAAGGGGGATCTGGGACGCGTCTTCACTGAGCCAGAATGGGTGTCTGCTCTAGAGGGCCCTTTTCGCGTCCCCCGTAACCAACATTTCCATCAGATACAGTTTTTCATTCTCCACCGAGCGTACCTCACCTCGGCCAGAATCAATAAATATTTTCGTCGCACGGACTCGGTTTTCCCCAGGTGTCACTTAGTCGATGTAGACATATTGCACATGCTATGGCAATGCCCAGAACTTGCCGCATACTGGAATGAAGTGGCCACTACCTTATCCCATTGCACAGGGCGGGACGTACCTTTTAGTTGGGAGGTCTATATCCTTCACCTGTTTAAGAGGGAGGGAAAACATAGGGCCGCTTCCTGGACCTGGGCCTACCCGTCAAACGCCTAATCACAAAGCATTGGAAGGCGCGGGCACTCAGCATGTGGCAGCATGGCGCCGCTCCCTCCTCAACTGGGCCAAGGCGGAGAACATTGCCCTACGCAAAGAGGACCTGTTGAGACTCCGCAAATTCCCCCTGGCTACGGAGTGGGAGACCGTTCTGTCGGAGTTGCTGGGGACGGATGAATCAAAGGGGGGTTCCTCATTGGGGAGAGAGGACACCACTAGGGCGGGGACGTAAGTGGGGGGGGCTACCCCGGCAATACATCATTAAAGGTACAGTCACAACAACCTCTTACCTAAATCACTTCCTGGGCCAGTACACACATATAATAGCTCCATTACACATATAGCACGCATGTGGGCTGGCACACGTCGGAAAGAGAGCAGCAGCGTTTCACTCAGTTACCCCTTCCCTCCTTTGACTTGCTTTGTACTCATTAGGTTGATACCCACCTCCACAGTTAAGATATATAATACAGCATTTGCGGAGAACGCAAAATCTTGAGGGATATCACACATAGCATATGATGAGACTATTACAGAAGCATTATATTGAGACATTTCCACTTGAATAAACGAAGCTGCACACTTCACTGGCATCATTCATCCTGCCATTTGACATGCTTTGAAACCTAAGATGTAACTGTAATGTGTGCATTGGTAATGTCTAATTATTGTGTAAATGTAAAGTATGCAAAATGACACTAAACAGATTTAAACAAAAAAAAAAGAAGAAAGGAACTTGCATTAATTTCTTCATGAATTGTTTATATGTGTTGTATGATGGTGTCTAGTAAACAATTACTAATGCCATGTTGACATGGTTTACCAACACTGTAAGTGTTAGCATGGACCCTGCCATATCTAGGATGTAGGATCCACTCTTCTTTGGCAAATCTTTGATTATTTCCCTTCTATGTAAGTTCTAATTACATGTTCCATTATATTCAGTAAATTCTGTCTACACATTGAATGGAATAAACAATCCTCCAGCACATGGAAAACCCCAAAGAATATTATGTTGAATAGTGATTCAAAAATATGAAGTATTTAGGGAAGTGCATGCAAGAAATAATGTTTGCTCCCTGAATTTGCCAACCGTCAGTCCCCATACCAATTTCAATGGTATTGTTTTTTTCAGTGTATTCTACCATGAAAGCAGGTGAATATATTAATTTGTGTCTATAAAGAAACATACAAGTCAGGTTTGTATAATTCTCATTATAGAAGTAGGCGTTGGGATTGAATCAATGTTTTGCGGGGATTGAAATAAGGGAATTGTGTGACAAGTTCAAGTTTACTCTCCCACATTGGAATGATGCAGTGTTCCCATTGATGGTGTGGGAGCACCATTTTTTTTTTTTTGCAATATGTATAGGCAAAAAAAACCAATCAGCTTATTGAGTATAACAACACAAATGAAGGTAGTTGTTCACTGTGAGATGAGGCTCTGCATCATACATGGAAGCAAAGGTCTGTAGATCTGTTAGCAAGTCCTTTATAGTGATCCTATCCTATTCATTGGGGAACTGTCCTTTAAGTAGGGTGTGATCTAGGTTTAATTGGAAGGTGTGTGGTACTTGAATGGTCTTGCTGGGCCCAGATCAGATAATCTAAGTCGTCACAATAGGCATCATCTTGTAGCAATGTGGCTGTCAGGCTCTCACGAGACTCCAAAAATACACTACTAGTGACTGTACAATCCTTGCTTACTTGGCCTCCTAGCTGATAGATGAAGAACTCCAATTTCTGGAACATATTCACCATGCACCATCCACATTAAGGACACCATCGTTGCCAGACAAATCAGGATTGAGATTAATGTCATCATTATCCAGACATAAATCCAAGGACTCTTGGTGTAAGTCTCCATAACACACATAAACTCAACGTTCTATTTTGTTGTGAGTTCATAACGGGGAAAGTCTCACATTCTGTTAGTTGTGAATTGGAATCTTTTGAATTTTAGACACTTGGATTAAGCAACTTTTCAATAGGGTCACAATTTAATATTAATAGTGGTGCTGATGTTTCTGTAGCATTTCCAATCAGTTCAGCACTTAAGGCATGTTGATTGTGCTTGGAAATGGTTGGTCTTCACTTTAAGGAGGTTCTGACTGGGTTTAATTTTTTGATGTCATCAATCACACAGTCTGCGGTTTTGTTTAGGAAGTACCACTGGTCTGCTGTACTGCATGGACCATCTGAAAAGGTTTCACTGAATCAATAGACCGTGTTGCTTCTTTTTCTTCCTTACTGTGGTTATATCATAGTTCTTGTTCCTTTTTTAGGTCGAGCCTGGGCAGCGCATGCGCTGTTGCGAGGCATGCAGTAGTGGAGTATGGCTTTTAAGCCCCGCCCACTCTCCGCCCATATTTTTAACTGGCTTGGCATTGTCCTTGGAAAACTCTGGCTTCCAAGTCGGTATTAAGCTTGTTAGTCCCTCCTTGGTACCGCCTTGTCTGCATTTGTTACCTCCCATAACGACTGGTTCTTTTACGTTGTTGTTACATGGTCTGCCTTATAAGTCGGTGAGCACTATATTATTTAATGCTCTTCCCCTGTTCCACCCACTACCTCGCAGCACGCCTCCCGCTTTTATTCAAATTTTTACTAATGGCAGTCCGCTTTAACTATAGCGGCCACATTTTGTATTTATTTATTTATTTTAGCAATGCGGTCCGCATTTAGTGGCAACGCTTATTTATTTATTTTGTTTACTAGCGCCCATGCGGCGCTTTCACATTCCTAGAGGCTGCGCCCCTTTCTTTACACAAACCGCTTTAAAGAAAGGTACGCGGCCTACAATAAAGTGAAAGCGTGGCATGGGCGCTTTTACCCGAAAAAAAACATCTGTTTGTCAACTTGACAAACAGATGCTTTTCTTTTGTCAAAGCCCTCATGCCACGGTTTCACTTTAATGTCGGACACGCACCTTTCTTTAGACGCGGCTTGTTTAAAGAAAGGGGCGTGGCCTTGATGAATGTGAAAGCGCCGCATGGGTGCTAGTAAAAGAACAAATATTTGCATTGCCAATAGCTTAAACTCTCGTTAATGCGAGACCTATTGCATTGCAAATGCTTGTTAACTAATACTACCACAGGTTCTCCATAGGCACACATAAACCCTTCCTTCATTCCAATATCCATACCACAAATTCTCTGAGCTTCTGTAACCAGCCAGTCACAGCAGGCAATGATGGTCCTGTGGCAGACTTGCTCAGGCTTCATCAGGTAAACTGCAATTCCTGTAAGAGATCAAGTTGGGATATTCTTCCCTTCTGTGAGATTTGATGCATACATCCTGACTCCAAACATTTCACAAGGTGTACGGATCAACAAAACATGTTGTGGCATAATATTTAAAGCTCTGTGTGCAATATGTAGGTTATTTGTCTCCCCTTTGCCCTAGTTTTCTCTGAGGCCCTGGGTACAAATTAAGTAAACGCAGTGTGTTTGAGTAGAGGTGGCTCGGAAACCCCATAATGGCACCAAAAAGCACAGTAACCCAAAAACCTACACCCAAAATGAAAAAGTAACCACCCAAGTCAATTTTAATGATTTTATGGTGAAAGTGCTATTCCTAAAGCCTTGAAGTCTGGTTAATCCACTAGGGATCCAGTAATCAGGGCTTGTGACACTTGGCACAGTTCAGGGAGAGAGCAGTTGGGGCTTCGAACTAGGGGTTGGCAACACTTGCTAAGAATCACTCTGCAGAATTCTGCAGTCACATAAAAACTCCGCAAGATTCCGCAGAGTTCCGTGAGTGGGCAGAATTCGGCATGCCATGCTGCATGTGCTAATTTTTAGCGCCAGGAGCTTGTTCCGCACTGTAAAATCCGTGCAAATGGCACCATGCGGTGCACCAGAGGGCGCCGCTTTTTTCTGCCGCTCGAGTAGATTTTCTACTTGACCGATAGCTTTCTCAGCAGTAATGGTTGCAACCTGC
The DNA here is from genome assembly GCA_963921515.1 of Calotriton arnoldi. NCBI lineage: Eukaryota > Metazoa > Chordata > Amphibia > Caudata > Salamandridae > Calotriton > Calotriton arnoldi. The sequence goes on from CAWUFW010001269.1 coordinate 2,348,157, forward strand.
CGCATCTGTCCACATTGAGATCTCACCGGGAGGCGTTCTAGCGCCTGAAAATCACGCTAGGGGATGGAAATTCTCGCACGCCAACTTAACGTTGGTGAGCTGCTTGTGAGAAAAAACTCCACCACACTGCAGTTGGTGGAGTTTTGTCGGAACTTGCTTGGAAAGCGGAGTGGGCAAAACTCCGCAGACAGATCGGGACTTTTACCCACCCCAACTTCTAACTCACCCCCTAAAGTCTAAGTTATGGGGACTGCTGATGCAAGAAACGTTAAAGACTCATATCTTGACACTGCTGGTCTCAATGCATATTTTCGATTGAGTATGACATTTATGAGACCATCACACCAACCGGATTCACCAGATCATGATATCCTAGAATCATAAACGGTAGAGGAAAATCTCATTGTACCAGAATCATGGTGACTCCCTCAGACAACAGGATGCTACTCTTGAATCCAGTGGCCAATGGATTTGCCTGCAGATAAATGGTATGCTTTATGCCAACAACTCTTAGGGCAGATGATGGCTGCTGCGATGTTTGTTGTTTAATAGTAGTAGTAATTGTCGTAGTAGTAGTATTGGAGGTAAGAGCTAGTGTTGCAATAGGTGGGTTTTGAGGGCTTTCTTAGGAGCATGGAAATGAAACACTGCCAATGCCTAATGTAAGGCTGTTACAAGCACCAGACGCTACCGCTGCAAATCGCCTGTCTCCTCTGCTTTTGCTTGTGGTTCTAGGTGTTAGAAGATGGTTACTCCCCGTGGAGCAGAGAGGATGGAGTGATTGGTAACTTTGTATCTTTTTTGGAGGTGGAGCCTTCCACACATTTGTAGATGAGGAAAGGGACCTTGCACTTGATTCTTTTTTGTAAGGAACACCAGTTCAGGCTTTTCAGATGAGATATCACAGATTATTGTTTTTTAGCTCAAAGATTAGGGGGCTAGATACAGTTTGGGCTTACTGCAGTTTTAAGATCTTGTACGAGGATAGACCATATACAGCACTGCCATAGGCAAGGCAGAAGTTGAACAGTACTCCTACAAGTGCTGCATGGTTTTATAGGGAAATTACGTATAGAATTCTTTAAAGTAGTTTGAGTTGTAAGAATTAGTTTTTTAGGTGAGCTCCCATCTGAGAATCAAAGCCAAGGTCAGCATCCCAAATGACTCCCACATTTTTTACTTTGGATTTGATAGGTATAGTCTGGCCAAAGAAAGTAGGTGCGGTCATATGGAGTTTGTTTGGGGAGGCATTGAAAGCCTATGACCTGAATTTCAGCTTTAGGCCCATTTAGCTTGAGGTTGGTTTGTCCACTCATAGTCTCAATACCCAACAGACCACTAGCGACAGCTGGGAATTGACCTGTCTCTCCTGCGACTCTTGGGATATTTGAATGTCTTCCAGGTAGTATTTTAAGGTGATGGTGAAGGTGTAGGAGATCCTCGTGGAGTTTGATGTATATGTTTAATAATAAGTGCGACAGAGGCGATATCCGCCTGTGAAACCTCAGAGGTAATCGGGCTGGTACTCAGAGGTCAGGACAACCCAAAATAAAGTATTATTTTCACGCTCAAAACCCTCATCCATTGTCTTTGCTATGTGATCACTCCGCAATTATAGGGCCTGCTGTTTACTGCAAAATATAGACAGTCAATTGAAAGAGTGTGACACAGGTATATTTCATATATTGATTAATAAAGTGAGCAACACCAAATATACATATTATTAGTTCTGTTCTTTATTTGATACAACCTGTAAAGAGTTACATTTTTCTGGCTTATTAATGTTCCCCAGATAATGTCAATTGCTTGATTGGAAACTTCAATAGGTTTTAAAATGGAACATATTACATGTTCTTAATCCCCCTTGCGTTAGTGCACTGAGTGTACAGTACTTGTTTCTTCTGTTGCGCTCATGGAGTACATATTGCAAATGCGTAATAATAAACTTTAGCTATAATGGAAGTAAGCAAAAATCATAAATCATTAATATAAGTAACATGTCTAAACTGTCTCCTTCTTTACTGCTTTTTCAGACTAAAAACAATCTTGCTTTTATGCAGTTTACTGTTGTGTTTCTAATGTGCATTTTCTTTAATGCCTTGACAAATGAAGGTTATTTGCTTTTTCATTTCTTTCTTTCTCTTAACTTATTCCCTATTCTCCAGACAATTCTTTCTTTCCCGTGATATTTTCTCCCTTTTTTCCTTCATTCTTTCTGTTGTCATTCTCGCTCTATACTTTCTTTCTTTCATTTTGTCTCTTGCTCCGTCTCTGGTGATCTACACTCTTTTTATTCTGCATTCTGTCCAGTTTTAAGTTAGCTATTATCAATACTTTTACCTTCCATTATTTCTACTTTCTTTTCTGTTATATGACAGCCACATTCGTTTTTCTCCCCCTCATAATTGCACCCAATGCCTTTTATATATATAGTGCTTTTGAAAGGAGCCACACTTTCATTGTTGTTTTTCTTCAGGAATCAACAGATCAGGACATACCTGTGCAGAAGCAGCAGTGATATGAAACTGACCACAGTGCCTTCTCTGAGCAGATGGGACATCCTGGTGAAGGGTGACAGGTTAGTCCGTTTTAACAACCTTGCCACTGTTATTCTTTCCTCTCTTCAGACTGCCAACATGATTTCAACCAAACTGGCGCTCTCACACTTTGTTATTGTAATGCAGGTAACTTGGCTGTAGTACTATGAATGTGGATCTTACAATGTGAAAGGATCTCCAAGCACATGCGATTCAGACCCAGGTCTCGAACCATGTTCAACAAATCCTGCTCCTCCAGTTGCCTCCATGATCTGGCCTGGTTGGCCTTTAGAAGTCATATTGGGATACAAAGATAGTGACATGAAAGATATGCCTTCCCAGAAGTGCCTTCCTAGACATTTCTGTCATTTCTAGCTCCACCTCTATGGTGGCTGGGCCGGTCACTGGGCTGTTCAGGGTGAGTACACCTGTGTAGCGGTCAGAGCGCTCAACGGCAAGAGCACTGTGGCCTGTTCCACCAATGATGGCAAAGCGGAGGCTGTCCCCCATAGTGTGGCTGGTGGACATTGTGAAGAGGACCTTAGGCACTGATCGGTTGGAGTGGAGAGGTAGATAGTGGTAGGAGATGGAATTGGCAGCAAGTTGGCATGATTTACTGTCCATTGGGCATGGGTTGCGCTCACACTGACTGTGAAAAGAAAAAGCCCAAAGTGAATAAAAAACAGAAACAAAAGATATAACACAACACAAGTCACATATTTATATTTATATAATATTGACAGTTGAAGGACTACAGAAGCCTGTACTTCTGAGCAATGTTATTAGAACTATAAAACTGTGAAGTATCTTAGAATGAAAATATACATGTAATGATGTCCACTCTTGATGGACATTTCCTGCCCCTTCACCCACAATGTAAGCGTACTGCTTTCCCTGCTCTGAAAGATTTGCTGCCACAAATAAATTCTCTTGGAGACCTGAATTCAATCACCTCAGTTGTTCATAACCTATTTCAGTGTCAAACACTCATACGCACCAGTCTTCAAAGGAACCAAAAAGACAATTCTCAATTATCAAATTTATTATCAAAATATATATATATATATATATAATTAATAAGTTCATCAAGAAAAATCTACCGCAACTCGAGTGAATTAATTAAAACTCATAGTGGAGGAATCCTTAACACCTATGCACTTTTCTGCTACAACACAACCAAGTTTGCGTTATGCCCACACAGGAGGAACTTCTAGATTGAAGAGATTTTAGTGAAACATAAAGAACATCTCATTAGTGGCTTTGGCTACTGCTACATGTCTCGAACACATATTCTAAGGGTGGTCTTTATCGAAAATAGGATGTAGGGTTCATCTCCAAGCTTTTAAGAACGGTCCGAACAGAGTTGAGCTTGCCTTACCTTAGAGTGAATATAGGCAAATACTGTATAAATCGTTAGGAGGGATATATTTTTATTGTCCTGAAGAAGGTGGTCTTATCCTTCGTGTGGATGCCTAGTTTTGTTAAATTTGAGGAACAAAGTTTCACATGTTGAGAAAAAATTAGACAACGTGTCATTCCAATTGATTCCTACAAATTAACATATTTTTATGACAAATGTGTATGTCTTATGTGTTGTCTCTCCTGTTATTGTGTATCTCTGATATCTCTTTAATGATTTTTATTACTTGGTTTTATATTGATTTTTCTTGATGAACCTATATATTTTTATATTAAATTTGATAATTGAGGATTGTCTTTTTGGTTCCTTTGAAGATTGGTGCGTATGAGTGTGTGACACTGAAATAGGTTATGAACAACTGAGATGATTGAATTCAGGTCTCCAAGAGAATTTATTTGTGATGGTTAAGTCTTATATGGAACCCTGTCTCTTGGAGTAGCGGGCCCCTCTCTTTTGCATTTATGTAGCTGAAAGATTTGCCCGAACTCTAGTATATCTGCCCCTTTCTAGTAACAGAAAGTAGCAACACTAGAGTTCGAACTCCCCCTTAACCAGTTCCGTATGTTGTGATGCTGTGTTCACATTACGCAGCCAGCATAGCAGTGATCTTCAAAGCTTACCTATAATTCATGCTCCAGTCAGTGCAGTTTCCAAGAGTACATTCAATCACTGGTACCTTTTAATAAAGGGTCCTCCTTTCACATGCTGCATAGGTAAGCCCTGGCCCTTCTCACAGTCACAGGCCGCCTGAATTGTTGCAATTCCTTTCATACGGGACGCCATGAAAAGTCACTAAGTGACCAACAGACAAGCAAGAGGCACCTGGACAGCACAATTTTCAGACTACAAATGCACAGACTATATCACTCCACTATTGAAAGCCCAACAGTGCTGTTGGTTTCAGGGCAAAACCTAGTTCAAGGCACCACACTTTTCACCAGGTGGCACTCCACTGATCTACACTACCCGACTAAAGGCATTACACCTATCCAACCAGATACCCAAGGTCAGTGGTTAACAACCTTCTTGTTGTTAGCCCAGCCAGGTACACAAGTTTTGGGGATAGGTTACTACATGCACAAGGTTCTCCCCTGTAACCTCCTCCACATCCTTCCTGTCCTTGAAGAAGACTGCCTAAGATTCAATAAGAAGCTCACAGTAAACCTGTGCTGAACGGCATTTGGCCCCAGACTATCCACGGAGGAGATGGCTATCCTCAGATCCAAGGAACCTATGATTTCCTGCGTACTCATTCGCTCCTCCGTTCTCCAGCCAAGCGAATCACTCTGAAAGAGCTGAAAAGGTGCATGAATGCTATACAACAAACTTGAATAAAAAATGCTCCTTTTGTGCCTAACATGGACAACTATCAATGTCTCAGTGAGGAGCTTGCAGCTTCAGTTTGATTGTCAAGGTGGTTCTGTGTATGTATGCGGAGGCTGTCCGGTATTTACATCTGAGTGGCCCTCTCTTCTAAAAGGTTGGCAGGACAATGTGAGAAGACTGTGATTGCATACATTATCCTTTGGGGGACTCCACAGCAGAAATGGCTAGTTACTCGCAAAGCAGTTCAGTCTCTGTTCTTTAAACTTTACAACTTGTTTGAATTTTCCCAACTTACTTATATAAGTTCTCAAATGTTTTTGGAGTTGTCTTTTTAACCATTAATTGACGTCCAGTGTAGTGGGTGCAGTATGGGCAGATACCATGCACGATTTTTAGGATACCTTTGCATAAAAGGATTATAAATGGTTCCACTTTTCCATATATTTCAAGTGAAAAAAAAGAAATATATATACGATATTGTCTGGATAGTCATTCAAAGAATAAAACTTGTGCACATGGGACAAAGACACCAAATCTATTTAAGTCAATTCGTTAACAATTTGAATATACATTTATTTATATATACACACACACACTTCCATCAATAGTGTTCAGTGGTGCAGATATGATACGCTGTGCTCAGTCCCAAAATGTGAAAAGATACGTAAACAATGGTGCAGAAACAATTTGAAATGAAATTGGTCAAATTCTGCCAAAATATAGTTACAAGTGGTAAAACTTATGTTAGAGGGCAGGGACCTACCAAACCATTGCCAATTATCATAAAGACATGAATCTTCGAAGGGACAGTCACTGGTGAAATGTTGACGTTCTGACCCGTGAGGAAGAATACGTGGGTCCCCATTAAGAAATGTGATGATTGTACAAATATCTGAGAATGACGGAATGAGGAAGAGCCCAAGAATGGGGCTCTTAGGTGCCATGATCTTTGGCCAGGCTTACCTTCCTGCGCTTGGCAAGCGCGAGAGCGCAGTATTCTGAACTCATTAGTTCAAAGTTCATTCCAAGGAAGGAAAGGCTGGCAGTGCGCATCAGAGATGCTTGGCAAAACAGCTCGCATCTCTGGAGGATGCACTAAACATAAGCGCCCGAACACGAGCTACATTTCTATTAAATATGAATCCACTGAATTCTCACAATATTTGGAAGTAGTGGTCGCCCTTTTAAAGTTATCCAGGATGAGTTGCCTCGTGGTTCAGAGCACCTTTGCTAGGCAATCAAGATACTTTGTTGCTGAATCCAAGTCCTTGTTGCCCGACCTTGTGGAAACCTTGCAGACTGTTTTCTGTTGTAAACCTGTTTTGAAGTTGAAGCTGACTGAATACAGATAAGCATTTTAAAGAATTTAAACATACTCTGAATATGCGAATAGTTTTACAGTAGCATTTCAGAGATAAACCTTGAAGGAATATAAACAGTATTTTTGTTGCACTGTAGATAGGCTATTATTTTAAACAAATTTGTGTTTTCAAACAGTACAAACCCAGCCCTGACGGGTTCAATAGTGCAGTAAGGCGCTGTTATAGGTGCATAAAACAGTAATACATCTACCAGTGCGGTAGACAACGTCAATGTTATCAAAGCAATGCACCCCACATTCATTTTATGAAGACCCGTCCAAGTACAAACAATAACTTCCACCTACCCATCCACTTTACAACTCTTCTGTGCCTCTGCCCCAATATCTCATAACATATAAGGTGCCAGTCACACCCCAGCGTAAATGGATAGGTATACCCAGTCCGGTCGCATCCAGCCCCACATTGTGTGAAAAGAAGAGGTAGTTATGGCTGTCCCTTGTAAGGTACATCATCTGGCACTGGTGAACGAGAAGGGGGGGTCCAGTTCAGGTTCTTTGAGACAATACACTAAGTGCTCCCAAGCTTGGGCCAATCTATTGAGCCACGGTCCCTTCTCACTTCCCGGAGTAATACTGCACTCTCGTATCCTGCCCACTGGATAAGTTCCTCCCTCCATTTTGTTAATCTAGGGTCCCTAGCATTCTTCCAGTGCATAGTAATCTCCCGCTTTGCTAAGACCAGAGCTAAGTCTACAAACCTATTGGTGATCTTACGTCTACTAGGTCTTAGGAATCCCCCAACTAGGCAGGCCAGGGGGGTGTGTGGGATCGATCTCTGGGTTACATCATTAATACAGACCACCAGTTCCCTCCAGTAATCAACCAAAAGGGTGTAAGCGCACACCATGTGCAACATCTCTGCCCCATGTTCACCACACGTTGGACAGGACGCCTAAGTAGCTCGGAAGAGTCGGATGAGTTTATCGGGGGTGAGATGAGCCCTGAGCAGAATGTAAAAGCTAATCAATTTAAAGCTGGCATTCCTGGACAGCATACATGTACCCATAACATTTTTGGCCTAGTCCGCTTCTGTTTTTGGATATTAAACTATGTGAGGAATGGGAAGGATCCACATCACTTTTAAATGCTATTGGAATTTTAGGTTTCAGGAATATATGGTAGAACCGGAGAATGTGTACTCACACAACATAAGTTCCAGGAATGACAGTATTCCATCAATATCTCAGAGAGTCTGAGGCATAGAGATACTGTGGGAGTATATCATTTGCTACAGCTAGGGTAGAGAACTCTAACCAGAGATCTGTATTAACGATATTAAGCTTATTTTTAGATGTCCACTGTAAACCAGCAAACTTCAGCACCAGTAGAATAGACGCCAGCAACCAGCAGACTGGCGATACCCAGTGTCTTTGTTTTTCTATCTCATTCCATTCCCCTTTCTTGAGGTTTACTCCTAACCAACATATTACTATTGTGTATGGTTTGACTGCAGATACGGAGAAGTGTGGAAAAGTACATCACTCCCTTTGCATCTGGAATTGAGGGTAGTGCATTCTGACATTAGGTTGTATAACATCCAAGTGAGTTAACGCACTATTTTCAAACGATCAAAGGTAGAGAACTGAAAAAACGATTTTTAAAAAGGCTTTGCAATTTGCTGGTGCATAGTACAGAGTCAAGTATGGCGGTGCGGCAGCAGCTGTCACTGTGCGAGTTGATAACAAGTGAGGTTTCCCTGTTTTGTTTACATATCCTGAAAGTCTAGCATAGATTCAGCTATTCCTAATCAACGCTGGACATTACTGCACTCACTTAAATTTACTGTTGTATGGGGTGTGGACAAACGTTAGAACACAACCAGTGGCGTAACATTAGCCCCACAGCTCCAGCGGTGCGGGCGGGCACCGAGTTCCAGGGTGCCCCCCCTGGCACTGTGCATGGGTGGCAGGGCCGGACTGGAAACCCAAACCAGCCCTGGCAATTTTGACCGGCCAGCCCCCCTGCTGCTTTTGTTAATGGGGCCCTATATAGCAGCAGTGCTGCAAACCTGGCCCCCAGTAACAAAAACAGCCCCCACCCCTGCAAAATCAGCCCCACCCTTCCAGCCTCCTGGGTAAATGCCCGCTACGGGCAATCCAGCCCTGATGGGTGGTGGGCCCTGGGCTGAGATCTCCCGACTGTGTCCGGAGCGTGGGGGTACCTCTCCATGTACTTTGCAGGGGGCCCCCCTCAAGTTTGGTTACGCCACTGACCACAACTTTTGTATTGGTTGAAGCTCAGCCGCTTTAGAAAATGCTGGTTTGTACTGCTCCCAGTAGTTTAATTTTGTGTTTACTTTTATGGATATTTTTAATGCTAAAAATATAAGAGTTTAAGAAAACATAACCTATAATGACAGAAATGTAAGTGAGAACAGACAGAAACATGAAAAGAGTGAGACATGAATGATACAAATTATTAAATGAAATACAATAAATGAATAGAGAAGTAATAAAGTTAGGGCATATTTATTAAAGACTAGCATTGCACTTGTGCACGCAATGGGGTGCGAGAGCGACGCAACACTAAAGTTAGATTTATCAAGCCACGGAAGTCCGCCTTGCTTGGGTTGATAAAATCTAGAGTAACGCAACGCAGTGCAACTCGTTGTGTTGCGTTACTCTGCCCCAGGGAAGCATTCCATGGGTGGAGTGTGGGTGTTCCCACGCATCCACCTATGGCTTTTGGCGCTTTCCTAGATTTACCATTACTGGTAGACTGGGGAATGCTTGAAAATGCTACGCCTCCCCAGGGGAGGGGTAGAGAGGAGAAATATCTTTATTTCTCCTCGTTACTTCCTCTTTCTATGTGTGCTGCATTCTGCCTCAGGAGAATGATTTTGTGCAGGAAGGTGTCCCTTCCTGCATAAAACCAATCCTGCTTACAACGTAGGCACCCTTGCACCATGGTGCAAGGGTGCCTGCGTTGGTGCTAGGTAGCTCTGGGAAAAGACAGGAATGCACCATATAATGTTAGATACAGCGCATTCCTGCCCTTTCCCTATCACGCAGCAAGGTGACTTGCTGCGCTGCGTTTTTTTTATAAATATGCCCCCTAGTGAGGCTGCACTGGCAAGGGTAGCACATAACAAGATATGAAGAAAATGTTGACGTAATTGATTGCTCAACAAGGAGACTATGAAAGGCCAACACTGAACATTATTTTTCTAAATGAAGAACACATTTTTAGTTACATAAACGACCACTGATAATATCAAACAATGGAGGATAAGTGAGCACTGCTGGATAAAGGAAATAAGGAATGGTGGAAACAATGCAGAAATCAAAGATAAAATCATACAGCAAGGACATCCTTGACATGAAAGAGACTAAATATTAGAAAATTTCAAACGCATTAATTACATATTAGTGTTTGTCAACTTGAGCAGAACCCGGTATTCTAGATGTCTCTATTGAACTGTGAAACAGTGATGAGTGTCTTGAGTTATCAATCCAGATTTTTCTCAATTTATTTTCCCTTTTTCTTCCTAATATGTGTGAGTTTTTCTATTGTAGGTGCTGGACTTGGCCCTCTCTGCAAGGTCAACCCCAAACATTTTGCCTTCACCCCTCCTGTTTTCTGAACCCGTTTCTGTTGGCGTTTAATACTCTGTGCACTTTACCACTGCTAAGCAGTAGTAAAGTGCTTGTGCTCGCACCCCAGAACATTCTACAATTGGCTTACACCTGATTGGTACATTTAATTTACTTGTATGTCCATCATATATGGTACCACGGGTAACCAGTGCCTGTAAATTAAATGCTACTAGTGGGCAGCAACACTCATTGTGCCACCCACTAAAAGTTGCCTTTTAAACATGCCGCAGACCTGCCATTGCAGCCTGTAATACACTTTCAAACTTCAAATTCAACCTGGCAAAATAAACCTTTTACCAGGCCTAAACCTTCCTTTTTAATACATATAAGCTACCCCCAAATGAACTTTTTTTTTAACCGAACATAACATGCAGCCTGTGTGAATATGTGGTATTTGTGACAGTTGGGTCTACCAAGGTCCTGGCTTTGCCTACAACGATTTTGTAGATGTCATTGGAGTATGCCTACTTTTCAAACCTGTTACAACCTGTGGCCTGTTTTTGAATGTCTTAAGGGTGACTTCTGCCTCTGCTCCAATTAAATAAAGACCAAAATGTACTGTACCAAAAAACATTAATCCAGATTAAAACAAGTTGATAAGGAATGAAGTTTAGATATGGTCAAGAAAACTCAATAAAAGCTTGGTGCTAGAACTTAAATGTAGCTATGGAAGTACTAGAGGTATCCTTTACACGGGAAGGAGGGGGAAATGGCCTTGTGTGCCGTCTGAAGAAGAAATGAATCACTGAAGTAGGCCCTAAACAGCCCATATGGCAGGGTGCATTGTATGCATTGTATTTAAAAAGTAGGACATGTATTTTACATGTCCTGGTAGTGAAAAACTCCTACATTTGTTTTACCCTACTGTAAGTCCTTCCTCTCCTATAGGATAACATTGGGTTACCTTACTACATTTAATAAGTGCTAACGTTTGATTGGGAGCAGGTAGACATGTCATGTTTGGACTCAAATGAATTGTAATTTAAAATCCTCTTTAATGGTAAAGTCAGATTTTAGATTACAATTTTGAAAATTCCACTTTTAGAAAGTTGGCATTTTTCTGCCCTAAACTTTCTAAGGCCTTTTAGGAGTTTCCAGCTACCCCGGCCTGTTAATTGCCCCCCATCAGTAATGTGTATTGGGCCTAGACAGTGAATAGGACCTATGTGTAGCTGGGAGAGGGCCCTCCTGCCAGGGTGGGACGGGCAGATCTGTTCCCTGCCCCACTTACATTTCAAAGGGCTGCCTCCGGCACACTCACAAAGAAACGTGACACCAGCCTTTTGTTACCCTAGACCTCTTGAACCCTGGGCAGGAGAAGGAAGGAACTTTACAGAACCAGATATGGGGGTGGACAAGACGTTTTCCCCACTTCACAGGGTGGTACCAGTTATACATATTAGACCTCCTGAGTCACTCATCAGTACACTCTTGGACCTGTAGACATTACAGAAGGAGGACTGCCTTGTTCTCCAGAGAACTGCTATGTTACTGGAGCGGAGGCCTGCCTTGCTCTCCAGAGGACTGACCTGCTGCTTGAGGCCTGTCTTGTTCTTCAGAGGACTGCCCTGCTGCTTGAGACCTACCCTGCTTTCTGAGAAGAAAGACTGGAGCTGCTCTCTTCATCCAGTGACTCCAAGGGTCAGTTGGCGTCAGGGACATAATGAGACCAGAGGCCTACCTGCAACTGCACAGCAGACCTGATTCAACTGGCCCTGCCTGACCCTCCAACTGGACATGCCTGAGCCTTGCTTGCTTCTGCTGGAGTGAGTTCCTGATCCCCAAGAAGTGCCTCCGCTGGACCCATGGCTCCCATCAGTTGAGCTCCTCCTGTGAAATCCTGAAGTTTTTAACTGTGCGCCCTGGACTTTGAGAATGTACTTTTTTTCAGCAGGATTAACCTGGTCCCTGTATCTGGCCCACACTCCATCTCGGTCGGGTTGCACTTGTGACCATGTCCCGGTCAAGTACGACTAGATACCCACAGTTAGCGCTTTCTGCTTCTTGGCGCTATCTTTAATTAAACCTTTAAAATTGATTATCTCCGGTTCTCCTAATTGGATTTTTGTTGTTATGATCTCATTTTATTTATTATAGTTTATTCTATTTTTCTAAATTGGTGTGGGATATATCGTGTTGTGTTTTCACTTTATTACTGTGTGTATGCAGCATAAATACTTAACACAGTGCCTCGAAGTAAAGCCTGACTGCTTTTGTGCCAAGCTATCAGAGGGTTAAGCACAGGTTAATTTAGTGACTTTTGTGGATCACCCTGACAAGGATTGTGGTTGTTGCTTGAAAAGAGTTTACACCACCTCAATCAAAAACCCAATTTCTTAAAGTAGGGAAGTGTTGTACCTTGCACATTCCTTCCTGGTGTGCAGGGTAAGTAAAACTTAGGTATTGTTCATGTCGATGATAGAGCCAGGCTTCATGTGACTGCACCTCTATAATTGCAGAACTTGCAATTGCATCAGTAAGCTCTATCGCATAATAGTTGTGAACATGTGTACTCAAGGAGTACCTAGGTGAGTCCAAAGTTCACTTCACTGAATATGGCAGTTCTGTACATGAGAGCAAGTGCAGGATGCTATTATCACCAGCTTCAAACATATTATGAAAGAATATGCAAGTTGTAACTCACCAACAGAAACGAACGTTACAAAACTTCAGGCTGTTCCGTACTCCTCGCCACCCCTCCCCCCCCCAAAGACACCCACCGCTTCTCTCTGGATTGCAGAAAGACCATTATTTCCAATACATTGACAGTCCATTAATTATGTGTGTGTGTATATATATATATATATATATATATATATATATACATACATACATACACAGAGCGGCTCATCTGGGCAAGCCTTTGTCTTGCCCTCTCAACTAGTCTCCGGTTCCTCATTCTGTGAGAGATCTTCTACCGGATCAGGGAGTATATTCATTTGCAAGGCTACTATAATCGAGTTCTAGCGAGCGTCAATGGGAAATTTTCACAGCCCTAAGGTGTCCTTCCTCCAGAGGGACACCACCTCTGCTCTAGCCCAGTTGAGTACAGAGCGAGTCCAGGCTACTAGTGGTGGTGAATCTTTGGATTTCCAGCGTTTCGTTATGAGTCTCTTAGCCACCACCAGCCCCAAATCTATAAATCGACTAGTGGCTCTGTACTTTTTGTCACGTGTGAACAATCCTACTATAAATGTTTACCACTTGTTCGAAAGGCATCTATCAGTGCAAGCAGCTAAGTGTTGTATCACTCCCTCCCAATACTGCCTTAAATTAGCACAAGACCATAACATATGTACAATATCTGCATCCTGACAGGAGCATCGTGGACATTGCATGTCATTTCTATTAAAGTAGCGATTGATTTTCTCCGGGGTTAGGTATGCACAATGTATTATATAATATTGTATTAGTTTAAATCTGGCATTGTGATGGACTAAGGTGGGACTCTACAGGATTATTTTCCATTCTGTGTTCGTGCATGGGAGTCCTAAGTCAAGTTCCCACTTCGTCCGCAGCGGGGTGAGATCTGTTGCAGTATGAAAGCGAAGCGCTTCTGCGAACCAAAGGGTGAGATGCCTGCCATTTCCCATGACATGTATATATTGGAGTACTAGATTTGTTGGTGGTTCTTGTGTAATGTCCTCCCAGTTGCGTTGCAGTAGGCTCATCCACGAGGCATGCATGAGGAAGTGTCCTGGAGGTCATGTCCCCACCTTTGACATAAGGCACTGTGCCTCATGTGCTTCAGGAGGCCTTCCTTAGGGATGACTGGCATATATCAAAGATAGCACATTGACTTTCCTCACAGGGTGAGGGCAAAGTCGAGTTCAAGCAGTTTCCACTGCTCCTGCAGTCTGCAATGGTAGGCCTGCTGTCAGTAGTTTAATTGGGTCACTCAGGGCTGCAAGCCTTGGGGTCTCCTTTACCACCCATGCCCTGGGTACCACTTGTACCATATACTAGGGACTTATAAAGGGGTAAAGTCCTTGTTAATTGAAATTGGCAATTTACACATAAGTTTTAGGGAGAGAGCACTGGCACTGGGGCCTGGGCAGCAGGCTCCAGTGCTCTAACAGAGTCATAACCATCAGCATTGGAGCAAAACGTGGGGGGTGACCATCCAAAAAGGGCACTTTCCTACAATCGCTGGTACTTTCACAGACTTTGCATATATCTCAACCTGGCCCTGTCTTCCTTCCTTATATCATCTCTCTTCTCTGTTCATTTCATCTAAGCCTGATAATGTCTTCCCGTCACATGCTCTCATTGTCACTCACCTCTCATTTTCACTTCTAGTCCCACAACTCGTCACTGTCAGTCTTTTTGCCTACACATTCTTGTCTCTAATTACAGACTCAAACTTCTCTTCCTCGCTTTCAAGACCTCTCATGTTACCTTTTGGGTACCCCTTCTCAGATCCTATTCTTGTTCTCTCTCTGCGTCAACTCTACCACTCCTCGGTTCCCTCCACCATTGTATGTCCTTTCGATCATCATCTCTCGATCTGCGCCATGAACCTTTGCAACTTCTCTCCTCCCTATTCCCCTGGCTTTTCGAGTATCATATTCTTAATTCAGCATCATCTTCCACTTTCTCAACGGAGTATGCTTTGTCATCTGTTTCTTGTACCATAGTTGGTGCTTGTTATTATCCTTATCACGTTTCTCGCTCTATTCCCAATGGCTTGCTCTCCTACGGTCATTGGTAGCAACTTGTCTGTTGTCTTCGCTCCCAGTTCTTTTGCTTTGCTCTTCTCTGCGGACTCTTTCCTTACTCCTCTTTCTCTTTATGTCTTGTCTCCTAAACACTGCACTACCATCTTCAACACTCTGTTCACTGGAACACATATCAATGTCTGATGTATTCTTGTCCCTATCGGACGTTTGTCCTCTGTTGCTCTCTCTTTTTTTCACCCCTTTCTCTCACTGAACCTAGGTGCATGCTGCTCTCATTGCTCATACTTCTCAATATTGCAATATATTTTTGTCCTTCATTCTCCAACACCATTTCAGCTCTCCTCTTTTTATTAGCCAAGTTCCCCTTATGTTGCACATTTCCTGTGATCTCTCCTGTTCCCCTGTCAGGGCCCTTTCTACTCTTTTCTTTCTTCGTCCCCCATACCTGTTGTCCCTATGCACTCCAGCCTTCTCTCTTTAATACCACTTCTAGTGCAATATGCCACACTTTTCACTGTGTTTTTGTTGGGTATGCTATGCCACAAATATCTCCCGTCCGGTGTTTTCGTGCAGGCAGTGCGTACTGCCAGTACCCCTGAAAGCGCTGCTCTCTTGGCAGTCCTGTGCTTCCCCCTACTAGCAGGCGCCCTCTCACCTCCTTCCCAGCCTCCAATATCTTCATCAGCACTGCAATTTCAGCTTTTGTCAGCTGTGTTCTACTCTCCATCTTTCTGCACTCTCAATCCCAGCTTATTAAAACAAAACTATAGATGGTTTTGACTGAACTGCTCCATGTGAGGAACTATGTCACATAGAGGTAATTTTAAACGTTGTGCATGTGCTCTTCCAAATGAGCTGTGCAGTCCAAAAACAAACCCGGACAGTAAAATTGGCCTTCAGCTGGAGACAATACCCCCAAAGGTGTTTTCCTATATACCTTAGAGCCCTTTCAATATATTAAACAAAATGAACGTGCTTTACCGTTAGCGCAAGTCAAAGCAGCTGTCTTTCTTGCTCAAAGCAACGTCTAATGGCTCCACTTCGCTGTGTTGCTGCCCACCTCGCCTCCAAGCCCCAGTGATCCGGAAAACGTGTCTCCCGTGTTATCTAGGCACATGGTTCAAAGAGATGTAAATTTGTGGCACAGTCAGATGCATTGGTATTCTCACCTTGAGTATGCACCATGCCAGGTACAGATCTGGAGGCATGTATTCCTTAAGTATCACTTTTTTTTTTTTAACAAAGAGAGGTTTGTATCAAAGGAGCAGAATTGGTCATGTATCTTCCTGGTGGCTTTGAAAGACTATTCATTTTGGTCAGACATAAAATTACAAGCTGATATCTCCGGTAGATCATTATGGCAAGTGTCAGAGCAGTCAAATGTCATGCCAGTACCCCTACCCTATGACTGATTACAGCCGAGACCCAGCAGGGATGGGGTGTAATCAGTCATTACAGGTGAGTGCCTCTGAAAGGTTGGTAGAGCTGGGACAAATCCTGTTGCATACAAGGCTTCACTTCTGAGTCCCAAATGCCAGAAGAAGGTAGAATTCTCACCCGGTCGCCAGAGAAGCTGTCTACCTGGTGACACTTCTCAATCATGTGGGCAGATGGACTGCTGTATGACAGTTGGGGTCCAGCACAGTGGACATGATGGCGGCAAGCCAAAGGCAAGTCTGTCTATGTCAGTCCACACTGAGTCTGTGTGTCCAGCAGCAAACTTTAATGCCTTGAGCCTCGGAGACCTTTACAAAGGTTTAATTTGAAGAAATAGCTATGTGACCTTAGAGAAAGTTTGGTCAGTCTGATAAATACATTTCTTCAGCACATTATTATGATGTGGCTGTATAAATCAGCTGTGACCAACCTTCCTGCCGAAATGTCTTGTTAGATCAGAAGAAAAATGTAGTACCTGCCAGAACTCCAACCACGGAAGAAATGCCACATGCGCCTGTCCATGCTGTCCAGAAGGGCGAAGCCTTGGTAAGTAAAGGAAATGTACTTAACTGTGCCCCACTAAACTGCTGCTCCTTGACCAAACATGAGTGACACATTTTCTATCTAATTGTCAACAAGCAGTGGGATTTGCTATTTCTTACTGAAGCTTTGCTGCATAATTTCTTCCATTCTGAGGTAGCAAAGGTAACATCAAGACAGAAAGAGTAATTTAAGACTATTGGTGCATAAGAGTGCACTGAGTGGTGGTGTGAACAGGGTAGGCACCTCAGCTTCGTGAATCACTATCCCACCTGGCGCATGCCACGGAAGACTCTCTTCCATGATAGGGAGGATTAATGAGGTTGAGGTGTTGCTTTTGTTTACAAATATCCCTTACCCTGCTACATCATTCTGGAGGAAGAAGACTCTTATAATGAGACTTTAATTAGCCTTATGCACATTTTTCCGGATTATTTGGTGTTGGACACAGACCCCATAATGCAACCAAAGAGTCCAATAGTGCTTTGATCAACTTGTGTGGGTAATAAGCATGGTGGTTTAGCGAACTGATCATTGCAGACTCATGCCAACCCAATTAAGGAGCCCGTGACTGTGACTCAAGATTCCATTAAGGTCATCAGTTGGAACATAACAGGGTCCAGAGTAAACTATCTGATGGTGATTGGCTGGGCATGTAGAAGAACTTTGGTCTGATCTGTCTACAGGAAACATGGGACACCAAGGGTTGCTTGCATCTTGATGGTTACTCCTCCCCCTCAGTTTTAGCTACCCGCTCCTCTAGCGGACGTGCTAGTGGTGGCCTTACAACCCTAATTAAATTAGACTATAACTGTAAAGTTCAGGTGATAAATTCTAAATGTAAAACTATCTTGGGCACCATTTTAATATTTCTTAACAAACGCAGACTGCTCCTCATTAATTTTTATAACGCAGTATCCCCGAAAGATGAGATGGAAGCAATGGCTAGTCTTAAATGTTTTATGGATGATTTCTGTCTGTCAGATCCCCCTTTTACCTTAATTATGTTGGTGGGAGATTTTAACCTGCACCTGTGCCGCTCCTGTTTTAACTACAAGGTATCTGATGTTGAGGAGCTATTTGCAACCCAGGCACATTTTAAACACACACGGCAAGGGGAAGCGGCAAACAGCTTTACCTCTGAGTTTAATTTGGTAAACTTATTGGTGAGCAAACATGATCCCTTGGAGGCTTCCACGCCTACCTTTAAGGGGGGAGGGCATTGTAGTGTGATTGATTATATATTTGTCTCTGGTTGTCTGCTCGCCACACTTTTAGATTTTGAGGTTTCACAACATCATCTGAGCGACCATATCCCGTTAATGGCATCATTTTATTGGGATAATAAAGTGGTGAGCTCTACACCCGCTTACCAGACACCCACTACACTGGCTGATCAGGGCCGAAGGATAAGGTGGGGGCCAGCATTGTTCCATCAGCCTTTGTTCAAAACCTGATTGTCGTATGGCATGCTGATTTTCAAACTTGTCTATCAGATGCAGAGCCACCCCAGAGGATCCTGGCATCATTTACTAATATTTGCAGGTTTATTAAGTCGACACTCCTTAGAATCGTCTCTCCGTTGGCCACCTGTGTGGTTAGATGCTTCGACAGACAATGCTCCAGAGCTCATAAGGACCTCCGGAATCTCCTGCACGCTAAGCCCCGCTGTCAGGAAAAAGTTAGGAAGGCCAGGGCGATCTTTAAGAAAGCCTGTAAAGAACGTAAAGCCCAAATCAAGGCAGAGACTTGGGACAAGTTGGTGACGGCTAGTCAGCAGCGCAATAGCTCAGCCTTCTGGGATGTCATCAACTCGCCCCTTTTTCACGAAGACCATCTTACCAGCCAGGCATGTACTATTCCATTTCAGGCCTGGACGGACCATTTTAGGACCATTTATAGTCTTGACGGAGAGCCGGAGCCTGTAGAAGGCCCCCGGACAGAACATAACTTAACCTTTAGCCTCTCGGAGGTCAGAGTTGCTATTTCCCAGTTGCCTTTAAATAAGGCACCAGGGCCTGATGGGGTACCTGGTGACCTATACAAGGGTTGTATAGACTTGTGGGCCCCGATACTGACACTGCATTTAAACTCTGCTGTATCTAGTCATCTTCCCTCTACATGGTCCCCAGTCTATAATAGTCCCTGTTTTCAAAAAGGGCAATAGATCAGACCGGGCCTGTTGTAGACCCATTTCCCTCATAGATTCGGAGGTGAAAATTATTGGTAGGATCCTATTAAATCGCCTCACGGATTAGGCCGAGGCTTCTTGTCTGACCTCCAGTATGGGTTTCGCCCTGGCCGGGGAACAATAGAACAGACCCTGAATCTCTATCTTTTAACCTGCAAGTACACTAAGGGCAAGAAGGGGGCCATCCATCTGGCCTTCATGGACCTCAGCTTGGCCTTTGATAGTTAACCGCTCCAAGCTCTGGTCGATGATGGAACAGATGGACGTCGATATAGTTTTAATTAACTTTTTGCGTGATTTGCACAATGGCCTCTCATCCAGTGTTAGGTTTGGCCCCAATGGGGAATGCACTGAGCACTTTAAACTCCAGCAAGGAGTACGGCAGGGTTTCATTTTTGCTCTTTTTCTATTTATATTTTATATCAACAGCTTAGAGCAGGTCCTAACTGTCGCGGGTGTTGACGTCCCCAGAGTAGGTGGTCGTCCCATTCCCGCCTTACTATATGCGGACGACACAGTACTAATGGCCCACACTGCTAAAAGTGTGAACAAGCTTCTTTCGCTTTTTACTAATTTTATGAATAGCCTTGACCTATCCACTAATTGAACTTTGGCCCATCAAAAATAAACACAATGAAATATGTAATAGATGGCCAACACATTAGAAGGGTGGACAAGTTCAAGTATTTGGGGATTCAACTGGATTCTGAGCTCATTTGGCACTCGCTCATTTTTCAAAAGTTTCCTCCTTCAATAGGGCGATATTTGGTGTCAGGGATTTCTCTTGCCGATTGGGGCGTACCCATGTCCAATCGGTTCTGGAGATTTATAGGGCTAAATGTATCCCCTTAGTGAGCTATGGAATCGGAATTTGGGGGGCAAGGTTGCTCCACTCCTTGTGGCAGAAAATACGTTTTTAAGGAGTCTCCTGGGCGTTTGTCAAAGTACACCTTACGAAATCGTACACAAAGAACTAGGTATGCATTACTTAGCCGATCGGCTTCGCCTTAACCCATTAAAACTCTGGATCACGATTTGGACAAAGGAGGAGTTGGGTTTCAGTAGACTGATCTTGCAAGATAGCTTGCAATTAGACAAGCCCCTACAGATCCCATGGCTGGCGTACGTGGCACATAACTTGCGGGCTATAGGGAGGCCGGATATGTTTGTTAACACCGCAAGCATATGTTGCGCAGATGGAAAATTAGTTGAATCTGCACTCATGCTCAAGCTCAGGTCAGAACTCGAGGATGTTGCCCTTACAAAACATTCTATGCGACATGCGCTGTTGGTGAAAACAGTTAGTAATATTGAACCTTATCTGAACTGGGATATACCTCGCCATCATCGCCGATTGTTGACCCATTTTAGGTTAAATTTATTTCACCGGCTGGTCCCTTTTAACCAGGGCTGTTTTAAGCATTCAGATCTGCCCCCCTGCAACTGTGATAACATCTCGATTAACGACACATTACATATGGTTATGTTCTGCCCAAAATATAATTACCTGCGTCACAATTTTATACTCCCAATTTTATTACCGCTCAATTTTAACCAAGTTAGGCCAGCCTTACTCTTCTTACAGCTGCTGAACTCACCTCTTACCTGTTTTTTTCTTGTACGTTTTCTGGTGGGAGTTTTAAAATACGAATGATCTTGATACTGATATTCTGCATGTTGTTTTTAAATGACTTGTCTTTTGTGATTTTATCCATAAAATCGAATAAAGATTATGATGATGATGATCATTGCAGGATTTTTAAAGTTCCATATTGATGACCTCATTGATAAAGGCATCGCTCAATTTATGCAATCTATAGAATCCCTTGACTTACTACAGCAGATGTTTATTAGGGCCACACACTGCAGTGGCTATACCTTTGACGGACTCTGGCCCACAGCAAACTTAGCTATGATCAGAGCAATCAGCTATTAATTTGGTAATGTAATAAAGAACTTATAAAGCGCATGTTCACTCAAAGGTATCATGGCACTAACACCTAAGAGAGAGCTGAGATGTACTGGCTATAGCTATACCTCACGGACAAAAGCTTTCACAAATAGCCATGTTTTCAATGCCCATCTAAACAGTTCCAATGATGTTAGTGATTGAACAGCTACTGGAAGAGAATTAATCCTAGGCGCCTAAACTGAAAACCTGTGCCCTCCCATCCTTACGTTTCGGAATCTAGGGATTATTAATAAGTCGGTCTTGGATGAGCGCAAAATCATAGTTGGAGCATATCTTACCTCACGCTTAGCAAGAAAATCTGGAGCTAAGCCATGGATAGCCTTGAAAACTAGACACCAAACCTTAAATTGGATACGTTGTAATATCGACAGCCTGTAAAGTTCTTTCAATTTAACTCAATTTGAAGTTTATATGCCATTTCCTAAAGCGAGCAGGTAGAGACTTCTTACTCTGGGAAAAGGAATGTCTAACCTGTGTTGAATTAAATGTCGTGCTTTTGCAAGGATTATAAACGTGAGTACCCTAATTGTTGGAGCACTTCTAATCCGTATAGAATGAGATTATTGAGGATCATGTGCTGGTAAAAACGATTCCAGAGGCCTCAAAAATGGTTTGTTTTCTGATACTCTGCATGAAATCAAACTCTAGATCAGAAAGACACAAATCCTCTGGAGGAAATCCCACACAGTCAGATTAAAAAAGGCTAGGCTTTGTAATGAACTATTCATAAGAATGCCATCATGCAGCCAAAAGGCAACTTTCTTAATAATAAGACTCTTGAAGGGCGTAACTCTTCATGAAGGCCTTAGTTGCCAAAGTCTTAGCCCCACGCTCCTGTGCAGTCAGTGGGTGGCTGCTTTGCTGTCTGTAGTGGTTCCAGGGGTTTAGATAGTCTTCTGATAGCAGAGGGTAGAGGCCTGTTTTGTGGTCAGTCAGTGCTAGTACGAGGTTTGTAAACAGTCGGCAGTGCAAAGGAGTGCAGGGCTCCTGATGAACTTGTATCTGCTGCCTGTTGCATGAGTGGATGAGGGTTGCGAAATGCTTGTTTGAGTGATCAGGTGTTGCACAGACAAGCATATGATTCGCTAGAGGGAAATACAGGTGCTCTTGCATCGGTTTCACAACAGTAGGTTGCCTATATATTTGTTCCTTGCTTCTTTTTGCAGGATTGGGGGAATAAAGCCACTTGCCTTTCAGGGAGGATAGCGACACGGGAGATGAGTCTTCTGAAAGCTGATAGTACCGAGGAGCAGTTGGAATAAAATGTATGTCACAAATGAAACATCTGATAAACTGAAAATGGCCGTGCAGCACTTCTCTGTTGTTTTGGCTCTCAGTCTTTCTTGTAAAATGTTAATAGATTTCGTTTTTCAATAAACAAAAGAATGGTTTAAGACAGTGGTTCAAACATACAAAAAATATGGAATGGCTTGGGGGTTGTGCACCCGCTGGCTTGGGGGTTGTTTCCTGGAATGTACATGGATTAAGGAATCTAATAAGAACAACAGAGCTTTCACATTTATGGGAGGGTAATGAGATAATTTGCTTCCAGGAGACATGGTTGGGGGGGTGAGGAGTTCCACCAGATAAGTTTTATGCATTTTATAACAGTTGGAACCAAATCGGGTCCTGGGCGGGTGAAAGGTGGATTATTGACACTGGTATCCACGAAAAGTAGGGTGTGGAAGTTTTGGAGCCGTCCTCCATCCAATCTATTGCTAAGTTGATAAGATCCTTAAATTTAACTAAGGCAGCTGGACCTGATAACTTGCCAGCAATTGTAATTAAGTCAAACCCCCTGTGGTGGGCAGGATTCTTTTCAATTTTTTTATATCCATAACCAAGACTGGGATAATACTTCTAAGTTGGAAGGGCACAATAATCAAACCCATACACAAAAAAGGTGCTATGAATGTCCCAGGTAACTATTGTTTGATAAGTCTGTTGGCTGCAGGTGCAAAACTGTACTCTAAAGTTATATTAAGGGCTTTAAAGAATTGGATTGAGGGAAACTGAATTATCCCCATGGAGCAGGGGGGCTTTAAAGCTGGGCATTCAACAATAGACCATTGTTTTAGTTTATGGGCTTTGGGGCAGAAGGTAAAGGAAACAACTGGGAACTTATTCTGCTGTTTTGATGATTTTAGTTCAGCTTTCAATTTAGTTGACCGTAGTATACTCTGGGCTAAATTAAGACATCGGGGTTTTCCAAAGTGCTTACTAGCAATCCTGCAGGAATTGCATACCGGGAACTGGGCCCAAGTGGAGCTTGATTTAGATGGGGCCATTTCGGGGAGAATTTCCTTGGGAAATGGGTTGAGGCAGGCTGTGTCCGAGCCCCTACATTGTTTTCTTTGTTCTTAGCTGACCTTCCGGGAGAGTTGGCAGCGACTCATTCCTTTTCCCAAAAATTGGGGGTAGACTTGTCATGCCTACTCTATGCAATTGATCCTGCAATTTTGGACGTGACTCAAGTAGGCCCGCAGAGGAAATTGACTAAATTCAATAATTATTGTGAGGCTAATAAACTGAAGGTGAACCTGGGGAAAACAAAAATAATCCCGTTAGGGAAAAAAAGTAAACTGTATAAGTGGCTGTTAGGTAATAGTAGGGTTGAGGTCGTGTCTATTTATAAGTATTTGTGTATGATGTACTAAACAGTTGAGTTGGGCCTTGGATAAAGAATTGGTGGAGACGAGGGCAGTAGCAACAATAGGAGGACTTGTTCGCTTTTAGAAGACTTGTGGTGGCCCTTCCTGGACTCCCCTTTTGATAGCTTATAATGCAATGGTCCCCACTCAATTCCTCTACAGCGCCGAGTTATTAGCCTTAAGTATGGAGGGAAGCTGGGAGAGGTGCAAAAGTAAATGTTTGAAAAAATTGTTGGCTCTCCCCAAAGGTGCAATGTCTCAGGCAATACGATTAGAAGGAAATTTGCAGGCCTGGAACTTCTTAGCTTATAAAGCAACCTTGCGATTTTGGGATAAACTTTGGGTCTCAAAGGTACAGAAGATATCAGCCTTATGTGCTGCTGAAATAGGAAAGAGTGAACTACAGTGGACGAAGAAGGTCAAGAAAAGGCTAGAAGCCATCGCAGGAACCTTAAAATTAGAATTAAAAATAGCTGAGGCCTCACATCTTTCTAAATTAGAATTAAAAATAGCCTGTAAAAAAGGGTCCAGGTTGGCTGACTTGAAGTATGTAAGGAATAGGCCCTCAGCAAAGTATATGGTAGATTCTTGGGAAAATAGGAAAGCATTTCCATATTTATCAGCACTTCCAGATGCCCCGTTACGTTTAGCACTATTAAAATTTCGGGTAGCATTAAATGTGCGATATGGAAGAGCTGAAAAATGTGAAGGTTTTTTAGATCTAGGGCCAGATGTACGACCATTTTTGCATGCGCAAACGGGTTTGCGAACCCGTTTGCGCATGCAAAAACAGCATGGGGATTAGTGATGCAATGTGCTCAGGTGGCAGGGGAATGGCGATTTTACCCTAAATAATGGTGTATTAGTTATTTATCTGGCTTATAAGTAGGGGGGGGGTCTTCTTTTCTTCTACCCTTTAAAAAAAAAAAAAGATTTTTTTCGGTTTTAAAATGTATGTTTTAAAGACAGTGTCTAAACATTAATAAAGTATGAACTATGGAAAATATTGAAATAATTATTTATTTATAAAAAAATATGCGAACATCAAAATTTTACTGTTGATGGGAAAGATAAAGCTTTTCAAAACCTAGTTTTATTTCTAAAATAGAAAGCAGTATGCTAGACTCTAGCATATCACTGTCTTTTTTGCTCCTAAGGCATGCTCTCTTTGTCAGCGCACAAGATTGCTGCTTCAGCTGAGGCCGCCAATAGTCCATACTAGAATTGCTGTACTTGTGCTTCTCCCACAAATCAAGATAATGATACCAACTTGATTTTTAGCTTCAAATTTCAAATATCTCCACATATACAGAATGTTTTAAAACTTTCAATGTAGCTTTGCTTATTTATATAGTTTATTAATCAGCTAATATTTATTTTTATGAACAGCTGCAGATCCCTTGAATAAGTGTCGCGTACCACTAGGGGTCTGTGGACAACAAATTAAGAACCACTGGACTGAGATGTTTTTAGGACACACAATATTTATCGTCTTAAATGACCCATATAAGCTGCAGTGATTCTAATAAGCATGATAATATTATAAGGATATCGACTGTGAACACAGATAGCCCATTCCACGCAATAATGGTGCCAGATAACAGGAATCCAGGACACTTGTCAGACTGTTCTTCCTAGTTGTGTATCATTCAGAGAAGAAACATCCAGGGCTCAGCTCAAATAGTACAGTCAATTTATGCTACCATTTAGAAAAATGGAATCAAGGCTCTTGGCGTACTTAACAAATGGACATGAGAAGTTGCTGTTTTAATAGGATAACATTTAAAGACCTGTACATAACGTGAGGTGGTACTTGTGATGCCACTGCCATTGAGTTGCTATTCAAGATTTCATCCTTTTGAAGAAACATGATAGCTCAATAGTTTACGCCACCAATCATTTGGAACTGGTCCTCATGTCTAGTTTCTGCAGAGACAATAGATTAGTATGCCACTTATGGAAGAAGACAGAAAAGTCATTGAATCCCTAGTACGGGTCATCTCTGTGAGGGAAGGAACAGCAGTGCCAAGGCCTGAGAGGATCAGTGAATTACAGAGCACGAGGCATCTCCAGACATTGGCCTTACAGGAGGATTCACTTTAGCAAGTGAGAAGATGCCAGCAGGATAGAAATGCTATAAGCCCGATTCACAATGTTCCTTTCAGTTAAGAGATGTGACTCAACCTGGAATGTTCAGCACCTTATTTTAGGACAGCAAGACTATAACAATTTAATGACAGTAAAGAGCCATATATGAAGGCCCTCAACAGCTAATTCCATCTAGGGATGATTCCCTGTAGGTGTAATATATGCAAGGATCCGCCTACTCTATTTCTGTTAGAACTAGTGCCATCAGCATACGGAGAATATTGAGCAGCTATGATACGTACAGAGGAAGTATAGGGCCCAAGACTACTTTTCATAAATAGTTATCATAACAATTGTGGGTCCCCATGACCCAATATAGCCTTATTCTAGGAACGAGATCACAGAGATGCAATGTGTATATTATAGTGACTATCAGCATACAGAGGCGAATTCCTTCACCGCAAGGTCCAAACATGTAAAGTTATTTACTTTTTCAAACCTTTCTGCAGTGCTCAAAAATGTGTTCTCACCTAGTTTTAATGCACGCACCAGAGATAATCCACTCCCACTTTCAAATCTGTCATTGTAAAATTTGTTTTGAAGCTTATTCCCTTCTGCTTCTTTTTTTATCTTTGGAGACCACACTTACTAGCTAGATGTCTTAACATAGCTGGTGTTCAAACGAGGCTTTGGGCACTCCGGCCGCACACACTGGAATCCCCCATAGACATTGATGCACATCTCGCTCAGGCTGCAGTTATGCTCATTATTGGCACATTCATCAATATCTGTAAAAACAGAGTAACAGGCTACAAGCGGACTGTATGCACAGGACAGATACATGACACTCCATCTTCCAAAGACAGGACTTACCCTCACAACTGTTTATGTCTGTGTTGAGGAGGTATCCAGAGGGGCAGGCACAGCGGTATGAGCCAGGAGTGTTGATGCACTCATAGATACATATACGGTTCTGGCGATTAATCTGGAATAGCTCACACTCATCGACATCTAGAAACAGGTGAAGCAATCTCAGTTACTGTTTGGAAACACGTTTAAGGCGAACTGAAGTGGCTTGGCAAGCAGAAGTGTGATGGCCAGTGCTGAATTAGACAGTATGATAAGTGACAAATGGAATAAACCCCACCTACTTGTAAGTAGTCAAACTTGGCCACATTACAATATATCTAGCACATTCGCACAACTACCGACAAGGACCAACCATATGCAAATCAGTACTGGCCCCACCCCAAAAGAGACAGCCCAATCCCAACTAAATTTGGTTGACACAAAACATAAACGTAAGGTTCAGAACAAAAAATGATAGCCCACCATTAGTGCAACAACACTAATCTGAAACAATCAAACGTCATTTCAAGTTTTTGTGGTACCCAAACAAATTTAAAAAAATTACCAACCCTGATACCATTTTATTGCAAGATGAAGCAATGAAGACTTAAAAATTAAATACAAAGGTTCCAAAAGGATCAAATAAGTTTCTTGATTTTATATTTGATTTGATAGAAGAAACACAGGACTCGTTCAGTCATTTGATCTTTTACTTTTCAGTATTCATATTACTTTGTTTACCCTCACAGCCAGAGCATCATTACTTGGGTGCTGTCTAAAGTACCAGCCAGAACTTATCAAAAGCTCATGAAGTATCACATTGTTTTACAGCACATCCTTATATTGATTACAACTTGATTATCATGAATCTGTACTGTTAATTGGCACATTGTGGGGTCTGCGCGGTGGCTTAGCTCGCGCTTTGTATGTAATATTGGAATGTGGAAGGGGGCTGGGTTCCCTGGTCGGCAGTTGCGGCTGGAGGCTCGGTGCTGCTGTACATATGGAATAAACTTCTGTTTTCCTACCAGTGTTGGCTTCCTTTCACTGGCGACGAGTGGCAGCACCGAGGAACCCACGAAGCGGAATCCTCCCGGACAGTGGTCGTGGTCCTGGGCGCCCGTGTTGCTGGTGTGTCCTGAATTTGGCACTCTCATTTCCAGTTGGCGTCTACATCTGAGGCGGATGTGTGGTGGTTCCTGGTTCGCGGGTCCCATGGTATTGGTGTGGCATTGATCCCGGGCAGATTTACAGAGGTTTTGGGTCAGTTTAATTTCCAACTGCCGTAACGCCCTCACCAGCGTCAGCACGCCACCTCCATTTTGGTTTGATGCAACAGCTAAAGTATTACGAACGTCGCATTGACATTGCACGCCGACGTCCAGCGCCATCTTAGTGAGGATCTATGTATGCCCCAGCGTTTGCCTGTCTCGGATGCACGGTGACAGGCACACCTCTTCTCTTGAATGCGGGGGCACAGAAGGAGCGCGCTACTCACGAGTGGAAGTATCCTGTTTGTCTGCCTACATTCCGGCTCAAAGTAAAACAAATGGTGACAGGCACACCCAGTATATGGTAATTTTTGTTTGGTAACAACAGAGTTGAGAGTCATTTTGCCTGGATGTTTACCCTCTTTGGAACAAATGGTGACAGACACACCCGGTATACAGCATCTTTGGTGGTGATTTTGGATTTTGTGCCACAGTGTCATTTCAGCATCTCAAGTAGCAACTGTTTGGGCAACCATGGAGAAGATTTATCCACCTCCAGAATTTTTGAGTGTCCCAGGGAAATGTGATCGCCGTACTGATTATATCCCATTTTTAAGCTATCCTGGCTGCAAATTTCTTCATAATTGATGTATTTATCCTTGCTTATTGCAAGGTATATTTGTGCAGGTCTGTATGGGACAGATGAGTTTGTGGTGGCGGAGATCCTTAGATGTGTTTAGAGGCTAACTAATCTGTATATTTTATATTTTAATTTTTATACCTGTTAATGTGATCTTTTTGTATTGCTATTTTTAACTTGTTTTGAACTTTTATGATCTATGTTTTAATTGGATCGAATAAAGCAAATTGATGATGATGATGATGATGAGTGTCCCATGCACCCCAATATTAAGTTGGGAACGGAGGTATGAGGCATTTGAGGCCTATTTGGAGGCCATTGATGGGGATACATTTACGTCAAAGAAGAAAAAAGCTCTGTTGGTATATAATTTAGGTGCTGAAGGAAGGAGTATCCTCAAGACATTGCCTGCTGAGACAGTACTGATGCGTGCAGGCACTGTTGGAGATGGTTATATGGTTGATGAGTATGCTTCTGTAGTGCTCACTCTGAATAATCGATTTAACCCCAAGAAGAATGTAGTGTTGGAACGACACAAATTTTTGCAATGTTGCCAAGCTCCAGGTGATTCTATTGATGATTTTGTAGCCGCGTTACGCACCCTCGCTATAACATGCAACTATCGTGACCTCAAGGACTAATTAATAAGGGATCAACTAATTGAAAAACTAACAACAAAAAGATTCAAGAGAGATTATTGTCCACCGAAGATCCTAGTTTGGAAGTAGCATTTACCATTGCTAGGAGTATTGAGCACTCCCAACACTGTATAAGGGAGATGGGTGGAAGCATGTCTACACATGAAGTGAACGCCATGACAAAATATGTAGATAAAGGGAACAGGAACATTTTGGAAAAACCTTGTGTAGCCAATCCCCGGTCAAATGTTAAGATATCCAGTGAGCGTGTAGTAGTAGTGTGTTTCCGTTGTGGTAGCCGAATGCATGTGAGCACCGACAGACATTGTCCAGCTTCAAATGTTGTGTGTTTCAAGTGTGGTACGCGGGGCCATTTCGCAAGAGTGTGTAAGTCATCCAAGAGTCAAAGAGGACGAGGCGACACAGTCATTAAATCCATTGAAGATGGTGGTCAATCTAATGAAGATGGGAGTGTGATTCTAATGTTGTCTTCATCATCTTTGCATGTTGAGAATGTAGTGTCAGCTGGGCATCACATTGTCAGAAGGAAACCTCCCATATGTGAGAGTGTTATAAATGATGTTGAAGTATCAGTAATAGCAGATTCAGGTTTGCCGTTCATGTTGATTGGTGAATCTGATTTTGCCAGATTGAACATTCCTAGTTTGAGCGAATCTCATGTGAACTTTTTTGCGTATGGGGGAAAGAAGGTGGAAGTTTTAGGCCAATTTGAAGCTACATTGGGATTTGATAGCAAGACATCCACTGGCACGGTGTTTGTAGCCAAGGGTGGGTCTAATTTATTGGGATGGAATGAGCAGGGAAATTTGTACATAATTTTGGACCCCAACCATCCTGATTTGGTCTTATCAAGACAACGGTTATTGGAGGTATGTAACAAAGCGGTGTGCAATGTAGATGAATGTATGTGGTTGGTTTAGTATCCTGGCGTTTTCACTGATTCTCTTGGCAAGCTCAAAGGGTTTAAACATCAAATCATTGTAAGGGATAGTGCAGTACCCAAGGTACATAAAGTGAGGTGCGTTCCCCTCAACATGAGGAATGAGTGTGAGAAGTTGGCCTGGCATATGCTGTCCACTAGTTATAGTGGGCACCTTGCACCAGCCCAAACGACCCTTATTGATGATAGGTTTAAAGACAACCTTTATTGAAAGCTATCCTAGTGGTAGCTATGGAGAGCAGCCTTCAGGCTAAGTCTTGAAGGATGTAAAGCAGCTTGGTTTACCAGATTATAACCTCTTGAATGACCAAATGAAAGGAGAACCACACCAGGTATATATATAAAATATATGTATTTATTTCTAAACACTCACTACTAATCTCTTTATGAGATTAGAGTCCAAGATACACAATATCACAGTATTAAAGCACAAGTTACTAACTTGTGTAACGATATATCTGTAAGAGACAGTAGTTAGTGACAGATTCCTTACCTTAGAATATCCCCAGGTGTCAGGCTGGATCCGGAAAGTTTTTGCGTAGCAGTACCCTTGCGCGTCGGTTCTGTACACGACTTTCCGCGCCAGGAACGCAGAGCCATGCAAGAAGCTGACATAGGTGTCTGAAAAATACTAGGGCCCTGAAAGGGATGTCCTTAACCCTAGAAATCAGTTCGCAGAACGGGGAGGATGGGTGGGGCGGTAAGGAATCTGTCACTAACTACTGTCTCTTACAGATATATCGTTACACAAGTTAGTAACTTGTGCATCTGAAAGAGACACGTTAGTGACCGATTCCTTACCTTAGAATAGATACCCCAGCAATACCAACCCCGGTGGTGGGTCTGCGAACAAAGATCAGACAAGGAAGTCCCGGAGGACAGAACGGCCAAAGAAGCCGTCCATCCGGACCTGACTGTCAAGGCAGTAATGCTTTGTAAATGTGTGCAGCGAGGCCCACGTAGCTGCCTGACAGATATCCTGCAGCGGAACACCGCGGCCTAAAGCCGTGGTAGCAGCCGTTGCCCTGGTGGAATGGGCACGCAGCCCAACAGGAGGCTCCTTCTTAGCCAAAGAATAGCAGGCTTTGATACACAAGGTTACCCAGCGGGAGATGGTTCTCTTGTGCACCGACCGACCTTTTTTGGCGCCCACGTAGCCAACAAAGAGCTGGTCATCCACCCGGAAGTGTTGTGTGCGGTTGATATAAAAGGAAAGCGCACGCTTTGGGTCCAGACGGTGGAGCCTCTCTTCCTCTCTGGAAGGATGCGGAGGCGGAAAGAAGGTGGGCAAAGTGATGGTCTGCCCAATGTGGAAGGCAGTAACCACCTTTGGCAAGAAGGGACGGACGCGTCCTAAGAACAACCTTGTCTGGATGGACAGACAGAAAGGGAGGTTTGCATGATAGAGCCTGGAGCTCACTCACCCGCCGAGCGGAGGTGATGGCCACCAGAAAGGCTGTCTTCAGAGTCAGAAGACGAAGAGGACAGTTATGTAGAGACTCAAAGGGAGCGCACATGAGAAAGGTAAGAACCAAGTTCAAGTCCCACTGAGGCATCACAAACGGAACAGGAGGGAAGAGGTGTGTAATGCCTTTCAGGAACCTGTTAACAACAGGGGACTTGAAAAGGGAGAGCTGATCAGGAAGCCTGAGGAAGGCCGAGATGGCACAAAGATAGCCCTTGATGGTACCCAGGGCAGAACCCTGTTGGGCCAGGGAAAGAAGGAACAGAAGAACCTCAGAAAGAGGGGCAGAGAGGGGATTCGCAGCCTTTGCTGTGCACCATGCCACAAACTTGTTCCACCTGCAGGCGTATACCACCTTAGTGGAGGGACGCCTGGCTGCCAGAATTACATCACAAACTTCGGGAGGCAAGTCGAAAGGAATCAACTGCCGCCGCTCAATCTCCACGCAAGCAGGTGGAGGCTGGACAGGTTCGGGTGGAGGACCGTCCCCTGCTGCTGCGACAGAAGATCCTCCCGAAGAGGCAGACGGATCGGGGATCGACGCTCATACTGAGTAGCTCGGGATACCAAACTCTTCGAGCCCAGTCCGGAGCCACAAGGATGACTTGGGCCCGGTCGCGCCGAATCTTCTTCAACACTCTGGGTAGAAGTGGTATAGGCGGAAAGGCGTACAACAGACCGCAACTCCACTTGCGACGAAAAGCGTCGCCGAGCGAGTGCCGCCTTGGAAACTCCAACGCGCAGAACTGATGACATTGCGCGTTCTCGTCGGTGGCGAATAGATCTAACCAAGGCTCTCCCCACTGCAGAAAGAGTCCTTGCGCCACTTCCGAGTGAAGACGCCATTCGTGATCCATCATGCACCTGCGGCTGAGTTCGTCCGCCCTGGCGTTCAGGGAACCTGCCAGGTGTTGAACCATCAGGAACATGCCCTGATGTTCCAGCCATGTCCAGAGGCGCAGAGCCTCCTGACATAGGGTCCACGACCCTACCCCGCCTTGTTTGTTGCAGTACCACATGGCGGTGGTGTTGTCTGTGAACACCTGCACTACCTTCCCTTTGACAGAGGGAAGGAATGCCTTGAGTGCAAGTCGGATCGCCCGGAGCTCCAGAAGGTTGATATGGAGCCGGGACTCCGCCGGAGACCAGAGGCCTCTGATCTCCGCCTCTCCCATGTGACCGCCCCATCCCAGAAGGGACGCATCCGTCACAACTGTGTGCTCTGGCTGGGGAAGGGAGAGGGATCTGCCCATGACCCATTGCCGGTTCGAGAGCCACCACTGCAACTGTTTTGCAGTCCCCTCCGAGATCTGGACGTGATCGGACAGGTTGCCCTGGTGCTGCGCCCACTGGAACTTCAGGTCCCACTGCAGAGCCCGCATATGCCATCTGGCATGATCGACCAGCAGGATGCAGGAGGCCATGAGGCCCAGCAGCCTCAGGGTCATCCGTACCGAAACCCAGGATAAAGGCTGAAAGATTGGAATCATAGCCTGAATAGCCCGGACTCGTCGTTCGGGAGGATAGGCCCGAAACTGCGTCGTGTCCAGAACTGCTCCGATGAAAAGGAGCTGTGGAGAAGGAATCAGATGCGACTTCGGCACATTGATGGAGAACCCCAGCGAATGCAGGAGTTCGGCCGTAGTCTGGAGGTGGGAGACGACTGCCTGGGACGAGCCCGCCTTCAGCAGCCAGTCGTCGAGGTAGGGGAAGACTGGAACCCCTGCCCGGCGCAGATGAGCTGCGACCACCGCCATCACTTTCGTGAACACCCGAGGGGCACTTGTAAGGCCAAAGGGGAGCACGGTGAACTGAAAATGCTCGAGGCCTACCGTGAACCGCAGGTAACACCGGTGGGCCAGCAGGACGGGGATGTGAAAATAAGCGTCCTGCAAGTCCAATGCTACCAACCAGTCTCCAGGCTCGAGGGCAGTCAAGACCTGAGCTAGGGTGAGCTTCTTGAACTTCTCCTTCCGGAGGAAGCGATTGACGTTCCGGAGGTCTAAGATAGGACGCATGTCCTCCTTGTCCTTTTTGGGCACCAGAAAGTAGTGGGAGTAGCAACCACGTCCTACTTCTGGGGTCGGAACATGCTCGATGGCCCTCTTGGCCAAGAGGGCCGTGACTTCCTTCTGCAGAAGCACCAAGTGATCCCCTGACATGCGGTGGAATTGAGGTGGCATGGCTGGGGGGTGGTCTCGAAGGGGAGGGAGTAGCCCCTTCGGACAATGTCCAAGACCCACCTGTCCGAGGTGATGGCACGCCAGTGGTGAAGGTGATGGCGGACCCTGCCCTCTACTGGCGTGCTGTGCACCTGAAAGGAAGGACTAGGAGGGCTTGGAGGCCGCGGACGGGGTGGAGTTGGTGGCCTGACCCGCACGCTGGTTGCCCGACCCGCCACGGCGGGAGCCACGTCCTCGGCCACGCGAAGACGCTTGCTGCGCGGGCCGGTGGCTGGGCAGCGGACGTGACTGGGCGCCCCTTCCGTGGCCACGAAAGGGGCGAAAAGCAGAGGTTAGCGGAGGGCGCACAACAGAAAGGCCCAGGGACTTGGCAGTAGCCCGTGAGTCCTTAAAACGCTCCAGCGCATGTTCTGCTTTGGAACCAAAAAGACCGACTCCATCAAAGGGCATGTCCATGAGTGTATTCTGGACATCACCCGAGAAACCAGTTGTTCTCAGCCAGGCGTGGCGACGCAGCGCCACCGTCGTTGCAAGCGATCTGCCCAGCGAGTCGGCGGTATCAAGGCCACAACGTCTGGTGTACTTTGCCGAATCCCTACCTTCCGCAATGGTGCGGGTAAGCAGTGTCTGGACCTCCTCAGAACACTGGGGCAAAACGGCCGCCACCGAATCCCACAGAGAGCGGGAATATCGGCCCAAAAGGCAAGCGGTGTTGACGGACCGCAAGCCAGCACTGGAGGAAGAAAAGGCCTTCTTCCCAAATTGGTCCAGGCGTTTGGATTCCCTATCCGGAGGGGCGGTAGGGAAGGCGGTTTGGGAGGCAGAGGCTTGGACAACCAAGCTCTCGGGGTGGGATGTTGAGAGAGAAACAAGGGGTCGCCCGGAGCAGGGCGATGGCGTCGGGCCACGTTCCTATCCACAGGAGCCCCTGTGGTGGGCTTGGACCAGGTGCCCAAAAGAACGTCAGACAGTGCATCATTAAACGGCAGCAATGGCTTCGAGGAGGTAGCTGCCGGCTGAAGCACTTCCGTCAGGAGGTTAGTCTTGACAGCCACAGTAGGCAATTGGAGGTGCAAGGCTCCAGCTGCTCTACGCAACACCGTTGCGAAATTTGCTCCCTCCTCCATAGCCACGGAAGGAGGAGACAGCATGCCAGAGTCAGGAGAAGTGACCAGACCACTGGCATCCCCAAGTTCCTCTGCCCAGTCCTGATCATACTCACACTGCTGTGTGAGAGGGTCTTCCGACCCCTCCCAGCTCTCCTGGTCCTCCTCTGTCTCAAAATATGGAGGAGGAGGGACATCTGGGACCCAAGGTCTCATCGGCGCCGGGGCCGGCGTCGAGCGACGTCGGTCCGGCTCCATGTCTGGAAAAGGAGAGAACCGGGGAACGACGCCGCCCGGAGCCCCGGGCGGCTTCAGGAACGGCACTGGGGACATCGGCGCCGGTGGAGGCGTGGTTAGGTCAACCGGCGTCGATCGGGGTTGCGGTACCACCGGAGCCGGGATCAAGGCCGGGGCCGGAGCCGAGGCCGGGATCAAGGCTGGCGGGACGGGCGACGCCGGAGCAACCCCATCAGGGCCCGCGGGGCCCGAAGGCGCACCGGAGGGACCTTGAGGCCCGAAGAGGCGGGCCATGGCCGACAGGAATTCCTGTATTTGGGACGG
Source organism: Calotriton arnoldi (assembly GCA_963921515.1). NCBI lineage: Eukaryota > Metazoa > Chordata > Amphibia > Caudata > Salamandridae > Calotriton > Calotriton arnoldi. Next base: position 2,383,589 of record CAWUFW010001269.1, read on the forward strand.
AGTCGCCCCCGAACCCGGAAAGGACGGGTAATGCGGGGGCGGCTCCACAGGCACGTCCGGGGCCGCGGGGGCGGGGACGGTGCCGACAGGGGCCTCAGCCGAGTCGCGAGACCGGCGAGGCGAAGTCTTAGAGCGATGATGCTTCTTAGACTTTTTGTGCTTCGACTTACCCGAGGAGTGCGAAGACTTGGACTCCGACGACCGGCGGGGGCTCCGCAACCGGCCCCTCGACCTCTCACGGGACCGGGGCTTGGTGCGGCGCGGAGCCGACTGCCGGACCTCGAGGAGCTTTCGAGACCGCTCTCGCAAAGCCTTCGGGTGTAAGGCCCGGCAGTCAGGGCACGACTTCGTGTCGTGGTCTCGGCAGAGACAGTAGAGACACTAAGTGCGGGTCTGTGATCGACATCATTCGACCACAGACGTCGCATGGCTTGAAGCCGGGCATCCCTACCGACACCTAGGAGTCGAGATGACTCGAAAAGAAACAGTGAAAAAATCACCAAAAATTTTGTCAAAAATTGACTAGGGCACTGCTCTTCCCGGATCTGCGCTTACTGGCGCGGAAAAAAGAAGAACTGACGTCAGCGCGCAGGGGCGGCGTCTAAGTACTGCCCGCGACGTCATCCCGGCGATCACGACGCCCGCGGAGCCGCACAACGCCGCCTACCGACGCGCAAGGGTACTGCTACGCAAAATCTTTCCGGATCCAGCCTGACGCCTGGGGATATTCTAAGGTAAGGAATCTGTCACTAACGTGTCTCTTTCAGATACGACAGTAAATAGCACAATATACAATGGGCCCCAGGGGGGGACCAAACCATATATTAAGAAAGTGGTATAAGAACTACGACTTGACTAGACACAGTGCCTAAAGCACATAGAATCGCTGGAACCCCAAGGAACCACCCAAGGTAGTGACACAGGAGACCCACGGGGGACGTGTGCAGTGTGAGAACACAGCCGCGAGCGCCGTAGGATTCTATGCGGAAAGTCGCGGTTGGAATTTTAAAGATAAAGGACACTTAGGAGAGGACTTTGAGCAAACCCCTTTAGACTTAAGGGGTTCTAGGGCCAACACCCACGGAAGCACCGGAGTACTCGAGTTACCTCACCCAGGGAAGCCGGGTGCATACATAGGTGTCAAAGGGTGTCGGGAATCGTCGTTGTTTTCAATGGCGATCTGCTGCAAAGTGCTGCTGCCGTGAAGAAGAAAAGTGTCCGTGATGATCCAAGCCTGGATCGAAGATGTGAAGAACCTGAAAGCAGAGGGGACAGAGTCTGGGTCACTAGCCAGTGACCAGGAGCGGAGCAATCGAATGCCCACCGATGTCGGGTGCTTCAGGTGCGAAGAGGTGAAGCTTGACTCTGCAGCCACGGGGTCCAGGAGACGTCGAGGACGACTAGGAGCCGGATTCGAGCTGTCCCACAAAGGATGTCGAGTGCTGGGGTGTCGGTGCTCGGATTGAACACAACAAGCCTTGGCAACAGCAACCCACGCAGGAAGAGAAAAGATGCTTCTGTGAGGACCAGCAAGGTCCTGGGGACTCCCCAAGTGGAGAGTCAGGGCACGTCTGGAGCAACCAGGGAAGCCCAATTAAAGTTAGAGTTGCCTTCCTGGGGATCCACAGGTCAACGGACCAGGGATCGCGAAGGGACCTCGAGAGGAATCACAAAATGGCAGCCCACGGAACACTCGTTGAGTGTAGGCCGGCAATCTTCGGTGTAATTACTACTCGGGGTCAGGGCTACAAGTAACCCAAACCTCAGCCTCAGGGGTCGCCGGAAAGCTGATGCTTCTGCAAATGGACGCGGTGCCCAGGGGTTCGGGTTGCACGGTCACCACGAGGGATACGGGCCTCAGACTTGCTGTGGGCACAGATCGACCTCTAAGACCTCGGAAAACCCACCTCCTGTGTGGCAATATTCTTCGGAGTCCGCAGGAGCTTCGGAGATGCCAACCGGTCAGTTGCGTTAAAGGTGCCTGCCTTGCAGGGGAGTAACTCCTTTAATCCAAGGGAGATTCTTCAGTCATCCAGCGTAGTGTAGATCGTCGAAGTACTTGGTTTCTGTGTCAGAGTTTAGTCCAGGTGTAATCTAAAATCCTGTAGTCGGGGTTCCTACTTTATACCCAAGGAAGGGGTGGGACAAACTCTGGGGACCCACCTATGGGAGGGTCAGGAAAGAGGGGTGGCTACACTCATTTCCTTTGTCCAGTTTCACGCCAGAGCAGGGGCTGGTATCCCTGCAACCGGTTTGAGCTGGACTATGCACAGGGACACCAAATGTGCCCCCAGTGCAGACTTCAAAGCACTCTTGGAGTGCACCCACCCATCCCCAATACACTAAAGCCTGTCTGGGAGGTGGTCACACCTCCCTGTGACAGGAAACCTATTGTCCAGGCCTCCCCTACCGGAGTTTCGCCCAGCAGCAGGAGGGCAGACTCGTGTCTGTGGCTGCAGCATCCATTTTGTGATGCCAGGATTCTGTTAAGCTGGTACCGGGTGTACCGGTGGTGCCATGTTTCTCCCTCCAGTAGGGTGGAATCATACCTCCCACTCCAGTTACTGGGGTGGAGGTATGATTCCAAGGTGTTTGACACCAAAAACGACATGTTTCCATGCAGCCATTCTCAAGTTAGCATATACCGCGAGGTTATAATGCACTTAAGAGTATATGGTTGGCTGCATCACAAACAACCCCGGAATGAAGATTCCGAAAGCTGCAGAGGGGCTCTGCTCATGCATGGGCACCCTCTCACACGAAACCCAGCACCCTGCCTTCAGGATTGTTAAGGCCTGCCATAGGGGTGACTGATAGGTTTACATGTGCAGTGATATGGAGAGATATAGGGAACCTATACCTCAGTAAGGGGTGCATACACCACCTTACACAGGCTGCTGTAGCAGACCTGTGGTGTCATTTTGGATGGCCTCTCAGGGGTGGCATAATACATGCTGCAGCCCCTGGGAGGCCTCTGGGGTACCTATGCCCTGGGTACATAGTATACCATATACTAGGGACTCATAAGGGTACCCCAGAATCCAACCTGGAGTGTACCTAAAGTACATGCAATCAATTTAAGGGGAAAGCAGATAGGCGGGGGTCCTGAATAGCAGGATCCCAGCCAAATTAAGTCGAAAACCAGCAAAACACCAGGAAAAAAGTGGGGACAACCATGCAGTCAGATTCCACCTTCCTACATAACCCCCCCCCCCCCCCAAACGAAAGGAGATAAGGCTAACCTTGTCCAGTTGAGCCTTTATTGACTAAGTGGCCGTATAAGGAAGAACCTGCACTAGCATGGTTACCCCCTGTCTTATGGTCCACTAAGCAATTCCTAACCCCAAGGGTATTGGATGATCTCCACCATTTGGAATTACTACCTGTGGTGTGTTTTGGCAAAGTAAAAGGCTGGTGGGGTGTCTGAGTAGAGAAGTGAGGCCCTAATAAAGTTGGCCTCAGCTTCCTCAGATCACTGGTCACCATGGAGGCCTTTCTTTCCATGACTGAGTTGTAGCTGGCCCTAAGGGTCAACCTCTGGCAGCCTACAGCTGGTGGTTGGGTCCCTTTGGTTGGAACAATGGAGGAACATGGTAGGTTTGGAACCACTTGGTCCCAGGTTTGCCTTTGCCCAACAGAGTCCATCTGGGGGAGGTCCCTACACAATGGTAAGAGGGATCCCTCAGTGTGCTGAGGAATTTTCACCTGGCTAGGGCTACTAGACTGGGTGCCCCTAATCTGTGGATGAGGGGGTTCCTCTGGACAGGGAGCCCTTAGGGGTCCACTGACCTCCCTGACCTCTGCAGCCCTGGGCTGACAGAGGGAGGGTAGAGAGGGGCAGGTTACCTGCTCCAGACTGGGTACCACCTTGGAAGGGTCCCCTGCCATCAGGGGGGTTGCCAGGCCAGGCCTGACCACCTCTGGGGCAGTTCCTTCACTAGGGGTAGGATCAGTTCCCTGAGGAAGCTGACCCTTACCTATAGTCTGGGGGGGAGAAGACTTTTCTTCAACCCTTCTGCTCTCTTGGGGAGTAGAGTGGGCCATTCTTTCAGGCTCCACCTCTCCAAAATTTCCCTGAGATGGGGCTGAGGCCCTAACAGCCCCACCAACCTTCTCAGAGAGGCACAGCATTTTTAAATGGGCCTGGTATTCAACTTCAGCCCAGGCTGAAACTTCTAGATCATTGCCCAACAGGCAATCTACAGGCAAGTTTGGGGACACTGCCACTCTCTTTGGGCCAGTGACCCCTCCCGAGATTGACAATGGCCATGGGATGATCTGTCCTGATACCATCAATGTTGGTCACCTGGTACTTGAACTCAGGTAATAGCTGTTGAGGGGGGGGACTAGTTTCCCTGTCACCATGGTGACACTAGCCCCTGTGTCCCTGAATGCCAACGCCTTCTGACCATTGATTAGGGGCTCCTGTCTGTAGTTGCCCAAAGTATTGGGACTCATAGTAAAAGTGGCAAATCCCATGCCACCATCACAGACTAAGGAGGCCTGTGAGGGGGGACCTTTGTAATCCAGGGTCCACCTCAGTTCCCCATGAAAATGCACCTAACTTTTTGGGTGCATTACTACCACCTGGGGGATTACTACTTGTAGTACCAGGAGGAGTGGTAGTATTACTTGGAGGAACATTTTCCTTATTGCCAGCCTTGGAGCAACTGGGGTCATTTTTCCAGTGGCCAGGCTTCTTCCAGTTATGGCAATAGGGTTTCTTTTCAGGGGAGGAAGGAGTTTGGGACCCACCCCCAGGAGAGGACTTTTGGGGCTCTGTAGGGGATTTGTCTTTTGATTTATCCCCACCTTTCTCTTGGTTTTTGGAAGAATCTTTCTTCTGGTCACCACCCTGGTTCTTTGGCTTTACTCTGGTTCTGACCCATTTGTCTGCCTTCTTTCCCAATTCTTGGGGAGAGGTCAGATCCAGAGTCCACCAGGTACTGGTGTAAAAGCTGGTTTTGACAATTATTAAAGATCTGCTCCCTCTTAATCAAATTGTACAATCCTAAAAAGTCATGCACCTTGCTGCCATGTATCCAACCTTCCAGAGCCTTAGTAGCACAATCTACAAAGTCAACCCAGTCCTGAGTCTGTGCCTTTTGGGTGTCTCTGAACTTTAACCTGTATTGTTCAGTGGTTAGGCCAAACCCATCAATCAGAGCACTCTTCAGGACTTTGTAATTATCAGCATCCTCTTCTCTTACAGTGAGGAGCTTGTCTCTACCTTTGTCTGCAAAGGAGAGCCACAAGATTGCTGCCCACTGCTCCTGAGGGGCCCTCTGTACTTTACAGGCCCTCTCCAGTGCAGTTATCCATTTGTGGATGTCATCCCCACTCTGGTAGGGAGGGACAATCTTGTTCAGGTTCCTATGGGGATGAGTATCTTCTCTACCTCTAGGGACGCTGTTGCTCCCACCATGGGACCCTAGTCCCAATTTCTGAGAAGCTCTCTGAAGCTCCAGGGATTCCCTAAGGCCAATTGCTCTCTCTTGATTCTGAGCTTAGCTCTCTCAAACTCAAGCAGTTGGCATTTCTTCTCATAAGAGGATGCCCTTTAATGAGAAGCAGAGGACCCTATAGACGTACCAGAATGATTAGATTCCTGAGAAGGAGATCTTGATCTTCTTGGTAGACTATTAACCCTGCCAGGGGTGGGGTAAAGAGAACCCCACTGGGGTCTCCTTCCTCATCTTCAGGAAGAATTGGATTTTCCAGGTTGGAATCATTTTGATCCCCCTGGCCAGCATCAGAGTCTGGGTCATAGTAGCGTTCACTACCTGGCCTTTCCTCTTCAGCTGCCCCACCCCCTTTGCCAACCTCATCAGACCCTGGGGTCTTCCTGAGGTCATCTTCAAGCAACAACGTTATGAGATGGGTGGATGGGCTTTTCCTTGTCTTCAATTTCCTAGAGGCACACATAGTCCTCCATTCTTGGTATGAGACCTGGTCATACTTAGTTGGGAGAGACCCACTGGTTTCTGCCCTTGAAGACATGACTAGTGTGGTGTGGTGTATGCACCTACCTACTCTAGTGGGGCCTACTAAACTCTCTTGAGTTGTAGAAAGGGTGTGCTAAGCCCTTGACACACAACTCTAAAGTTCAGTAGAACTTACTGTATTCTAAACTTGATTTATATGTACCTATGTACCTATAGTGGTTTTCAGTTAGTCACTCAAAGAGATTATCTGGTAAAGCAATAGCAAGCTTGAATCCCACCGCTGCACACCAATGTGAGAAGTTGGCCTGGCATATGCTGTCCACTAGTTATAGTGGGCACCTTGCACCAGTCCAAACGACCCTTATTGATGATAGGTTTAAAGACAACCTTTATTGAAAGCTATCCTAGTGGTAGCTATGGAGAGCAGCCTTCAGGCTAAGTCTTGAAGGAGTGTAAAGCAGCTTGGTTTACCAGATTATAACCTCTTGAATGACCAAATGAAAGGAGAACCACACCAGGTATATATATAAAATATATGTATTTATTTCTAAACACTCACTACTAATCTCTTTATGAGATTAGAGTCCAAGATACACAATATCACAGTATTAAAACGACAGTAAATAGCACAATATACAATGGGCCCCAGGGGGGGACCAAACCATATATTAAGAAAGTGGTATAAGAACCACGACTTGACTAGACACAGTGCCTAGAGCACGTAGAATCGCTGGGACCCCAAGGAACCACCCAAGTGACACAGGAGATCCACGGGGAACGTGTGCAGTGTGAGAACACAGCCGCGAGCGCCATAGGATTCTATGCGGAAAGTCGCAGTTGGAATTTTAAAGATAAATGACACTTAGGAGAGGACTTTGAGCAAACCCCTTTAGACTTAAGGGGTTCTAGGGCCAACACCCACGGGAGCACCGGAGTACTCGAGTTACCTCACCCAGGGAAGCCGGGTGCATAGGTGTCAAAGGGTGTCGGGAATTGTCGTTGTTTTCAATGGCGATCTGCTGCAAAGTGCTGCTGCCGTGAAGAAGAAAAGTGTCCGTGATGATCCAAGCCTGGATCAAAGATGTGAAGAACCTGAAAGCAGAGGGGACAGAGTCTGGGTCACAAGCCAGTGACCAGGAGCGGAGCAATCGAATGCCCACCGATGTCGGGTGCTTCAGGTGCGAAGAGGTGAAGCTTGACTCTGCAGCCACGGGGTCCAAGAGACGTCGAGGACGAGCAGGAGCCGGATTCGAGCTGTCCCACGAAGGATGTCGAGTGCTGGGGTGTCGGTGCTCGGATTGAACACAACAAGCCTTGGCAACAGCAACCCACGCAGGAAGAGAAAAGATGCTTCTGTGAGGACCAGCAAGGTCCTGGGGACTCCCCAAGCGATAGAGAGTCAGGGCACATCTGGAGCAACCAGGGAAGCCCAATTAAAGTTAGAGTTGCCTTCTTGGGGACCCACAGGTCAACGGACCAGGGATCGCGAAGGGACCTCGAGAGGAAGCACAAAATGGCGGCCCACGGAACACTCGTTGAGTGTAGGCCGGCAATCTTCGGTGTAATTACTGCTCAGAGTCAGGGCTACAAGTAACCTCAGGGGTCGCCGGAAAGCTGATGCTTCTGCAAATGGACGCGGTGCACAGGGGTTCGGGTTGCACGGTCACCACGAGGGATACGGGCCTCAGACTTGTTGTGGGCACAGATCGACCTCCAGACCTCGGAAAACCCACCTCCTGTGTGGCAATATTCTTCGGAGTCTGCAGGAGCTTCGGAGATGCCAACCAGTCAGTTGCGTTAAAGGTGCCTGCCTTGCAGGGGAGTAACTCCTTTACTCCAAGGGAGATTCTTCAGTCATCCAGCGTAGTGTAGATCGTCGAAGTAGTTGGTTTCTGTGTCAGAGTTTAGTCCAGGTGTAATCTAAAATCCTGTAGTCGGGGGTTCCTACTTTATACCCAAGGAAGGGGTGGGACAAACTCTGGGGACCCACCTATGGGAGGGTCAGGAAAGAGGGGTGGCTACACCCATATCCTTTGTCCAGTTTCGCGCCAGAGCAGGGGCTGGTAGCCCCTGCAACCGGTTTGAGCTGGACTATGCACAGGGACACCAAATGTGCCCCCAGTGCAGACTTCAAAGCACTCTTGGAGTGCACCCACCCAGCCCCAATACACTAAAGCCTGTCTGGGAAGTGGTCACACCTCCCTGTGACAGGAAACCTGTGTCCAGGCCTCCCCTGCTGGAGTTTCGCCCAGCAGCAGGAGGGTAGACTCGTGTCTGTGGCTGCAGCATCCATTTTGTGATGCCAGGGTTCTGTTAAGCTGGTACCGGGTGTACCGGTGGTGCCATGTTTCTCCCTCTAGTAGGGTGGAATCATACCTCCCACCCCAGTTACTGGGGTGGAGGTATGATTCCAAGGTGTTTGACACCAAACACGACATGTTTCCATGCAGCCATTCTCAAGTTAGCATTTACCGCGAGGTTATAATGCACTTAAGAGTATATGGTTGGCTGCATCACAAACAACCCCGGAATGAAGATTCCGAAAGCTGCAGAGGGGCTCTGCTCATGCATGGGCACCCTCTCACACGAAACCCAGCACCCTGCCTTCAGGATTGTTAACAATAGTTCCTGTGGAATAGTATATATCTATAATTATACTAGTGCGCAATCGCAATAGAAGGGTTATGTTGATGTCATAGAAAGAGACCTACATCTCGCTTCCTCATCGTGATCGCCAGTTTACACCCTTTACAGGGAACCCGGCTGGGTCTCCCTGTGAGTATTCTTCTTTTTACTTCACTCACGGTTGGCACTATTTCCTCACCTGTACTGTGCGGTCAACAATCCAGATGTTCCCAGTATCATAGGTCCTGATGAGACCCCCACATCTTAGAGAGGGTCGAGACGCCGTCGACAATTTTGATGAAAACGAACCATTGTCACAGCACTTATTATTGTATAAAGTTGCTGCATATCTTGAGAAAATTTCAATTATGGTCGTTTTCGGTGAAAAAATACGTGAAACCTTGTAAATATTGTCACATTGTGTCACTTAACTGTTAGGTTCATGCTACACTTGGGACACCTCTTCACAAATGCTTTACTTTTTGTATAATTGATTGATATATATTGTGTAAATAATACAAACGTATGTGTACAACGAAACCCTTAGTGTGTCTGGTCCCTCTTTCTATGACATCAACATAACCCTTCTATCGCGATTGCGCACTAGTATAATTATAGATATATACTATTTCACAGGAACCATTGTTTTCTTGTCATAATTAGCTACCCTGGTTCCGCTGTGAGTAGGGTTCCCTTGTTCTCCCCTCTCGACTTCAGGATTGTTAAGGCCTGCCATAGGGGTGACTGATAGGTTTACATGTGCAGTGATATGGAGAGATATAGGGAACCTATATCTCAGTAAGGGGTGCATACACCACCTTACACAGGCTGCTGTAGCAGACCTGTGGTGTCATTTTGGATGGCCTCCCAGGGGTGGCATAATACATGCTGCAGCCCCTGGGAGGCCTCTGGGGTACCTATGCCCTGGGTACATAGTATACCATATACTAGGGACTCATAAGGGTACCCCAGAATCCAATCTGGAGTGTACCTAAAGTACATGCAATACATTTAAGGGGAAAGCAGATAGGCTGGGGTCCTGAATAGCAGGACCCCAGCCAAACTAAGTCGAAAACCAGCAAAACACCAGGAAGAAAGTGGGGGCACCATGCAGTCAGATTCCACCTTCCTACAATGAGCTTAAATTTGAGTTGGATAAGTTGTGCAAACTGGGCATCATTGAACCAATCGAAGGGTCTGAATGGTTAGCTCCGGTCGTTTTAGCGCAGAAATCTGACAAATCTTTGAGATTGTGTGTGGACTTGCGTGACCTGAATGCTAATATTTGGGTTGATCGGCAACCTCTGCCTAATATCAATGAATTGATGTCCACATTAAAGGGTGCTGCGGTATTTACAACTTTGGATATGTTGGTAGCCTACCATCAGGTGGAGTTATGTGAGAAGTCGAGACATTTGACTTCTTTTGTTACCCCTGAAGGTGCTTTTCGTTATAGACGGAAGCCGTTTGGCTTAGCCTCTGCATTGTCTGTCTTTCAAAGGCTCATGAACAATTCATTCAAGGACATAAGTGAAGTGCTATGCTTCCATGACGATATTTTGATTTATGGTAGTAATAACAGTGAACATTATGATAGATTAGAGAAAATGTTGGAAGTTTTGAATGGTTCTGGTTTGAATTTGAAGAAAGAGAAATGTACCTTTTGCTGTGATGGGGTAACTATCTTGGCCATCATGTTTCAAGTAAAGGAATCGAGCCCAAGTTAAAACTGTTAAGGGCTATTGAGGATGCACCTGCGCCTAGTGGTAAGGATCAACTTAGGTCTTTTCTAGGTTTGTTCGAATACTATAGCAAGTTTGTGAGCAATTTTTCTAGCAAAACTGCATGTTTGCTGGAACTTTTGAGGAAAAGTGTGTCAAACGAATGGAGTGCAGAGTGTCAGAATGTTTTTGAATTGATAAAGAATGAGATTGTGACTGCGCAACCATTCAACACCCATGTCACATGCATTATCACTACCGACGCCAGCAACCATGGGTGGGGTGCGGTTTTGATGCAGAAAAGAAATGATGGCAAAGAGGAGATTGTTGCTTTCGCGTCTAGGATGCTTCGTGGTGCTGAACCAACATATTCTACGATAGAAAAAGAAGCTTTGGGTTTGTGGTGGGGGGTTCATTACTTTAGGAATTTGGTGTGGGGCAGTCAATTCATTCTACGTACTGATCACAAGCCATTGATTGAGCTTTTCAAAACTGGCAGTGGTGGAAGGGCAACTCCTCACATTGCTAAGTGGCAATATCGCATGCAGGAGTACCAATATAACTTGCAATTTGTTACAGGCTTCCAGAATTTTGTTGGGGATTGTTTGTCACGTCTGCCAAACAAAGAAGATATTGAGGAGAGTGAGGATGTTGAGGATGATTTGGAATTGGTGTGTTCTGTGAATGCTATTACTGGTGGTGTGTTGTCTGAAGAGGAATGGCGTGCTGCTACTGACGTAGATGGAGTATTGTAGAAAATGATTAAGTATGTGGTAGGGCAGTGGCCATAAGCTTGTGACATGGAAGAAGCACTAATCCCATTTTGGAGTTCTGCTAGTGAGTTGACTTTGGTTGGTGTAAGAAACTGGCTCTATATATACTGCACCAAAGTGAGGTACAGTGTGTCTAGAGTCCAAGGGTCTCCAGAGGTTTGGCAGAGGTTAAAGTTGGATAGAACCTTACTCTCCAAAGTGGTAGCTTGGTCGAGCAGTAAGGCAGTATCAGAGGACAGTGTTAAGCATTTGATGTACACACTCAGTCAGCAAATGAATTCACACACTCAAGAACTGAACTCTAGGCCAATTGTTTTTGTATAAAAAATATACTGTTATTTTATTTTAGAACCAAGCAAGCCTGATACAGGTAAGCATTCAATTCTTTTCAGTAATAAGTTACTTGTTGTACACAGTTTTAAAAAGCAATGAAGATTGTACTTGATTTGATTTACAGGGGATGCAGTAGGTTGCAATACTTAGTAAATGCAGTACATTGAAATGAATGGCTTTTTAAGGTAAATGCAGGTAAAATTTCTTTTGCGTTATTTTTGTAATCCAGTGCTGGACTCCTAGATTCAGCACTGGGACATTTACTTAAAACAGGTAAGTAATTACGTTTTTGTAGTTTGTACAATTTTTAAAGAATATTCTTGTATTTCAAAAGTTGACACTTAGAAACTTTTTCACCTAGAACCACCAATGTTATCCTATGGAAGGAAATTCAATTCACAGGTAAGTTACTTTTACGTTATTTTTCCTACTCAGTGCTGGATACATAGATTCAGCACTGGGACCTTTCCTGCAAATAGTTGAGAAAATTCGTTTAGGTTATTTGTGCGACTTTTAAGGAATATTCTTAGTTTTCAAAAGTCGACACTTAAAAACTTTTTGGGAGAAAGAGTGTCAATGTTATTCTATGAGGAAAAACAGGTTATCGGTTTCGAGGTAAGTAATCGGTCTTTTGAGTTAGGGTTCTGGGGTTAGACTCCGGGGTCTCCCAGGGTCAGTGATGCACTGTTGTTGCACCCTCAGCGGCATTAGGGCGGCCGGGTGCAGAGTGTTGAGGCCCAATGTTATCCTATGGAGGATAGGGGGACTCCGGTTGGTGGCTGCTGGCAAGCAGGCCACTGGGTTGTGGGAGCAAAGCTCCTAGGGTTTAGGTCAGGGCAAAAGGGGAAACAAGTAGGCACAAAAGGTGCACCCTCAGCGGCACTGGGGCGGCCAGGTGCAGAGTGCTGTTTCGACGTCGGACGCCCTGTTGTTTTCTATGGAGAGCCTCCGGTTTGAAGAAGCAATGCAGGCTCGGGGACGAGGACCTTCTGGGTGCGACCACCACTTCGAGGGGTAAGTGGGGATGTCTTGGGTTGGTTAGGCACCGTTGGTTGGGGCACACAAGGCTGTGGGGCGTCTGGTGCAGGGGTGCCTTTCAGGGTCAGATTTTCTTACCCGCTCTGGTCGTGGTAGAGGGGGGCCTCTGGATTGAGGCTGCAGGCGTAGTCTGGAGGCTTGAGGCAGGTCAGGAGTCGCCGGATCTCGGGTCAGGATCGCCGGGGTGACCTTCTTGTGGTGTTTTTCCACTCGAGCTCGGGCCGGGTTCGGCGGGTGCAGAGTGGGCTGGATTTGCGGTGTCCGGCCGGAGCAAGAAGCTGCAGTTTAAACACGACCAGTGTTCACGGGAGAAACAGTCTTGGAAGTGAAGGCAGGCAGGTCCTCCGGGGTTTGTGAGGTTGCTGGCTGCTGGACACGCCGGGATTTCGCAGAAGCAGGTTCGAGGGGAGACAGGCCTGTAGGGCTGGGGCCAAGTCAGTGGGCGTCGTCCTCTTGTTAGCTCTGCACGGCTCTTCGTCCTTCTTCTTTTCTTCTTGTTGGTAGGCTGGATCTGAGGAAGGAAGGTTCAGGGTGCCCCTAAATACTAAATTTAGGGGCGTTACAGGTAGGTAAAGGGCAGGGACCAATGGGTCCCATCCCTGGGGTGGGTACACCCCCTATTCTGCCACTCTCCAGTGGGAGGGGGCAGGAGCCTGTCCATGGTTGGCTGGGTCCCCCCATCCTCAAGATGGCGGGGACTCGAGGTTGTGCTTCACCTCGCCTCCCCCACCTTAGGGGTGGAGTTGGCAGAGGTGGGCACACCTCTCTTCCTCACTTGTTGTTCCCGCCGGTTCTCCCGCCCAAAGTGGGGGGGTAGAACCAGTGGGGACCAGTTGCTTAAAGCAGCAAATGGTCTGGAGAGGCTCACAAAGGCAGCATGCCTTTGAAGCTTCTCCTTCGTGAACCCTGCCCATCCTGGGGGAGGAGGCTTGGCACCTATTCCCAGGATGTGCATTGTTTCAGGCCCCCGAGAGCAGTAAGCTCTCGACCCAGGGGTCCAGAAACATGTCTGGTGGTGGCAGCCTAGGCAGCCACTCAGTCAGGTCACTGGGGGTTGGTCGAGTTTCAGGGGGCATCTCTAAGATGCCCTCTGTGGTGCATTTTACATTAAATCCCACACTGGCATCAGTGTGGGTTTAATGTGCTGAGAAGTTTGATGCCAAACTTTCCAGTCTTCAGTGTAGCCATTATGGTGCTGTGGAGTTCGTAATGACAAACTCCAAGCACCATATACTCTTAATGGCAGCACTGCACTTACAGTGCCCAGGAATGGACCTGGGTACTGTAGGGGTACAGGGCTCATGCACCTGTACCCTCACCACTGGCATAGGGCACCCAGCTAGAACGGGTGACTGATGTATGCAATTTTAATAATTTGTTTAATTTTATTTTAACCCTACGAAACCTCAAGGCTTTTACTAACGTCGTCGGCATCTGTGTGGGGGGAGATTTTAATGCCAGGATTCCAATGGGTAATAATTTAACAATATTCCCGACTACCAGTTTGTCTCGGTGCACTAGGGGGACAGAATTATTAGACCATCTATGCAACCATAACCTAGTTAACACTATGGATATTGCTGCCGTCCCCGATAAAGATAACTGTATCGAACCGACATATAGAGGCAGGGGTTGTGCCTCCACTATTGATTGTTTTTATTTCCTCCATTTTAGAAGACTGTTTGTTAAGTGCAGAGGTTATACCGACCCACCATGGCGATCACAATCCTATTAAAATATCATTGAAAATTGCTCCTAAGCCTGTAAACAATAAGGAGTGTGGCGCTAAGAATTTGTTACCCTCCACAGATAACCTGAGATTAGTCTGGCGAGGTATTGACAATAACAAGTTATTTGTCAATATGTTAACTGCTCACTCGCCACTTGACACCTGCTTGTCATTTAAAGATCATAATCCTGATGTAATTGGTGCTTTTATCCAACTGTGTGAGGATACTAAACGGTTGTTGTCAAGGCCTATCACGAAACCTCGAACGGGACCGAGATGGTTTAATAGAGACTGTTCACTAGCCAATAGAAAACTCCGCAAGGCACTGTCAACGACCCCCAGAGATCGGGCACTTGTTAAATCCCTGAGGCACCATTACAAGATAGTAATTACACGAAGGAAAGATGAAATCCTAAAAAATCATTGGGATAGTTTAGCGTGTAGTGCATCTTTAAAAAATGGAAACGGCTTTTGGGCGGCAGTTAAAAACATTAGGACATTCCCTGACCGCTATCAGCTGCAATATAACTAGCGACTTATGGGTGGCTCATTTTTCCAAAATTTACTCGGCCCCAACTGGAAACGAGGACTCATATGAATATCATGCGCCCACCCCAATTGAAATAACTTTGCTAGAAGTGGAGGATGGAATCCAACAAAGTTTGGGTAATAAAGCCCCGGGCCCTGATGGGTTGCCCATCGATCTTATTAAAATTAAACCAGATTTTTGGGCACCTCTTTTATTAAATGTTTTTAATAATCTAACCTATGCTACAATCCCGAGTACGTGGTCCACGAGTATCATTGTACCGATTTTTAAAAAGGGCGATCGTTCTAACCCCAGTTGTTATAGACCTATCTCTCTCATCGATAACACCTTGAAAATCCTACGAAGATTTTCTATAACAAGATAAGGTTATGGGCCGAGGGAGATAATATTTTAAGGCCGTGTCAACTGGGGTTCAGAAGTAAAGTAGGTACAGTGGAACAGTGCCTGAACCTAAACCTGATTATTGGCAAGTACACTGTTGCACAAAAATCTCCTATATATCTCGCCTTCATGGACCTCACCTCTGCGTTTGACCTCGTCAATAGGTCACGCCTATGGTCCATTCTTTTAAAACAAGGCCTGGATGAAGTTCTAGTTCACTTTTTAGCATATTTGCACAGAGATCTGCACGCCCGGGTGAGGATCAGCCAGGACGAAGATGTATCAAGTGACATCAAAATTGATAGAGGTGTTAGACAGGGGTGCGTTCTGGCACCCCTTCTTTTTATTTTATATATTAATGACTTACACGATTCACTAGTAAAACTCACCCATGATGTCCCGAGAATAAACGGTAATATACTCCCCGCCTTATTGTATGCTGATGATGCGGTTTTAATGGCACGTACCCCAAACGCCCTACGCATTTTAGTATGAGGTTTTGTAGATTTTATGGCTGTTTTATATTTAAGGACTAATTTTTAAAAATCGTTTTTAATGGCATGTGGTCCGAAAAAGCGCCCTGTTAATAAAATTACTGTTAACTCGGAAAGTTTACAAAGCACCTGCACTTTTTCTTATCTTGGGTTAGTTTACGCTACAAATGGCTCCTGGTCCGATCAAGTGGCACACAGCAGAAGTAAGCTGTCACGAAGTATTAACACAATTCTGGGACTACCCCAACCCAAAAGGTCTGAAGTAGTTTTAGCTCTTAAGAAAATCTTTAAACTACAGTGTGCCCCCACCGCAACCTATGGAGCAGAAATCTGGGGCTTCACCAAATGCAGTAGCATTCAATGTGAAGAAAATAGACTATGCAGGAAACTTTTGGGAGCACCGATTTCCTCCTCTATATATGTGTGCCACAAAGAACTGAAACTGCCCTACATTGAAGATTATATTAGGGCTCGTCCAGCATTGTTTTGGGTTGCAATTTGGAAAAACACAGCGGCAACTCTCACCAGAGACATAATAATTGACTGCCTTAGATGTGAGAGGGGTGGGGACATACCATGGCTCGCCGCCGTAAAAGAGAGCCTAAAGAGCGTGAACCACCTGCGCATCTTTTTAAACCCAATTCAATCCGAGTCAACTAACAAAAAGGTGATACAAGAGGCACTGTATAAAAAGTATAACGATGAAAGGTACTGGAGAGAGATCAAGAAAACCTCAGTTGTAAGGTATATGTCCATAGAGGACTGTTCTCACTTGCCTGCCAGATACCTCTTAAAACCTATAGGACACTGGGAAAGAGGGTTGCTATTTCGCTTACGGGCAGGCACTATGAAATATTTACTATGCTTCCCTCTGGGCTATGATCCCGATCTTGATGCATTGCGCTGCCCTTGCAACGCACACAGTAACCAAACAATGTTGCACTTTTTATTCTCTTGTAGTTTTTATTCTAAATTCACTTAAGGATTTTTTATACCTTTTTTTAAAAAACGCGCCATTTCCGACTTCAGGGCAGCCTACACGGAAGTGCTTAAACTGGTGGAAGATGAATTAATTTTCCGCGTTGGATCATTCCTGAAGTCAGCCGTATGGTCACGCAGAACTATGTGTGCCCAATGAAGGTCGTTAGAACTGTATATTATTGTAATGTGGTTAAATGCACCCTATCGATTTTTAATAAATGATATATCCCGCTAACCGTGGTCCATTTTAGTCACTGTTATAAATGTTCTGTACCTCTTTGCTTCGATTATGTTGCTATGTATGAATTGTTTTTTTATTGTGCTTTTATGGATATTCCTTATTCGAATAAAGATATATTGAATTGAATTGTATGCCAGGGCAGGGGTTTGTGGGCATGGCACACAGGGATGTGTGCCATGTCGACTCTTCACTTTGTTCTGCACCAAAACACGCAGCCTGCAAAGGCAGTGTGTGTGTGTAAAGGTACAGGGCCTCTAAGGGTGGCACAATAAGTGCTGCAGCCCTTAGAGGTCTTCCCTGGTCACAGTAACCTGGGTACCTGTGGTACCATTTACCAGGGGCTGACCTGTGGCCAGAGATGCCACTTGGGTACAGTTTTGGGGAAAGAACACAGGCCCTGGGAACCTGATTGGCAGGGACCCAGGGCACATCAAGTCAAAGTGCATCAGTGGTCTGGCAAAAAGTGGGGGGGTTACTGCAACAGAAACCCACTTCCTTACAGTTGGTGATGTCCTTTTCAGGTGTGACAGATTGGTAGTACCTGGTGCATTGAGGTCTAGAATTTTGGAATTTGCCCATGAGGGGCACATGGGTATGCGAGCAATGAAAAGGAGAGTTTGTGAAGATTTTTGGTGGCCTGGGATTGACAAGGATGTGGAACGTTATGTGAGTGAGTGTATGCGTGCATTTTGAGTGGTAAGTCACAGGTTGTTGTGCCATTACCAGTTCAGGCTGTAGACAGCAATGGTGTGTCCTGGCATAAGTTAGCTTTCGATATATCTGGTCCTTTCGGGGTTCTTGGAAGTTCACCCAAGTACGCGTTGGTGCTGGTAGACTACATGTCCAACCGGACTGAGTTGAAATTTGTCAATAGCTTGAATTCAAGTGTAATCATTAATTTCTTTCAGGAGGTATTTGTCAGGGAGGGTTTTCCTGAGGAGTTGGTGACGGATAACAGTGTTTAATTGGTCTCCAAAGAGATGGATCAATTTCTCAAATCTAATGGTATCAAACACATAAGAACATCTTTGTACCACCCTTGCAGCAATGGTCTTGTGGAAAGGTGAACCGTGTAATCAAAGATCAACTGCAGCTAGCTTTGATCAATTGTTTGGATTGGAAGGAAGGTATTTGTGACATGTTATGGGCTATAAGAACGACTTCTCATGTCAGCATGGTTATGTCTCCATTTTCATTGTTAAG
This sequence comes from Calotriton arnoldi, assembly GCA_963921515.1. Classification (NCBI taxonomy): domain Eukaryota; kingdom Metazoa; phylum Chordata; class Amphibia; order Caudata; family Salamandridae; genus Calotriton; species Calotriton arnoldi. Next base: position 2,401,603 of record CAWUFW010001269.1, read on the forward strand.
AGGCAGGGTGGCATGTACCTGGTTCAACAGGAGATGGATGGGAAGAAAGACACTTGATTGTGTGGAGGTAGGAAAGGTGTTGGATGTGCGCAAGCATGTGCAGGAAAAATATTGCGCTAAAGATAATGGTCGTGAAAGAGAAATTGACGCGAGGGTTGGTGATCTGGTCAGAGTTGTCATCCCTAGTCATGTGAGGAAGGGCCAATCTAAGTTCTGTTCACCCATGGTGGTGAGGCAAGTCAAGGATCGCGTGGTGGTGTTAGAGAATGGTGAAGTGTGTGGAGCAAAAGTATGATTGTGGTGGTACCTGGTTCTAAGGTCGATTTTGTGTGTAAGAAAATGGGTGTGCAGGTGTCGGAAGAGGGTAGGTGCAGGAATGTGGGTGGAAATCGCATTAGCACTCCTAGAAAGAAGTGTGTACCCAAGAGATTTGACAAATATGTTATGTACTAATGCTGTGTACTTACTGTTGTGTTCATGCATTTTGTATCTTGTAATTTTGAGTGATTTGGTGCCTCATTCCGTGGACACCTCATATATTCCAGGGTTTTGTGGTTTTCTTTTTAGTTTCTTTATTGCAAGGAAAGGGGATATATGGGGTCTGTGCGGTGGCTTAGCTCGCGCTTTGTATGTAATATTATTATTTGGTTTTGTATAGCGCCAGAATCGACTCTGAGGAGTATCTCTGCGCTTTGGACGCGTATCAATTTCATATGCAGAACTGTCGAACTTAAAAGCAAAACAAAATGGTTTTAAGTAACTTTCTAAAATGAAGATGGTTCGAACATTCTCTTAAATGTAGGGGAGTTCATTCCAATATTGCGGGCCAAGATGTGAGAGAGCTTTTCCTCCTAATCTTGCTCTCCTGATTCGGGGGACCTTCAGCAAGTGTTTAGTACTAGAACGTAGGGATCTTGGGGGATGATAGAGAGTGAACTTTTCTGACAAATAACTAGGGCCAAGATTAAACAATGCCTTGTGGATAGTGCAACAGACTTTAAATTTTATCCGTTGGCGTATGGGTAACCAGTGAAGTTTTAAAAGAAGAGGGCGGGAAGCTGATCTGGGAGGCATGTTCAGAACCAGTCGTGCCATCGTATTCTGAACCACCTGAAGTTTACTAATCGAAGTTTCATTGGTAGAGAGCAGCAGACCGTTACAATAGTCTAGGCGACTCAATATGAGTGCCTGAGTCAGAGTCCTTCGAACAGAGTCCGGGAGCAAATGAAAAACTCGTCGAAGTAGGCCCAAAGTATGGAAGCATGTGCCTACTGTCTGGCCAATATGTTCCTTAAAGGTAAGGGCATGGTCTAAACGGACTCCTAAGTTCTTAACGGAGGTTTTAGGAATGGGAGGCTTCCCAAGATTAATAGGCCACCAATTAGGTGACCATAATAAGGGAGCCTCTCCGAAAAGTAATAGCTCAGTTTTCCCAACATTCCATTGGAGGAAGTTATTCTTCATCCATTGTGCAATGGCACTCATACCCAAAGAAAAGGTCTCTTGGACAGTGGGGGTGAGTTCATCTAAAGGAAAAAGTAACTGCGTATCGTCGGCATATGATATTGGAATAAACCCATATTTTCTTAGAACATTGGCCAAGGGAGCCACATAGATATTGAATAAAGTAGGACTCAAGCAAGAGCCCTGTGGGACTCCCTTGGACAGTTCCATGGGCGCCGAACGATATGGGCCTAGGTTAACCGTCTGAGATCGACCAGATAGAAAGCTTGACATCCACTGAAAGGCGGAGTCTCTTAGTCCCATTTCCCTCAGCCTTCTGAGCAATATTTGATGGGAAACCGTGTCGAACGCGGCGGATAGGTCCAATAGCACCAGAATCATAGAGTGGCCCTTGTCTAGAGTCATTCTGATGTTATCCGTGACTACTATCAGGGCTGATTCAGTGCTATATTTGGGCCTAAAGCCCGACTGAGAGGAGCCTAGGCAGCCTGAAAGTTCGACATGGTTTGAGAGATGTTTGTTGACGTGTCTCTCTATTAGTTTACTCAGAAATGGTAAGAGCGAAATGGGACGAAGATTGGTCAGATCGGTCAGAGGGGCCTTATTGTTTTTGCGAATCGGCATTATCTGCGCGGCTTTCCATTCCGATGGAACGAAACCTTCCTTTATTGACAAATTAAGAAGATGTGGAAAGGGGTTGGGTTCTCTGGTCGGCAGTTGCGGCTGGAAGCTCGGTGCTGCTGTACATATGGAATAAACTTCTGCTTTCCTACCAGTGTTGGCTTCCTTTCACACATCTCCCATGCTCTGTTTAACAACAGTCAGTCATTGGTGGCTGCCCATCTTCCATAGGGCTGTTGCCCATAATGTGTCAGCGTGGTCTGCCCCCTAAGCAAGAGCCTCCGATTGTGGATTTTCTTGACTGGTGCGCTGAGCAGGGAAATTCAACAATGGCCGACATGGCGAATACTCCCGGCATATCAAGGCCATTGTTTTTTCAGACCCTCCCTACACCCTTGACATGGTATCTAGCCCTATGGGCTACAGCATTTCATCCTGACTCTGAAACCACTTGAATCATCTTCCTTGCTATATTCTTCCAGAGACATTGTCTTTGTCTTTTAAATCTGCAGTCAAGTCCTAGGCTTAAAGGGGGAAGTGGTGAACCCAGTGACTGCAGTGGGTGCCAATAGGCCTGTGAGTAGCCTTGCTAAGTTAAATATTGACTGTAGCTGTTACATTGAGATACAGATCTCTACAGTTTAAGTATCTTTGAGACTCCACAATGGGTGCTAGTCCAATAGTGCATGTGACCTACTGCACTGAACAAATCACAACCAACTGAGTCCTAAATTGGTTGCAAGACTCCAGGGCATTGGACTGTGTCTTAACTGGACACGAGTAATCGAACCCCTGGTCACCATTTACTTTGTCACCCGATCTTCTGGATAGCACTTCTTTGCGGAGGGTTCATGATTGGTTTGCTGGACTTTTGGACATAGAGAATTCTTATAGGACACATTATTTTCATGCTGTGCTGAAAATGCAGTAGGTCTGGATTCAGCCCACTGAGTCATCAAGTATGGTACCTAGTGAAGAGAACAGTAACATATTTGGGTGCACAGTCATTACATCTGAATCTCATGCACAACCCTGAATCTCTTGCAGGATAAAACCCTCACAAGAATTAATACATACCAAAGTCTGAAGATCACAGAGTCATTCCAAACACGGTGACTCAGGTTAACTATGGTCATATGACCAATGTTGTAGAAAATGAGGCATGTACAACAGAGGGGCTATACAAATATTTCAAGTTGTATCTGAGCCCGGGAAAGTGCTAACCTCCTTGTGTTTCTGCATCTTATTCTTACCTGTTCTATTCGTCTATCTGCCCATAAAATATTTGTAGTCTTAAATATATGACTGTATTTGAGTTTCCCATACTGACCATGTCCTAGAGTAAACCTTAACTACTCAGCCTCACTGCCTAGAGAGTCAAGTATCCAAAGGTTCTAACTTGGCTATCCAGTTAGAGTTCAACAGTATTATGGCCTTGCGACATCCATGCTTAATGACAGCACCCACTAAGTATACTGCCCAATAAGTATTGCTGATATTGCTCTTGTAACATCGGAACCAAGCTCTGCCATTGTGGCAGTTGAGGACGAAGTTAATTGTTTTGGGCGTGTTTCTGGATGTGCTCTGAATAGAGACAAGAAAGGGCTTCACAATGGTGATCACAACATTCCAGAGTTTAGGTGACACTAAACACCACTTTAATAAGAGCCAGTTTATCACCAGGAGGAACTAGTTAAGGTGACAGATAATGTTAGTCATGAGTCCACAATGAGAAGCCTGAAACTGCAACCACTTTAGGAGAACTGTGAAGCCAGGGGCCTTTAGCCTCCTGACCTAAATATTGATCAGATGCTGGCTACTTTTCTAGCCTCCCAGTCCACTGGGGATGGATCCTCTCATCTAGAAAGAAGTATCAGTGCCAAGCCATCAGGGGATGTAGTCAGTAGCCCAATGTCCACAAGTGCAGCAGTCCACAATACCACCAGTGCTTAATTTGAGCCGGTGGTTGCAGGTGCGGCCAACTGCACTTATTTTTGGGGACCCCCCACTTATTTTCCCTCATCAGACTTTTATCTAGAGTTAGAGAGAGACAAACACACAAGGGGTGAAGAAGGAGAAAGACGGAAAAAGAGTGATGAAAAAGTGAGATGCAGAGGTAGGGAGTACTTTGTGGCGGATGAAAGACCTATGAGGTGGAATCAAGACTATGCAGCCTTGGAACTTGGCACTCTAATATTCATAGCACCAGCTGTGGACTTCTGAGCACAACTTTGGGCACCAGCACCTATTCATTCACAAATTACCCTCTGAATACCACCTTCCCCTACACTACTTTCCAGTACTCAAGGGTAGGGAAGGCATCTGTAGGTTTACCTCTCTGACATCCTAAAGTTTAGGAAAAAAGAAATAACCATCCTTGAGGCACGGTGAGTAAATGAAATGCTAAGCAGATCTCTGTTAGTAGACAACAGGGCCATCTGACAGGTTGGACAGATATCAAAGGCCCAGACACTAGGCCTCCCGGTTAGGTTCCGTTAAAGAGGCCTTATAGGTTTATGAAGAAGACCATAATTGGAACCATAAGGTTACAATAATCTTTCAGAATCTAGTCTCACGCAGCAGTACAAATGGCAATGGCATCATCACACATGATTTATTTTAGGAAATCACATAAAATCCTTACATACAAAATACATTCAGTGAAGTCCCAGTTAAAAAGAATCATAATGAATATAAAATGTATGATCATATCATTCATAACAATTCATAATGCTTAGAGAAAACATGTTCTACATTGCATATCCATATTTCATACATTCCTGTGTAATAAATAGTAGCAGTACTCGGATCAAAATTATCTAAATAGTCCAACTTCACATTAACCTTGGAAGTCACCGTTTAATCAAAAGGTATGCTTTAGCACAATGACAATTATATAAACTGCTGGGTTCTAGATTGTGTGCCAATACACTTATCAGTGCTCTCAATGCATTTACCCATAGTCTCCACTAATATAGAAGAAGCAGAGAAACGCTAACATCCAAGGCCAAAGAGAACACAGACTTATAGTACCATATGTCTTCTTGATAGGTATTAATGCCTGTCAATTTAAGAATAGTTACTAACAAGTCCAGAAAAAGCATGAGTATTTTTACAGAAATCACAGGAACCAGAAGACGGAAAATTAAATTCCTTAGTCCTTAATTAAGGATGCAACTGATAACATTACACTATGACACTTTTCAAACATAGGTCCCTTTCAGGAGACATGGCCAGCTGACTCTGCTAACCGTAGTTCAAGGCCCCAATTACTCTTTATCAGCGAAACCTGATTTGATAAGCGCTCAGTCTCATGCTTGCACAGCACTGGCATGTAAACCACTACAATACTCTTCCTTGAACCCGGGTAACACCTTCTTACTTACAGCTGTCAGACGTCAGACAGACCCGAATGGGACCGCAATGAGTGAAGATAAAGAATCAAGGAAGATGCTTGGTTTGATTGTCCTCTAGGAGCTCTTTGATGGATACTGTTTGGTTCATGTGCAGGTGAGGACCTGGATGATGCTATCACTCTCAAGATCAAAATAAATGAACACCTGAGGAAGATTAAGCAATCATCTAAGAACAGAAGTTTTAATAACGGCTAACTGTATGTAGCTGATGTTTCCCCAGATCATTTCTCTATATACAGATACTTTAGAAAGCTCTATTCTAGGCTGTATGACTGTAACATTTAGGAATCACCCTTTACTCGAACTCCAAGCTAGTCAAATCTGTATACCCTTTCTACAGGAACTTGCTCCAATACAAGATTAGACTTAAAGGATTTGTGGGACTTCAAGGTTTTGCTTCTGTTGCTGGTCAAACACCTTTCTACACAGAAACTGGCAAATCTTTCCAAAAGAGGGACAAGGCCCTTGGAAAGAGAGCTGCACCATCAGCAAAAAAGGGTGGTAACCACCAATACGAACAGAGATGGAGCATATACGTAAGAAATAGTTAACAAGCCAGCAAGAGCGTGGAGTAAAAAGGAGCAAAAACAGAACCCTCATCTAACTGCAATAAAACTAGAACAAAAACTAGTATTCTCTCAGGGCTGCAGCCAACCCGAGCAAAATTACTAGAGTACAGGGAATGTAAACCACTAAAAAGAATATTCGCTACTGCTATGTCACGTAGCACAGTCCAATGTTTGGATCTCAAGCCTCTGTCAAATAAACTTTTCATATAAACAAAAGTTTAAAGAGCGGTTTCTTCTTAAGGGTCACATGCTTGATGATCAGGACATTTAATTGATAAACCTACCTATAACAGCTCAGATTCTTCTGAAAACTAAGAGGGAATTGAAAGATAACATTATTGCATCTGATTCGTTCATCATGTCTTGTATTCAAGACCTTACCATAGATCTTCAGTACAGTCTGTGAAACTGATTGGAGAAACTTCCTGAGCTATTTTTAAAGATCAGAACCATTTCTGCTTCTAACCATGATTGGGGGAGTTGGTCGTTCAGAACAAGCATGTTATTTTATCTTGCTACGCTTCACCAACGCCACTTTCTGCCGCACAGAGGTGTTGCTTAAGATTCCTGATTCAGTCTGACGCCTGGGGAATATTCCAAAGGTGAGGAATCTGCGGCTAGATAGAGTCTCTACCAGAAAGTGTGTTACCGAAGGTAAGTAACTTGTTCTTTGGGGATCTAGGACAGTCTTGCACAGAGTTTTCTCCCTGCGTGGTGGACTCAATGCTGATCTGCCTTGCCCTGGTCCAAGGTGCTTTACTTGGCAGACCTGGGCAAGGAAAATCGGCGTCAGAAGGCACACCCTTAAAAGAATGGGCCTTTCAATGTTGTACCCTGGCAGACTTGTGGTACATGGGTGGCCTGTTAAGATTTTATGATGGTGAAGCCATCAGGGGCTGAGAATCCACTGTTAGAAACCAAGAACTTCCCCCTTCTTAAACCCAGGTGGGAAAACTACGATTTGGCAGAACCGGTGTTTTACCAATGCCTTATGGATGACCCAAACTCTGTCTGATCCACTAACTCTACTTCTATTTCGAATTTATCTAGAATCAATAGAATTAATTTATTGTGGGGCTCTCCTATTGATATTTATTCAAACAACACACTGTGACTGCATTCCACTGCAAGCTATTTATTTGGAATATTTAATGATTTTTAAGCTGACAGGATGTACTTTGCCTCCCTGTTTATGATTATAATGTGTACTGTAACTCAATTATTTAATACAACATTTTGAAAACAAAAACAAGCATGAAAACAAAAGCAGTGACTGGTATATTTGATGCCTGGGATTTCCTATCTTGATTCCTACAGAATGATGGCAGCACCCCGCTAAGGCGCATTATCTTACTGCCTTACCTTGGCAGATGCCACCGGCCTTGATCAGGAAGCCGCTGTCACAAGTGCACTGGCGGGAGCCCCCTGACTCGGCACAGCGGGGCTGGCGGCTGAACGGTGAGTTGGTTGCCACGGCTGCAAGAGAGAAAACAGTACTTCATTTTTTTCCACTTGATTTTATTTTTATGAACTCACTGTTGGCTAATCGGTAGACCCATAGACACTGCTTGCAGAACAGGGAGCTCTGATTCAGGCACTGACTTGTAGTGACCTTTCTGAGACACTGGAGACAAAGGGAAAAAGTCAACTAATATCCTGAAACAATCTACACCTACGCTGTCTGTAGTTGCCCACGGTCACACAAGATCTGACACTCCAGTGGTTGATCTTTAGGGCCAAATTCACAAAGACTTTGCTGTGACTTCTTCTGTAGTCCTGCTTGAACTAAAGAAGGACTACTACAAGAGTCACAACTACTCATAGCAAAATCTTTGTGAATCCCGCCCTTGACTTAAAAAAAAGAACAAACAAATTGAAATAGCTAAAGTAACCCTAGTAGTATCCTTCAGAAGCAGAATGTGAGGACATTCAGGAATGGAAAAAAGTAAGGCTTTTATATTTACTCTTTGTCAAGTCATTATATTTAAGAGAGACAAAGATTTGTGGATTAAACTGCCTCCCCATCTCTTCTAAGGTCCATTTCCTATTCATATGTCATTAAACCCATGATAAAGGGCTCCAAGTACAATTTCTCCTCCCCTAATCTTCTTTACAACAAAATATCCTTTGAGCTACGCATATTTCTTCCAGTCTTATTTCCTTGCTCGCTGGATAAACAAGATAGAAGACTGTGATCAATGTAACAAACACAGGGCCTCGTTGCTGAACCACTGATTATATGTTATGGCTTGGCTTAATGTGCGTCTCTTGGTGGAATTTGTAAATGACTGCCCCACTGCTCTGTAGGCCAGGCATCCTCCAATTACCTCCTTATCTTTGTTAGAAGGAATTAAGATGGAATTCCCAGGCATTTTATTCTGGCATAAAATGGCAGTATAGTTGCAAATCCCATTGTTTCTCCACATGAGAGTAACACACCACTCAGGACTACACCTCGTCTATCCTAGCAGAGAATGTATGTGCAATTGAATTGTGCCTACTGCTGCTTAGTTTCCATGTGTAACATGTATGTGCACGAATGTGTAGAGAGAGGATAGGAGCACCCACTGGGATAGACAGAGCTTTGGCAGTAAATCCCAGACCAGCCGCTGGGACACAGGCAGGCGAAGCGCTGATTGTAATTCACACAGGTGCCGCCGTTGGCACAGGGGTTACTAGCGCATTCATCGAGATCTGTGAAATAGATAGAGACAGAGACACTTTAGGCAATGGGCATCATTTGCAATCCAATTTTCTGCTCCTCTTGTGCAGAAGACAAGAACAAAACACAGAAACATCAAATTTGACTGCAGGTAAGGAATATCAGACCCACCTACTGTTAGGCACTAGTTCTCTACTCACAGACCCTTACAATTACAGTTCCACCCTTGTTTACTGAGTGCAGTTGGTCCACTATTTCAGACTGAGGCCTTTTTAAATTAGTTTTGTATTTGTCTTCACCATTCGAGCTGGGTGGACTGTTCCCTGCTCTCAATAAACGTAAGATATGTAAACGTGTATCGTACACAGTGTTTCATTTTGTTTTTGAGTCCCCTCCCACCGTAAAGTCTCATAAAGAGCTTCAGGATTATGCCATTGGATGTATAAAACTAGTGCAGATGGTAGCATCAACTACAGTGATTATATTACGTTTTAAAGAATTTCCACAGAAAGTTTTTTATTTTAAGTTTCTTGCCGTGCACTCATTACAAGCTGCAAGGTGAACTTTGGCTTATGGCTCCCACTACAGCTACTAATGAAGGCAGATGTGCGCATGTGTTGTTTTGTGGGAGCAAGAGAGTGCATGTCTGTACAGGGCGGGAGTGAGCAAGCTAGTTATGTATGGGATGAACTGCCATATCCAGGAAGGTCTCTCCTTTCCCCCTTCCATACCATCTGCCCAAATCCAAGGAATTCTTCCTGTGCTGGCCCTGCAAAAGGATAGACAAATCAAAGGACATGGAAACTTAGTTCTTGAGCTCAAGAGAGCAAATGGCTTTTTGGAGACCTGGCTAGTTCACCATGCAAATTACCGCAATTTTCATACCCACATTATTTGCCCTGACCCACTGAGAATCTTTCATATGGATCTTTTAAATGCAACACATAGGAACCACTACAGTCCTTGCATTCCTGCGTAAAGATGTCCTGTTTTCTTGGGACTCTGTCTCTTTATTTTCAGTTCCATTTCAAGACATCAAGAGATTCAGCCTTCTCTGACTACGATTTCTAGTAATGGAGATTGCATCTTCATTCAAGGGCACTTCTGCATCTCCGGGTAGATGACCCATCAAGTTATGTGCAGCATAAAATGCCACTCTTCGGCGATGCATGGGCCTCTTTCATTGTTGACTGAATTACCTGTGCGTAATTCTGGATTCTCAATCTTGCTACAGCTGCATAGGAGTGAATTTGCTGACAGTCTCAGATGGAAACAGTGGTGGAAGACTTTGTGCTGGCCTAATAATGTGGTGCACATATAAAAGCCTTTTGCTGTCAAGCTACAGGTTGTGCCTACCAACTAGCAGACACAGCGGATTCACGATGCCGAACACCATCTATCATTTGATATGGCAAAAATCACGTTGCCATTCTGCAGAATGCACAGAAAGCTGGGGTTCAACTTGACAGGCAGTCAATACATCGGCTACAAGCCAAAACCAGGATAAAATGTAATTTATTTACTTCAATTGAAAGTATGAATCAGTTAACCCCAAGATACCTTCAAGGGGAAACAGTGCACTTTTCCCACCAGGCCACTTATGCTTTTCAGCTTGGAATGTGAACTCATGCATCAAATCATCTTGTCTAATTGGTGGCCAAAGATTATCTTTGGTTGAATCTACTCTATAGAATAAGAACCTATATAATATTAGGTTAGCATCTTTGTTAACACAGTTCAGATCCTTCGTGATGTTCCACCTTATCGAGTGGTCATTTAGGGCTCCAGCCTTGTGTTCAACACATAGCGATTGCTTCCATATAAACCCTTATATGAGTGTTTTCATTTCATCTCCCAAAAACTGCAAAACATTTCGTATTTGCAAAGAAAATGCAATTTTAAGATCTAGATGAGAAGTAAAGGTTCATAAAAGCCCTTTTTTGCAACGAATTCTTGATGGCCTGTAAAATATAACATAAAAATATAAATAAATGGGAATACTTGTCCCAAGATCTTTTGCAATTATAACAAATAATTTTTATCCTCCAATACTGAAAATTGTGATTAAATGGACTAATATCAGACAGTTTTATATTAGAAAAAGGCTCAAAAAAGAGTGTCCTCTTTTTCCTCTTCTTTTTAACATTGAAAGCTTAGCAAAGATCTAACTGTTGCTGAGTAAGAATATAAAGTTATCCTACATGCAGACATGTTTCTAGTCATGTCTACTCCTAAAATATGTATTTCTGCTCAAGTTGATATGATAAATGCATCTGGTAGATTTGCAGGCTACCAAATACTTTGCACAAAGTCCAAAGTAATGAGCTTAATGGAGACTTACAAGAATCGAAAGACAATGACTGGAAAATGGAGGTAGTTCAAACATCAATTAAATATCTGCGAAAGCTTATCTTAAGATCTTTAAAAATATTGTATTAGACAATTTATCTCTGTTAATAATGGAAATCAAACTAAATATGAACAGATGATCTGCTCTAAATTGAGAAATATGGGAGGAAATCAGTAAGATAAGTGAATGCATATTATATGTGATACGTAACTTATATTTACATACACACAGTAAGTTCTTGACATAGATACGATGTTTAGGCACATTATCTGGAATCAAAAGAAACCATTTTTTTCACTTGATAAATTGCACATTAGTGCACAAAATGGGAGGGTTATTCTAAGCAAGAAAGCTTTAGTGGAAGAGATGTCTTAATGGAAGCCAACATTACTCCAGTATTGGAGCTTTCATAGATTCACATGCCTGAATCATTCCCCGTCGTCGAGATGGGAGTCCCCGGTATATAAAAAAGCAATGCTTAGATAAGTACAAAACAGAAAAGAGGCCTAGGCCCATTTCCATTTTGCAACCCATAACTCTCGTTATGTAAAAGAGACCAACTTGTCCCTGAACCAATCAGAACCTCTCACCCTCTAGAACACTCCTGAGAGAACCTTTTGCCCCTCAGATTTTCTACCGCATGTTGTGCTAGGGAGTCTCCTTTGAGCTCTGCTCAAAATCTTCTCTTTCTACTTCAGATTTGGAACTATGTTCTGTGGATTTCATCTGATTTTATAATCTTTATTACTGCCTACTAGTCTACTCTTCTGAGAATGTCTGGAAAGGAGAAAAAGGGTTTATTTAGAGCCTGATCCACTTGTTCCAAGAAGAGGATCTACACTGACGACCCTCATGCTGATTGAATTTACTGTCTTTATCCGGACCATCAAGCTAAAAACTGTAAGGTATGTCGTACCTTTTCAAGTAAAACCCTGAGGGTTCGTGAAGGGCGCCTTTTGATATGGCTTCAAAAGCTAAAGGCCAGAAAGAAGGTTATGTCCAGTGATAGTGATGAGGCATCCTCTTCTTCATCTAGGAGATCTCATAAAAGAAAGAAATCTCCTCATGCTCATTCCTCAGAGGAACGTCCTGAGAAGGCCCTCAAAAAGACCACTCAAGGGTCTTCTGGGCGCAGTCCCTCAAAATCTCCTCAAGCTAAAGAAAAGGCGAGTAAGGGGCATGCTTCAGGGGAAAAACCTACAAAAAAGACGAGTTCTGAGCCGTCAAAATCACCCCCTCAAGTCAAGCAATCCTTCAGGAAGCCTTCCTCAATGCCTCCTGAGGTAAAATCAGCAAAAACGGCATCGTCGACGGGATCGTCGACGAAGAAATCTTTGTCGTTGACGACGAAGATTGAGGTAAAGTTAATACCGAAGAAGCCTTCACTGCCTGTGACAGTTGGCTCTCCGTCGACGGTGACGCCGTCGACGACGGTTTCAACGCCGATAGCATCGACGACGGCGTCGACGAGGACTTCAACGACGACGACGGCTTCGACGACGGGATCGTCGACGGCAACGACGACAACGGGATCGTCAACGGCAACGACAACGGTAACTACTTCGTTGACGACGGATAAGGCATTGCGGTTGGTGTCGACGGCTGCATCGACGACGATGGTGTCGTCAGCGATCTCGACGGCGATCTCATCAAAGGGCTCGTTGACGAGGGAAAAAACACCAGAAAAGCTGGAAGTTGCCAGGAAGAGGAGGATTACGCCAGAGATCACGTCACCAAGCAAGATTACATCTCTTGTGCCATCACACCTGCTAGAAGAGCAGGATTCAGAGGAGGAGGAGGATGAAGGCCCCTTTGGCTATGCGAGTAGCCCCTCACAATTGCACGTAAAGTGCCAGGAGGATGACTTTGAGGAGGAGTACGGAGAGTATCAATATCCTCCCCAACAACATTATCGCCAGGGCTACCAGGAGGACATGGTTAGCATGCCGTCTCCCTTAATGATGGATCTGCAGTTTATGCTGGCGGACTACAGATAGAGGTTTCCACCAACTTCGGCCTCTCAAGAGGTGCCGTTAGCTGCTCTGCGCCCACACTCCATTCCTACTACTCCAGTTAGAAGCCGGGAGTTACTGCCAGAGCCTTTGCCTAGATCACCACAGCCAATGCCTCAACAGGATCCAGTCACCACGGATGATGACCAAGAGATGGGAGAGATAACGGACCCTAACAAGGAATGGGATGATTACCTTATTCCATCGCCTTCTTCTCCCTCTCCAGTGCCTATTGATTCTCCGCTGGAGGACATCAGCGGGTTCCATAATTTAATGGAAAGAGCTGCGAAGAGGTTTGAACTTCCGATATCAACTACCCAGACGGAGTGTTTCTTGTATGATTTCAAGGAGCCATACCGGAAATCAGTTCGTGCTATTCCGATCGTTAGCCATGTTTGGGAAGAAGGCCTGAAGGTCATGAAGACACCGGCGACAGTCACACCGGTGCCCGCCAGACTGGAGAAGAAATATAAAGCTCCTTTGGACGCTCCAGCTTGTTTAGTGGGCCATCCCAAACCGGACTCTATTATATCACAGGCGGCTCAACAGAAATCAAAAAATCCGTCAGCTCCTATTACAACGCCTCCTGACAGAGAGGGTAGGTGTTTGGATAATGCAGGAAAAAGGTTTTCTTTCATGTCTGCTCTTCTAGTTAAAGCTGCGAATGCCCTTGCCATTCTGGGCAGGTATGATAGGCAAATGTGGTGTGACCTGACACCTTACATAGACCTGATTCCTGAGGATAGTAGACAAGAGGTCAAGAAGATCCTTCAGGAGGGAGAAAGGGCTTCGGCTGAAGTCATTGATTGCGCGATGGACATCGCGACCACGGCCTTCAGATCACTTGAAGGGGAGGCGGTGTTACGCCCTCAAGGATGGCTGAGGGCAACAGCTTTCAGACCGGAGGTCCAAAATAAGATCTTGGATCTTCCCTTCGATGGGGAAGCCTTTGTTGGGAAACATGTGGATGATGCGCTACAAAGTATCAAGAAGGATACAGATACCGCAAAGGCCCTAGGAACACTGCAGTACCGGAAGGTGCCCTTTCGAGGGGCTAGGGGTAGAGGCCAAACATCATATAGAGGAGGATACCAACAGGGCAGATACCTCTCTTACTCGACATCTTCTCAGCCGTACCGTCAACAGTACGGTCAACGACAGGCAGGGGGCTATACAAAATCTGCCCCTAGAGGAAGAGGAGGTCGTCAAGGAAAGGACAACTCCAGAAGACAATGACAACCTTCAGGATTCGGCTACATATATCCCTCTCCCTCCACAAGTTCCCCTGGGTGGAAGAATTTCTTATCTTCATCATTGGCAAAAAATAACTACGGACCGTTGGGTACTCAATGTAATACAATTCGGACATACTCTAGAGTTCCTTCAAATCCCTCCTTGCACTCCTCCAACACATCAAGAAGTTAAGCATCTACAGCCGATGCGTCGGGAGATTCGGGCAATGCTCCGAAAGGGAGCAATAGAACCGGTGCCGATCTCCCAGAGAAGAAGCGGATTTTATTCCCGTTTTTTCTTAGTCCGAAAGAATATTCTTCAATGGCGTCCTTTTCTGGACCTGAGATCTCTAAATGCTTATCTCAAGAAGCAATCTTTCCGGATGGTTTCCCTCCAAGACATTCTGCTACTCTTAAACCCAGGGGATCATATGACCACCTTAGACCTGCAGGATGCATATTTCCACATCCCCATTCATCCTTCCCACAGGCAGTATCTTCGGTTTGCGGTAGCCGAAGACCATTACCAGTTCAAGGTACTGCCATTCGGCCTCAAATCAGCCCCAAGAATTTTTACAAAATGTCTGGCTCCAGTGGCGGCTTTCCTGAGGAAACAAAGACACCAGGTGTTTCCCTATCTGGACGACTGGTTAGCCAAAGCGCCTTCACGAACATCGGCTCAGTCGTCGACAGCGGCATGCGTGGAATTGTTTGCCGAGCTGGGTCTGACTCTGAATACGGAGAAGTCATCCCTTCATCCTGCAAGGAACATCACGTTCTTGGGGGCGATTCTGGACACCACAGTAAACAAGCCGTTTCCCTCAATGGAGAGACAACTGAGGCTAATTTCTCTTTCCCAGGCGTTTGCAAAAAGAAAGTGTCTTTCAGTACGCCGTTACAAGTCACTACTAGGAACGATGTCCTCTTGCATCCCCCTCGTTCCTTTCTGCCGATTGAAAATGCGTCCGTTGCAGGAACAACTGGATCAGCAATGGCGTCAAGCAGAGGGATCCTTCGACGACATTGTGAAGATCACACCGGCCATGGTTCAAGCAGTAGCGTGGTGGACCCAAAAACAGAATATTTCAGTGGGTCTTTCCTTCCTTACCGAGCCAGCTCCGCTGGTGATTACCACTGATGCATCCCTGGAAGGTTGGGGAGCCTTTCTTCAAGACCTCCAGGTCAGTGGTCGTTGGAAGTTACAGGAACAGCAACTTCACATCAATTTACTAGAACTCAGAGCAGTGGGATTAGCATTGCTGGCTTTCCTGCCGAGAATACAAGGATCGGCTGTACTAATCAGGACAGACAACACAACAGCGATGCATTATCTCATCAAACAGGGAGGTACAAGATCACTCTCCCTGTCTCAGGAAGCCCAAAAAATATGGGAATGGGCTGTTCAAAATGGAATATCCCTAAAAGCGGAACATCTTCCAGGGGATCAGAATATCAAAGCGGACACTCTGAGCAGGCTCAAATCAACCTGCCACGAGTGGGAGATCAACCAGGATATCCTAGAAAACATCTTCCTAAGATGGGGAGAACCGACAGTGGACCTCTTCGCGACAGCTCAGAACAAAAAATGCCGGTTCTTCGCAAGCTAGCTTCACCAACGGGGGTATTGGGAGAATGCGTTTTTGATGGCATGGTCAGGCGTCTTTGCCTACGCCTTTCCTCCGATTCCCCTCCTGCCACGCATTCTTACAAAGATCAAGAAGGAGCCGTGCAAAATGATCCTGATAGCCCCATGGTGGCCCAGACAACACTGGTTCACGGAGCTTCTTCTACTGTCGGAAGTTCACCCGATTCGCCTTCAACCGATACCTTCGCTCTTGACGATGTCCCAGGGACAAGTACTTCATCCAGATCCGAAATCACTACGCTTAGCGGCCTGGCTCCTGAACACTGCGAATTTCAACATTTAGATATTTCATCAGAATGCAGAGAGATATTATCAAAGGCCAGAGCAGAGAGTACAAACAGAACATATAGGATGAAATGGAAGAGGTTCTGTTTATGGTGCCAGGAGTTTAAGATTCATCCTTTCAGGTCGGTAGCTCATGAAATTATCCCATATATTCTGCTCTTGGCAAAATAGGGTTTAGCCCATGCTTCTATTAAAGTGCATCTAGCCGCTATACCACGGTACAGAAGAACTTCCTCAGGACCATCATTGTGGTCCGAAAGAATCATCAAACAATTCATGAAGGGGTTATTTTGAACTTTTCCTCCGATAAAGCCTCCACCACATCTCTGGCAGTTGAACATTGTACTATCTCAATTAATGAAGCAGCCCTTCAAACCCATTCACAGGGCGGATCTAAAATTCCTATTGTGGAAAGTAGCTCTTCTCATAGCGCTTACTTCGACCAGGAGAGTTGGGGAGATACAGGCTCTCACTATACAGGAACCTTTCTTGCAGTTTAAGGAGGACAGGATTGTACTCAGAACTAATCCGAAATTCATACCAAAGGTGCCAATAGACTTTCATTTGAATGAGCCGCTAATTCTTAAGAGATTTTTTCCTCAACCGGCAACAGCGGCGGAAAAAGCTCTCCACTCACTAGATGTCCAGCGCTGTCTCAAGTTCTATTTGCAAAAAACAAGACCTTTCCGCAAGTCTTCACAACTTTTTGCATCTTTTAGTGCACCCAGGAAGGGTTTTCCTTTATCCAAAAGGGGAATTGCCCGATGGATTTCCAGTGCAATACAATATTGTCATCAGGCGGCTGGGAAGCCGTTGAATGCACGGGTTCGTGCTCATTCTACGAGAGCAGTGTCCACCTCCACTGCTTTGTTTGCTAGAGTACCTATCCAGGATATCTGCAGGGCGGCTACCTGGAAGAGTACGCACACCTTCACCAGACATTACTGCCTGGATGCGGCCGCTGAGAAGGATGTTGCAGTGGGACAAGCGGTACTGAGAAACCTTTTCCAGTGACGGTGAGCCTCTTTTGCATCCCTCCTTCCTTTATTTGTTACATATGCACATTTTATTGTTATGTTTTGTGATATCGGCAATTTGGAAAGATTCAGTATATATGTATATAATGTGCAGTTTTTCAGTATATATATGATAACTGGGGTCAGGTCTTATGCACTATAAAATGAGCTATGTTTTACTGCTCGCTATTCTGATTCAGGCATGTGAATCTATGAAAGCTCCAATACTGGAGTAAGAAAACAAGTTACTTACCTGTAACTTTAGTTCTCCAGTATTGGAAGCTTTCATAGATTCACATGCGACCCACCCTCCTCCCCTGAGAGGCTCACCTTTGGATTTTTGGCACAAATGTTATCTTGGCACATGTGCTCGAAAATCTGAGGGGCAAAAGGTTCTCTCAGGAGTGTTCTAGAGGGTGAGAGGTTCTGATTGGTTCAGGGACAAGTTTGGTCTCTTTTACATAACGAGAGTTATGGGTTGCAAAATGGAAATGGGCCTAGGCCTCTTTTCTGTTTTGTACTTATCTAAGCATTGCTTTTTTATATACCGGGGACTCCCATCTCGACGACGGGGAATGATTCAGGCATGTGAATCTATGAAAGCTTCCAATACTGGAGAACTAAAGTTACAGGTAAGTAACTTGTTTTCTTCTAATCAAAGCAGCGGAGGATAAAAACCTAGATGGGCCATGCCAGAAAATTGCATCTTTGAAGTGGGCGGTGCAGAAATACTGACAAGATCATCAAAAAGCTAAGTAATAGTGTTATTCTGTATGAGGTCAACCTAGGCATGAAGGTATGTTGCCCATTACTAATGGAGGTCATTAGGAGGATGGGGCAGGGGGAGACATTCGTTGCTACGGCATGGCTTGCATTAATGGATCGGATAGTGAGAGGGCTCACAAATGTCAGTGACTTTGCAACATTCCCCTCTTGCTGGGTACTAGCTCGGGTCTCCCTTTAGCCTTGCCACTGTTTGCTCAGGCAGTAGACCACTGGCTTACGTGCCAAGGGAACAACAAGGGGGTTATGGTACACAGGCCGTCTGGTCCTGCCCTGTTTGTATGCTGATAATATCCTTTTGTTTGTCAGGGATCCAGGGGTGAACATCTGGCCAACTGTCAAAGAGGTAGTATCTTTTGAAGAATTGTCTGAATTAACTGGAATAAATTGAAGCGTATAACCCTGCCAAACACTACTAGCCAAATCGGAGAGGAGTTGGGTTTTGTTTGGACGGCAGGGATCTGATATTAGTTGTGTGGATCTCTTTATCCGTATCTATTTTAAGACGTGGTAAGGGAGTTGGAGCAGTAAAGTAGAACTTTGTTTTTTTTAGGTGCTCCAGTACATCTGTTGTGCATGATCTTCCATATCAGTTAAAAAGTATCTGCATACAATTGATTTGGGCAGGGAGGACAACCAACGGTGGTCTGGGGCACACTTTATAAGGTCTTATGATATGTGTGTCCAAGCAGTACAAGACTTTCAGGTAAATTATTTGGTAGCTCAGGCTCACTATTGATGTACTCGTTTTCAGAGGCTGTGGTCCAGTCACAGGTGCAAATAGAAAGGGCATTGGCTCATCCAGCTGGAGTGACAGGAGGTCTGTGGGGCAGGGCATGGTTGGGTGGGCATGGAGATTGCTGGTAAAGAAGTTAGGTATGAAGATGGTTTACTACCCACAGTTGCCTTGTGTGAATATCCCAGCAGTGCCGGTATCCTCGATCTAAGGTTTCATAAACTTGTGCATAAAGTGAACATTGTACTGGGTAACCTCTTCCAGTAAAAACAGTTTGGCACTTTGGCAGGTATTAAGGGTAAACTGGGGGACGCTGTGTTGAATGTGTTTTTGTATTTTAGAATTGAGCAAATGTTTGAGGCTTGTCTATCGGGTTTCCCTGAGCATTCCCCACATTCTATGTACTTGACAAAGCCAGCTGTATTAAAGGGAAATGATTGACTTGTCTCCACTCTGTATAAAATGGTTTTGAGCTTATTGAAGGCTGACTGTGGAAAGAGTAAGGATAGGTGGAATGCAGTGGTACATGCACCAGTTACAACGAACAATGGTTATACCTTTGTAGGCAGACTAAATCTATATCATTCAACAATAGGCACACGTTTCTCCATCTTAAAAAGCTCCATTAAGTGTACTACCCCTGGCAGGTTTACATAAGATGTGTGCGGACTCGCCGTGGCAGTGTAATGCAGATTGTGCTGAGGGAGCTAAATTCTTGCATCTGCCCAACTCGCCAGGAGTTCTGCAAGAAAGTGTCTTCCACGTTGGAAAATATGGTGGGGATACAAATTCTATTGGATCTGATAGTATTGGCAGGCGCAACTCAGGACATCTAGATGGAAACTAGAAGACTGTTGCCCTGGAATTGATGATGGCAAAAGGTTGCATTGCTTTGAGCTCGGGGAGGGGGTACAGCCAAAGGGTAAATGCTGGCTCTTTGAGCTGACCAAATGCTATGAGCTTGAGGACTAAAACTTGAAAGAAATTGCTCAGACGTCACGAACCATGGATATCTGGATACCTTTCGAGGCGTAGCTTTTAAATATTGCCCGACATTACCCTGCCATTTGGAGGGACTTATTTCATGGTGTGGTACTGCAGCGAAGCCTGAGTGAGTTTGTAGGTAACAGCTGGTATGGGTAGGTGGTGTGGATGACATTTAGGTTGGTCAATTGAAAATGAAATGCTATGTGAATGCATATTTGTTATGTTTAAACAATGAATAAGGTTTATTAAAACATAACAATAAAGTCTTTCCCAAGTCTGGGTCCCTTTTAGGGGAAGGTATCATTATATATTTGTACTAATTATGTCTTATAGTAATTTGAATGTTAAAGCCTGCCTGCTTCACTACAATATAGTTTTCTTAGTGTACGCCTCTGACATGGCTCTCACAGTACAGAAAATTAGATGAAGTAAGCTTGCGCCTAGCTTGATAGGCTTTTACCCTCCTTGCTGAAGTCTATCTCTGTTAAAATGACAAGCAAGTGACAATCGGCCAAGCGATAGCATGAAATAATATTCAGTGTTGTCCAGTTGAATGTTCTCGTGTGAGACCCAATACCGTATTAACAGCCTCTCAATGACACACTCTACAGTGGTGCAATACACAAAAGAAAAGAGTGAAATGACTGTGTGCTAACCAGGGAGCAAGCCGGTGCTCATAAAAGTAGGTACATGGCAAGTGGCAAGAATAGAAAAGTGCTAGATATAGGAAAATTATGAGTGAGAAGGATTTTTTGAACTTAATGTGTTAAAGACAATTTAGAGAGGAGACGAGGTCTGGATGCTAAGTTGTTCAGTGTGCAATCAGGAAGCTGACATAGCTGAATTGTGTATTGTTAGGCCTAGTTTCCCTCATTGGCAAAAATTAAAATACTCTACATGAAAAATGACTACAAAAACTGAACAGACTTTAGGAGACAGGGTGACTAGATTACAACGTAGACATCAGAGAGTATTTTTATTTAGTTACATAAAGTATATCGAAGTCACCCTATGAAAATGGAAGTCGTCTTTCAGCAATCTGTCATTGAGTCGCCTGATTCCAGGCTGTTTATGCTTTGGGGGAAGACCACATGGTTGAAGTTTGCAATTTTATTGAGAAAATGATATAAAATAGCACAATTTTAAGAACAAAATACATTTTATGTTGGGGGTAGTTTCGCCCAGGGATTTGCCGGGGAATAACAGCGCATTTTAAATAACATTGAGAAAAGGACATTGATCAAAAATACACAGAATTTAAATGCAATATTTCAGATTGTTTCTGGTTATCTCAAAGGACGTTTGGAAAAATGTATGGCAAACGATGCATTTTTAAGTAAGCAAATATTATATCCATCAATGTTGGAAATGAAATGAGTTCAAGTTTATTAATGTTTAAACACTTGTCTTTAAAACTATAATTACAATCATACACACTAAAATTATACATTAAAAGACTCCGACCCTACAACCCTTCAAGCACCTCCACCCCCCCAACCGATCCAGATTTCAAGCCTAGCCTACTGGTAAGACCCAACAGAAGACTGGAGTCTGCATGCATCACTATATCCATTCTTTGCACTCTAACGCTATCATACGACAACGGCCCATCTAACATGGCTTAGAATTACAATCCTCGCAATGCTAGCCTAAGCTTATTTTTAACTATTTTGCTAGGGCACATGCAACATCTAAAAATTCCATATTCACCAAAAGTGCTAGTGCTTCGTTACAGAGCTTTATATTATATTTCCTAAAAAGCAGTTTTAAAATCAACGAGTCCTATAAAAATGAAGACAATCTATTAAAAGATGAACATTACATTTTGGAACCGTAATCCACACGTACAGTTATTTTCAGCATCCAATAGTGCATCAAATTTCTCGGGCCTTAGATACTGAGGCCCTAATTACGATGCCCGACACAGTTTCAGTTTGGTTACGGACCGACCGTAGGTCAGCAGTTCCGAACACCCTATTACAATGCGACCGCACATGGTGCGGTCGCAAACTCCCATTTCCCTATGGGAGCTTGTGCAGCGGTTGGAAACCAGCCGCAAAACAAGCTCCAATAGAGAAATGGGAGTTCCTGTAAACCCCTGCACTGCGTGGCAGGCACCTCACGGTACCTGCCACACGGTGCAGGGATTTACAGGGAGGCACCATAGGTGTCTCCCAACCGGAGGCCGCGGAGGCATGGTGGTCCTGCTAGGGGGGCCCCCAAAGTCACTTTCCGACAAGCTTTTCATGTCAGAAAGGCCAACATGAAAAGCCTGTCGGAAACCGATTTCATAATCCCGACGGTGGAAACACCGTCCGTAGGGGATTATGTGCGGCCTCCGACTGGTCGACTGGCTCCTTTAGCCCGTCTGAAGCCAGTCGGTCCGACCGGCCGGTTTAAACTCCGACCGCCTACATTGTAATTAGGTGGTCGGACTTTAAACCAAGGATGTCGGTCGGAGAGCCTTCAACCTGCGGGCGGAGACTTTCAATATTCAAAGCAAGCCAAAATTGTAATAATAATTGGCATAGCTGGGCATCCAGAAGTGTTGATATATAAGGAACGTCCTCGGATTTTCCCAGGATTCCAACAAATAGCTTGCTGAGGGCTTCCTCCTTACATACTCTACATCCAATGATTGTGACGCTCTTCTGCAGGCCTCTTTTAATTCACTTTTGGAGAGGAGAGATGACTCAGTCAACTTAAATGTCTCAATTTGTAAAGCCGCAGCGATTTTCATTAATGTATTTCTGACCTGCGCTGCTTATTTGAGCTCACGCCTTACGATTTTGTTGGCGCAAAGGACAAATACCTTCTGAATCTCTGAGGCCCAGATTTTGTCCTAAAATCGCAGGGTTGATTTACAGGCCAGGAAATTCCAGGCCTGCAAATCTCCCTCCAATCTTATTGCCCGGCACATTGCACTTTTTGGGAGACCTAACAATTTATTCAAGCATTTACTCTCACACTTCTCCCAGCTTTCCTCCGTACTTAGGGACAATAACTCAGCCCCATAAAGGCATTGTGAGGGAACCATTGCATTATAGGTGGTTAAAAAAGGACTCCAAGACGGACCTCTAAAGATGTACTTAAAACGTGCTAGGCCTCCTATAGTTGAAGCTGCCGAGACTCCACTAGGTATTTATGTAGGGCCAGTTCAACTTTTTTGAGAACAACCTTCCTAGATATCTGTACGAGGCTACCACCTCCACCTTCTTTTTACCCAGCAGCCATTTAAACAGTTTCGAGTTTTTCCCCAAGGTAACTATTTTCGTTTTTTCAAGATTAACCTTAAGTTCATTTTCCTCACAATAAGTATTAAATCTATCCAATTTCCTCTGTAGATCCACTTGAGTCAAATCTAGGATAGCTAGATCGTCTGCATAGAGGAGGCATGAAATGTGCCTACCCCCCATTTTTGGAGAGAAGTAATTGGTGGAAGCAAGCACTCCAGGGAGATCGGCATGGAACAAAGAAAACAATGTGGGTGCAAGGACACAGCTTAGCCCATTTTCTAAGGGAATTCTTTTCAACAGGACCCCATTTAGGTCAAGCTCAACTTGGGCCCAATTCTGTGAGTGTAATTCCTGCTAAATTTGAAGTAAACTGGAAGGTATTACCTGCTGAAGTAACTTTGCCCGCAGAATATGTCGATCCACAAGATCGAAGGCCGAACTAAAGTAGACGAAACAACAGAGCAAATTCCCTGTCGTTTCCATTGCCTTTTTCCCACGGCCCACAAGCTGAGACAGTGATCAACCATTGAATGCCCTTGCTTGAAGCTGCCCTGTTCCATAGGGCTCCTATCATTGCACTCAATCCAAATCCTAAAGGAGATAAGAATTACCTTAGAGTACAATGTCGCACCAACGTCAAGCAGTCTTATTAAGTGGGAATTACCCAGGACATCCATCTCCCTGTTTTTTGTGAATTGGCTTGATTATTGCACCCTTCCAGCTTGGCGGGAATATACCAGACTTTGTTATAGAAACAAAGACTTTAGAAAAGAAGATTACCCACCACATTGGATTTGACTTTATAACAATTGTAGGAAGATTATCCGGCCCAGCTGGAAATCTTGGAACTCCTTGTCGGAGAGGGAGAGAAAAATTAAGCAGTGAGTGTCCTTTGGGGCAGAACAAATACTACTTGGTATCAGGCAGTTCAGGTTCTTGGCTACCTAGATAAATTCCCTTCAGTAACCAAAACATTTCAGCAACATATTAGTACCAACAATCCACAGCAAGACTACTGTTCCTTTAACACGACCGGACAAACACTTTTAGCAGAACTCCTTCTGCTCTAATGGAGTGGACCAACACTTTTCAGTAAGGCTACCATCCTTCAATTGGTTTTAATAACACATCCCAACACATACGCTATGCTATTAATGGGCCAGTACCTGCGCTTCTCAGGAAGGCTGTTAACTTTTAAGACGACAATAAAAGAACGGTTGAGCAAGACTTCCATAGTTTTATCAGTTAGTACTAAAACTTTCTCAGGAGAGCTGCTTTACGTCATATGGACAGAATTAACACTACTTCAGGACTAATAGACATTTGTTGTGGTTCTCAAGCTACAATATGCATTTAGAGATAACTGGCAAACAAACCTAGAGCATAGACTGGAACAAAAGCAATGGTGAACATTGAGAGATTTCAGGATCCACATAATAGGAGGATAAGACTTTCTCTGTGAAACCAAGTTTATTAAATCATATTAGCAGATTCTAGAAGACCTTAATAGATGGGATACACATTACGTGTTCTTGTAGGCATAGCTAATAATAATAAAATATACTGCTTAAGTTGGATTTCTCTCTTCTTGCATTCTCTCCATACGAAACACAGTATATAAAGAACACTCACAGTATATTTTTTGATAGTGAGAATAAAATCATATGCATTGTTTGTGAACACTAACTAGCAAGTTTTAGAAATCTGAAATTTGAATATTGGCTCCATTATAATATATCAAAATGTATTATAATTAATGGAAAGAGTAAGCCAACTGAGAACTTGGAATATGTTGGTGATCAGGTCAATGGGAGGGGAGTATTTCGTATATTACCTTTCAACACAAATGGGTACTCCCATTAGTTAGAATTTTACATTGTATAGTAGTATTCCACTTGGTTCATCTGACACCAATGTAATCCGCACAAACCACAGTACAATTATACAAATTTTAACTTTTACTTTCCAAAATGTACAGGAAAAATCCTTGATCATATGGCGTAAGAGGTTAGGTCTCAATATTTTGTTACTGTTTATTTCACATTTTTATACAGCTGGACTGTACTCGGCTGAGTATCAGTGGACTTTACAGTAAGACAACAATAAAGATCAAGTAATCGCAGAGAACAGGAAAACACTAGCAACTAAAAACTTAAGCAAACCTGTTGTTCGTAGGATGAGATGAGCCAAAATATCCAAACTGACAGAGGGCCCAATTACGAGTACGGCGGTCCATAGGACCGCCGTACTCACGGTGGTGGTCGAACCGCCACCACTACAGAGGGCCCGCCCACAGTATTCTGATTAGCGTTCGAACTGCCACAGGATCGCTGCATCCGCGGGGATTCAGGATACCGCGGCGGTGGCACAGCGGTCAGGAACAGTAATATGCTGGCCGTGCCGCTGCAGCACCGCCGAGCATATTCTGAGTTGCCTGTCCACCGCCCAGAGTGGTGGAGAGGCAACTAAGTGTCGGTCCTGGGCCTGGGGGTTCTTTCAGGGGGAGCCTAACAGACCACCACAGTGAGACCGCCGCAGCACCGCCCACCCGTCCTGGATTTAAGTTGTAATCAGGGCGGGCAGATGCACTACAGGCTTGGCGGTCTTCCTGTAGGCACAGCAGTGGCGGGCCCACAGGAGGACTGCCAAACTCATAATCAGGCCCAGAGTATACACAGAGGGAGAGGAAGAGGAGGGAAACCAATGAGGTGTAGTAAAGATGTAATCATAGGAGACAGCTTGAAGCTAGGGATGTAAACAAAGGAGCAAATAATGAGATCAAGGTATGAAAACAAAGCAGAATAAAGTAATTTGGAATGGAAGTGGCAGAGGAGATAAAAGAAGATAAAAATAAGGTAAGGTGGAGTAAAAGGTTACAGGGTGGAGAAAGGAGGAATAGAAAGGAAGATTAAAAAAGAGGGAGTATAACTAGGCGAATTAAACCATGAAAAGAAGCACCGGATAGTAGCTACAACTGATAAAGACGTGGGCAAGGAAGGAGGAGGCGAGAGGAGGGGATTGGATTCATGGGCAGAGGGAGAACAAGCATTTGCAATGCAATAGGTCTCGCATTTATGAGAGTTTGAGCTATTGGCATTGTAAATGACAATGCCTTATATTTATGTGTTGTTTTTAAAACAGATAAATAAAAGGCATTATCATTTACAATGCCAATAGCTTAAACTCTCGCAAATGCGAGACCTATTGCATTGCAAATGCATGCTATACATTTTTTAAAAAGCGTTAGGAGAGAGCGTGTCCTGCCTGCAACAGCAGGCAGGACAAAGCTATTTGAGAAAATAGTGCTTGGAGGCTGTAATTATAGCCTACCGAGCAACAACACACGTAACAGGGGGTGTCTCCATGGGAGGTTACAAAATGAGACAAAGCAATACTAAGGAGGGACTACTAAGCCTTTTGACCAATGAACAGCCACAGTTTACACTGGAAAATGACACAAGCCAATGAAAAATGTGGGCGGAGCTTCAAGTCCCTACCCCAATACAGCATGCCTCACAGAGGAGCGCATGCACTGCCCAGGCTCGACCTAAAAGGCTGTACCTCCAGATACAAAAGATGTCCCCAACCAGGCAGTCACCCCATAAGGAGTCAATGGAAGTTGTGCTGTTAAAGAGTAATCAGGGTGGAGAACAGCAATCAATATAGGAATCCAGGTGGTCTCTTGGAGGTCAGAACCCCCAGGTGTGAAGCTGAACAGCTCTCTCCCCTTTCTGGATCTATAAGATGTGGATTGAAGAGTTGGTAATCACCAAAAACTCCATATGAGACCTGAGAGTAACTCTTAGTAGCTGACTAACGCAAACTGCACACACTCCATCTCTCGGTCATCTTTTGTCCCTCACCCTGTGGAGCCTGTGTACAGGATAAGAGCATCACTCGGATTACTTATGCATGACACCAAAACACTTCTCACACAGGCCTCATTACAAGTACAATATCCTTCCACCCAAGCAATTCCCGGAGGTGTAGCCTGCTACCCATCTGATAATACTCTCCAGTGCCTTGAAATGGATGGTGAAGCGCTATACAAATGCAGTTACAATAAACCAGTGTTGGACAGCTGCAGCCTAAGGCTTAGCATGGTCATCTTTACAATGCTTCTCATACATTCACTGTGTTCAGTGGACGTTTCTCTTGTCCTCTCTATTGGCATTCTATGTGCCTACTTTGCCACCTCATAATATTGTGTGCGTCTTTCTCGCCCTCTTCCTTCATGACATTCTGTACCATTCCCATTATGCCCTCCCCCGAAATCAGATAGCTAAAAAGTTGGGCACCTTTTAAAAGTTGAAAATCAAGGGAGTTTTGAACTTGTAAACACATGCTGTATAGGTGTTTTGCATGGCATGGAAGAGTGCACGCATCTGTGCTTGCTGCAGGCAATGTTTGTGGTAATATTCTGCAAATCAACAGTTAAAAGGAAACCCACGAGACCATAAAATTGGATGTCAGTTAGCCAGAAAACCATCCACACACTGACTGGCCTATCAGACCAGCCCCTTTGGCACTGCCAGATTGCCCTACATGCCAGCCCGACCCTTGCAGCCTCTCGTTGATATACTGCCTGCCCCTTTCCGCATGAATCTGCTTGTCCCTCGCACCCCCTCTTCGTGACATAATATATGTCCCTCTTGCCCTTCAACCCCAATACGTCAAGTGCGCCTCTCCTCCCATCCTCGCGCCCCGCTTCCTGTGTTTGGGCGGCCTGTGTCTGTTTTCTGGATACAGGCCGCGGCTCCCGCTGGCCCGGCCCTGCTCTGTACACACCGGTTGCCTGGTGTAAATCTAGCCGTCAGATCTCCGTGACAGGAGATTGGACAGGGATAGGAACGCCCTGCTGGCCGCGGTCAGGCCCGAAAAACCTCGCATAAACATTGCTAACTTCATTCATTCCCGCGCTCGCTGCCGCAGCTTCCTCGTGTGAAGGAATTCAAGCCCACAGCAAACACAAGGTGAGTTTATAGCAACCAACTGGTCCCAGGCGCGCGAAACACCTCAGCAGCCCCGACTGCTGACACAGAGTGTGAGGGACACAGTCTCGGAGAGAATACCGGGGGAGAGAAAATTCTTTAGGACCGAGGTGTGAGGGAGATGGGCGGGAAGCACAGAGTGAAATAGAGAGCAATAGGAGTCAGGCTGGAATAGCTTGGTGGGATTTGGAAATGAGAAAGAGGTGGGCATGAATCAGAGGTGCATCGAGCAGTGAAGGAGGTGTCTGAGGTGGGCGGTAATTATGGAGAAAGGTATTTTGAGAGAGGGGTATACCAGTTGCCAAGAGGATGTCCGAGATCCCAAATTTCCCTGCTGTTTGCGTGAGTACCTTATCCAGTTAATTGTTTGCATTATGGCTCATGCGCTTATAATAGAATAATAAAACAGGACTACAAGTACCAGAATGCCAAGCGAAAACTTTAACTGGACGAGCTGCCTTGCCTACTCATGGGCCTGGGAAACTATGGAACTCGAGAATGTAGATAACATAGTGTAAAGGTCAGAGGTTAAAGGAGAGCTGACAATGTAAATGGAAAAGTGGTAATAGAAGTCGAGGTAACCCTAAAAGTGATGACGTACCAGTACGTGATATGTGCTGTATGTATATTCGGGGGAGGGTGGCTGTACATGGGTGATAGGGACCAGGCATATGTGTTAATAAGGGAAGGAAGAAAGAGCGTGTGAGGGAATTGCAGCATCTCCCGGCAAAGGTACGTAACTGGTACTCATGTAAAGCGCTCCAATACCTTCGGGTCGAGTTCGCGCTATATAAATCTGCAACAAAAAAAAAAAAGTGGGGCGGGTGCTGCTGTAACTTACAATGTGACTGAATGAAAGCACCGCTGAACTAAAGGGGGTAGTGAGGTACCACTGTGAGTTGGAGACAGGCGAGTAAAAGGCACTTTTGTAACTCTCAGAAGGGTGTGTGGTGGGGGAGCAGGCTGCTGCTGCAGTCACCGGCAAAGGCGAGGAAGTCTGGTAGAGGCTGTACTAAATAAAGCCACAGGTGAGTCAGACCCGTCACTATAACCCCCAAAAGAGGTAAGTGAGGGGAAAGAGACAGCGCTGCAACTCTTGGAGGGTAAAGTGAAATGCGCTGCTGTACCTCAGGGGAAAGGGTGTGCTGTAACAAAAAGAGGTGTGGGTGAAAGACACATCTGTAACCACATACAAGGGTTTGATGCTATTACTCACAGTGCAGTGACCAATCTCTTACTCTCAGAGCGGTAACGCTTGGTTAGTTTGCTGGTCACTATTGGTTTCTCTTCTTATCACAGTTGTGTGACAAGCTTGGCCCGGGTTCACGATGTCCATAAGTAAACATGGGCTTTGGCAAAGCTTACCTGTCTGAAGTCGCTGCTTCTGGGTGCTGGATGGCAGCTGATAAACCAATGCAGCATTAGTGATTATTAATCACTTCTATTGTGGAAGTTTATAATTTTCAAATTCGCAGCACAGCGAAACTTATCGCCTTCAGGCATGAACCTCTCAAAGCTGGACACGCAGATGGTAAGGGTGTGAAAAGAAAACAAGTGTATCCCCCACGACATCAAATATTGTCGTTTGAAAACAAAAACAAATTGCTTTGCAGACAGAAGAGCCAGGAATTAATTCAGTGACAACTCTTCACCCCTTATGACAGACTGTCTCTGTTCCAACTCCCTCTTCCATGAGAAACAAGCACTGAGAATGGCAGGCTCGCGACACCCTCAGCGGCTTCTCACTTCCGTCAATCCAGCTGCAAGCGCGCTGGCAGGAGCACGGGCAGGAGAGTACAATAGTTCCAAACGCTGCGTCATCGCTCTCCCTGCAGCTCGGCTCCTCCTCACAGTCCAGGTACCTGGGATGTTTTTTTACAAAGACTGCTCTGCATAATCTGCCAATAACGTACGGAATGGCGCTCTGCTGGGCTCGTACTACCTACCGGGCAGTTATTGCACTTTTCAACTTTTTTTTCTTCTAATCAAGATAAACAAGCTGTCGCCATTGCGCAAAGGCAGCCGCTTGTTTAGATTTGTATTGCGCTTTCACTTTACAATAGCTGCCGCCCCACACAGCACTCGCGGGGTGGGGCGGCAGCTATTGTTAAAGTGAAAGCGCGATGCAAAAATAAACACACGGCCGCCATTGCCAAAATAGTGCTTACCGACTAATGAAGGAGACAGTGTAACGCCTCAAGTAAAAGATCCAGTCCTGATGGGCGGTCACAAAAGGAGACAGGGCGGTAACAAGGAGGGACTAAGAAGCCTCATATTGAATCGGAAGCCAGCGTTTACCAAAGACAATGACACCAGCCAATGAAAAATATGGGCGGGGCTTCCACTGCACTTCCAATACACATACCCTACTACAGCATGCCTCACAGAGCGAGCAGCGCATGCGCTAGGCTCGACCTAAAAATGACAGTAGCAGTTACATGTCAAGATAAAGACTAAACAGGTAGATCTTTAGATTTTTGCTGAATTGTTGAAGGTCTGTTTATATGAAGCATACAGACGGAGGAGCAGCCCGGTGTCATCTGATGCTTTTCGATACGAGCCTGAAAACTCTGTTCCTCAACTTCTTACTACCACATGATATTTTAATGAAGATGATACAGGTAAACTTGAATATAATTCTTGCTTCAGCATGCAGCCAATCTAGTTCACAATAGATTGGGGAGATGTGATCGAATTTCTTTGTACTGGCCACATGAGTCTGGCAGTGGAGTTCACCAGTGCATTAACTGGTGCCATGGTAGACTTGTTTGTACCAGTCAGAATAGAGTTTCAGTAATCTAGTCATGACATAAAAAGAGATTGGATGACTGGTCGAAAGTCTTTAGGCTGATGCAGGGAGCTTTATTTTTTTCAAGAAGAGAGCAGCTCTTGATGAGTTTAGTGTGTGCTTGATGTACTTGGACATAGAAAGATGTGCGTCTAGCAAGATGCCGAGAGATTTCACTTTGATGGTAGGCATGGATGTGAAATCGACCGGCAGAAGTTTTGAAAGCCAAGCATGGTCAGAATAAAATTTTTGTCGGTGACAAAAAAGGATAAATTCACTTTTTGTCTGAGCGTAGCCTGAGAAAGCTGTTGGACAACCACTTGCAGATGTTGGGGAGGCAAGTTTTTAGGATGTGGATGTCGGTGGAGGACACGATTTTCATGTAAAATGTGGTGTGCGTAGCATATTGATGGATTGCAGCACCAGAATTCTCAATTATATCTCTTAGTAGTTCTATGTATGAATTAGAGTTAACGTGAGGATTGACCTTTGCAGATTTTCACAGGAGATTAAATCGGGGTTAGAAGAAAAATGTTGACTCTCACAAGGTGACTGCAATGATCTAATAAAGATTTGAGCCACCTAAGAATTGTTGCTTTGAAGCATCTGCAATTTTCCAGGGGTGAATAAGCTTCTGCTGGTCTATGGTGTCAAAGGTCGATTTATTTATTTGAAAAGTTTTATAAAGCGCGAACATGACCCTTACAGGTATCAGAGCGCTGTACAAAGTGGCGAAAGTACGAATAAAACCCCCACAATGGTACAAAAGATGTGGATAAGTCAACACACTGTCAAACAAAGGGGGGGAACAATCAAGGTCCGGGGCCAGGTAGTTGGCCCGACCAGTACCGTTTCAGAAGGGCCATAGAACGAGATAACAATTTAACAGACAAGCATAAAATAAATCGAAACAACAGTGTAAAATAAGTATCAGATCTGTAGACAGGGGAGCTTGAGAAGGAGTACAGGTTGATGCTGTTAATGTTCACTCAGGAGTAGCCATTTGACATGTTTCTGAAAGATGCAGTGGAAGAATTGGATCTGATCTCGGGAGGAAGAGCGTTCCAAATTCTTGGAGCAAGACCGGTGAAGGAACGATTGTAAGTTCTTTTCTTTTTGAATTTGGGAGGTTTCAAAAGTAGGGTGGACGTACTTCTTAAGTTCCGACATGAGCCAGAAAGTTCAAGCTTTTTCGCCAGGTAAACCTGGGTGTTGTAATGTATGACTTTATGCGTCAAGCAAGCTATCTTGAGACGTATCCTAGCTTCGATAGACAGCAAATTAAGTTGCATAAGGTCGGGGGAAATGTGGTCGTGCTTTCTGGAGCCTGTGATGAGCCTGGCCAATGCGTTGAGAGTGGCTCTGAGCAGGCCAAGCTCGCTTTGGGAAGCCCAGCAAGGGTCACCAAACCATATTCCAGTTGAGAGATAACCAGGGATTGTACTGCAGGCCGGATGTCTTCAGGCGGAAGGAAAGGCTTGATTTTCTTAAGGGTGTTGAGTTGAAAGTTGGCTCCCCTAATAGTTGCACTGATGTGAGCTTGCATATTTAGGTATTTGTCCAAGGTAATGCCTAACGATTTAGTGGAGTCAACCACATGAGGGGTGCAGTTAAGAGCCGTGAGTTGTTTAAGCCAGTCCAGGGTAGGTGCAGAGTGGTTGCGGGGGGCAATCAGAAGGTTGATGAAAGGTTGACCAAGATCAGCAGGCAGGCTTCCCCTTATTGTATTGTATTGTAATTGTATTTATATAGCGCTTACTACCCCTGACGAGGCGTTGAAGCGCTTTTTCGACGAGTAGCACGCTACTCCGGAACCCATAAAGGATTAGTGGTGAATTAATATAGTGAAAATATGAAAGTAATTTGAGCGGTGGATATGTTAGTCAATTATTTGGATTGAGAAGGATAGTGAAGGGATAGAAGAGGAAAAAAGATTTGCATTTATATAGCGCTTGCTACCCTTGATGGGGTGTTAAAGCGCTTTTTCGGCGAGTAGCACGATACTTTGGCCCATAGATTATTAGTGGTGAATTAGTATAGTGAAAATATGAAAGTAATTTGAGTGGTGGATATGTTAGTCAGTTATTTGGATTGAGAAGGATAGTGGAGGGATAGAGAAGGGAAAAAGATTTGCATTTATAATGTATTGTAACTGCATTTATATAGCGCTTACTACCCCTGACGAGGCATCAAAGCGCTTTTTCGGCGAGTAGCACTCTACTCCGGAACCCATACAGGATAAGTGTTGAATTAGTGTATTGAATTATGAAGTAATTTGAGTGGTGGCTATTTGAGTCAGTTATTTGGATTCAGAAGGATAGCAGAGGGATAGAAGAGGGAAAACGGTTTGCATTTATATAGCGCTTGTTACCCCTTATGGGGTGTTGAAGCGCTTTTTTGGTGAGCAGCACGCTACTCATGAACCCATAAAGGATTAGTGGTGAATTTGTATAGTGAACTATGAAAGTAATTTGAGTGGTGGATATTAGTCAGTTATTTGGATTGAGAAGGATAGCGGAGGGACAGAAGAGGGAAAAAAGGTTTTAATTTATATAGTGCTTGGTATCCCAAATGGGGTTTTGAAGCGTTTTTTTGGCAAGTAGCACGCTACTCTGGAACCCATAAAGGATTAGTGGTGAGTTAGGATAGTGAAATATGAAAGTAATTTGAGTGGTGGATATGTTAGTTATTTGGATTGAGAAGGGTAGCGGAGGGATAGAAGAGGGAAAAGGTTTGCATTTATATAGCACTTGCTACCCCTGATGAGGTGTTGAAGCGCTTTTTCAGCGATTAGCACGCTACTCTGGAACCTATTAAGGATTA
This sequence comes from Calotriton arnoldi, assembly GCA_963921515.1. NCBI lineage: Eukaryota > Metazoa > Chordata > Amphibia > Caudata > Salamandridae > Calotriton > Calotriton arnoldi. The sequence goes on from CAWUFW010001269.1 coordinate 2,435,219, forward strand.
GTATAGAGAAATATGAGTGGACATGTTAGTCTATTATTTGGATTGGAAAGGATAGTGGAGGGATAGAAGAGGGAAGGATTTAGACTTTTTGGTTTTTTTGGAGGTCATAGCAGTAGAAGGAGGCCTGGGATGAGTGGAGGGGAAGAGTCAAAAGGGAAGCGTTTAGAAAGGCTTGTTTTGGGGGATCGGTATAGTAAAAGAGGTATGAGATGATGCAAGGGGGGTGGAGTAGGGAAGAGTCTAGAAAGGGTTATTTTGGGGATCATAGTAGTGGTATGGAGTTTGGGATGAATGAGATAGTGGAGGTAGAGGATATATTGATAGAGGTATAGGGTGAGAAATATGGTAGTGCATTGGATATGCTGCATTAGAAGAAAAGTAATAAATATATAGATCCATAAGTACATGGAAAGTATATAGATGCATAAAGGAAGTAAGTATATGTAGATTAAAGATATTGATAGAGGTATAGGGTGAGAAATAGGGTAGTGCATTGGAAAGAGTAGTAAGAGGTTTGAGATGAGTCAAAGAGTTGAGTTAGAGGATATATTGAAAGAGGTATAGGGTGAGAAATAGGGAAGTGCATTGGATATCCTGAATTACTAGAAAAGTAATAAATATATAGATACAAGTACATGGAAGGTATATAGATGCATAAAGGAAGTAAGTATATGTAGATTAAAGATGCATTAAATAAATTCTGGCTTTCAAATGTTGTTGTACTTAAAAATTCATTTTATTAATTTGTTTTAAAAACATAATTATTCTACACGTTTACACAAAGCAATACACATATATAGGTACATATCTATAGCACAAATAAATGCTTATATACAGAGGGATATGCTGTATATTTCTGTTTGCGTATAGTACCTACGTGGGAAAGAGCCAATTCTTGAGTAGTATTCTGAGGATAAGGTGGTTGTCCGTGGATCTTATGTTGGGGGGTAAAGAGTTCCATTGTGTGGCTGCTTGAACAGAGAAGGATGTGCCACCCATGTTTTTTTCAAGTATTTTGGGATTTTGAGGCGAGGTGCCACTCTAGAGCGGAGGTTCCTTTGTTGAATGTGTTTGGTGATTTTATTCCTGATGAAGAGAGGTCCCGTTCCATGTATCGCTTTGTGGGTAATACAAAGCAGCTTGAACGTGGATCTTCTGTCAACCGATAACTACTGCAGGGCTTTGAAGGCAGGCGAGATGTGGCCTCGTGGTTTGATATGTAGGAGTAGTCTGGAAGCCGAGTTCTGAATCCGTTGTAGTCTTTTCATGGTTGTTAAAGGTGATCCGTGGTAGAGGCTATTGGCGTAATCGAGTTTGGACAGAACAAGGGACATGGTAGCTTGGACCTGGTGTGGAAATACCAAATGGGGGAAGATTCGTCGCAGAGTTTTTATAGTAACAATGCTTGATTTTGCTAGTTTGTCCACTTGGGCATTCATCAATAGCTTGGAGTCCATGGTCATTCCAAGGTTTCTTACTTCCTTCGATACTTTAGGCGGTGATCCCAGTTCCTCAGGCCAGGCGGCGAGCGGGTCATAATGTTTCCAATTGCCACACGTGAGTATTTCCGTTTTGTAAGCATTCAATTTGATATGACTCCACGTCATCCATTGATCCACGGCTCTGAGACAACTGAAAATTGGCGAGTTTCAAATGTCTTTGGGGCATTCCAGTTGAAGGAGTATTTGCGTGTCATCTGCATAGTCATAGCACGTGAGGTGAAGTTGACTGATCAGTACTGGTAATGACTTCATGTAGATGTTGAAAAGCATGGGCGAGATGATTGAGCCTTGAGAGACCCCTGCTTTTGTAGAGTACGGTTTGGATGAGAAAGGTGGGTTATGGATGACATTAGTTCTGTTGCGAAGGTAGGATGCGATCCAGTCTAGAGCAGTCCTCTCTATGCCGGCTTCGTAGAGTCTTTGTATCAGAGTGTTATGGTCAACCGTGTCAAAGGCAACCGAGAGGTCGAAGAGAAGTAGCGTACCGTTGCTACCCCTGATGGGTTGTTGAAGTGCTTTTTTGGCGAGTACCACGCTACTCTGAAACCCAAACAGTGTTAGTGGTGAATTAGTATAGTGAAATATGAAAGTAATTTGAGTGGTGGATATGTTAGTCAGTTATTTGGGTTGCGAAGGATAGTGAAGGGGTCTAGAAGAGGTAAAACAAATTGCATTTATATAGCGCTTGCTACCCCTGATGAGGTGTTGAAGTGCTTTTTCGTTGAGTAGCACGCTACTCCCGAACCCATAAAGGATTAGTGGTGAATTGGTATAGTGAAATATGAAATTAATTTGAGTGGTGGACATGTTAGTCTGTTATTTGGATTGAAAGGGATAGTGGAGGGATAGAAGGGAAGGATTTAGATTTTTTTTAATTTGTTTTGAAGGAGGTTTGGGATGAGTAAAAGGTAGGTGGAGGGGATGAGTAAAAGTGAGGTGGAGGGGAAGAGTCAGAGAGAGGGTTTAGAAAAGGCTTGTTTTTGGGGATCGGAATTCATTCTATTCAACAATAGAATGAATGTCTTGAAGAATTTTTAACATGGATGTTTGGGCCCGGAGCCCTTGCGAAAGTCAGACTGATGTGAAGTTAATTCTTTTTTCACATCTATAATAATGTGAATTCTAACTGATGCACATTTCTCAATAACTTTACCAATCCATGGGAGATTAGTGACTGGTCTGTAGTTGGAAAGTTAGGAGGGGATCTGCTTGAGGAATTTTTTAGTAGAGAAATCATGATGCTGTTCAGCGAGTCTGGACAAATGCCTTCTTGCAGGGGTGTTATGATTAACGGACACCAGAGTATGAAGAGATGTTCCATGTTGGGAAAAGGTGATATAGATATTTGCCTACTATCTTTTTGACAGCCAATATTGTTCATGTTATGAATAGGTTGCATTTCACCCCAAGGAATTGTGAAAATCAAGGGCCACCAGTCACACCATTGTTTTAGGAGTGAGGGATATGTTTACATATAATATCAGAATGTGTAGTTATTTTTGCTCTTTAAAGGAAAATATTACTGTTTATGGGAAAGTTTTTAGGCAAAGTTATAGAGAAGGAAACAGAAATATTGATCTACATTTTCTCTAGCAGAGACAAGGTGCAATGAGAGAACCGACGGTTCCTTGCACATCTATGGCTTGGCGAAAGCAGACAATGATTAATTGGTGATCCAGTCTGCATGAGGAGGCCTCCTTAGCCAAAGTGCCATTTCTTACCACTGCACTATTCAGGGTTCTTTGAGGCAGTATGAAAGTAGGCTACAGGGCTGCCATAGTTTCCACTGAAATGCACACAATTTGTCAGTCACAGGAATGTGTACACCCTTCTGTTGTCAGGATCACTGCTGGTTTATCAACCTTCTTATTAGAGAGAGGGATTCTCAGCCGAGTGGGCACCACAATTTACCACGGGGAGCTCCTACCACTTGGGTGAAGTGCCGTTATGATGTCCTAGAAATTATTAAGTACCTAGCTACTAACCTGTTCCATTTCTTTTTCATGTGTGGAAAGGTGACATCTACCTAGATCTAGGTTGATCACACAACAGACCCTAAATTAAAAAGGCAACTTGCCTTTGGAGGAATCCTGATGAGCAGAAACATACTATCCAGTATATAAGATGATTTGAGCTCTAGCAGAGGTCCTGTAAAGCTGCCACAGCATGTGCAAAGCAAACACAAGGAGGTGATGGATGGAGCGCTGAAACTTTTCAGACACCCTCCAGTCACAGATCTGGGTTGAATCCATCATCGTTCTTTAGCTCACTTCCCCACCCCAGTTCAGACACAGCCATATGCAGCATGTGCAGCATTCCTGAGGAGCACATCTTGTACAGCACATATTACAGGGACACCCTAACCTGCCCAATTCCACGTAGAAGTGAAGGTGTGACCTCCTGACCAGCACAATTTTCAGGGTAGATTCCTAACTCTACTACCCAACATTCACTGGACACTGAGCACCCCTCACTCACACCCTAGATTGGTTTACTTGAATCGTAGGTGCTGAGCTGGAGTTGGTGAGGTGTCAGATGTCTCAACCTTTCCCTCCTCGTAGTGGCTTTCCGCCTGTATGCTGGTAGACGGCTGGTAAAACAAATGTGAGCTCTCGACTGAGATTTAAAGTTTGATTAAACACTAGCTCCATGACATAATGATCACTTACCCCCAAATCAATAACCTAAAAGTTTGCTGCTACACCAAAATGTTCCATTGAAACAAAGATCTAATCCATAGGTGCTTTATTCTTACCATATCTAAATATAGTAGATGCGGGCTGTCATTTGCAAAACGGCCATTCAAATTGATCAAACCATGCTGCATAAGGACTGATGTTAACTCCTTGGCTTTATTAGAGGGTTTCACACACACAGACAACACACAAATGGGATCTCCTAACAATACAAGGCATCCTGTAAACAGTCATCAAAAGAAAAAAGTGGCATTTTAAATTGAAATCTCCAACTAAAATCAATTTACACATTTAAACAAATGAATAATTCATTAGCTCTTTAGTCATGTGCTAATTGAATTAAACACGCTAGCAAACAGATACAGGAAGTCTCTAATAAGGTGACCTTTTTGGTACTAAGGACTGAGACCAATGTTAGCTGTCCTACTGTGGAAGACGATATGGCGCCCCAACTAATAACAAACCCTTCAAATGAGGGGCACTCCCACAGCCAAGTTTCTTGCAACATAAATATGGAATACTCCTCTAAAGTGCATTTACAGACAACTAAACGTACTAAAACCATGAATATTCCAAACCAAAATTGTACTTGCGCGTTGCCCGGGCACCTAATCATAATAGCACTCAATCCCTCTATTTCTGAAATTGTGCCTATTGCCTACATTATGCTTATGCTCTTGTTTAAATCCGTACAAATCCCTTCTCCCTTCCACTTCATCGTTGGTGAATGTTACTGTTATGATTCGCTTTGAGGAGTCCTCCCTTTCGTAACGCTGGCAGTTTTCCTTACCAATACTGTACCTTGGGCGGTGCAGTAGTTCAATTTGTGTGGAGACCAATTCTCCCCTGTAATTTCTTAACAGGGGCTTAACAAATGAAGTAACATTTGTATTAATATAGCCGTAGAGACTGCTGTAGCGGGCTCTACCAGCCATTAAAGGCCCGCTACAGAGTTAAAGGCCTGAGCCGAAGACATTGGGGCGGGGGGGGGGAAGAGTTGAAGAATGTTTATGCACACAACTAAAGTAGCTACTTAGTTTTTGAGTTCAGTATGTTTTCATTTAGCTTCAGCCTCTTGGTAGTTATGCACAAAATTACGGGTGAGTGAATTTAGAAATAGAAATAGCACTTCAAAGTTTAAAACTAATAATGGTGAACTGAATTTCAGGATTATATTGGGAAGTTTTTTTTAATTGACATTTAAAGATTGTTTAGTAACACAGGAAAGGAGACATACAACAGACATGTGGAGCAACTTTCAGGATGTTATACGTACACCATTGACATCAGAGTGTCAATATCAGTGATCGAGGCATCCGCCCTTATGCTCAACAGTCCTGGCCCATCTAGCCACACCACCGGCTGTAGGCAGTTCTCAAGCATACTGGAAAGTTAATCCCAAATTCAGATAAAAGCTAGCTGAGAAAGAGGGTAGAAATCACCAGGCAGTGTGGCAAATATGTTGTGTAAAATATGGTCATATAAGCTCAACTAGATCCCCATTATAGCAAGATTTAGCTTTCTACACAGATCCCGCAGACGTTCCATAAAGGATTATCTCCCTAGCAGTGAATTGGTGAACAAGCAACTCATACCAGTTATTTTCTCTCTATCCCATTCCCATTACCCTCCATGATATTGTGGCTGCTCAAGATTCTGTATGCAGGTATAGAATGCATGGTGGGAAATTAGGAGAAATTCTTCAGGTGGTGGCACTCCTGCAGAATTATTATATATCCTTAGAAGAAAGGCTATTAGAACATTCCACCCACTGGAAATTCTTCTTCTCTATTAATTAACAAGCATTTGCAATGCAATAGGTCTCGCATTTACGCAAGTTTAAGCTATTGGCATTGTAAATGACAATGCGTTTTATTTATGTTTCAAAAACCAAAACATAAATAAAAGGCATTGTTATTTACAATGCCAATAGCTCAAACTCGCGTATATGCGAGACCTGTTGCATTGCAAATGCCTGTTGGTTTTAGTTTCTAATGTGTTTGAGAAGGGATGTGCAAAGCATGCCCTCATTTTTTTGACATTGGCCTACCTTCCCTGTCATGGGATTAGCTGTTCTGGCAGCGGACTCTGCTCTCTGAATCAGTAGTTATAACCAGACCTTTTATCTGTTCCACATGAGTGAAGGCCTATTGGCCCACTCAAGTAAAGTCCCACTGATATGCACTAACCTAGGTCCCAGCACTACAATTCTAATGCATATTTGCATGCACGTATGTATAGGTGTAGCGTGCATGATGCATTTTTATTGTGTGTATGAGTAAAACAGAGTAATGGAAGTCTGTGAGTTTCATTTTAAAAGCTTGTGTCCTGATGATCTTCACCAAGTGGAATTGTGTTTTTTTCCAGATGGTAGAATTGTATTGCTGACGTTCATGAAGCTGTAAGGAGGAGGCAGGTCTCACTTTAGATTGATTTTATTAGGTCCTTTTTGCTGCATTGGGTTTCTGCTTGGTCTCCCTGAATGAATGAATGAATGAATGCTTCTTCTATAGCACACAGCTACTCCGAGGATTGTCCCGGTGCTTTTAGGCACTGAAGGGAGCAGAGCACAGAACCGCTGAGATCCTAACATCACTGAAGTCTGAATAAGAGTGTTTTCAGCTTCTTTTTAAATGTAACTTCCTTCGAGATAGACCTCAAGTAATCAGGCAGCTGATTCTACATACTTGCCGCTCTGACCATGAAGGAAGAGCCTCACCTCCGTTGTCTTTGGAAGTGAGGTACTGCTATAAATTTAGCATTGCTGAAACACAGGTACTTTATTCAGCTATATTCCTTAATCCATTCATTAAGGTACATAGGCTGAGCTCGGGCGGCCGATGACAAAGGGCAGTCTCCTTAACCCAGAAACAGGGGTGGGAGGAGTGTAGATTTAGGTGTTGAGAGGGAGGGCACCACACGGTGAGAATTGTTAAAGTTCAGTCAATGTTATGAAAAAAAATGGAGGTAGTTAAGCCGCGCATGCGGACCAAAACTTCTCAATAAAGTGTCAAATAAAGTGCATCTAAAGTATTCACTCTATCTGAGGTCCGTGGCCGGGAGCCCCAGGTTCCAATGTTGGTCTCGGCTTAACATCCTGTGATTCTGCGCACTTCCCTTAATCTCCAAGTGCCTACGAGAAAATGAATATGTCCTCGTGTAACATCACTGGAGCTCATTTAAAGCGCTCCAATACCTTTGTGTCGAGTTAACGCTATATACAATTTAAAAAAAATCCTCAAACTGCAGGCCCGCTGCATCAATGGAACTTTTTGCATTGTACATTTAACATTTAACATGCCGTTCCCTGGGAAGCAGCGAGGGGTTGGAAAGGGTTAAAAGGGTGGAGAGAAGGAACATCTGTGCACCGTCCCATGGCCGGGAGCCCCAGGTTCCAATGTTGTCCTCGGCTTAACATCCTGTGATTCTGCGCACTTCCCTTAATCACCAAGTGCCTACGAGAAAATGAATATGTCTTCGTGTAACGTCACTGGAGCTCATTTAAAGCGCTCCAATACCTTTGTGTCGAGTTAACGCTATATACAATTTTTAAAAAAATCCTCAAACTGCAGGCCCGCTGCATCAATGGAACTTTTTGCATTGTACATTTCACATTTAACATGCTGTTCCCTGGGAAGCAGCGAGGGGTTGGAAAGGGTTAAAAGGGTGGAGAGAAGGAACATCTGTGCACCGTCCCGTGGCCGGGAGGCCCCAGGTTCCAATGTTGTCCTCGGCTTAACATCCTGTGATTCTGCGCACTTCCCTTAATCTCCAAGTGCCTACGAGAAAATGAATATGTCCTCGTGTAACGTCACTGGATCTCATTTAAAGCGCTCCAATACCTTCGTGTCGAGTTAACGCTATATACAATTTTTAAAAAATCCTCAAACTGCAGGCCCGCTGCATCAATGGAACTTTTTGCATTGTACATTTCACATTTAACATGCTGTTCCCTGGGAAGCAGCGAGGGGTAGCAAAGGGTTAAAAGGGTGGAGAGAAGGAACATCTGTGCACCGTCCCGTGGCCGGGAGCCCCAGGTTCCAATGTTGTCCTAGGCTTAACATCCTGTGATTCTGCGCACTTCCCTTAATCTCCAAGTGCCTACGAGAAAATGAATATGTCCTCGTGTAACGTCACTGGAGCTCATTTAAAGCGCTCCAATACCTTCGTGTCGAGTTAACGCTATATACAATTAAAAAAAATCCTCAAACTGCAGGCCCGCTGCATCAATGGAACTTTTTGCATTGTACATTTCACATTTAACATGCCGTTCCCTGGGAAGGAGCGAGGGGTTGGAAAGGGTTAAAAGGGTGGAGAGAAGGAACATCTGTGCACCGTCCCGTGGCCGGGAGCCCCAGGTTCCAATGTTGTCCTCGGCTTAACATCCTGTGATTCTGCGCACTTCCCTTAATCTCCAAGTGCCTAAGACAAAATGAATATGTCCTCGTGTAACGTCACTGGAGCTCATTTAAAGCGCTCCAATACCTTCGTGTCGAGTTAACGCTATATACAATTTTAAAAAAATCCTCAAACTGCAGGCCCGCTGCATCAATGGAACTTTTTTCATTGTACATTTCACATTTAACATGCTGTTCCCTGGGAAGCAGCGGGGGTTGAAAAGGGTTAAAAGGGTGGAGAGAAGGAACATATGTGCACCGTCCCGTGGCCGGGAGCCCCAGGTTCCAATGTTGTCCTAGGCATAACATCCTGTGATTCTGCGCACGTCCCTTAATCTCCAAGTGCCTACGAGAAAATGAATATGTCCTCGTGTAACGTCACTGGAGCTCATTTAAAGCGCTCCAATACCTTCGTGTCGAGTTAACGCTATATACAATTAAAAACAAATCCTCAAACTGCAGGCCCGCTGCATCAATGGAACTTTTTGCATTGTACATTTCACATTTAACATGCCGTTCCCTGGGAAGCAGCGAGGGGTTGGAAAGGGTTAAAAGAGTGGAGAGAAGGAACATCTGTGCACCGTCCCGTGGCCGGGAGCCCCAGGTTCCAATGTTGTCCTAGGCTTAACATCCTGTGATTCTGCGCACTTCCCTTAATCTCCAAGTGCCTACGAGAAAATGAATATGTCCTCGTGTAACGTCACTGGAGCTCATTTAAAGCGCTCCAATACCTTCGTGTCGAGTTAACGCTATATACAATTTTTTAAAAATCCTCAAACTGCAGGCCCGCCGCATCAATGGAACTTTTTGCATTGTACATTTCACATTTAACATGCTGTTCCCTGGGAAGCAGCGAGGGGTAGCAAAGGGTTAAAAGGGTGGAGAGAAGGATCATCTGTGCACCGTCCTGTGGCCGGGAGCCCCAGGTTCCAATGTTGTCCTAGGCTTAACATCCTGTGATTCTGCGCACTTCCCTTAATCTCCAAGTGCCTACGAGAAAATGAATATGTCCTCGTGTAACGTCACTGGAGCTCATTTAAAGCGCTCCAAATCCTTCGTGTCGAGTTAACGCTATATACAATTTTTTAAAAATCCTCAAACTGCAGGCCCGCTGCATCAATGGAACTTTTTGCATTGTACATTTCACATTTAACATGCTGTTCCCTGGGAAGCAGCGAGGGGTTGAAAAGGGTTAAAAGGGTGGAGAGAAGGAACATCTGTGCACCGTCCCGTGGCCGGGAGCCCCAGGTTCCAATGTTGTCCTAGGCTTAACATCCTGTGATTCTGCGCACTTCCCTTAATCTCCAAGTGCCTACGAGAAAATGAATATGTCCTCGTGTAACATCACTGGAGCTCATTTAAAGCGCTCCAATACCTTTGTGTCGAGTTAACGCTATATACAATTAAAAAAAATCCTCAAACTGCAGGCCCGCTGCCTCAATGGAACTTTTTGCATTGTACATTTCACATTTAACATGCCGTTCCCTGGGAAGGAGCGACGGGTTGGAAAGGGTTAAAAGGGTGGAGAGAAGGAACATCTGTGCACCGTCCCGTGGCCGGGAGCCGCAGGTTCCAATGTTGTCCTCGGCTTAACATCCTGTGATTCTGCGCACTTCCCTTAATCTCCAAGTGCCTACGAGAAAATGAATATGTCCTCGTGTAACGTCACTGGAGCTCATTTAAAGCGCTCCAATACCTTCGTGTCGAGTTAACGCTATATACAATTTAAAAAAATCCTCAAACTGCAGGCCCGCTGCATCAATGGAACTTTTTGCATTGTACATTTCACATTTAACATGCTGTTCCCTGGGAAGCAGCGAGGGGTTGAAAAGGGTTAAAAGGGTGGAGAGAAGGAACATCTGTGCACCGTCCAGTGGCCGGGAGCCCCAGGTTCCAATGTTGTCCTAGGCTTAACATCCTGTGATTCTGCGCACTTCCCTTAATCTCCAAGTGCCTACGAGAAAATGAATATGTCCTCGTGTAACGTCACTGGAGCTCATTTAAAGCGCTCCAATACCTTCGTGTCGAGTTAACGCTATATACAATTAAAAACAAGAAGCGCGAGCAACAAGCGCTCGCCAGGCATCTGCTGTTTATTTTTGCATCGCGCTTTCACTTTAAAGTGAAAGCGAGATGCAAAAATAAACACGCGGCGCCATGTCTCCTTTTTTGTCCGGCCCATCAGGACTGGATCGCATGGCTTGTTTACATAACACGCCTCCTTGCGATAAGAAACTGCTTCACGACAGCCGTGAAACAGGCGATCCAGTCCGGATGGGCCGGACAAAAAAGCCAAAAGGAGGCACCCTAGAAACCTTATTTCCAATGGCAGGCCACCGTTTAACATAAACGGTGACGCAAGCCAATGGAAATAAGGGGCGAGGCTTCAAGCCCATTTCTAAAACTCCTCATCTGCAATAAATCTCGCCGAGCGAGCTGCGCATGTGCGCAGCAACGCTAGGTGAGACCTAAAAAGGGAGAAACAAAGTCAAACATTGAAATGTTGGAGCAGAAGGCTTATACCAGCCATTGTAAGCCCTGAGGCACTACATTTTTTTTTTTTTTACGGAGTTTCATATAGCGCAAACTTGACCCAAAGGTATCGGGTATCAGAGCGCTTTACATAACACCAGTTGCGTTACATGAGGACACATTCATTTTTGTTAGGCACGGGGAGATTAAGTGATTTGCCCAGAATCACAGGATGTTCAGCGTCATTGCAGAGACTCGAACCTGGTTCCCCAGATTTGAGGTCGACTGCCCTAGCCATTAGGCCAAGTCCTCTCCCCACATTGTCTTCAGTGGAGCTCCCAACATTCCAATGTTCTAACTCTGAGTAAGTTTTCCTGTTCTGACACCTACACACATCCACTCCACATTAGCCGACTGATGAGATTGTTATCTTGTGGTGCTAGTCTTTCCCGAAATGCTGGAGCTCTGCCTTTCAAAAGAAATAATATATGGCTCAATCCTTTTAAGGTCGAGCCTGGGCAGCGCATGCGCTGCTCTGCAGCATGCAATATTGGAGTATGGAATCGAAGCCCCGCCCATTCTCTGCCCATATTTGTCATTGGCTTATGTCATTGTCCTTCGTAAAAGCTAGCTTCTGATTAGTTAATAGGCTTGTTTGTCCCTCCTTAGTACCGCCTTGTCTTCATTTGTAACCTCCCATGAGGACTGGTCCTTTTACTTCGGTTGTTACAAGGTACGTCTTTATTAGTCTGTAAGCACTATTTTCTTAAATGAGTTTCTCCTACTGCAGGCACGATATGCTTTCCTGCAACATTCAGTGCGCCATGCGATCTTTCACTTTCCGTGTAGATCGGGACAATGGCGGCCGCTTCTTTGAATAGGTCTCGCATTTACAAGAGTTTGAGCTATTGGCATTGTAAATGACAATGCCTTTTATTTATGTGTTAATTAGCAAAACAGATAAATAAAAGGCATTGTCATTTACACTACCAATAGCTTAAACTCTCGCAAATGCGAGACCTATTGCATTGCAAATGCCTGATTAGAAAGTGCGACCAGAGTCTGGAACTCCTTACCTTCGAACCTACGTACCACTACCTCACAGGCTATCTTTAAATCTGAACTGAAAGCTATTCTATTTGAAAGACAATTTAGTTTATTTATTTTTTCCATTCTACACCTTGTTGACTTAGTTTCTGTAAAGGTGCTATAAGTCTTATCTCTCTACTTCAAATTCATTGGACTCCTTGTAGCTGGCACATCCTGTTACTCAATATTTATAACAAGTGTAATGTACACCTTACTTTAATGCTCTTTGTCTATTGTAAATTTCCCAAAACCAAAAACCTTGGATAATGTAATTTAAATGCCTATTTTATTTGTAAAGTGCTGGAACACCTTTCGATAATGTCCGCACCATATATAACAATATACATTAAATGAAGGGACAAGGAGTCGGGAAGGAATGAAAAGGAAGGAAAGGGGGGTGGTGGGAGCAAATAGAAACAAAGGAGAGGGAGAAAAAGACCCTAGAGGGGGAAATATAATGTGTATTTGAAAAGCACATGTTCACCCTGAAGGTAGATCGGTACGGAAATAACAGACATTTATTGTTACCCGCCTCAATGGTACTCATTTTATTGACTTTGGAAAGATGAAAGGCTGATTGTACCCAACAGGATTCAAACCATGAGGTCAAACAGAGAAGCCAGCAGTGGGTGCATTAGTCCACTCCACCCTCAGACCCGGCTAGGTTGAAAGATGAGGGGATGAGAGTGGAGAGTGACATAACGAAAGGGGAGGAAGAGATAAAGGGAAGGAGATGGGGAGAGAAAATGAGGTGTTGGGAGGGGATAGTGGTTGAAGGCATGGGAATAAAGAGGACATCTGGCTCAGAAAAGAGTTAAACAAAGAAATTAGAGGAATGGTGGGTGGGTACAGTGAAGGTAAGGTATAGAGGGGGCTGAAAAGGAATTAACAGAGGGAAGGGAATAAAGCGATCGGTAGGTAGAGAAAAGACTCAGGAGAAATGTATGCAATGGAGGGAGAGAGGAGGAGGGTGAAGGAAAGTAGACAGAACATTTTCGGATGTGAGGAGAAAACGAGGAAAAGGCTGGGAAGGAAAGGGGAAGGATGGAAATGGAATTCAGGGTGGTGGAAGAGGCAGAAGGGGACAGGAGTAGAAAAGGAAACAAGATGTGAGGTGGGGGGAAGGGCAGATGGTAAAGCAAAGAGGAGGAGCAGCAGAGGCGGCAGGGTGTCAGAAAGGGCGGGAGGAGGGGGATAAATTATGAGATGTTGAGCACTGGGTGTGGTACTGAATTACAAAAGATACTACTGTAAAACTGGATTACCAAAGGGAAGGGGACCTGGAATTTAGGAGTGGGATTTGGATTACAGTGAAGGTTTACGGTTGGTTTTTAAGGAAGAATACTACTAGTGGTGGCTGTGGGAGAATGATTTGAGAGAGAATGCAGGGGTAATTTCGATTTTGCGGTCGGTTTGAGCCTGGCTCGTTAGGTGGATTCACTCACCTTTGTCCCTATGTGTTCACGCGTCCTGCTCTCTCCATTTTTGAGCCAGGTCTTCCCCTGCTTTGCCCTACTTCTCTGTGTCCCCGGTTCAGCCTCCAAGGGTGGACCTGCCCAGCGGTGATAAGCGCGCCAATGCTGTAGCGCCCGGGTAACCATCTTTTATACTCAGACACGTCCAGTGTAGACCTTCCAAAGTGTCATAATGACATCATAGCGGTGCGGGAGAGACCACGTGCTTCCACACTACACAGGGGCGCGCAGCAGGTCTATGCTTGTGGGACATCCTGTTTCCTGACAGTATCCAATTTTTAATTCACTAAAATTAATATAGTTATGAACCTGAAAAGAAGGTTTACTCCTCCCTAACTGCCACCTCAAATGAGGACTACATTTTTATGTGCAACACAGGAAGCGTCCCCGCTCTAAACCAAATTGTTTTCATATCCCACAAGCTCGAGCTATCACAGAGCAGCTTCTGTGTAACATCGTCACTACTGCCACAGAGAGTTCCACGTGGAAGGTAAGGGGATTTTCAAACGAATACTCCAGGAAAGGAATTTTGACTTCATGTAAAATGAATATATGAATATTATATTTTTACATAATGCACATCCTCACCATCCACACGCCTGTATATTCCCATTTAACAAATAAAAAGCACTGTCTCTGCGCCGCCTGAGCCTCATTGTATCGGACCCCACCAAAAATAATGTCCGTAGGTTTTGTGCGTGTGCATCACTGCCCTATATTGTTCTCTGCTCCTGAAAAGGCGATGAGGTCTGAGTTAGCTCTATGAGTTTTCTAAATTGTCAGCAGGCTGACAACGGCCATAGTAGTTTAAAATATGCTGCAGGTAGGACTGCTCCTCAATCTGTATTAATCCCGAGCCACACTAACTGTTTCTAGTCATCCTACTGGTACACGTGAATATAAAGAGATGAAGGCTCCAGCCCAGGAGGTCCAAATAGCTCCCCTTATTTAGTTCACAGCTTTACCCAAAATATGAGCTGTAGGATTTTTTTTTCAAATTGTTTTTTTTTTTCTGTCACCCTTTAACGGTTCACTTGGATTCTGAATTCTGGCCCCTTGAAAGGAGCCAAGGATCCAGTTTCAAGTAGCAATTAACACTTAAAGCCACCATGGATTAAATAATTTCTTACCAGCCCTCTCCCAGGTTCTACCTTCATCATCTCTTGTCAGCCACATCCAAAATGAATGGCATGCGCAAATCAACAATCTACGTGTTCCTCCAAGAACATTTAATTCTGCATTTCCTTTCTCCGCATCAGACATTGCCACTTCTCTTAAAAAATCACTACAAGTAAACACACCCTTTCTTCACTACTTACCTCTTGACCTACTTCTCTCCAGTTGGCACTCTGCTACTCTTGCTGACTTCCCCCTACACTCCCAAATAAGTAATCCAATGCTCATATCTGAAAACCCTTTGTGCGCCCATTATAACCCTTTCAGTTCCTAAACCATAAAGCCTCTTGCTCTAACCTCCAATGTGCTACCCTGCCTGACCGGTCTATTCAACCACCCATTCGTATCTGCTCTACTCTGGCTCATTCTGTTTAACTGCAGTGGTTCTACCCTTACTTACAAAAAAAAACTATAGCAGACCCTGCCACCCCCTTCTACCGCCTGGTGTCTGCTTCCCTTTTTCTCCAAAATATCTGAACACCTCTTGTTCAAATGGTTATCTCATTTATAACAATCTGCTCAACCCTTCCTGTCTCGTTTTCAAACCTACTCCCCTGAAATAGCCCTCACTCATGCAGGTGACTTCATCATCTACGCCTGCCACAACAACCTCTCAGCCATCCTCATAGAACTGGATCTATCTGCCGCATTTGACACTGTTGACCACCCTATCTTACTCAACACCCTTGGGTCCCTTAGCATTACTGGTAGCAAGGTTAATTGATTTCCTTCTACATCTCAGACCGGGAGGTCCATCACATCCTCTGCCAACCCATTACCAGACAGTGTCCCCCAAGGACGTCTCTTGGGTTCTCTCATTTTCTTGATCTACACTACCTCTCTTGGTGATATCATCTTCTCATTTGGATTCTCTTGCTACAATGCTCTTGTCCTTCCCAACTTTCTCTCCCTTTTTGCAAACCAGGATATCAGAATGTCTTGGTGCCGTTTGCCAGTGGATGGCCTTATGCTGCATCACGCTGAATTCAGCTGAAACGGAGGGCCTAGTCTCTTTTGTCTCCCCTAGAGCTAATTCCATCCCCAATTCTACTTACTGCAAGGCATGCTTACTTTTGCATGTCAGGTAGAAGTCTAGTTGTAGTCTTCAATCCCCTCCAAGCGGCTGGAATCTTTCATCACATTACAGCCAACGCAGCAAGATGTCACATCCGAAATATACGCTGACTCTCTTCTCATATTCCTTCCTAACTGCACCATAACTGCCTTGTGCACTGTCCTTCTTGTGATCCTCCCACCTTCTTGGATATACACCCTCGAATGCTTTTCCACTGAACAGCTATCTGTGCCTGCCCAACCCCGAAAGTTTATAAGATAAAACAGAAAATATTCCTCTTGAAACTTGAAGGCATTTGGATAAATTGTACCATGGGAGCGACCCAAAATGTACATATGTTGACTTTATATATATATTTAAGTTATATTTTCCCTCTTTGCTGAAATCTTGTAGATAGTTTTTGATACATGGTTCTATGATGTCTGTTTGCCCTTGCTATTTTGCTTTTCAGACAATGTACACTCGCAAGTTATAATCTTATTGGGTTCTTTGACTGTACTCAATCCATCTATTGTCTGACGTGCAGCAACGGAAACTTAGCTTTATATGCAATATTCCTGATCAGCATTTTACTTGATTCTCAAATTAAGTGGAATAAATTAAATAAATATCGTCTACCACAGTTGAAGCCTGGTTAGTGCTAGTGACTGGTGGCAGACCCTCTCCCTAAGAAGCGGCTACCAAAGCTTGCCACGCCTCAGGGCATGAAGCATGTTGGGAGACATGACCAGGATTAGTAAAAGCAACATGAGATGGGTTATGGAGGAGGAGACACTATTCCCCCTAGAGATTGTAAGGAGCGGCTCCATTAATTAATGTTTTGTCTGAGCTTCCAGGTTGGCCCATGTCAGATGTGTGCTGCTCACCCAGTCTTTGTTTTAACTTTGTGTTCTGGTACTCACAGATTGTTTTTTTCCATTATGGATACAGGACTACAAATACCAGACTGCACATTGAAAACCAGGAAGGCTTGGAGTACCTGTGAGCTCTGTGCTCAGTATTTTTAGAGCTAAAGTGTACATGACCTTTATATATAACATGTACAAAGACCCCTCCTTATAGATGATCTATGAACTAGAGGTGTTGCTTAAGACTAGATGCTTTATCTTTACTTTTAAAATGGTATAAGGAAGTTACTGCAGTGCTAGAATATGCTATCTATGCAAAACTCTAAGCCTTTGTTGTCTTAAATACATAGCCCACATTTCCTTGTGCTCTTATTTGACCTGCTGCCCCAGTCTTGCACAGTGTATACAATCCATACAAAGAGGGAGGGGGAAAAGATTACACTTCTGTCCTCCCTCAGCCATTGGTTGATTACAGTTGTTATTCATGGCATGCTGGCTATTGTACTGATACAGCAGGAGTATGAGAGGGTCGAGAGGAGCATTCTATTTTTAAATTGCACTGTGCGGCTGGAGTGAACTTGTCCAGAATTTTCACGCGTAGTCCATAATTTGAGCCTGAAACCTGTTTGTCATTCCTCCTATAACGGATATCTTCTGCCCCATTACGGCTAGCAGGACCAGAGCTGTGGCAACTCCGGTGCTTGCGACCAATCACATAGGAACAAACATATTTTAAGTAGTGGTGGGAATGTATGATGACCTTGAATTGGTTGGGAAACCTCTTGTCACCAATGGAATAGCCAGCGCGCTTCTGCTTGATCATTGGCTGTTGTGCCTGAGAGACTGTACAGTGGTTTAGGACTGGCTGTGGAAACTTTACCAAATGTTTATTTTCTGTGATATCCGTAGTTGCCTCCTGTACTTCCTCACCTACCATCACTGGAAGGCAGCCTGACTCCCTACTATAGGATTTGGCGGAGATTAATTCAAGCATCTATCCATTGTTGTTGCAGTTTATGCCCTACATGCGATGGGAATGCCCAGACGTGAGTCCCCTGCTTACTGTCCCATAGGGCCCAAGCTATACCTCACTGATGAGACTTAATGAGGTCGAAACCGGTCTTGGGTTGCCTGTGGTCCCTTCTGGAAAAGGCCTTGCCTATCAGTTAAGGATAAAGTTCCCTTGAGGAGCAGGGTCGGTGCTGGTTTGCATAAGTCAGTCCTGTGTCTACAGTGACATGGTAGTGAAAAGCGATGGACTGGAATGCTTCCCCAAGTGAGTGCCAGTGGCTGAGATTAATCCAAGCATTCTGTCCATCATCTTGTTGTTGTTGCAGTTTACGCCCTAAGTATAACAGGTATGTCCAGACGTGGGTCCCATGCTCACTGTGCCATAGGAATCAAGTGATGCCTCACTGATGAGACCTAAGTAGGTTGAAACTGGTCTGGGGTTATTTGTGGACTCTTCTGTAAGAGGCCTTGCCTGACAGTTCGGGATAGACTGTTCCCATAGGAGCAGTGGTGGTACTGATTTGCATAAGGCGGGTCTTTGTCTAGTGTCATGGTGGGCAAAAAACGATGGTCTGGAATGCTGCCCCAAGCGATTGCCAATGGCTAAGATTAATTCAAGCATTATATCCATCACCTTGTTGTTGCTGCAGTCCCACTTAGTGAGAAAATGCATATGGCGCCAGAAGCATATAGAAGGCTTAGCGCCATTGCATTCTCTCTTTGCTGAGGTGGCCTTACTCTGACTCTGCCCCCTTGTGCTGAGTGACTCTTGCTTGGCCTGTCACAGGCACATTCCACCCCCTCAATTACTACTTCACTGCTACATAGCCTGGGGGGTTCAGGGAGAAGTAGGTGAAGCCAGAGAATGATGGCCCGATTCAGAAAAGACTGCTAAGGTAAAAAAAAAAAAATGTAATTGCTGTGGGATGGGCTGGTGTGCATGTGGTGGGTTAAAAGTGTTAGTGGTGTGGCTGGTATCCGTGTCCCTCTGTCTGCCCTTATTCCACTCGGTAGCAGGGGCGTAGCTTCGGGGAGGGGGGGGGATATATTGACTGTCAGTCGGGTAACATGCCCCAGGTGGCTGACTGGCAGGGGGCCTGTTCAACTATTGCAGAGTACAGCAAGGGGCTCAGGGCAGGGCGCAGGCTGTGCATGGACAGGCCCCTGGCACATTGACCCCATGTAATGCACCTCAGATTGTCGTGTTTACAATCACATATGTGTGCCTGGTGGGGGTTCCTCTATTTCTCACAGAAGTAGCTTTACTCTGGGAGACAGAATAAAACAGACAGACTTGTCTGAGCCCGATCTAAGGAGTCATCCATCCTACCCTGTTCTTCCTACATTCAGTCGGATCTTCAGCATCCCCGAATCCCTGCTGCTTTCAAGCATTTCAAGCAGGATGCTCGGCTTGCCTGTTGGTGCCTGGGGATGTGGGTGCGGCTGCTGCTCTCTTCCTACCGAAAAACGTTTATTAATGTTGTTTGTATGTGTGTGAGTGTGTGTGTGTGTGTACTAGTGAGTGCTTGCACGAGTGTGGGCATCTGCCTATGTGGACGCATGAGTGTGTGCACGATTGTGCATGTGTGCTTGTTGTGTATGTGAGCCTGTGTATGCACATGAGCGTGTGTGCATATGTGAGTATGCACACATGAAATTGGGTGTGTGCAGAGTCGGTCTGGCCTATAGGGCAATCTGGCAGTGCCTGATGGGCTGGTCTAACAGGTCAGTATGTTGGCCAGACTTTTTTGAGGGCCGGTTTTTAGGGCTGTTGGGGCGGTTTTTACTGCTGTTTTTCCCAGATAATAAAAGAAACATTGCCTGCAGCAAGCTCAAATTCGCACAGTTTTCTATACCATGCAGAACACTTAAACATTGTGTTTTTACAAGTTCAAAACTGCTCCAATTTACAAACATGGGCCCCTTTTTAGGTCGAGCCTAGCGCAGCGCGCATGCGCTGCTCTAGGAAAACGACCTCTTGGAATCACTCAGCACTTTTCACACGCTCGTGTGTGTTTTTTTTTTTTTTTAGCTTTTTTTCTATTGGGCTTTGCGTGCGAAGACAGCACACAATTGGGCAAAGGCGGGTGCATGTCCCACCTTTCCCTGGAAATGTATCCGCCCACGGCCTACGGCTTGCGGTTACGAGCAGCGGCGCACAGTGTGCCATCTGTTTCGGGTCAGATTTCAAACGTTGTTTTTCGTTTCGCTTTCGCGCGGCCGCCCTTTTTTTTTCTCTAACTTTCGCTTGTTTTTTTCTAACTTTGAACACGCCGGCTTCCTTGAACTCTGGCTCCGTCGCGCTGTGATGTTTTTTCTGGAGACACTCTCCGGTCTTCATTTTAGAAGAGCAGAAAGACGAGGCTTGGCCCCTCATGAAATATGTGTTAAGAAAGGACATTTTGAGCAGTAAGTACGAACGAGCTGTCTGTTTTTCGCTTGCAGTTTTAGGAGTCCGTGATCTGCTCAGCCAGAAAGGATTTTAATGCGCATGTGGATATCGGACATTCTTTCCGAAGTTTAAATACGCTTGATATTTACATAGTGCTTGGCATCGTAGTGTTTGTTTCTAAGCACCATAAAACGTTCATGTGCTTGGCACCAGGCAGATGAAAGGTTGGTTGCTCCTGTCAGGACGCGACTGATTAATCCGCAGGTCACAGCAGATGTCAGCAGCGAGCCGTCAACTCGTCCGAGCATTCGAGCCCGCGAAAGTGACTTTTATTTTGGAAGTTTATGTCAAGCAGGGGCACTATCGTTTCTAGTGACAACGAAACGAGACAGGCCAGCTCCTCCAAGCAGTTGTCTTACACATCTGCTTTCAGCTGTTTTCATTTCAATAACGCTTGTACCTTACCGTATGCAATGTACGTTCTGGCTGGCAATAATTTTCAGCGCCTGTAAGTGGCATGTGAGCGCTATAAAAACAACTTCTTCAATGCATGAATGAACCAGAGAATTTACCATTGAAGGTTGGAGGTGGGTCAGCTAAAACGGTGCTCAGATGAGTTTATTTAAATACGCTTGATATTTACATAGTGCTTGGCATCGTAGTGTTTGTTTCTAAGCACCATAAAACGTTCATGTGCTTGGCACCAGGCAGATGAAAGGTTGGTTGCTCCTGTCAGGACACAGCTGATTGATCCGCAGGTCACAGCAGATGTCAGCAGCGAGCCGTCAACTCGTCCGAGCATTCGAGCCCGCGAAAGTGACTTTTATTTCAGGAGTTTTATGTCAAGCAGGGGCACTATCGTTTCTAGTGACAACGAAACGAGACAGGCCATCTCCTCCAAGCAGTTGTCTGACACATCTGCTTTCAGCTGTTTTCATTTCAATAACGCTTGTACCTTACCGTTTGCAATGTACGTTCTGGCTGGCAATAATTTTCAGCGCCTGTAAGAGGCATGTGAGCGCTATAAAAACAACTTCTTCAATGCATGAATGAACCAGAGAATTTACCACTGACGGTTGGAGGTGGGTCAGCTAAAACGGTGCTCAGATGAGTTTATTTAAATACGCTTGATTTTTACATAGTGCTTGGCATCGTAGTGTTTGTTTCTAAGCACCATAAAACGTTCACATGCTTGGCACCAGGCAGATGAAAGGTTGGTTGCTCCTGTCAGGACGCGACTGATTAATCCGCAGGTCACAGCAGATGTCAGCAGTGAGCCGTCAACTCGTCCGAGCATTCGAGCCCGCGAAAGTGACTTTTATTTCGGAAGTTTTATGTCAAGCAAGGGCACTATCGTTTCTAGTGACAAAGAAACGAGACAGGCCATCCCCTCCAAGCAGTTGTCTTACACATCTGCTTTCAGCTGTTTTCATTTCAATAACGCTTGTACCTTACCGTATGCAATGTACGTTCTGGCTGGCAATAATTTTCAGCGCCTGTAAGTGGCATGTGAGCGCTATAAAAACAACTTATTCAATACATGAATGAACCAGAGAATTTACCATTGAAGGTTGGAGGTGGGTCAGCTAAAACGGTGCTCAGATGAGTTTATTTAAATACGCTTGATATTTACATAGTGCTTGGCATCGTAGTGTTTGTTTCTAAGCACCATAAAACGTTCACGTGCTTGGCACCAGGCAGATGAAAGGTTGGTTGCTCCTTCAGGACGCGACTGATTGATCCGCAGGTCACAGCAGATGTCAGCAGCGAGCCGTCAACTCGTCCGAGCATTCGAGCCCGCGAAAGTGACTTTTATTTCAGGAGTTTTATGTCAAGCAGGGGCACTATCGTTTCTAGTGACAACGAAACGAGACAGGCCATCCCCTCCAAGCAGTTGTCTTACACATCTGCTTTCAGCTGTTTTCATTTCAATAACGCTTGTACCTTACCGTATGCAATGTACATTCTGGCTGGCAATAATTTTCAGCGCCTGTAAGTGGCATGCGAGCGCTATAAAAACAACTTCTTCAATGCATGAATGAACCAGAAAATTTACCATTGAAGGTTGGAGGTGGGTCAGCTAAAACGGTGCTCAGATGAGTTTATTCATCTTTTTTTAATCATTACGTGGTCGTCAAAATGACAAAACGTGTACAGCGTTCCTCGCATTCCAGCTAGATTTCTTCCAGGGGAATACTATTACGTGCATGCTACTTACATTACTGGTGATACCTAAAGTCCTTAGAAGCCTCCACCAGCATGTGAAACACTATATTAGTGAATGCACTAAAGTTCCTGGACACCAGATCTCGGCTGTAGGTAAGGGTGAAAGGGGTTAAGCCAAGGGCAGGGTTCCCACCCACTCACTGTACCAGAGTCATGTTGTTAATGGGGTGAAAGCATGACAGAGATGTGACTGGCACATCACTCTTTAAAGGTTGATTCACTTCAGTGATGTGATGGTTTTTATTCACTCCACAATGAAATATCTGAATTTGGTTCACTTCTGATTTGATTACCCACCTGAGTGTCTCTCCCAACTTCTATCAAGTGTTCCATATTAGCTGCTCTTCCAAGAGCGATTACTGTAGCATAAACCATACCTTGGTTTTGTCATAATAGACTTTTTGTGTCATGACAGGTAAAATAACAAGCATTGGCATAGCCAATAGGTCTCGCCTTTGGGACCTTATAAGTGTTTAGCCATGCAACAGTTGATGTTGTTGAACCAAGGATATTGTGCTGGATAACTAAACACTTATAAGATCCCAAAGGCGAGACCTATTGGCTATGCCAATGCTTGTTTCTCTTTCTTCGCGCAAGAAAAAATGGACAAAGAAGGCATTACATTGCAATGTAGCCGAGATATTGTTCTTTGTAATTAGTTTCGGAAGATTCAACTCATTTGAAAATTCAGGACAATGCATTTAAGTTCAACAAAATGTTTTAAGTAATTATATAGCCAGCACGTATGTTGCCATTAAATCTTTTCTATCTATTTTTTTGTTGTGTGGCCTTTGTGGAGTTAGGGGACTTTAGTCTACTGCCGTTTATCTAGGGGCAGTTGTCTATTTCGCAAAAGTCACTTTCACCTAACCTTGTTTTCGCTGTCTACGTAGCTGCCAAGGATTGTATGAGCATTTGGACGTATATTCATTGATGTGCAGGTTTATAACACAGAGTGCTCTGAATCTAGCAGAAGATATCCCGTGGATTGCTTTAAAGCGCTGAAGGGGAACCTTCTTCGCTCTATAGTGACCATTAGCATAGTGCATGCCTCAAACCGAATTGTCTTTTGGCTGTTGAGCAGTATGCAGAATTGTTTCCCAACTCTGAAACATATTTTTTGATCTGGGAACAGTGAAACGGATTAATGGCCTCTCCAAGACTCGAAGCTATCCTGGCCAGAGCTGTGTGCTAGCTTAGGGATCAGAAGCTTCGGAGAGGGGGTTCCTGTCTTTTTTTGCTCTCTCCTCAGCCAAAGATAAACCTGTCTCCACTGTCAACTAAAATATATACAGATCGTCTGCTGCTTATTGGGGCTCACAATATGCACTGTGCAATAAATTCCATTTATTTAGTCCATTCCATTTGGATATGAAGGCTTAAAACGGCTTATTGCTTCAGTGACCAGTGCGAAACATCAGAGTTGTGTTTACGAGGCTTGTAGAGAGTTCAAGTAGTCTGTCCGAGTTGACTGGTAGAAGTAGTTCAGGGTGACAATGTGATTGTGACTAAGAATAAAAGACTGAAATAGTGCTAACTTACATCGAGTGCTTAATTTGTAAAAAAATAAAATAAAAGCAAGCGACAGTCCCTTTTTCAGGGGGCTACTGTAGCTTGCACCACCCATTGTCCCTGCCAGTGCTGCAAATTACAGTACAACACAATTACCATCACACTTTTACAAGTTTGACAATTCAGACTATTCAAGGCCACCCAAAGCTGGGCTGCATGTCTTATTCATTTTAATATATATTGAATTATTAAATTCTCTGTTGTTGTGCTCACCTGAAAATTTGACAGACAGTACCACCATGTGGTGGACTGTCATAAGTGCCGGTGTTGAGAATTAAGTGCTGGTGCTGAGCACCAGAAACCACAGGCCCAAATTACGCACTGCTTACATCACAAGTATAGTTTCTTTCTGGTGGAGACAACTGCTGAGATATGTGGCACTTGCTTATAGTCGTAGGATGCTTCTTGGAAGAAGTACCCTTTTAGCTTCTGTTTGGAAGTTTTGAGAGACTTAGTGTGGGAAGTTCAGATGGCATCTATCAATGTTGTGCTTTTAGTCCAAGTCAGCATTGGCCTCTGTCAATGCTATGCGTTCTGTCCAAAACACAGCTAATTAGTATTTCCTGGTTACCTGAAGTGGCAGGTAGCTCTCTCGTGTATATGTAAAAGAGATTTCAAATACATATTTATGGCGATTCAAGTAAATGTATTAATTTGTTGTAATCCTGTGCAAGAATGTTCTTATATTAGGTGTAAGAATTATAAAAGTTTTATTTGACACATTTAGCTCTTGTGAGTAACGCCATTTGGCTTTCTGAACTCAACTCTCATATTGGCATATGTACTAGGACTTAACACCGCCGTAGCGCCAATTTTTTGACATTACGGCGGCTTTTTTTTTTTTAATCGCCTTATTTACAAGTTGCTGCTAACTGCAGTTAGCGACACTTTTCCAGCGTAAATGTGAATTTTCAAGATCGCCACTTCTGTTAGCGGGACTTAACGAAAATGAGATGCAAGGTAGGCGTTCCCGTGCAAAAACTGCCGCTAACCCCACATCGTGATATTTACAAGGAATTCCTTGTATGGTGCAAAACCAAAAAAACTGCTTCTAACTCCAGTTAGAGGCAGTTTTTTAAGACCAGAAAATAGCTGGTCTTAAAAATGGTGCAAACACTTGGGGCTTCATTTCAGAAGGTTTTGGTGCTGGACAGCGCTGCAAGGAATGTTGCTGCGCTGCCCTGCGACAAAACTACAGGGCAGGAATGCGCACCATCAATAAGATAGGGCGCATTCCTGGGCCTCATTCATGAAAAGTGTTGCATTGCTGCGACAAAACAGCTTTGCAACACTTTTCACTACGCCCTTCTTGCGACACCATGGATGCGCTGTATTCACTGTACGGCGCTCCATGTCACAATTAATGACAGATACATCTGGAATCCTGATGTATCTGTCAGCGCTAAAGTCACGCATTACTGCAGTTGTGTCACAAGCATGACGCAACTCCAGCAATGCATGGGGCCAGCCTATCCCTGTGGCACTGCGTCACCCTTAGGCGTAAGGTACTGACGCAGTGGCGTCCTACAATTGTTGCAGTGAAATCTGATGGATTTCACTGCGCCACTCCTATGAGGCTTTGTTGTGTGGGAACGCCCACACTGCATACATCATACCTGATGCAGGTATAATGTGGCACAGGGTTTCACAAGGTCACACATATGCCTAGATGCGCCACTTTGCAAATACGGCGCAACGGTGTGCAAGAATCACGCTGCAAGTACGTCAAGAAAATGATGCACCGGCGGGGTGAAACTGTCAGAAGGGGCTCATGAATAAGCCCCCCTGTCTTTTTTCCCCTACGTTGGCGCACAATGGCTGCCATGCGCACCCTTGCGCCATGGTGCAAGGGTGACTGTGTTGCGGAGTTGATTGATGCTGTGGCTTCATCTCTTCTCAGACGTCTGCAGGTAGGGCTGGACTAGTGGAGGGCTGGAGTGAACCAGTTGGCCTTCTTGGAGTGTTGTTTGTCTGGTCTTTTCTTGAGGGGTGCCAGGGTGTCGGCACAGTTGGAGATCCATCGGTGGAGGTTGCGCACTGCGGTGTTGGCGTCTGTAAGCGTTGGCGGGGTGGTGGTGCTGAGGGAGTTGACGGGAAGTTCTTCGGTGGCTTTGATCCAGCTGCGACAGGGTGGGGGCAATGATGGCAATGGTGTACGGTGGGCGTTGTGAAGGCGTTATGTAAACAGTGATGGTCGGTACAGGAGAGTTCTGTGGTGTGGCTGTAGTTGAAGTTCTCGCTGGTAGAGAAGACGGGCTCGAGCGTTTGTCAGGCTATGTGGGTTGGTGTGGTGACTAGCTGCTTGAGTCCGATGTTGGCGAGGTTCCCCAGGAGGTGGGTGGTGTTCTGGTCACTGGGGTTGTCCAGGTGGAACTTGAGGTCTCCGAGTAGGATGTAGTCGGTGGATGGGAGAGCCTGGGGTGCGATGAGGTCTACAGTGGCATCAGTGAATGGGGGTTCATGGCCCGGGGGGCCTGTAGATGAGGGTGCCGCGGAGGGTGGTGTTGGGGTTGGTCCGGATCTGGAAGTGGAGGTGTTCCATGGTCACCGTAGGGTCATTACAGTGCGTGTTCAGTTGGAGTGTGCCTTTTTTAGACAATGGCAATGCCTCCTCCTGGCCGCTCGGGTGGTCCGTGTGCGGGTGAATTTGTAGCCGTCGTGGATGGTGATGGCGATGTCCAGTCCGGAGCAGAGGTTGGTCCAGGTTTCCGTGAAGAAGGCGATGTCTGAAGAGGTGGCGTCGAGGAGGTCCCAGATTTCTGTTGCTTGTTTGTGGAGGGACCGCACGTTGAGGAGGATGCAGTTGAGCGGGTCGGCTGGGCGGCAGGAGGCGCTGGTGTGCTGATGTGGCAGAAGGTGCATTTGCAGTTTTGACAGGCACAGGGTGCAGAAAATTCTGCAGTGTTGCTAGATGGCAGGCAGTGTGGTGTCCAGCGTTGATGGCGAGGAGGGTGCTGGCATCGTAGCGGTGGAGTGTCCGAGAGGAAGGGTCTACGGTGCTGGGCGCGGTCCAGGGGCGGACGGATGCAGACGGGCTTGCCTTTGGCGCACCAGTGGTACGCCCGCTGCGCATGGCCGCACAGCAGCCGCCATTTTGTAGTGCTGCGGGGAGGACTGGACAGCTGGGAGGCGGGAAACGCGGGAAAGGACACTGAAGGGGGCGGGGATGCGGGGGGGGAGCGGGAGTTGTAAATATATTTTTAAAAAATTCTTACCTCGAGGCCGGGACCCGCGTCTTCTGTGCTCCTGTTCTCCTGAGTCTGCTTCCAGGAACAGGAAGCAGGCAGCCAGGCTCCCTCCCCTAAGCCAATCACAACGCTGCAATGCGGCGTTTTGATTGTTCTTGAGCACCGTCACAAGGCGTTGAGCCAGAGGCTGGAGGGGTGGGCATGTTCTCCATGCAGGCTGTAATGCACCCTGCATTGCAAACAGGGATGTGCGCATGACTGCTTTGGGCGGCCTGAGAGGGCCAACCAAACAGTCATTGTGCACTTGAGTGGGCATACCACTCTGCCCCAGCCCTACTCCGTGAGTAGAGCAGCCCCACCCACCCTCCCGCCCGCAAAGGAAACGTAGCATGAGTACATCAGAAAGGTATCATCATGTTATGTTTCCTCTTCTTGCACTGCTTGAAAGCAGTGGGGCGACGCTATCTTGCCTTGGCGGATGAGCCGCTACTGGGGGTGAGTCATCCACAGGTGCTAGGCCTGGGTCCAACTCGACCCCCAGGCCTCCTCCGCTACGCATCCCACCTTCTCCTCACCTGGACATTGACACCATGGCACAATCCGCTGCACTCTCTCCAAATCTGTGACTCAGCCAGCAGGAGCCTCAGCCAGGCGGGATTTCACAAGCCTGGGTACAGCAGTCACCGCCAAGTCCGCTGGGGAACCTCCCTATGCAGGTGATGCAACAGGGCCCCCTTGGGCGTTAAGTTGCAGCACTCCCTCCACGCAAGTTCGGCGCAGCTCAGGGGCCTCACCCTCCACAGCGTCCAGCCAGCGCAACATCCTCCAGTCTGTGATGCAGAGAGGCGCGGCCCACCATTGGTAATCCCCTTCGTGCACCCCGGTCTAGTGGTGGCGCGTGGTGTGCGATGCAGACCTCCCTACAGTTGATGTGCAGAAGCACCTCTACTGTTCACAGCTCCAAGGGGCACCAGGCGGTCTTCTCACACAGGTCAGCAACGTGTCTCCATGCGACCTGGGAGACTTCACCACCAGGTAAGGGCGATCGCCGACACCTCAATGTCTACGGCCAAGGCCCAGCAACTCCACAGCACCTCTGCATCCCACTCCCGGTCCCAGACGCAGGCCCAGCGAGGCTTCCGGGCCCTGGGGACTGTCCGCGCTTTTAAGACTTTGGATGCCATGGTGTTGCAAGGAGTGCGCAATGATAAGTGATGCATCACTGGTTTTGCCCAGCGATGCACCTCTTTTCATGATTGTAGCCCTGAATTTCCTCTTCCCCTGGGACTCTGGCTGGTCATCCTGGCTGTTGGGGGTTTGTTGATCTGTGCTGCACTTGGCCCTGGCTGCTCCATTCTGCATTCCATTGGTTTTGTTTCCTATTTTTCATTGGAGGTGGACTTATAGGCTATTTTTGCCTCTAGAGGCAAAAAAAGTCACGTTGGGCTGACTAACGTGAGTTTTTTTGCCACTAATATATATGTGCCTTTCGTCAGTTTTCGCCCGCTAACGTCAGAATTTGTATCGCCTTCACGCTAGTGTTAGCGGCAGTTTTCACCGCGAATACCTGAAACTATCGCCATGTAGCGACGTATTGTAAATACATCGCCAACAGGGCGATCGTTTTTGGCGATAGGCCGCGTTAGGAAAAGTGCTGCTAACTACCGCTAACGCTAGTTAGCGGCAGTTCTTGTACATATGCCCCATAATTTTTAGAAAGGTGAATCAGTCATCATGTTGAGTCTTTGTATAATCCCTGTGACAAATTTGCAGTTTCTCAGAACATTGTTCTCTGTTAGGACAGTGTTTTCATATTTTCTGGTTCGTTGTATATTTGACAGTGATGAGACTGGGGGAGGAGTTTCTATTGTAATGGAGGCTAGTTGCCCCAGCACTCCCAATAGACCTCTATATGTAAGTCTGTAGTTTATCAGAAGTCAGCACGGTGCATTATGTGTAAACTTCAGACGTTCTCTAAAGCAAAACCCAGCAGAGTTCGGTTGTAGGACAATTATGTTTCTATTTGCATATTGTTTGATGGGCACAAACGTTTGGACTGTCTGAAAACATTGTTTCAGGAATGCATTGCAAGTCCTTCTGTCTCCTACTTCAGTGTTGGACAAATTGATGAGATGTCTTTCGGAATCATCTAAAAAGCGGACATTCTTTAGCCTATATGTTGCGACAAAGATAATCTTTATAAATCCAGTGGCATTGATTGAATGATCCAACGTTCCATCCTTTTTAAATTGGGAGATAAAGTGAAATGCTAGAGCAACACTGCAAATGAAAACAAAAGAAGGGTGATATAATGCAAGTCTCAGGTTGCCAATATTTGGTGTCTAACACAAAATTCCCCAAAGACTTTCTGCTCCATTTACCTAAAAAATGAGTATATGTGTAACAGAACCTCTGCTGTAATCGTAACCACATAGCCCATTTGACTTGTAAGAACCCATAATGTGTGATTAGGAAGTTGCCAGGACATCCAAGAAAATTGGGAGGAATAGCTCACCCTTCAATATTTCAAACAGGACTGCTGGTGTTTGCTGCCTGAGCCTTAAACTTGGGGGCTGATGAGTGGCTGAGATGAGCCTGAAGACAATCTGTTCCATTTGACTGATAACTAAAATGTGAATGAAGTTTCTTCAACTATTGGTATCATTCCTTATATATAGGTCGTAGGCCAAAGGGTATGGTAGAAAGGAGTCAGTCGTAAGGAATGTTATTTTGTAATCGACCTTGGATCTAACACTTCTCAGAGCTGATTTGCTGATGTCCCTTGAAAAACTCAAGGAGCACAGCAAAATTGCCATGGGCTTAATGTAACTGTAATTTTTTCAAACAATGTCTTAAGATCCCCAAAGGATACCTTAAGCATCGAAGGCCTTGGTATGTTATGAGTTCAACAAATGCAGTGTGGTGGAATTGCCCGCATGCGTCAGTCTATCCACATATGCAGGCTAAGCCCCGCATTTCCCTGCTCTTGATTGTTTTACGGTTTAGGTTGTACGTGGGCACTAGTTCTTTCCTTGCAGAACCACAGCCTTGTTCGGGTCAGGGTTTGTGGAGCAGACTCCCTGGGCTGGTCTGTGCAGTCACACCAATCTTTGGCACTGACAGCTCCCATGGTTGTCTGCAGACCTGTGATTCGAACATAGCAGTTGGAGCCTCCCAGCCAAGTTTCTTTCACGATTATGTCTCTGTAGCATTTGCGGCCTCAGACTATTCCAGGCCACCCTAATGGGATAAGAATTGCATGGGCTGCAGGTTTTATTCATTTTTAATATATATTGAATTATTAAATACTCTGTTGTGCTCATCGGAAAATTTGACATGGGCATGATGGTAACTCAGCTTTCGCTTTCTGCACTGGTAGTGGCAGTACTAATATCGCAAGCACCTGCCAGACTGCCGGGCAAGACGGGAATCTTCTCTGTGGTGCATTAGTGATACAGTTCACGCCAGAACTACGAGAGAAACTGGGACGTCTTTGTAGCATGGATCATTCCAGGTTCATTTTCTTGCCCACTGTGCCACAGTGTCCAAGCAATGGCTCACTGAAGATCCCTAATAAATCCGCAACCAGTCTGGGGTTGCTTGTGTTCCCTTTTGGAGGCTGCCTTGCATGGCAGTTCGGGATGGACTATTACCATGAGGGGCTGGGTCAGTACTGATTTGCATTAGGTAGGCTTCCGTCCTGAGTGGCACAGTGGGCGAAACATCAGGGGTTGGAATGCTACCCAGAGAGATTGCCAGTACTTAGACTATTTCCAAGCAT
Organism: Calotriton arnoldi; assembly: GCA_963921515.1. Lineage (NCBI taxonomy): Eukaryota > Metazoa > Chordata > Amphibia > Caudata > Salamandridae > Calotriton > Calotriton arnoldi. The sequence goes on from CAWUFW010001269.1 coordinate 2,466,119, forward strand.
TGCTTCCATCACCTTTTGTTTCTCTGTGGTGCTCTGCATGCCGGCAACATGCTGGGGCACTCGTCCTGGACAGCCTCTCCTTCTGCAGGGCTAGGCACAATACTTCTGTCTCTCGGCTGGCAGGTTTCTAGGCTCATTCACCAGATCCTCAGCTCTTTTCAGCAGAAAGTGGAAACTTCAGGTGGTGTCCCCTCACCCCTGGGAGACTGGCTGTCAAAAGGACCACTTTTTAATGGATAGCGAGCAGTAGATAGATGGCTGCGAAGAGATAGCTTGATATCCATCACAGATCCTCCAAAGAGTCAAATTGTCCATTTGAATGTTTGGAGGATCCGTGATGGATATCAAGCTATTTCTCCATATCCATTTATCTACTGCCCGCTATCCATTAATAAGTGGTCATTTTGAGTCACTGTGCCAGTGTATTTCCTGTTTTTAGCATCCACTGAGTGATTTCTATTTTCTGCATTTTTGTTTTTTACAGTTCTGTATGTGGCTTTTCTGATGAAGGCGCCCTTTTCGCCGAAACGCACGTAGATTTCATGAAGATCAATCAACAATTCAAGCCACACGTTCTATGATCATTTCATTTGTGACACCAAATTAAGTTTGAGAGTCATTGTTCATTTATGATCTTGGACTATTGTCGCCCTGCTTTGAGAAACATAAGACTAAGTCATTAGAAGCACTATGTAATGATATTGTTGTGTATGTGTGACTGTATGGAGATGTGATTGTTATCTGATATATATGTGACTGTATCTTTTAATTTTGTATATCATGCTCTTCCTTTTTTTTTTAAAAACGATGTCAAGTCAATAAGAAAGTAGATTGATTTTTTTTTTAATTCATTAGACTTTTGGCCCATCTATACATTAATCAAATACTGTTCAATTGTGTATAGTTGCTCATGTGTGTTCTAATTACAGTAGTATTTTCCCTGCCCTGAGAACTGCTATCGTTAAACAGGAGGTCCCTATTTGTACAATTATGATACAGATCTAGACAGTATGATCCAACTTGCTACAGAGCACTGAAAGTAGGACCACTTCCGGTAAGTTTAAAATGTGGTTATGGCAATGGCAACAGATAGACATTTGGTAGAAAATGCATCCAGGGACCTGGTTACGGGGGGCCATGTTACTGGTTACGACCCATCTTGAGGTCCCTAAATATCTGGACCTATAACAAAGCTATGAAATGTTGTTTAAAGGGGTATTTGACCCAGTTACCAGTCCATTTTTTTAAGTTTCTTAGAGTGCCGCTCCAAGCCCTTCATGAGGCTGCAGAGCCCATGGGCACCAAGGGCTCCGTCTACCCCAGTGCTGTTTTGCTCCTTGATGAATTGGGGGAATGCAATGGGTGGGCTCCCATAGTATTGTACAGTAACCTGGTAATTTAGCATGCTATTCAAAATTGGCAAGAGTTTTAGGTGGGCACTGTTTCACCCAATAGAGTAAACTGGGGCATTTTTACTATTTGCACCTCAAGGAGCACTCTTACACGAAGCACTTTAACATACCGCTTCTTGTAGAGCACTAGCTAGTTGCCCCGCTAATGGTGCACCGGTGAGCAGCAGTCCAAGATGAATAGCACACTCTGTTTTTAAGCTAAGTTTTTCGATCTGTGTGCTACACCTTTCCTTGTGTTTACCTTACACAGTGAAACATGTAAATGGGGCCAGAAGACAGCTATGTTGATCATATTGAATGGCACAGATAATTGAGTTGCTTTAATAATTGTGATGTTTTGATGCTTGTATAGCTCTATTGTATAATTTGACAATCATTGAGAAGAATTGTCATTATTATTTTTTGTTCAAGAAGGAATGTATTAAAATAATGAGAAAGAAGAAGAATCATTGTTGATATGTTTGTATATCAATCATAAGTTGTGCACACCTTTGTCCAAGAAGACAGCTGTCTTCTGGCCCCATTTACAGCCCTAGATTAATGGCAGTTAAAGTTGATCTTGGCATGACTGGAATATCCCAGCCAAAATTTGTACTAGTGGCACGGCCATTTATTAGGTCTCGCAGACCTAGCGCTGGAGCGCGCATGCGCTCCTCGCTCTGCGAGGCTTATTGTAATCGGTAAGATTTCAGAAGTGGTGTTTAAGCCCCGCCTCTGCATTTCATTGGCTTGCGTCATCATCCATGCTAAACGCTGGTTTTGGATTGTACAGAAGGCTTCTTAGTTCCTGCTTGTTACCGCCCTGTCTAATTTTAGCCCCGCCCATCCGGACTGCACGGTGTACTTGCGGCGGTACACTATTGACTTTATTAGTTGGTGTAGGCACTTTTTTCATTAAAGTGAATCTGCTTTCACGTCTATGCATAGCATACATTTTTGCGGCGTTACACTGTTTTCTTTATTATTATTGGTTGTAGGCAATTTTTCATTTAAGTGAAGCTGCTTTCACGTGTTCGTGTTGTGTTGATGCGTGGCGAAGGAAGCGCCGAATGTCCTCCGATTGTCTAATAATAAGCCACGGAGAGGTTAGTACGTTCGGGGCAATACGCTGCGTGTTCAATTGTTACTCTTCTGCTTTCACGGGAGAGGTTAGTACGTTCGGGGCAATACGCTGCGTGTTCAATTGTTGCTCTTCTGCTTTCACGGGAGAGGTTAGTACGTACGGGGCAATATGCTGCGTGTTCAATTTTTGCTTTTCTGCTTTCACGTCGCTGTGCATGTTTGTGTTGTGTTGATTTGTGGCGGAGGAAGCGCCGACTGTCCACCGATTGTTTAATAATAAGCCACAGACAAGTTAGTACGTTCGGGGCAATACGCTGCGTGTTAACTAGAATGGGGCAAGCCATGAGACTACGAGGGAGGTAGAGGCTCACGGGGAGACAGAGCGAGAGAGACACAGAGGCAGTAAGAGTGAGTGATATGCGCCAGTACTCGCCAGTGTGACAGGGAGCCATGGACAGGTTAGTACGTTCGGGGAAATACGCTGCGTGTTCAACTCTTGCTCTGCTGCTTTCATGTCGCTGTGCATCTTTGTGTTGTGTTGATTTGTGGCGAAGGAAGCGCCGACTGTCCACCGATTGCCTAATAATAACCCATGGACAGGTTAGTACGTTGAGGCTTCTTAGTCCCTCCTTGTTACCCCCCTGTCTCCTTTTGGCCCCGCCCACCCGGACTGGATCTTTCACTTGCAGCGTTACACTGCAGATGCCAAGCTGAGTCTCCAGGGGCAGGAGGGGAAACGAAGAAGGTAAACAAGCCTTCCAGCTGCCCTCTCGTCCCTTCCTCCCAGTCAGGCGCTATCCTCCAAGCGTGGTGTAAATACACCGATGGCCTTCTGTCCGACCCCAGGGGTCAGATTTTCGCCTCTGCTCTTCATCCTTCTGTAGTTACTGAACGGTGCCACTGAAAAATCCTCCCCCTTTTAGGTGCTCGTGTTTTTTATTTGCATGGAAAGTAGAGGGACAAAACTCTAGGGTGCTAAAGCCAGCCTCTTCCTCGTTGTCCAGTTTAACTGCTGACGTCATCACAGCTCATAAAATGGCCAAGGCGTCCTTAGAACAGGGCTATGCCGCCAGCGGGCAGTGGGCTGGCAGCGTCGCAGGACCGTTTCTCGGGGTGAGGAAGGTCATCGAGGACACAGCACGGCTATACACAGCGTAGAAGTATGCTCACAGCCCCGAGTGTGAGGAGGGGGTCGGAGTACTTGCAGTGTATTTGTCTCGTGGCTCGGGGTGTCAAGTTAAATAAATAATGTAATTCTTTCGACGGCTTGTGTTTGCTTCAGATGGATAATCACCATATTGCGCGTTTCTGTATCCCAAAACAAAGTATAATTATCACGCCCCCTTCTATTAGGGCAAAGAATACAAGTTCCAAAATAAACAAGGCAGGATTTTGTTTCGTTTGAAAGCTACGTGACTCTGCGGTCCAGATGTGTGAACAATACAAGCTAGAACAAGCATTTGCAATGCAATAGGTCTCGCATTTACGCGAGTTTGAGCTATTGACATTGCAAATGACAATGCCTTTTATTTTTGTTTTCGTTTTTAAAACATAACTAAAAGGCATTGTCATGTACAATGCCAATAGCTTAAACTCGTGTAAATGCGAGACCTATTGCATTGCAAATGCTTGTTTAGCTATCTAATTCACTAATGGGGGCCTCTTTTATTTTGGGTCTCGGGCTATTTTCTGTCCCAATCCGGCACTGTGAGTGTGCACTTGAGTGTGGGTACATTACAGTGTGCTCATGAGTGAGTGTGCACAAATGTGTATGGACATGATATTGTCTACGTGTGTACATGAGTGTGTATGTGCTTGTGAGTGTTTGTGAACATGACGGTGTTTGTAGAAATCTGTGTTTGAATCTCAGAAGCTTCACTCCGCCTTTCAAGCTTCCAAGGTCATTAAAATGAGTATCACTGTGTTGGGGTAAATGTGTGCTTTTGCAATTGTTATATGTGTGCAAAGAATGTGTGCATGTGAGAGTCAGTGCATGAGTGTGTGCACATATGCATGTGTGTACATGATTGTGTTTGTCTGTACAAGCGTGTGTATGTGCACATGTGTGCAGAAATCTGTGTTCCAATCTCAGCAGCTTCAATCTGCCTCTCTCCTTCTGAGGTCAAAAAAATGGGTTCGGTTAAGTTGGGTTACCATAATCATCTTTTATTCAGTGCCAAGAGACCCCCAGTGGTCAAGGTGGGCTTTTGCAAATACATATGTGAGTATGCAAAGAGCGTCTGCATGTGAATGTCGGTGCACATGACCATGTGTGTGCGCACATGCGTGTGTGTGTGTGTGTGTGTGAGTGAATGGGTTGGTCACAATGGCTGGTGCAGCACCCAGGAATTCAAAATTGAGCGCATTAGTAAAACTGTTTTGTAAGTCATGAATGGCTTCTCCAAGTAGGGATCTAGGTGCATTAGCATCTGTATGCCTGTGTGTATGTCATTTATAGTATGGAGCAATGGTATGGGGAAGTGCATATCAAAATACGTTTGGCAAGGCTCCTTGTGAGTTACGGAGGCATGGAATGGAATCCTTCCCAAGAGGGCTACTTGTCTGACTGCAGGGACCGAAGCATCTGCAATCTGAGGCACCAAGTGAAGATTCTGGGGACACCTGCCCATTGTACCTTACAGCCTGGGGACTGCAGATGCTGCCTGGGTTTCCTCTCCTGCATCAAAAATAGAACCTTTGATTATTATTTCAAGTTTAGTAGATGAAAGATGTTCACAAAAAATGGAGGATGTCCCATCTGCCCTATGCAAATATACATTTAGAGTGTTTACATTTGTACATACCGTAAATAGGGTGGATGGGACATCAGCTACATTTTAGTGGATGTCCCTCATCCCCAAACTCTAACTAGTCCCCTTTGTTCTTCCCATTCCCCCAAATTGATTCCTATACTAAACCACAGTCTCCTTTCCTACCTCCAGCATTCTGGGCATCATGCCTAGGTACTGAGAGCTTCCCCAAGATGGGCTTTGAGGTTATGCAACGACACAAAGGTTTTTGTAATGACTTTGGAAGTTATGTTATGTTATTTAATTTTATAACGCGCGCAGCTACTCCGAAGAGTGTCCCGGCGCGAACCAAGAGGAGTCACTCATAACCACTAGACAAAAAGAAAGGTTTTTAATTTTTTCTTAAAGGCCAGAGGATCTTGAGTGTTGCGAAGCTCAAACGGAAGGACATTCCATGCCTGGGCCGCTTTCACGGCGAGCGAGCCACCGCCCAGCCTGTGACGAATGAAGCGGGGAACATGTGCCAGAAGCTGTGCTGATGAGCGCAGTTGTCTCAGCGGGACATAAAAAGAGAACCGCTTCTGCAAATAGGAGGGGCCCCGGCCATAAAGAGCGCGGTGGGCAATGACTAGGGATTTGAACTTAACCCGTTCTGCCACGGGGAGCCAATGTAATGAGCGCAGGTGATGTCGCACACTACACCTAATGGGAATTTCAAGGAGTAGTCTGGCAGCCGCATTTTGTACGACCTGAAGCTTGTTTAGCAAGTAGCCCGGGATGCCCATATACAGTGCATTGGCATAGTCGAGGCGAGAAAGGATCAGCGCGCGAATAACTGTTTCTTTAGCGGGCCTTGGGAGAAGAGGGATAAATTTCCTTAGCGTTTTTAGGAGTCCAAAACAGTTGCCTGTGAGCTACTTAACCTGAATAGAGAAGGATAAATTATCCTCGAACCACACTCCTAAGTTCTTGGCGGATTTCCCTTTCGATGTTGGTAAAGGGGGGAGGCCAGAGCGAGTCTCTAAAACAGAGGGGGAAGTTACCATAAAGGAGAATCTCTGACTTGTCTTCATTGCACTTAAGCTGTGCTGCGGCTAGCCACTCAAAAACAGAAGACAAGCAGTGCTGAGCCGAGGATACAGAGTCAGCATCCTTTCCCCAGGTAAAAAAAAGCTGGGTGTCATCCGCGTAGGCAATGACCTTAGCCCCCAGGTCCTCGGCTAAATAGACCAGAGGAGTCACATAGATGTTAAAGAGGAGGGGGCTAAGGGTGGACCCCTGCGGGACCCCAGTGGTAACCGGCTGAGGGGCTGAAGCGGCCGGCGGCAGCCAGACCTGTTGCGTCCGTCCTTCCAGGAAGGACCTAAGCCAGCCCCATACCGAGCCCGAGACCCCAATCTCAGCGAGACGAGACAGTAGGAGTGAGTGTGGCACTGTATCAAACGCCGCCGACAGGTCGAGCATAACTAAGGTTGCTCTCCCGCCGGCGTCCAGACACTCCCGAATGGCTTCTGAGATCTCCACCAGCGCTGACTCTGTACTATGGGAGGTCCGGAATCCTGATTGAGCTGGGTGCAGTAGGTTCGACCCTTCGATAAACTATGTCAGTTGTCTGGTCACCACCTTTTTGCACACTTTGGCTAAGCTGGGCAGAAGGGAGATGGGACGATAATTCCCTGGAATCTGGGGGTCAAGGGATGGTTTTTTCAAAAGTGGGAGGATTTTTGCCTGCTTCCAACCCTCAGGCACGCGAGCCTCACGTATGGAGGTATTGATAATAAAGTTTACTTCAGGATTAATTGTCTCCGCGAAAGCTGCCATCAGTCTGGCTGCACAGGGATCAGAGGGAGAACCTGATTTCAGGCCCTTCAGAATCTTGAGAGTGCTGGGCAGATCCACTGGAGCGAAAGCGTGCAGGGAGTGACTAGGCCTAGCGGGCATGGGAACGACAGGCATGGACTCTGTTGGGGTCCTAAGGCAGGGGGCAAAAGCCGCCTGAATGGAGCGGATTTTATCCATGAAGAAGTTATACAGAGACTCACACCAGGCTTCATAGGCTGGGAGTGAGCTAGTCTGTGTAATGGGAGATGTAAAGCTCTGTACTATGGCGAAAATTTCCTTGGAGTTGTTTTGAGCCTGATCAATACGGACCAAGTAATAGTGTTTCTTGGCCTCGGGTATCGCAGCATAGTAAATTTTTTGTTTGAGCCTAAGATTGTGCTTGGCCAAGGCACAGTACTCACTAAGGCGCCAGGCGCGCTCCAATTTTTTGCACTCGTGCTTAAGAGCAGTCAGCTCAGGCGTGAACCAGGGTTTAGAGGGTGACTCCCTGGAAAACCTGGAGGGGGCGGGCGAGGATAACGTATTCATGGTGTTAGCGACCCAGTTTGAGAACCCAGCAAGACTCCCATCAAGGTTTCGAGGGAGAGTGGGTCTAGAGGCCGCCAAGGCCAGAGAGAACTTGGATGGCTCAATTTTGCTGTATACTGGTTTGCGATAGCAGTTGCCAGGCGGATCAGCCAAGGCCACCGCCCACGAGAAGTAGATAAGGCAGTGATCAGACCATGAAACCGGGAGGGGATCTTCCACCAGGATTGGGAAGTTGGAGCACATAGGGTCAAGTATATGACCCCCTTGATGTGTGGGGAGGCTAACCCATTGAGAGAGTTTTGCAAATTGAAGAATGTCTAGAAAGTCAGGTGAGTCTCTAGAGTCGGCCTGGTCAAGGTGGATATTTAGATCCCCTAAAACAATGTATTGGGAGAAGCGAAGCGCTCGAGAGACCACAGCGTCACCCCATGTTTTGAGAAAGGCCCCAGCCGAGCCGGGGGGCCTGTAGATCAGAGAGCCACCCAACGAAAAATGGGCCAAGAAGCGGATACTAAAGTCCAAAGCTTCACAGTCGCCCCAAGTGCTGGTGTCTCCCCTGCTGAGATTCCACTTATCCTTGTACATAATAGCCACTCCACCCCCTCTACCCACTGGGCGGTCTGCTCTAGAGATTCTGTAGCCCACAGGAGTGGCCATGGCGACAATAGGATCTGAGTTACTATCAAGCCAGGTTTCTGTGATAAACAGGAGGTCCACCGGATTATCTACAATGAGGTCAAAGACATCCAAATGGTGTTTTCTAAGAGATCGTACATTTATCAAGGCAGCCCGAATCGGGGGAGCCCTAGGAGATCTACTGGGAGAAGCATTGTTCTGACCTGGGATCAAGGATTCCGAGTGTGGCCCAAGGCCGCACTGTGGACATCTGGAATCAAGGCCGGAATGCAAGTCCAGCTTACAATGGGCGGGGCACGGTGTGGGGCGAAGTGAGCGTAGTGACTCACCCGTATAGCATAGACAATAAAACAACGGGGGCCCCTATCTGAGCAGATGAAGGTAGAGGGATCATAGGGGGATCAAAGGAGCAATCAAACAAACAAAAATCCCCTACCTATTTTTTTAAACAAAATGCTAAACGTCATATAATATAAAAGTCTAAACAGTGCTGGAGAATAGAAGAGACAAAGGTATCACAAAATATATTTATTTTTGCTTTTTTCAATAAAGATACACAATACTCAAACGTGATACAAAGATATTATTGAATAAATAAATAAACATATATATGGTCCCACCTCTCATTCAAATAACTCGCAACATCAAACATACTCTCATACCTCTCTCATACAAACAACCAACATACATACTATGCATAAAACAACACAACAGAATAATAAATACTATTGTATTCAATACATCTCATAAATGTAATAACTCCACATTACAAATAATCGTAGAAGTATCACAAGCGCCAACGCGCGTTTCGGTGTATACAAGCCAGGTATGGCTAATCACCTTCATCAGGGCGTGATTACCAACATCAATGAGGTGGTGGGAGAGTTTCGGTAGATCGAAAAACTGCACAATAGAGCAAGCCAAATGATGTCAAACAGGGAAGCTCAATAAGGTGATCCAGGTGAGGTAAGGCATAAGCTAGCACCTACATTAAAATGGCAATGAGAATCAGGTAGTTGATAAAGTTCTACATGAAGGTGGAGGAACGACCGCCAGAATACTGAGTGACTGCGTGTCCTGGGATTTTCCAAGAGTGTGAAAATAAAATCTGCAATCCGAAGTTAAATGATGACGCACTGAAAACAGGGAGAGATTCGTCTGACCAAACATAAAAGGAGCCCGATAATAACCGGAGGGTTCGAGAGTTCACCAATCGGGCCAAGTACGTGCCACAAATGAAATAGCAGGCTTTCATCGAGGTCCCTAAATCTGGATACCGGAGGGATCTATAGTAATAAAAACACAAGTAGGTAAGATAACGCGGGTATGTGCGGCAACATGGTAGTCGTTGCTTCGTGGCTGACGAAAGAAGGCTCAAGCTCACCCGTATAGCATAGCCTGTCCACTGGAGCCCTAGCCGGACGGGCAGCGTAGCTGGCCCTGGCCCCTTCCGGGACGCTGACGGGCGCAGACGGGCTTGCCTTAGGCGAGTCTGCGCAGCGTGCATATTTAAGCCCCCGGCAGCCAGAAAGACTAGAGAGCGCACTGCCCAAAATGGCGACTCTCACTGGCTGACCGGGATACCAGGAAGTGAGTAAGCCCTCTCCAAATTCAACCCCCCTTCACAGTTCCAATTCATACAATAGTATCGCAACAGAATCAAAGTTTAAAAAGAAGAATTTCTTTAAAAAGGCCTAGCGGTAAATAATTAAGTTTTTAAAACACGAAATAGCAGCAGTGCATGTGCAAGGAGCAAGGTAGAGTGAAAAACGGAGTCCGAGTAACCCCTCAAGGCACCTGCGTCCGCGCAGCGTGCATATTTAAGCCCCCGGCAGCCAGAAAGACTAGAGAGCGCACTGCCCAAAATGGCGACTCTCACTGGCTGACCGGGATACCAGGAAGTGAGTAAGCCCTCGCCAAATTCAACCCCCTTCACAGTTCCAATTCATACAATAGTATCGCAACAGAATCAAAGTTTAAAAAGAAGTATTTCTTTAAAAAGGCCTAGCGGTAAATAATTAAGTTTTTAAAACACGAAATAGCAGCAGTGCATGTGCAAGGAGCAAGGTAGAGTGAAAACGGAGTCCGAGTAACCCCTCAAGGCACCTGCGTCCGCGCAGCGTGCATATTTAAGCCCCCGGCAGCCAGAAAGACTAGAGAGCGCACTGCCCAAAATGGCGACTCTCACTGGGTGACCGGGATACCAGGAAGTGAGTAAGCCCTCTCCAAATTCAACCCCCCTTCACAGTTCCAATTCATACAATAGTATCGCAACAGAATCAAAGTTTAAAAAGAAGTATAGTGTAGTGCATACAACACTGGGGACTCTGTCACTTTCCCTGCAAGTCCTGGGCTCGACATTTATGATTCCTTTCTAGTCAGTCCATGCTCTCCTATTTTGACAGCCAGTGAACCTATTCAGCAGGGTGCCATAAACCCTTACTGTCCCACACACAAAATAATTGTTGTTCCATGGTCACTGATTCCCAAAATATCAGGCTCTGAAGTTTTACCTGCATGCCCATCAGTAGCAACTGGCTAACTGGGACTGCTAGACTCCACGGGGAATAAAATATTTTAACCAAAAGAAGACACTTTCAAAATATGAATTGGTAAATATCCCAGTACTGCGACTGGCCACTTTCAAGCTACTGGCCTTGATTTCCAACTGGTATAAAAAGCAGAATGAAAGTCGACCTACCATATGCCTTGCATACAGCTTTCCAAAGGAAGGGGTCACGTTACCTGCAAAGGTCATCTTGCTTTTTTATAACAACCATGAACCTCAGTATGTTCTACACCCTAACAATCTGCCAACCAATGTCACAAAAATATGGGTGCATGTTTATCAAGGGTATAGACCTCAAGGCTCTGGGGTGCTCTACAATCATCCCTGTGAGGGCAGCAAGGCTCTCCTGATCGTCAAGGACTGGACTGGAGTCGACAACACCATCCAGACTATTTCAATGGGGCCCTGTGCAAACTAGCCGGCCTACCATCAGACTGGGATCTTTTTGTGTTGGACAGACCGAGTCGAAAAGGCTGTCAGAATCTGACATCGTAATCGGTCGGTCAGAAACGCTGTCCGTAGAGCTGTATAAATCGGCTCCGACCGACTCAGATTCTCCGAGTGCCGGTCGGAACCGATTCGGAATGACCGAACGGTTCCCGTTCCGACCGCGAGCATCGTAATCGGTCGGTCGGAATTGTTTCCGACACGGTCTAGGAGAATCCGACTGTTGATCGGAGGCTTTCCGACCGACATCGTAATCAGGCCCTTAGTATTTGTACAAGAGATGGTGGTGGCCGCTTGTGGGCATCAGAGAAAAGGTCCCAAGGTGCAGTTATTTAAGTTTGCCTAAGTACGCATCTGGAGCACATTAATGCCATGCCCAGTTATTTGAACTGTGACCTTGTATTGGTCATTTATTAAATGACAACCAGTTTTAAAGAACGCAGTTAAAAAAATGCAAAATTCATTCACTCAAGCTAAGCATGTAACATAGTACTGAAGTGGCACAATGCCCTGCCTTGTGTGCATACATGCTAGTGTATTCCATATGATTGTAGCGTTGCATTCTGCCACTCGTTAAAAGCTGCATCGTGTCATATGCTTGGCTTATACAATTGTCAAGCATTGATTTATTATTCAACTGGTCTTTGTGGTATATTCAGGGGAGCAAAGTTGTTTCACCAGCTTATGCTTGTATGTACTTAATGATGCTGACAAATATGTTCTTTACTTTTCTGAATGCCATACTAATTCCGCTAACTCAGCCCCAACGCAAACAATGCCCCAGGCCACTCACTGTCTTTTTTAGTTGGGTACACTACATCATTTGTTGGGAAGTCTCAGTATCACACCCTCCTAATATTATTGACTAAGCTACGCCCCTGCTCAGTGGCCCCTGATCAGACCCCTACACCTGGCCACCCATGGCATGTGGTTGAACCCACCTCATAGTGGGTCCTTTCTCCATAATGCTGCTACTTCTTAGAGGAATGTGAACATCCACAGCATGATTGAGCTGTTCCCTAAAGAAATGGCGACTCTGGCATAATGGCCAGGCCCTGTGCCCAACTTGCTGCATGTGGGCTACCGCCACTGTGCTCAGCCTTTAACCTTGAGAAGTGGATTTAGGGCTTAGGCCCAGTGCCCAAGAATTGGTCCCTAGTGCTTGGCCTTTGGCCAGGACTTCCTTTTTTATTATTTATACCAGATTTGTCTATCCGGTGCAATTTTTACCCTGATGCTTGTCCTTATCTCGGAAGTGACAGGCATCTAAAATGGGTGCCCGTGACTCATGAGTGACCAGTGATTCGCAAATCGCACAACTCTGATTGATTTTTTTATCATATTTTATGCAAATAGTGGTCTTTTGGGGTCTCCCACTGTGCGGCTTGGGGGTCAGGGTGTCCATACTCTGCCCTCTTATGCAGTCTATACTTTATAGTTAGGCTCACGTTTTACGCACACAAAACCATACCAATTCAGCAGTTATAGTTATACTTATAATTACACTTAAGTTAAGAAACTATAACTCGTAGCCTAAAGTTACTTAACAGCACAAGTTATAGTTTCATCAGATAAGTATAACTATAACTATAACTGCTGATTTTGTATGGTTTTGTGTGCGTAAAACATGAACCTAACTAGAACGTCCTTGTAACCTTTGTTTCTTTACAGTGAATTTCTGTTTTTTTTTAACGTAAAGTAAAATATAATTATCATACCTTGATCCAACCACAGCCGCCCATGGCCGTGTGCTGAGGGGGGTTGGCCACAGGGCCTGTGCCCAACCCCCTGCATGCAGTCAACCCCACGCTGCGCACCACCTTTGTCCGTGTGCGACAGAGTTTGATGTGTGAAGGGGCGTATTTTTTTTTTTCATTTTGCCGCGGATCCACCGCAAAGTTACACTGGGTGCCACACTGTGCACCACAGAGGCTCCGCGGATCCTCACGTAGCTCCCCCCAAAAAGTGTGGAGCAACTACTTGCCTATGAGGGGTTCCTCAGGGGCCCCTCCATCTGTACTATAGGGGCAGGATACCTGTATCCTGACCCCTTCTGTTATTTTTCACTTTTCTCCCCCCCACACCCAGGCCAACAGAGAAACAAAGTGGCGCACAAACTTTTTCTGTCAGGTTGCGGCCAGCCAATCAGAGCCTTGGTTTTCACTCCGAATCCCCCGCGAGCGGATCCGAGAACGATTCGCGTCCCTAGATATAAATATTTATTTTTCCTGTAATAACTCCAAAACTACTGAACAGATTTACACCAAATTACAAAAAACACTTTTTCTGGACCAAGAACTACCTTTCTGCCAAATTCGTTGTAAATCTGTTCAGCGGTTCGGGCTGTAGCCGTGTTCAAAAACGGCAAAATCCCCATAGACATTGCATGGGGATAAGTCGTTTTGGGACACTCCTTTTTCTCCGCCCCTGCTTCACAAATCACCTTGAAACTTTCCACACAACACCTAAAGTGAGTGAAAAACTAGTTTTGAAAATTTTGTAAAGATTCGTCATACTGCATCAATGTTATTAGGAAAACAAAAAACTCTTTGTCTGTGGGGAAAAGTTGGTCCTAACTATAACTACCTACTGGCTATCGCCAGTAGGTAATATAACAAGAGAGAATGATGACAGAGCAAGAGACAACTGCAAAACCTCTACAGCCTTCTAAGGTCTTATTCATGTTTGCTTTTTTTAAGACCATACACAGCGTGGTGAATCAGCTTGCACTCCTTTCATCCCAGTGTTTCAGCTCTTTAGATGACAGACTCTGGAATAAGTGGACTACACTGGAACTTTGAGCTGAAAGGCATGAAGGTAAGCTAGCTGAAAGCCAGTGATGGCAGAGAATATCAGGCTTGTGTTCAAGGCTGCAATAAAGCTGCATACATTTCTACTCCTTGAAACGAAGTCAGAGTTCATAATTGGTTATTTAGTATTGTGCACCAATTTTTCTTGCAGACTTTTCAAGGTTGTTAACTCATTTTGCGAACCGAATACTGTGTAAGAAGGGAGTTATTCTACCTCTACTGAAAATACCTGAACTTGAAACATTCATCCTAAAGAAATATCACCATTCACTCAGTCGCAGTTGTCAAATAAATCATTGAAAAACTTATAGCCCGTTGACTTGCTAAACAACTAGAAAAGCATGATATGTCAGATAAATGACATGCAGACTTCCACTTATGATATAGCATGGAATCTGTGCTAGTGGCCATTCGAGATGAACTCCACATTTGGGAGGGTAACGGCATGTAGCAGACCTATTATTGCTGGTCTTATCGACTGTGTTTGACACGGTCCTTATTGATCACCTAATGACCACAGGAGTGGGAGGATTAACCTTTCACCGGTTTCCATATTTTATGTCATACCGACTTCAATCAGAATGTCTTGCCATTTCTGCTTCTTAGTAGTGGAGGTACCATGTGGAGTCCCTCAAGGATCTGTCCGAGCCCATCCTGTTCCATCTGTACATATAACCTCTATGAGGGTCTCATTCACTCTTTCAGATTCTACCCCTATCTTAGGCCAACATGCCTGCTTAAGTTTGATGCAAATGCTTGTAATACCATAAGAGAGCTTAGAGAGTGGCTGTTGCGTATCCAGTGATGGGCATCCAACAATTGCTTTGAAACTGAACACAGAAAGAGATTCTCTTAATTGGAGGCAATTCCTTTTACCGGTCACTGTACTTATGCCTATCAATCTTTCTCAGGTTCCAATTCCGGTGTCTAAGGTAAAGAATCTGGTCATCTGGCTTGACCAGTATCATTGTTCCCTCATATTTAGAAGAGCTAGGTCAAGCATTTTTCCCAACTGAAAATGCTGAAGAAGAAATTTCTTTACATTCTTCCAGATGTACATAAACAAGGGGTCGTGGTGTGTCCTCTACTACCTAGATTAATGTAATGGTCTATACTTTGGTTTGCCGCAGTAAACAATGCAAAGTTTCAGCAACCTCAAAATATGGCTGTATTGAAATATGGCCATGTTTTTCAAGCTCGCTGCAACCTTTCTTTGGACACCAGTTAAACAGACAATCCAATTCAAGGTGCCTTTCACACCGAGCCTTCCACAGAACTAGACGTATATTATTATCATGCAAAATTACTCAATCCATGGCAAGCAGACCTCCATGATCTGGCTTTCTGCTCTTCTGGAAGTCCCATTTCAAGTGTTACAGAACTGGGTGTAAAACCTCTGAGTGTTGGGACCCAAACTCTGGAACAACCTTCTCTTAAAACATCAGGACTTCACCAATTCAAGGGTTATCTCAAGGCTCACCATTTTTTAGCTGTCCTTCCTGAAGCGTTCTCTTTTGCTCTAGTTCCTAGCACCAAAATGCTTTGGTGAATATGCACCCAACAAATAAATATTCAGTCAGCCACACAATGCCCTCTCCACTCTACTCTGTCCATTCTGCGAACTCCTGACTCATTGTTGTATTCACTCACCTATTCACCTAGCCACACACACAATCTCACAAATCAACGAAGAAATACTTTTACTAATACACAAAAGCCAGACTATTAGATTTGGAAATGCCTGATTCAGGATTTTTCATCCATGGCTTCTGTGGCAGACTTTCACATAGGTGGTTAGTTTTTTACTGACCTGCACAGATGCAAAGATCTCCTGGTTTACTGTGTGAAATACAAGTAAACACCTTTCCCTTTATTATCTTGCCCTATATGAGTTGACAGCTCTAAGCGTTGCATACAGAAAGCCTTGCCCAAGTGAAAAGGTAGAAAGGAATTCCCAACTAATGCTATTCACTAATCCCCCACTTACCGCCGCCCCCAAACTCTCCTTACCACGGGAACGTGTTGTGGGTGTAGTAGATACTACAGTCTTGCAGTGGGGTTGCTGCCCGCTCCAGGTGCGGTTGCTTTGGCATGTCCTGGAGTCTGACCCGATGAGTTGGTGTCCTAGGTCACACAGGAAGTGGACCTCATGTCCTACAGCAGCCTTCCTGCCCAGCTTCTTCCCATTCACAGGTGCTGCTAGCGCAGGGCAGCTGTCTGATCCAGAGAAAGAGAAATAGACCAGGTGAAGACCATGGTTCACAATTTCAAAAACAGTAACATTGCCAACTGATTCGAATTATCCTCACCAATTCATGCTCACTCGAAAAATCTGCATCACCCTCTCAAACATCATTCACGGTTGGTGACTTCAATGGGCGAACCTCCCAAACATCTCACATCATCCTCCATAAAGAGACAACACTTTTGAGAGATACCTGATTGTAAATGTTTGATTTTCTTTTTAAACTGATTAAATGTGTTGAACCATACACTTTGAGTACAAAAGTGTCAGTAATTTGCAACAATGTACAGCAGTAGACTTTCAAAGTGGATGTCAAAAGAAATACCTGTTGTCACATGTTGCATTAACAATTTTCTCAACAAGGACGATTCAGCTGGACCCACACCCCAAATGCCATATGTAGCATGGCAAACTTTACATTCTAACTTTGTGTGACACTGTACACACTATAGGTGCATGGAGCAAGTCTTGTTAGCTGTCCACTACAGATAGCTTTAGTTGTCTTTAGCTGTCTATTGTTGAAAGACATATTGTGTACAATACCAGTCTTTAGAGTGGTCTTTGAGTGAGCCCATGGCTTACCACTGGTTTACTTTTGGGTCTATCTCATTTGCTTGCTTCTTGTTCTATGGCTGTCCTCACTCTGCGTGTGTTTCTTTCCCTAGAGCATAGCTGTGTTACAGTGTCTCTGATGGGATGGGTTGTATCCGTCCACTGTTTACATTCAGGGAACACCTTTCTGTTTTTTTCAGCACTCCATCAGATTCCTTGTGTTTTCTTGCTCTCTCAGCTGGTTGCTGTTTCCCCTCACATATCCCTGCCCCCTGTGCTGAACGATGTTTGAAAGTTGTATGTTTATCCAGTGACATCAAGGCTGCAGGCGAAGTCCATGCTCAGGCCTGTGTGGGAGTTCTTGACGCTGTGCATTCTCAGTCGCTCTCACTTCCTGGTTGTTGCTACAGCTGCAGTGTTACCTCCTTTGTGTCCCTGGGAGACCAATGCATAGTGTCCAGGGGTCCTGGTGAGAGACTGCTGTTAACACCCATGGGGGGATTGGCATATGCAGGCTTGTGGGCTGCCTTAGCTCCTAATGACCACAGGTCCTAGGATGCTTGATTCCGGTCCAGGGAAGACATGGCTTGGCGGTTCGGTCTGGACTGTTCCCATGAGGCACAGGGTCAAGACTGATTTGCATATGGCTATGTCTGAACTGGGGTGGCGTGGTGAAGCAAAATAACGATGGATTAAACCCAGATCTGTGACTGGGGGTGAATGTTTGCCAATGTGCAGCATTCCGTCCATCATCTTGTGTGTTTTGCATTTCGCCCTAGGTGGGAAGGGTATGCCCAGACGTGGGTCCCGTGCTCACTACGCCACTGGAGTCAAGCTATCCTGGCTGATGAAGGCTGATAGCCTGAAACCGGTCCTAGGATGCTTGATTCCGGTCCAGGGAAGACATGGCTTGGCGGTTCGGTCTGGACTGTTCCCATGAGGCACAGGGTCAAGACTGATTTGCATATGGCTATGTCTGAACTGGGGTGGCGTGGTGAAGCAAAATAACGATGGATTAAACCCAGATCTGTGACTGGGGGTGAATGTTTGCCAATGTGCAGCATTCCGTCCATCATCTTGTGTGTCTTGCATTTCGCCCTAGGTGGGAAGGGTATGCCCAGACGTGGGTCCTGTGCTCACTACGCCACTGGAGTCAAGCTATCCTGGCTGATGAAGGCTGATAGCCTGAAACCGGTCCTAGGATGCTTGATTCCGGTCCAGGGAAGACATGGCTTGGCGGTTCGGTCTGGACTGTTCCCATGAGGCACAGGGTCAAGACTGATTTGCATATGGCTATGTCTGAACTGGGGTGGCGTGGTGAAGCAAAATAACGATGGATTAAACCCAGATCTGTGACTGGGGGTGAATATTTGCCAATGTGCAGCATTCCGTCCATCATCTTGTGTGTTTTGCATTTAGCCCTCTGGAGGACTGCTGAGCTAGGTGGCTTGATGCCCAGCCCAGCCGGGTGCTGGGGTGATGTTGACCAATGGATTGGACAGCGGAGGTGGATGCTTGAGCAGGGTATATGTCTCTGGAGAGCCTTGTACTGGCAACCACAAGAATGGCGGTGAAACTGAATTATTGAACATATTTTTGAGGTAGAAAAATTTCAGAGTCAAGGTAGTATGCACAAATTGACATTGTATGCCTTTCCTGGGGGAGAATAACATTTTTTACAGCAAGAGCAATCCTCACAAGGAGAGTAGTGACTTTTCTTGCCTGTTAAAGCAGTTGATCACTTGTATTTTCACATATCTTTTTTACTACCAGGCTCAAAGAGAAGTATAAAGAATCTTCTGTGTAAGAGAACTGAACTAAGCAGATATTAAGTTTAAATATTAAAAAATAAAGGTCCTTGAGAAGCCTAATGTGAGCAGGAAGTTAGTAAAACCTAAAAGAATAGAGAACATAAAAACCAAAAAAGAAATTAAGAGAAGAGGGAGGGTGGTGTCTCAGTTAATAAGGAAGATATGGGCTTGTTAAAAACATCAGTGGTACCCCAATTAGAGGCTCCGGGTTCACCCTCAGCTCCCTAACTTGTCACTTCAATGAAATAAAAAAGTTTGTAGACCATTATTTTAAACCCCGAAGTGAGAGGGAACCTTCTTCTTTGCATCTTCCTAATATGGAAAGAGGTGGTAGTATTGGGAACAATGAAACTGTATAGTTAGGTCGGATTAATTAGTAACCCTGGAGACAGTATCATCTGACTTGTTTACTGACTGTGATTTGTATCCCTTAGAGCTGTGGCTTTCATCTTTACCGCAAATTGCAATTGAAACCCCAAACTTAAGTGATATGAGTGGAGGATTTCTTTTTAGAATGAACTCCTGGGAAAGAAATACAGAAATAAGAGTGGGTGAAGGAAGTTTGGGAACGACCCAGAGTTATCAGGAAAGGAAGGTCAAGATTAGTCCACCTCTCAAAAGGTTTCTGCCACCTCCTCATCTTTAATGCTAGACATTTTGCTTTTAATACAAAAAAATGCACAGTATATTCGAAGCAGTGGTCCTGAATAATGATGCAATAAAATTCCAAATTAATTTGTTAAATGGTATTGTGGTAGAATTGAGAGAAATAAATAGCTGCATGCCAGCATTAGTATTGAAATGAAGCCCCACAAAGTAATGGGAATAAATAAAGAATTACAGAGGGTGTAGGGAAATAATCAGTATATAGTTCATACAAAACAGTGCTAGTAAAAAGATGATGAGATTGTGTCTTCTATAAGAAAGGATGTACAAGTAAATATGGTAAATCTAGAAAAGTAAATGGGGGTTGAGTCCTCCAATTAAGACCATAGGTTTTTGAGGGAAAATATGGAAAGGGATTCAGAAAAGATCTATGCTATAACAAGATCAAGGAAATGGTGAATAAAAAGGGTGGAATAGTAAATAAAATAAAGATAGAAACATCATATGATGTGGTGATTAATCCCACTCAAGAGAAGGACACCTCTTTTAGTATAAGTAAGAATTAACAAAAGAAAAAGAAAGGAGCTGCTGCCTCAATGAAATTAGTTACTGCTAAACCGCTAAGAAATATGAAATAAGTGGGAGAAGTGAAATACCTATGCCAATATGCTGATTTATATAGAATAGGTAAAAGGATTGGGAAAAAAAACCTAAGGGCCGGATGTACGAAGCCACTTAGCATTACTTAAAGGGCAAAATCACAATTTCGGTTCGTTAAGAAATACTAAATGGCCATTTCATAAGTACAAAGGCCCGAACTCGGTTGAATTTCTACCTTTTAGAAATCGCAAACTGCGACCATGATTTAGGAATTGCAAATAGGGATTACCCATGTGCGATTCCTCAAGCACATGCACAAAGCATTTCCTAAATGCGAATGTGTTTTTTAATGTGACATGAAGTACACATATGCCCCCAGGGCATATGTGCGCTTACATGTGCACTACCAATTTTGGGGTGCCTCATGGGGGCCTTAAGGCCAGAGGCACCCTTGGGTTTGGATTTCCTAAATTGAGATTTCCTATTAGGAAAACGCAATTTGGGAAATGCAAAACCATTCGTACCTATAGGCCTTCAGGCCCATAGGAAAGAATGGTTTAGGATTTCCTAATAACGATTTCCTAATAGCGATTCCTATTCTGTAGGAATCGCTATTAGGGAAACGCAGGATATGTACATATCAATTTGCATTTCCTAAATAGCGATTTCTTGAGAATCGCTATTTAGGTAATGCAAAAAGGAACCTTCGTACATCTGGCCCCAAGACCACTCAATAGAGCAATATTATTTCAAATCTTTGATAAATGTGCCTCTCATTTCTAATCTCTTCCAACGACTTCAACCATAAGTTTTTATTCACGCCTTGTCAAGGACCTGATTTTGAAAGTAGAAGAGGAATGCATTGAAAACGGAGTAAGGATAATTGACAACATAAGTATAGAAAAGGAAAATAAAAATCTATTTTTAAAATAACCATGCAGCATTATCTACGAGACAAATTTGGGCAGCTTGTGATCGAGTAACAGGTAAACCCAAAGAAAGAAAAGTAGACTGTGGGATAGAGGATTAAAAATAGCAGTGTATAAAATACAAAAGCAATTGTTATGAAACCTTAAGCTGTGAAGAGGATAAGACATTTTGTTTAAGTGATGTGGATTAGGATAGGAGTTCCCCCAACAACCTGAGATTTGTAAATTGGAATATACACGGATTAAAAAGACTACAAAATATGAAGTGCATAGATAAATATTTATTATATTTATCTAATAATAGATAATATTATAAAATAATACAATATTATATGCTTTCAAGAGGCATAGTTGTGTGGAGATATCCCAGTATTTGATGACTTAATTCATGTATTCAAAAAAGCTTCCGCGAATGTGGTTGGCGAGCCTAATTTCAGTTTAGGTTGTAAATTATGTATCCGGTTGGGAGGCAAAATGTGATTAGATCCAAATTATTCAATGTTTATGTTACAATACTCGACAACGTGTATAATTAGAAACAGATGCTGATGACCTGGTAATCATAGATGTGACACAAATAGGTTTAAAAAGGAAATTGGATGCTTCTCTAATTATTACGAGAAAACGATCCTAACAATAAATATGGAAAAGGCCAAAACTATAATTTTTGGTTGTAAAAAACAAAAGTACCAATGGTTCCTAGACAAAACAAGGGACGAGGAAGTGTCCGCCTACAGAAATTTCAGAATGCACTTTACATCTGATTTGGATTGGAAGATGCATTTAGAGGTAGTAAAATCCGGGTGTTACCAAGCATAGCAGTGCTACAGAAGTTTAGTAGGGATTATGGAGCCTCCCCCTTGGTGCCAGTCTTAGCTGCGTTTAGAGAAATCATTGAAACAAAATACCTATATGGTACTGAAATATTATATATGAGTGAATTTCAAAATTGGAATGAATTGGGGGCGGGGGGTAGTGTTTAAAAGTGTATCACCTATGATACAAGCAGTGATGATGGAAACAGGACTGGTTTACTGGTATTTTGTAAATTTTGGCAGCCGCGGTCCGTGCAGGTAGCAGCGGAGGGGCCGTGTAAGGGGGGATTTCGAGGGACGATGCAGAGGGAAAATTAATGATTTATTTAATTTTCCCTCTGCATCGTCCCTCGAAATCTCCCCTTACACAGCCCCACCGCTGTTACCTGCACGGACCGAGGCTGCATTTTGGAATAGATTACGGACATCCAAAGAAGACAAAATCACCTTCTACTGTAAAAATTAACTTTTGAGCAGTGAGCTTTGGTGGGCTGTGAATCTAAGAGAGCAGACGAAAACAATAGTTGATCTCCTATGTTTAGACTCTCCCACCTTGGATGCTGTTGTGAAAGTTTCCTGATCAGACTTAAATATGAATATAGCAATGAAGTCTCGGGAATATATTTTAAAATATTTCCAAACAAAGATCTTCGTGCCCTATCTGATAGACTCTTGGGTTAATGATGGGGTATTTCTGTGCATTTTAATATTACTAGATCAAGATATGAGATACAGAATTTTAAAATGTAGGATTGGTGTCAAGCCTATATTTGCCTTTACTGCATTATCTGATTTGACAAAGAAAGCAATGGGGAATTGAAAATACTGTTTGAATATGAAATGCTAAAATGTACACACTTTGTTGCATTGTCAATTTTACAAAGTAGAGAGGTGGAGAATTTTAAAACTGATTTTTATTTAGTATGATGTAAATTTGTGCCAGAGAGCCCTGAGCTATTTATTCACTATGCATTCCTTGGATGTAATAAGTGCTGTTGGCAAATGTTTACAGATGGTAATAAGCAAGAGATTCTTTACGGCTAGTTTTTATGTAATTTTAAGATAATAATGACTGGCTATATATGATTTTAAAAAGCTTGGAGTATTTTATATGTAATACAGGTCACAGATGAACTATATGTACAAAGTGATGATTTTATAAACTTTTTTGCATATAATGACAATCCCCTTTCTTTATATTATGTAGTGTAATTGTTTAATGGACTATGGCCCCACCAAACTGAATTTTTACTTGATTTGACACTGTTTGAGAGGTGTCTGTTGCTCACTTGTTTTGTGCTGAAAGACATGAGCTGCCTTGTCTTTTTTGTTGTTCGTTTGAATTCTATCTGATTGTTTGGTTGCATCTTTGTGTTTTGTGTTGTGGTGGGCCTTGACATCTATATATGACTGGTTTGTGTTAGACAGTGATAGGGGACCTGATCAGATTGGACTGAGACAAGATCCACAGATCTCTTTTTGGCTGGCATGTGTTGGTGTCTGACGAGATGCCCTAGGGACTGGATTCTGGCCATTGTGTTTGGCTGCCAGAAGACATGGCTCAATCTCTGCTAAGAGATCAGTGATTGGCTGCTCTGTGCTAGAATGGGAGGAATTTCTGTGTACAATTGTGAAGAGGCTTGCAGTTTCCCTTTCATCAGTGTGTACTGGCTGTTAGAAAGGCTAACAAAATATAAAGCTCTCATTGCTTAGTGAGCTGGGCTGTGTGGAGAGGCCTTAAAGATTATGTAATATGTTATTGTAATTTGTGTGTGTAGTAATCTTTTTTTAGGCCTCATGATGCTTTTGGCAGTTTGCAGTTGCCTTTCCAAACAGTTCCAAATTTCCATTTCAGATTTAAGTATGAATCGCTGTGTTATGCAGTGTTACAGGCATTGTGTTCTGGTATGCCTATTTGGTGGTAATGTCTAATCTATTGAGCTGTTGTTGTATGATTTGGTGTTTGAGTTATGAAGCCAGAAGACTTTACAAACTACTTTCCCTTTTTGTACCTATGTACGTATGATGTATGTCATGCAGAGGAAATATAGTGTGTTGTTGCTTGGTACAGGGCATGTTTGAGCTGTGTTAGATTTCTATGTGATATTTTAGTTTGTCCTATGTTTTTGTGATGTATTTTTGTGAGATGTTCTAATTTATGTATTCTGTCGTATGATTCAAAAACATAAAGACTGTGGTGGTGCCCAGACAAAGCAGCACTGATCTTTCAACCGGTGGGCTTTCAGTAAGGCTCTGAAGTATTGGGGTATATGTATTCCTTGCACATTTCACTTCTTTTTCACTCTTCATTTATAGTAAACTACTGATCAATTTTCATTGAAGTATTCTTTCATGTAAATGGTTACGCTGCCTGCAGTTAGAATTTACTGATGGTACACACGGTTGTATGACGTTACAACGCATACCATTACCCCGCATGCCGTTACAACGCAAATCTTTACCCCGACTTGCTGTTGAGGTGCGCTGGAAGTTGGAATAGTATAATTTACTATTCCAACTCCAGTGTGTGCAACAGTAGGAAAGGTGTTGGAGTTAAATCCAACACCTTCTACCACCTGCAACAAGCCATTCGCGTTGTAACGACATGCGGGGTAATGGCATGTGTTGTAACGCATGCGTTGTAACGGTTGTTTCCCTGTACACACCTGTAAAAAGTTCTCTGCTCCTTTGTCTGAGCTCTATCACAATCTATGTCTTTGTATTTGAAACTTGTGACTTCCAGGTCAGTGATCTGCAATGGGGGCTAATAACTTGTTGGAACACGTACTTGAATATTTGGCCACTTAAATTATTCTTTAGCGTTTGAAGTATGCTCCACCTAAAAAGATTACATTCCTCTACGGAGCTAGTGAATGTGAAACGTCATTACGTCAGGAGTTTACCTATGTGAAAATAGAATTGTACTAACTGATTAAATGAAAGGACATTCCTTCATTGAAAACTGATCAGCATTTTACTGCTAAATGAAGACAGAAATGGAAATGAAAAAACTTATTTCAGCCTAATGTTATAGAACTTTACTGAAGGTAACCTTACTGAAGGTGACACACATATGAAAGGTTCCATGCAGCATTGTCTGAGTTCTGTCACAATCAGTATTTATGTCTTTGAACCTAGCAGCTTCTAAGACCAGTGGTCTGCACTGAGTCATTGCTGGAACAGGTTCTTGAGTATTTTACCAGTTGAACTGTTCTGCATTATTCAGAGTCAGCACCAACTTATACATTTAAGTTTATCTGAAGAGCTTCAATGAAAGCGAAGTGTCATGATGTCAGATTATCTCAGTGAAAACTGAACTTTACTAACTGTTTACATGAAAAGAAATGCTGTCATTGAAAAGTTATTAGTACTTTAATAGTATTGGAGACTGAACAATTAAATGAAAAATGAAACAACGATAAGGAGCCCTACTGAGGGTCCCCTTGGTTAAGGCACACACCTTTCAAACGTTTTTCCTGTTCTGCCCGAGTACTACCACGGTCTGTGTTTATGTATTCTGTTGCATGTTTGAGTGTGATGTTTTTGTGGCAAGTGCTGTTGGCACCGTGATAGCTGACTGTGTTCCATATACAGGCTGCATTGAGTGTATGTTTGTAGTTCTGTTTAATGTTTTTCTATTGGCTGTTTGTCTGTGGTTTATTATGATGGGACGTGCTGTTGGGGGAATATGAAATTTAACTATAAGATAATTCTGGGCTTTATTCAAGTTAGAAGAGGTTTTTTAGTTTAGTGTGTTCCGTTCGATGTTTATTTATTGCATACATTGAGAAAAAAGTGATATCAAGAGCTGACACCCAACTCCTCTTTTAACTATCTGACAAATCCACCAGCACCAGAACCAACTTCTCTGACTGCATGATCAACGTGGCAAACTGGATGAAGGCCAATTGCCTGAAACTCAACTCCAACAAGAGGGAAATGCTAATCTTCTTGAATAAGAACTCCCCCTGGGACTCCACCTGGTGGCTACCAGAACGCGGAATACAAACCAAGCAAAAAACCTGGAAATCATTCTAGACAAAAAACTCAATATGACAAAACAGGTCAACACAGTCAATTCCTCCTGCTTATATATTCTCTGTATGCTTCACAAGATCTTAAAATGGATACCCTGGACTACAAGACGCACCATCACACAAGCTCTCATCACAAGCAGACTGGACTGCGGCAACACACTATGCAGGAATCTCCAACAACCCCTCCACCGTCTCCAGACCATCCAGAACGCCGCAGCAAGATTCTTCCTTGACCTCCCGCCCGTGATGATCCTACATTACACCACACCTCAAAAAAATCCACTGGTTCCCCATAAACAAACGTTGCCAAATTCAAACTCCTTATGCACGCTTATAAGGCACTGCACAACACAGGTCCAACCTACCTTAACAAAGAACTTCACTTTCACCAACCCACCAGATACCTGCACTCAACCTCACTTTCACTCGCACATAACCCTGTGTCCGCAAATGCAGAAAAGGAGGCTTAGCATTCTCCTACATTGCACCCAAAACCTGGAATGACCTCCCCCTTTACATCAGGTCCTCCTCTCTCCTTGAATTCGGCAAGAAGCTGAAGACCTGACTCTTCGACTAATTTCAACCTCAGACTGACGCTTACACACCTGCTCCAGCGCCTGGATACTCTACTGGGCGATAAACCGCGCTATACAAATCCACATAACATAACTATGTTGCATATACAGATTGTGTTGTGTATATGTTAGTAGGTCTGTCTAATGCTAATGTTTTTTTCTATTGGAGGTTTGACTGCGGTGTTTCATGATAGAAAGTTCTGCTGGGAGGAAAATGACAGCTGACGACATCATAAACCTGTGCTTTGTTGGATGTTGAATGTAGAAGGGGTTTTTTGTTTAGTGTGTTCTGTTCAATGTTTCTATATTGCGTATATTGAGGAAACATTATATTGTGATCCATATAATAGCAGTTATATGTCCTAAAAGGGCATTGTTGGATGTACGTGGTATGTTCATGTATGACCAGTGTTCAAGTGTTGTGAAGTGGGTCATGGATTTCTTAAATTCACTTGTGTTTGGAGTTGTATGAAAATCCTCAGGATAATTGATTGGTCGATTGTGTGCAGGACCCAATGAAAAGGCGTAGGGTTCTTTGCTGAATATTCAAATCCTATGTTGTGAAGAGAAGATGATCTTGGGCTTTTGGAAGGAAGATCATATGCTAGGTCTTGAAGGAAAGGCCTAGGATTCTTTGGTGGATGACTGTCGAAAGCCTGGCTGTTTTAGTTGTTAGATGTGAGTTATGTATAGGCCGAGCGCCAAGATACACCTTTCAAGTGTGATTCGTTGTGTTTTTGTAAGTGGATATAACATATCATAACTGTAAGAGTGGTAGGAGAAGGCCCAGGTTCTCTTGTGGATGACTGTTTGAGGTTATAGGTGAACACCTTAGAGACTGTACAGGATTGTGGAGTGCAGGCCTGCAGAAGGTGGAATTGTGTTTTAAGTGGGATGACTGTGTTTGGGGCTCTAGGAGAACATGTTGGATAGTCTAGTGGATGGTTATGTGCCAGTCTGTGGAAAAAGATATTAGGTTGTCCATTGAATGCCCAAAATGTAGGCTATGAGTGGAAGCATCAGTTTGTGTGTGGCATGGTTTGTGCTGGACTGAGAAGGTGATCATATATTGAGTAAGGAAGGGATCATATATCACTTCCTATTTGTGGCGTATCAAACTACAAAGTTACCGTTACTCTTGGAAGCCTGCTTCTGGAGTTCACTTTGCAGCATGGTCAACTGTTTCTTCATGTTTCGCACACCCTGAAGATAGGAGGCCTCTTGAGTGGACAACACTTTCTGCATCTGCCGTACAGCACTCATCACTTGATGTTTAGTCACACAACCCTAGATATAAGAGAATATTAAAAGGCTAGAAATCGATCCTGTGTACGACATAATTTGTGCAGCTTAGGAACATATCACACAGCAGGAGCATAGCACATAACTCTGTTCTCAAGGATGAGTCAGTAAGCCGCAAAGACACAGTTTAAGGAACTGCAAAACGAATATATTAGCACATAACTGATTTAACACCTACTTCATAAACTGGTATGTACATAATGCCACTGAAAAAGGCACTAAACATTGTGTAGTGGCTAAAATACGAATGGCATTACTGCAAACCTAAGAACAGTATCCTAACGTCTCCAGGGTAGCTCAGTCAGCTAAGCTCTCACTGAAATCTCTGTGTAAAATTCACATGATATTTTAAAATACCTGCATGGTCATTGAGATGTTCACCCTTTCGCTTTTAGTATATTGAAACTCGAACAATATTACCAGCTGTTATTAACAGTGCCACAAAAAGTCAAATGTGCGGCAGCAAGTGATTTTGGTATCATGCAAGGCTTAAGGTGGCATGAAGCCCAACAGTGAATGTGTGTCGGCTTTTAGGTGCTAGAAAGAACTCAGTCTTCCTGCTCTTTTGAATAGTTGTATTTGTTTTTTTTTTATTTATAATATGTGTGCGGGGGTAACTTCCCTGTAAACTGATGTACATTATGTTTTTATTGCAGTAGCGTTCTGGTCAAACACTCAAAAGGTGATGAGAGGAATGCCTGCAATAAGTCCAAAGTGGTGTGTTAACCCTTATATAGTGCATAGAGTGTGTAGGCCCCAGGGCTTGGCCCACTCGTGCTCTTTTATGCAGATGTCTAAACATCTGCAAATTTAAGCGCGTCCAAAAATGAACTGGCCTTGGCTCCCCTCCAGATGAGTTAGCCTTTGTCACCTCCTTACCAGATGGGGACGACAACGATTCCCACGGGGATTCGAATGATGAGGCGGGCCCCTCTAGGCCCTGGTGTCCATCCCCTGTCGCTGCCCCCTCCATGCCCTCACACGAGGCCCTGGGATCGGAGGACCCCTCAGATATGTTGGATCCGGACGATCTGGTCCATCCCCGCTCTGCGGACAGGTCCCCCTCAACCAAGGTGGCCAAGTATGTGGCGAATCGCCTCAGGAAGCCTTTAGAGAACGAGGTGAGGGCACGTCTCGGAGCTGGGTGCCTGTGCCATTGTGGCCCTCACGCTGGACATAGACAATAGAATGGCCACGTTTCTGGTAAAATATATGTGACCGTAAGAAGGGTATAGACCGGTCATGGACAAACTCCTGGACATCATTGGCCCCCTAACACAAATCCTAGATTTGGCAAAAGAGGCCAAACCCTCTGGCAATCCGGTCTCCCCGGAGCTCCTTTCCAGGTCGGCACAACGCACAGTGATATTCCTTGGCAATGCCAACTGTGTGCTGTCTACTGAGAGGTGCCACTCCCTGTTGATTAAAGTGGACTCCAAGTTGGGGGATTTGACAGTCCAAGGAAGAGGGTGCAGTGGCCCAAGGGAGGATGTTCGGGGAGCCCTTTATAAAAGAGCTAGGAAAATTAGTTTCCACATTCACATCACTCGACAAGGTGGAAGGCTTCCATGAAGAAGATCTTTCATCCCCAAATTTTTGTCAGGCCCGCCCTGGTAGGGGTTGCTTGCTGGACGCTTGTACACCCAAGGCCCTCTTCATGGTCAAGACTACCGAAACTAGCAGTGGAAGGACCAGTCCCACTCTGGGGAATTCTTCCCCTCCAGGAGAGGCCAGAGAGGTTGCAACGTAAGAGACTCTTCCAGAGGGCAGTTCCACGGGTCCCAGTCAGGTGAGTGTTCGCCCTTTTTCCCAAAAAAAGGGTGGGATATCGTCTGGCGTTCTCTCTACACAACTGGGAGGTAGTAACCTCATACTTGTGTGTCCTGCAGACAATTCAGGGTCTTCACATCGAGTTTTATGGCTCCTAGTACAGTTCTCCCATCCACGTCCGTTGTTTTGTTTCAGGGAAACAAGCTACCTTGACAGAGCAAGAAGTGGCAGAATTATCTCTGGAGGAGGCAATGGGGCTGCCTCTGGAGTTACATCCTCGGCTGGCACTCTTGGGTATATGGGAACCTTCAGATCTATCCCGATATCAGAAAATTCTAGTAAACCTGGGGTGCATGGTGGCGAAATGAGACATTGTTCAGAGGTGGGGTTCCGGGGTACCCCCAGGCACCAAGACTGGGAGTTAGGAATGGAGCATTGTAAACTTATGGAGCGGGAAGCTTACAAGGGATGGGGCTGCCAGAAGAAATTTGACAAAATCTGGGGTGGCTGGGTGGCGGTGGCTGATTTAGAGCTTGGACGAGGTGGCTACTGTATGCCTACTACAGGCTGTGAGGGTGGGGGGTCGTACGATCAAGCAGTCTTGGCATGTGCGAGAGCCAGGGACACAGTAGAAAGGAGATGAGGTCACGGGAAGCAGGCAATGAAGAGAACATTAATCTACAATTTTGGTGTACCCCGGTTCGTGGTAATCGCGGTGGTCGAGGGGCTTGTTTTGATAGGTTGTTATTCATGTATACGCTGTTATGTATATAAACAAACATATATTAAAAAGAAAAGAAGTGGAGTAATTACTGCAGAAAGACTTAATTGCCTCCTCACATCTCCATCCGCGGGGTTTCCTCAGCAACATCTTTTTGGTGGAAAAGCGGGATGGTGTTCAGCGACCCATGATAAACCTCAAGGAGTTCAGTGGGCGGCTGGTCATTTCAAGATGCAAGGTATCCATCTCTTGCAAGATCTGTTGCAGCTGGACGATTGGATGGTGCGTTTGGATTTCAAAGACACATACCTGATGGTTCCCATTTTTGCGCCCCACCACAGGATCCTGCATTTCCAATGGAGAGGACAAGTGTACCAGTTCAAGACTTTGCCTTTCGGTCTCTCCTTGGCGCCCTGGTGCTTCACCAAGGTGTTGAAGCCGGCAATGGAGTACCTCCGAGCTCAGGGCTTTCTTCAAATAATCTACCTGGACTACCTCCTGCTGATGGATCAAAGCCCCAACAGACTGAGGGAGCATTTACAAATGACAATTCACCTGCTGGAAGGCTTGGGTTTTGCCATCAACAAGAAGTCCCTCTTGACTCTGTCCAAAGAGACAACCTTCTGCAGGTTCGTCATCAACTCATTGGAAAGGACTCTAAGTCTTCTCTTTAGGAAGATAGTAAAGATTTGGAGAGAACTGAGAAAGACTTTGTCCTGGCCAACGACTTTGTTGCATCAGATTGCCCGAGTGGTAGGTTTTGTGTCATCCTCCATGCAGGTAATCTTCCTGTGCCCGTTGCATTACAGGGCCCTTCAATGGCTCAAAGCCTTCCACCTTCGCAGGGGCCTCCAGTATTCGGAACTGATTCCTTTGATGCAGTACGTTAAGGACGAAATGAGGTGGTGGCTGGCACATAAGGAGGCGTGGAATGGCAGGGCCATTTTTTGTTCCGACCTGGATATTATCACAGAGTCCAATGCCAGCAAGTCTAGATGGGGAGCGCAATGCAGGGACTCTCACAAACCCTGAGGGGACTGACCCACTTCTACAAAGACTCCAAGACTCCCAAGAACAGTGGCTCTGTCCACTAAAGAAACCAAGACAAAGACTTCCAGGCCCTGTGGAACCGTGAAGTCTCACCTTCCGGACCTACCTCTGCACCCGACGCCCACGACCCGAGTCCAGGAGGCCGACCAGTCCAGAAGAGGTTCCCCAGCTGTCCTGAGTCTGAATCCAGTGATGGTTGTCGCCTCCAAGCCCATGTGTCGACGCATGCAGCGTCAACATCGAGACCCCTTACACTGCGACTTGCTTGGTAAAGAGAAATCTGACGCCTAAAGGCACCCCTGCAGCCTGCGGCCCTGGGACCTACCGACCAGTTCGAAAGGTCTCCTCACATCCCCCTGCATCCTAAGTTACTTACCTGGCTGTTGGTTTCCCTTGTCTGGCTTTCTGACAGACGCCTGCAGCCCGAGACCAATTTTGAGGATCTCCATTGAAAAGCATTGGGCACCCGATGCTGTGTAAGCACGCTGCACCCGGCCGCCCCATGCCCCTGGTGGTGCAGTTTTGGTGCTGCCTTGGGTCTCCCTTTGACCTCACCTAAACCCCAAGAGATCTACTTCCTAGCCTAATTTGCCTGCCCGTGAGCAGCCTCAATATGCAGTGCCCCTTGCCCCCATTGGCTAGCATTGGCCCCTGTACCGAATTGTGCACTTTTCAAACGGCCGCCCTAGTGCTGCTGGCGGTGCAGGCCCAGTGCAGAACCGAACCTTGCTGAACCCTGGTTCAGCACCCAAAAGATATTTAATGTAAACCGTTTTACTTACCTGCAAGTGCTAACTTCGATTTCCTCCATAGGATTGTATTGTGGGTTTTTCTCTGAAAAATGTGCTAAGTGATGAGCTGTCTGGTACTGCAAACCAAAGTAACTTAGTGCCTTGAAAAGAGTCAACCTGTTTCCTAATGTCCTGTGTTGCTTAGACTGTGTTATGAGTTTGTTTCATGACAAACTTGAAAAGTAATTGCAAAGTAATCTAAAAGTTATCTAGAGGTAGCTTCAAGTGTTTATGAACAGCTTACAAAGCATTTTCTCAACTGCAAAAGTAATCTGAATGTTCCTACAAAACCAGTGATCACTGTCTTTTGAAAAGTAACATTGTATTGAAAGTATCACTTACCTGCTACTAAGTAAACCTTGGTTATAGAAATAAAACAACAAAATAACTTTTTATACAAACATTTGGTCTGGATTCAGTCTTTGAGTGGGTGACATAATTTCTTGCCGGAGTCTGCACAACAACTGCTTAACACTACCCTCCTGATAAGCCTGACTGTACAACCACACTACCACAAGAGAGTAAGGTATTATCTACTTTAGCCTCTGCTATACCTCTGGGGATCCACTGAACTCACTGCACACTATACCTTACTTTGGTATAGTATATACAGAGCCAGCTTCCTACATGCACCATTAAAGACAAAGTTCCAATAGGTCACAACCAATAGAAGCATCCTCAGTAGCAACCAGTGTCCCAGAAGATCTAGGTAGTTCTCGGGGAGTTTACAGTAGCCGCACCCAGGTACATTACTAATGAGGACGAGATCTCCTGAGGGCTGGAACCAGATGGCATCTGGTTCCAGTAGTTGTCCAATTGTTCTTGGCAGTATACAGCATCATGTAACCAGTCAATTTTACGTGGTACCCCACGTCTTCCCCCAGCTTATTGTGACTCTTCGTTTAGCTAGGAGTAATTATATGGCCACCAGTTGGCGCCTAGCGTCAGGAATATCTTTAACAAAACCCAGTGGCATAATCATTGGAGCTCACATAATCCCATGTCCAACAATGGCTCCAATAACATCAAAAACTTCAGACCAAAAAGTTTGTATAACAAGACAGTGTAGAAAGTTTGCTCTGGGTGCCATTCAGCTCAGATAGCGCGCATCTGTATGGAGACCAAGTCTATGCAGCCTCTCAGGGGTATAGTATAATCAATGCAAGAACTGAACATGAATTAGGTGTAACCTATAATTGGGGAGGGAGAGAGTACAAGGGTGTACGCAACAGTGTCTCCAGCATTCAGCCAAAATGGGGCTACCCAAGTTGGACTCCCATGATTCACGAGACCGGGAAACCACCACAGGTTTAGTCCCTGCATTGTGAGTTATCATTTTATGATTAGACGACACAGGGAGGGGGCAGTTACCAACATTTCTAGTGCTTGAAGCGTTTCAGGGGCTTTCGGAAAGGAATCGTGTTGTGAATGAACTGCAGCATGCAGTTAAAAATAGGTGACTTTATGCAAAAAAGTTTTAGAAGGTTCTTGCAAACCCCGCTCTGGTTCGATAAAGGTACGCCTGGGTACAGTACCCCCATACTAGTCAGCTGCAGTGTGCGCAGGCGTGCGCGTGTGCCCACATCTCTAGTTAGCAGTAGTGTTTGGTTGTCAAGAATGGGTATTGATGGGGCAAAAAGGTGATCCACATGAGCTCTGCGTCAGATTCATTCCATGCCCATATCGTACATGTGACCGTATCTATTCGTGACCGCGGCTGACGAGGGGGCAAATACAGAGCCATGGATAGGGGCCATGGATCAACATGATCATGTTCCAGGGCTGTGTGTGGTTGGTGTTGTATGGGGTGTACCAAGAAATGTGCAAATTGCACTTGTGCACAACTTTAGTGGAGGTCCATATCAGGGGCCACGAATCCACCCTGCTCGAAGGGAAGGGTGAGCAATTCCCATAATACCCTGGGCTGCTTACCTGCCCAAGCTAGTGTGGTCAAGCATTGTCACAGGCATCTGCGAAAACATTGTGACCTGGGTAAAGGTAGGTTCACAAAAAGTAAAGGAATTTAGGGAGCACCACCATCTTGGCAATAGCCCTGTTAGTGAAAGTGGTAGTGAGCGCAAGCTCTCAAGCCTTTCTTCCAGCCAAGAGATCGCATGTCCATAATTCGATCTCCATAGCTCAGCAAGATCCCTGCTAAGCCAAATCCCCAGATAGTGCACTGGTTCCACAGCCCGGCAGAGCGGAAATTCGCACTCAAAATGAGAGGTAACATCTGTCAAAGGAAATTAATTGTGACTCCCGATATGCCACCAAAATGAACGAATTCCCTAATTAAGAGAAAAAGATTGTCTTGCGGATCCTTCGCGTAGAGCGTGACGTCTGCGTATATTGAAACAAGCATCGCTCTAGGTGTGAAAGCCAGGCCTCTGTGTGCATGGTGCTGTTGTAACCATGCAGCTAGTGGTTTCAAGGGAATAACAAATAATATAGGTGAGCGAATGCAACCCTGGCGGAAGCCCCTTGTCACTAGGAATTGTACGGAAATGGTCCCATTGATGCGCAAACGGGCAGTTGGTCTCTCGTAAAGGAGCCCTACCAGCTGAAGAACCTTAGCGCTAATTCCCATGCGAGCTAGGAGCACAAAAAAATAAGGCCACTCCAGCATATTAAACGCCTTGGTGGCGTCTAAAAATACTGCAGCGACCCTGCATGATGGGTCAATCGTCTGAATAACAGCGAAATAGGTGCGTAAATTAAAGGGAGTGGATCTACCGGGGACATACCCAGACTGGTCCGGGCACGTAATGATTGGCAGGAGAGGCAAAAGATGAGAGGCGATCAGTTTAGCCAAGATTTTGTTATCAATATTTATCATGGATAGCGGGCGATAGGAGTCACATTTGCACGGGTCCATGTCAGGTTTAGGGATAGTCACAACTAGTGCCTCACGCAAGGATGGTGGGAGAGCGCCAGCCTCAAGAGACTCTGCATACATTTCAAGCAGGTAGGGGGCTAGAGGCACTGCATATTCTTTATAGAAGGCGGCTGTAAGGCCGTCGAGTCCTTGTGCTTTGTCCCCGGGCAGCCCCTTGATTTGAACGACATCTTCAACCGTAAACGGTGCATCTAGGAAATGTCATTGGCCATCTTCTAGCCACAACAATTGAATTGTGTTGAAATAATCCGTATAAGTCTCTGTTGGTGGAGTATGTGTGGATGAATAGAGCAAGGTGAAAAAGGAGGTCATGGTGTGCTTAACTGCCTCCGTACCAACTTGCAGGGCAACTTGGTGATCCTCAAGTTCCACCACATAATCACTGGCCTAGGTCTTAGGCAAGAGATTAGCTAGCGTTTTCCTCGCTCTGCCGCCCTCCCCATATTGTCTGGTACGGCCTTCGTGGGCAAAATAGCAGACCTCTCGCTGCCCTGTTTCTTCAAACTGGTCAAGCTTGGACCTAATCTGTGTGAGAGTAGCCTGATCCCCCTCAGCAAAATAGTGTCGTTCAAGGTCACTTAGCTCTGTTTCCAGAGTGGACAATTCTCTTCGTAAAGTCTGCAGAATCCTAAAATACTTTGCAATGCAAACCCCCCTAATGACAACTTTAAACGCCTCCCAGAGAGTACAGCGGGACTTAACAGAATCCCCATTGCGTTCAAAATAATCAACTATTGTGTCCCTCACCTCTTCTCAGAAGATCTGGTACCTGAGGGCGCCACTGGGAAGGTGCCAAGTAAACGTGCGCAGTGATCTACCAGGGATGCGCAGTTTCAATAGAACATGGGTGTGATCATGGAGTGTGCGTGGTCAGTGGTCTACTTGATGGGTCCATGAGTCAACATCTCGGGTAGCCAAACACAAAACAATACGGGACCAAGTGTTGTGTGTAGTGGTTATACAGGTGCCCTCTCTATCTGATCTGTGTTGGGCGCTCCAGAGATCTACTATGTGATTGTCTAACATGATTGAGTGCAGTAGTGTAGAAGCATTTGGGTGTGGAGCTCTAGTCGTACTATTGCAGTCAATGCCAGGATCAATTACAATATTGAAATCCCCATCCCACAGAAGGACACCTGGGCCCAGTGTCCCAGCTGAAAGCCAGACTTCAGCAAAGAAGTCAGGGCAGTCTGTGTTGGGTCCATAAACTGATAAAAGACGAATGGGATGGTCGTAGTGACCCAGAGGATCACATAACGCAGTTCGTGTACGCCAGGGAATCCCTTTGCGGGTGACAATCACCACCCCCGGGCATAATTGGCATAAAGCGTTGTGTGGCATTGGCCAAACCATTTGGCTCGCAGGCGCATTCTGGTGGTCCCAGTAAGGTGCAGTTCTTGAAGCATACAGAAATTCACATTAGGGTTGCTGCATGTATGCAATGATCTGTCAGACCTTACGTGCATTATTCGGGCCCCTAACATTACAAGTAAGGCAGATAAGTTTGTTCATCTCGGGACCTGGCAATGCAGGGACTGTGGCGGGCTCGCTGGCAGAGAAGCTAAGGTGCAAAAGGTTTGGACTAAGCCTGAGCATAACAGAAAGGAAGAGTAGGTAAAGCAGCAAAAGCCACAGGGATAGGGGACAACAAACAAAACCCCGACAGTCCACCCACCTGCCACGCCGGCCCCCAATTGGACTAGTCTACGTAAACTCACCCTAATAATACCCCATTAAACACCCCAACAGGGGGAGCAAAAACAAGATCATGGGAATCATCCCTTGGGGGCGGAGGGTGCGTGCCAAGTGTTTGGTGTGCTCTTTCAACCACCAGGAGAGCGGACATTGCTCACCGAATAGTGTTCGCAAACTCCACGCAAGCATGGAGTTGGATTCAGGGATGCCCAAGATGAGCAGATTATTCCTCCTCGAATGCACCTCTAAAACTTCATTTTGCTATGAATGACCTCCAGGACTTTTTCCATCTGCAGCATTTTTTCACCAGCAGTATGTTGCTCGTCGTCTAGATCTGAAGTACGACGCTCCAGTTGGTCAATGCTGCTCCCATTTCCACCACCTTTTTTTTAAGGCGATCCGTCCTCTCGGTAAGTTGATCAATTTTTGAGTCAATGGATGTGAGACTGTGCTTAAGGTCCAGACACATTGAGCGAATGGTGGATGGTAGAATGGAGGCATTGTCCTCGGAGGGATCTGGGCACACATCTTCAGGAGGCCTCTCTGCGCCGCCGGCCTGCCTGTGGTTTTCAAACGTGAGCTTGGGCTGTTTGGCATCAGCTTTACCCATCTTATTGGATCCTCTAATGCCAAGTAAGCGGTCAGTGGCAATGATGGATCAAGTGAGAAAAGCGTTGGGGTCAGTCCCGCCTCGCCCCCAACGAAGCACCTGCGGGGAGGGTACGAGCAGACTAACCGCTGCGATGTGTGCGAGCCTCCAGCGGTCAAGAGGCGTCCTGTGACAGAATCATGGTTTGTTCTCTTTTGGAGGGAAGCAATGGGGCCACCAGGAGTTGCACACATCCATGTAGGGGCTCCACCACACTCCGTTGGCCGCCAGCGGGGGGCACGAGCAGACCTAGTCCAGCAGGCAACCGCAGTCAGGGGGCCCAAATCCGCAATGCTCCAGCTGCTCTATGGTAAGGCACAGAGACCATGTACAGCCAACCAGTATTGACTGGTCCTCCAATTCACATAGGGGATTAGCGGTCTGACAAGGCAAACAAGCAATCTAGCAAACAGGAGTTATGGGAAATGGTATGTAAGCACAGTCTTGACTGCCAGGTTAAAGCCCTCAGTAATGGTGAAAAACTCTAATAGCCCAGGAGAGAGTCCGGCCACAGGGTGCCCCTCACATTTATCAGAGGCCCCAGGCACAGTAAGGGGAGGAGACACGTCAGGCCGCCTAAGCTGGAGCACACTATTTATGCACCAATTTCAGCTAGCGCTGCAATAAGGGACTAAAAGTCATGTGTGGGTAGTGCTTGCCACCTCCTGGGTCACAGGTACCAACAGCTGGCCCCCCAGAGGCTGCCTGGGTCCAGCCCGAATCATCCTCAGGGCTGAGCAGATCAGGATAATGTCCTGTCCGTCTCGCTATTCCTAGACAGGGGATCAGGTATCACTGCAGCAGAGCCGTACCTTGTAATATGGCGGCAGCCTCCGATCTGCCTCCCCAAGGCCCCGGGTCCTGTGGCCGGCGGCACTCAAGCCAATGTCCTTTGGCCCAATCCTGCACGACTCTCCTCATCAGCGCGGCGGTTATGATCGCACTGATGCCAGATGACTCACTTAAAGGCACCAGCGCACTAAAACACTAAAGGTACACCCCTCGGGCGCCAGTGAAGGGAAAATCAGGCGCCACTCCTCTGGTCCACCAGGGAACGCTCTGGTCTCTTTTCAGCACGGCGTAGGCTGCATCCGCAAAGTAGGCCGCACTGCTCGGTGGCAGCCCAGCCAAAAAAACAGGGTTGGCAGCAGTAAAAATACAAAATAAACGCTGCCCTCCGTAGGAGCCTGATAAATAATAACCCAGTATTTTTTTGCCTGATAACTAGAAGGAATATCTCCCCAGCCGGGTGGTGATGCTCGCACTCAGAGAGGATAAATGTAAAACAAGCGTCTTCAGCCTGCAGAGCCTCACAAGGTGGCGGCCATCTTGCTGTCGGGCTCTCTTGATTTTAATTGCACATATGTCACCAGGCCACAACCAAAACCTTCAACATACAGAGGTGAAGGATATCAAATAAACTTGTCCCAAGAACAACATACATGCATAACACACTGTTCCTCCCAAAATGTACGAAGTTAAAAAATAGAACACGCAAAACATCTGAACACACCTTCAGTAACAATCAGCATCTACTGTGATAGTCTCTTTGTATTTGAGATGGTGGCGGATTCACCCTTAAATAAATGAGGATGATCCGATCGGAATGCATCAAAGAAGATTCCCTAGCAGATCAGACACTGGAAGCATAGAGGACATGGTTGAAGTTTCAATCAAAACTAGCGAACCCGCCACTACCAGGCCTAGATTCAGTTTATCTGGAGACTCGCTTCTTCAGCCCAAATTGCTCCTGACTTCTGAGTCACTGTCACTCCCTTCCCTCAAGATTCCTATGAACCCTTTGAAAAGCAAGACATTTCTTGTCATAGTTTCTTTTCCTCTTCTGGCAGTTAATTGTGTACCTTCCATGTTTATTACTTTCCAGGGGGACATTTCAAATTCCTTTGTCAATACTAGATCACCTAGGCCAGTCATAGACTTCTTAGCTCTCCTTCTGTTGCTGCATTGCTCATGGCTTCTCATCCTCCAGGCCATTGTCTTTGCATCATCTGGGGGCTCAGGGGTCCAGGATAATCCGTGGATACATCCTTGAAAGTAGTATTGAGTGAGTACAAGAAATCTTCCAGGGCGTCAGTTTTAGTGTATTTAGTGATTCTGATATCCACAGTGATGATCATTGTCACAGGTTCCAACGGTCCATACGTGATGTCCCATTGTCGTTGCCTATCAGCTGGCCTTGGCAGAAGTGATGAGGAGCTCGCTTTGTAGTGACATTTGAATTCTGTCGGTACTCTAGGAGAAAAGAAAAGATAGCCTACTCTATACTTCATCCACTAGTGTTTCAGTTGGGTTTAAACAATATTTTCATAAAACGTTCAACCTCCCCATTACCCCGACGCTGCCCAATTGAATCCCACGTTGCCACGACTCTGAAACCGGACACGGTTTTAACCTTACGAAGCTGATTACAGCTCTGCATCTGTCAAAGATGCCACTGGTCAGCGTGGAAGTAGAATGCCGAGAATTTCCCAACGCCCACCTCAGAGCAAACGCCTCCAGATATTCACTAGGGAGACAATTTGATCCAAAGGGGGAAAGGGGAATGGGATTGAAAGAAGAGACAGCCGAACTCTCCTGTCGCCTCGTCTACGTCTGTTGCTCGTATTTAAAGGCCTCTTCAGGAGCTTTTCTTATCTGCAAAAACATATTAATCAGATTCTACACAATGCTTTACCTTGCTCTTCAAACTAAATTTTTATTATTATCTTAAATTTTACCTTTTAGCTTTCAACTGATCGCCCATCCTCTTTCTATGATGTTCTCAACTTTGTATTATGAGTCTTTTCTATTTTTTAGATCATATAATATTATTACTCAATTGCCTTTCTTGTTACATTCTTCAATTGTAATTACACTGCATAAATCAGTCTTTAACATTTATTTTTCATTTCAGGTACTTGCGTGACCCTGGTATATCGTGTGGAACAGCTGCCTCGCAAGAGAACTCGGGTAAGGATAATACTTCTTCTTCGTTCTTCTTCTTTACTGTAAATGATATCGTGAAGATGTCACGATTCACTCCCTGTGCTCTCGTGCCCACCACCAGGGGGCCGACTTGTGGGGCTTTCCAGTATTCTAATATGCTTCCAGACACTCCTCTGTATGCATATCCTGACTTCCAGGCATTTGTACACCATTTAGGAATTGACATCCATTCCCAATCCATGCCGGGTTTTGTGGAAGCCAGTCTGCTCATGCTGGAAACTCCATTACCTAGAATTCCCTGCTCACTGCTTCATCTCCACCCCTGCAGGCCAAGGATGGGTGGAGGAATTTAGCTCACCTGTGGCTGGCTGCTGCTAGCCTGCTCACACCTGAGGCATGTGATTACTGTGAGCTCTTTTAAGCCCCAGCTCCCTTCAGTCCAGTGTTTGTCATTGTAGCTGTATACCGGTGAGACCGATCCTTGAACCCAGTGTTTCCTGAGCTTTTGATATCTTTGTTTCCAGTATTTCCTGAGCTTTAGTTATTGCTTGTTCCTGAGCTGCTGCTGTTTTCCTTGTTCCTGAATTAGCACTGTTTGCAGGGCTACCTTGACTCCTGAGCCGCAGCATTCCTTGTTCCTGAGCTGCAGCAGTTTCCCTGTTCCTGAACTAGCACTGCCTGCAGTGCTTCCTTGTTTTCGGAGTTCCTGAGCTATAGTTAATCCTTGTTCCTTGATTCCTGAGCTATAGCTATTCCTTGTGCCTGAATTAGCACTGCCTGCAGTGCTACCTTGTTTCCTGAGTTCCTGAGCTATAGTTATTCTTTGTTCCTGTTCCTGGGCTTCAGCTATTTGTTGTTCCTGATTTGCACTGCTTGCAGTGCCCTCTTGACGCCTTGTTTCCTGAGCTGTAGCTATTTCCTGTTTCCTTGAACCAGTACTGCCTGCAGTGCTACCTTGACTCCTGAGCCTTAGCATTCCTTGTTCCTGACCTGCAGCAGTTTCCCTTCTCCTGAACTAGCACTGCCTGCAGTGCTACCTTGACTCCTGAGCCTTAGCATTCCTTGTTCCTGACCTGCAGCAGTTTCCCTTCTCCTGAACTAGCACTACCTGCAGTGCTACTTTGACTACTGAGCTTTTGCTCAATTCCCGTTCCTGCCCCAGCACTGCCTTCTATGC
This sequence comes from Calotriton arnoldi, assembly GCA_963921515.1. Taxonomy (NCBI): domain Eukaryota; kingdom Metazoa; phylum Chordata; class Amphibia; order Caudata; family Salamandridae; genus Calotriton; species Calotriton arnoldi. The sequence goes on from CAWUFW010001269.1 coordinate 2,507,342, forward strand.
TACTTTGTTTTCGTGATTCCTGAACCTGCACTATTCTAGTATACCCTTGTAGCCTCCCCTTCTGTATATCCTTTTCCAGTCCCTGCCTTTCTTCCCATTTCCTTGGATCCAGTTCTAGTTTGCTGTCTTTCTATTTCTGCTGTCTTGCTTCTGTTACCTTGTATGTTTGTTACCTGCTTTCTGCCAAGTGTGCTCTGTGATTTCCTTCCTTTCCTGTTAAGCACTCCTCCTTGCTAGCTCCTTGTCTATTGTGCTTGTGTTTAGTTCTACCCCTTTGCTGTTACTGCCTTGCGTGTTCCTGTTTGATCGCCAGGATCCGTGGGCACAGCTGACTACCTAGGTGGTGTTTCTTGTTCACTGTGAGTATTGTCTTTGAGTTACTGTTATAACATCACCATAGGTATAAGCTCCACAGACCCTGCCTTTGCATACATATCCTATATGTGGGTATTTTCAGTCAGTATCTGTAACAGCAATTGTGGGTGAGGAGCTTACTGAGCTTCAGTCTTACCGGGTGGAGCTCCTGAGTGCTTTACCCCACATTCCCTTTATTGTTAATGTTGTATTATATATATGTCTTGCACGTCCGTCCTGGGTGTAGTTAGTCTGAATGCTGAATTGCCTTGTGAGTGCCCTTCCTTTCTGAGTCTTAGCCATCTTGTTCCTTTGTACAGGCTTCCCCTTTGGATCCCTTTTCTCCTCTGACTTCCTGTGTGATCCTGGGCAGCGCTGTACTCCTCTCTCTGTGTACGTTTTCTACCCCGTTCCCAGTCCTTGCCCAAGTCCCTGACTGTGTTCCCGACATAGTCCCGGACAGTCCCTGACAGAAGAGCTGCTGGCTCGCGGAAGAACTCAGGTGAGGTAAAAGGCTTCTTCTTCTTCCTCTTTCTTACTGAACTCTGTCTCACTCGAGATAAACTTAAAAGAATGCTCAGTTCATTTCTTTTCTCATTAACCTCGAATATTGCCCTAAGAACACTCGGAAATTCAAACAGGAGTTTTTCCAGTGTATTTCCGACTTGTGCTGACTCACTATAACTTTGACTGGGGACGCTATTCCAAAATTTTAGTCACGTGAAAAATACTCCGCCCCCTTATTTTCCTAAGACAAGGATTGCTTAACGGAACAGGTCGCTACCCAGAAAAAACAAGAAAAGGCACGCGACGAATTCTAATACGCCTAATTCCCAACGCCGCAACTACCCTGACAAGCTACCACAACGCTGCTAGAAAAAACGCTGTTACTCGGCGAATCTCCTCAGATGAAGTGCGAGGAGACCAGGGTTAGTGCGCAATTCATACTCCCTTTGTCTCGCGCTCTGAAGAACTAGAGCGCTGACTAGAGGGAGAATTTCTGGCGCTCATTTTGGAATTTCGAGAATTCCAACCCTTGAACCAACTAACTTTCATTAGCCCCTTCCTGATGGGTTTCGTGCTTCTGAGTTGGATTATGTTTAGACTCAAACCCTGTGACACTTCAGGATTAAGTTGGGTTCTGACAGCATCGCAAGTGTGTGCACGAAATACCCCCGTCACACAGCTCTTCACTGAAGACTATCAGCGTCCATACTTAAAGAATTCGTGTTTGCAGACGGAAATCTATCTATATAGCTTCTGGGTCTTGGAATAGGCTTACCATACCTGAAATAACAATGAGACCGAGGAGTTTTTTTTTTTTTTTTTTGGATGCCCTGAAGAAGCCCAGATACGGGCGAAACGCGTTGGCTGTATTGACAAATCTTCAATGAACATGAAATAAAGGATCTAACTTACAAAGATAACCTCTCGCTTCATCTGTTCATGCTTGGCAATTGTGCCTTAATTACATTAGAAATTGTTCTTGTTGCCTCTCAGATCTTTGTGTCAATTACCCTGAAGCCATCTAGTGTAATTTTGAGATACTTAATCCTCAATGGGGCAAGGTTCTCAGAGAAGTGTTGCCTCAGAAAGAGAGGCCTGTTATCTTTTGTCAGCTCTTTCTTCACCCCAATGCTTAGCTACTACTTTCTCCAGCTTTGCGATTAATTCATCTGCTGACGTGGAGTTTACTATCTCCACTTCTGGATAGTTGGAATAATTATCAATGATTACAAACAGATGATGACCATCTGGCAGAGCTCCAAAATTAGCACTGGCCCTTACCCATGGATTCGGTGAAATCGCCTCAGCGATTATGGGAGATGGTGACTCAGGAGGGCTAGAAGCCTGGTAATAAGTACATTCCCCTATGGTGTCTTCTATAATTTGGTTGAACCCAGAAAACACACCTTCCTCTGAAGCCGGATCTTGGTCCTTGCAATCTCCTAGAGTCCAGAATATGCCAGCAGCACAGCTTTGAGAACTAGAGTTTGGGGAATATTCAAACAGTTTCCTTTTAAAAGGCAGCTCTCTGAAATCACTGCCAGTTTGTGCCAGACTTTATGCAATGACATGGGAGTCTTCTGTGCTTTTTGCATGCTTGTCAACAGATCTGATGTCAGCGGCTTCCAACTCCAATTCTACACTGCCAGAATGGCCAACAATAGAAGTCATCACTCTATGTGGAAGTCTGGAGGTCTTCAAGAGACACTGGTCTTCTTCTGGATAGGTCAAGTATGAGTTTGATGTTGCTAGCTGACGATGTCTTGACAGGAATTCTTCTGGGTTTTGTGCCCCTGCTCTGTAGTTTTTCTCTATTTGGTGGTGGAGGCTTGAAGGATGACCCATGGAACATCGGGATCAGGGGTTTGTGATCTGTGTTGACACTGAACAAATGTTCATACAGATAGAGGTGGAAGTGGCAATAGCCGCAGTGTATAAAAATGATTTCTTTTCAATATGAGAATATCTTTGTTCCCCAGGGGTCAAAGCATGGCTTCCATAGGCAAGCTCATTCACTACTTGGTTGTCTTGAGGATAACACGGGTCTAAGGCCAGTAGGGCTGTCATTACAGATAGAGTGCCAGTAGGGCCAACTCTAGAAGTCATCACTATGTGGCAGTCTGAAGGTCATCAAGAGACATTGGTTTTCATCTTGACGGGTCAAGTATGAGTTCAACATATTCTTCTGGCTCATTAGCCTCCTTTGTCTTGTTTCATGTCGCTAGCTGATGATTTCTTGATGGTAGTCTTCCGAGTTCTGCACCCCTACTCAATAGTTTTTCTCCGGCATGCAGGAAAGTGTCCCCACAGTGTCTGTAGGATCTTCCTTTTCCACATCATATAGTGGATTTTGGGTGTGTGACCCCTTTTGTTTGCATGTTAGGTTCAGATTTTATTGGCGGCTTTGATGTGCGATGCCCTGGAGCTAGAAAGCTCTAGAGACATGGCCAGGGTCAGTATGCCAGGTATTGACTTGCTGGTTCCCTTAGGATCTGCTCTCTCTGTTTTGCAGATGTGAATTCTTGGATAAACTTTGCAAGGATGTTCACCATTTCGTCGTGTAGTGTGCATGTGCATCTTTAAGGGTAGCTCTTTCAACCATGAGTGCAATACATTAGCAGATTCATCATGACGTTGCTTGACCTGGCACTCGAGGAACCGTCATAGTCTGGGTTGGCAACCGGTGCTAAATGTTTTTGAGGTTAGCTACAGTTCTGACTTAGGTGTGCAGTGAGCCAGCCTCCAGAAATGAGTGGGAAAAACTGAAGATACCTATCCCTGCCTGATGTAGTTCGGGCTGGACTGTTCCCATGAGGCACAGGGTCAGACTGATTTGCATATGGCCATGTCTGAACTGGGGTGGTGGAGTGAGCTAAAGAATGATGATGGATTAAACCCAGATCAGTTGACTGGGGGTGAGTGTTTGATTGGCTCAAACGTTCCGTCCATCATCCCCTTTTGTATCGTGATGTAGAAGCACAGCCTCTTTTTCGCTTTAGGTTCATCATCAGTGGGGAAATACATCTGAAGACAGGGGCAGCTTCTCCTCAGGAGCGGAGGAGCATCACCCTGCCTGCTGCAAGCACAGCAGGCAAACACAAATAAATAAAATGGCATGTCAATGCCATTTTATTTATTTACCACGTACCGGCTTACGCTGTCTTCTGCAACTCGAGGGTGGGGGCTGGGCTGGGCTGAATCCTGCAAATGCAGGATGACAGCACTGGTCTACAGTGTGCATGTCTGTTTGGCGGGGCTGTCTTGCCATGGCCAGTCCGACATGCGCACTTTAGACCCAGTAATCCAAAGGCTTTGAAACAGCCTGGGGATTGCTGGCACCGGTCACCAGCCTCAAAAGGAGCGCTGGGTGAGCCTGCTTCCACCAATACTGTAGCTGCTTTCAGAGCATGAAAGCAGCTCTAGGGTTGGTTGGAGTTGCGTTCCACAAGCAGGAAGGAAGTCCTTCCTTTTCCTGCTCGTGGAAAGAAGTGCTGCACCTGTCATGCTCCAGCTCCACATTTATGATGAGTCGAGCGCCTTCATGCCACACCATTTTTTATTGAAGCTAGCTGTCACTGTCCAAAGGTGCTCCCTCCAGAGTTTCTATTTGGGGGCTTTGGATGAGGGTGTACCTGAGAGCTCAAAAGGTATTATCCCTCCAATAAACAATATATCTGAAAGAAACACATAGTGATAGTTTCCTTACCTTAGAATATCCCTAGGCGTCAGACTGGATCCGGAAAGTTTTCGTCAGCAGTACCCCTGCGCGTCGGTAGGGGCGTCGTGCGGCTCCGCGTCCGTCGTTGGCGTCGTGGTCGCCGAGATGACGTCGCGGGAGCTACTTGGACGCCGCCCACATGCGCTGACGTCAGTTCTTTCTTTTTCTGCGCCAGCAAGCGCAGATCCGGAGAGAGCGGTACCCCTAGTCTCTTTTTGACTAAGTTTTTGAGATCTTTTTCTCACCTTTTTTCGAGTTGATATCGACTCCTGGTGCAGTTAGGGATGCCCGGTTTTAAATCCTGCGAGGACTGTCATCGGATGATGTCGGTGACGGACCCGCACTGCGTGTGTCTCTTCTGCCTGGGGCGCGACCACGACCCCAAGTCGTGCCCCGACTGCCGGTCCATGGCTCCGAAGTCTTTGCGGGAGCAGTCCCGAAAGCTGCTTGAAGCCCGGCAGTCGGCTCCGCGCCGTGACAGGTCCCGTCTAGAGAGAGGTCGAGGGACCGTGCGCGGAGTCACCATCGACGATCGTCGGGATCGAAGTCTTCGCACTCGGGGTCAGGTAAGACGAAGCACAAGAAGTCGAAGAAACGTCATCGTTCTTCGACTTCCCCTCGCCGGTCGCGCGACGCGGCTGGGGGTACGGGTGGTGCCACCCCCGCGGCTCCGGCGCAGTCAATGGAGTCGCCGCCCGACTACCCCCCCTTCCCGGGGTCGGCGGCGACTCCGGCCCAGATACAGGACTTCCTGTCGGCCATGGCTCGCCTCTTTGGGCCGTCGGGTCCCGCTGGTGCGCCTTCGGGCCCCGCGGTCCCGCCTGGGTGTCCTCGTGTTTCATCGCCGGCGGCTCCGGCCCCGGCGTCGCTGTCGGCTCCGGCCCCAGCGCCGTAGGACACCCTTGGATCCAGGCCTGGATCCCGGTCGACGCCGGTTGACCTCGTTACACCTCCACCGACGTCGACCCCACCGGCACCGATCCTGACGCTGCCCGCTCCTCGGGACGACGTCGACCTCAGGTTCAGCCCCGAAGTGGACGCGGCGTCGGTCGATGCCGTTCTCGACGCCGTTTGGGGATTTCTATCCCCATGTCCCTGCTCCTTATTTTCGGCCTGTTGAACAGCCTGAGGAGCAAGGGGAGGACTGGGAGGGGTCGGACGACCCTCTCGCTGCAGCCTGCGAGTCTGAACAGGACTGGGCTGAGGAACTGGGGGAAGCCAGTGGTCTGGATACCTCACCAGTCCTTGGCATGCTGTCTCCTCCTACCGTGGCTACGGAGGAGGGAGCCAGTTATGCAGTGGTGTTGCGTAGGGCGGCGGAGGCCCTACACCTCAAGCTCCCTACTGTGGCCGTCAGGACTAACCTCCTGACAGAGGTGCTTCAGCCAGCAGCTACTTCTGCGGAGCCGCTGCTGCCCTTTAATGAAGCCCTTTCGGACGTTCTTTTGGGCACTTGGTCCAGGCCCACCACAGTGGCTCCTGTGGATAGGAACGTGGCCCGACGCCATCGCCGGGCTCCGGGTGACCCTCTTTTCATCTCCCAACATCCCACCCCCGAGAGCTTGGTTGTCCAAGCCTCTGCTTCCCCAACCGCCTTCCCTTCCGCCCCACCGGATAGGGAATCCAAGAAGCTGGATCAGTTTGGGAAGAAGATTTTCTCTTCCACCAGCTCTGCGCTGCGGTCCGTGAACACCGCATGCCTCTTGGGCCGTTATTCCCACTGTCTGTGGGATACGGTGGCGAACGTGCTGTCTAAGTGTCCGGAGGAGGCCCGGCCTGCTCTCGCCCAGGCTGTTGCAAAGGGGAGAGACGCAGCCAAGTTCATGATCCGTTGTGGTCTAGACACCGCTGACTCACTGGGCAGATCCATGGCAACGACGGTGGCGGTTCGTCGCCACGCCTGGTTGAGAACAACTGGATTTTCCGGGGATGTCCAAAGCACCCTTATGGACATGCCCTTTGATGGCCGTCGCCTCTTCGGCGACAAAGCGGACAGCGCGTTGGAGCGGTTTAAGGACTCACGGGGTACGGCCAAGTCCTTGGGACTCTCCGCAGTCCGCCCTCCTCCGCCTTCCGCTTTCCGCTCCTTTCGTGGCACAGGAAGGGGCGCCCCGCAACGTTCGCAACAGAGCCATGGGCCGGCGCAACAGTCATCCCAGCGCGGACGCGGTTTCCGCCGTGGCGGACACAGGGGCCAGCGGACGGGTCAGATCACTACCACCACCCCGCCACCTCTGCCTCCAAACCTTCCTAGTCCGAACTTTCAGGTCCATCACACGCCAGTGGGCGGCAGGCTCCGCCATCACCTCCCTCACTGGCGCACCATCACTTCAGACAGGTGGGTTTTAGAGATAGTCCGAAGGGGCTACTCCCTCCCCTTCGAGACTACCCCCCCAGCCATGCCACCTCAATACCACCGCATGTCAGGGGATCACTTGGTGCTTCTTCAGCAGGAAGTTGCGGCCCTCTTGGCCAAGGGGGCCATCGAGCGCGTTCCGACGCCCGAAGTAGGTCGTGGTTGTTATTCCCACTACTTTGTGGTGCCCAAGAAGGACAAAGGCCTGCGTCCTATCTTGGACCTCCGGAACGTCAATCGCTTCCTCCGCAAAGAGAAGTTCAAGATGCTCACTCTAGCTCAGGTCTTGTCTGCTCTCGACCCACAAGACTGGCTGGTGGCGTTGGACTTGCAGGACGCCTATTTCCACATCCCCGTCCTGCCAGCCCACAGGCGTTACCTACGGTTCATGGTAGGCCACGAGCACTTTCAGTTTACCGTGCTCCCCTTTGGCCTTACCAGCGCCCCTCGGGTGTTCACCAAGGTGATGGCGGTGGTCGCAGCTCATCTGCGCAGATCAGGGGTGTCAGTCTTCCCTATCTCGACGACTGGTTGTTGAAGGCGGGCTCGCCCCAGACAGTCGTCTCCCACCTCCAGACTACGGCCGACCTCCTGCACTTGCTGGGGTTCTCCATCAATGTGCCGAAGTCGCACCTGATTCCCTCCCAGAAGCTCCTCTTTATCGGAGCGGATCTGGACACGGCGCAGTTTCGGGTCTATCCTCCCGAACAGCGAGTCCGGGACATTCGGGCTCTGATTCCCATCTTTCAGCCCTTGTCCTGGGTTTCGGTCAGAGTGACTCTGAGGCTGCTGGGCCTCATGGCCTCCTGCATCCTGCTGGTCAATCATGCCAGGTGGCGTATGCGGGCTCTGCAGTGGGACCTGAAGTTCCAGTGGGCGCAGCATCAGGGAAACCTGTCCGATCACGTACAGATCTCGGAGGGCACTGCACACCAATTGCAGTGGTGGTTCACGAACCGGCATTGGGTCGACGGCAGATCCCTCTCCCTTCCCCAACCGGAGTTCACAGTGGTGACGGATGCGTCCCTCCTGGGATGGGGAGGCCACATGGGAGAGGCGGAGATCAGAGGCCTCTGGTCTCCGGCGGAGTCCTGGCTCCATATCAACCTTTTGGAGCTGCGGCGATCAGGCTTGCACTGAAAGCATTCCTTCCCTCTGAGAAGGGGAGAGTAGTGCAGGTGTTCACAGTCAACACCACCGCCATGTGGTACTGCAACAAACAGGGCGGGGTGGGGTCTTGGACCCTTTGTCAGGAGGCTCTGCGCCTCTGGACATGGCTGGAACATCAGGGCATGTCTCTGGTGGTTCAACACCTGGCAGGTTCTCTGAACGCCAGGGCGGACAAACTCAGCCGCAGGTGCATGCTCGATCACGAATGGCGTCTTCACTCGGAGGTGGCGCAAGGTCTCTTTCAGCAGTGGGGAGAGCCTTGGTTAGATCTATTTGCCACCGAAGAGAACGCGCAATGTCATCAGTTCTGCGCGTTGGAATTTCCAAGGCGGCACTCGCTCGGCTCAGGCTCCCTGATCAGCCCTCTCTTTTCAAGTCCCCTGTTGTAAATAGGTTTCTTAAAGGCATTACTCACCTTTTTCCTCCTACTCCTTTCGTGATGCCTCAGTGGGACTTGAATCTGGTTCTGACGTACTTGATGTGCGCTCCCTTTGAGCCACTTCACAACTGTCCTCTTCATCTTCTGACGTTAAAGACTGCTTTCCTGGTGGCCATCACTTCCGCCAGGCGGGTGAGTGAGCTCCAGGCTCTTTCCTGTACGCCTCCTTTCCTTTCAGTCCATCCGGACAAGGTTGTGCTCAGGCCCCGTCCTTCCTTTCTGCCAAAAGTGGTTACGGCCTTTCACATTGGGCAGACTATTACCTTGCCCACCTTTTTTCCGCCTCCGCATCCTTCCAGAGAGGAAGAGTGGCTCCACCGTATGGACCCAAAACGTGCGCTTTCTTTTTATCTTAACCGCACACAGCAGTTCCGGGTGGATGACCAGCTTTTTGTTGGCTACGTTGGCACCAAGAAAGGTCGTGCGGTCCATAAGAGAACCATCTCCCGCTGGGTTGTCTTGTGTATCAAAGCCTGTTACTCTTTGGCTAAAAGGAACCTCCGGTGGGGCTGCGTGCTCATTCCACCCGAGCTACTGCAGCCACTACTGCATTGGGACGTGGTGTCCCCCTGCAAGACATATGTCAGGCAGCCACGTGGGCCTCGCTGCACACGTTTACCAAACATTACTGCCTGGACAGCCAAGTCCGGAGAGACGGCTTCGTTGGCCGTTCTGTTCTCCGTGACTTTCTGGTGTGATCTTTGTTCGAAGACCCACCACCGGGGTTGGTATTGCTGGGGTATCTATTCTAAGGTAAGGAATCTATCACTATGTGTTTCTTTCAGATGCACAAGTTACTTACCTTCGGTAACGATATATCTGTAAGAAACATTAGTAGTGATAGATTCCTTACCGCCCCACCCATCCTCCCCATTCTGCGAACTGATTTCTAGGGTTAAGGTCATCCCTTTCAGGGCCCTAGTTTCAATGCACCAGTGGTCAGTATCTTGCATGGCTCTGTGTTCCTGGCGCGGAAAGTCGTGTACAGAACTGACGTCAGCGCGCGTGGGCAGCGTCCAAGTAGCGCCCGTGACGTCATCTTGGCGACCACGACGCCAACGACGGACGCGGAGCCGCACGACGCCCCAACCGACGCGCAGGGGTACTGCTGACGAAAACTTTCCGGATCCAGTCTGACGCCTGGGGATATTCTAAGGTAAGGAATCTATCACTACTAATGTTTCTTACAGATATATCGTTACCGAAGGTAAGTAACTTGTGCATCAGCTGTTTCTCAAAGGCTTGTGGCAGAAAAAAACAAGCTTATATAGTTCTCTGACTGAGGCCGATCTGAGGAACATTCAGTAGTGAGAGCTCGGCTAATGAACAGGTGACCTGTAATAGTTGTAGGTCTTCACCCCTTGTGAGATGTCTTTGTGTGAAGTGTGGTGGGTAACGATGTCTTTTTTTTTTTTTCACACGCTCATGAGTTACAGTCCAAATGTACATGCTTTAAAAAATTATGCTGATTATTCACCTGCATGCTGACGTCTTGCTTTGCTTTCACTTGTGACTGCTCATCCTTCTGATGCCGTGGCTTGACTACGGCATGTCCATAGTGCCAAGAGGAAGGCAGGTCATGAGTGGAACGTAGAGGGCTTTTCTCCACCGTGAGCAGGGCCTCCACCCGTGAAGTCGTCTGTGGAGCTGGAGCATGGTTCGCAGAGAGCCGCAGGCAGTGATGAAGTGGCGCCTTGGGGGACTCGGGTGTAGTCCGCTGAAGGAGCGGTCAGGAACACTAACTAATAAAGGTGAGCAGTGGCGTTGTCACCTTGGGTGTGACGCAGAGCCTGGGTCAGATTAGCCTAAAGGCAGTGCCACTGGAATTATGCTGCATGGAAGGGCCAAATTATGTGGCAGGTTTGAGTAAATTATGCAGCAAAAAAAGGTCAAATTATGCTGCATAATGCGCCACATTTTGTTATAGTATTACTCCATTATTTCATAATTTTTAGGTCTTGACTTGAAAGCGCATGCTCTGTCTCGAAGAGACGTGTTGTGTTCTGTTTGTGGGCTTCCAGGTCGCCCTTCTCCTATCATAGGTAAACTTCCGCGTCACACTCCTTTTCTTTGATGCCATTCGTCATGGCATGCGTGCGTCATGCCCCATTCTTGTGTTTGTCCCTCCCATAGCGCATGGACCAAGTACATGTCTCCTTACACTGCTCCCCGTTTACAGAGCTATTTTTTTCTTTGTTTCCAAGCACTCCATAGCAGTACTTCTTTTTCAGGCCATCTCCCTTGTACACATACACAAATACCACTAAACTGCATGCGCGTGCACATAAACGAATGCATTTCTTAAAAAGTTGTTTAAACACCAACAGCACTTGTTGATTTTTTTTTTTTTTTTTTGCACGATCCGATGGTATTGGAGCTCTCACTTCGTCCTCCATCATACCATAGCGTGAACAAACGGCGATTGGTATTGGAGTGCCTCCTGCCCTCTCCTGTTGTTGCTTGCCCATCTCCCCATACCCTCCTGCTCCCCTGCTTGACACTTCCCCCCACTACCTCCCTCGTTGCTGCTGCTTTTATTTTATTTTTTGCACGATCCGATGGTATTGGAGCTCTTGTTCCATCCTTTTTCTTGTCATAGTGCTAACGCCTGCCAATGGTATTGGAGCGCTTTCAGTGCTCACCAGTTACATTACACAATGACACATTCATTGTTGTAGGCAGGGAGAAACGTAAGTGATTTACCCAGAATCACAAATTGTTCAGCTGACCGCCGAGATTCAAAACCTGGTTCCCCAGTTCCCCTGTCAGCAGCTTTGGCCGTTACGCCACATCCTCACTTCACAGCTCCTCAACTGTTTCTCACTATCACTTCCATGTTTGTTCAGCAAGACCCCGCCAACACCGAATAAGCATTGGCAAAGCCAATAGATCTCGGAAATGCAGAGCTATTGGTCTTGTGAATGTCTTTGAGCCACGTTGTCTAGCAGCACATCAGCTGGTCAGCATGGCTGAAAGTTGCTGGAAAAAATTCTATGTGGCCAGCGCAGGCCATGTCATAGCGCTTTTTTGTGTTAGGCGGGGCAGGACATTAAACTCACCATGAGGGGTGAAGAGACTCTGCGTCAGCTGAACATCCTGCGAGTCTGGGCTTTCAGTAACTTTCAGCCATGCTGCACAGCAGATGTGATCCTAGACAACATGGCTAAAAAGACATTCACATTGGCAAGGCCAATAGCTCGGACATTGCCGAGATCTCTTGGCTTTGCTAATGCTTTTAAACTTGTTAACACTGTTTGGGCATTGGTTGAACCTCATTAGTCCCCGTTTAACACCCAAATATAGCAATAAGCAACAGAAGGGTGACCAGACCAGCTTTGCAAAGGGCCTTTCACCACGCCCAACACGAGTTGCTGCATTTTCAGTACCTTTTGAATCATTTAAGCCAGAAACTACTTTTTTTTTTTTTTTAATCTGCAGATTATGCGGCAGATAATGGATTATGTGACAGATGTCGCAAATCTATAATTATGTGTAAATCGGTGCCGTCGCACAATTGCATAATTCCAGTGGGCCTGCCTATAGGGCAATCAGGCAGTATCCGAGGGGCTGGTCTGACAGGTCAGTGTGTGGGCCATTTTTTTTTTAGGTTTGTGGGCCTATTTTATGGTTGGGTGGGACAGTTTTTTACTGATTTCCTTGCTATTACCTCAAACGTTGCCTAGAGCAAACATAAATAAATGCATGTAGTCTCTCATATCTTGCAAAACACCTATACAACATGTCTTTACAAGTTTCAAACTACCATATTTGGAAATGTGGGCCACTTTTTTAACTATCTAATTCACTAATTGCGCCATTTTTATTTTGGTGCTCGAGCCTGTTTTCTGTCCCAGTCCGATGGTATGCAGAGCAGGTGGTAAACAAGGTGGGCACTAAAGTAGTTAATATACCACTAATTTACTGCTGTAAAGCACTGGATAAACTTGCACGCATAACTCACTAGGATGAAACCAAAATTTTCCTTAGGATAAGGTCGAGGATCAGCCCGCCGTCTCCAGAGCCCTTTTAAAGAGCAAAAATCTCTCTCATGTGTAGGCTCCGCTTCTTCCGTTTTGTCAACTCTTTGCTTAATTTTGAGAAATGACCCTACACTTCTTACAATTTCCAAAAGGACAGCAGTAGTGTTTCTTGGATGGCACAGGTCAGATGTCCCAAGCATTTAATTATCTTTTGACCACTCCTTGAGTTCTGACTGCTCACAAAACTCTATCCTTAGTAAATGTTTTCTCATTTGTAGGAGGGCAACACATTTTTCTCGTTCACATTGAACTTTTCAATTTTAATTTGCTTGTAGCTGTAATCACTCTTTTGATTGCAATTATTTTAATATCACTTCTTTCCACTTTTTTTCAATTAATCTTTTTATTGGGTATCCAATTTCCAATGACACTTAGACAGAACCAGCCAACGCGTTTCATCCCTTATAGGGACTTCATCCCGAAGTGTGCCAGTGTAGTGATGGACCCTTTAATTTCTGTGAAGTAGTTTCGTATGTAGTGTGTATTTCATCCCGGAAACAGCTATCTTGAGCACTCTCTGCGATAGGTGGCACAGGCTGGTGGCTGTGGTCACATCGAGCAATTAAGGGCAAGCGCCACTAGAGATTGGTCAGAGAGCATGCGAGCCTGGTGTATCACTGCCCTCACCCAGGTGTTAACATCATCGGTTATGAGGCAGTAGTCTAATCTGAACCACATGTTGTGAACTGCTGAGTAAAATGTTCCCTCTGCAATGTCAGGATGCCTTTGATGCCACACATTCACCAGCTTATGATCCTTGATGATATTAATGGCTTTGCTGGTAGCAGGATGGTCTCTGTACAGTGCATAAGATCTATATAGTGTGGGGTTTAGCAGTGTGTTAAAATACCTGCCCCATATAATTAATTTATTCATCAGGTCTAGGAGCTGCCTCCAAAGGGCGAGAAAGAAATCCAGGTCGTCCACATTCGGGCCATAGACATTCACCACAGTGATGTGTTTGGAATGGAGCACGCCCTGCACTATGACAAATCTACCTGTGTCATCACTTACCGCCTTAATCGAGTGAAATAGAGTACCCTACCTGACCAGAACAGCCACCCTCCTTGAGTAGGATGACAGGATACTTAGTGCTGCCCATTTCTGGAATGCACGTGTTGGCATGGGGGCAGGTTCATCTCTTGTAGAAATGCACTGTCCACATTTTCTCTGTTCAGGTATGCATGCACCATCTTCACCATTCTGGGGTTGTTGAGCCCTCGTTCATTCCATGTGAGAAACTTACAGGGTCTACCTTCCGATGGACTAGGCAACATAAGTGCAGTATATCTTTCATGTCATGAGCGTGAGTGCACGTAGGTTTGTAGGAAAACATTAGTCTGCTCTGTTATAGTGGACTGTATAACTTGAGAACACATTGAAATAAACAAACCTTACCTCCCCCCTCCCACGCCAGTATCCCCAACTATCCAGCGAATAGTCCCCATCCCCATTCCCAACTCAACTGGCAACGCCATTGGAGCTGCAAAGCTTGCACCAACAAAAACCGAGTAATAAACAATATCCTGGAGTTTACCGTTCAAGGATGGTCACCAGCCAAACAATCTCTGTGCGTTAGCTTCTATGCCGGCCCAGAATAAGTTTGCAAGATTCAGTGCAAATTGTATAGACCAGAGTAGGCCCAGTGAGTTAATGTAGTCAGTTTCTCACCTCTAAGTATACCATGGTGGAGCATCATGCAGCACGCCTTTGGGTATTTTGTTGTCAGACAGCGAACCACAGTTTCAATGAGATGGTTCCTCATCACAAAGAGGATTAAGTCTCAGTCTTCTTGAGAGTCGGTATCGAAGCGGTTGTTTGACGTGCATGTAGTATTGACCTGGATAGCTTTTAATCCTTTCAGGAAGTTGTTTACCTGTTGCGGATTTTGAAAGATTGTGTGCTTGCCCCAGTGAAAGATTTTTAGGCCGGGTATAGCATCCCCTCTTATATATCCGTTGCTGAAGTTTTTTCTTTACAGGTAGAAATGCCTGTGGAGCCTCCCGCGCTGACAAGGCGTAGTCAGGGTAAAATGAGACGCTACATCCTTTATACTGTAGGTCTTTTTTCTCTCTAGTTAGTTGCAACATTGCATCACGATCCCTGAAGTTCAACAGCCGGGCTATGATGGGCACGGGGCACAAGTGTGAGATGGGCTTCTCCATGATTAACAATTTTGAGAAAATTTCTGCTCCAAATAGTGCTGCCAGCATTTCCTACACAAACACCTTCATTTTTCTCGTGGAGGTGGACTCCACCACCCCATTATACGCAGGTTGTTACTCCTAGATCATGACTCCGGATCCTTATTTTTGGACCTTAATGAGGAATACATATTTGTCTATTTGAAGGAGTTTCTCATTGCTGGTCTGTTGGCCGTCCTCCATGTTGGAAGTTCTTTATTCAGCTTCCGAGATACGGCCATCGTGTTTTTGTATTTTGTGAGTGATTTTTTCCATTTGTCCATGCGCGTGCTCATGGAGTCTGTCTGTTGCTCTATGGATGTGAGTCTGAGCTATATCTTGCTAAGGAGCTCTTTCTTGTTAACCTCTTCTTCCGCAGACATTTGGTCTCCCTGTGTTGACATCTCCTGTGCAGGTGCTGAGTCTGTCTGTTTGCCCATCCGACTGGAGTCAAACAAGAGTTTGAATTGTTTTGGGTCTGCTGATTTGCTCATGATGCAGGCAGGGGGGCAGACCGATCCAGGCACCCACCAGCCGCAGGGCAACACAGCTACACCTCTACTGGTCCAAAAGCGTCTTCCAGTAATCTGCAGGCCAGGGACCCACCTCGCCCTGTGGACACCCGGGGGCACAAGCAGTCTCACAATCACTCTTTACCTGGTACGGGCCAAAATCAATGCTGCAGGATGTTATGCAGCACGGCGTGCCCACCTCCACCTTGAGCGTGGTTACTGTGTAATTACTGGGCCCGGTAGGCTAGCAAATGTGCACATGCTCCCCAGCTTCACGTGTGTGTTGCTCTCTGACCATCACACACATCAACATGAATTATATGGGGGAAATTGCGGTCTTCCAAATGCTGCGGCCTCCTGCGCCAAGCCCGTCACCCAGTGCTTCTCTTGTTTTAGCTGTGAGGGGCATAAACACCTCTCATTTCCGCTTCACCTCCAGCGAGGGCCGGCAATCTCTATCTTTGCAGCCACCCCACCTCTACTACCATCCCCTGCTTAGGGGGAGGAGGGGACAAGTACTGTTGTCTGCTCACCCGTCGGTGAGTGCATCCAGGAGATCGGGCGAGAGGTATTCCATAGCTCCCCTCTCAATTCGCTGGTCTAGGACGGGTCACATCCCTGCCTCAGCTCAGCACAGCACCGAGCCCTCACCTAATTCTCCGCTGCAAACAGATGATCAAGGCTGCTCTCCCACCTCTTCTCTGCACCAGTGACGTGGCGTGATGACAGGACTGGTGGTGACGGGCTGTTGTATGCTAATTCGGGATCCCGGGCCGGGGGAGCTCAGAGATTAAATGGCCATCTTGGGTCCAGGCAACGCCCCCACATGACTATGTTTTTTCTGTCACCAAATAAAGTTTGCTTTGAGGGTGCATGGGTTCCAGTTTCTGCAGGTGAGTCCACCTCTCTTCTTGCGCTGTTAAAGTATTTTGTAATTGTATTTAAGCTCCATACATCCTACTCATACACTCACCACGCTACACCACTTTTATTGCTTCCTTCTCATTCACCTGCTTTTCTGTAATCTCCCAGTTACCCTGAAAGTATATCATAATTGATGTGTTTATACTTGTGAGGAATCCTGCATTAAGGACAGCCTTTGCGTTTAGATTCCATGTAGGTATTCTGTTGGGAGTCAATCAATCAATCAGAGGGTTTGTGAAGCGCAGCTACTCACCCGAAAGGGTCTCAAGGCACAGGGGGGAGGGGGGCGCGCAGCTCCTGGATGTTCACGGTGATTTGTCGAAGAGCCAGGTCTTGAGGTCCTTCAAGAACTTGGGGAGTGTTGGTGTCTGTCGGAGGTGGAGAGGGAGGGTGTTCCATGCCTTGGCTGCGAGGAGGGAGAAGGAGCGTCCTCCTGTTCTGGTCTTCTTGATGCGTGGTACCGTCGCAAGAGAGAGCTGGGCTGAGCAGAGGGATCTTTGGGGTGCATGGAACGAGAGGCGGTGGTTCATGTAGGCGGGTCCGGTATTGTGGGGGGCTTTGCGGGCGTGGGTGAGAAGCCTGAAGGTGATTCTCTTCTCAACATGGAGCCAGTGTAGTGACCGTAGGTGTTGGCTGATGTGGCAGTGGCGCGGTATGTTGAGGACTAGTCTGGCGGCAGCGTTCTGGAGTTTGCGGTTGAGGTTCTTGTTGATCCCAGCTTAGAGTGCGTTGCCGTAGTCCAGTCTGCTGCCGATGAGGGCGTAGGTGACGGTTTTCCTGTGTTCGAGGGGAATCCAATTGAAGGTCTTTCGGAGTAAGCAGAAGGTGTGGTAGCAGGAAGAGGTGACAGCGTTGATCTGGCAGTCCATTTTGAGTTCGGAGTCCAGGATGATTCCGAGAATGCGTGCGTGGACCGTGGGGGAGGGAAGGTTCCCGAGGGCGGGGGCCACCAGGTGTTCCAGGCGTCAGGGTGAGGGCCCATGATGAGTACTTCGGTTTTGTCTGTGTTGAGTTGTAGGCAGCTGTTCTTCATCCACCTGGTGACTGCTTCCATTCCTTCTTGAAAGTTGTGTTTAGAGATGTTGGGTTTGTTGGATAGGGAGAGGATGAGTTGGGTGTCGTCTGCTTACAATACGATGTTGAGTCCGTGGGATCTGGCATGGATGCTCGCGGGGCCATGTAGACGTTGAACTGGGTGGGGCTGATGGAGGATCCTTGGGGGACTCCGCAGGTGGTCGGTGTGGGTTCCGAGAGGAAAGGAGGGAGTTTGACCTGCTGTTTTCTGCCGGAGAGGAATGAGCCAATCCAGTCGAGGGCCTTGTTCCGGATTCCTGCGTCGTGGACCACCTATCACTGCCCCTATTGACCTGCATGCTAACTACAGTGATAATTAATGAATGTGGGACAGCACACTTCATGCTCCTTTGCTGCTCTTTGGTTTGTCTAAGGGTGCACCCAGACCCTAATGATCTTTTGCCCAGTTAGAGGCATCCCATTACAGGATAGGTTATCCTGCAGACCATGGGCATAGGGTAAATATAGTGCAGCAACAAGAGGACCATGAACAGTACCAAGGCCACGTTAGTATCCGCTGAGGACTGCTAGAAAGGGAAACAAAGCTGTCTTCTCATGGTCCAGTCAGCTTCAGTGGGCTAACAAGCACTGTTATTTGGTATTGTTGCAACACACTGAGGCCAAATGTGATGTTTTTGTTTGGCACTTGCCTAGGTACATCAGCACCCTCGTGGTGCACACCTGAATCCAGACATCTCCCTTGTCTGGACACGGAGCAGGAAAAGACTTGCACAGCGAGGACCTCCTCTCCCCTCAGAAGAGCAAATGCCCTATGAAGAGGTAACTTAGTAGTTGCTGCAAGTTTTTGGCATTTTCTGTTGCCTTGCAATGTCACAACCACCTGCTCATCTTCTCCAGCACTTTCTGACTGTTCCGTTACATTTGTGGGCTTTTTACTTAGTATGAAATTGCATGACTAGGGAGCTCTTTTCCTGTGTTATCTGGACAATTTTTGGAGGACTGGAGCCTTAACCAGATGCTAAACTCAACGCGCCCCCAGATTTCAAAAATGAATTTTACCCACCACATTCAGGCAATGAAACATGAGCCCACTACTTGTGCATAGGCCTCTTAGGCACAGTTTTGGAGGGCCTGGCAGAGTGGTTATTCCATGCTCAACCTGTTATCTGTGTTGTACCCAATGGTTGTATTTTTCTGTATACCATTGGTATTTCGTCATCTCTAGCTCCATCATGTGGCCTCTCATTCTTGTAGTGTACAGAATACACTGACCTCCTCGTCTGGATTGAGCTCACTAGTCTGATTTGTTCTTAAACTAAACTGATTCACATTAAATAAATCAAACACAAATTGATGTTTCCAAGAGATATTTATGTTTTAGGAATCTTTGGTTAGGTCCCGTAAAACTGCTAGTTAGGCCATGTCATTAGGGATTCATTCTCTTGCATATCAGTATGTGAACTCACATTTATGGGAATATCAATTTATAATTATTATTCAGTCCACAAAAATACGCTATTTTAAATCACTTTCCAGGTAGTAAACTATGCCGCTAGTTCTCTGTTCCATTGTGTCAGCCATGTTCCAAATTTCTCTGGAAATTCAATATCAGGCAGAGACATGTGAATAATGTTAAGCATTAGTGTGAAGAAACTTTGTCTTGTTTATGACCATTGCAGCTTGTATTCTACAGAAGGGGAGTTCAATTGGAAACAAACCAGTGAGTGCCAAAAAGACAGTTTGCAGTCGGTGGTACTTGAAGGACTGCAGATAGACCTTCTCAGTTTATGAAGTTTTCTGATACAGTGTAATATTTAGTCTGGCCAATTTAAAACACATTTTAGGAAATCGTACCTCCCAAATCCAGAGCTGTGTTCTGTCCACACTCATGTATGCATGAGAATGCTGGCGGATGATGAAAAGCGACATTACCAGACTTTCAGCTTTCCACACCAGTAACCTGAGCAAAATCTTACACATTTTCTGGATGCGAACCTTCTCCAACCAGGAACTGCTCACCAGATGTAAGCAAGAGAGAATGGACAACATCATTATGAGAAAAAGATGGAGATGGATAGGACATTCCATCAGAAGAGAAGAAGACTCCATCACAAGACCAGCTTTCCTCTGGAACCCAGAAAGCAAACAGAAGAGCTGCAGGCCAAAGAACACCCGGAAGTGAACTATGGGAACAGAAATGAAGACTTTGAACCACAGCTGGGGCACCGTACAGAAACTTGCCCAAGACATACAGAAGCGGAAGTTCTTCGTTGCTGTCCTGCATGCCAGTCGGTATAACAGTCAGTAAGTATCTCCCAAATAGGCAGGGTCTTTGATAGGAAAGAAATATTTCAAGGCCCAAAGTGATGCAAAGTGAAACATTGTTATTCACTTTCCAGCGCAAAAGGTATTTTGCGCTGGAAAGGTGCTCTTTTCACAGTGTAGAAAGTCCTTTGCACTGCTTTGCATCAACGGGGAGTTACTAGGGCACTACTTGGGCAGATCAGCGGAAACACCCATAGGTTTTGACGTATAGGCTGATCTACCAAGATAGCCACAGACTTTGAGTCACAAATTAGCTTCTCCTTGAAGCAGGTGTTAAGAAGTGGAAATGATTTCATTTCTCAAACCAAAAAATACACTTTCCATGTGTGACACACATCCAGTATGTGAAATCCTTCTGAACTGTGTCTAGCCAGAGGAATTTGTACTTGAAGGGTATGCTTTCAGCACAAATCCTATGCTAAATTTCTATCAGATAACTTCAAAGTCACATGTGGGGTTCCACAGGGCTCTTCCCTGAGCCCCACACTGTTTAACTTGTATATGCAGCCGCTAGCCGACATTGTCCAGGAATTTGGGTTGTCAATTATAACCTACGCAGATGACACCCAATTGGTAATTTCTGTTGCAAAGGACGCCGAAGCGAAAAACGTTTCTGTAGCCCCATGTATGGAAAAAATAGCCAGCTGGATGACCCACAGCAGGCTAAAACTTAATGGGGACAAGACAGAACTTATGTTGCTGGGCAACAAAATAAAACCATATATGGACCTGAATTGGCCTAAAGAACTAGGGCAACCACCAGGACATAAGAACTCCATAAAAACTTAGGAGTATGGTTAGATCATAACCTCACAATGGAAACCCAAGCCAGCAAATTAGCTGCCACCTGTTTCGGAATCCTGAGGATGCTCCGAAAAATCATGGACCTCATCCCAGAGAAGGCTCAGAGAACCGTGGTACAAGCTCTGGTGGTCTCACGCCTGGACTACGGAAACGTTCTCTTCCTGGGGTCACCTAAATATGTGCTCAACAGACTGCAGGTGGTACAAAACGCGCCAGCAAGACTTCTCAGAAAGATACCACGACATGAATCCACCAAGCCGGCCCTGAAATCACTACATTGGCTGCCTGTGCAGGCAAGGATCAAGTTTAAAACACTATGTATAGCACACAGGGCCCTAAAGGGGAAAGGTCCAACCTTACTGAAAACCTTGATCACTCCATACTCACCAGATAGAACTCTGAGATCCTCCTCGGAACATCTTGCCAAAACCACCAGAATAAGGAGATCCAGATGGGGGGGGAAGATCCTTCACATATCTGGCACTGAAACTATGGAACTCAATGCCATCAGAGCTAAGAGTGATCTCCGAGGAACAAACCTTCAGAAAGAAACTAAAGACCTGGCTATTCCCAGGCTGAGAACCGTCCGCATTTACTCCTGTTCCGCAGCGCTGGGAAGCCCACGGGCAGCTATGCGCTCTATAAAACCCATAAACATAAACCGCACACACTCACCTCTGCACCATGGTGAGACTGCTTTGCACAAGCAAGCCTTACAACAATGCCAGCGTTGCAGGGGACAGCAGCAGCAGGCCAATGTTAGTATTTATGGTGCTGCACTTTCCCCCCTTTGAGCAAAACAGCATAGCAAATTTGGCTGCAGCATTGCATTACATGAAAAATTAGTAAATCTGCCCTTAAATGTCACTATAAATATACTAGAACCTCCCTCTGGTTCGGCACATACCATGTGCTCCTCCACCATGTTATGTAGTTTTAGGAGTGGAATGGTATAGCTACTCAGTTAATAGCCAATATTTAACTTGAGGTTGGTGATTGGAAATATAATGCTTAAGAACACTAGCTTGAGCAATGATCTACTTCCTTTATGGTTTTAAGGCAGCAATAGTGAATAAAGACATTAGGCAGAAAAACACTGAGCTGGTCTAAATGAATCACACAATCGTAGCTGCTTCTTCTTGGCGCTGTGCCTGTATCAGCAATACCTAGATTCACTGAAGGCCATGTGGACTTGTCTCTTCTGATTCAAATAAATACGAACCAAATTGATGCCACTTAATTACATTGTAGCGCAACACGGGGTTCTTGTGACTAGTTTTAGTATTTTTTTAGGAAGGAAGTTTTTCAGAGACACCAACACCTTATACTGTAATACTTTGTTACAGCGCTCTTAATTATCATAATTATGAGCTCATCTTGCGTTGGTAAACACTCTCCCTTGTGACAGATATCTACTATTGTACATGCTCTGATGCTGGACATGCTGGTTATGGATATTATTTTAGCCTCCTCAGTGGCATCCTTCTCCTTTTTGAAACTGGAGTAAATACATAAGGCCTCTGGACAACTTGTAATGGGAATAGATACAGTGAACACATTCATGTGAAGGAGCAGCAGTGACTGTCCATAGACCAAAAGGGGTCACTTCAAGATATTAGTCAAGATTTTATAAGCATCAGTCTACAGTGACCAAGGTTTTATCTGGGCAGTACAATTGGAGACTTCTGTCGTACACAGTACAGTACGTAATGGGCATCACGGGTGCAGTCTCTTATGCCCCTGAACATTTCTAGCATAAGTAGCAGACGGTTAAGCTTCCTTCACATACATGAGGTGCAGCAGGCACGGGTAAAAGATTCCCGCATACATACAGGCCCATTACACCGCAAGGAGGAAAAGTGCAAGTATCCCTCAAGCAAATCACCCATATATTTTCAGCATACAGACAGCGATCCCAGGAACAGCTGGTATACTGCCAGTAATTATCATTGTGATGTTCCTCTAATACACTGGATTTTACATCATACCCAACAACAAAATCCTTTCACCTTTATTGACCAACACGACAAGATTGACCTATAATACTAGTTTTTCTGTCTTATTTATCTAATGAACCATTACATTAGCATTCTGACAACCACTATCTGACCAAGGTGCTTCTATCTAGGACACTAGCAATGTTGTTGTTTCCATTTGCCTGTTCTGTGGCAGAACAGGCAAGCTTAACCAACAGTTCCAGCTTCACTTCCATGATGACTGGAGAAATCACCAGAGGAAACTCCAGAGAAACAACCTGGACCTTCATCAAGGACTTCAAAGCCATAGTCAAACTCAACACCAATCTGGCACCCTTTACTGCCCTTCAGCAGCAGCAACCTTCCCCGTTGTCTAACCAACAAGTGACTACACCCAGTAATGCCCGAAAAACAACCACCTATCTTGCATACTAATCATAGACAACTTGCAAAGCATAAACAGCATATCATATCTATGACCTTCCAATAGACTTCAACTTTAGACTTCCCCCTCTTCAGTGAGACCTGGCTAGTAGAAGATGTCACATCCATACTGCATGAGGATGGCCACAACAGAAACCACCAGTGCTGAAACTACCCATACAAAAAGGGCAGCGGAGGGCTAGCAGCGTTTACAAATACACTTTACCAGCCTCCAGTATTACAGAATCCTGAGGCTTGGAATGTGCTTGTTGACTGCTTACCCTTCCCAAGTTGCCTGTTGACTACCCCATCACAGCCCAGTGTTCGCTGATGCTTTCTTGGACTCAATAACCAACATTGTTATTGACCATCGACATGTAGGAAATCTTAACAGCTGCTTTGATAAACTGGCACTGGATCAGACTTGTGCCTCCTTGCTAACTTTGAGATACTGGACTTCTATCACGGGACCCACCTGTTCAGCAGGCCACACTTTTGATGCTATCTTCTCCTGAAAAGAGCTAGTCTCAGTCACAGAAAAAAAAACTACTATCTGCAGCGATCTCTGCATAATCAGCTTTAACCTTAGTCTTCCATGAAGTCCGTTGGTCCTACCATATCTATGTCCACTAGACCTAGGAAGAAACATGACCTACATTCCCTTCAAACTAAGCTCACTGCTACTCCAATCAACACTACTAGCTTTCAACTTTGTTGGTGGAAGGAAGAATGGTTTAATGGTCAAACACGAATGCAGAATTACAAAGAAAGAAAATCCAAAGCCATGAAAGACAATAGAGGACATCACACAACCTGAAGCATAAGACATGGCTCCAGAGGCATTACAAGATATACAGAGCGTCCATCAAGTGAGGAGGAGATGCCAATAATCTCACTGCATCGCATACGCTAGATGCCCTACTAAAGAAGTATTCAAAATACAGTCTGACTTCTGTAACCCAGCCTGCCCCTCAACCGGCCAAAAACAGACTCAGAAGCTCTGAAATTCTTTGGCAGATCACTTTATCAAACAAAACAGCAAATATTGAAGCTCACTTTCTCTTAAAATCAGGCAGTAACTTCTATCCTAGCTGAATAATATTACCTAAATTCAACCTACGCCTCTTCAACCTGCTAAAGTTAAAGAACAGCTGAGTTAATCAACACCTTAAACATATCTGGCTCTCCAGCAGACCGATACCCATTCAACATACATACAAGTATCCTACAGAAACCCTTTGCTGCCATACCGTTAAAAGTAATCTTCAGTTTGTCCCTAACAACTGTAGAGTTCCTGATTGCCCTGTACACATCTTATATTAAGCCCATACTAAAGAAGCAGGGACTTCTCTGTCTGACCCGGCAGACTGCACACTAATATCCAAAGGACCATTCCTTGGTAAAGTCCTTGATAAGGCGGGTTTCTACTGCACCACCAGGTTTATTGCATAAAACTAATTAATGTCTGAAAGACAGGATTCCGACCAGGGAGGTAAATGGAATCAGCATTAATCTCCATCTGCGAAACCTAAAGAATATGGTAGATTCTAATGCAATTGCAGTCCTATTTCTGCTTAATCTGTCAACAGCCCCTACGCCGTAGATCATCAACTTCCGGTAGGAAGACTAAACACCACAGGAATTCAGGCACAGTTCTAAACTGTATAGAATCCTACCTCTCCGACACAGACCAGATTTTTACATTCCCAGTGTTCTGCTAATCACCATTCCCTTTCAGGTATGTGTCCCCCGAGTCTCAACAATCGACCATCGCCTGTTTACGGTATATCTGTCCCCCTTCCTCACTTAGTCAACTCCTTCAAGCAAACCTGCTACAACTATGCCAGTGACACAGAAAGGATCTTAAGACATGTTAAAAACTCAGTCCTGAAGACCTCCACCTTCAGGAAATGCATGTTAACAATAGAACATAATATTCTAACGAACCACATACAGTTTAACTCTTCAAGAACAGAAATACCCACCTTCGGAACAGAGCAAAATCAGGACCCTATATGAACATGGCCCCTAGAGCTGGGACAATCAACAACCACACTAAAAGAACCAAAGAATCTTGGTGCAATCATTGTCTTTAACTAATCTATTCCTAAAATCCATTCTCGTTGATGCTGGAGCCCAACTCCGAGCCTTGCGCTAGGCACCAGAAGTAACCACTCACAGGTTACACCCCCACCAACACCTTCCTCCCACCATACACGAGAGTAACTACTTCTCGACAACTGGAAAGCAGTTTGGGGGCTCACTAATGGGTAGAATATATATATATATACAAAAAACTCCCAACAGCGGCTGACCAAAGGTTCAGCACCTCAATCCCTGTATAAAAGCAATAAGTGTCCTGTGCATCCACTTCCTGAGCTTGCCGCAGTGAAGCTCAACTAGCATCCAGCGAGACAAATTCTGTTGATAAGAGGAAGGTGCAACAGGGATGGAGTCAGAGTAGCCTCTCAGACGATTTTCGAACTTGAATCTGCGGGAAATACAGACCTTCCTTATCAAGGAGACTAACCGGGATACTATTGACCCTGACTGTCTGGGATCCCTTTATATTTGTATTCACAACGTTTGTGATTGGAGAAATAGACTCCCACCTGATTCGTCAGGAGATTGTATCAGTTTACTGTGGACTTACGTCTGAGAGGCTACTTTCTCTAAAGGAACATATAAGTGAAAAGGCAATATTTTTCACAATATACTTTAAGCCCTGACGAAGTTCCCTCAAGGGAACGAAACGCGTTGGCTGATGTCCAATTTTTAAGAATTTTTCTACAATAAAGGAAACTGCTGGACGAAATTGATGACTCTGACTCCATCCCTGGTGCACCTTCCTCTTATCAACACTATATATATATGCTGCAATACAATACACACATGTATTATGTACAGTTGGTGCAATGCAAGATTTATTCACACACATATTCCCACAAACACACAAGTGTAGCACAGATCAAGATGATGCATGTTACCAAAACCCATAAAGACCAATACATCTAAACAGAAGTTCACATTTCCCTCACCAGTAAGGACTACGCAGAGCAGTGTCCGCACACAAAGGCAGAGAACTGTTATTAAAAGGCATAGGCAGCCAAACCCTAGATGTGAAGATGACAAGGTGTGGCAAACTCCATTGCCACCGATCGCCTGTGTGCAGTTAAACGGTGTAAGTTAAATGCACGGACACTATTACTTCTCTGACGATTCTTCATGAAAGAAAAGGCTGGTTCCTGGTACTGGTTCTACGCGGCTGCACTACAGCTGACTCTCTGTTCTGGTCCCCTTCTCTCCCTGTGTCCCAATGAAAGGTCATTATACACAGCACCCTACATACCCGTTCCACATGACAACTTTGGTAATTGGGCTGATCTGGCTGATTTGTTTGTTTATTTATTTACTTGCATTTATTTATTCATTCGGTTTTACTATTGCATGAATGTGACTTGGCCAAATGGTGTTAGAGCGTTGTAAAAAAAAAAAAAAAAAGCCCCTTAGAAATATAATCATGGATAGAAGGGAATAAGCGCCTTGAAGCATAATTTGGCATTTGAGTCCTATCCAGGGACAGAACAAATAAGCGGGGCTTACAGACTGTGGTGAATTAAGTGGGAAGGTGAGACTAATATTTAAGGGTAAGGACCAAGCCCAGCAGCATATTGGGGTTAGAGAGCTGGCAAGAAAGGGCCTGGATGAAATCTAAGTCCCCAGTGGCTCTCATACGTATGCCCATAGAACCGGCTGCGTGCCCTTTCCCTCAATCTCTATATCCACTCCGCTGGAAGCTGCGCCAGCTTCCTATAAACAAAGGATGGACGGCGCATGCGCGTCTCTTACGCGCAACTAAGCAGAAGGCTCACCGCATCATTTATAAAGACATAAGAGCAGGGGACTCGACTTTTGTCCTAGGAGGCCACCGCGGACGCTTCCAAAGCTGCCTAGTCTTACTGCCACCTCTTGCCTCTTTCTTCCAGCAGCCTGCACTATCTGTCTTTGTATCTCACTCTTGCACGTCATTTTTCATCCCTCCTTGCTCCTATTTCACTATTTTTTTCCAGTCTTTTCTCTTGTCGATGTTTTCGCCCTTGTCTGACCATAACTCCCGCTCTGGGTAAAAGCCCGAAGATGAACAATATACCCTGCTTCTCATAAATGAGTGCCAGTGCCCACCCCAGCACACATTCCAACCCTAGCGGAATCTCACCTGCACGTGCGAAGCACGCACCCTCGCCCGCGACACCATGGCGCGTGATTAGGGACCTCTTCCCTCGATATATTCTTAAACTGAGTGAATTGAGGCTGTTGCAACAGGGGCTCATTCTGCGTGTGTTCAATCTTTAGACTCTATGGTACAATTGGTAACATGCAAAAACTGGACTAGGGTCCCTGGTGTTAAACAGACACCAAAAACTCCGTTCACACTGAGCACAGCCCGATAACACTGGTCGCTGATTCCGCTGGTGTTGTTTAGACCAGTGTGCCCTGTCGGGGAGGAGGCTGGAGACAGAACCGACCCCTACGACAGAACAAGGCACACGCCTGGCGTCTGCAAGGCGCTCTTTAAAGAGTGCGCATCCTTGGGTGTCCACATACATACCTGTCCTTCGCTGCCTTCCAGGCGCAAGAGGCCCAGCACCACGAAGGCTAAAACTCTCAGCATCGTGGCGTAGTCTTCTCCTCCGCAGCAGCAGCAGACGTGGGGTCCAAGGTTACTAGCAGCACCGCAGCTCCAGATGGCGCTTTCCCCAGCTACTGGGGTTCGTCAGAACTCTCCGGAGACAGGACTTGAAGCGTTCTGGGAGGCGAGGCGCTTTGAGGTACAGTGGTCTCAACTGATAAGTCCTCAGTGGCTAGGAAGGCATGAAGGTGCGATGGAATTTTCGCGCCAGTCACTGCAAACGACGTTATCGCCTTTTTGTTGTTTCTTCAAGCTCGACCCCAGAACTTTGCTCTGGCTAGAAACGTTGTTCTCGGACCCAGCCACTTAAAAGTGTGTTAGGTCAGCGAGGGCTTCCCTTTTATACCGCAGTGCCGAGTGACAGCCCAGTCATGCCTGGCAGTGCTGCCGGGGCGTAGGTTTGGCGCCCTTTCTAGGGTGGGCCAGAGGACACTCGTCCATGCCTCTTTTCTCCACCTCACTCTGTTCCCTAGTTATGCTTGGAAATTAGCTTGGTCAGGCCGCCAGAGAGAAACCGCCAACCTCCCGCTCTGACTCTGAGAGGGCTTTCAGAGGCTCCACGGTTTGTTTACCTTTTATTTTCCGAACTCAGAATAACGAAATGGCTCGTGTTTTGCATTTCTGGGCGCGAGCAGGCATCCTGCATCTCAAAGTTCCCTTGTGTTGCTGTGTTTGAAATGGTAGTCTGTGTAAACATCCAAGCACCTAATAGAGGTACATACAGACTATCTCTTGACACACAGGCAGTGAAGGCCCATAAACAAAAATATGAACATCCACAGACATCGATTGGCTTAGCCTTTTTAGAACAACAATCAATACTTTAACACAGTGGTCTTCAAACTTGTTAATGTCGCCCCCCCCCAGTATAAATAAAATCATTGGGGGCCCCCCTCAGAATTTACCACAATTATTCTATTAAATTTGCAATGTTTAAGTATGTCTTAAACATTAGTTATGTTAAACCTTTTAAAAATGGCCCATTACCGAGTTGCTGACTGCTGATCGTTTGTTTTTACCTTAAACAAAGCACTGCTATCAGCATGATGCTTCTTTTGTCCAGAACCTGGCGCCCCCCCCCTGGGATCAGTTAAGGCCCCCCTAGGGGGGGCCCGCCCCCCAGTTTGAAGACCTCTGCTTTAACAGATAATAAAAGGACACACAATACTGAATCAGGCATACCTATGCATGGAGTCCCATGCTAAGAGATGCATTGAACGGTTGAACACCGATGTAAACACACGTCCACACCAGCACGTCCCAATAGACTAACATTTAAACATGTAGCACACCACACGCACACACATAGAGGTGGCCGAGCCAACAAATTAACAAGGAGAGCCGAGCCAGAGCCGAGCTAAGGGGTTGTGTGATGGAACAACGCATGCCTCAACAACGCATCCCGGAACCACGCAGTGTCAACCATGACCGTGTCTTTACCACGCATGCCTTTACCATGCAGTTTCGTGGTAAAGACATGATTGGTAAAGGGACATATGTGGTAAAGATCACACCTCTGCCCTAAAATTCGGCCTTCCTGCGATGTATTCTACCCGCTCCAGCCCTATAAAACAACCCGACCCCTATCCTGAGCCTTAAAACCCAACCCCCTAGCCAAACAAACCGACTCTGTCCTAAGCAGCCCCGCCCTGAGCCCTTAAAACTGCCCCCTAGCCCTGAAAACTGCCCCTTCCCACCTGCCCTGATCCCTCAAAACTGCCCCCTAGGCCTGAAAGCTGCACCTTTCCTGCCCTGAGCCCTAAAACTCAGCCCCCTAATAGCTACTCGGACCTCAGCCCCGCTCCCGGAGCCCTAAAACCAGCCCCACCCCTAAAACCTCCCCCACATCCCTCCGGCCCCAGCCCAACTGGCCCCATAGGTCTGAAAACTGCCCCTTTCCTGCCCCCTGCCCTGAGCTATAAAACTCAGCCCCCTAAAAACGACTCCAACCCCAGCCCCCTTCCCTGAGCCCTAAAACCAGTCCCCACCCCCTAAAACCTACCCTCACCTCCCCCTGACCCCATCCCAACTTACCCAGCCACATCCCGGTCTGTCCTTCCTGCCGCATGCCTTCCAGTTCCTCTTCCATCCGCGGAAACAGCTAGAACGCTAACTGCCTTAACCACGAGGCATATGCGTGGTTAAGGCAAGTGTTGTTAAGGCCGTTTCCCGAGCCAAGGGTCTGGCTTAGCTCTAAGAGCCGGCGCATCAAGCCTTGAAAATATTTGGTAGCAGACATCAACTTAAAATATTAAGGTGCCTATCAAATTTAAAAAACTGTATTTCTTTAAGATGTGGAAGCGTTTCAGTTTAGTACATCAGATTGTATCTTTGCATCGAGAGGTATTTATTAAGTGAGAAACATTCCTGCCCGCTTCAACTTCACCGGCATGACGACGATGCTCTTAAGAAGCAATTTAGTTGTCATGTGTACCCCTTATATGGCCTAAGTTCTTATTATGGATAGAGAAACATTATATTAAATCAAACCGAGAGGTTTTTGTACAGCGCACATCCTGAAGTCAAGCATTTGAATGTGCTCTCATGTGATAACCAAGGCCACCAAAATTATGTGGTAGGGGAAAGTCAAAATTATGCGGCAGGGTTGACTAAATTATGTAGCAAAAAAATCCAAATTATGTGGCGTAATTTGACACATTCTGTGACAGTATTACATCATTATTCTGTCATTTTTTCACACGGTAACACTGTCAGTGCACATAGTTCACCTCATTAGCATCAGTTTGACAACCAAATACAGCAAAGAGCAACTGAAAAAAGACTAGTCAACCTTTGCAATGTGCTTTACGCTGTGTTGGGCGCAAAAGGAACAGATGATGGATGGAATGCTGAACAAATCGAACATTCACCACCAGTCGCAGATCTGGGTTAAATCCATGATTTTATTGCTCACCACGCCGTTCCAGTTCGGACCCAGCCATATGCAAATCAGTCTTGACCCTGCTCCCCATGGGGACAGTCCAGCTCAAACTGCCAGGCCAGGTGCTCGCTGGACCAGAAACAAGCATCCTGGGCCAAGTTTCAGGATATCACCCCTCATTAGCCAGGCCAGCTTCCAGTGACATATCGAGCACGTGGCTGGGTCCCATCCATCATCTGTTTTTTTGCTTTTGTCGCCTTAAGTGGGAGGGTATGCCCAGATGCGGGGTCCCGTGCTCACTGTGCTACTGGATTCAAGCTAGGCTGGCTGATGAGGGGTGATACCCCAAAACCGGTCCCAGGATGCTTGTTTCCAGGCTGGCCTATTCCCATGGGGAGCAGGGTCAAGACTGATTTGCATATGGCTGAGTCCGAACTGGGGTGGCGTGGTGAGCAAAAAACGATGGATTAAACCCAGATCTGTGACTGGGGGTGAATGTTTGATTTGTTCAGCATTCCGTCCATCTTCTGTTCTTTTTACACTGCATTGGAACACTTGTTGCTACAATTTTAGTAATTTTTGATCTGTTTGAGCTACAATTTTTTTGTTAAAATCTGCAGATTATGCAGCAGATGATGGACGTTATGCCAAATGCAGCACATCCATACTTATGTTAAATACTGCGAAATTGCATAATTCCAGTGACCCTGGTGATAATGAACAAAAATGAGACCCAGAGAAATTAAATATTTGCGCAGGATTATTCAAATTGGTCAAACAAGGAAGCCAGTATTGATCCCATATTTTCCATTTTCACACTGTGCAATTCAACCACTTGATAGGGTCTTTAGACAGAATATCTGAAACAGAAATATTATGGTAAAAAATATTTTGTCGAATATCTAGGACAAAAATATTGTGAAGGTAAGTTTCTACATGTAAGCAAAGTTTTACTATATATAACTCCACATCTTTGTACCTTGACAATATATATATCATCAAGGTACATAGATGTGGAATTAAGAATAGTAAATCTATACTTACCTATTTGCACTTACATTCTCGATATTTTGGTGATGGAAATTTTTGACATGACATTGTGTCCACACAATATTTTTGTTTCAGATATTTGTTCAGTGATCCGCTAGATAGGTATCTCTTTCTCACATCAAAGGAGTTTAATTTTTAGTGCATGAGTGACATCGGAATTCCCATATTTGTTGTTTTTGTTTGCAGTTTGACAACATACACAGGCTACGTGTACATCTTTTTCCTTTTTGGGAGAGGGAGATTTGCAAGACTTAACAGAATGCTGACCCAAAGGCAGGATTCAAACCTGGTTCTGCATGTTGGCAGCTGTAGCCACTAGGGCGCCACTAGGGCGCCCCCCACCGAAAGCTCAGCTTGTTTCTGGCTTGTGGTTCCAAGAGGACCTTGAGCTGAGAGACAGGCATCTAACTCGAACCAGGCCTGAACATGGCTCACCCACCTCTACATACACACACACCTATACTGCCATACATGCATCAACTGACAACAATTGCTACGTGAAGTAGGAATGGTCACGTACACAGACAAATGCTTTCATACCGACACATATAAAGCATACAGACTGTAAAATAAGGCAATCATTCACATACAATATTCAAGCACGCACATGCAAACGTCCATGTACACACAGCAGAGATACAGAAACATGTAAACGCAGCAGGCATGCACATTCTCAAAGAAATACACATACACACACACATGCAGATGAATAGACACTTGCACCACATGTATTTAGACACATTAATAGTGCATACACTCATGCAAAGGACATGACTTTACCAGCAAATACATCAACAGACATTGAAAAGATAACCCCAATTAAACAGACAATGCCCACGTAGACACACATACATAGAAGAGGCACTCGACACAGATCCACTCAGATGTGAAAACATTCACATAAACACAGACACATAGGCGCACAGACAATCTCACAATGCCTCATCCACCTGCAATATCATTCGCTCATTCCTCCACAATATTTTAAAAACAAACTAATTAGTGGAAGAAGGTAAATTATTAACTGGGGTGGATGGTAGTGCACCACAAGTAAGAAAGTAACTAACCTGTCAGGTCCAGGTAAAGGTTTCAATAATCTAAACCTGAGCTCTACTCTTAGTAGCTATAGCACAGAGCAGACAGGCTTGACTTGGAGAAAATGTTTGAAGCATTTAGAAGTACTAAAACAGTTAAAAAAGTCAAAAACACAACAAAATAAAATTCCACCTCTAATCTAGAAAAATGTAAACATAAAAAAGACACAAAAGGGGCAAAAATCCAATAAGGAAATCCAGAGGTATGAATTTGTAAAGATTTAAGAGAAAAAGCTCAAAGAAAAAATAAAGCACCAATCAGTAGTCCCTGCTCGCGGGTTGCCAGGTGATAGTGGTGATTTCAGGCCAACTGCAATAGAACACAGTTTAGATACACCAAGCAGGTTTGTCCCAGTCAAAGATTTTGATTTAGTACATAGTCTCTGAAATGGAATTCAAAATGCTCCGGTGGTGCTAGGTTGTTGGTTGCATCCATGGAAGTCCATTCAAGATTTCAGCATTCGGACTTAGTCTCTTTTTCACAGTTCAGATTCCTCCAGTGGCACAAGGCTGTATATGATGATGAATTCCACGAGGGCGGATACCTTCTCACAGCGGGCCCGCTGAAACTGTTTTTCTGCTGTAGGTAGCTCCAAGCTAGACCAACCTGATTTTCCTGCCAAGCAAGGTCGCGTCTTTGGCAGATTGACTTGGGTGGTTGGCCCCGGTCCTCAAGAGGTCTGGAAGTCCAAAACTGTTCCAAGTCCACATTTTTCAGCGATTTCAGAATAAGGTCATGATTCAGAGTTTGCCAGGTGGGTATTTACTCTTTAAGGGCAATGGAGTGAAGTACTCAGTTGCCCTGAGGGAGCACCCGTCCACCAGATTTTGAGATGTTTGCCAGCCCAGTGGACATCTCTTACATTTACAGGAACAGCCGTCACGGTGGTTCTTCTAAATGCATTGAAAGTTTGACGGTCCGCTCCGTCAACATGATGGAGCCATGCAGCAAACTTTCAATTTTTTTTTGTCAAAAAGAAAGTTCCAAAGCTGGATTTTCTTTTTGAAAATAAAAAAAACAGTTACCCCCTCACCGTTGGAGTTTTACTATAATGGCGTGGGGGTCATTTTACTATTTTCACTGTTGCTTACCAGGTATAACCTGGCGGTGACGGACAGGGAAAACTGGAAATTTGTCCGCCCACTCTAAATAGGGTGGATAGGCAAATGGTCAAACCTCCAACGACCCTTACTCTGTCGGGCCATCTGAGGATCTGTTGGCAGTGGAGACGGAGTCGTTTTTGCTATTGACATACTGAATGAATGAATGATACGATTTATAAAGCGCACAAATACCCTGAGGTGTCTTGGCGCTGAGCGGAGCTAAAGAGAGCAGACAAGAGCAAAGTGCGTGACGATCACTGGTTAAATAACCAGGTTTTGAGGTTTTTCCTGAAAGTCATGAGTGAGGGTGCTGTTTTCAGATTTAGTGGCAGACGGTTCCACTGAAGAGCTGTGAGCCTGAAGAAGCTTCTTCCCCCCAAGTGGCGTGTTTAAAGGATGCGACCTTCACCAAGTTGGCTGAGTAGGAGTGTAATGTTCTGCCGGGGATATACCGCACAAAATTCTTCTTTAAGAAGGCTGGGGCTTTTCCATGAAGAGTTTTATAAGCTAGGCAAAGAGCCTTAAAGGTAATCCGATGGCAGACCGGAAGCCCATGCAATTGTCTAATAGAAGCCCTGGCTGATTGATGTTTAGGAATTCTCCAAAGAAATCGTGCGGCCGCATTTTGGATGGTCTGCAATTTTTTGAGTGGACCTTTTGAAAGGCTAATGTAAAGGGTATTGCAGTAGTTCAGTTGCGACAGAACTAGGGCAATGACCACTGCTTTCAGTAGATCAGCCGGACGGAATTTTTCAATTTTCTTTATAATTCTAAGGCGATAAAAAGAGGAAGAGGTGATCTGGTTAATTTGTTCTTTGTATTTTAGTTCACTGTCCAGGAGAAACCCCAGATTTTTTACTTTGGGAGTTGGCGTGGGTGCTGTGCCCATGTCGGACGGCCACCAGTGGGGAGACCAGATGGCTGGATTGTTGCCGAACTGGATAACTTCTGTTTTGGAGGAGTTAAGCTTCAAGCAGTGTTTGGCCATCCAGTTACTCACTTCACTCAAACAATTATTAAAAGTGACTCCGGCTCCGCTTTCATTTTTTGCCAATGAAACTATGATCTGTCTGTCATTGGCGTAAGACGCCAATGACAAACCAAACGATTAAATCCAAGTGGTGTGACGTAAAGATTAGACAGAGTGGGGGACAGGGAGGATCTCTGAGGAACCCCACATGGCAAACAAAAAGATCCTGAGTCAAAAGCGCCGAGTGACACCACTTGTTGGCGTGCTGAAAGGAAGGATTTGAGCAGCGCCAATGCTAGGTCTCTTATCCCTAATTCCCTCAGACGCTCAATTAGTAATTAGTGATTGACTGTATCGGAAGCTGCTGAAACATCCAGCAGAATCAAAACTGCATTACCTCCGCAATCAAGAGATGAACGGATTTCCTCAGTGGCTGTGAGCAGGGCAGGTTCAGTACTATGGTTTTCCCTTAAGCTGAACTGCGTGTCATCTAGAAGATGATTAGCCTCCAAAAAGGAGGAGAGTTGGATATTCATGATTTTTTTCTGCTCCTTTAGCCGGAAAGGGAAGTCTAGCAATGGGTTGATAATTGTTGGGATCTAGATAGTCAAGAGTGGATTTCTTTCGGAGGGGGAGCACTGACACTGCTTTCCAGCTGGTAGGGAAAACGCCTGTATTAAACATGGTGGAGAAAATAGCAAAAAGGTGTTTTCCTATGACTTCAGGAGCCATATGGATGATCTTAGGGGGGCACAGGTGCTTTAATCTGCGGGATGAGTTCGGTAATCTGTGCCACTGAAGGAATACTAAAGTACCTAAAATGAGTTAGCTTAGGACTGGGATGTGATGCCCTTTTTGACAGGCCGCTATTAATGAAATTATTGAAAATATTCAACACTTTTTCCTGGAACGTGCTGGCTAAGGAGTTGGAGAAATCTTGATTATTGATTGCCGTGTCTGCTTGCCTAGGTGTGGTCAATTGTGTAATGGTTTGAAACAACGTTTTGGAAACATTGCTGGCAGCGTTTATTTGTGTTGTATAATATTTGGCTTTGGGCTCCAAAATTGATTGTTTGTAGTTACTTAGGCAAACGTTATACTTGTCTCTCTCCTCTCTGCTTATTTTGACCACCACTTGCGCTCTTGTCTGTGGCATTCTTATTTGATTGATTTAAGCGAGTCATTAAACCATGGCTGAGAGGACTTTCTATATGTTGTTTTCAAGCTTCTGGCAGGAGCAACGACATTAAGGGCTGAGATAAGCCAGTTATGATAGTCCTCTGCCATCCGATCTGTGCTAGAATCCTTGATAGTAAGTGATTGAGAGAGTTGAGAGCCAAAATCGGAGGATTGAATTTTATTCCACAGCCGAAACGTCTGATGCCGATTCTGGGTCCTAGGGGGAGGATTGTATTGTAGATTAGATACCATAGTACAGTGTAATGATCTGTCCAGGTTAATGGCATGGTATGAGTAAAACTAATGTTGGGGTTGTTGGTAAAAATATCATCCAATAGATGGCCGGCTGAATGAGGGGGACCTTCCACTATCTGGGCTAGACCAAGGCCTGACAGTGTATCTATCAGATGCTCTGTATCAGTCAGTGCCGAACGATTTTCCAAGTGGAAATTGAAGTCCCCCAAGACCGTGAAGTTATTCTTCAGTATGCATGATTCCAGTACTTGGCTGGGTTTGTCAACAAATAGAGTTTTAGTCCCCGCCGTGCGATAAATCAGCGGGCCATTGAGTGACTGAGTTTTTGAGACCTCCATATTCAAAATTACCGCCTCAGTGCCATCAAAGCTGACTGGGTTGAACACTGCTTGCAGGTGTTCTCTATAAAATATTGCAAGCCCTTCTCCCCTTTTGATAGGTCTGTCGAGGCGAAATACAGTGAAGCCGACAGGTGTAGCCGCAATGTTTTCAGGGTCAGAAAAATCATCTGCCCACGTTTCTGTGACAAAAAGCATATCTAAGTGCGGATTAGAGATCAGGTCAGAAACCTTCATGTGGTGTTTTACTAATGATCTAGAGTTAATAAGGGCACAGAGCAACGCTGAGCCATCAGTTTGAGGGTAAGTGCTAATCGCAGGGGTTTTACAGGTAGTGCACTCCCTGGGTGAACCCACCTTATGAAAGTTTAAGTTACACGTAGGGCAAGCCAAAAATACAGAATTTAGCATGTCTTCTGGTTTCATTGGAGGACATGTGACAAAGTTATTTGTGGTGTTAAGGTTTAATAAAGCCTCACGTGTATATTCCAGCGGTTTAGGGAAGGGCGGGCAAAAACCTCCAAGGGGACCGGCACTGGGCACGGTCCAGGTGTGGACGGGCGCAGACGGGCTTGCCTTTGGGGCGCCCTCTGAGGGCACCCACTGCGCGTCGACGCCATTGTCCGGTTTTCTCCCGGAAGGAAGTGGTATAGGAGAACAACTATAACGCCGCCCTCCTAAAGTGGCGTCTTTAGCCGGGAGGACGGAAGGAGCAAGAATAGTTAACCCTCCCTTCACTCAAACAGCACGCAAGTGCTGCGGTGGACCGGGGAGGAGGAAGAACCACTGATTTCTCCAGTAAGCAAAAAGCAAAAGACTCCACACTTGTCAATTAAAAATCCCCTCGAGCCTAAAGAGTTCAATAAAATGTTAAAAGTGATAGATGGCACCTCGATTGCCTCGTTGAAGCTTCTATCTGTCTAAAGGAGGTGGGCGGACCATCAGTTTGGCGGAGGGGGTACTGTGTCACTGTTGCAGTGGAGCATCCTCTACGCCAAACTACAAATTGTTCCCTAAGCCTTTCTGAACACCACCAAGATTCCCAGAACTTCTGGGCCAGCACTGAGGTGTCAGTATTCACTCCAGCAGAGGCCAACAGCAGGGTTCAGTTCCCTTCCAGTTGCAACAGTCACTTCAGGAAAATGACCTCTTGCAGGTTGTTGTGTCCCTGTAGCCACACATATTGTCAGCCAGCTGACTCTTTGAGTCCACGTCTTTGTCCTGGGTACAAGTGGGAGTAGGTCCAGTGCTTTAGGTTTCCTCACAGGTCTCAACTAGCAGTTGCAGTCCTTCTCTTCGTGTTCTGAGGAGGGTGCCTTGATCTGCCACAGTTATGGCTGGCACTAGCAAGTGGGTGGGGGTGACTACTGGCTCCACCCTAACCAGTGGGGTAAAAGGTCTCCGGGGCAGCCCTGTCCACGTTTGCAGCAGTTCTTATTTGCACTACTGTAAACAATACCACAGTGTGCATCACTCCCAATAATCCAAAATGGGAGAACCCTTACTTATTGTGCAGAGCCTGTGCCCATACACAGAGGTGTGGTCAGGAAAATGAGCAGTCCCCTCCTCTGTAGTCACTCAAAACCGTTTCTGGGGGCAGTTCCCCTCCCACAGGATTTAGATTCAGTCTGGCTGGGGTAACAAAGGTTTGCCTTCTCCAGGTTCCACCTTACATTTACTGGTGAAAGGGCAGACCCCTACACTAGGTAATGAAGTTGCTGGGTCCATCCTAAGTGGTCTTCCTGCAATGTGAAGAAAAACACCTCCACACGACCAAGCAATTGCCTCTGCTCCAAAAGTAGTTTTCTCACCTGATTAGGGTCAAGCACTGGCTGGGCAGCTGCAGACAGGTAAGAGGTAACTTTCTAAAAAGTTACTTTTCCTAAATATTTGTTAAATGCCATTGATTTAAAAAATATATATATATATTAAAAATAGTGGTTGAATTATTTTTCTAGCTGGGCCCGAACCCGAGATAGCAGAATTATTATTTTAATGTGTACTCTAGTTTTCCTCATAGGCCAGCCAGAGCCTTCCACAGTGTAAATAGCTTTTGGGGCCGTGTCAATGTAGGGACATGGTAACATTACATTTCTACATGTCTCACTTTTAAATACCACACCCCTTACCATTTAGGCTACAAGGCCTAAATAAGGGTGATTTATTAATAGTTAAAAGGGAGATTTTTCCCTGTTAAAAATGTAAATGGTTAATTTTGCAGAAGGGGGCATTTTCCCATACGAGCCTTTAGGATATACCCCAACAATAATTTCTGTTCCCTCAGGCTGCTACAACTAAATCCAAAGATTGGTGGCATATGTCTAAACGGAGGTATCGTTATTAACGAATCTGTAAATGACAGATCTAAGAACCTAACCAAAGGGAAGGGCTTCCGCTAAATGTGCGAAACAACGCCCCGAATCTAAGAAGAGAAAATTCTCTTCTTGAGTCCCCTCACTCACCAAGGGTTGCCCCTAGGTGACATGCTTCATCATTGGGGCTATCCCAGACATATACTGTCTGGGGCGTGCTGCAACTTGCGGAACTACGTAGGAGCACTTTTTGTGAAAAAATGTGTAGTGCAGTGTTGGGGGGAGTGGTGATGGTGATGCTAAAAATACCTAGCTAGTGAGCGATTAGTTTATTCCTGCTCCTAGTTGGTATGGATAAAAAGGGGTTAATAATAGGGAGGAAGTGTAACTGTTATGTGTATACTATCCCTAGTATTTGGTCGACATGTTTCGAGGTGTCCCCTAAACCTCTTCTTCAGGACCACATGGGGACCAGCCCCATGCGTACCACTTCGTGAGAAAAACAATCCTATACTAAAGAAATAATAAAGAACAGGTGCCCACCTAATGTGTGAGCACCAAAAATTAAATACATACGGTTGAAATCAGACTCGTAGTATCTGTTCAAGGAGATAAAGTGACAAAGAGATTAGTACATATTGCCTGCCCACCTCTCACGTGGGCAGGTCCAAACTATATGCAGTGCTTAAATCAATGCGTTCCTCTATAGTTTGTGTCGGTGCCCTTAGTAGTAAAAATTATTGAATTAGTGCTTGTATCCAATGTGACACCTTGGAACACATCGGACTACTCTGTTGTGAGAAAGCATGGTTATTCATTAAAAACATTGGTAAAAGGGAAAGAAACACTCGTGAGCAAACATTACAAGACAAAACAAACATATAAACATACTGTTCACAATTTGTAAGAACATACTTCTGTTTTGGCAACGCTGTGCCTCATGGACTGCCAGGGTGGAGGGGCTTGTAGTAACCCTAGAAGAATGTATATAAAGTATTTGAGTCAAGGGGAGGGCCATGGGTAAAAGCGAAATACTGGTTAGTTATTCCCCATAGCGTGGCCTGGAGGAAAAAACGATGTGTTCCAAGGTGTCACATTGGATACAAGCACTAATTCAATAATTTTTTACTACTAAGGGCACCGACACAAACTATGTGTATAAATTAACGCAATATTTTTCTGTTATTGAAGTCCACGACGGGAACTAATTACATTTTTTATTAATCCTAAACTACATCATAATGAAACTAAAAAATACAAACAAATTAAGACTTACAATGATGCACATCCATGCAGTTTTTAATCTATACCTAAACAGACCATCACTGTAAATGAGTCACATTATTTCAGTACAGCAGGCATGCCAAACTAGAAGTCCAGACTAACGGCTTGAGTTTGACTACAGTTTTCAGATTTTCTGTCTGTCACATTGGTGGAGTTACAATTCTTGCTAAACAGCAGTTAGAAATCTGCCATTCTTAGGGCTTGTTGCCCGGGCGTCAAAAACAACTTCATCAAAGGGTACGTATCTGCCATGGGAAGAACGACATTCCTAGAGAAACATTTTTGCCGAAAATCCATGTTTTCATGTAGGTGGGCATTCCATAAATAAGTGTGGGCACTAGAAATGAGCTCTGAATGTGAGGTGCATAGTCAGTGCATCCCATTGGCAGTGGTTTCTCCTTTTGTGTTGGAGTCATTTCTGAGGACCAGTATGCCTAAATGAACATACATTCATGTCATCATATCGTGGTCAGTTATGCAATCAGCTTGAAATATATACCATGAGTTTGCGCTCCAGCAGTGGGCCATTCTTCCATATCCTCATGACTCAACAAATCATGCAAGCCTTGCCTGTACCCTCAGGGCAGCTCCATATCAGGCTAGGCTTCCAAACATTCAAATCCACTTGAGAGACAAGCTGCACAAGCATGAACAATCGCAAACCCAACCTACACCATATCACAGTACCCAAGTTAAGAAGCATTAGGATTATATACTGCTCTTAAAGTACCCTAGTCCTTTTAGCCAAACAATGAAACATTGGCACAGCATCAAGATGCAGAGACCAGTTCGAGCAACTCCCAGAATCTCATAACATTAACTCTTCCTGGGGGGTGCGTGGCATGGCGCGTCAAGATGGCGGTCGCACTCTAAGAGTGCTCCGGACCCCTCCATCATCCGCTCCAGAATCCGCCACCATTGGCAACCATCCAGTCTTGTAAATCATCGCCAGCACTCCACTACGACTCGGGCTGGCCACCAGTGGCAAGAAACATTGAAGAAACGGGCACGGCGGCCGGTTGCACGCCAGGCCTCCAGGCCGCGCCGGAGTCAAAATGGCGGCGCCCATTCTCTGCGCGTCGGGACTGTGACCTGTGTCTGGACGCCGTGGGGACTGATGAGAGAGATATCCCTGCTGTGGGTCGAGCCCCCCCTGTACCGTGACCTGGTGACGGGCGGAAGTGCCGAGTGACTCACCGGGACGTGAGCGAGGTGTTGAGCCGCGAGACTGCACGGGGATCCTGTTCCCCTGCAGCCCGGAGGGAGAAGATCTGACGTGCGGTCTGAGGTGAGGCCTCCCTCCCCCCGACCGGGCCCCCTGACCTGGTGCGCAGACTCGGGCCTGCGGTGGTTGCGCCTGGCTGGCGGGCAAGACTGAGACTGAGGCTGGGGGATCGGCTGCTGTTCCGGGCAGCGGAGACCTATTGACTGGGTTCACCCCCCCCCCCTCCGGCACTGAAACCCTCGGGCTGGGGGCTGGCTCCGAGATCCGGCTGAGACCGCTGGGGCTTGAGTGAGGTGTTAAGCCCTGTGATCGTCCTCCGGCCCTGTGAGCACGCGACGTGTGGGCCCACCGGCACGCGGAGAACACCCGCCGCCCGGATCTCCCGCAGCCTTGTGAGTGAGGGAAGCTGCAGCGCGTAAGGGAGAGGAGGCCCACTCCTGATCAAATCCTCCCGACCCTGGTGCGGCCGTGGTCTCGTGGCCCTGCACCTGAGTGGGCCTGAAACAATGAAGGGGACTGGGGTGGAGTGGATCGGCCCCCATAATCAGCCAGGGGGGGCCTCGTGAGAGGTCCCCCCCCATCTTCCACCTGCAGGACTCTCGGGGGCGCTCTGACTCGTTGCTGTACCCCACAGGTTTAAACGCGCACTGTGAAGGCCTGATTGACCCGGGGTGCCCCCTGCCTTGCGCTGCTACGGCCTTGGGTCCTGGGCCCTTCGCCCGTCTGGTTGAGCCTTGCTGGGAAACCCCCCCCCTGCTACTGAAGAGACGCTGGCGCGGTGCGTGACCTGGATTTTGGGCCTCAGGCTCCATTGAGGGGTGGGCAACCTGCCGGACCTTCTGAGGAGCTAGACACGGCAACACCTGGATGGCCGCGGGCGGAGGGATCGACTGAGAGATCGCGCAGTGGTGGACTCCTGGGACCCCCCCTCCTGCCCTGTTGGACCCTATGGTTCTGGACTTGGTCCGCCCACCGGGCTGCGTAAGCTACGTACCTCCCATCTGCCCCAACCCTGCCCCTGACCAATTGGCAGAGCCCTGCAAGCAGCAAGCGGGGTGTACGCTGAGCCCTGGGCGAACTCCTGAGCGGCAGAACTGACCTCCCATCGTCCTGGCTGCAGCATAGCTGTGCTGCGGAGGAAGACCCCCCCCTAGTTGCGGTGAGACTTGCCTGACTGCCGCTGCGATCCCGGTGGGGGTTTGACACCCAGAACCACACGGGTGGAGGGACCGGCTGTGAAGTCACGCAGCGGTGAGCTCCTTGGACCCCCCCCCCCTCCCTGCCCGGCTGAGCCCGACAACTCTGTGTGCAAACTGCTTCGCTAGGATGAAGCGAGCGCCTGCCTCCCACCTGGCCACTACACAGATAAACCTGGATCAGTACCTAGGTGATGGACAGCCACCAGAAATACCTGTTAAGCGGGCGAACACGGAACGATCGCTTACCCTGACCTCACCCCTGATCACATAGCACATTCCCACATGCAACAACACTAAGCGGCGCCCAGTCCTTGGGCGAAACTGACCATTTATTGGAATTGACCGTCCCTCACCCCGACTGAGTCATAGCTGCGCGGCGGAAGAGTACCCCTCCACTCACAGCGAAACTTACCTGATCACCGTTGCGGTCCCAATCGTGAGGCACGCCGTGACCCCTTCACCCTGAGGAGTCACCAGTGATCCACGAGTGCACATACGCCACCTGTGCGAACCATCCGATACCCTCCCGGTGAGACCACTTAACGACTAGCAATACTACTGCCATCCACCGACCCTCCCTGGACCTCCCGTCCATGGGGAAAGACCGGGGCTCAAAACCACCTGCGACACAGACTAAAATGGACCAATACACTGTTAATGAAAATGGGACCTGGTCCGAGGTTGCAGAAAGGCACACTCCAACGAATGGAGACCTCAACACGATTCTGCAAGCCATCTCTGCCTCACAGACCTCGGTCGAAAATAAGATTGGAGAGGTTCGAGTCAACATGGCCCTGCTCCGGCAGGACCTCCGCAACGCAACAGCCAGGATCACCGAAACTGAAACTCGCATCTCCTCTGTCGAAGATGATGTGATAAGTCTGAAGGAACAAATGACCCGCCTGCAGACTCAGGCCAAAGAACTTCACAGGAGGGCAGAAGATGCCGAAAACAGATCCAGACGCAACAATCTGCGTCTGGTGGGATTCCCTGAGGCCGTAGAACACGGTCCGATGGAATCATTCATCGAAAATTGGATTAACTCATGGATGCCCAAAGACATGCTCTCTACTTGGTTTGCGGTGGAACGAGCACACCGCTCCCTGGCTCCAAAACCTCCCCCGGGTGCCCCACACCAACCCATTATAGCAAGGATCCTCAACTTTAGAGACAGGGATTTGATCCTGCAACAAGCCCGTGTCCGGAAAACCGTAACTTACCAAAATCACACCATCATGATATTTCCGGATTACACCAGGGAAGTCCAAACACAGAGACGTTCCTACACAGATGTTAAACAAAAACTCCACACCCTCAACCTACAGTATAGGCTACTCTTTCCAGCAAGATTGCGTGTGGTCTTTCAGGACAAAACACATTTCTTTGATAGTCCGGAGGCTACCTGGACCTGGCTGACGGAGGAACGTCCCCTTCGACTCAGGTCTACGACCCTGACCCCAGGAACCCAAACCGCAACTTCACACCACCCTGCTCCGCGAAGAAGACGCACACGGTCCCGCAGGGGTCGGAAGGTGGGCAGGGCCAGATCGGGCTCACCGGTGATTGTATCCCCGAATTCCCAGCGCCAAGCCCTGTCACCGGGATCCCACCCTCCGCAGGGCTCCGGTTCCCGAGATCGTTCACCCATGGAGAGCACTTCATCCAAAATTATGGCCATGGATTCCACGGATTCAGATCTCTCACGCAGCCCAGCTATCCCCAGCTGAAGCTCCCGCAGAGCGCCACGATTAGTACCCGTCAAACTAGAACGCGCTAATTTGAACAATGGCGAAACATCAAACTAATCAGATACTTCTGCCGATTTACACTCTGATCCTATAATGAGAGGGGTCCACCACGTTTCACTAACTCTAAACGTTATAGTTTAGTTCACCTCAACAGTTATAGGGCGACAGTTGCTTCTGTTTTCGAAGTATAGGACGGGGGTGGGGGGGGGGGTTGGGGCCGTTGTCTTAAGTTACCAGTTGTTCAGCAACTCAAGGTT
Organism: Calotriton arnoldi; assembly: GCA_963921515.1. Taxonomy (NCBI): domain Eukaryota; kingdom Metazoa; phylum Chordata; class Amphibia; order Caudata; family Salamandridae; genus Calotriton; species Calotriton arnoldi. Next base: position 2,551,694 of record CAWUFW010001269.1, read on the forward strand.
CACAGCATCTCAGCTCCACAATAGTACGACACAACATCATAAATGCACATCAACAGGCAAGACACATAGTTAACATATCTCAGCCTCCAAGACGTCCATCACAAAGCAGACCCCTGGGGCACTACGGGCTTTTCATACTGATCACGACACAATGACAAATAAAGGGAATTCTCTCCGGATCATGTCGTGGAACGTTAAAGGCCTACTAGACAGGATCGAACGGACCACGGTCCTGCGACATGCCCAAAGGCATGCCCCCGATATTCTCATGCTCCAGGAAACCCACCTCATGGGCAATCTCTGTCCCGTGCTTGCAAGGTACGGGTTTGATAGATCCTGGCACTCAGGCTTCGCACGGGGCTCACGTGGGGTTGCAATCCTCTTGAAGCGCAACTTACCTTTCGTACCTACTCAAATTACCAGAGACCCCCACGGCCGCTTTGTAGCCCTCTCCGGAGCTCTGGGCGAGGAGACCCCCAATGTTCTCTCCATCTACATTCCTGGTGCCACCCACACACAGACCCTAGACCGCATAGGTAAAATACTCTCCTCCCTACCACCCGGAACAACGGTTCTGGGGGGGGGGGACTTCAACGCTGTCATGCACCCCAGACTTGACACCACAGGGACCCCCTCTATCTCACGCACCTCTCACGCCAAACAGTTAGTGGCCTGGACTGAAACCATGGGTATTTGTGACGTATGGCGATCCTGGAATCCGCGGGAAACTCAATACACCCATACCTCAGCAGCACACCACAGCCACTCTTGCATCAACATGATGTTTATGCCGGCCTCGGAGTGTCGTAAAGTCAGAGAAATACATATCCTCCCTCGGGGCATCTCAGACCACTCACCACTACTCTTGACCCTAGGCGACCCCCCCACTGTTCACCGCCCAATGTAGAGGATGAATGCCTGGTTTCTCCAAGACTGGAAATTTAAGGAAACAATTAAAACCGAAATCAAACAGTACTTCCTCTTGAACCTAGACACCGTCTCATCCCCGGGCACTCTGTGGGAGGTGGGTAAAGCCGCGATCCGTGGACTCGCCAAGAGCCACCTCAAAGCCCAACGAACAGCACGAGACAGTAGACTCACACTCCTTGAATCCCTAGCGGCCCAGCTCGAGAGAGACACATCTGGAGCACCAGATGAAACCCAGTTGCGCCAACTGGCATTAGTGCGGGATGAAATTAGACAGATTTCTCTAGACTCTGCAAAAATCCTATGGAGGTCCTCTATGGCACGAGTATATGGTTGGGGTGATAAAAACGGGAAAATATTACATAGACTAATATCCTACCCCTTAGCGAACCGGATAATTCCGGAGATCCGTGACCCAGAAGGAAATACTCACCGCTCTCCCAAAGCGATGGCCCAAACTTTTGCAGATTGCAGATTACTACTCAGACTTATACTCTGCCCGGAAGCCAGAGCTTTCACTGACACAGCTGATCACTCTAGAAGACCTTCACCTCCCCAGGCTCAATACAGTTGAGTCCGATGGAATGGAAAGTCCAATCACATGCGAAGAAATACAAAGTCCCCTTTCGCTGGTCGCGGCCGGTAAAACCCCCGGCCCGGACGGCTACCCACAAGAATATTACTCCACTTACGTGACATACTTATTCCTCACCTTGCGGCCCTTTATGAGGAGGCCATAGAGAAAGGCTCTTTCCCTCCGGAGACTGACATAGCCACAATAGCTATTATCCCCAAAATGCAACCACCTTCACCAACATGTATTGACTACCGCCCCATTTCCCTGATCAATACTGAAGTCAAAATCTATGCCACAGTTCTAGCTCAGCGCCTTAGGCCGCACCTTAACAAGTTGGTCCACCCTGACCAATGCGGCTTCATGCCGGCACGGAGTACCAGACATTGCCTGAGGCGTCTAAATCTGGCCTTGGCCAATCAACAGTCACTGACCCCCTACTTGGCACTCCTCTTAGTCGAAGCATTCAACTCGGTCGACTGGGGCTACTTGGAGGACGTCCTAGTGGTTATGGCATGGGCCCTAAATTCTGCCGTGTGGTTCACATCCTATACTCCAAACCAACTGCACGGGTGCTTGTCAATGGAGCGCTCTCAAACATTTTTCCAATCAGAAGAGGGACGAGACAGGGCTGCCCCCTCTCACTCCTCCTCTTCGCTTTGGCAATGGAGCCCCTGGCCACTCTCATCCGCTCGGATAACCAGGTTCAGGACTGGAATTGGGTAGGATCACATGAAGACAAAATTGCTTTATATGCAGATGATGTCCTGCTTTTTCTCGCAGACCCGGCCCGATCCGGTCCTAGATGCTTGCATATACTGCAGTCCTTTGAACGGGTCTCTGAGTTGCGCCTGAACTCGGCCAAGTCTACTTTGGTTCCCCTGCATCTTTCAAGGGATTGTTTTGACTGGCAATCCACTATCCCTATCAGACGGCAATCCTTCAAATACTTAGGTATATGGGTCGCCCTACTTCCTGAACTGCCCTGGGCACTTAACGTGACTCCTCTGGTCGCTAAAACCAAACTGGACCTCCAGAAGTGGCAAAAACTACCACTTAACCCGGTAGGGAGGATAGCGCTATTTAAAATGAGGATCCTCCCCCGGTTCCTCTATGTCATTAAGAATACTCGATTCCATATCCCCCGTGCCTGGTTCAAGGGAATAGATAGTCTAATTACAAGGTTTCTCTGAAGTGGCCTACGGCCGCGTATGGCGCTTCCGTGCTGCCAGATCCCACCCTTTGACGGAGGCATGGGTCTAATAAACTTGTACGTATATTATCTTGCAACCCGCCTCCTAGTAATGCACGACTGGTTCAATGGGGGGTGGTCTGACCCTGCTTACAGGACCGAACTCAAAGACTTAGGCCTCTCTCAAGTTCAGGCTATGATGTACGGATCCCCCATTCCTGGGGACCTGCCCACGGTGACCCAAACAGTCCTTCTGGCCTGGCGCGCATCCCTACGACACACCCAATGGAAGGACAAGCTGACTCAGTAAACACCCCTATGGCAGGGCACATGGTTGCATGAGGTGGGTGGCTTGGAAGGTTTTAAGAGCTGGGACTTCATTGGCATCTCACAGCTTGGACACGTGTGGGTCAGTGACCATATTCGCTCCTTTGCGGACTTGCAGACCAGACATTCGCTTCACCCGTCCCAGTTTTACAAATACTTACACCTCCGCTATGCCCTAGACGGCACATCACTGCCAGAACACAGTCCCCTTGAAGCTCCGATCACGATGGGTAACCTGGGGAGGGGAGGCATCTCACATATATATCGTTCCTTAACTAATAATGGTCCTACTTCCCTTGACCCATTGAGAGCTAAGTGGGAGACGTGGTTGGGCCCTCTGGAAGAAGAGGATTGGAGGGACGCTCTGATGGCCGCCAAGACCATCACTGTCTCAGCTAGACTTCGCCTGGTCCAGCTTTACTACTTACACACCTCTTATCTTACCCCTGCCCACCTATATAGAGCAGGCCTAATCTCGCACCCAGCGTGCACAAGATGTGATGCTGAACCCGCAGATTTTTTTCCACATGGTATGGTCCTGCCCACATATAACTTCTTACTGGGCTGAACTGGAGGCAGAACTCACAGAGGTGCTGGGATGGGAGGTCCCACACAGCCCCCTGAACATACTACTAGGTGTCACTGACGGACTAGATGGGTCAAGAGCAGATATAGTGTTTTTAGGGACCGCCCTTGTGATGGCCAAACGCGACATCGCAATGGCATGGAAGAATCCTCCCCCCCCACTATAACCAGATGGCGCAGAGGAGTGGACTGGTGCGCTGCACAAGAGCTACCACTATACAAGGCCAGGGGTTGTCCGGCCAAATACCGGAAGGTCTGGGGTAAATGGTTGGGAATGCTAGATGGATTAACTTCCTTGTCTTTCCAGATCTAATTCTATATGCCCCTCCGGAGATGGAGAAACAACAATGTATATTGTCACAAGACTGTTCTACTCGCCTAATGTCACACGTTGTGGTGCTGCTGATCACGCTGTACTGTTTGTACTTATATTTTTATCACTATCTCTTTGTAAAATCAATAAAATTGATTATGAAAAAAAACCATTAACTCTTCCTATGTAGGCCACACAACTAGGGCTGGCTGGTGGCACCCTGTGCGACAATCTTTGCTGGCGCCCCCCCATGACCCCCTTCTCCACGGATTCCATTACTACCACCCTCCAACAGTTCTCCTCATCTCTCTATAGCCCCTCTCTCACATGCATTTCATGTGTTTTACAGCGCTACTCATACCAGTGGAGGCTGTCGGAGCGCTTTATATCACACACACATTATCCAGAGAACATTAATCATACTTGTGTAAATCAGTGTATAGGAAATGTTACATAAGACAATGTAACTCCATGTAGGACATGGAATATGTGACTCCTACAAGGTGTAGGAGTCACATGTCATCCATATTGGTATGCAGTATATTTTAAGACAGTTGGGTCTGGAGAAGCACAAACTCAACATTTCAAATGTACTACAGTGGACGCTGTTGGCTTTACTAATAACAAGCATTTGCAATGCAATAGGTCTCGCATTTGCAAGAGTTTAAGCTATTGGCATTGTAAATGACAATGCCTTTTATTTATCTGTTTTGCTAATTAACATATAAATAAAAGGCATTGTCATTTACAATGCCAATAGCTCAAACTCTTGTAAATGCGAGACCTATTTAAAGAAGCGGCCACCATTGTCCCAACTGCTTGGAATGTGAAAGCGAGCATGGCGCGCTGAATGTTGCAGGAAAGCATGTCGTGCCTGCAGTATAAGAAACTCATTAAAGAAAATAGTGCTTACAGACTAAAAAAGACGTACCGTGTAACAACCGAAGTAAAAGGGCTAGTCCTCATGGGAGGTTACAAATGAAGACATGGCCGTACTAAGGAGGGACTAACAAGCCTATTACTAAATCAGAAGCCAGCATTTACGAAGGACAATGACACAAGCCAATAACAATTATGGGCGGAGCTTCTATTCCATACTCCAAAACAGCATGCTGCAGAGCAGCGCATGCGCTGCCCAGGCTCGACCTAAAAATATAAAATAACCCCCAAGCCTGAGAGGTAACTCCCAGGGTGTCTGAGCCATTCTTGTTTTGTCTTATAACAAAATTCTGCTTTGAGAGTTTGCTGTAGAACAAAAAGTTTGCTGAGTGGCCGCATGAAATATGTCGATGGCTCCGCAAACTAACACTGCCTTCAGAGGAGGTGCTGTGGATCCTCTGCCGGGTATGCAAGCAGAGATCTCTAAATGTCGCAGGTGGTAGTCGATGAAGGCAGTGGAGGTCATAACGTCTGCCCCCTGACTGATGGCAGGCCGTCTGCCAAACTCTGACTGAGGTCATTAGTTGTTTGATTTCGAAGTTGCAGACCTAGAATAAGAAGTAGTATGTGATGTTCATGGACTTTAGATGCTTGAATACTCTGAGCCCTGTAAATAATTAAGAGTTCTTGGTGATTGAGCTCGTAATCACTCTTTTCCTTTTCCACAGGACCATGCGTTTATTTTCTCCCTGCCTAGAGTCCGTTACTCCTGCACTACATCCCTACGCTTCCTACATTTGGGGCATCACTGGAAGCACGCTATTCCTGGGATGATTGTTATTTCATGTCCTTGTATACAATCATACTGAAAAGCTGCTGGCCACCCAGTAATCCGCTGGCACACAAACACAGAGCCATGCAACTGCAGCCAGCATTCTAGAACATTTCTTGCCATCTGGTAATCGCCTAGCATGTGAGCCAACTGCAAGTAACCACTCCAGCAGTCCACTATCCACTCTCTTATACCCTAATGCATTCACTCAGAAAGAGTATACCCTAATATATGCACTCAGAAAGAGTGTATCCTAATATATGCACTCAGAAAGACTGTACCATAATACATGCACTCAGAAAGATTGTATCCTAATGCATGCACTCAAAAAGAGTGTATCCTAATACATGCACTCAGAAAGAGTGTACCATAATACATGCACTCAGAAAGAGTGTATCCTAAAATATGTACTCAGAAAGAGTGTATCCTAATGCATGCACTCAGAAAGTGTGTACCCTAATATATGCACTCAGAAAGAGTGTATCCTAATATATGCACTCAGAAAGAGTTTACCATAATACATGCACTCAGAAAGTGTATCCTAATGCATGCACTCAGAAAGAGTGTACCCTAATGCATGCACTCAGAAAGTGTGTACCCTAATATATGCACTCAGAAAGAGTGTATCCTAATATATGCACTCAGAAAGAGTTTACCATAATACATGCACTAAGAAAGTGTATCCTAATGCATGCACTCAGAAAGAGTGTATCCTAATACATGCACTCAGAAAGAGTGTATCCTAAAATATGCACTCAGAAAGAGTGTATCCTAATATATGCACTCAGAAAGAGTGTACCATAATACATGCACTCAGAAAGTGTATCCTAATGCATGCACTCAGAAAGAGTGTACCCTAATGCATGCACTCAGAAAGTGTGTACCCTAATATATGCACTCAGAAAGAGTGTATCCTAATAGATGCTCTCAGAAAGAGTGTATCCTAATGCATGCACTCAGAAAGAGTGTACCCTAATGCATGCACTCAGAAAGAGTGTATCCTAATGCATGCACCCAGAAAGAGTGTATCCTAATGCATGCACCCAGAAAGAGTGTATCCTAATACATGCACTCAGAAAGAGTGTATCCTAATATATGCACTCAGAAAGAGTGTACCATAATACATGCTCTCAGAAAGAGTGTATCCTAATGCATGCACCCAGAAAGAGTGTATCCTAATGCATGCACCCAGAGTGTATCCTAATGCATGCACCCAGAAAGAGTGTAACCTAATACATGGACTCAGAAAGAGTGTATCCTAATACATGCACTCAGAAAGAGTGTACCCTAATATATTCACTCGGAAAGAATCAACTGCAATCCAATTCCCTGACACATAAATAAAGAGCCACGTAACTGTAAACAACTTCAATAATTCCTTGGATAATTAACTCAGAGCCACACAACTTCAAACTAGCATGCTGGAAAGCATCTAGCCACTTGGCAATCCCCTGGCACACGAAGGAAGGGCCAGAGAACTACAAACCTGCATTGTGTTTGTTCAGAGTACTCTTTCTATGTTCCACAGCCCTTGCATCTCACTTTAGTGCTAAAAAGCCTACCTTTGGGTTAGTATATGTCACTCTTCAGAACATCTTTTGACATCTAGGTTTAACGTCCTTCTTGTGCTTATGTTTCCTTCCACTTTTTCTCCCCTCGTCTGCATGGGTCTTGCATCCCTGCCTGGCCAGCACCATTTGAAGCAACATTCTGGGGCATAAAAGCCCTCCTAACGTATTGAATGAAAACAATACCAGCCGTCCTACATGTTCAATTCACAGAAATGAATGTATTGTTAGAATATTTAATCTTGCCCCAAAGTATATGCACTTTCCTCAGTGTGAGTGGGACTGCAGTTACAATAGTATATTTGACTCACCCTAATGTTTGCCGCAGACCTGTAGCCAGGGGTAGATGTTTTTTTGGGCCTAGCCTCAAAGGATAACTTCAGCATATATGGGGTCTCAGGGTGGACAGTATGGCCCCGATTTAGAGTTCGGTGGATGGGATACTCTGTCACAAACGTGACGGATATCCCCTCCGCTGTATTACAAGGACCATTGGATATCATAAACTTGTTATATGGCAGATCGGATCTGTCAAGTTTGTGATGGTGTCACCCGTCCGCTGAACTCTAAATCAGGCCGTGTATTTTAAAAAAAGGAACAATATATAGAGATTTTAAAGGTCTCTGATAACTAGTATTAAGTGGTGCCATTATAGGCACAGTGAGATAGGAACATTGTGAATGCTTCAGGAAATATGTGTCAAATGATGTTTTGGAACTGCTTGTGGGCAATGAAATTGATGACAACTGAATAGAACATAAATGCAATTATACGTGGAGTTGTGTATTCTCCATCGAGGCAGCTTTGGGAAAATGTATGACAAATGCTGCATTGCTAGGTGCATTTTAATAACAGCCATAATAATTGAATGGGTTTTCAATCAATCATTCAATAAAAACTATATTCAATAATATATATATAATCATAAAAGTACAAACACATACATTTATGCAAACAGTAGTTTAAAAAAACATGGACTTACAGCATCTCACTACAGATTGAAAAAAAGATCCAACAACATTACAAACATCATAATCCAATAATATCTGTAAAAACTGCAATGCAGGTCTCCATTTGTTAAAGCTATATTGTTTACGCAGAGGAAAAAAAAGTCTTTGGCTTGGCTTTAATGGAAGTTCACATTGGCACAGTTTTGTATACACAGACGTAATGCAAAGTTATGGTCCCACTCTCAGTCAGCAGTACTATGACTACCTGGCTCCTGTTGGAGAGACCCCAATGTAACAGACAGCAGGACAGAAATACAAGGAAGGCATAGGGTGTTAGGGCAGCATGGGCAGAGGTTAGGCAGTAAGTTTAGTAGTGTGACCAATTCCACTAGTCAAAAGAAACTAGAACTAACCTGGCAGCCACCCATCCGTTGTTCCAGAGGCTTGAGCCTAGTGCTTAATTTGTATGTGTGGTTGGAGGTAGCAGTCACTCATTTTGGGGACCCAGACTTATTTTTCATCATTAGACTTTGACCAAACCCAAAAGAGAGGAAGGGATACTGAAGGTTAAAGTGAAAGATAGGGAAACAGTAATGATGGGGAATAGCAGGGATGAAATGAACCTGCAGGAGTGACGAAAAGGTACATAAAGAGTAGAGTGGTTAAAGAAAGAGACGAGAGGTGGTGTCCAAACTAGGCAGCCTTGGTATTCGGCAGGCCTGGCATTTATGAAAGCTGTTACGGCGTCCTAGTGTCCCAGTATCAATACTGATAACCCTATGTTCTTGTGTCAACGTATCTATCTCACTGCTCTTATGTCATTATCTCTGAATCAATATCCATCAATCAGTATTCATGTGCAAGTGGTAGTGCCTTAATATGCATCTCCCCCTGGTAGTATCCCTGTGTCAGGTGTGGTGTTCTAGTGCCAGCGACACAGTATCAGTGCATTCATATTCCTGTTTCGTGTCACTTCCTAGTGTAGTATCCATGTGTTGTAGCATCCTGCTCCAGTGTCCCAAAACTGGTGCACTTGTGCCCATGTCTCAGCATTAGAGTGTGTAAACGTGTTATTGTTCCTGGGTTAAGTGTCCACAAGTCAGTGTTACAGTATGTGTCCCTCTGTTTTCCCCACGAGTGTTACAGAATCAGGACCAGTGCTCCTAATTCTCCAGTTGAGTGTTGGTGCCCTGGTACCAGTATCCCAGTGTCAGTTTCCACATGTCAGTTCTTTTGTGTCATTTTTCATGTGCAAAGGGCAACACCCCAATGTGAATGTCTCTGTGTCAGTGTCCTCTTGTCCCATTGTCAGTGTTCCCAGGCAGTGTCAATGGGGCAGGAACTCTTTGGAGTATTGCAGTGCTCATGGTCAATGCTAGTGTCCCAATGTCAGTATCAACACCTCGGTCACTGTGTCAGTGTCCTTGTGTCAGTTTCCCATTGTCAGTGACCCATGTCAGCAACCTCAGGTCAGTATCCCAGTGTGGTATCCATCCTGTCGGTGTTCTTGCATTAGTGCCCCTGTGCCATTTCATTGTCTTGATGTTGTGTTCCAATATCAGTATTTTAGTGTGAGTATTCTAGTGTCCCTTTTAAATCTCCCAATATCACTGGCCCTTGCTATTCTCTCAGCGTAAATGTTTGTGCCCCACATCACCATTCCAGTGTCACTGTTCCCAAGTCAATATCCCTACATAACTGTTGGTGCTCCTGTGTCTGTGTCCCAGTGACTATCAGTTCGTAACAGTGTTTCTGTGTGATTGCTGATGATCCTATATCAGCGTTCCAGTGTCAGTGTTGGTGGCCATGTCCGTGTCCCAGTGATAATGTTTTTGAGCCATGTCAATGTTCCAGTTTCACAGTCCCCATGTCAAAATCTCTATTTCACCTCTGGTGTATCTGTGTCAGTGTTCTAGTGTCCCTGTCCCAGTGGCAGTATCCTGGTGTCAGTGTCTTTGTGTTAGAGCCCACCCTGTCAGTATTCACATTTCAGTGGACAAATGTATCAACCCCCCAGTTAGTGTCTATCTTGTGTTATGTCCTAGTGTCAACATCTCTGTTTCCTAGTGTCCCTGAGTCAGTGTCCCAGCATTAGTGATTGTACCCCATGTCAGCACTCCAGTGTCACTGCTCCCACGTCAGTATTGGTGCTCTTATTGTAGTGTCCCATGTGCCAGTCACTTAGAGTAAGTGTTGATTTGGTCGTATCCCTATCCTAGTAACAGTCCCCATTTGCCATTGCTCTTGTGTTGGTGTCCCCTTCTTAATGTCCTATAGGCAGTCTACATTTGTTGCTGTAACCATGTCAATATCCCCATGTCAATGTTGGTGTTTCTTTGTCAGTGAATCAGTGACAGTGTTGGGATACCCTTCTCAGGGGTTCTGTATCCTTGCTGGTATACCCCTGTCAGTTTTCTGGTGTCCGTGTGAGACCCCCTTTGTCAGTGTACCAGCCCAAGAGTCGCACATGATGTCATTGTTTGCTTATAAACTGGGAATCACTAAGGGGGATAGAATGAGCACTGGAAGGGAGGGGTTTGAGGATAAGGATGGATAGTTCTGGTGATCTAGAAAATGGACCATGCATGGTGAGTATTTTAGGAAGGATAGCTTTAAAAAGCTGTGAAATAATGAATTTACTAAAACAGCGCAACTCTGCCCAGTAACCAAAATTGCTGTACTTCATTGCTCAAGGGGCAGAAAGCAGCGCAGAGACATATTTACTAAAATAATATCCTGTTGCTTTTTTCTTCCCCAGAGCTAGCACACAAACAGACTGCCTAGCACCTTGCACACAATTTTGCACCATGGGTCAAAGGTATGTGTATGTGTGCATGATATCTAGCACTGGGTTCGTAGTGGAAGTATACATCTCCAGGACAAAATAACATGTCTAAATAATTTTATCCACAAGGTCAGATACCTGTTGGATGAGGTCCCGGTGAATCCATTCGTTTTTCCCTCAAAAGTGGGAGAAATTCTTATTTCGTAGCCAGGAAAGGTTCCTATACGGATGGATCCTTTTGGTGCCTTCCCCTAGTCAAGATTTCTTTGTTCGCACTTAGTCAAATTTTTTTAGCTTGAATTTCTCCAGTGAGGCAAGGGTGCAGTTGGTAGCCGAAGAGGACTCCATGAGGCCTATATCATCTCCACCAGGTCCTGCTGTAGTTGATTTGCAGTTACGAAAAAGCTCTGAGCGGGGAGCCCTGCATCTTCAGCCCAGCGGCAATGCACCTTGGTCGGTTTAGCTTAGCAGGTTTGTCCTGGTACTGTGAAGGTCTTTGGAGCCAAAAAATGTGTAAGTCCTGTATTTTCAGGTGTAGTAGGAGATGTCAAGCCAGACACAGCAAGGGTTCCAGAACCTTAGGAACAGCACTTGTGGGACAAGATTTACACCAGTAGACACCAACAGCAGGGTCTAGGGCAGGTCCAGTCGGAACTGTTCAGCTGTGCAGTTGCAGAGAAGGTCTCTTGTAGCATGTTGTATCTCTGTAGCTTGAACAGGAGGTCAGCCTTATGACCCTTAGGTTCCACTTCTTTGTCCTGGTTACAAGAGGGAGGAGGTCCACTCCTACAGCGCTCCTCTCACGTTTCAGCAGGTTCAGTGCTCTTCTGATCTTCCTCCGGTGTAGTGTTCTGAGGGGGTACTGGAGATGCCATATTTATGTCTTGCACCAGCTTGTGGGTGGGGTTAACTCCTGGCTTCTCCCCAACAAAAGATTCCAGAGGTTACCATACCCACATTTGCACCATTTCCTGTGTGTCCTGAAGCAAACAATCCCACAGCGCCTCTCTCTGTCTAAATCCAATATGATGAACCCACCCTCCCCTCGTGCAGAGCCTGTGTGCCCACCTCAGAGGTGTGGCCATGGAAATCTGCAAACCTTCCTCTATGGGTCACTCAAAACTAATTCTGAGTGCAGCTCCCTCCCCACTCGATTTGGTGCCTGCCTGACTGGGTGAACAAAAAAAGGGGCCTGTCCATTTGTCATCTGACATCTAGCTGTGACAGGGGAGGCCCCTTTGGAGTAAATTAAGGTCTTGAACACTACGAGGCTTGGAAGGAGGAATGATAGGATTTTGTGAATTGTCACAAGCATGACTGTTTGTGGGTGTTCACAAACCTTCAAGGCTAACCACGCATTGGAACGCCCATATTCTCTTTCTTTGAGGGGAATTTACAGGTTTGGAAAACTCCACACTTGTGGTAGAGATCTCTGCACTTGTAAATGGGCTCTCGTATGCCAGGAATCTCTTTGTGAATGCCTGCAGACATAAGTAAGGAAAATATGGTCTTAACCAGTGCTTAAATTGAGCCGATAGTTGCCGGTGGGGCCGGCACTTAATTTTGCAGACTGGCACTCATTCTTCCTTGTCTGATATTTTCAGAGCGCAAAAGTGGGAAAACGCTTAAAGGGGAAAGAAGGAGAAAGAGAAAGACGAAACACTCTCACAAAGGGGGAAAGCAGAAACCGAAATGAGTGTGTTAAAGAGGCTGGGAGTGACTGGTAGTCAATTAAAGAGGCCTCAGGAGGATTACAGACTACCAGCTTTAAGATCCAGTGTGTCTGTGCCAGCCACGGTTGTCTGAGCATCAGCACTTATTCTTCTATAAATTAAGCACTGGTCAAAACCTTATGTTAATGACTAATTTACCTTTGTCAAAAGCCCCCTTAGCCACTTGTTTCTTCAGGGCAACCTACCATATTAAGGGTGACAAGTGTGACTGCGGATACCTTCCCAAGAGTTCTCACAGCTCCAGCTCCTCCTCTTCTTATTCAGATTGTCTCGATTTAAGCTCCCCTGGCACACTCACCTGGCTAACAGCACAAGAGTGTTGCCGGGCTGGTCTCTAAAATATATGCGTCAAGGCCCTATCGGGGGCAAATGAGGACATGTACCCCAATTAGTGCACCACAGGGACTCAAACTACACCTCAGTGATGATGTTATGCCCCACAAGACTGAAACATGTCTGGTCTGGAGATGATGAGAGCATACAGCATACTCGGACTGAGAATCGATGACAAATAAAGGACTACAAATACTTGAACACTCTGGTGCCACACTGGAAACCAACTCCTGAACACTGATGTGAAACAAAAACTTAATTACCAGAACTCTTTGAAGTCCCAAAGGAGACCATCACAAACGTCTGAGGAAGGAAGGCGTTTAACCATAACTGTCTGAAGCGTTCAAAGGAGAGCACCTATGGAGAAGCTGAGATCCTCTCGAGTCTGGTAAGGCCTGTAAAACTTTTGTAAGGAGAATGCTTAAACATGTTGTGAGATTGATGTTGCCCTATGGCAAAAATGTGAAACACCATGTAAAGGACTTCCAGTACTAGAATACACTGTGACATAAAAAGTAGCTCGAATTTAAATACAAGTTCAAGTGAACATGTTAAATTAAATGGGTGTACTCAAACCCTTTTTAGGTCTCGCCTGAGCCAGCGCGCATGCGTTGCTCTGCGAGGCTTCTAGTAAGCACTTCCAACTGGGACCACACGCCCGAGCGTGTGCTTTTTTTTTTGCTCCCAAGCTATTGGCCTTTGCGTGCGTCTTTCTAAGAAAGACAGCACGCAATTGGCCAAAGGCAGGTGCATGTCCCGCCTTCCCTCTCCCCTGGCCTAGGGAGCTCGGGAGCGAGCAGCAGCGCGGCCGGGTGCCAGCTGCATACCTCGCATTCCTTGCAGTGCGCGCGCACTGCGCTTGTTCCCGTTAGCTTCTATGTATGTTGCACACAGGGTCGAAAACACCCCTCCCTCTACATTTTTTGTATTTTTGTTTCCATATTGTGAACTTATTTTTACACTTCTCAGACGTGCTATTTGTTTGTTCTGTTGAGGGTTTTGGTTACCCGAAGAAACGCTCAATATTCGACTGATTTGTGGTTTTCATTTGAAGGAGGTATTGCATACTAATCTAATACCACAATTAAAATGCTCGTGGCCATTTTCAAGCACATAAAACATACACTTTTTACCACGTAAGGCTGTCCCAGGTGTTCACACACATGCGCCGTTCTTATCCGTTACTGTTCGGAAATAACTATATAAACACGCTGTGAACATATTTCCTTAAAGATACAGCGAAAAGCAAGATTTAGGAAACCCGAGCATAAATCTGAGATGTTTCTATCTTATTTCAATTTTATAGCCGACAGTATGAAGCAGACATCTTCAAGGTTCTTGGGCGCGAACTTGCAATTTACGCACAAGTGCCTTGGCCACGTAGGCGCTATATTATGGCACACATAGCCTCCCCTGCCCGAGTTGAATCGAGAATAGGAACCTCTAGTATCACAAACGGATTATGGTGACGGGTAAAAAGAGCCGGTACACAACAGACATCTCTTTATTATGGGACCGAATGTTCTGGTGACATGGTGCTATATCACGAGGCCGAAGGCCATCCCGAGCTGCTATTGCTGGACCATAAGACCCTCACCCAGTGTCTATTGCTTATTTCACATGCACGGCGTGTTCTGCTCTTCTCTCCAATGAATCCCTATGATTTTTATGGTTTTTAAACTACGGACCTTCGCGGGACCGAAATATCCAGCCATTCAATATGTAATTGGTTCGTAACAAGCAGCTGCGTATTTTGGCCCAATGACGTCATGTCGTGTTTCTGCTGACGTGATAATACACCAAGACAATTGGGTTTAACTATCACCAGTTACTGGAAAGGGCATTGTTGAACCATCACAATACATGCATTGTGTGCATTTATTTTATATTCGGCCATTTTATTTGCTTTTGAATAGCTCATTCACACCATTTGTATGGCCTCAAAGCGCTTTATGACTCTAGATGTTTTTACGATGCTGGGGCTCTCGCTGCCCAGAGTGCTTTTTTTTAAAATTACATTTATGCGTATTTTCTTTTTCGAAACAGTGAAGTTTGTGCAGAAATTAGTAACATAAAATACTGCGATACTATTATAGCTTCTGGGCTTCCAAATGGGGGAGATTTGTAATGGAAAGTAATTGACAAGTCGGAAATGGATCCACGAAAAGTGTTTTTGCTGTTTGTGCCATGGTAACAACAGTCAGTCGTCTCTCATTCGGGCATGCACAGAAGGCAGCTTTAAACCAGCAGATTTCCATGCTGCTAGGACAGCTGGGGAGGTTAATGCACGTGTTGCCCAGACCCGTGTAAAGCCAGTAGGCTGCAGATTTCATTCCTGCTAGAAAGCTCAGTGGGCTGCTGTGTTTGCCGCAGCCATGGTGTCTAACTTGTACTCCGAACGCTTGAATCTTAGTAATATAGCACAGGTGGTTGAGTGATTACTACAGAGATCTTTTGATAACTTGCTGGTCACTGATCAGTATTTAACTACAATAGTGTTAACACTGAATATTTAAACGCTACGAGACTCTTTGGTATATGGTGGTGCTTTATAATTGGGCAGTCCAAAATAATATTATTTTACTATTCTAAATAGAAAACAATTAGAAAGGTGCTGCATTTATTTATATAAAATATTATTTGAACGAAAGCATCTTGCATTTTTTTTTATAAATAACACGGGTTATTTTTCAAGGCAATACAGGGCTCAGGTCATAAAGCTAAATGCACAGCTCTAAAACTTGTCCAGGAATTCCCTTTTCCAGTTCCTTTTTGGTTGCATCATTTTAATCATGAAAACATGCATTTCTATTTAATCATTAAGACAACTGCACACTTAAACAATAATAACAATTTTACTGTGCCCAGGAAGAGCACGCGCAGCATCTTCTACTTTTTCGGTAATATATTGTCACCACACAGTGAAAAAAGATAATTCTACTAAATATTATAGCCCTCAAGCAAGCGTTTTCCTAGTTTTCGTATCTAGTTGGACTGTAATGGTATGTTTGTGCTGAGTGCACTTTGCCGCATGGAGAAAAACTGTGTGTATTTTTTATTTTTTGTGTGCACGTTTTTAGATAGCGCGAACTTGGCCCGAAGGTATTGGAGCGCTTTACACGAGCACCCGTTACATTACAGGAGGACGCATTCATTTTTTGTAGGCACGGGGAGATTAAGTGGTTTGCCCAGAATCACATGATGTTGAGTCGACGCCGAGATTATTCAGTCCTTGCTCTTCAGGCTATCAAGTGTAAAATGGCACCGCAGGAAGTGGCCTCTTCTGTATTCCTGGGTTATTTTGCTGACCCACGGGTTCTCCAGTGATCCCCCCCTCCTCCTCGAGAAGCAGAACAGGCAGATTTAGGCAGCCAGCCTATGGGCCTCAGTGGGACGTGAAGGCGATACAATCCATTTATTGGTTCATATATCCACCAGTAGTTTCTTCAAAAGGGGTTTTGATGCATTTTCTTTTTTATTCTGCATATTGTAGTGCTTGTATTTGTCAGTTAAATAACCCTTGCCCTCTTCAGATCTCAAAGAGAAAGCAGAGTTTTTTTCACTAGAAGAATAACAAGCATTTGCAATGCATTAGGTCTCGCATTTGCGAGAGTTAGAGCTGTTGGCATTGTAAATGAAAATGTCTTTTATTTATGTGTTTTGGTTGGAGTGTAGTGGATGTGTGTGGAGTGGAACTATGTGGGTTGTATTGGAAATGTTAGTTGTGCAATTGTGTGGAGTGTAATTTTGTAGATGTGTAATTGTGTAGTGGAATTATGTGGTATAGTGAATAGATAGGGGTGAGAGCTATATAGAATAGCTAGAAAGCAAGGCAGAGAGGGATACGTAGTTTGAGTAGGAAGTGGTGAATGACTTCGGCATCTATGTGAATGCGGCACGGAAGTGAAGATAGAATGTCCAAGTATATTTACAAAAGGGGAATTGGTGCAGCTGCCTTGGTGGCCGTAGAGGGGGGGCTTAACACTGAGACGGCTCCTGTCTCGGAGCACAGAGAGGAAACAGAACAGAGGAACACTGACATTCTTCACAAAAAGGACTACATGGTTTAAAATGAACACTGCTGGTTTTATAGAAAGCTGAATAATGTGAAATTATAGCGAGTTCAGGGTCTAAACAAATTACACACCTTGGAGCCCGTCCTGAAAGCATGAAAGGGGACCTTTATGCGTCCCTTTGGGAGCTGCTATTGGAAGGCTTTCTATACAGCTACAGTGCACTTGAAAGCTCGGTGATTCTTATTTTATCAGCAGGATTAGCTTGTTTCCAGCAAATGGACAATATACATCAAATTTAAATGGACCCCTTGGCGAGGGGCACCGACTTGAGTTTAAAAACCAGTTGCGATGAAGACTGGTTTCCAATTTAGCGTGAGAGCGGGTTGAAAGGGGACACCGTCACCGCCATGAAAGATGGAGGTAGAGAGGTGTGAGAGAGTAATGGCGGGTAAACAATTGGAAGTAGCAGAACTGCAAGCACACCGTCCCGCCCACAAAGAAGGTGCCATGTGAAGGTGGAGCCACAAGATGTTGTTAGCCAAAAACACTGTTATTCTTCGGAATGCCCACCCAACTCTTCCACCAGCATAGCTGCTAAGGTTTCAGATTGCTTATGTGTGACATTTTTAAAGTTTTAATGTACTTATTAGTGAAACTGAATGACTATGAGTGACACTTTCTTGTGACTAAAATCATGTAACGATGTCCATGGAAACAGACAAATATCAGAAATCACACTCACTTGTGCAACGAGAAACTGTACGGAACTCTGCAGCAGGTGCTTTTAAATGTATTATTTCTAAATAATGAGCACCTTCCACCTTAACCTGTGCGCCAGGTGCAGCTGACCCACAAGTTGTTACAAAAGCAGCAACCCACTGAGCTATGCACATAAAATACAGTTCTGTAAATGCTGGTAGACTTTTTGTGCTGCAGGCATATTAACCCTCTGTGCTACTTTATGGTGAGAGTCAAAACTGGCAGTAGACATAACTCTGACCTTTTTCCAGCGGGAACATTAATCTGGCTTCTGGGTTAAACCTACACTATATAAGACAGATAAATAAATACATAAATAAATAAAGCATAAAATACTATCCAGGAGATTGCTTCACCACAGCATAACAATAATATTGTTAATGGGTATATGTATTTGGGAGAATCACAGAGAAGAAAAACATTTGCCGTTTTAGCAGTTAAATTAATGCTTTTTTGACTTTGGAAACTCAAAACGAATTTTTTCATAATGGTACAGCATGTACTGCTTACAAGGCCGGCATAAAATAAATGCTCAATAGTTAAGCCTGCCATAGTTTCCCAGTGATGACAGACCGGCTCCCACTAACAGCGTCCTAAGAAATACATGCAGATGGCACTGATTTTTCTACGTAAGTTAATGAATCTCACTCCGGATTCTCGACCACCGGCTCCCTCCTGTTTAACTTGGGGGCTTGCAGTGCGTGGGGCACAACTGCAATTAATTCCTGGGTGCCCGGCCGACGCGGAGGAAATTTAAGAAACATCCTACTATAGAGTGTGCTGACGGGACACAGCTTCTCCCTAACAGTGTATCCACTCCATGGGGACCTAACGTGACCCGGGGACCAACCTGTGAGAGCCTCAGAGAAAGGTGTCGCCAGCGGTTCTAATCCCAAGCACTAAAGGAAAGAGGTCACTGACTGGAAAGCTCTGTTAAAATAGTTACAGTGATTATTATTATTTTTTTGCAATCTTGAGCATTATCGTCCATGCAAGGCACGCACCACAGGTTACTTACCTTCCCTAGGATACCCACGACAACAAGCAGGAAGTGTTGTGCTTATATTAGGTGCAAAACGCTTGTGACTAACGATGAAGTTGAGGAAAGGCACTTACTGCAAAGAACAGCTCCATGACTCTGCTGTCCAGGAGGGTCTCGCGCCAGGACTCCGTCGGCTTCAGCATGACGTTTTGCGTGGACTCGAACATCGCTATATAATGTTGGCCCAGTTATCTGGCTTTAAGGTCAACAGGTATTAAGCGCAAAAAAAGGAAAGCGCCGGGAATGCCAGGCCGGGAATGCCAGATAACAGCGTGAACGTAATTGTGCAGCATGCCATAGTGATAGGCTCACTTTGATAAGAGAGGGCCTAATGTGACGGGCAGAAAGAAAAGCAGCAACGGCAATTAACAGGTGGCATGATTCATAGAGAACTAGAAAGCACTTTAGCAAACGCTTTTTCCGTCCGCTGGCTTCCATGAAGACCGCACCAGGCTAAAGATAGCCTCAGACTGCAGGGAGGCGTTCAGGGGAAGTTACACGGAGGGAAACAGGAAAGAGGTCACTGACTGGGGGTGACCAGCACAACTTTGAAGATGCGCGCGGCGCCGTGTAAAACAAAAGGAAGTAGCGGCCGCAACATTTAAAGACTAATGCGCGGCGTGCGGCGGTACAGCAAAACGGCTACACCTATATTATTTACCTACTTACTTATGGAGCCCAAGTGCACTCCGTGTCACGTGGTACGTGCTGCAGCCCGAAACAGGCATGGTGCAGAAGGAGCCAGGCATGTGCCTCCCAAGAAACGCTGCATCAACCTAATCATAATGTAATAACTGGAGAGTATATGTAGCTTGTCAAAACACCTACAAATGTTCATATAAAAGACGGAGCAGGAGATTGCTGGGGAAAATTAAATCCCTACATGTGCGTAGAGCAAAATAATAGCATTAAAACTCTAAAGAGGCATCATGCAATTGAATTACAAAAAAAATTAAGATTACTCTCTGAACGCGGCTCAAACTGACTGCTGCCTGCTTCCCCCCAGCTCCAAAGTCAGCAGCTCCTGGCCAGCGTGCTAGTAATACTCTACGTGAGACGCCGTGCAGGGTCCCCGGGAGCTTCCGAGATGATCTGGAGAAAGTGAGAACAAGGCGGAAGAGACGCGGCGAGACGACGTGCGCGTGCACAATCTGCTGTCCGGGCAGGCACGGCAAAGAGGAGTCCGGATGGGCGGGGCCTAAAGGAGACAGGGAGGGAACACAAAAGCATTACTTTCAATGGAAAGCGAGGCTGGGTGGAGCTTCCACCCCACTTCCAAAGCAACCCGACAGAAAACCGACGACAATAGATCTCGCAGAGCGAGCAGCGCATGCGCTGCAACGCTAGGCGAGACCTAAAAACGTTTGAACCAAGAACTTCTCAACATTTTTGGCAACAGAAAAGGAAAAAATGCACTGTTAAAATAATAGTCATGAACATAGCCAATAGGTCTAGCTTTTGGGACCTTATAAGTATTTAGTTATGTAGCACAATATCCTTGGTGCAACAACATCAACCGTTGCATGGCTAAACACTTATAAGGTCCCAAAGGCGAGACCTATTGGCTATGCCAATGCTTGTTCATATTGGTTTATGGATGGTTCTGTGATCTGCTGGGCTGAGAGGTGCACCATGATTAAAATAGTTTGAGCAAATAAATTTAACGGTGGAGTTTGACCACTCTCAGAGCATGGACATCAATTCACCAAAATGCCAAGGGTGACTTCACTTTCACTCACACATACATATACATACACACACATTCACACACTCAAAAGTGCAAGCACGGACCCAACATACATACACTTAAAAGCATTTTTTTTACTTACCTCAGCTGCCAGGGAAAGTCATATTCCATCTATTTTTACTCCATTTTTTAATAAACTAACAGCGAATAATGTAATATTGTTCCCAATTAGTACAATAAAAAATTGACAAAAAACGAGGTGAGTGAAGCCCCCACCGACGTCCATAAGGACGAGCTGCTTCTGTTCTTGCCACTTATTTTGCCACTGCTGATGCTAAGGCTCGCAAATGCTGTCAGGGGTCGCAAGGGGCATGCCAAGGGTCGCAGCAGCGACCCCTAAATGACATCCATGTCTCCGGAATTTCTCTTGAAGGGATGGAATGAATCCAGGGCAGATTCGTGATTTTGCTGTTATTTTTGGGGATTCCGTTTCTTCCTTGATCTGCACTTTCCTATACAGGAGTCTTGCTAGCCCTTAGAAGTATTCATGCATAAGACTTTCTTTATTCATGGTAGGATGCTCTTGAGGCTCGTCCTCTCTCTTATCTAATTCACTAACTATCATCCTTGTGTACAACCTGTATCTGCTCTTGTCTATAGATCAGAGGAGCCAAATGGAACAAATGTATATGTTCCCTTCAACTTTGGACGATAAGACAAACCCCTCACTGTTTCCGGCACATCCTAGGGGCTATGGCATTGATTTTGAATCCTGGAGACCGGATTTCTAATCCCAGATTTGGCACTTGACCATTAAAACTGATTCTGAGCCAGTCCCTATATCTTCTTTCTCCATCAGTTGTAAAAATGTGTAATGTAAAAAACACAACTGTAAATTGTACTGCCTGGTACTGTCCCAATTACATACCGCATCTCTTACCATCATATCCTGACCTGATTTTTTAATTCTGGCTTCAAACTAGAGCCCCCTCAAACCAGTCTCACTCCACTCATACCCACACCACTTTTTTGATACAGCATCTCATGAGTGAAGCACTTTTTATGCACATAGATCTTCTCTGTAAGGTGAGCCTTTTAGCTAGGTATCTGGCACTAGCTATCCCTAGATGGAGAAAGGTTCATATGCACTTTCCTCACTGTGTGTGGGACTGTGGTTAGAATAGTAAATCACAGCCCACTTTCTGTGTGCCCCTTTTTGGGTGTATAGAGGATGCTTGTAAGGAGCATATGAGATAATTTGGGTAATTGTCACTGGGATCCGTTTTGTATTTGCTACATCTAAGTGGCACCTGAGATAGATGGTTGAAAAGAGCCCTGACAGCAAATTTGAATTGCAGGGCTCCTCTGAGACCTTCCGGGGATCTTTGGTAGGGAGTCAGATTTGCATGTGGAAGACAGAAGACCGAGGACCCCTTTGGAGCTAATGATTTTCCCTTTGCTCTTTCCTGGTCCTTGTTTTCTGTAAAGGCTACCCCTCACAGGTTAACAGATATTTTTAAGTGGTACAGCCTCCCTTGCTTTTGTACCCATTTTTGGGATTTTTCCTGCCTAGATTCCCAGCTCCCAGCCCACACCTTCATGCTTGCACCTTGTATCAAAGACCTTGGCTGAACCAGTCTGAGTGGAATAAGCAAAATGGCAGAAGGGGCCAGAACAGGTCTCAGACCCGACTGTTGGCAAACACAACTACTATGTGCAACTGTAGCATAAAGATAGAGGCAGAAAATTCCACCCAGGGTGTCAATATTTCTCTGCCAGAAACCGTGAATCCACACTAGTGGTGACTAGAAAACTCTTTTGTGCTCCAGGGTTGGGGTAACCACCGGCACCTCCACATGTCAGGCTCAGGACTAAACCTGGAAACTTCAAAAAGATTGCCTGGAGGGTTTACAAGACCCAGCTTCAAAGGAGCTGGTTAACTGCTAAGGTGGGGCATTGAAGTTGCCCTGCACATGGAAGACGCTGCTCAGAAGGAGAGGGCCATGAAGGAGCTGAGGTGTGACGAGCCAAAGATGCCCACTGCTGCATCAGAGAAGGACCTGCACCGCTATGCGAGGGTAGGGCCCGCGGATCTCGAAGTAGGCCCAGAATCTAAGTGGAACTGCATGGACAGAGTATTGAGGAACTGGTTTCTAGTTGAGTTCTGCTGGAGAACAAAACGCCAAGATGTCACATAGCGCTAAAGATGACCGGAACACAGTCTGCTGTCCCCACAGGGAAGAACCAAGTGTACCTGGGGAGAACCACAATGACCAAGAGACTTTTATCGAAAACAAAGTACTCACCAAAACCACGAAAGGTGGGCACCGACCTTGTTTTGTGCGGTAGGTTTTGTGTTTGGGCCAAAGGAAACGCATGCATCAATAGCCAGAAAGCCATTAGCACGGCAACTCCAACCAAGCCTCAACTGTTACTGGTGCTGCCGTTCACCTCACACCATGCTAGACATGATGCTCATGAACCAAGCAAAAGAAACAAATGATGGACGGAATGCTGAGCAATGCAAACATTCACCCCGGGTCACAAAGATTTGGGTTTAATCCATCGTTATTTTGCTCACCATGCCACCCCAGTTTGGACCCAGCCATAGGCAAATCAGTCTTGACCCTGTTCCTCATGGGAACAGTCAAGCCCGAAATGCAAAGCCAGATCCTCCCTAGACCAGAAACAGGCATCCTGGGACCGGTTTCGGGGGCATAACCCATCATCAGCCAGGCTAGCTTGAATCCAGTGGAACAGTGAGCACTGGACCCACATCTAGGCATAACCTTCCCACTTAGGGCGACAAAAGTAAAAGGAACAAATGATGGACGGAATGCTGAACAATGCAAACACTCACCCCAAGTCACAAAGATCTTGGTTTAATCTATAATTTTTTTGCTCACCACGCCACCCCAGTTTGGACACAGCCATATGCAAATCAGTCTTGACCCTGTTTCTCAAGGGAACAGTCCATCCCGAACTGCCAAGCACCATGGTAGGATCACCGCTCCTCCCACTCTGTAGGCTACGCAGTGCTCACTACATCAAGCAGTGCGCCCTGCCAGCAGAACGCTGGTATGGCCTGCACTGCTGACAGACGGAGATAAGAGAAAATGTACTGTGCACACCTGTGGACTCAATAGGGGGAACAAAATATTCTGGTGTACAGCCCTTCCCCGTAACCCTAGATAACAGACCTCTCCAAGAGTGGCCCCAGAGACTTGCACTACTGCACAGAGAGTACCCTCGGAAGTTGTCCCACTGGAGCAGGATAGGCTGCCTCCCCAGAGGTTACTGAAGATTTTTTTTTTTGATAACCAATTTTATTGATTTTGTGAAAGACCAACAAGAGATGCCAATACCAGATGTTCGTACATTATGCCGTGTAAGGCAAATACAAGAGAAGATCACACCAGCATAGACAAACGGGAAGACAAGGTAAGAACAGTGCTGCACCCATTCCAGTCCTCGGCTACTCATTAAGAGCATTAGTCCTCCACCACCCCGACCCACTTGCCCCACATCCTACGAAATTTCTTCGGGCAACCTCTGGCCTCGTACAGGGGCCGCTCCTGTGCGGCGCACCAATTCACCCCTCTACGCCAGCGCGTCATGGTGGGGACAGCCAAGCCCAACCAATTGGCCGCAATGTCCCTTTTGGCCACCATCAGTGCCGTGTTTAGAAAGAGTTTTTCAGCTCTGGAACCATCCATCCCCTCGGTGACACCCAGAAGGACATTCATTGGGTTAAGGGGGACTTCCCTGCCCAGGACCTCAGTGAGTTCCCCTGTTACTAACTCCCAGTAACGTGTGATTTTGGAGCAAAGCCATACCATGTGATAAAAGTCAGCTTGCGGGTGGCTACAGCGGGGACAGGATGCATCGGGTCGGAGCTCAGCGCGGTGGAGACGCAGTGGCGTAAGATAGGCAGCGTGGAGATAGTATATTTGAACTAGGCGAAGCCTTGCTGAAGCTGTGACTGTTTTGGGAGCCATCAATGCGTCCCTCCAATCTGCGTCATCCAGGGACCCGAGCCAACCCTCCCATCTGTCCCTGAGTTGTGATAGTGTGTTGGGAGTGTTATTAGTAAGGGAGCGATAGATACGGGAGATCCCTCCCTTCCCTAGATTATCGGTCATGGTCTGGGCCTCGGCCGGGCTATATTCGGGCAGGGAGGTGCCTTCTGAGATGTGAGAGTGGAGAGCATGGCGTATCTGCAAGTATCGGTAAATTTGGGAAGCGTGGAGGGAATAACGGGTCTGTAATTCTTGGAAAGTGCGTATGTGGCTTACACCCCAGACATCCCCAAGTAGCGAAATGCCAATGAGATCCCATGTTCTAAAACCAGAGAGGTTGGTGACTTCCCTGAGCCGTGTGCCACACCATAATGGGGTATGCTGGGTCAATTTATCCGACCAGCGGGTGTGACGCAGTGAAGCCCGCCATGCCAAGAGCACCCCACGCGTGACCTCAGGTAGAGATTGGGAAATGGCGCACCCATACAGCATCCCTTGAATATTAGACAAGCCCAGGGTGTGTAGCTCCAAGCGGTATGCCGGGTCAGACCAGC
Organism: Calotriton arnoldi; assembly: GCA_963921515.1. NCBI lineage: Eukaryota > Metazoa > Chordata > Amphibia > Caudata > Salamandridae > Calotriton > Calotriton arnoldi. The sequence goes on from CAWUFW010001269.1 coordinate 2,576,769, forward strand.
CACCGTTAAACCAATCATGCACGGTGAGGAGCTGAGTCGCTAAATAGTAAAGGTAGAGATTTATCATCCCCAGGCCGCCATCAAAGGGTGGGATCCGGCATTGGGCGATGGCCAGCCTAGGCCGCCGACCTCCCCACAGAAACTTGGTGGCCATGCTATCCAGCTCCCGGAACCACGACCTTGAGGAGAGGTGTGTGTTCTGAAGCATGTAAAGGAATCTGGGGAGGATCATCATTTTAAATAGGGCTAATTCTGCCCATGGGGTTAAGGGGCAAGGTGTGCCACTTGAGGAGGTCAGCCCGAACCTTTTTCATTAGCGGGGTTACGTTGAGGGACCATGCGAGGTCGGGAAGGAGGGCAACCCAAATTCCCAGATACTTGAAGGACTGTCTGTGAGAAGTTGGCCTGGCATATGCTGTCCACTAGTTATAGTGGGCACCTTGCACCAGTCCAAACGACCCTTATTGATGGTAGGTTTAAAGACAACCTTATAGAAAGCTATCCTAGTGGTAGCTATGGAGAGCAGCCTTCAGGCTAAGTCTTGAAGGAGTGTAAAGCAGCTTGGTTTACCAGATTATAACCTCTTGAATGACCAAATGAAAGGATGTATTTATTGCTAAACACTCACTACTAATCTCTTTATGAGATTGGAGTCCAAGATACACAATATCACAGTATTAAAACGACAGTAAATAGCACGATATACACTGGGCCCCAGGGGGGGGACCAAACCATATATTAAGAAAGTGGTATAAGAACCACGACTTGGCTAGACACAGTGCCTAGAGCACGTAGAATCGCTGGGACCCCAAGGAACTACCCAAGGTAGTGACACAGGAGAACCACGGGGGACGTGTGCAGTGTGAGAACACAGCCGCGAGCGCCGTAGGATTCTATGAGGAAAGTCGCGGTTGGAATTTTAAAGCAAAAGGACACTTAGGAGAGGACTTTGAGCAAACCCCTTTAGACTTAAGGGGTTCTAGGGCCAACACCCACGGGAGCACCGGAGTACTCGAGTTACCTCACCCAGGGAAGCCGGGTGCATAGGTGTCAAAGGGTGTCGGGAATCGTTGTTGTTTTCAATGGCGATCTGCTGCAAAGTGCTGCTGCCGTGAAGAAGAAAAGTGTCCAGGGTGATCCAAGCCTGGATCGAAGATGTGAAGAACCTGAAAGCAGAGGGGACAGAGTCTGGGTCACTAGCCAGTGACCAGGAGCGGAGCAATCGAATGCCCACCGATGTCGGGTGCTTCAGGTGCGAAGAGGTGAAGCTTGACTCTGCAGCCACGGGGACCAGGAGACGTCGAGGACGACCAGGAGCCGGATTCGAGCTGTCCCATGAAGGATGTCGAGTGCTGGGGTGTCGGTGCTCGGATTGAACACAACAAGCCTTGGCAACAGCAACCCACGTAGGAAGAGAAAAGATGCTTCTGTGGGGACCAGCAAGGTCCTGGGGACTCCCCAAGCGATGGAGAGTCAGGGCACGTCTGGAGCAACCAGGGAAGCCCAATTAAAGTTAGAGTTGCCTTCTTGGGGAACCACAGGTCAACGGACCAGGGATCGCGAAGGGACCTCGAGAGGAATCACAAAATGGCTGCCCACGGAACACTCATTTAGTGTAGGCCAGCAATCTTCGGTGTAATTACTGCTCGGGGTCAGGGCTACAAGTAACCCAAAGCTCAGCCTCAGGGGTCGCCGGAGAGCTGATGCTTCTGCAAATGGACGCGGTGCCCAGGGGTTCGGGTTGCACGGTCAGCACGAGGGATACGGGCCTCAGACTTGCTGTGGGCACAGATCGACCTCTAAGACCTCGGAAAACCCACCTCCTGTGTGGCAATATTCTTCGGAGTCCGCAGGAGCTTCGGAGATGCCAACCAGTCAGTTGCGTTAAAGGTGCCTGCCTTGCAGGGGAGTAACTCCTTTACTCCAAGGGAGATTCTTCAGTCATCCAGCGTAGTGAAGATCGTCGAAGTACTTGGTTTCTGTGTCAGAGTTTAGTCCAGGTGTAATCTAAAGTCCTGTAGTCAGGGGTTCCTACTTTATACCCAAGGAAGGGGTGGGACAAACTCTGGGGACCCACCTATGGGAGGGTCAGGAAAGAGGAGTGGCTACACCCATTTCCTTTGTCCAGTTTCGTGCCAGAGCAGGGGCTGGTAGCCCCTGCAACCGGTTTGAGCTGGACTATGCACAGGGACACCAAATGTGCCCCCAGTGCAGACTTCAAAGCACTCTTGGAGTGCACCCACCCAGCCCCAATACACTAAAGCCTGTCTGGGAGGTGGTCACACCTCCCTGTGACAGGAAACCTATTGTCCAGGCCTCCCCTGCCGGAGTTTCGTCCAGCAGCAGGAGGGCAGACTCGTGTCTGTGGCTGCAGCATCCATTTTGTGATGCCAGGGTTCTGTTAAGCTGGTACCGGGTGTACCGGTGGTGCCATGTTTCTCCCTCTAGTAGGGTGGAATCATACCTCCCACCCCAGTTACTGGGGTGAAGGTATGATTCCAAGGTGTTTGACACCAAACACGACATGTTTCCATGCAGCCATTCTCAAGTTAGCATTTACCGCGAGCTTATAATGCACTTAAGAGTATATGGTTGACTGCATCACAAACAACCCCGGAATGAAGATTCCGAAAGCTGCAGAGGGGCTCTGCTCATGCATGGGCACCCTCTCACACGAAACCCAGCACCCTGCCTTCAGGATTGTTAAGGCCTGCCATAGGGGTGACTGATAGGTTTACATGTGCAGTGATATGGAGAGATATAGGGAACCTATATCTCAGTAAGGGGTGGATACACCACCTTACACAGGCTGCTGTAGCAGACCTGTTGTGTCATTTTAACCCCTTCGCTGCTAGGCCTTTTCCCCCCCTGTGCTAAGCCTTTTTTTGGCTATTTGGGGGAGTTCGCGCTTAGGCCCCTGTAACTTTTTGACCACATAAGGTATCCACGCCAAATTTGCGTCCTTTTCTTCCAACATCATGGGGATTCTAAAGGTACCCAGGGTTTGTGGATTCCCCTGGAGGGGACCCAGAAATTAGACAAAATACAGCTACATTTTGGTTTTTTGGGGAAAAATGGGAAAAAACTGCTGCAAATGAAAGCGTCTGGTTTTTTCCCTGCAAATAGTATCAAAAAAGGGTTTGTGGGGCTGAAATCACCATTTTCCCAGCTTTTAGGGAATTACAAACTTTTGTCAGAAAACCAACATTTTTTACACAGTTTTGGCATTTTTCTGGGACATAGCCTATTTTTGCTATTTTTTGTGCTTTCAACCTTCTTCCAGTTAATGGTAGAAATGGGTATAAAAGCAATAATGGATCCTGGAAAGCTATACATTTTTGAAAAGTAGACAAAATTCTGAATTCAGCAAGGGGTCATTTGTGTAGATCCTTCAAGGTTTCTTTATAGAAACTAACAGCTAAATATAGGAAAAATTGAAAATTAGTTGAAAAAAACAGCCTTTTGTGTCAACGTTTTCACCTGTAACTTCTTCTAATTATGACAGCTCTTTGAAACCAATATACCGTTACATCCGCTGGACCTTACTGGTTGTGGGGATATATAGGACTTGTAGGTTCACCAAGAACCCGACGAACCCAGAGCCAAAAACTGAGCAGCGACTTGCAATGGTTTTTTATTATGTACCGGGTATATAACAATTATTCTGGGAAAATGTATACATGGAAAAATCGGTATGAAAGACACCTATGTATTTCTGAAATGGGAACAAAATATAGAGTTTAGAAACAGTAGATATTTGCACATTTCCGAAATTGGGAATACTCATACTAGCATGAGAATTATCGGTCATTTTTCAAAATGACTTCATTTTTACACATTGTCTTTCATTTGGAAGGCAGAAATGCATCGAAAGTCAATAGGTAATAACATTTGCTTTACAAATCTGAATTACCCTAAGTCTCCCGATAAAAATGGTACCTCACTTGTGTGGGTAGGCATAGTGCCCACGACAGGAAACGGCTCAAAACGCAACGTAAACACACCACATTTTCACAATGAAAAATTACCCTATTTTTGCAAAGTGCCTAGCTGTAGTTTTTGAACCCTAGCTCTGCCGGCACCTAGGGAAACCTAGCAAACCTATACATTTTTGAAAACTAGACACCCAGGGGAATCCAGGATGGGGTGACTTGACTGGCTCTCACCAGGTTCTGTTACCCAGAATCCCTTGCACACCGAAACAATTGTAAAAAAAAACACATTTTCCTCACATTTCTGTGGTGGAAAGTTCTGGAATCTGCATGGATCCACAAATTTCCACCCACACCGCGTTCCCCAAAGTCTTCCAAGAAAAACGGTACCTCACTTGTGTGGGTAGGCCTAGTGCCCGCGACAGGAAATGGCGCAAAACGCAACGTGGACACACCACAATTTCACAGTGAAAAATGACCTTTTTTTGTCAAAGTGCCTAGCTGTAGTTTTTGAACCCTAGCTCTGCCGGCACCTAGGGAAACCTAGCAAACCTATACATTTTTTAAAGCTAGACACCCAGGGGAATCCAGGATGGGGTGACTTGACTGCCTCTCACCAGGTTCTGTTACCCAGAATCCCTTGCAAACCTAAACAATTGTCAAAAAAAAAACATTTTCCTCACATTTCTGTGGTGGAAAGTTCTGGAATCTGTGTGGATCCACAAATTTCCACCCACCCCGCGTTCCCCAAAGTTTTCCGAGAAAAATGGTACCTCACTTGTGTGGGTAGGCCTAGTGCCCGCGACAGGAAACGGCGCAAAACGCAACGTGGACACACCACAATTTCACAGTGAAAAATGACCCTTTTTTGGCAAAGTGCCTAGCTGTAGTTTTTGAACCCTAGCTCTGCCGGCACCTAGGGAAACCTAGCAAACCTATACATTTTTGAAAACTAGACACCCAGGGGAATCCAAGATGGGGTGACTTGACTGCCTCTCACCAGGTTCTGTTACCCAGAATCCCTTGCAAACCTAAAAAATTGTCAAAAAAAGCAAATTTTCCTCACATTTCTGTGGTGAAAAGTTCTGGAATCTGCGTGGATCCACAAATTTCCACTCACCCCGCGTTCCCCAAAGTCTTCCGAGAAAAATGGTACTTCACTTACATGGGTGGGTCAAGGACCCGTGACAGGCAAGGGCCCAAAACCTATTGAGGCGACATCAAAATTACCTATCACAAACCAACCTGGTTTTGCAAGTGGGGGTCCCATGAGTTTTTGGCCCTGGGCTCGGCGACCATCTAGGGAAACCTACCAAACCCACACATTTCTGGAAACTAGACACCCGGGGGAGTCCAGCGAGGTATGGCTTGCGTGGGTCCCCTAAAGCTTTCCTACCCACAATCCCCTGCAAACCTCAAATTTACCTGAAAAAATCACTTTTTTCTGAAATTTCTGTGTTGGAAAGTTCTGGAATCTACGTGGATCCACAAATTTCCTCCCACCCAGCGTTCCCCAAGGTCTCCCGATAAAAATGATACCTCACTCGCATGGGTGGGTCAAGTACCCGCGACAGGCAAGGGCCCAAAACCTATTGAGGCGACATCAAAATTTCCTATCACTAAACAACCTTGTTTTGCAAGGGGGGTCCCATGAGCTTTTGGCCCCGGGCTCGGCGGCCATCTAGGGAAACCTACCAAACCCACACATTTCTGAAAACTAGACACCCGGGGGAGTCCAGAGAGGTATGGCTTGCGTGGGTCCCCTAACGTTTTCCTACTCAGAATCCCCTGCAAACCTCAAATTTAGCTGAAAAAATCACTTTTTTCTAAAATTTCTGTGTGGGAAAGTTCTGGAATCTACGTGGATCCACACATTTCCTCCCACCCAGCGTTCCCCCAGGTCTCCCGATAAAAATGATACCTCACTCGCGTGGGTGGGTCAAGTACCCGCGACAGGCAAGGGCCCAAAACCTATTGAGGCGACATCAAAATTACCTATCACAAAACAACCTGGTTTTGCAAGGGGGGTCCCATGAGTTTTTGGCCCCGGGCTCGGCGGCCATCTAGGGAAACCTACCAAACCCACACATTTCTGAAAACTAGACACCAGGGGGAGTCCAGAGAGGTATGGCTTGCGTGGGTCCCCTAACTTTTTCCTACCCAGAATCCCCTGCAAACCTCAAATTTAGCTGAAAAAATCACTTTTTTCTCAAATTTCTGTGTGGGAAAGTTCTGGAATCTACGTGGATCCACAAATTTCTTCCCACCCAGTGTTCCCCCAGGTCTCCCAATAAAAATGATACCTCACTCCCGTGGGTGGGTCAAGTACCTGCGACATGCAAGGGCCCAAATCCTATTGAGGCAACATCAAAATGACCTATCACAAAACAACCTGGTTTTGCAAGGGGGGTCACCTGGATTTTTGTCCCCGGGCTCGGCGGCCATCTTGGGAAACTACCAAATCCAAACATTTCTGAAAACTAGACACCCGGGGGAGTCCAGCGATGAATGGCTTGCGTGGGTCCCCCAACGTTTTCCTACCTAGAATCCCCTCCAAACCTCAAATTTAGCTGAAAAAAATCACTTTTTCCATACATTTCTGCGTGGGATCACCGTGTCGGCACAAATGTCCTACCACCCAGCGTTCCCCTTGTTCACCCGAGTAAAATGATACCTCACTTGTGTGGGTGGGCCAAAGGCCTGTGACTAGGAAGAGCCCAAAACATAGGGATTTAGAGTATAGCATCAAGAATTCTAAGCGCTACATTTTTTTAAAAATACGTTTGTAGCCAGTTCTGCTTTGGACACCCACACAAGTGAGGTATCATTTTACTCGGGAGAACAAGGGGAACGCTGGGTGGTAGGACATTTGTGCCAGCACGGTGATTCCACGCAAAAATATGTGGAAAATATGTTTTTTTCAGCTAAATTTGAGGTTTGCAAGGGGTTCTGGGTAGGGAAACGTTGGGGGATCCACGCAAGCCATACCTCATTGGACTCCCCAGGGTGTCTAGTTTTCAGAAACATGTGGGTTTGGTAGGTTTCCCTAGATGGCGGCAAGCCCGGGGCCAAAACCAGGAGCCCCCCAAAACCAGGTAGTTTTGTTATAGGTAATTTTGAAGTCTCCACAATACGATTTGGGCCATTTCCTGTTTCAGCCACTTTGCCTACCCACACAAGTGAGGTACCATTTTTATCGGGAGACCGGGGGGACGCTGGGTGGAAGGAAATTTGTGGATCCACGGAGATTCCAGAACTTTCCCACACAGAAATTTGAGAACAAAAGTGATTTTTTCAGCTAAATTTGAGGTTTGCAGGGGATTCTGGGTAGGAAAATATTGGGGGACCCATGCAAGCCATACCTCGCTGGACTCCTCCGGGTGTCTACTTTTCAGAAATGTGTGGGTTTGGAAGTTTCCCAAGATGGCCGCCGAGCCAGGCCAAAATCCAGGTGACCCCTTTGCAAATCCAGGTTGTTTTGTGATAGGTAATTTTGATGTCTCCTCAATACATTTTGGGCCCTTGCCTATCGTGAGTACTGACCCACCTAGCGAGTGAGGTACCATTTTAATCGGGAGACCTGGGCAAACACTGGGTGGTAGGAAATTTGTGGATCCACATAGATTCCAGAACTTTCCCACACAGAAATTTGAGAAAAAGTGATTTTTCACCTAAATTTGAGGTTTGCAGGAGTTCTTGGTAGGAAAATGTTGGGGGACCCACGCAAGCCATACCTGGCTGGACTCCCCCGAGTGTCTAGTTTTCAGAAATGTGTGGGTTTGGTAGGTTTCCGAAGATGACTGCCGAGCCCGGGGCCAAAAACACAGGTGACTCCCCTTGCAAAACCAGGTTGTTTTGTGATAGGTCATTTTGATGTCTCCTCAATACGTTTTGGGCCCTTGCCTGTCGCAGGTACTTGAACCACCCATGCGAGTGAGGTTTTTGGCCCCCGGCTCGGCGGCCATATTTGGAAACCTACCAAACCCACACATTTCTGAAAACTAGACACTCGGGGGAGTCCAGCAAGGTATGGCTTGCATGGGTCCCCCAACGTTTTCCTACCCAGAATCCCCTGCAAACCTCAGATTTAGCTGAAAAAATCACTTTTTTCTCAAATTTCTGTGTGGGAAAGTTCTGGAAAATACGTCGATCCACAAATTTCCTACCACCCAGTGTTCCCCAGGTCTCCCGATAAATATGGTACCTCACTCGCATGGGTGGGTCAAGTACCCGCGACAGGCAAGGGCCCAAAACGTATTGAGGAGACATCAAAATTACCTATCACAAAACAACGTGGATTTGCAAGGGGGGTCACCTGGGTTTTTGGCCCCGGGCTCGGCGGCCATCTAGGGAAACCTACCAAACCCACACATTTCTGAAAACTAGACACCCGGGGGAGTCCAGCGAGGTATGGCTTGCGTGGGTCCCCTACCGTTTTCCTACCCAGAATCCCCTGCAAACCTCAAATTTAGCTGAAAAAAATCACTTTTTTCACAAATTTCTGTGTGGGAATGTTCTGGAATCTACGTGGATCCACAAATTTCCTACCACCCAGTGTTCGCCCAGGTCTACCGATAAAAATGGTACCTTACTCACGTGGGTGGGTCAAGTACCCGCGACAGGCAAGGGCCCAAAACGTATTGAGGAGACATCAAAATTACCTATCACAAAACAACCTGGATTTGCAAGGGGGGTCACCTGGGTTTTTGGCCCCGGGCTCAGCGGTCATCTTGGGAAACTTCCAAACCCACACATTTCTGAAAAGTAGACACCCGGGGGGGGTCCAGCGAGGTATGGCATGCTTGGGTCCCCCAACATTTTCCTACCCAGAATCCCGTGCAAACCTCAAATTTAGCTGAAAAAATCATTTTTTTCTCAAATTTCTGTGTGGGAAAGTTCTGGAATCTCCGTGGATCCACAAATTTCCTTCCACCCAGCGTCCCCCCCGGTCTCCCGATAAAAATGGTACCTCACTTGTGTGGGTAGGCAAAGTGGCTGAAACAGGATATGGCCCAAATCGTATTGTGGAGACTTCAAAATTACCTATAACAAAACTACGTGGTTTTGGGGGGGGCACCTGGTTTTTTGGCCCCGGGCTCGCCGCCATCTAGGGAAACCTACCAAATCCACACGTTTCTAAAAACTAGACACCCTGGGGAGTCCAATGAGGTATGGCTTGCGTGGATCCCCCAACGTTTCCTTACCCAGAATCCCCTGCAAACCTCAAATTTAGCTGAAAAAAACATATTTTCCACATATTTTTGCGTGGAATCACCATGCTGGCACAAGTGTCCTACCACCCAGCGTTCCCCTTGTTCTCCCGAGTAAAATGATACCTCACTTGTGTGGGTGTCCAAAACAGAATTGGCTAAAAACGTATTTTTAAACAAATGTAGCGCTTAGAATTCTCAGTGCTATACTCTAAATCCCTGTGTTTTGGGCTCTTCCTAGTCACAGGCCTTTGGCCCACCCACACAAGTGAGGTATCATTTTACTCGGGAGAGCAAGGGGAACGCTGGGTGGTAGGACATTTGTGCCGGCGCGGTGATCCCACGCAAAAATGTATGGAAAAAGTGATTTCTTTTAGCTAAATTTGAGGTTTACAGGGGATTCTGGGTAGGAAAACGTTGGGGGACCCACGAAAGCCATACCTTGCTGGACTCCCCCGGGTGTCTAGTTTTCATAAATGTGTTGGTTTGGTAGGTTTCCCTAGATGGCCGCCAAGCCCGGGCCAAAAACTCATGGGACCCCCCTTGCAAAACCAGGCTGTTTTGTGATAGGAAATTGTGATGTCGCCTCAATAGGTTTTGGGCCCTTGCCTGTCGCGGGTACTTGACCCACCCACATGAGTGAGGCATCATTTTTATCGGGAGACCTGGAGAGACGCTGGGTGGGAGAAATTTGTGGATCCACGAGATTCCAGAACTTTCCCACACAGAAATTTGAGAAGAAAATCATTTTTTCAGCTAAATTGAGGTTTGCAGGAGATTCTGGGTAGGAAAACGTTGGGGACCCACGCAACCCATACCTCGCTGGACTCTCCAGGTGTCTGGATTTTCAGAAATGTGTGGGTTTGGTAGGATTTCCCTAGATGGCCGCCAAGCCCGGGCCAAAGCTCATGGGACCCCCTGCAAAACCAGGTTGTTTGGTGATAGGTAATTTTGATGTCGCCTCAACAGGTTTTGGGCCCTTGCCTGTCAGCTGAGCACTAGGCCTACCCACACAAGTGAGGTACCATTTTTCTCGGAAGGCTTTGGGGAACGTGGGGTGGGTGGAATTTTGTGGATCCACGCAGATTCCAGAACTTTCCACCACAGAAATGTGAGGAAAATGTGTTTTTTGGACAAATTTTAGGTTTGCAAGGGATTCTGGGTAACAGAACCTGGTGAGAGCCAGTCAAGTCACCCCATCCTGGATTCCCTGGGTGTCTAGTTTTCAAAAATGTATAGGTTTGCTAGGTTTCCCTAGGTGCCGGCAGAGCTAGGGTTCAAAATCTACAGCTAGGCACTTTGCAAAAAAGGGGTCAGTTTTCACTGTGAAAATGTGGTGTGTCCACGTTGCGTTTTGGGCTGTTTCCTGTCGCGGGCACTAGGCCTACCCACGCAAGTGAGTTACCATTTTTCTTGGAAGACTTTGGAGAACGCGGGGTGGGTGGAATTTTGTGGATCCACGCAGATTCCAGAACTTTCCACCACAGAAGTGTGAGGAAAATGTTTTTTTAAACACATTTTTAGGTTTGCAAGGGATTCTGGGTAACAGAACCTGGTGAGAGCCAGTCAAGTTACCCCATCCTGGATTCCCCTGGGTGTCTAGTGTTCAAAAATGTACAGGTTTGCTAGGTTTCCCTATGTGCTGGCTGCGCTAGGGCCCAAAATCCACAGGTAGGCATATTGCTAAAAACAAATCCGTGCCTAGTCGGCTTTCTGCCGCCCTGGGGGGGGATATCGGGGGGTGGGGTTGCCCCGATATGCCCCCAAGGGGGGCAGAAACACTGTGGCTATTTTTTGGGGGGTGGGGGCATTGGCATTCTGTGTGTTTTGCATTTCGCCCCAAGTGGGAAGGGTATGCCCAGACGTGGGTCCCGTGCTCACTACGCCACTGGAGTCAAGCTATCCTGGCTGATGAAGGCTGATAGCCTGAAACCGGTCCTAGGATGCTTGATTCCGGTCCAGGGAAGACATGGCTTGGCAGTTCGGTCTGGACTGTTCCCATGAGGCACAGGGTCAAGACTGATTTGCATATGGCTATGTCTGAACTGGGGTGGCGTGGTGAAGCAAAATAACGATGGATTAAACCCAGATCTGTGACTGGGGGTGAATGTTTGCCAATGTGCAGCATTCCGTCCATCATCTTGTGTGTTTTGCATTCTGCCCCCACCCCCACACATAAAAAAGCCAGCGTAATCGTTGGCGTCTAGTGGGCTTTTCGCCCCCTGGGGGGGGGGGGCAGATTGGGGGCTACTGCCCCATCTTCCCCCCAGGGGGGGCAGAAAGGCTGTAATTTTTGCGGGTGGGGGGTGGGGCATTGGCATGCCCGTTTTGGGCAGCCCCCACCCTAATTAAAATTTGCCCAAAAAAATCCCTGGCGTCTAGTGGGCTTTTTGCCCCCCCGGGGGGGCAGATTGGGGGCTACTGCCCCATCTGCCCCCCAGGGGGGACAGGAAGGCTGTAATTTTTGCAGGGGTGGGGGCATGGGCATGCCCGTTTTGGGCAGCCCCCACCCTAATTCAAATTTGCCCCAAAAAAATCTGTGGCGACTAGTGGGCTTTTTGCCCCCCCCGGGGGTGCAGATTGGGGGCTAATGCCCCCATCTGCCCCCCAGGGGGGGCTGAAAGTCCACTAGACGCCAGGGAGTTTTTTGGGCAAATTTTAATTAGGGTGGGGGCTGCCCAAAACGGGCATGCCAATGCCCCCACCCTAATTCAATTTGCCCAAAAATCCCTGGCGTCTACTGGGCTTTTTGCCCCCCCCCGGGGGAAGATTGGGGGCTAGTGCCCCCATCTGCCCCCCGGGGGGGCAGAAAGGCTGTAATTTTTGTGGGGGAGGGGTGGGGGCATTGGCATGCCCATTTTGGGCAGCCCCCACCCTAATTCAGATTTGCCCCAAAATATCCCTGGCGTCTAGTGGGCTTCTTGCCCCCCGGGGGGGCAGAAAGGCTGTAATGGGGGCGGGGGTGGGGGCATTGGTGTGCCCGTTTCGGGCAGCCCCCACCCTACAAAAAATGGTGCAAAAAAAAAATCCCTGGCGTTTAGTGGGCTTTCTGCCCCCCCCCCCCCCGGGGGGGGGCAGAAAGGCTGTAATGGTGGCGGGGGGCATTGGCGTGCCCATTTCAGGCAGCCCCCACCCTAAAAAATGCACCAAAAAAAAGCCCTGGCGTTTAGTGGGCTTTCTGCCCTCCCGGGGGGCAGATTGGGGGCTACTGCCCCATCTGCCCCCCAGGGGGGGCAAAAAGACTGAATTGTGCCCATTTCTTTATGGGGGGAGCGAAGGCCCTTGGCCAAGGGGCCGCTCCCCCCTCCCTGGTGTCTAGTGGGTGGATCCCTGCTTGGGGATCGCCTTCCTGGGGCGATCCACAAGCAGGGATCCACTGGAGAGGGGTTCCATTGGAAAGGGAGATTCTCCCTTTCCAATGATACCTCTCCCGTCTTTCTACGTGCCCGGGGGGCTGAGATAGCCCCTGAGCACATAGAAAGTGAAACTGAAATGAGCCTAAAGGCTCATTTCAGTTTCGCTTTCTGTGCAATGACGACAGCGCGACGTGCGCGCTGATCGTCAAGGCACAGAAACCAGGGAGTGGGCTTCAGGAGCTGGGGAAGCTCTTCCCCAGCTCCCAAGGTCACAGGGGAGAAATAGAAATCCCTCTGCTGTCTGCAGCAGAGGGATTTCGTGCCCCTGGCCTCATGACGGAATGGTTCCGTCATGAGCACAGGGGCACCGATGCTCATGACGGAACCATTCCGTCATGAGCATCGAAGGGGTTAAAAGGCTTCCCAGAGGTGGCACAATACATGCTGCAGCCCCTGGTAGGCCTCTGGGGTACCTATGCCCTGGGTACATAGTATACCATATACTAGGGACTCACAAGGGTACCCCAGAATCCAATCTGGAGTGTACCTAAAGTACATACAATCAATTTAGAGTAGAAAGCAGATAGACTGGGGTCCTGATTAGCAGGGCCTCAGTCTGGCTAAGTCGAAAAACCGTGAAACATCAGCAAAAAGTGGGGGTAACTATAAGAAGCAGATCCTACTCTCCTACACTGTCGCCGAAGAGGTATCGACGACTGCCAATCAAAGCACTCCCTCGAAAGGTGAAGGGGGACCAGAATGGATTTGGCCGAGTTCAATCGAAGGTCGGAGGTTTGTTCGAAAAGACTCAAGGCCCGGAGGCATCGGGGTCCTGACCGAGCCGGATCGGCTAAAAATAGCAGAACGTCATCAGCGTAGAGAGCGATCTTATCCTCCTCCAATCCGGGCCACCTCCATCCCGTGAGGAGCTGGTCAGAGCGGACAAGACAGGCAAAGGGCTCCATCGCCAACGCGAATAGGAGGGGCGAGAGGGGGCACCCTTGCCTTGTACCTCTTCTGATGGGAAAGGGGTGTGACAGGGCTCCGTTGACTAGTACCAGGGCCCTTGGTTTGCAGTAAAGCGCCTTAACCAGGCCGCGGAAAGGGGCTCCAAAACCCATTTCCAGCAATACCTCCTCCAGGTATCGCCAATCCACCGAGTCGAATGCTTTCTCGAAATCTACGAGAAGGAGAGGGTTACTGAAGATTATTAGTACTACTCAATATCATTTGTTCTTTCTGTAATGTTATATACAGTATTTTGTTGTGTATGATTTGAGTGAAAGGCGTCTTTTTTTAAAGAACAAGCATTGGTTGGACATTGAATTATTAACTGGTGTTGGTTGTTTAAGGATTCCTGAGTTTGAAATCTCACACTACCTCCGTGAGTAAGCCTTAGACTGCTTGACTTCACTGTATGAGGATCAAGTGCTAAAGGGGTTTACTTGGTGCTCCATTTTAAATTCAACAGTAAGGATCCGCAGGACACCAGTGGTAAAAGGGTTTGATAGGCACAATCTGAGCCCCATAATCCCAGACTGTATTGGAACTCCTGAAAAAGTTCCCATGGTACTTATATACTATTTGAACTTCAAACCTGCTTTATAAAAGTTGCTGGCGCCTGGTGTCTCCTTAGCATCTTTAATGTGTACACCAGAACCCTGGACAACCCTTGTACGTTTGATATTTACCCCATGCAAGGTTAAAAAATGACTCCATGTCATCTGGACACTCTTCCAGCCTTCGGTTATTCTTTAACAACAAAATGCTTTCTGGGAGTTGTAGGCCTGGCTCATTTCAACTGAACCAATTGGAATAAGAGATCTGCAAACAATGATTTGTAATAGCCATTTAACAAACGTGTGCCCTTCTTTCGAAGGGCGCCTCGTGCAGTATGACTCGTTCCTGCTTTCTTGAAAAGTCAGTGCAGACACAAGGCATGAACAGGTGTTCATTGCAAACTGTATGCTGATGCATCATTTATACATCCTATCTCCATCATAGACGCTCCTCCCTTTTAATACCCGCTCACGCTTCGGTGCAAATGTAGGCTGAACCAGCCAGTAATAAATCTGAAGATTTTCGCAAATAATGAGCTGGACTGGTGGTGCTCATTGTGGTGGTAGATCCACCGTTTTCACCTGCTCTACAACAATTCCCTCAATAGAGGCCTACTTCAATGCATATCAGTCAATCTATGTTATATCATGTTCTACTTAGCGTGCAGAATAACAAGCATATAATGAGAAAGCCACGTCTTCCTCCGTGGTTTATACTTCTATGGCACATCCTGCGCCTAAACAGCCCCGGCCCAGTGGTATAGGACGGAGCAGCACTTTTGATCTGGCCTGGCGTCTCCATTAGTCAGGAAAGTCCAGCAAACATTGGGCCCAACAAGTGGCAATACACGGCAAACACAGAGCCTCACAAAGCACCGCTTTTATCTGCCATCCACCTCCTTTCATACAGACGTTCAAAGGCCGATCCCATGCCCTTTCTCCAGACAGGGCGTGCATAGCATTCGGTCTATTTGTGTTTCACTCGCGTGGCACCGTGCCAGGGTATCTCATTACTTGGGCTCTATCAAAGGCCTGGGGAATTCATGGGCTGGGGGCACCCCCACACCCGACAGGAAGGCAGTAAACAGGCTGTCCGCATCTCATGGGCCACAGGCTGGAAACATACAGCGGGGTTGTGCCATGGCTGGAGGGGCACAATTCCTTGCGCTATTGTCCTCCAAACTACAGCCAGGGGTGGATCAGGGCTGAATTTGCGAGGGAGGGATCAGGCACACACTGTGTTGAAGTAAATAGGATGAGGAAGGGAGGGCAGCAGGTTGTTGGTCTGAATGGCAGGTTTAGGCTCTAGAGAGTGAATAATTCGCCCCAGTTCCGTCCCTCTGGAATTCTGCAAGGGGCCGTCGGCCTTGGCTGAAAGGCACCCCGCCATTCCACCATTGTCTTCTTCATTCCCGGAATCCAAGGGCTGCGCTGTTCCCTGCGGATGGGAGTGAGGGGGGCATTTTAGGGATTCCGCAGGAAATATGTGCCTGTCCCCCCACCTCCTCCCGCCCCTCCTTGGCAGAGAATGGGCCCTCGTCCTTTGTGCTAGTTGGTTGGGAAGCCGTTTTGACAGGGCTGGTACTCAGGGAGCGCCCATCTTTTGTCTAATCCGCCTTGTGCCGCACATATCTGGGCCTTAGGAGGCAGTCTCGGGCGGATACTTGGAGAGGAGGACGTTTTAGAAGCCCGGCTCAGACGCCCACGTGCGAGCACCGCAGCGACTCCTCCTGGACCCTTGGAGCACCGCAGCGGCTCCTCCCCGGCCCTTGAAGATGGCGGCTCCGCGCTCCTTCCTTCAGGTGCCGACTCCGTGGCCCTTACTCCTGGCCCTTCTGTTTAGCGCGTTCTGCTCCGGCCACCGGGAAGTTCCGCAGCCCGAGAAAGCTCTGGGCTCCTCACTCCTGTACAGGGGTAAGTCACCCGTTTCAGCGCCACGACGAGGCGCAGCTCTAAACTTCCTCGCAGCCTCCCAGAGCGCACAGTAGATGCAAAGTCCCGCGGCTGTCCCCGTGATCATGTGACTGGGCATGCTGATATGATAGCAAGCATGCGTGCACTGTGATGATTGAGGTGGGGCAGCTAGCTTTTAGATCACCTTGTGCGGGTTGTATGTTGGATGCTCAGATAGCCACTAGACTTTGTAGTAGATATTTCCCTAGCCTCCTGTGACATTGCCGTAGGTAGAGATGTCACTTTGTCCGTGCCGCGTTCTCCCTTGCATTCATTCTATTGCAGTTTCTTTTCTGTCGTCTTAACTCCACAATTACAAGTACCATAATGTAATTAAAAAACAGGCTTGTGTGAGCCGGCGTCAGTTTGAAGCGGCCTAAAAGGCTCGGTAGTCACCCAAAACTCCAAAGGGGAGAGTAACTCATAGCAACGACTAGTGTAAACTGCGTGTGCTCTTCCACTCATCTTTCCTCCATTACACTGAGCTGTGGCCCGACACATGATAAAAACACTACTCGGGCCACTCACTCACTCTTCCTAGCAGGGCTCCTAGCAAGCAGAACAAATACCCCTTTAACCAAGCACTTGCCGTGGTGATATGTGCTACTGATCTGATAATGCGCTTCGACCCTGTCAGTGGGGTATGAAGCTCTGCACAAAATCAGTGCTACGCCGCCTCGCATTCTGTCTGCTCGTATGCTATACTGTTGTTATGCATGGGTCCTGTACGTACCTTAAAGCACCGTTTTTAAAATCCAGCAATTAATTGCTCTGACATCACAACAGGGAAAGAACCTATAACTGATCATTGTGTCTTAAAAACAAACTAGGCCTCGCCTCGTTTATAGTAAATACTATCGACCCTTTGAAGGAAAACATATTTTCCCCCTTATAAAAGAGTAATGATTTTAACCTGCAAAAAAACAGAAAGTACAATTATAAAAAGGTCATAAAAGTAGTAATTAATAGTGGATGGTTGTGTGACGAATGGGCTGTTTATCTCACCTCAGAATGAAAGTGACAGTGTAGGCAGCGTGTGCGTGCTTGGCTCTTGTCGTCTGTTTTATCGTTCGGTACTCCTCTGTTTCAATTTCAAACACTCTGTTTACAGTCACCTGTCTACAGTAATATACATGTGGCTCTGTGCAGCGGCCTGCCCACAACATGCCAATGGGAATTCTTTAATTCACACCTGTCCCACTCTGTAGTTCTGCCTGAAACCCTGTTCCCTGCATGTCCCTTCCAAAACCAGTATCATATTCTTTCTGCAACCAAGTGCACACTTACCTCTCCCTCCAAGCGTGTACGCTTCTCCCTTCTCCCGCCCACCTCTTCAGTGCCCTGTAGCTTCTCTGGGTTGCTTGAGCGCCCCATATAAGCTAATAAGTAAAATAAAATAGTTTATTTTGTGCCATTGCACTACAGAGCTGGAGATGTTTGCAATAAGCAAATTAGGTCGACTTCATTGTAGGCGCTTGGGCAAATTTCCCAGTATAGTTTTAGTACATGCAGATTCTAAATCTGTTGCCAGGTGCAGCTGCACAGAAAGTCAAACATTAGACTGGAAAGGAGGTTCAGCAATGCTGGGTTGGGCGAATTCTTTATTCATGAACTGATTTTGTTTTAGGACAGGTCTCTAAGAGACTATTTGAGACAGTTACATCCAATATATTCTTGTGTATTGGAATATCACCATAACCATTTCACCTTTGCAGAGCCCCCAGCATGTTGGCAGTGATACCTACCTTCTGTCTTGAGCTGTAATCCAACAACCTCATGCTCTCTGGGAGTTGTAGTCTTTGCTCACTTCAACAATTGGTCTTAAGTCCCAGACTACAAACAATAGTTTGTGAAAGAAAAGTCCAGGACTGGCAAACGGTGCTCCTAGTGACATGAAGTCATGTGGTCACTTCTCCAGAAGAAATATGGGAAATGAAAGGGGCGCATGCATGGCTTCCCCCCCCTTTCTTTTTCCCACCCACCAGTGTCAGGGCTGATTGCGGTTCATTACATTGATTAACACCAAATCGCTTTGGCCATTATTGTGAGCATTTGTGTCAGTTCTCAGAACCTTTTCATGTCTGGAGGTTAATGCCATGGATATTGACTGAGTAAATCCCTGGCTTAAAGATTTTCTTCCCATCGCCATAACGTGTGATCTGGTGTTAGAAACATGATCTTCTTGCCCCTGAACGAATTGACCTTTAATCGCTTAACACACAGTGACTGCCTCTGTGGTTATGAGATACAATGGCTTGCTTGCATGTCCGTGTGATGGAAATGCACTAATTAAAGTAGATGGGTTTCAAGAAATAATTGCATCGCATGAACGTAGAGCTCTTCTTTTATTTTAGCTGGGTGCTCTAATTGGCAGGCTTTGAGGGCATGCTTGGTGTAGATGTTATGCACTTGTGTTCCAAAACAAATCGAGCTATGGTCGAGGAGTTGAGAAGGAGATGAGAGGTGAGGATGACTCAATTTTTCCAGGTCACCTTTACTCGAGTCCTGGGGTTTTCATCATTGAACAAAGCATTGTGTTCTCAGGGTTCTAGACTTTAACAGAAGGTTTGAACCTGAGGGATTGGTGTCCGGGTGGCATTAATTCAGTCCGTGGAGTTGATTAGATCGCCTGGAGATAGCCTTAACCTCATACTAAGTGAGTTCACACGATTTGGTGGCATCTCAAGGCTCACTATCAACTGGGATAAATCAACCATCTTCACCCTGACGGACAGGTAGAATTAGATTTCCCGCTGGAGTGGAACACAGGCTCAATTAAATACTTGGAGGCAGGGCCGGTTCTAGGATTTTCGGGGCCCCGGGCGAAAGGGAAGGTGCGAGCCCCTCTAATTTACATAAGTGCCACCTTAAGGGCTCCGGAAGCTGCTTTGTAGAGACTCCTCCTGGGCGCAGCTCCTCCTCTCAGCCTCCTACAAGCACCTCTTTTACAGCCCATTTCGGTCTGAAGGTGTGAGAATTGCTTGGGGGCTGAGAGTTAAACCTGTGGGGTGCTAAAGTGCTGACAATGGGTGTCCAGCAGTGTCTCTGAATGGGCAGCCAGAGAGGTGTCCCTCTACCCTAGGCCTTCCCACACCGCCCCTTAGAGGCCCAGGGAGAGGGCCCCCTCCCATGGGCCCAATTTTAAAGAGACACCTTTCTTTCAATTGGATCGGCAGGGTACATGAGGACTGGTGGGGTGTTGCCATTGTGCGGGGCCCCATGCTGGTAGGCTGAGTGGGAGGCTCTGGGCAGCTGCCCACACTGCCCATGCCTAGCGCCGGCCCTGCTTGGGGGTGCGGTTGAGCCGGGACAAAGAGGAAATAATCTGGCTAATCAATGGCTGTGCGATCACTGATCTTGTAGACAAGATAGATAGGTGGCTGAAACTGCTGTTGTCCGTGGCTGGCAGAATGGGCCTAATAAAAATTGTAATCCTCTCCGAACTATATACTACTTCATCAATATACCTATTATACTCACCAAATCATTTTTCAATCTCTCACCTCGACGCTTACCAGGTTAGTCTGGGCGAATAAAAAAGCCAGGATTGCTTGAAAAATCCTAATGTTTCCATATAGTTGAGGAGGATTCACCTTCTCCAACATGGAGCTGTGTTATCCATGTGCACATGCCCATTTTGCCTACTATTGGCTAAAGCTGCGACGTTACGCGGCACACCTAGCAGTTGAAAAAGACTTAGCCGATCCCATCCCTCCTTCCCCATCCCCTATGGCCCCTATGCCCGGGTGCACAGGAAGAAGTAAATTCCATCCATACTGCAACCGTGGCATGGGAGAAGCTTAGGAACACAACCTAATGGAACTTGTTCTATACTCCCCAAGTGCCTCTACCGCAGCATCCTCTATTCCCCTTGCTGACTCAACACAGAGCAATTTCACAATTACATAGATTAAACCTTAAAACACCCGAGGAGACCTGTACGAGGGGGCAGAATCATTACACTGGAATGCCTAGAAACATGCACTGCTCTTACTCCGCTTGATTGCTTTCTCTACTGTGAGAAGTTGGCCTGGTATATGCTGTTCACATTTAAAACGATACAAAAGGGGATGATGGACGGAACGCTTGAGCCAATCAAACACTCACCCCCAGTCAACTGATCTGGGTTTAATCCATCATCATTCTTTAGCTCACTCCACCACCCCAGTTCAGACATGGCCATATGCAAATCAGTCTGACCCTGTGCCTCATGGGAACAGTCCAGCCCGAACTGCCAAGCCATGTCTTCCCTGGACCGGAAACAAGCATCCTAGGACCGGTTTCTGGCATTCCAGCCGTCATCAGCCAGGCTTGCTTGAATCCAGTGGCAAAGTGAGCAAGGGACCCACGTCTGGGCATACCCCCGCCAACTTAGGGCGAACAAAGCGATACAAAAGGGGATGATGGACGGAACGCTTGAGCCAATCAAACACTCACCCCCAGTCAACTGATCTGGGTTTAATCCATCATCATTCTTTAGCTCACTCCACCACCCCAGTTCAGACATGGCCATATGCAAATCAGTCTGACCCTGTGCCTCATGGGAACAGTCCAGCCCGAACTGCCAAGCCATGTCTTTCCTGGACCGGAAACAAGCATCCTAGGACCGGTTTCTGGCATTCCAGCCGTCATCAGCCAGGCTTGCTTGAATCCAGTGGCAAAGTGAGCAAGGGACCCACGTCTGGGCATACCCCCGCCAACTTAGGGCGAACAAAGCGATACAAAAGGGGATGATGGACGGAGCAGCTTGAGCCAATCAAACACTCACCCCCAGTCAACTGATCTGGGTTTAATCCATCATCATTCTTTAGCTCACTCCACCACCCCAGTTCAGACATGGCCATATGCAAATCAGTCTGACCCTGTGCCTCATGGGAACAGTCCAGCCCGAACTGCCAAGCCATGTCTTCCCTGGACCGGAAACAAGCATCCTAGGACCGGTTTCTGGCATTCCAGCCGTCATCAGCCAGGCTTGCTTGAATCCAGTGGCAAAGTGAGCAAGGGACCCACGTCTGGGCATACCCCCGCCAACTTAGGGCGAACAAAGCGATACAAAAGGGGATGATGGACGGAACGCTTGAGCCAATCAAACACTCACCCCCAGTCAACTGATCTGGGTTTAATCCATCATCATTCTTTAGCTCACTCCACCACCCCAGTTCAGACATGGCCATATGCAAATCAGTCTGACCCTGTACCTCATGGGAACAGTCCAGCCCGAACTGCCAAGCCATGTCTTCCCTGGACCGGAAACAAGCATCCTAGGACCGGTTTCTGGCATTCCAGCCGTCATCAGCCAGGCTTGCTTGAATCCAGTGGCAAAGTGAGCAAGGGACCCACGTCTGGGCATACCCCCGCCAACTTAGGGCGAACAAAGCGATACAAAAGGGGATGATGGACGGAACGCTTGAGCCAATCACATTTAAAAAGCACACAGAGAGGCAACACAATATTTAAAAAATGCACAAATGCACAGTGAGTGAATCAATCCAGACTCTTCAGTAGTATGCGGTATATTCTTTTTAATGTCGCAAGATGATTGAACACAGCAGCCGCAATACAGCCAACGCGTTTCGCCCCAATGGGGCTTCCTCAGGGCTGCAAAAGCAACATGAACAAAATAAAATATTCTATTATAGACATACCACAAAGAATAATTAATGCATCAATGATGTCTAATACTACCATATAAATTAAATATTCGTAAAAATTGCCAAACCTGGCAAGAATATCATCTTATTAATGCCAAACATTAGTAGATCGAGTTCTACTGACATTGACAACAAAAACAAACAAAAAAAGGAGAATAAACCGGAAAAACCCAAGAAAGAAATTAGAAACACCAAGTGAATATTGTTATTCTCAAGAAAAGCCCGACATATAAGCCAATAAAAAGAATATACCGCATACTACTGAAGAGTCTGGATTGATTCACTCACTGTGCATTTGTGCATTTTTTAAATATTGTGTTGCCTCTCTGTGTGCTTTTTAAATGTATTAGATTTGTATGGTCCCAAGGCAGTGGACCAGGGAGGTGGGCAACCTGAATTTTGAAGTATATCTACTATTTGTGTATAGTAAGGTGGTGCAGTTTTCTATCCCGGACTGCCTATTTCTTTGTTTATGTATATGCTGTTCACTAATTAAAGTGGACACCTTGCACCAAAACAATTCGACTCTTATGGCAGATAGGTTTAAGACAACCTTTATAGAAAGCTATCCTAGTGGTAGCTGTGGAGAGCAGCCTTCAGGCTAAGTCTTGAAGGAATGTAAAGCAGCTTGTTTTACCACACAATCTCTTGAATCACCAAATGAAAAGACCTCACACAGGTATATATATCAAATATATATGTATTTATTAATAAACACTCTCTACTAATCTCTTTATGAGATTAGAAGTCAGGAACATATGTACAAGTCAAATGTTATCAAAATAAGTTTAGCACAATCGAATATCACAATCTTAGTTTGGCTAGACCTAGGTCTAGGGCATCTAGAATCGAGGGACCCCAAGAACCACCCCAGGTAGTTGTAGGAGACCCACAGGGGACGGACGCGGTGTCCTGGCACCGGTGCGAGTCCTGTACGAGTCTATGCGAACAGACGCAATTGAGATTTCAATGTTAGAGGTCCCTTGCGTGTTCGAGGCGAACACACCGATCGGTCCTTGTACGAGTCGAAGGACGCAGTTACAGATAGAGTCGCAAGGGAGATGGACGCGCTGTGTCTAACACAGACGCGAACCTTGTGCGAGTCAGCGCAATGGAGATTTCAATGTTTCAGGCCCCTTGTGTGTTTGAGGCGAACACCGATCGGACTCAGTACGAGTCGAAGGACACGGTTCTAGCTAGTGTTACAAGGGAGGTGGACGCGATGTGTCTAACACAGACGCGAACCCTGTACGAGTCAGCGCAATTGTCGCACTTAGAAAATAAGAGTTTTAGGGCACTTCTAGGGTAGCCACAGGCAAGGCACTTACAGGGTAAGTAGTTCTAGGGCCCACACCCACGGGAGCACCGTACTGCTAGAGTTACCTCACCCAGGGGAGCCGGGTGCATAGGTGTCCTTTGGTGTCGGGTCGCGGCATCGTTTTCAATGGGAGCCAGTGAAGACTTGCTGCTTGCGGCGACAGAAGAAGTGTCCGGTGGAATCCAAGCCTGGATTCGGAAGTAGGAAGACCTGAAAGCAGAGGGGACAGTGTTCAAGGGCACTTGGCAGTGACCCGGGGCAAGGAAGATGAATGCCCACCGTCGTCGATGGATTCAGGTCGTTCGCTGGTGTCTTGACTCTTCAACCACGAGGTCCAGGAGGCGTCGAGGACGGCCAGGAGCTGGATTCAGCGTGTCCCACGAAGTCTGCAGCTGACTGCGGTGTCGGCGACCCGATTGGAGCCAACAAGCCTTGGTAGCAGCAAGTCTCGTGGTGGAACGGAAAAGTCAATGGTGTAGACCAGCAAGGTCTGAGGAACTTACCCTGCGAGGGTAGGTCAGGGCAGGCCTGGAGCAACCAGGGGAGCCCTTTGGTTTAGTTGGAAAGTCTTCTGGGGACCCACAAGCCGGCTGGCAAGGGATCGCGAAGACACCTCCGGAGGATTCACTCAACAGGGGCCCACGGTCACTCGGGACGGTGTAGGCCTCTGATTTTGGGAGGGATCTCTGCTGGAGGTTGGGACCACACGTGGTCCAAAGCACAAGTTCGTAGAACGTCGTGAAGGGGTTGCACTCGACAATAGTGCACGGTACCCAGGGGTCGCGGTTCCTCGTCACTCTTGGGGTCCACTGGCCTCAGCTTCGCTGGGGACTCACGATGGCCTTTGAGAAGTTAGGAAATCCACTTCTTGGGCTGCAGGGACTTCGGGCTCCGGCGGGAGCGGCGTAGTTTGCGACCGTCGTTGTAGTTTTGGTGCCTGCCAAGCAGGGAGTCACTCCTTGACTCCAAGGGAGATTCTTCAGTCTTCCAAAGGTAGTGGAACGTCGACGGTCCGGGATTCTTCTTGTAGAGCGTCGTCCAGGGGTATCTAGTTTGCAATGCACAGGTTCCCCCTCTTATACTAAAAGAAAGGAGGGACTAGCTCTATGACCCCACCTATGGGAGGGTCAGGGGAGTGGGTGGTTACACCTACTTCCCTTTGTCCAGTTTCGCGCCAGAGCAGGGGCAGGTAGCCCCTGAGCCGGTTTGAACTGGGGTATGCACAGAGGAGCCTTCTGCTCCCCCAGTGCAGGACTTCAAAGCACTCTAAGAGTGCACCCACCCAGCCCCAATACACTAAACCCTGTCTGGGAGGTGGTCACACCCCTTGGGACAGGATATCTATTGTTGGGCTTCCTCCACTGCGAGCGTTGGTCAGCAGCAGGAGGGCAGCCCAGTGTCTGTGACTGGTGGCATCCATTTTGTGATGCCAGGGCTCTGCAGGATTCTACCGCGTTTCCACAGTAGGTACATGTCTATCCCTCTAGAAGGGTGGAATGCTACCCCCGCCGCCAGGACTGGCGGGGGTAGTATTCCAAGATGTTTGACACCAAACACGACATGTTTTGATGCAGCCATTCCAAAGTTAGCATTTTACCGCGAGGATATAATGCACTTAAAAGTATATGGTTTAACCGCATCCACAAACAGCCCCAGAGAATGGACTCTGAGAGCTGCAGAGGGGCCCTGCTCAGGCAGAGGCACCCCCTCACATGGGAACTAAGCACCCTGCCCTCAGGATCGATAGGGCCTGCTTTAGGGGTGACTGATAAGTCTCAATGTGTGTGCAGAAGAGATATAGGGGACCTATATCTCAGTGAGGAGTGCTAGCACTTCCTCACCCAGGCTGCAGTAGCAGGCCTGTGGTGTCAGATTTAGTCTGCTTCCCAGGGGTGGCATAATACATGCTTCAGCCCCTGGTAGGCCTGTGAAGTACCTATGCCCTTGGTACCTAAGGTACCATATACTAGGGACTCATAAGGTACCACAGTATCCAATCACTAGTGCACCTAGAGTGCACTCCATGTCATTTAGAGGGAACAGAGAGGCTGGGGCCCTGATTAGCAGGGACCCAGCCAGACTATAGCCAGAAACCAGTGTAAACATCAGAAAAAAAGTGGGGGCAACATAAGAGGCAGATCCTACTCTCCTACATCTACTATAGGATTAGAGCAAGATTTTAACAAATTTCAGAGTGTTCTCCAAACGAATCGGAAAGTTTTGGCCCACTAGAGAGAATGTTAACGTCACCTCGTCCAAACAACTTATAACATCCCTATATTACCATAACGCGCCCCCACAGCTTGCTACCCCGGCTCACACTGGGTGGAATGTAGAACTGTGCTCCCCCCTCTCTGAAGAAATCTGGGAGTACTGCTGCTCTCAGACTGGAGAACTACTCCCAAGTAGCAAGTTGCGCCTGATCCATTTCAGATTTCTACACAGGATTTACTACACCCCGCTGTCGCTGTATAAGTGGACCCTGAGGGACTACTCATGCTGTGAAGGCTGTGGGGAGGAGGGTGTGGGGTTCATTATTCACCTGGTGTGGACTTCCTAGGCATATTTAAGTATTGGACGCGGATCCTGCACACGTTGCGAGATATTGTTGATTTGCCCCAGCAGGTCTCTCCAATTGTTGTGCTTTGGTCTGGGTGAGGCAGGTTCCGTACCCAAAATGGAAATTTGCTGCTCTTTCCCTAAATATGTGCAGCACACTGGACATGGCGCTGATAGATGGGGCTTCAAAGTTGTATGTACGGTAGGAACTAGTCAATGTATTTTACAGAACGCTTCTGTCGCCAAAAATGTAATTCTACCGGTCGTTATCATCATTGTTGTTGATAATTAATTGATTTAGTGTGAAGTTACAGATTTGTTTCGAAATAAAGAATAATAAAGACAAACAAGCATTGGCAAAGCCAATAGATCTCAGCAATGCCCGAGCTATTGCCTTGTCAATGTGAATGTCTTTTAGCCATGTTGTCTAACAGCACATCTGCTGTTCAGCATGGCTGAAAGTTACTGAAAGCCCAGAATCACAGGATGTTGAGCCAACGCAGAGTCTCTTCGTCCCCCATGTTGAGTTTATTGTCCTACCCCTCCTAACACAAAAAAGTGCTATGACGTTGCCTGCGTTGGCCGGATCATAGCGTTTTTCAGTGTCTTTCAGCCACTCTGAAGTTTGTTAAAATCTGGCACTAATCCTATAGTAGAGAAAGCAATCAAGCAGAGTAAGAGCAGTGCATGTTTCTAGGCTTTGCCAGTGCTTGTTCGGTGTTGTTGTGGTCTTGCTAAACAAAAGTGGAAGTGATAGCGAGAAACAGTTGAGGAGCTTGGAAGTGAAGCAAGGATGTGGCGTAACAGCCAGAGCTGCTGACAGGGGAAATGGGGAACTAGGTTCGAATCTTGGGGTCGGCTGAACAATTTGTGATTCTGGGCAAATCACTTACGCCACCCCCTGCCTATGACAATGAATGTGTCACTGCGTAATGTAACTGGTGAACACTGAAAGCGCTCCAATACCATCGGCTGGTGTTAGCGCTATTGCAAGATGGAGGACGGAACAAGCACTCCAATACCATTGGATCGTGCAAAAAAAAAAAAGCAGCAGTGACGAGGGAGGTAGTGTTGGGACGGGTCAAGCAGGGAAGCAGTAGGGGATAGGGAGATGGGCAAGCAACGATGGGAAGAAAACCTTAATTGAAGCAAGATCAGCAACAAAAATGAATGCCTCAATGTGTAATGTAACTGGTCGTTAAGCCCAATCTGTAATCCAATTTCATGTAAACAAGTTAAAATATAGGATCTCCAGGTAGCAGTATAAACAGATTTAGTTATTTCAAGCCAGCAGTTGTTCGCTAAGGAGGCAGGATCAGATGAAAACATAGAGTACATGCATTTCAAAAATGCCCCTTGCGACACCATACACTGTCTTTGGAGACCAAACTCCAATCTTATTTCAGCTTGACCCACTGACCTGGGGATCCCAAAAGTAGCTTTATAAGCCTTAATTACTAAAAGATCCAATAGCTTTGCATCTTTCCCCCTGGTGATAGGCGAGCCGTAAGTAATAGATGGCTGGAGCTTTGCTCTCATGACTTTGAGGAGAGGATCATATGATTGACAATTCAATGATTTATACAGACATTTAAAAGCATGACTTAAGGTAGCAGTTTTTGCCCTTAGATCTTTAAAATGATTCTTAAACAAAACTCTATTATCAAATATAATCCCTAAATATCTGTAAGGTTTTACAACTTCAATTGGCCCACCTCTAGCCCTCCATAAATTAGTCTTTAATTGTGTAATGTAACTGTTGAGCACTTAAAGCGCTCCAATACCATCGACTTGTGTTCGCACTATGGCAAGACGAACGACGGAGCGAGCGCTCCAATACCATCAGATTGTATAAAAAACATAATAAACAAGTGCTGTTCATGTTTTAGCAACTTTTTAAGAAATGCATTTGTTTATGTGTGTATGTGTACAAGGGAGACAGCCTGAAAACACAAGTACTCCTATGGAGTGCTTGAAAAGAAAGAAAAAAATAGCTCCACAAACTGGGAGCAGTGTAAGGAGACATATACTTGGTTATGCGCTATGGGAGGGCCCAGTGCAAGCAGAGGGCATGACGCTGGCATGCCATGACAAATGGCATTAAACAAAATGAGATCAACGCTGAAGTTTATCTATGATCGGAGAGGGGCAGCCTGTAAGCCCACAGATCGAACACAACACATCTCGATGACTAGCCGAGACCTTAAACAGTGTCCTTGGGGTTGAGGCGCCTGGGAACTTTTATCAGAACACAGGAAAGTGATATATAGATATAGTTTTCAGTGTCTTTTTTAGTTGAAGGGGATTCCCTCGAAAAATGGTAATGTTTAATGCCTACAGACACGATATTCTGCAATGATGGATATGGAATAGCCTGGGATGAACCTTGAAGCCATGAGCTTAGCAGAGGTTCTACTCAGGCTTTGCCAGACCAAGCTGCGGAGTCATCCCAAGACTCACTGATCTGAAGGGGTCTCCCTCATGATTACCAATGTCAGAGCTACCACCCTGGCCAGTGTTGGGTGTGAGGGACTCATCTCGTCTTGTTTGTCATTACATTCGGGTGCTTGCAGTCCAAAGGAAAACTCCAAGAATCAAAATGAAAATAAACTAAAACAGATACAGGGCTGGGCGAGGTGAGTCTCCCTGACATGGTACAACCTATATCTAAATCCACCACCTAAAAAATACTGTAGTCACTTCTCATTGCCTTGAGATGACTAATAAAAGCCAAAAATGTCTATAAAAATCAAAAAATAAAGAACAATCAATCATTTCTCCAGTAATTGAACTATATAACTTTGCAGATAAGTCTTATTTATAATGATCTCCCTGAACTGAGCTTTTTTTTAAAAATAATTGAGCCATTAAAAAATAAAAATGATGCTACCACGGCTGCTGATAAAACGGTAATAATAATAACTTATTTTCATTCATTATTATCAATAATAATAAGCCCAGAGAGAGAGTATCTGGAAATAGCATGTATTTAACTGTTTGCTTATTTTACTTAAAGTCGGTGTTCCTTGAGGCAGCACATGTGACGCAGTGAGGCCTCCTCAGTACAGGTCTCTCAGCCATAAAAGGACTGTTATCCACAGATGACTTGCACCGGAATGAGCGCGCTCCAGAGGGCTCGCGCCGGTGATGGGATGGGGTGCTGCGATCGCGGAGCAGAATGTGCTAAGTCCGCGCACGCATCAGCACACAATAAGGACTGGCAGGGTCGAGCGATAGCCGCTTTGTTTGATGCTCCTTGGGAGGGTTTTCAAACATTCCACTGCCGGCGCAACGCCGAGCTATCAAAGCATTCCGTTTACATAGCACCCTGGCGTATCCAAGCACTTTTTTTGATTTTTGTGTGACTGGGTTTGGACTGATGGCGCGTACTTCATCTTTCTAATTATCGGTGAAGCGATTTTTTAAAAAGAGTTCCTGGAAGGTAAACATGCGTGTTTCAGTCAGAAGGGGGAGCTATGTTCACAACGTTTATTGTGTCTTATGTGATACGCTTGACTCCATTCTACCCATGCCTCCGCCTCCATAAGTAAAAGGCCGTACACCCCCAGGTCGCAGACTCTGTGTTTTTATTTCTTTCAAGATGGTCATGGTTCGCTCCCTTCTCTCACCCCCTTCTCCTTCTCTCACCTCCTTCTCCTTCTCTCACCTCCTTCGCATCCATCTTCCCTTTCTATCATCATTTTCCATGGCTACCTCTCTAGCTAGCTTTCTTTTCCACCCTGTGGATGTATCCCTGTGATTCCACCCCCTCTCCACTTGTTTTAACCTCCATTCTTATAGTTGACTCATATTTCTAGCTCATCTCTGATCCTTTCCCCCTCCCCGTCCTTAGTCAAACACCACCTTTCTCACTCTCTCCTGCTCCCTCACTATTTCACTCCAGAGTCTCTTGTGCTTTTCTGCTCCTCTTTCTGGAATGTTTCATTTTCTTACTAATAAGAAAAGAGAAATCTGACCTAAGAATAGCTCCATCCTCGAAAAAAACTGAGAAAAGGCTCCCTAGCAATAAAAGCTGCAATCTCCTGAATTCTTCTGGCGGAGGTGACTGACACTAAAAATACAACCTTCAAGCTCACAAACCTAATGTCAGCTTGCTCCTGAGGCTCAGCAGGGAAAAGCAGCCAGAGCTTTCAAAACACATGGTTAATACCACAGAGGATACAAAGGCTTCACCACCAGACAGGAAAGAGAACAAGCATTGGCATAGCCAATAGGTCTCGCTTTTGGGACCTTATAAGTATTTAGTTTTGCAGCACAATATCCTTGGTGCAACAACATCAGCTGTTGCATGGCTAAACCTTGTACCTTATAAGTGTTTAGCCATGCAACAGTTGATGTTGTTGCACCAAGGATATTGTGCTGCATAACTAAATACTTATAAGGTCCCAAAAGCGAGACCTATTGGCTATGCCAATGCTTGTTTGGCCTTGCTGATGGTGTACATTTATAGGTACTGGTAGAGCTTCAACAAGGTGAGTCAAGCAAGCGCATTGGGAACTACGTCCTAAACTATCTGCCAAGCATGCTGTAACTTCAATTCATGTGAAAGGAAAACCAGATCTCTAGCATTAAGTTTCTTGCTCAATGCCTAAAAACTGTACATTGAGTGGGTATAACAGTGTTGCCTACTGGAGTGCTCTCTTTAAATTAGGATAAAATTAAAATTAATATATGTGTTCCATGCTGAGCCCCAAGCATTAACATTTATACATTACTGCTTTATTAATTGGATAAAGCCTTTTAGTGAAACACAATTCAGTTAATTGGTACATTAGTATCACGTACTAATTTCTTGTACGATGAACAGGTCTGTCGTGTTAATTATTCTTTCATCAACTAAGGAAGACTGCTCTACAACTTTTTCATACACCTCTGAATTTAGTGTAATAAGTACTGGGCTATAAACTAATTTGCCCAAGATCGTACAATATTTGGTCAATTGCCGAAGTCAAGATTAGAAATTGACATCAATATTTGCACCTGCTAAGTAGTGGGAAATGTCATTTTCAACAGGTGCAAATGCCCACCTTGATCTGGTTGATCATTAGATATGTAATTTCACTGGCTGATCAATTCGAAAGGTGGTACAAAACTGCCTGGTCATCTTTGTAAAATGCTTGGTAACTGGTGTAGTATCTGCAGTGGCAGACTGGCTCAGTGGAGTAAGAGGCCCCACCTACAACACTTATCTTTGTCTTTTACGCACAACTTGGGTATGGGGGGGGGCACCCTTTGCAGGTTTCATTAGTCCCCATGGCACCCTTGCAACGCCATTGAATGTATGCATTCTAGACCTACTATTGTAAAAGCAAAATATAACTTAGACATCCCTATGAAATTAATATAATGTGCTGTGAAACCTATTAGATGACTGTTAGTAAATCAATTTTAAGGCCATGAGCCCATACATATCTTCTTCTATTCTAAGCCAATAAATGAAATGCTTTAGAAATAGAATTATTCGACAAATAAAGCAAGTTGTTCATTATTCTGCTTGCTAGGTGTGTGCAGTCCCACTGTAACTGAACCTGAATGCCTTATTTCAGATAGAAACGGGCGAGGGGCCCTCCGCCTGCCCCTACAGTTTAAGCAAGTTAATCCGTGCGCCATTTATCTGTGTGTCTGAGAAGGCAGAGCTTTCAAATCAGAGCCGATCTCACGGGCTGTATTTAATATCGGCTTTGAAATCTGAAGATTCTTTTTTAATCAAAATACAAAAAACGGAGCTTGCAAACTGATTCAGATTAACCACGTCTGACTGCATTTCCCACGTAAATAACCACATCCAGCAGGTTTAATTATGTAGAAGCTCTGGCTTTTCAATTCCCCTTTGCCTTTCATTTTACGGTGCCATTCATAATTATGTTGTGGGAAAATATTTTCTTTCTGAAATTGAACACGTTTCGGCTTAGCGTACGAAATGACACTTGTGTATTTTTAATATTTTTTCCAGAAACGCCACACAGTTCTGCAGCAGGGATACTTTTCATCTCGTTGAAAATTACACTACGGTCCTGTCGCAGTACTATCAAGCACCCTGAATCCGTGTAGCCTTACCTTACATACAAAGCTGATGTTGAACCCCAGGGACTGGGCATTCCCGCGAGCCGGAGTTCATGTAATTTCCCCCAGGAGCACGAGCTCTATTAGTTTATTGAAGCTCTCGCTCCTCTTCAGTTTCTCGCAGGCGAGCGTGACCGCCATGATGTCGGGCCGGATGTTGTTTACGTGCTCTTTAAACGTGAGCTTGAATAGGATGCCATGAAGCCGAGGCCGCAGCACTTTTATTGAGCTCATCTGTGGTGGTAAAAAAAAAAACCATTTGAAGGCACGCGCGGGGAGGAGGGGGGGCGACGCGAGTGGTGCGCGCGCCTCGCGCTGAAAGTTAAGATAAAAAAAATGAAGCTGATAGCCGCGCGGCCGTGAAAGTGACACGGCCGCGCGGCGTGAAAGTAAAATGAAGCTGACGAGGAGGGAGGGGGAGGAGGGGGTAGGGCAGGGTATTCACGCGCTGTAGTGCACGTCGTGCGCGCTTGTGCGCTTGCGAGCAGCAGGCGTGACCACACGCTCGTGCACCATGGCCTTTTGCTTGCGCGTAACCGCAGGGAAAAGGCCACGACGCACGAGCGTGTGGTCAGCTTTTGAAACCCCCTACATAAAGTCTTCGCCTAGCAGTGCTTGCGCGCTACTCGAGGCTCGACCTAAAAACTCATCTAAACAAATCATCCGAGTCCTTCAGATTCTCTCATTGATCTCTAAAGCCCTTCACAGCTGACCATTGAGCATTCAAAGTGGAAATTGATAACCGTTTCCATAACCCTCCCAAAGGTACTGAAGAACATCAGGCAGAGAACAAGCTACTGGAGAGGTACAATGCAAAGAACAGCACTTCTGAAAATGTGTCCAATGCCTCCAATGATACTTCAACATGGAAGGATGACAGGAATTCTGAACTGACAGGGCCAAATGGCTAGCTAACCGCTTGTGTTGCTAACCCCTCCTCTCAACTTCCAAACTGACAACTGAAGCTGCTGGTGAGAGATCTATGTTCGAAAATCTCAGAGGAGATGGAAGAAGAGACAGTAACCACAGGTCCTGAATCATTAGGGACCTGAGAACGGGGAACTATGATCTTCTAGGCCAGAAAGGATCCACTACCAACATCGCCCTGTCCTCCCCCTGAATCCTGGCCAGAAGTTTCGAAATCAGAGGGTTCGGGGGAAGTGCATACCGAAGTTGATTTGGCCATTGAATTGTGAGGGCATCCACTCCAAGCACCCTTCTACAGGGCCCTGGATCAAAACCACGGGAGCTGAGCATTGACCTGAGAGGCAAAAAGGTCCAGGAATGGGACCTCAAACCTCCTGGACACTTTATGAACAAGCATTGGCAAAGCCAATAGGTCTCGCCTCCAAAAGGGAAGTGCCGACTATGCCACAGTGTTTTTGCCTTGGCACTCCTTGGATATATATTTTTTTAATTTACTGTTCAAAATCGGCCTTTGGCCATGCCAAAACAGTGAATTAAAAAAAACAAAAAAAACTGCTGCCAGTATGTCACTATGTAGGCGCATGCATGCATGCCTGTTGTAGCCATTTTGGAACACCTAAAAAAGGCTTTTCACCATTCCAAGATGCCTGCCGTATGCATGTGTGCCTCCCTCATAACACACAGGCAGTCATGTTGCCACTTTTAATTTACCATTCTGACATGGCATATGAGCATTTTAGAATGATAAATTGAAGAAAATATATGTGTGTGTGCGATAACACAATTAAACAGGCAGCATGGTAGCAGTGTGCAAGTGCCGGGACCTCAACTAAAAAGAAATGGTGCGTGTTTTAAAAAAAAAAATATACAGGTGAACCAATTGAGTGCAAAGTGGCGTTCCCTCATCTCACCGGTTGTGATGCCATGCTGATCGATGATAAAGTGCAGGTTTGATTTAAAGAATCTAACTATATTGATTCACAGTGCGTATCCATGTGAAAGCTCTTGTCTTTGTCCTATCATTAAAGGAAAGATGGCTCGACACACTATCAGACACGCTGTATAAAGCATTAATAAGAACATTACACTGTGTCCCAGAAAGATCGCATCTGTGCTCCTGCCTTTCTCCTGGAGTATAATGGTTTAAACGTGCGTGGTCAGTTTACTTGATGCTGGTGACGTACAAAAAATGGACGTTTATCCAAATACGCTCGAAAGCTTTAAAATAAAGGTGCCCCAATGTTGGAACGGTGACTAAAGAATAGAACAGCTGACCGTGTTAAGACACGCTGTCTAAAGCATTAATAAGAACATTACACCGTGTCCCAGAAAGATCGCATCTGTGCTCCTGCCTTTCTGCCTTTCTCCTGGAGTATAATGGTTTAAACGTGCGTGGTCAGTTTACTTGATGCTGGTGACGTACAAAACAAGCATTGGCCGCGCGCGAAAGTGAAAGGAGCGCGACGCGGTGGGGGAGGGGAGGGGCGGAGGAGCGTGAAAGCAATCAAGTGAGAGGAAAGACAGATGGCGCCTGATCGGGCGCTGAAAGCTGGCGGTTGCGCGCGTGCACGCTATCGTGAATGCAAGCTGATCGCCAGCAAAAGCCACTGCTGTTTGCACTTCCAAAACCCGCTTACTAAAACTCTCGCCGAGAGCAGCGCTAAGCGCTGGCTCAGGCGAGACCTAAAAATAGGGACTGGTAGAGACATCTGTGACAATGGAAACACGCGGCTCAGGGAATCCGTCACCACATTGTCCTGACCCCTTATATGGGCTGCTGCAAAAGAAAAAATATGACGTTCCACCCAGAGCAGTAATTGCAGCGCCAACAAATTCAAAGATTTCAACTTGTTGCCCCTCCCTTATTGTTTACATATGCCACTGCCAACATGTTGTTGTTCTGACCAATAAGTGGTGACCCCTGAGAGTCTCCTGCAAATGCATCACTGCCCTCAGAAAAGCAGTGAGCTCTTTCCAGTTGGAAGATTGCCTGCTCTCCTGAAGTGTCCACCTTGCCTGAGTGGAGAACAAGTTCAGAGTTGCTCCCCAACCAAAAGAACTTGCATCTGTCGGTAGGACCCTCAGAGGGACCGGTTGAAGTTTCTCCCTCTTGGGTAAGGACTCCGGAAGAAGCCACCAATTGAGCTTCTCTCTGATTGACTGTTGACTGGGACTATGCTCTTGAACTCCTCCGATTTCGGATTCCAATAAGCGTGTAGATGACCCCAGAGGGGAAGAAGATGCAGCTTGGCCCAAGGAACTGTAAAAACTGCTGCCAGCATATGCCCCTGAAACTTCAGCCACTGCCTGATGAAAAGAGATTGACGCTGTACCGCTTCTAAAGTCAGTTCCCTCAAAGTTAAAGCTTTGACCTCAGGAAGAAACACCCTATTCAGATCGGTCCGTAAAATTGCTCCTATGAGGTCATGTCCCGTGTATGCTTGAGCTTGCATTTCTCTCAATTCAGAAAGAACCCATGAGACTGAACCTGGTGCAATACTACAGCCAACTGCCTGAGTAGCTGCTGTTCCAAGGTGGCATGAAGAAGCCAATCATCCAGATAGGGATAAAGAGGAATCCCTTAAAGATGCAGAGTGGTAACTAGCGAGGCCACCACCTTGCTG
Source organism: Calotriton arnoldi (assembly GCA_963921515.1). Classification (NCBI taxonomy): domain Eukaryota; kingdom Metazoa; phylum Chordata; class Amphibia; order Caudata; family Salamandridae; genus Calotriton; species Calotriton arnoldi. Next base: position 2,611,942 of record CAWUFW010001269.1, read on the forward strand.
AACAGCAGAGGAGCCGTTTTCAGACCAAACGGAAGCACATTGAACTGAAAGTGGTGATCTTTGAAACAGAAGTGCAGAAACTTCCTATGAGGAAGATAAATCCGCACATGGAAGTAAGCATCCTGTAGATTCAGGGTGACCATAAAGTGTCCTCTGCACACCAAAGGAATGATCCTGTGTGGGGTCTCCATCTTGAAAGAGAGAGTCTGGACAAACGTGTTCAAATGTTTGAGATCCAGAACCATCTGAAAACTTCCTGTCAACTTTTGGACCAAGAAAATGATCGCGTAGAACCCCAGACCCTGAGATGCTCTGGGAATCTCTGAAATCGCCCCCTTCAGTATTAGGGCATCTATTCCCTGTTGGATGGCCAACATCTTGCCCTTGTTTGCCAGCAATGGACTTAGTCTCACTCCTGAGTCCTCAGGGAGAGAAACAAACGTGATCTTGTAACTGACCCTGACAATCTGAAGCACCCAACAGTCTGAAGTAGATTTAAGCCGAGCCTCCATGAAATGCAGAATTCTACCTCCTACCACTATGGCTTGACCATCCCTTGATAGTCAGGAGCACTGTTTCTTGGGGGATTTAGACTTCTTCTCAGGCTTAGTCCATGGTCTAAATTTCCCCTGATAACCTTGATTCTGCCTGTGAGCCGCCAGATGAAAAGGAGACTTCTTCAATCAAACAGGATATATAAAGCGTGACTAATCACCTTCTTAACTTTCTGTGGAAAATACCTCTTCTTCCTCTGCTTAAAAGAAGAGGAATGCTTCTTTTCATTAAAAAGCATACAAAGCTTATCCTCAAGCTCTGTCCCAAACAGGTGAGTACGCACAAAAGGCAAACTTAAAGCTGATGCCTTTTGGCGCAAAATCCGTTTTCCAGTCTTTGAGGACCAAATTACGCTGTGCAGCAATAGATGCTCCCGCAGACAGGGCATTAATTCTCACAACATCAAAAGATATGTCAGAAACATATTCAGTTTGTCTCTCTATGCCTTCCAAAATTGCAAAACATTCAGTACCGTCCTAAACAGCCTTGAACAAACACCTAAAATCCGAAATCAAGGACTGCGTGACATATGTCCCTTAAATTCCAGCCCTGAGAGCCAGATGAGCCCCGAATAAACCTTCTTCAAGGCTGACACTATTTTCTTTTCAGCTTGATCTCGAATCACTGAATCCCTCGTAAGAGAAGTTCTCCCCACAAGACTGGCCACAAAGGAGTCAATAGGAATGTTATCAGACGGTATTATCTGCATCTCTGTCAGACGGTACAATTTTGACATGAAGCAGGGCATAATAATCTTATCACGGGTCCTTCCATTTCCTCTTCAGGACCTCCAGAATATCAGGATGCACTGGTAAATCCATTTGCACTGACCTCTGGAATTGTCTGAGCAAACCATCAGCAGAAGAGGAAGAAGGCTCAGGGGTCTCATCCATCGGAAGACCCATGTTCTGTTTCACATGTGACAACAGTTCAGGAAGCAAATACTTTCTGATATATTTGCAATTTTGATCTTCAGTCGTCTGACCCTGCTCCTCCTTGGATGCAGAAGAAACCTTATGCCTCATGCTCAGACTTACTAGGAGTCTTGACAACATTGAGCTCCAACAAGGTCTCTCTAATAAGTTGTTTACGTCTTTCATCCTCTCAGTCCTTAATAGCCTTCTTGGGAGGGGGAGAGGAAATTTAATCAGATTAAGAAGAGGAGGACTCCACATGGTTCCTCTTCAGAGAATGCTTTTCCATAAAGCAGTCACAAAAAAGCAAGCCAAGAACACCGGTAATCAGCATCCGCTATGCAGACTTACTGTTTCCCCCGCAGAGCACTACATTTTTACTGATCTCCACATTTCCTTATGGAGAGCAAAAGAGCAAGACTACGCATGCTCGACCCTCCAAGGTTACCAAGTATGCGCAAACACTGACCCAGATGAGCCATACCAGGATGCAATCCAACTCCACCCCAGTGCTCATGTGCCATTAATTAGCCTATTGAAACCTGGAGACACGTCCAGGAAGGCAGGACATATACCCGCTACATGGCCCAAGCTACCAAAACTCCATCTGCATCGTGTGTCAGCCCAGGACCTCAGCACTCGATCCAAGAAATAATTCCAGAGATCAGGTAAGCGTTATGTTGGCCCAAGCCCTGCAGGACCGAACATCCTCCATCCTGTCTCAGGTGAGACAGAAATAAAAACCAAGAGGATTTTGCTGGATAAAATGTACCCTTATAGGGTATTTCCTAAAGGGGAGGGACACTATAACAAGCATTTCCTGTTCTTTTTCTGTCTTGTGAGGTGGAGATCACCTCATTAGTAATGAATTGGGACGAGGAAAATAGGACATGGAAGTAATGAGGAAAATAGGACATGGAAGTAATTTTACCTTCTTTTTACTCTGTTGGACATTCTTTTACCTTATCATTTCATTGTTTCACTTCTGCCCTAATTATCATTACATTGTTTCACTTCTGCCCTAATTTTTTCTCCCTCTTGTTTCATCCTTCTCGCAACTTGCTACATCTCTCCCTCTCAGTGGCGGCCGACACGGATCTGGGGTGGTGAGGCGAGGGGGTGTAAAAAAAAGAAAAATACACTTACCTCCTTGCCGCTCATCTCCCATGTTGTCTCTCCTCCATCAGCTGACTAAGAAGCAGCCAGGCTCCCCTGAGCCAATCACAACGCTGCAATGCAGCATTGTGATTGGTCTGAGCGCCGTAATTCGGCACTAAAACGGGGACTGGGGGCCTGATCATGTTCTCCACCCAGGCTGTAATACAGCCTGGGTGGAGAACATGCTAAGTGAGCATGACTGTTTAGTTGGCACGAGACAGCTGGCCAAAGCGTTATGCGCACTTCAGTGTGCCCACCACTCCTCCCCTGCCCTCATGCTGCCACAGCAGGAAGGAATAAATAAAATGATAATAACATCAAGTTATTATCATTTTATTTTTCCATTCCTTCACTGCTGCAACGCAGTGTAGCGACGCTGCTCCGCCTTAGCGGACGAGCCGCTGCCTCTCCCGTGTTTCCTCTTGCTTAACTTTCTCTCGTCAATTTCCTTCTCCTTCCAGCCTTTCTTTTTCCCTGAAAAAGAAAATAATTTTTTTTTGCAAAGTGCACTCTGGAAGGCGAACTGACGCACAAGGACATTAAGTGCTTTACCAAGGAGCAAATGTTTTAATGATCTGGAAAGGACACCCAGGCCTTTCACTTCTGAGAACTGCAGCTTAGCTACTATGTTATATCTAGGCCTGGGTGGTGAACTCCGCTCCGTTCGCAGAGTTTGCCGCACTCCGCTTTCTGCGGAGCACGCAGAGTTCTGAAAACCATTTTTCCTTGCTCGCGCTCACCAACGTTAAGTTGGCGAGCGAGGAATATCCAACGCTAGACCACCTCCCCGCGAGATTTCTCAACGCGGGCGGTCGCGGATGGTCGCGACCACTCACGTTGAGAAACCAACCGTTCACATTCAGGAATTGGCCTCTCGAATAGGGCATTATCTCCCATCCGCGGCTTATGTTCTCTGTAGCTTTCTTGACAGGCAGCTACTTTCTGGCTTTATTTAGCGCAGGGGAGTTCTGAAAAAGCAAATCTGGTAAACCTCCTAACTGAATTGTTGCTTACAGTATTATAATGTAATGCTGGGAGAGCTACTGTTGCATCCTCTCTGGTATGGCTGTGTCCGGAGATGGATAGCTGTAAGCGTGTTCGGTGGCGGTGCCATCCTTGGCTTCTCTGTTGTTAATGCAGCTGTTCTTGAAGATGGTGTGAGCATGGCACTTTGACTTCTCTGTAGATCATTCTGCTGGTCTTCAACACAGTGTGAACATGGCACATGGATTCCATATCATACAGTTTGATGTCATTGTCTTGTAAGTGGCTGAAAAATCTTCAGGTGGAACTTTGCTGCAGGGCTTGCAGAGTATTTGCAAGTACATCTGTATGAAGGAACATGAGGGAGATCTGTTCTCAAGACCACTTTCCTTCTGTTTGCAGCTGTTTGGTTGGGAAGTGTCGCACATTAGCATAATACAAACATGAGATTGTCACGCATCAACTTGATGCAAATCCGGGAATGTCGCAAATCAGCACTCTTCAAACCGAGAAATGAAGCACATCAATGTCTGTTAAAATGTGAATGTTGTTCATCATGTTAATTTATGGGGAAACTGCATATCACTATATTGCAAAATTGAGCATGTTACACAGCATCCATCATTGGCCATGCTGTTATTATTAATTTTAGCCGCCACTTTGATTGTTTGATTGTCTTTTTATCTGGAAATCTATTTTTATTAATGTCATCAGAAATGTTTTTAGAGGGTTTTTCTCTTTTTTATCTCATATTCGAACTCGAAGTTTTGTCTTCTATGCACTTGCACTTTTTGGGGTTGATTGTGGTATATTTAATGCTTTTTGATACGATTTCAATCTCCCAATGTTGTTCTGTATGCATTGCACTTTTATGGTTGTAACTGACCGAAATAAAGTTCGAAACAAACATTGTGCATAGATGGTAAGGTTGTACGTCTGCTTACTTCTGTGCCACATTAACAAACTTAACACTGTCAGGAATCTCCTTACTGCAAACATGGTAATGACTTGATTTACTGCAAATGTGGGAAAGTAATGTATCAGCACACTGCAAACATGGGATCATACACACATCACTTTGATGCAAATCTGGAAATGTCACGGATCAACACTCTTAGAACAGGAAAGTAATGCACATCAATGTTCTGTCAATTCTGGAATGTTGCTTATATTAATATGAATGTTGCATAGCAGCATATTTCAATTGTGAGCATGATGCACAGCATCCATAATCATGCATAGATGGGGCTATTATACTTCTGCTTACTTCTGTCCCACATTGACACACTGCAAACTTTCCACTGTCGGGCATTTGCTTACTGCAAACATGGGACTGATGTACATTGATATACTGCAAATGTGAGAAAGTCATGTATCAGCACACTGCAAACATGGGATTGTCACACATCAGTTTGGTCCATATCTTGGAATGTTGTACATTTGCTTACTTCATTCCCACATTGATACACTGCAAAGTTACAACTGTCAGATATTTACATACTGCAAACATTGGAATACCGTGCCTTTATATACTGCAGCTCTGGGGATGTAATATATCGCCACAGTGAATTTTAATAGGTGGATTCCTCTGTCAAAAGTAAAAAACCCGAAGTTTGGGGCTACTAAAGGGTTATAATGGCCCCTGGTAGTCTTAGGCCGAGATCCTTGGCGCTTCTTCAGGACCAGAAAAATACACATAAGGGCAGACGAGAGAACGGGTAGATACTGCCTCTTGGAGCAACCACCAGAACCTGAGTGTCGGTACCGCACCCTCTCGCCATGACCCAGGGGGATCGCCACAGACACGTAGGAGGTTGGATTACCAAAGTTAGGATCCAATAGGTGGCACCACTCTGTTAGAGGGAGTGCCCCCCTATATTATCACTCACTTACATTCTTTTTCTGGTCCTGATGAAGCGCCAAGGATCTCTGCCTGAGACCACCAGGGGAGCGAAACATGTTGACCCAATAAACATGAAACTACCATCACACATATCTACACCTGACTACCAAGGGCCATTATAACCCTTTAGTAGCCCCAACCTTTGTTTGTTTTTTTTACTCTTGATAGAGGAATCCACCTATTAAATTGACTCAGCATCGATGTTAACTATCCTATGAGCACTACCTCACACGCATCATACAGCAAGAATTCTCTAAAAGATCCTTGCAAAAGTGACCCTTCGGGGGACCTGTAGGGCATTGCAACGCCGGCCCGACTAGGAGCAACCGCCCTATGATGAAGCATGACATCCCTTGGGATGTGTGAGGGCAACAAGTAAGAGTCTCGCTGACTCTTCTATCTATACCCTAGACCGACTCTTTTCCTTTAGGAACAGTGACCCCTCGTTTTGGTTTATAAGATTTCACTTCACCATCAGCCGCCTCCACCTGCATCACCCCCTTGCAGGACTTCTGCAACAATCTCTCTCAATTCTTTAGCAACAATATCACCGCCATTTACAGCAACTTCAGCCCACAACTGGACCCAACAGACCTCACCAAATGCCCCCGATCTTATCTTAATAAACAAAGCTAACCACATGGGCTGTCATCACCCCAGAAGAAGCCGCCACCACCATACACTTCAGATGCCTGCAGTCTCATCTGAGAGTACCACAAGGATCCTTCCTGAGCTCGACCCTTTTCAACCCATACATGATCCCTCTAGCCAGCATCATCTACTCTCACAGTATCAACATCCTCTCCTACGCTGATGACACACAACTCATTCTCTCCCTCATGGATAAGATGCTCAGTACCTGGCTCAATGTCAATGCCTGTTCCACAACGGTCGGGGCCTGGTGGGGCCTCGACAGGGGTAGAGAGGCATCCCAGGGGAGGTGGGAAGGGATATGTCCTCCCTGTGAATAACTAGTTTTACAAAAAGATATCCCTCCTGGGACCTCGAAAGGTCCTATGGTGGTGAAATGAGAAAAAGTAAATGAAGGGGAGAACAACCGTCAATGATGTAGGAGGGGGTGTTCTGGAGATGAACAGAACACCTATAAGAGTCTGCACCTTACTGATTCAGTAATGTCCCCGGGTTGTAAGGTGGGAAGGGAGGAAGACCCTTTTGTTATTATAGCCCTCACTCACTCCAATAGTGACATGCTTCTTCATCGGGCTCACCCTGGCTCCTAAAGGTCAGGGTGGGCTCGATCATATTCCAGGGAGCACTTGTGGAGATTTTGGGTATGGGGGCGTAACGTTGGGGGGCGTGGCTTGCCAGCGAATGGAGGCAGACGCGTGAGCTTGGAGCTCCGCGCCGACCCCGTCACTTATCCTGCATAGACGGCCGCCCGATCTCTGGGGGGCCGCGACGGGGGTCCCGCAGCGTCGTGGGATCTTGGGGCGACAGCGGTGATCCCCTCCCGCCCAGCCTGAGGCAGAAAACCTGAGAGCTAACTCGGCGCAGCGGCCAAGCACAGGGGACAAGATGGCGCCGATCTGAGTGCGGAACTCCGCCCGCCCGGAGCGTGCTTTCCGCACGAACGACTGCCGAGCACCAGCGCTTCATTGCAGGTCAGCGGGGCCAGGGAGAGCGGTGGGGGCGCTGACGGCGCGAGGCGGAGAAAGGAGGCGCCTTGCTGTTGGGACTGGTTGGCTGTGGCCGGAACCGAGAAGACTGCGGGGAGCGGCCTGCTCCTGCGGCATCGCGTGGGCCTGGTGGCTCGCCTGCTCTACCCTGAAGAGCGGTGAGGAGGGCAGGACCGCGGCGCCTGTGGCTGAAGCGACACACCACTGGCGAGTGGGCGGCTGTGGATTTCTGGGCGGGCACTGAGGTACAGCGGCCTGCAGTGCGTCCCGACTTGACGGCTGGTCTCCCGCCGAGAGTGCAGGTGGTTGGGATTGGCGGCGGCAGGCGAGAGCCGCTGGGGCGCTGCAGGTGGAACCCTGGGTTGCGCAGAGGAGAGGCCCCCGAACTGAGTGCTGCCAACCCGCTGCGCCCGCTTACAGGTGCGAGTCGGCCCGTCCGAGCCCTGAGCGGTGCCCTGTGCTGGAGCCTGCGGAGGATTCCTGCGCTGCTCGGAGGACTGGGGACAACTGGGAGTACCTGGAGCCGAGTGGGCCTAGAATGCGTTGGAGCCGGCGCGCGCTGAGCATGGGGAGACGGCCCTGAGCTCCTTGACTGCGTGGCTGACATCTGCCCAGGGCTATGGTCCGTGGCGCCTTGCGCGAGAGTACTGCTGCTGCTTAATTGCACACTCGAGAACCCCGCGACTGCTGAGGTAGCGGTTGTTCTGGTCCCCCGCCACGTACGAGTGGGCCTCCCAGAAGCTGCTTGAGGTGGCTGTGACCTGCACGCGAAGGGAGCTTGGACATCTACGCTCGACGGTTCCCTACCTGAGAGATGGGGAAGCCTAGGGGGAAGCAGCAGGCGGCTCTGCCGGATCGAGATGATGGGGGACATGAATCCACGCGGCCGGAATCTCCCGAGCCGCCGAGTGATGCGGGGGTACAACTACAATTATCTCGCATACTTCAGGCCATTACGGATACACGAGAGGCCCTGCAGCGAGACATTGCCACGGTCTCCGTGGGGTTGGGATTGCTGCGTGCTGACCACGATAAACTGTCGGGCAGAATGAAGCAGGCTGAAACCTCCCTGGCAACCATAGAACCAGCGCAGAAAGTCCTTACTGACCAGATGGGGGAGGTCACCCGCAGAGTGTCGGCGCTGGAAAAACGGGCAGAAGACGCAGAAGGGAGGAATCGCAGAAACAACATCCGTGTTCTGGGCCTGCCGGAGGAAATTGAGGGAACTAACATGGTCCAGTACTTGGAGGACTGGCTCCGTACCATAGTAGCACCGGAGGGACTGACGCAGTTTTACACGCTGGAGAGGGCGCACCGAGTACCGGCACGTCCGTTAGCATCGGGACGTCCACCGCGTCCAGTGGTGGCGAGGCTCCTTCATTACAAGGACAGGGATCATCTACTGCGGATGGCACGCTCGACGGGACCATACTCAGTGGGCAACAGTAAGGTCTCCATTTTCCCTGACTACACGCAGGAGGTTCAGCGCCGTCGCGCGTCTTTTCTGGTAGTCAAGCGGGCTCTTCGAGAGGAGGGCCTCCAGTACTCACTGATGTTTCCCGCTCGCCTGAGAATAGTCTTGGACGGTACCACGCACTTTTGTGAGGACCCATCGGAGGCCTGGGACTGGCTGGAAACGTATAGAACAGGCAGGAAGGGATGCTGGAGAATTTTCGAGACAGTTGCCGCAGCGCCGACGCAGGTCGAGGCGGCGCCCGGCTGCAGTGAAGACGCCTGGCCCGTCCCAAACGGAAAAAGACAGACATGCGGCATTGCAGGCGGTGTCGCAGCTATTGGGAACTCCGGAACAACACTCGGACACTGGGCAGGAGTCGGATAAGTTGCGAGTGGGAACAGATACGGATACGGGCGATTCCCAGAACAGTGATGCAAAGATGCCTCATGTTACACCGGGCACGGCTGATGAGCTTATGTGATCTATTTGTTGCGTGTTTTGATGATTGAAGGGTTTGAATGCCTGTGAGGTGCGTGCAGAGCTATCTGGCTACAATTAGCTTCATACGCTTGAGTATTGTATTGACCGCCGGGTGTGGTGGCTGGGCGGGGGGTCAAGGGTAGGGGCTCCTGCCGAGATGCCTCCTGGGGGTGGGAGCGGATAGTATAGTATAATGCGGGGCCTTTTTTTTAATTTTAAATTCTTTTTCTTCCTCACTCCTATTGTTATCAAGTGACTGCTGGCAACCACTTTCCCCACCGTAATCCCTCAGTAGCCACTAGAGGGAACCCAGTTTGACGTAGTTTGGATTGGGGCCTGTTTTTTAGTACCTGTCCTGGGGTGGGGTTGTTGGGGTTGTTTGTTTGTTACTAGGGGAATGTTACACGGGGACTGGCGCAACCCTACTTATGAGGGTTTGATTCATGGTACTGGGCACAATTGGCTAGTATTGGTGCAGGACGATTGGGGTCTGGCAGTGGTAAGGGCTCGATGGCTCAATCTGAGTTGAAATGTATAACTTGGAACGTCAGGGGTATGCACTCAATGCAGCGTAGGCATAAGATTCATACATACCTGGTTCGTAGGGGGATCCAGCTGGCGTTCTTGCAGGAAACTCATATTGCCCCAAAAGAGGATATGGCACTGCAGCGTAGGTGGAGAGGGCAGGTTTTTAGCACCACATATTCTGCCTTTGCCCGGGGTGTTTTGGTGTGGGTCCGAGCCGGGGTCCCGTTTCAGCCTACTCGCCAATTGAAAGACCCGGAGGGCCGCTATGTTTTGGTTGCAGGTAGACTGAATGGTAGAGATGTGGTCTTGGGTAGCGTATATGCCCCCAATACGGAACAATCGGCCTTTCTCAGGCAGTTATCTGGGAGGGTTGCCCCTTTCTTCACTGGCTCTGTACTATTGGGAGGGGATTTTAACTCGGTCACGGACGTCCTGCTGGATAGATCCCATCCTCCACTTCCTGAGGCGCCCATTCATAGGCTCTCCAGGGATAGGCGAGATTGGCAGCAACGGTGGGGTTTAGTGGATACTTGGAGGGCGCACCACCCAACTGATCGAGATTATTCATATTTTTCTGCTGTACATGACCTCCATGTGCGGTTGGATGCGATGTTATGCACTCCTGATATCCATGCAATGATGCAGCATAGTGAGTATATCGCCAGAACGATATCGGATCATAATCCCTTATTGTTGCGTTTGAACTTGGTCCCTGATCGCCCTGTAATCTCGACTTGGCGTTTGAATCCAACATTGTTAGAGGATCAGGTGTTTAGAGAAGCGGTGGGGGCTGGTATCACTGACTATTTCCGAGACAACGCTGGCACTGCTTCGTCGCTGATGGTGGAATGGGACGCCTTCAAGAGTGTGATAAGGGGGCATTGCATGGCGCAAAAAGTAGGAGTGCGCAGGGTGTTGCTGCAGGACCTGGAGAGCGCGGAGCGGCGATTGCGAGACATAGAAAGGGAAAGACCTGGGCATCCGGACTGCCAGCGGGACCTCCTGGCCGCAAGGGAAGAGGTCGCAGTACAGATGGAGCGGCTGCATTGCTATGATTATAAGCAGTATGTCACACGTGCGCATGCGGAGCGCGATAAATCAGGGGCGTTATTGGCATGGCTGGCCAACCCAGCTAGGAGAGGGACGGTTATACTTGAATTGCGCGCCCCGGATGGGGAGGCCTGTTATACGCAAAAGGGGATAAATGATCAGTTCCGTGCTTATTATGCAGAACTTTATCGGAGTCAGGTGCTCCCTGATAGGGAGGCGGTGCGAGGCTTTTTGACGGGGGTGACCCTCCCAATGTTAGATAGGGAGCGAGCAAAGCTGCTGGGTGAGGACATCACACTAAGTGAAGTCCGCGGCGCGATTAAGCACATGGCCAGGAAAAAGACCCCGGGAGTGGATGGACTCCCGGTGGAATTTTATAGCGAGTATGTTGATCTCTTGGCCCCCAGATTGGTGCTGCTGTATAACGCAGCGAGGAAGGATAGGTTACTGCCCGCCACAACTCGCGAAGCGCTCATTATCCCCTTGTTGAAACCAGGGAAGCCGCCTCATGACGTGACAGCCTATCGACCATTATCAATGTTGACCACGGATTATAAAATCCTAAGCCGGATTTTGGCGTCCCGCCTGCTCCCCTATATGACCCACCTAATACATGCAGACCAGGCGGGTTTTATACCGACCCGGAACACCGCTCAGAATATTCGGCGCCTGTTTCGGGTTTTGGATGCGGACACGTATGAGAGGGCTTCTGCTACTGTTTTGGCCATAGATATTGAGAAGGCCTTTGACAGTCTTGAATGGCCTTATTTGTTTCAAGTCATGCACCGCTTTGGTCTGGGGGAGGGCTTTATTGACTGGACATCTCTCCTGTATTGTCAATCCACGGCCCGTGTGCAAACAGGGAAGATGGTATCGGATACCTGCGCCGTGGGGCGGGGAACGAGACAGGGGTGTCCCCTCTCCCCATTATTGTTTGCTCTGGCCATGGAGCCGCTGGCGGGACGGGCTCGCACGGGCCGGCATTTTCCAGGGCTGCGTGTTTCTACGCGGGTTCACCATATAGCTTTATATGCTGATGATCTCCTCTTGTTCCTGACGGATGCCGAGGGAGCCCTTAGGGGTGCGAAAGCGTTATTGGCAGATCTAGGCAGAATTGCCGGGCTTAAGGTTAATTGGGGGAAATCCTGTCTGTTCCCCACAGAACCGCGGACTGATGGGCCTGAGACTACTCAAGGGGTACGCTGGGAACGTCGGTGTATGACGTATCTTGGTACTCGTATATATCACACCCACGCAGATTTGTTGGAGGGTAATGTGGGCAGGGCTATGGGAGCACTCAGGGGTTGCATGGCATTTTGGAGTACGCTTCCATTGTCACTGGCGGGACGAGTAGCCCTCCTTAAAATGATAGCGCTCCCGAGACTCCTGTATTATTTTAGAACGTTACCCTTGTGGATACCGGCCTCGGTTTTCCGACAGTTGCGGTCGATGGTGATTGGGTTCCTTTGGGCTGCGGGGCGGCGGCGAGTGGCTATTAACACACTGATGAGGCCACGCTCGGAGGGCGGTCTGGCGGTTCCCGACTTTGAAACATACTATCTAGCGGCACAATTACAGGGGCTCACTCAAGCAGTGGTGCGAGAGATCAGGAGCACGGATGATGAGACGGGGATTAGTGTGGAGAGACATCTACTCTCCAGACTGCTGTTGCAGTTGCCGACCTCCTCTCTCACCCGCGAGATGGGGACGTTTAAACTTTGCTGGAATAGGGCGCTCAGGCGTGCGCAGGTTGTACAGCCTTATGCTCCGGAAATTCCTCTGGCGGTGTGCACGGCGTTGCCGCATGGCGGTAATTGGATGGCCTTACAGGGCTGGGAAGAGAATGGGTTGACCACTATGGGAGATCTTTATGAGGATGGGGCAGTGCTCCCCTATGCGACGCTACAGGATAGATATGACTTGCCCCGTGGTGATTACTTGTTCCACTTGGCGCTTATCGCAGCCATTCAGGCGCATTGGAAGATGGGGCTTAGTGAACCTGCAACCTCGTTGACATGTCAGTATGTGGTCCTAGCGGCTGGCACCGTTAAGGCAGTAACCTGTCTCTACCGTAGAATGACGAGCGAGAGGTTGGCCCCTTTAGCGACCCTCCGGCTGAGGTGGGAGGAGGATTTGGGGGATGAGATCCCTGAGAAAGCGTGGGCAGAACTTGTCGAACGTGTGTGGAAGAGTACAAGGAATGCTCGCTTCCAGTTGGTTCATTTTTACATTCTTCACAGAGCCTATCTTACTCCGGCTAAACTTAATCAATACTTCCATACGGAATCGGCGGTCTGCCCGCGTTGTCGTACGGTGGGGGCAGATTTTGGTCATATGATGTGGACATGTCCTCAGCTTGGGACGTATTGGGAAGAGGTAGTTGAATTATTGCAGGATGTCACGGACAGGGACATGGTACCCACAATGGGCTTATGTTTGCTGCATTGGTTTCCCCACACCGCCAGGAATAAAACAACGAGTACATTTATAGACCTGGGGCTTTTGTTAGCAAAGAGGGAGCTTACAATTCACTGGAAGGCAGAAAGGGGCCCCAGTTATGGGAGATGGCGCGCAGAATTCGTTAAATGGGCGGACTGCGAGGGGGTTACAAGATTGCAAGCGGCGAGCCGCGCGAAGAGTGAGAAGGCGCTGGAGTTGGCGAGGGCTTGGGAAGCATTGGTGCAGCTTTTGAGGGCCCCGATAAATGAGGCTGACGAGGAAACAGAGGAAGCAGCCTAATAGTGTCTGGAAGAAGGAGATTGTCTTGTTTGTAGCTTCGCCGCATTGAGCCTTTTATTCTATGTGCCCTGCCCTTGGCGTTGAAAAGCCATCGCCCTGTTTGCTGCCCTGTATTTTGATCTTTCATCCTCCATGCAGTTGTGTCTTGTTGCCATTATTGCTTGTGCATAGAGGTTGTGCCAAGGGGGGGAGGGGGTGGGATAAGAGGGAGGATTTAGAGTGTGCATTGATTGCTGGGTGTTTATGAGGTTTGAAGTGATGTTTTGCCATGGCATGCAGAAGAACACCTGTACCGCTAGATGACTAACACTGCATTAGTGGCCTCAGGCACTATAAGTTATTATGATAATCATTCGTCTCAGCGAAGTACACCTGCTGGGTAACAAAGGTACCTTGTACTTGTGGGTCACCTGTGCAGACTAATGGCAGAGCGGACTGAGTTGTGATGCAATCGATTGTATTTGTTTTATGTGATTAAAACAATAAAAACAAATTTAAAAAAAAAAAAAAAAATGGGGGCGTAACGTTAAAGATAAAATTCCTCTCCCACTCCTAAAGTATCCTTTATTCGTGGAGTGGGGGAAGGTTAAAAAAGACTATGGTAGGTTTGGAGGATGTGATGGTCCTATGACCCTAACTGAACACCAACATGTTTCAGCCCTATTGACGGCCTATTTATGGTCCTGGGCTTTCGTCAGGGAGGGATGCGAAGAGGTCACTTCCCCCAGAGACGTGAGTGCTGTGTGATCATGCAATTAACATGTAACACATTTTATAAATGAGGGACAAGTCTAATACCTGTCACTGTTCTCTTCGAGGAATTTCCCCGGTAGGACAAGGCGTAAGCTCCCAACGAGGGGCTAGGAGGATGCCTTGTAGTCACACTTTCGGCAAAGGTCCATCCCCGTAAGAGACCTACTGTGCTCCTTTCCTCTGCTTGTCTAAGTGACCCCTTCGCATCCCACCCCGACGAAAGCCCGGGACCATAAATAGGCCAGCAATAGGGCTGAAACATGTTGGTGTTCAGTTAGGGTCATAGGACCATCACATCCTCCAACCCTACCATAGTCTTTTTTAACCTCCCCCCCCCACTCCACGAATAAAGGATACTTTAGGAGTGGGAGAGGAATTTTATCTTTAACGTTACGCCCCCATACCCAAGTGCTCCCTGGAATATGGTCGAGCCCACCCTGACCTTTAGGAGCCAGGGTGAGCCCGATGATGAAGCTTGTCACTATTAGAGTGAGTGAGGGCTATAATAACAAAAGGGACTCCCTCCCTTCCCACCTTACAACCCGGGGACATTACTGAATCAGTAAGGTGCAGACTTTTATAGGTGTTCTGTTCATCTCCAGAACACCCCCTCCTCCATCATTGACGGTTGTTCTCCCCTTCCTTTACTTTTTCTCATTTCACCACCATAGGACCTTTCGAGGTCCCATCAGGGATATCAATGTCAATGCCTGCATGACAAAAATCGCCCTATGAATGAAGACCAGCTGTCTAAAGCTGAACACCGACAAGACCAAATTCAAGATCTTCAGGAAGAGCACATCACCAACAGATGACCAACAGAGCAAGGACCGACACCCAACTCCACCACCCACACCAAGAGCCTCTGGATCATCATCAACAGCAAACTCAACATGACCGCCCAAGTCAGTGGCGTCACCGCCTCATGCTTCCATACCCTGAAGATGCTGAGGAAGAGTTTCAAATGGACCCCAATCAGCACCTGGAAAACCATCACGCACACCCTGATCAAGCAAGCTGGACCATCGGAACATATGCCGGGATCAACAAAAAAAATCACCAGAAGGCTGCAGACCATAGAGAACTTGGAGGCCAGAATCACTCTCAACCTCCCATGCCACACTCTCATCACACCACACCTAGCTCCCCATTCACAACGAACACGATTCAAATTCCTCACCCACACTTTCAAGGCACTACATAACATTGACCCATTATACCTCAACAAGTGCATCTGCTTTCACAGACCCTCTAGACACCTACACTCCTAAAGCATGGAACTACCTGCTGCTAGATATGAGTCTCCTCCTCGCTTCTTGAATTCCGCACGAAGCTGAAGACCTAGCTTTGCGAGTAGGTGTTCCTAGACGCACACCAGCTCAGCGCAGGATACCCTCCCGGGTGATAGTGCGCTTGGCAGAACATACATCAGCATGCTGCCAATGTGGGCACATGTGTAGGAGTGCTGCACATCGGCAAACTGCATACATGGAATATGTACATCAACATACTGCCGCAGACATCAGAAAAATAGACATCATATGATGCTTCACACAGCACACAAGCACATTGCAACCTGAGCATGTTGGCATCAGCATTATCCAAATATGATAATGACTCATAACATCATATTTCAAACATGTATTTCTCACATCAGCATACTGCAAACATGAATATGAGAATGCCTCGCTTCGAAAGTCCAAACATTCGCATATATAGGAATTTTGTACATTGTGGTACTGATGCACACATCGCCATAGTACAGATGTGGGAATGACACAAATTAGCATTCTACAAATGTTGGAGCATGGCATATTGGTATACTGAAAAAGTGAGAATGTTGCTTACTAGAATACTGCAGTGTGTGAATGTCTGACGTCAGCATACTGCAAACTCGATAATCATGGAAACATGTAAATGTCGACATTATACTGCAGATGATGACAAATCACACAGCAGCATTCTATCTAAATAGGAATGTAACTCAGGGGCATACTGCAAACATGTGAATGATGCACATACTTGCAGAACATCGTACATGTAACATGGATATGGCACACAACAACATACTGATAGTATGAACATGTTGCATATTACTATACTTCAAACATTGAAATGTCATGCATCAGCATACTGAAAAAATGCAGCATATTGTCATGATTAAAAAATAAAACTTTTAGGCCTTCAATGGGAGATGCTTAGCCCTTAATTTCCTGATTACGTGGGGGATTCTCTGTGTTTGACCCAGAATCCCCCTTTATTTCACACACAACGAGTTCAGAGGATCCCCAGTGTCGTTTACACGTAGGGATGCGGAATAAACACCTCCGAATCTTGTAATGAAGCCTTTGGACGTCGGAGTACTCCACGTTTGGATACGCTGCACGTTAGCACACTGGAGCGGTGGGTAAGTTTCACCTTGGCATTATCTGTACCTCTGCAAAATACGTCCTGTAATATTGCATCCTGCAAAGATTGGAACCACCTATGGGCATCCTAGAATCATAAGAACATCAGCGTATTGCAGTCGTGAAAATGGCACCCATCAGCTTATTGGCAGCATTGTCCGCAGGAGCCAAGGGTTACTGGGAAGGCTACAGATATGAAAATGTGCTCACTGGCTTGCTGCAGAGACGAGAATGTCATGCATTGGTGCACTAAAACATGAGTATGTTACGCGTCAGCTTATTGAAAACATGGGAGTGTCACGCATTGGGATTATGCACACTGCTACTGAAAACGCTCAATGTCACACATCGGATACTGCAAGGGTGGGAATATCATAACATCAACATACTGCAAACACAGGAATGTCACACGCCAGGTTACTGCATACATGGTCATTTGTAAGTGTAATTGCAATTGTAAATGGTAGTTATATAGCACTTACTACCCTTGACGAGGCGTTGTAGCGCTGTGTGGCGAGTAGCACGCTACTCCGGAACCCAAGAGTAGAGGTAAATAGTATATTAGTATTTTTTTTTTTGTATTTGGGCATTAGTTTTGTTAGGTTTGTGCTCTTTATTTCTTGTGTGTTTAGTAGAGTTTTAGAGTAGGGATAGGATGATGTGAATGGATTTGAGAGGGAAAGTAGCAAGCTGTTTTTGTAAGTAGTGGTATTGTGTGCTTGTTAGTTGGGTGACATGGGTAAACAAGCATTGGCAAAGCCAATAGTTCGTGCCTATGTGAGATTTATTGGCTTTGCTAATGTTTTTAGATATGTTGTAAATGGCTGAAAGTAATGTAAAAAGATGTATGGCACAGCCAGCGTTGTCTGCGTTACAGCGCTTTTTATTTTTATTTTCAGTTATGCAGCACTGAAGCTAGTGCTGCTGTATAATATGGCTAACAAAACATTGACAAAGCCAATAGATCTTGCATAGGTGAGACCTATTGGCTTTGCCAATGCTTGGTATGGAATGCCATACAGTAAGTCATAAGTGTTTATATAGTGTTTACAGTGGCTGAAGTACCAATGCTATAGAATGGAGAATGTCCTTGCCAAGGAGTTAGTGTGTCCAGATTCAGAAGTATTTTAGGACCATACAAAAATTGTGAAAATGTGCCATATAAATGTGCTGAATGTAACGTAAGTTGTAGGTAGACAGAAAAGTCTAATAGGTTACAGGTTTTATTACAGTGATGCTTTAGGCTATGTGTTACTTTCGGTGAAATGGTTACAAAAGCACCAAAAACCACTTCTGACTGCTTGTTTAGTAGTACAATATAACAATAATCGGTGTTCAGTGATTTTCCTAGACCCTTTGGCCCCTGTGCCACTGCACCTGCTGCACCATTTAAATCATGACTCTAGTGCCTGCAAGATAACTGCAATTGTGACTGCTTGTTTAGTAGTAAAATATAGTAATAATCTGTGTTCAGTAGGTTTCCTAGACCTTTTGGCGCCTGTGCCACCTCACCTGCTGCACCATTCAACTCAAGATCTTAGTGCCCACAAGGTAACAGCACTTGTGACTGTTTATTAGTAAAATATTGCAATAATCAGTGGGTTTCCTAAACCTTTTGGACCCTGTGCCACTGCACCCTGCACCATTGAAATTATGACCCTAGTTCCTGCCAGGACAAATGAGGAAATAGTTTATACCCAGCAATGCATGTGTTCCAAAAAAGGCACACTTGCAGACGGAATACATAATTATTGTGTAGCTAAACATAAACACAAAAACTTTCATATAAAGTATCCAACTCCCCAAAACGAGTTGCCACAAATGTCATAAATAAAACATATGCTTTACACATCAAAGTGAAAACCAAGCATTGTTAAATTGTGTTACAGTGTGGCCGGCTGCTTCCTGTGAAAAGATCTTATCCTGTTCTTGTTGATGAATAGGCCATTAACAGTGTAAATTGCCCAAGATCACCATATGTCAGACTGATGCTGAGGCTGAGATGCGGTTTTGTACTTTGTTCCTAAAAAGACAGTTTCACAAATTAAATGGACTCACCAAAGAAGAAGAATTTTGCAAAAAATGTGCAAATATTTTGTGCAGATGAAGAACGAGATACATTCTGAGATGTCTGTCTAAAATAAAATTTCTAAAAAAGGGCACAAGCAGGCTTCATGTAGAAAGTAAGCTTCATTCCTCTTTCCTATAAACGCTCTCACTTTGAAGTCAGCCGAAAGCAAAATAAAAACCAGACTCCCACGAAAACTCAGCTTGACATTTGACCTCGGTCTTTGAATGCCCAGCAAATGTGACAAGATAAGAACAAGATTTAAAGGCCTGTTTACTACAGAAAATGAGTTTGTGGAAGAATACTGTAAAAACGGCTTTGCCATGGGGAGGTACGAGCTCAAGCTGCACAGCCTAAAGCAAATAAAGCCAGCAAATTGAAAGCCAGAAAATGTGAGTTACAAACCACAAAGCCAATAGCAAGCCACAGACAGAATGCATTCCCAGGTCAACTTTCTAAAAGTCCCCAAAATGTCTTTTGCATACCGAGGCAGCGGCCTAAAAAGGAGGGTAAAGTTTGAGAAGTATGTTTGGTCTTTCATAGTAGTCCGAATGTTTGGGATGAGTCCGAGAGAGGAGGGAAGGGACAAAGGTTGAAAGGAGGAAAAAACACATCTAGGACATGTTGAAGGTTTTGCTTGCACTAGAGTTCTGTAAGGGTGTGGCAGGGTGCAAAGGGCAGCAAACAAAGGACACAATATTGAACTGCAGCAAACTAATCCCACAAATTCTGTCTCAGGATCTGTGGGTGTTGGAGGGTTGTTTTCTACATTTTTGCTGAGTTTGCAATCCATTGTGGGGTTGCACCACTCTGTCAGGACCTTGTGTGTACATATCTGACACAGTGACTGAGATCCAGAAAGGGCTCCTCTCTTGACTTGCGTGTCCACAGCACTAAAGTTCAAATGTATAACCCATTACCCCAACATCATTTGCATCTTCCTTCCATTATTAATTTTAGGCCTGACGTCTTACAGCAGACCTTTGACAACCTTTTGCTTCAGCCACAGAAGTTGTTTTCCGTGTCTCTTCCCTATACACTTGTGACTCTGCTCCTCTCTTCCATAATTTCTTAGGAGAAGAGCAATATATTCAGTTTTTTAGCATTGACAGCTTTAGTTGTTTGCCAGCTTCTTGGTTTCTAAAACGTTTGTAATGAAAATACATACACATATATATACAAACGTACACAATGAGTCAACACACTTCATCCATTGGTCTGTTCAAGTGTCCTTTATATTTTGCTTCTGGGCACCACAGCATATGGCGTGGGTCAGCTTCTTTCAGCCATTGTCTCTCTTGCACAATGAGTGGCGGCACTTTGCCTGCTGAAATACGCACAGTGGTTTGAAACAAATTGCAACTCAATTCCACAGTAGGTGTGCCTGAGCTGCTGGGCCCCTGGGACTCTCCTTTGTTTTATAATTTTGTATATTCTTACAAATTACCTTCTGCCTATTGTAAATGTTTTGCAAAAAAATACAAAGTTACTCATGCTTGCCAAGGTCACACTTGCGGACGTGGCTAATGCTTGTTTGTCTATCTGTGAACACACTGTTCCATAGATTCCTGAGCCTTTGAAAGTTTTTTGATCCTTAATCTTGTTAGGGAGGTGATTGTGCCCTCTTGATATTTAAGGTAAATCCTGCGTGCTCTGCAGGATCCTTATTTTAAACCTGTTGAAGAAATTTCCTTCGATCGCCTGGTCCATAAGTTGGTGTTCTTTGTGACTGTCATTTCCTTGCAGTGTTTGGGTTTTTTGGGATCCTTGGTGTGTTCTACCCCTTATTTATGCCTCTTGCCTAACGTGATATTCTTGCAGGTTGGTCCAACCTTTTTGCTCAAAAAAGGTGTCAGAGCAGTTACAGAGCAGAGGTTTTACAATTACCTGAATGGCAACAACATGTTTATGGAACATGATTAACAGTCACATGGGGTGTAGTATAGGTTTCATTGTGGGTTGAGGAGACTAAGGAGTGTTTGTCCCTTATCACATAAAATACATGGCCCGATTTAGAGTTTGGCAGACAGGGTACTCTGTCACAAACTTGGCAGAGTACCCTGTGCCAAAAACTCAGTTTCCCCGCTCTATTTAGAGTCAAGCGGACTGTCATCTTTCAGGTTTTGCCGGTCTGCAGACTTCACTGTTGGAAAGCTTACTTGGACGGCCCAACGGCACATGGGCTGTCTGAGTAAAGACATTAGACCGCTTGCCCTGTTTAGAGCAGACAGTTAATTACAAGGATAGTTGTTTCCTGGTGAATGTGGAGAAAACCAAGTGTCTACATTTTACTGATATGTTGCTTGATGCAGAATTGGAACAAGGTTTACCTTGGTAGGGATTGCAACTGGTGCGATTCTCGGCCCACTGTAACTGGTTTCATTAACCTCCTGGAGGTACACCAGAGTAAAAGGATTTCCAGTTCACTTTTAAAGATAATAGTGCCAAACTCTGGGTGAACTTCCAGAGAAGGACTGCTTTAATGTGTTCAATTTCTTGCATGTGTGTGTTTCAAGAACAAGGTTGTCTGAGCTCCTCAGTCAGCGTAGACCTTCTGCAACCATCAATTTCTGGATCAAGTTGATTGGAGTCGCTTTAAGTTGGGCAAGGTAGACTGCAGGAATCCCAGTCAGTATAGTGTAATCAGAGTACAGCTATGAGAGAAGAAGTGACAAGACAACCTGTTTGAAATAAGGGGCCGGGATAAACTGTTTGATTTCCAGTAGAAATTTTAGTTCATATTGTGCCCCCAATGACCAGAGAGTTGATGTGATCTTGAAAGTTCAGCTTCTTGTTTAGGACTTTGTCAAGAAATGTTGTGCTTTCAACAATGTCTGAGTTGCAGGTAACTGCTGAGCACTCTATAAGCCAATTTTTTCTGGTGTGGGGTATTAATGGGGTGATATCAGGAGCAGCTCTTTTTTATGGGCGTTCATGTTTAGGTGATGGTGAGTCATCCTGGACTGGATCTCTTCTAGGACTGTAACCTCCTTTAAGCTGGAAATTTTAAAACTACATTGAGTGTCTCTGGTTTAGAAATGATAAGAGATGTTCAATGTATTCAGAATTTAGTTGAGCAGTACTATGTATAGCTTGAAAAACCTTGGTAAGAGTATTGATCCTTGCAGTATCCCTTGGTGCAATGTAGCTGGGTTAGAGATTGAGTTGGCGATTTTAAAGCATTGCTCCCAGCATTCCAGGTAAAAAGTGAACCATTTGAGAATTGCATCATTACGGACTATTCTCCCCTTGAGTGTCTTCAGGGGCAAGAGGTGGTCCACCATGTTGAAGTCCCCTGATAGGTTAATTAGGATCAGGGGGTATGACTTACCTTCATCCATCATTTGCTGTGCATCGTCTGCTATTTTTAACATTGTTGTTTTAGTTCTACATTATAATCTGAAGCCTAATTGGAGTTTGTTCAGTAGGCAATTTTTTTCTATGAAAAGTGAGAACTATGTGCCTATGCAGCTTTCTATCACTTATCATAGAATGGTAGGCCTGAGACTGTTTTGACATTGTTCATATCGCTTTGGTCCACACCCATTCTCTTTTTTGAAGTGGTGCAACCTGTGCTATTTTTAAGCTGTTTGGATCTGTTCTTTGGGCAAGTGATGTGTTGTTTATTTCAGATAATATGATATGAGTGAGCAGAAAATGCTGGGATAGGATCAGAGAGGGCGGGGAGGTTTTGATTTGGCCATGGTCTTGATCAGTTCATCTGGGGTGATTTATCTAGATGATTTCTCTAGATGTGGACCAGGATATTGGTGCATTTGAGTTTTTGGTACTTTTTTTGGTCTGACCTCTGGTGATTGAGAGCCTGATTTTTTAAATCTTCTCAATGAAAAAGTAGGAGAACTCTTGACATTTTCCTTTGGAGATATTTGTGATTGTCTTTCTGTGAGGGAAGTTGATTGTTTTACAGTCAAAATAGCTTTTAGGTCTGCTTTTTGCTGAGTCCATGGCAAGACTAGTCTTTGAATACCTGGTTTTTGTACTTTGCGCTTTCCAAGCGGAATAGTGACAGGGTCTTAGGTGATAGGTTTTAATGTCAGATTTCTTTCCTTGACTCTGAGGAATGTCCTTTCCTTGTTAAGTTCTGGGCATATATTTTTTTTAACTTTTGTTGGTGCTATGATATCCATGATCTCCTCCATGCTTTTGTTGTATTGTTCTGTGAGTTCCTCTTTTTCCTAGAGGCAGGGATGCATTGTAAATAGAGGGCTACTTGGGAGGAAAGTGAGCCAGCTTCCAGGTTTTCAAGGTGCCTGTCCCAAATTTTGGGTTGTTTGGTTGCTCTGGTGTTAATATTTTTGTTGCGTTAAGTGAAAAGAGTACGAGGAAGTGACCAGTTCACTGGGATAATAGAGTCTATTTCCAGCATTTCCTCTTTTGAAATGAAGAGGTCTGTTGTGGCTCATTTTGAGTGTGTGCGAGATGTGTCGAGTTAAATGCAATTGTTCTGGTTTAGAAATTCTGTCCGTATGTCATCCAAATAAAGCCATTAACTATTGGGATGGGTCAGGGCATTTGACAGGTGCCTAACTAGTCCTAGGTTGGTGCTAGCCCCATAGCTGGTAGCATGTGGACAGAAGGTTAAACAGGGCCCTAGCATAAAAGTCACTGAAGGCTGTTCTTCAGTTATAACCTTGGTTAGCAGTGAAGGAGGAAGAGAACACCTTCACATTTGATTTGAAAGACACATATCATCCAGCTAGTGATACTAGCCTGATTTCAGACTAAGGTTAGGTGCATGATCTTCCCACTGTTTTGGAAGAATTCAGGAATGTTGGGTTAGGCTCTAGTCCCATTAACCATAATCCTCATGGGAGTATATGTGTGAGACTTGTCAAATGTGCAGATGCATGTAGATGATGCAGTCTTGTTCCGGAAAGTCTGTGGGGACCTCATCGTCAAAAAGTGATCTTTACATTTGTCCACATGGGAGATTAACATGCACCATTTCATGTATATTTCAAATAAAATAATGCTCATCTGTGATAATCTGGTGCGGGAGATGCAGTCCCCAATCTGCCTAAAATCAAAGTGGAGTGTTGGGATGGGCATGTACCCTCACGATAAACGGGCATGTACCCCTGCCCTTAGTGACCCGGCTTTATGAACACAGAAGGCTTGGGTCTGTGCACTATCTGGACTGGACCACTCTTAAATTATACTAACAAACACAGTGTCCAGATAGGTCGTTTTTTGATCAATCATACGAGACTTCAGTGCTTTGTTCTAAAGCCCGTGTGTTTTTTATTTCACTTCTTTTTATACTTTCTTCAAACAAGGTTAGACCATTATTCTTATGTCTCTTGTCGGGCCACACATGTTTTTCAAATACCTATTTACACATTCAAAACAATATGTAGTAATGTAACACCACAAAATGCAAAACAAAATTCACAGTGCAATACATATAAGATTACATAAACAATACAGATACAGGTAACCAGTCCGTAATTTACAAATACACCTGGCGGACACGCAAAGATAATCCCAAAGGCTCCTGCCTTTTTGTCCTGCCTATGTGTAACGCTCAGGGAATTCTTATTTCAAAGGGTGTTGTCTATAGGGTTTCAAAAAGATGTATGCATTCCCTCGTGGCACACCCAGCTGTTAATCCCATGAGCACAAGCCAACGCGTTTCAAACCCTATGCTACTTTAGGGTTCTCCTCAGGACTCGGGCTTGGTGGTCTTGGTAAACTAAAAATTAAAGCCAAAGAATGTGTCTTTTAGTATTGTGTCACTGAACTTCACCCACACCCAACCCCCCATGTGTATTAAAACATTTTTAGGACCTACTTTGTTTCAGCTACTGATGAGGCTGTTTCCTTATGACACCGTTTTACTCCAATTGTCACTGCTGTGTTAAAAATGAGAAATAATTATACTCTAGAGCAGAGCATTTTTAGCCAGTTGTCATAGATAATTTAAAGGGGACATATGACATGTACCTTATTCCTTCTTTGTGTGTCGGTGCCAGAATTCTTTGAAGCACTCTAACTTCCGTAGGATCTCGTTACTAAAAACCAAGAGGTTACACTCGTGTTAAAGACTTACAGATTCAAACGTTGTCTTTATGCCAAGCCAGACTCTCTCTGAATGGTTGGTATTAATCAATGCAGTATGCTTGTCTGTTCCCCTTCATTTGCACTTGAGAGCATATCAGCGCATGTTTGTCTAAGCGCAATCCTTTGAACACTGAGGGGTCCCAGCATTTATCAGCGCGTGGTTGCTACGCAATTGGAAAATTTAACAACACGCATACGTCTGCCTTTTCAGCGCGTGGGGAACGCGCAATCTTCTCATTTTGTGCATTATGTCTCAGCGTTTAATTACTGCGTGCTACAGTTCCCAATCACTTGCCTTTCGAAATCTTTTCATGGATCTCCTTCAGCTCACTGGTCCTCGCTCGTTCTGCTCCAACAGCTGAGTTTTGGTTTAACTGGTCTTTTGAAAAAAAATCGGTCGGCAATTGGCAAAGCCCGGAATGGTTCTCAAAACCGGCGATTGGATACATTGCATTCTGGGTATCGTAGTCCGCAAAGTTGTAAAATCTATTGAGTGTCTTACAACCTCGCTATTTCTGATAGTTCATTAAGCCCTCTTATCGCAGTGTCAAATTTCATAATCAGAAATGCTTCCCTTTGAGTCAGCAGTGTGTCATAGTCACCTCTTGATTTAGATTTAATTGAGCTTAGAACTGTCCATTTGAACTCATTCTCAGAGTGGTTGTTTTCAATGAAATGATTCACCATCGGTGCTGTTAAGACCTTATTCTTTAGTCCGGAGCGGTGTTGTATGATCCTTTGTAGCACTTCCTGACTGGTTTTGCCAATATACATCTTTTCGCACGGTCAAAAGATTGCATATACTACATTTCGAGTCTTGCAATTGGTGAAATCATTATGACGCCAATGTCTTCGACCGTCGCTGAAGATGTTGCCTTCTACTGTAGTGCTGCATACGGAGCAGCTGCCGTATTTATGGTGCCCCTGAACTGGTTGCAGGTTGAGCATAGTTCTCAATGTATCGCGTCTTTCTTGGGGGGAGGAGAGGTGCGTATCACTTGCTGGCCAATACTCTGATTTTTCTTTAGTGCAAATAGCGGTAGGCCTACACCAGATATCGAGCCTTCAATCAGATGCCAGTTGTTCATGACTATTTTCTTGACAGGCTGTGTATGAGGGCCAAAGGTGGTAACGCATACTATGCGATCCGTCGGTGGTTTGAATTTTTTCGTTAAGAGATGTTCTCTGGGTGTGAACCAGGCTTGTTTCATCGACTGTTTAAGAAGTTTTTTGGGGTATCCTCTCTCCATTAATTTCTTAGTCAGCACCTCTGTATGTAGTTCAAAATCCTCGCGTCTAGTGCAGTTACGCCGAATGTGTAAGTACTGGCCGAATGGCAAATTGTTCTTCAAATTCCTTGGGTGGTAGCTTCTAAAATGCAATGCATTGTTTTTATCGGTTGGTTTGGTATGCAGCGCCATAATCAATCCATTGGTTGATATTTTTACTTCAACGTCCAAAAATGGCATACTCATTTTACTGAGCGACAAGCTGAATTTAATGTCAGGACTGCAGTTGTTCAGCCAAACGTGAAATTCTTTCAAGGATGTTTCTGTACCTTTCCATATACACCAGACGACATCAATATATCTGTACCACTGTACAATCTGATCACTGTATGGGTTGTTATTGTAAATAAATTGATGTTCGTAACGGTCCATATATAGTATCGCCATTTCCGGCGCAAAGGGACAGCCCATGGCTGAGCCTTTTACTTGTAGAAAGAAGTCTTCGTTAAACTTGAAAAAGTTTTTCCGCAAGGCCACAGAGGCCAGGCTCAAAATGAATTCCGTAGGAACTCGGTGGGGTCTTGGGCGTTGTTCCAGATAAAATTCCATCGCTTCCAGAGCGTCCTGCTGAGGAATTTGGGTGTACAGTGATGACACGTCCATTGTAACCAAGATGTGCACATTTGGATCAAAGGCAAACCCTTCGACTTTATTGATGAAGTCCATTGTGTCCCGTAGATATGAGGGGACTTCCAAGATGAATGGTTTCAGGAACACGTCCACATATTTGGACAGAGGCTCGAGAATCGAATCGCACCCTGACACGATAGGTCTGCCAGGGGGATTTTGGGCGTTCTTATGCACTTTCGGCAAGAAGTACAATAGAGGTGTTCGTGGATATTTTTTGATCAGGTACTCTGCTTCCTTGGGTCCCAAGATGCCTTCATCCGTGCCTTTTTTCACTAATCCTGAGATTTCATACTCAATCTCCTTAGTTGGATCCTGTGCAATGCTTCTGTACCATGTTGGATTATGTACATGATTTTTTCCTTCCTGCAGATAGGACTCCTTTGCCCAGAGGACCACCGCGCCCCCTTTATCCGCTGGTCTCATGATGGCCTCTTTCTGGTTCTTCAAGGAAGTGATAGCTTTCTTATGTTCCAATGAGATGTTGTTCTTGATATAAACTCCTTTGTTTTCTAGAACGTTTAATGATGACAGTACTGCGTGCTCAAAGGTGATAATATCTTTAGGAATGCTGTGAGTGGAGGGACAGAAAGTTGACTTGTTCCATAGTCCTGACGCCTCGGAGGTAGTGGTATCCTCTTTATCTCTAAAAAAGGCTTTCAACCGTATCTTTCTAAACAATTGCAAGACCTCCATCTTCACTTTCTTGAAATCTGGTTTTACCCCTGGGACAAAGGTAAGTCCCAATTCCAGCACCTCTGCTTTTTCCTTAGTTAGGTTGATGTCTGACAAATTGATGATGGATGATTTGCCTATGTCTTGTAATACTGTCTTCGTGTCCTCATCTCCCATGGTTGTACTTTGTATCTGTCGCTCGTTTTTTGTTGGCCTGCCCCTAAAAAAGAAGACTTCCTAGGTTGATTTTGATTTGAGCTACCTTCACCTCGGTCTGAATCCCCTGTCGATTCTGAAGATGATGTGTCGGAGAATGTTAGAAATCTCCTCTTAGATCTCCCTTGGTACTCTGGCAAGAACCGTCTGGAATCAGGTTTTGTATAAAAATCCTCCTTCAGATATGGTTACACTGTTTCAATGTTAAATGATTTTTTGTCCTTTTCAAATTTATTGGCTTTAAAATTGATAGTGTGGTCTTTGAAGGAAGAGATTTCTTTTTCAATTTTCTCCAGCAAAGTTTTTGCCTCAGCAGTCATGTGGTTGTCTTTAATAGTTTGAATCAGTTCTTTGATTTCCTCAATTTCCTTCCTACAAATTCTCTGAGCTGTTTCAATTGAGTTCACCATCAAATCCCGGCTGCATTTACTGCTAATATGGCTGAAGCCCTTCTTATATTCTGGGTCTTCAGTGAAGATCACCGGAACGTTCTTCACCTGCAGACCCCACGGGATTGTTCCGGCTTTCAGATGTTCAATTAAAAAGTGGCCGTGTAGCTCTGTTCTAATGTGTTTCTTTTGAAGCCTAATTAGTTTGTCTGAAACATTCTGTTGTTTAGCGGAGTTACTAAGGGTTATGGTTGAGAATAGAGTGGGATCTGAGATCAATTTCTGTATATGATCCTCAGTGAAAGATAATGTGTCCCTCTCTGACATGTTATCTTGCCTGGTACAGCCTGTGTGGGCCTGCCAGGGTGTGTAATATACGCTATTATAATGGGATCCCTGTTGTGTGCGAAAAGCCTTGCGAACCACTGTCCGCTCTACAAACTTTATGAACAAGGAACCTAGGAAGTCTTCTTTTTTAGGGACAGGCCAACAAAAAACGAGCGACAGATACAAAGTACAACCATGGGAGATGAGGACACGAAGACAGTATTACAAGACATAGGCAAATCATCCATCATCAATTTGTCAGACATTAACCTAACTAAGGAACAAGCACAGGTGCTGGAATTGGGACTTACCTTTGTCCCAGGGGTAAAACCAGATTTCACGAAAGTGAAGATGGAGGTCTTGCAATTGTTTAGAAAGATACGGTTGAAAGCCTTTTTTAGAGATAAAGAGGATACCACTACCTCCGAGGCGTCAGGACTACGGAACAAGTCAACTTTCTGTCCCCCCACTCACAGCATTCCTAAAGATATTATCACCTTCACAGCTACGATCAACCAGCCACGCCCTCGCCACCGTACCACGCATCCGCAGAACCACCGCCGGAGGAAGATCCTTCTCCTACCTGGCGGCCAAGACCTGGAACTCCCTCCCCACTCACCTTCGGCGAACCCAGGACCATCTCGCCTTCAGGAAGCAGCTCAAGACCTGGCTGTTCGAGCAGTAACTTACCCCCTCCCCCAGCGCCTTGAGACCCTCCCGGGTGAGTAGCGCGCTCTATAAATGCCGTGATTGATTGATTGATTGATTGACCTTTGAGCACGCAGTACTGTCATCATTAAACGTTCTAGAAAACAAAAGTTTATATCAAGAACAACATCTCATTGGAACATAAGAAAGCTGTCACTTCCTTGAAGAACCAGAAAGAGGCCATCATAAGACCAGCGGATAAAGGGGGCGCGGTGGTCCTCTGGGCAAAGGAGTCCTATCTGCAGGAAGTCAAAAATCATGTACATAATCCAACATGGTACACAAGCATTGCACCGGATCCAACTAAGGAGATTGAGTATAAAATCTCAGGATTAGTGAAAAAAGGCACGGATGAAGGCATCTTGGGACCCAAGGAAGCAGAGTACCTGATCAAAAAATATCCATGAACACCTCTATTGTACTTCTTGCCGAAAGTGCATAAGAACGCCCAAAATCCCCCTGGCAGACCTATCGTGTCAGGGTGCGATTCGATTCTCGAGCCTCTGTCCAAATATGTGGACGTGTTCCTGAAACCATTCATCTTGGAAGTCCCCTCATATCTACGGGACACAATGGACTTCATCAATAAAGTCGAAGGATTTGCCTTTGATCCAAATGTGCACATCTTGGTTACAATGGACATGTCATCACTGTACACCCAAATTCCTCAGCAGGACGCTCTGGAAGCGATGGAATTTTATCTGGAACAACGCCCAAGACCCCACCGAGTTCCTACGGAATTCATTTTGAGCCTGGCCTCTGTGGCCTTGCGGAAAAACTTTTTCAAGTTTAACGAAGACTTCTTTCTACAAGTAAAAGTGTCAGCTATGGGCTGTCCCTTTGCGCCGGAAATGGCGATACTATATATGGACCGTTATAAACATCGATTTATTTACAATAACAACCCATACAGTGATCAGATTGTACAGTGGTACAGATATATTGATGACGTCTGGTGTATATGGAAAGGTACAGAAACATCCTTGAATTTCACGTTTGACTGAACAACCGCGGTCCTGACATTAAATTCAGCTTGTCGCTCAGTAAAATGAGTATGCCATTTTTGGACGTTGAAGTAAAAATATCAACCAATGGATTGATTATGGTGCTGCATACCAAACCAACTTATAAAAACAATGCATTGCATTTTAGAAGCTACCACCCAAGGAATTTGAAGAACAATTTGCCATTCGGCCAGTACTTACGCATTCGGCGTAACTGCACTAGACGCGAGGATTTTGAACTACATACAGAGGTGCTGACTAAGAAATGAATGGAGAAAGGATACCCCAAAAAACTTCTTAAACAGTTGATGAAACGAGCCTGGTTCACACCCAGAGAACATCTCTTAACGAAAAAAATCAAACCACCGACGGATCGCATTGTATGCGTTACCACCTTTGGCCGTCATACACAGCCTGTCAAGAAAATAGTCATGAACAACTGGCATCTGGTTGAAGGCTCGATATCCGGTGTCGGCCTACCGCTATTTGCACTAAAGAAAAATCGGAGTATTGGCCAGCAAGTGATACGCACCTCTCCTCCCCCCCAAGAAAGACGCGATATATTGAGAACGATGCTCAACCTGCAACCAGTTCAGGGGCACCATAAATGCGGCAGCTGCACCGTGTGCAGCACTACAGTAGAAGGCAACATCTTCAGCGACGGTCGAAGACATTGGCGTCATAATGATTACACCAATTGCAAGACTCAAAATGTAGTATATGCAATCTTTTGCCCGTGCGAAAAGATGTATATTGGCAAAACCAGTCAGGAAGTGCGACAAAGGATCATACAACACCGCTCTGGACTAAAGAATAAGGTTTTAACAGCACCGATGGTGAATCATTTCATTGAAAACAATCACTATGAGAATGAGTTCAAATGGACAGTTCTAAGCTCAATTAAATCTAAATCAAGAGGTGACTATGACACACTGCTGACTCAAAGGGAAGCATTTCTGATTATGAAATTTGATACTGCGATAAGAGGGCTTAATGAACTATCAGAAATAGCGAGGTTGTAAGACACTCAATAGATTTTACAACTTTGCGGACTATGATACCCAGAATGCAATGTATCCAATCGCTGGTTTTGTGAACCACTCCGGGCTTTGCCAATTGCCGACCGATTCTTTTCAAAACCAGTTAAACCCAAACTCAGCTGTTGGAGCAGGACGAGCGAGGACCAGTGAGCTGAAGGAGATCCATGAAAAGATTTCGAAAGGCAAGTGATTGGGAACTGTAGCATGCAGTAATTAACCGCTGAGACATAATGTACAAAATGAGAAGATTGCGCGTTCCCCACGCGCTGAAAAGGCAGAAGTATGCGTGTAGTTACATTTTCCAATTGCGTAGCAACCACGCGCTGGTAAATGCTGGGACCCCTCAGTGTTCAAAGGATTGCGCTTAGACAAACATGCGCTGATATGCTCTCAAGTGAAAATGAAGGGGAACAGACAAGCATACCGCATTGATTAATACCAACCATTCAGAGAGAGTCTAGCTTGGCATAAAGACAACGTTTGAATCTGTAAGTCTTTAACACGAGTGTAACCTCTTGGTTTTTAGTAACGAGATCCTACGGAAGTTAGAGTACTTCAAAGAATTCTGGCACCGACACACAAAGAAGGAATAAGGTACATGTCATATGTCCCCTTTAAATTATCTATGACAACTGGCTAAAAATGCTCTGCTCTAGAGTATAATTATTTCTCATTTTTAACACAGCAGTGACAATTGGAGTAAAACGGTGTCACAAGGAAACAGCCCCATCAGTAGCTGAAACAAAGTAGGTCCTAAAAATGTTTTAATACACATAGGGGGCTGGGTGTGGGTGAAGTTCAGTGACACAATACTAAAAGACACATTCTTTGGCTTTAATTTTTAGTTTACCAAGACCACCAAGTCAGAGTTCTGAGGAGAGCCTTAAAGCAGCATAGGGTTTGAAACGCGTTGGCTTGTGCTCATGGGATTAACAGCTGGGTGTGCCACGAGGGAATGCATACATCTTTTTGTCACCCTATAGACAACCACTTACGTGTCTCCTCTCATGTCTCCGCTGCCCCCCCCCCCCATCCTTCACCCCTCTTGTCATCTCGCTCCATCCTCGGAAATAATCCTCACCGGCTCTCCCCTCCACCCTCCGTATGAGTCATCTCTGCCCCCCCTCCCCCTCTCATTCCCTTTCCCCACTTCCTGCTCCGTTACCATTCCCTGGCTCCCCCTTCACTAATCCTCACTCGCCCCCTCTCGACCGACCCGCTCTCTGCCCGTCCGTGATTCCCTGGCCTCTCTCCTTCCTGCACACCTGTCCTCCCGCCCCCTTCCCTCTCCTCTTCCTCCTAGCCTCTGATCCGCTCTCTGTCCCTCCTCGTGATTCTCTTTCCTTCCCGTGCTGTCCCCCTCCACTTTCCTCCTCCTCCTCATAGCCTTTTATCCCCTCCTGAACACCTGCCCTTATTCCCCTGAACCCTGATAATTCTCTCCCCACCATCCCCTCATATCCCCTCCACCTGATCCTCTCTCCTCTCTCACAGACCTTCTCTGGAGCTCTCCTTCTGATTCCTTCTCCCACGTCCCACCCTTCCTCTGATCCTCTCTCCCGCCCTCCACCTCTCCAAATATCCTCTCTTCCCCTCCTCCTCTCCCACACTTTCCTCCTTCCGATACTCCCCACTTCTCTCCTCTCTACTGAACATCCTCGCTCTCCTCCTCCGGATCCGCTCCCGTCCTCTCCTCCTGGTTCCATCTTCTTCCCTCCTCCGATCTCCTCTCTTCCCTTTTCCCCATACACCTGCCTCCCCCCCACCCTCTGGTCCCCTCCTGTCGCGTGTCCTGCTTCTAAAACCCTCTGCTCCCCTCTTCCTGAAGACGTGTCCTCCACTCGCCCAAACCCTCACATGTTCCGGCTGGTGTACCTACAGTATGATGTGTTGCCACCATTTGCACACGCCTGCATTTTAGCACATGAATGGAAGATATATTTTTTTAACAGACATCTCCACTAGTCGAACTGCATAGACTGATAGTCTGCACTGACTTCTGCAGCCCAGTGTTACCACAGTACATTACAAAGCATGTTTCTGTCCATGACACACAGGGATCGCGTCCTTAAACATCATAGGGCGTAAAATTGTGTGGCCGGATTATTAACAGGATAATGTGCTGCATGGCTAAACACTTATAAGGTCCCGAAGGCGAGACCTATTGGCTATGCCAATGCTTGTTATATTTATTATAGGTACATATACACTTGTCAGTTTCGCTTGTACAGTCAATATGTGGGCCGGTGTCAAATAATACAAGGGTAGGTCGACAGCATACAACAAGTTTCTGCAGTCTCTACATAAACATTACTTCAGGTGGTCGCTGTAAAACCATTTGCACACAAACATGCCCACCGTGTACATTCGTAATAATAACAGGTTAATAATATTGGCCATAATTTCAGTACTTGATTCAATTTCAAGGTTAACAAAACTTGTCCCCCTCCCTCCACCCCCGTTAGGCTCACCCTTTTATATGTTAGCTTATATTATTCTGTACAGTGCTCTATCAAATGGAATCTTTATTAGTAATACCTGTATAATGACTGAGTTTCCTGGAATATGGGTATATTTCTAGGTGGGAGTGTTTTGGTCCCGCCGTATATGCTGGGAATACTCTATGCAGTCTGGGAACTATTAGATTCTGTTAAGTCTATAGCTTTTAACGACTCCATCATTTGGTCCCACTCCATGGAAATGGGTATTTTGCGCTGTCCCCTGTGTTCTTCTCGTCGAAGCGTGGCGCCCTCCGCCACACCGCACCGAACCATCTCCGTATGCCACGAGTGTAACTGAGGAGGAAAGGAAGACTTCCACCTCATGGTGATGGCCCGCTTTGCCAATAATATGGCCATATCAGAGAATCTATATTGTGTTTTCCGGTTTTTCGGGTGGGGATGTAGGCCCAAAAGGCAACTTTCTGCTGCGTCCCATACTGATGTGCCTGTTATATCTTGCAATATATCTCTTATTTTGGCCTAGAACCTCCCTAATTTTGCGCAATTCCATAGCATGTGAGGTAAGTCCGCATCTGCTGTCCCGCACCTAGGGCAACTGAGCTGGGCGTCTGTATATATACAGTTAAGGTGGTGCAGCGTAAGGTATGCTCTGTGCAAAACCATATATTGGATGTACTTGAATTTAACATTTCGGGACACTTTCCTAGGGAACTCTAGGGCATATGCCCATTCCTTATCAGTGAGATTCCGCCCAATGTCTCTTTCCCATTTCGTGCGCAGGGGTCCAAGTGAAATACCCGCATGTGCCCGGGTGCCCCTGTAGAGCCAGCGAACCAAGTGTCTTCCCCTACCCATCAAGTGTATTGCATGTACTAGTTCATGTTTCATGGGTTCTTCCCCATTAGGGGACCAATGTGTCTTGACATAGTGTGTGATAGCGGCATGAAGGAGGAATAGCGTCTGGGGGACTCCTTGGGCCTGGGCAAATGCTTATGCCTCTCCATGGTAATTCCAATGTCGAGAACCTGTTCTGTAACCTGGAAGGGTGCATCAAGCAAACCCTCTTTGTTGACTTGGTTTGTTGCCCTGAAGTGGTGGTGGTAGTAGCAGCTTACTATATTTTGTGAGCTGATGAAACTGAGCAGACCTTTTTTCTGTCTTAAGGACCATGCAGCCTACTAGCCCCACTCACATAGAGTTCTGCTTTATTGTGACACCCAAACCCTTGCACTGACATCCTGTATGTATATTGAGTTACATGTATTTACGGTATGGTTGGTAGCAGGACTGATCTTGTGGTGAGAGTCTGAATACTAGGATGAGTGCCATCCATTTTGGATAGCTCTTGGGTTGACATAGCACGAGCTGGATGAGGGATACAGCTTCTCCAGACAGTGAAAGCGTATTGCTTGCATTCTTGAAGCTGAAGGGAGTAGACTCAGACACTGAATCTAGGGAGTATGAAGCCGGGGCAACACTTAGAAATTCTATGAGAACCTTTTAGCAGGGCATTGCTGATTAGCCTTCTTGAGCACTGCCTTTTGGTGGATAGCAGAGGGAAGGGGAAAAGTCAAGAGATTCTTTAAGGCTGAGGAAGTTAATAGAAACTGTGGGCCCTTTTTCCTGTCCCTGATTGCTGCTTTAGGTAGACTGATGATAGCCATGTGCAGAGTCTTCACACTTCATTGTGTCCATGTTTGGATTCCCCTGCCTTGACTCAGCATCGTCATGACCTGCTGTGAGAACCAAATAACAAGTGAAAGGGATCCACCTCAAATCAGTTCCAGGACTTTGGACAGTAGATTAACATCTCCTGTCTAGAAAATGAGCATAAAGGTGGGATGGAAACCATCTCACTTTCTTCCAAGTTCTTCTTGATAATAGAAGGGAGTGCTCTGGAGAGAAGTCGTCGAGCTGCCCGTGCTGGTGTCAGCCAAACTCCTAGAGGAGAAGCTGTGGGACTGTCTAGCACCTAGAAGCCTGCCTGTCTGCTCAAGGAAGGATAGTTCCTGGCCCCACAGGACGAAAGCCTGTCCAGGAGAAGAAGCTCATACAGAAGAAGCTGACTTGTGTTCAGGAGTGTGTCTGTCACCGACCCAAGCTGAGAGAGGTCTCCTGGCCTCCCTAAGAGGTTTGTCTGGTGACCCACATGAAGTGACAGTAACTCCAGCACATCACCCTCCATCTCTACCTTGACCCCAAGTGCCTGCCTGCTACTGGCGATGTGCTGCGAATCCAGTCATCTAGGCGCCTCAGCCAGTGGATTCACCTATGGGCTGCAACTGCCGAAGAAGGATGAATGCGGACCAAGGCTTGCTGTGACAAAAGGCCGTCCAGGAGAAGAAGCTTCTACAGAAGAAGCTGACTTATGTTCAGGAGTGTGTCTGGCACCGACTCAAGCTGAGAGGTCTCCTGGCCTCCCTAAGTGGTTCATCTGGTGACCCACATGAGTGACAGTAACTCCAGCGCATCGCCCTCCATCTCCACCTTGACCCCAAGTGCCTGCCTGCTGCTGGCGATGTGCTGCAAATCCAGTCATCTAGGCTGCCTCAGCTAGTGGATTCCCCTATGGCTTGCAAGCTGCAACTGCAAAAGGATGAATGCGGACCAAGGCTTGCTGTGTCGTATCTGCAACTATATGACCCGAAAAATGGGGCCACCGCCACAAATGTTCTCCAGCTACCTAATACACATCTGTATGATTACGAGGGGCATATCCTTCTCATCGCAGTCCCAAGCAGCGCTCTGCATAGACTGGTAAAACACAAGGCCGTGTTTGAGAGACTGTGTCTTGCACTCGAACTCCGTGCAAAAAGGAGGCATGAGTGATGCTGAGAATTCTATAGCAAGATACAGACTGAACTGACCCACAGGTCTCCTCATTGGGCAATCGGCTGCAAAAGCTAAAAGCCAAGTAGTGTAACCGCCAGTTCTCGCCCTATGTTTCCTTGTATTATTAGGTCCTCACAGTCGAGTGGCTGCAGCCAGAGTGCTAGACCTCTGTATTGGGACAGGAACTTCCACTCCCAAACTAGGTTCCTGGGATGGGTGCAGGAGTGACTCTAAGTGGTTCTAGCCTGTAGTAGTTGGAAAACCCTGTAGCTAAGCTCCATTTCTGTGTGTAGTCTCATGTTTTGCTGCGCTATTGAAACGCTTCTCTTTTTCTAAGACAAATACTGAACTGTATCTGTAAGATGATTGCAGAGTTCTCGCCCT
Source organism: Calotriton arnoldi (assembly GCA_963921515.1). Classification (NCBI taxonomy): domain Eukaryota; kingdom Metazoa; phylum Chordata; class Amphibia; order Caudata; family Salamandridae; genus Calotriton; species Calotriton arnoldi. The sequence goes on from CAWUFW010001269.1 coordinate 2,648,609, forward strand.
CCCACACATGTTCCTTGAGAAACCTTTGACTGCTCTCCCTCGCTACCCTGAGAGTCAAGTGCGCAAAGGGTGTACTTTTCCCAGTTTGCAGAGCCAAAGTAGTACGAACCCCAGGACACAAGAGGCAAACAGCCCCAAACACCATGGTTGTGGCAGAGTAACCGGTCTGCCTTTCATGCCAGAATGGGGTCTGACATGGAGGCACTAAGAATGTGTTGTTTAGGCCGTGAGACCCCAGATATACTACCCGCTGCCCTAACATCAACTTTTCCAGCATTCAGTGAGCCTGCACTCGGGGCTTTAAGTGGGATGAAAAAAGTGGGGCTATCTAAAAGGGATGTGGCATATGTAATTAGGGTCGTGGCTTAAACATGCAAACGAAATTTCTGGGATTCTCATAGAAAGACACCCAAACAGTATTTTCGTTCCTCTCTGAGCTTTCTGCCAGTGGCGGCCGGCATGACTCGCAGGTGGCGGAGGAGGCAGGGAGACGGGGGGAGGGGGGGCGTGAGGTAAATGTAAAACAATTTTTTTTTTTAATTATACATTTACCTTACTGCCGGCTCCCGCCACCGCGTCTATGCTCCTTGCTCCTGCTCTCCTCGTGGGACTGGAAGTCAGGAAGAACTGCCAGGCTCCCCTGACGAATCACAATGCTGCAGTGCAGCGTTGTGATTGGTTTTGAGCATCCTGGTTCGACGCTCAACCAGGGAATGGGGAATGTGCGTATGACTGGTTTGGGCGGCCCAAGAGGGACGACCAAACAGTCATTGCGCAGTCAAAGGACTCCTCCCCTGCCCTGCTCCGTGAGTCAGAGCAGCCCCGACCACCCGCCTGCCCCGCGAAGTTACAAAAATACTCAGCGGAGTTCCGCAGGTGGCAGAGTGCAGTGTAAACTGCCGTTCACGCTGGTCTTCCTGCCACTCGGGTAGAAATTCTACCCGAGCAGCAGCTCGCGAGCTTACCGTGAGCGGGGAAAAACTCTGCTGCACTACGCGAAGCGGAGTTTTCTGCACTCCGCGAGCTCCGCGGAGCGCACGAAACACCGCAAACTCCGCGAACGGAGTGGAGTTCACCGCCCAGGCCTAGTTATATAACACAAAACCTGACAAAACCAGCCACGACCATTAGCTTTGTCAATGGTTGTTAGCTGTGAATTTAACATTACTTAAGTCTCTGGAAAGGTTAGTGGTCTACAGAATTTCTGAATCACACCTGTGATGTTCACTCTGAATTCTGAACACCTTTTTCAGCCACTGACAGGCACAGTGAGAAACTCGCACTGCCTTCAGCCTCAGCTCCAGAGTGTTCAAACCTGTTATCAGTTATAAACACTTGGAGCGGCTCAGGTCAGAGTATGCACTATACAAGTGTAATATGCTACTCGAAAAAAATACAGACAATCCTGGAAACATCTAACACTCATTTAATTTGCAAAATTAAGTAAAACGTGAAATATAAACCGGTACTAAATCGCTGACATTGATTGTCTTTTTTACATTCATTGTTCATCATACAGTCAGTGTTTTGCCATTACTACTAAGGACATGAATAGAGGGTCCGATAGAGACCCAATCAATGTCCGTTTTCAAGTACTACCGGGTCTGAGCCCCGGCCAACTTAAAGCTCCCCCTCTACTGATATACTGGACATGTTCTGCAATTTCCTGTCCTCATTGGGTTTAATCAGCAGCGCTAACCTCTGTGGATAAAAAAAAATAACAGCTTAGTAAAGGAAGAAGAATAAAGGAATCTGTCACTCATGTTCTGATTGACAGGGCCTTGGTTCTGTCCTCCCTGGGAGGGAGAAAGTAGATGATGTAGCTGTAGTACCATTTCATCTCTGCCTTCTTCGGCCCTGTTTATGTTTTTCGCCAAAAGTACATTGTGGTTTGTTTTACCTGTTCTAGATCATTATTACTCCATTTTTTTTCAAGCACAGCGGTGCTGGATAAAAGGTCAGGACTGGCCGAAGATATTACTTGCAATTTCTAATCTAGAATGTTTCGTGTGACACTTAAATCAAGTTCAGAATTTTTTGATGGGGCCTCTTGGTCCACAGTTTTGTCTTAGGCATTCACCACAGAGAGCAATCACAGTTTGTGGGCCTGGGTCGGGTAAAATGTAAAATTACTAGGGTGACCAACTGGCATGGTGCACATTCAGGACGGTCAGTGTTAAAATTCAGGACAAAGGGTCAAAATTCAGGACGAAAATTCAGGACAGAAGGTCAAAATTCAGGAAACAAATTTGGGACAAAACATACGTTTTACAGACATATCAGAGGAGGTGGCACAATAGTATATAAGTATATAAGTAAGTAAATAGACAACCAAAATAAGTACACGTCAAAATAAGTTTATGTAAGGTTGAGATAATCGTGCACTTCACAGTTTTTCAGTATGCGCGCAGCTTTGCAAAGCGACATCAGGCCCTTTCTGCAATCAAGATTTGTGCTAATGTAACAATAAACATTAAATATTATTTTTTTATTTGTATGTTTAAATCTTACTTTTAAATGTACAGTGAAAACGCTGTTCCAGTCCCATGACATTAAGAAGCACTTCGCTGAATAGCCTATTGTATTCATTTTTACTCAGAATTCTTTTACCTTGCCCCTTATATTTATTAAGGGATAATATTTTCAGGGACATCAGAAACTGAACTGAATACTATTTTAAAAGTGGTTATCACTTCTACCCTTCACAAATATCCACCTTGACAATGTGGTAAATGACCTATAGATGGAGATTTTGCACAAATGAATGCTCTGCCTCCGACAGTTATCTTATTTTTATTTTCTCCAGCATGGCGCCAAGACAAAAGCAGAATGCCTTGCCCTAGTCTGATGCAGGTGAAGGCACACCACATGCTGTCACTGCAATAGGGCCCATTGTCATTCTATATGTGATAATCAGCTGCAGTCTCAGAATGGCAATGGGCCAGTCCACAGTCTGTGCAAGGTTCGGGAGGGCTGCTGCAGGCAGCCTCAGTCTACAGTTTAAAAGATAAGTGCGAGAGGCCCTGAGTGAAAACTTTTAAACTCATAGGGCCTCTTGCAGGGGAACAGCATACCTTCCTGAAATTCCCCAATTTGATTTTAGTATGATGTCTGTAAGGCGTCCGTAATTTGGGGACCCCAAATTACAGACGCCTTACCGACATCATACTAAAATAACGGACGGTCCGTGAAATTTACGGACGGTTGGTCACCCTAAAAATTACCCAGGTAAGTGTTGCTTAAAGACCTCCCACTTTCCGGTGGTGGCTAAGTTATGTAAACATTGTAAAACTTTGCCTGCAGTTGAAAGTCCTGCAAAATATTTCTGCGAAAGAATTTTCCTGAAAAATGATTTTGCAAGAGAATGATCTCACTTAAAGGTAGCTCTTGCTTAAACATTTTTCAGCAAAGCCTATTTGTATGGGAAGATTTGTCAAGAACTTAAAACTTGCGAAGTTTTGAAGAAAAAAAACTACCAAGTTTGCAGATGAGCATCTGTGCAACTTCACTACTTTTGTGCGGTCACGCGCTGATTATGGCCAAACTATTACAGAACTATGATTAATGATATTATAAACCCATCGGAAGATTAATTTCCGCTTGGATTTTTACACCTGTGTTCTTGCCTGCTCAGCATAGGGGGGCAGACTCTGTCACAAACCCAAAGACTGTGTTTCTGTGGTGATGCCGGGACTGCCGCCCGGCAGTGTGATCGGGGACGGTAGGATGTGTGCCCGTGTGTGTCCGTTTACTCACACTGCCTGTCTCTCCCCTAGCTCCAAGCGCCAAAGAGAGCTTCCTGCTGCTGTCCCTGCACAACAGACTGAGGAGCAAAGTGCACCCTCCTGCTGCTAACATGCAGAAAATGGTGAGTATGCCTGGCTTTCTCCCATGACTGCGCGCCCCGCGCGCCCAAGACGGCACCTAGGGGGAACGACAAATAATGACCGTATATGAAGCGGGGCACGCGCGAGTGAGCGAGGCTCGGACAATCCGCTCGCGCCAGTGAGGCAGCAATAGAATTGTTGTACAGACCTTTGCCAAGGACTCGCGCCTGTGAGGCCTTCTCAGACCTCTGCCAGGGGGAGGAGGGGGGGGGGGGGCACTGCTGGCATCCCTCCCCTTGCACCTGCTCTACACACTATCTAAGTTATTGGTGGGAAAACAGAATGTTTCGACATGATCCTGTGAGAAAGTTTGACCAATCTAATCCTGTTTGTTCCCTTGGAAAGTTACTTAAAACGCGTTTCACTCTTCACCAGTGGTAAGTGCAGACATCCTGGAGTCTTATCTCTTCTTGCAAGTCTGTTGCGTCACATTTCTGGCTTGAGACTCAAAAGGGCCCTGCAGGTCAGGAACGATGTACAGTGTGTTATGTTGAGACACAATAGTCGCACTCCTTTAATTCACACATACACCTCTTGTACCCAGCACTGGTCTGGAAACCAAAATGTGCCCTGGCAGAAGTGTTCCAATGAACCCTACACCGCAGGTAATGGTGAGTAGAATGAGTTCATGGGGGCATGCTGGGGTCAATGCACCCCGGGTGCCTGCTCTGGAAGCACCCCCACCCCGCCAGGAAAATGCCAAGGTCGGCTCTCTAAATCTGCTTGCACGGTGCACCAGCTTCACTGTAACCAGCTGATGGATGACACTGGCATATGCATGCTTTGGTGCCACTTTCTTAACTCTTTGACCTTGATGTATGCCAGCCCGTGCCCCATCGCATGGCATCCTGCACTCCATACTTTTTGCTATCTTTCAGTCTCATCACCTGCTGCCCTCTTAAGCAAGCACAGGTACAGCAGACATAGTTTGTTTACCTGATATTGCTGCCAATGTTTCACATGCCAATGTCCAAGTCAGCACAGTGTGAATGCACATCTTTTCAGTGCTATCTATGCTAATGTACTTTTCGTTTGTCTGCCACGTGAGGTATCATACCAAATTCCCCTTCTGCAAATCCATTATTCAGCCTTGAAGGAATCAAACGCTCCATTCTAAATGTGGCTCGTGAGTACAAGAGGTTGCGCCACATCGTGTCCTCAAATTATTCCTTGTTTTCTAAGTTATAGCTGCAAAAGAGTTTGTTAAAATTCTATTTTTCAATTTCCCTCTTGCCATAGTTACCACTGATTGATTCAAAATAATCTGTAAATATTGATTTTTTTCTAATAATTCTAATATAGTGTAATAGCCTGCTATCAAGGGCTATACCAATTGCCAAAGGTTCCCTCACCGAGTTCAATTTTCAAGCCTCAGAAGAGGGCCTATTACAAGGAGGGCACATTCAAGCACAGGTATAACAGAGGTATAATGATAACAGGGCTTTTAGAACATTGACACCCCTCAGGATAGAATGTCCAAGAGGTATTGTGGGTGATTTAATTATTGGCAGACGGAGTAATTACCATCTCCATGGCACAGTACTTTACTCCACCATGGCAGGGGTACACGGCCCTCTGTATTTAGGAACCATCAACATGACAGAGACGTAAATCAAACTTACAACTTAGTTTCTATTTTCAAAAAGAAAAATCCAAAGCGGGATTTTCTTTTTGAAAGTACAGAGAACAATGACCCCCTCACCATGGGAGCATTCTTCCAAGTCGAGGGGGTCATTTAAAAGTTGACATTGCCCCTTAGCCCCATGTTTTTCACGGTAGTGGTAGGCAGTGAAAACTGGCCATGTGTTCGCTCAATCTAAATACTGCGGGCGGACACATGGCCAAACCTCTGACCGCCTTTACTCCATCTGCCCGTCGGAGGTGTTTGTAAGCTGTGGAGAGGAAGTAGTCTCTGTCATCTATACACTGAAGGTCCGCTCGACTCTAAATGAGACAGGCGGACCTTCAAGTTGGTGAAAAGGGTACTCCGTCGCAGTTGTAATGGAGTACCCTTTCCACTAACCTATAAGTCAAGCCCATCGTCTAAGCTCCACAAGAAGACCTTTAACAAATGGTATAGCCAGAAGCAGAAAAGTTATAATGCTATCATAATATTCCAGAGGCGAAGAAAGAAAAGCAAGAAAGACAGAAAAGAGTGGATGAGAGAGAGGAGTAGACAAAAGAAGGAAAAATAGCTGGAATGTAGAGTGTCAGAAGAAAAAGTGAAGAGAAGCAATATAGGAAGGTGAGAGAGCTAAATGTAAGAGGAGAACTGAAGGGTGGGTAGAATATGGGACAGTTGAAATACATTACAGGACTGCATACAACAGAATGGAGTAGGAGGCTAAAGAGAATGGGAGATAGAGGGCACTATAAGAGAAAGGTTAGAGGGGTGAAAGAGTTCTCACAGCTCAACTTGTAGCAGGGAAGTAATATAAGCCCCTGCAGCACCTTCACTTCAGGGACCGTGCCCTTCAGGGGGACAGTCCTCAGACCAAGACCTTTGTATGTCTATAAGACAGGCACTCTATGTGACAGTTCAAGGCCGCTCACTAGACTTTGCCCAGAGACCTCATTCTTTTGTGCTACGGTACTGACCTGCAGGGCCAGCCACTAAACATACATGAGATTCTGCACACATCTCTGCCAATCTTCACTTACAGTACCTTGTCTGACTTTATTACGAAGACACCACATGCATCTTTACTAACCGCAGTATACAGCTCCACGACTCGGACACTGCATACACCACACATACCCAATCCATACACAACTGTCCCATTACAGACTACAAGCACAGCTCTACATTTAATGCCCTACAGAGGCATCTTCTAATTGGCTAAGGGACGTCACTTACATCTGAGCCAATCCCAACCAGCAGCACTCCATACTGTTCTATTACATGGGCTCCATGCACAGCTTAGCCAATCCTGACTTGAACCTAGACAGCTATATCTGCACTGGGCCTCCACATGGCTGTATATCAGAACAACAATAACAAAAATATTGTCTAGCAGAAATATAACTTCCTAAATATTGTTTACAAAGATATCACTCCTTTGGGTGTAGATTTTACAATCCCTCCAATGGGGCGATATTTTTGTAAACAATATTTAGGACAAAATGTTTAGTCAGTTAATATTTTGACAATAGTATTCTGGTACTAGACCCTTCAGTAACTGTTTAGCCAATCCTGACCTGAAGCCAGGTTTCAAGGGGCTTTAAAGGGAGTTCAGCCAATGTCTTTAATCTTCACCTGGAGCAGCATTTTTGATTTACGTACTGAATCTCAACTCAGCTCTGAAACTACACCTCACATTTGACTATCAGAATCCAATGCAGTATTATATCTTTTACAGTCCACATTTCTGTGAAATACTGACTGCTGAGTCCCCTTGTCATTCTAGTACTGGCACAAAACACTTGGCTGCCAACACACCTCGAGCCGGATCTGCAGCACTGCCTGCTACTCTGAGACTAGGCGCCCACACACCATCGATGTCAATGCACCTTCTTCCTTATTAGGGATATCCCAGAGAAAAATACAAGGATTTTGTTCATGTTTTGAGAATCTGGAAAGGCCAGGAGCTGGTACTCTACATATGAACTTCTGCAAAATCATATTTATTTCTTTATAACACAGCAATTCTGTCTCGTTGTGCTTTAAAATTTGTTAAAGCAATTTTATAATACTTTTGAAGAAATTTCTTCTATCTGCTGCTGTAAGTTTTTCTTTCAAAGTGGAGAAATACTGGATTTTGCCACTGTTTCTATTTTCTACTGGGCTTCACAAAAACAATTCGGGCCATGCGGATGAAATTCTCCGATGGCAACCATAACCTTGATAAGAAATCTTAAAATGTGACATAAAATGTAGAAATCGTGAGATCTAAAGATTTTTTTTCCTTTTTACAGGTATATTGAGTTTATGCTGCATTTCATCATTACCCTCACCAAACATTGCACAAGTTTGCCTTAGACATAGGCGTCTCATGCTGCCACTTTCTCTGTCTTAGGAGTGGAGTGAAAAGCTCACCCTCCTGGCACTGGAGCGGGCAGCGGCCTGCCATCTGGATGGTCAGCACCTGAGTAGGACCCACGCTCAGCATATCGGCTGGAATATCCACCTTCTCCCTCTGGGAGCTATGAGTTTCTCTGAAGTCATTGAGCTGTGGTTTAGGGAAAGGGAGCAGTACAACTTCCACACCGCCCAGTGTATAGATAACACCACCTGTAGCCACTACACTCAGGTAAGTGGAGAACATGACAACTAGTGTGTTTCAGTCAAGTGATCCTTCATGAAGACAAGCAAGTTCTATATTGAGTAGAAGCAGGACCAAACACACTCTGAATCTATTTGGAATTAATAAGAACAGAATCCCTCCACCAGTGGTTGTATGTGCTTACTGCCTGCTGAAAAAACATTTGACCAAGTTAATTGGGGATTCCTTTGAAAAAGCATGGACTTAGTACTAATTCCCGTTGCTTCTATTAAAAGCGTGCAATCATTATGGAACATCCCTGGCACTAGGGCGTGTAGTAGCGGAATCTGACATGATATTGTGTTTAAAATTAGCATGTATCAGGGAACTCCCTCCTTGCCTTTGCTTTTTGCAAGGGCTCCATAAAGATTGCAGCCATGCTGCGCAAGGATAACAAGCTTGGGCTATATAGATCAAATAACTGAATATGGAAAGTGTTAATATGTGCTGTCAGATGGTTGTTGATAACATCTGACTTGGCTAGGGTAACTGAGTGAGGATTCTGGTTACAGGTACAGTGAGGCAAGAGAGACGCTATTTTAGAATCGGTTACCTAATTTCCAAGAGATAAAACATTACAAAATTAGGTATTTTGGGATCCATTTCTTTGCCGTTATGGAAGTAATATTTCGTATTTTCCCAAGCAAGCAAACCCCTGATGTGGACAATGTATGTTCCCTCTTGCTCCAGTTAAATACCTAAAGCTTTTACTTCCGATTTCAACATGGCCACGTCATCTTTGAATGGTTTGAATCTAGAATTGGAAAATGTGTCTGAAGGGGGAAATTGCAGAGGAGTCAACCTTGAAACTGACCAGATCTTGGAAGAAAGGGGCATGAATGGCTAGACCAGACTACAAATATTATTTCTGGGCAACAATTCCTTGTTGTTTCAGAGATGTACCCCAGTAAAGTTTTGACTCTCATGAAGGAAGGTTTCTGGTGGATTCCTCGAGTGATGAATGATTAAAATCCCAATAAGGACATGCAAAAAGCTTAGTCAGCGATATAGAATCCGTTTAAGGCTCGAGCTTTCAGGAAATATTTTGTTTTATAGGAAGATCAACAATTCTTGGAAGGGTATTTCAAATGCCATAAGAAAAGAATTCGATTTTTTTGCACAAATTATCTTTTTAATGGCAGTACAGTTAAAGATCAGAGCTGAATCTCTTTCTTTTGAAACTTTAAACCTAAATTTTAATTATTATCACTCACTCAAAATGGCAAGGAAGAGATAAACCACTTGAATGCACTATTTTTAATAACAACTTTAAGAAAAACTTTGTCGATTTTATGGTATTTTGACAAAGTTATAGTTGATGATACAGATGCCAGTTAACTCAAGCTTGTAAGATAGCGGGTATTGAGATATCTAGGAATCTACTGGAGAAGTGGAGCTCATAGATGCTCTCCACTCAGAGAACAACTATGTTTAGGAGGAACCATTTTACACATTCTTCTCTTAGACTACACTACAATTACACTCAATACATCAGTTAATAAAGGGGCTTCTGTTTTCAAAGTGCAGGGCCTAACCCAGCTTCTGCTGCATATGCTAACAGTTTGACCCTTGATCGCTTGCTTTTGTCCGAGGACAAGCAAAAACAAGTCATACGAGATACTTAGGAATGATTGGGGCATATGCCACTGCACTCCCAGTCATTCCCAAGGAACGGGTGCTCCACTCCCAGGGTAACCGTCCCAAAGAAAATTCCAATTGCAGACAAATATATCAAAGAATATGGGAGAAGCACTCCGTATGTATTATTTCAGAGTCTAATGTTGCTGAGGCAAAACTTCAGAAAAACAAATTGGTCTTGTGCAAGAGTCCAACTTCCTAGTCAAGATACCACGGACAACTGTACATGTGAATTACAAATTGTTCTTTATTTTCATCTTGTCAAACACGAAAAGGACATGGACTCAGCTAACGCGTTTCGCCCCATGAACAACTGGACTTTTTTAGGGCTGATAAAAAGCATATGAAATAGCAAAATAAGCAACATCTAAAACATTTCTAAGTGCACATGTATACAAAACACAGTTCAGTTAAAACACAAATAAAACACAGTACCATGCAAACGACCAGATTACAATCAGTTTAGGATTTAGAACATTAAACAAGTTTAATTCTGACCAATGAAAAAAACACACAACATATGATAAATAATATGAAATTCATAAATATATATCCCATTTTCACAATAAATAAGTTAATAACCCAGTGTTCATAAGTGATGTCACAGAACATACTATAGTACCAATATTCCTCTCTTCACATATTTCTAGGCTATCAGGTCCCACCCGACTCTATTCCTGTTATACTCTTAGTGATATACACCTCATAAAAAAGTCAAAATTTTACACATACATTTAGAGATTTTTGGGGAAAAAAAGATTAATAATTCCCTACACCTAGGTTTTTTTTCCCCGGGCTGTGGGGCAGTGACGGATGATAAAAAAGGTCAATCAGAACGTCCACTCTAAGTAGGGCAGGCGGTGTGACACCCTTACTCTGACGGCTAGTACTCCGTCAGACCTTTGGAGTAAGCTTTCCTTTGACGGAGCCAACAAGGGCACGCCTGACAGACCAAGAGTTTGGTGGACAGGATACTCAGTCAGAAACGTGGCTTATAGGCCATCTCTGCCATATTATAAGTACATTATAGCCTACGCCACTTGTAATATGGCAAAATGGATATCTGCCATATTTTGACTGAGTATCCTACCCACCAAACTCCAGATAAGGCTTTAGTTTTTGCAGTTGCCAAATTTATTCATTGTGTCTAGCAAGTTAGGAGGAGATACCTGAGATTTTGATTAGGCTAATAACCTTGATGTTATTTTTGTCTGAGTTTTATGATAACGTATGTATAAAATACACATGTATGTCATATCATTTTGGCAACTTATCCTTGACTGCTAAAACACATCTGAATTTAAATGTTTTTAATTTGCTATTTAAAAAAAAAAAGAAAATGATGTGTTAAGTGCTTGGATATAAACTTGTCAGTGTATGAATTTGAAATTATTGTGTTGTGGATGAATTGTATCTGAATAAACAGATTGATTTATCGATTGACTAGTCTATGCCATACCACTTCTGATGGATACTTCTACCTGCAGATTCCTCAGCTCTTGATTATTCCCCCAAGCACCAGACTGGTCTGGAAAACGTTTTCCCATAGCTCTTCTCTGAGGGTAGGAGTGGCCAGTCTAAGTGACATCTGAAGTGATGTCCCTGTGACATCCCCGACTCCATAAAACAACCCCACCTTTATGCTGGCATCAATTCAGTTTTATCCACACCTTTTGACATGGTTCTATGACTCGATTCTGCTCAACAAATGTTCTTCATTACTAAGGGCAGTTGTGCCCCTCCTAAGTGGTCAGGGTTTAAACCCTGTCATCTTTGGGAGCGGCAGATGTCAATTACTGATCCTCACACCATGTGTCTGTGATTCCTAGGTTCAGATCACAACGCGAAATCCTGAAAGTCGTGTAAGAGTATGTACCCTAAAGCTATAAAAGAGTGGGAAACTAAGCTCTTTATGGCCAGAGCCCAAGACCGCAGAAGCATGCATACATCTAGACCGCAATCCAGTTCTCCGGGAAATCGTCGTAGTCGAGGTCCTCCTACTAGAAACACAAAAGAAGAAGAGGCACATCATGAAGCACAAGAGGTAAATCACCAAGATCACTCTTGGGCTCCTCAGAGGAGCTAGAGTTGGTTGAGGATCCCTTGCCGCAGGATCTGGTCCGTCGACACCGGCAGAGATTCTGGCGCCTCCGCCCTTTGCTCCAGCCTCACGGCTGTACCTGAATTTACTGGCTGCGATCTGTTGCCGCACCTCCATGCCATGTATGAGGTTTTCTGATATGCTATGATCAACTCTGGGGTGCATTTGGGACTCATGGGGCCTCTGGGGATACCGTTTGGATTCACATCGATGGGTTTTCCCTTGGCTCCTTTTGCCTCCTTTTTGCTTCGCCAGGAGGAATGTCGACATTACCATTGGTTCCAACGCCGATTCCGCAGTGACCACCTTCTCCTGATTTATTGCCAAAGCTGACCCGATTGTAGCCCCACCGCTGTCGGTGCTGACACTGGCTCCAGAGCAGTCCATTACTGGCTCAACCACTGGCACCTGTGCATAGGTCCAGAAGGAAGGCACAAAGTTTGTTGGAGGAAAAAGAAGCTTGAGAGCTCCCCTCTCGGTATGATTTGTTTGTCACATGTTCAGATCAGAAAGATCTTCAAGAGCTATTACAAGAGTTTCAAGGCCTGGCTGAGGCTAGTTGCATTGACATTTCCCCAGAACTGGAATCTTTTGAGCCCGGGCCATTTCCGCCGCAGAGAGCATCCTTCTATCCCTTTGTAATAAGATAGGCTGTAGATGTTCTAAAGTTACCTCTACATTAAAAAAAATATATGTCTGTTGGCAACTTCCCAGAGGTATGTCATTAGGATATCATCGTCCATGATACATTTTTGATATGTAAGAATTTCAGTATACAATAGCATCCATCTTACTGGGGTGGTGAGTTTCATTCATAGGTTCACATAGAGACTATTATGCAATTGAATTGGGCTTATTCAAAAAGCCTTGAGGTGTACAATTTTTATGTATATAACTGAGAGATACAGAAAATCAAAAGTGAAATATATTGTAACTAAACGTTAACAATAATGCAGTCCTCTTCAGGGTGGGGGGGTTTAGTGTCGTCTTTCCTAGATTTCGTTGTGTCTCGCACAGCTCATGCCACAGCCCGGCTATCAGGAATTTGTGGAGTCTCCTAGCTTCTTCTCTGTTTAACACTACACTTTTACTTCCTGCCTCCCATTGAGTACCTCATAAGCCTTATGCAGACTTCCAATGCACAGCAATGATATGCTTTGCCACTATCAGTAATACATTCACAATTTAGCCCCAGCATAGCCCTGCTTAGGGCGCGGAGCAAGGCCAATAAGACGAGCCCCGGGGTAATGTAGCTATCCCTACCTGTCACCATCTTCAATGTGCCCTAGACCTCCTGCCAAAACAGAGTGTTCGAGGCATATGAGCTGTAGATCGTATACTTGTGCATAGATCGCCATCTGGTGTTGGGCTCGGATGTTTGCACTTTGTTTTTGTCTTGGAAGAAGTCTTTTGTAGTCACAAGGTAGGTGACTCTTCCTTAGGACGATAGTGCGCATGGGCATCGACTCCATCTCCATCTCCAGATTGTTTTTTTCCGCCATCGGGTTCGGATGTGATTTGCTGCGCTCCGGGTCGATATCGGTTTCGAATCTCTCTTCGACGCGCAATCCCTCTCTACTCGACGGTATTGTCTCGTTCGCGTTTCCCTTTCGACGCGCATCTTAAAACAAACTCCTCGACCTCCATCTTCGACGCGGGCCGTTGGGCCTATCCGCACCGACCACGCCTGCAGTCAATGGAAAGGACTCCTTTCAAAAAATGCCCCGGGTGTGGTGCTAAGTTCCCACACACGGACTTGCACGAGGTTTGTAATCTCTGCCTCTCCCCGGAGCACGAAGACAAAAACTGCAAGGCCTGTGCATCGTTCAGGTCGAAGAAAACCATCCGTGATCGTCGGGCTCGACGTCACGAAATGTCTCGCGGAAGCAGCTCGATTCCGGACATCTTCGGAGCAGATCCCAATGTCCAGCCGGAACAACAAGGTGATGAAGAAGATATCTCCGTCTCCGAGGCCGACGACTCCGACGTCGAAGAGGAGACAGTCACCCCGGCTCAGCGGTCCGTGAGTACCGAAACCCCTCTCCCAAAAACCAAACCTAAGGCTCCGGTAACACCCTCGGGCTCAGGTCGACACCGGCAACATGTCTCAGATGCCCCGCCCTCGGGCCCGGCTATGAAACCTAAACATAAGCCTTCCGGCTCGGGCTCGAGCCAACCCCATTCCGGTGCCGAAAAGTCACCTTGGGCACCGAAGCACCAGACCAAAGACGTGCCACGTGCTTCTTCGTCGACGCCAAAGACAACCTCGACACCGAAGCCCTCGGCGTCAAAACAGACCAAAGACAAACATTCGGAACCAAAAAAATCTTCGGAGCCGAAAACTGCTTCGAAATCCAAAAAATCTTCGGAGCCGAAAACTGCTTCGGAATCCCAAAAATCGTCGGAGCCGAAAAAAGTCTCAGAGCCACAAAAATCTAAGGAGTGCAAGACCCCACAGAAAGCCTCGGACACTCGGTCCAAAGAACATTCTGACCCAAAATCTTCGGCACCGAAAAAAGACATTTTACCCACACAGCCTGTACCTGATTTTTCGAATCCAAAACAAAAAACTCCACCCACAGACTGGCAAAGTCGTCGCCAAGCCTCCAAAAAAGAGGAAACTGGACACTTCAGGGGAATCTGAAATACCCTTGAAACGAAAGGCGATGAGTACTAACATCTCCCCACCTCCTTCTCCTCCTCCAGTTGATCCAAATCTTCTAATTTCTCCACCACACTCCCCACAACCTATTTTTTCACCTCAAACATCAGATAATGAGGATGATCATACCGATAGGGGTGGGAATATAGATCCACATGGGGATGATGATGCACATACCATCCCACATGACGTAGACCCTTGGGATGACTACAACACAGATCCCAATCTACATAATGACCCGGACCTCTATCCATCTAGGCCATCACCACCAGATGACAACATTGGGTTTGCGCAACTAATCAATAGGGCTGCCCAATACCACGGGGTACAGTTACATTCTGATCCCTTAGAGGAAGATTTTTTACTTGAAACCTTTGCATCCTCGCAAAAATCCACACACACCCTGCCAATGTTAAAAGGCATGCTCAAACATGCCCCAGAAGTTTTTAAGGACCCTGTCAGAGCCAGAATTCTCAACACCAGGGTAGATAAAAAGTATAAGGCAGCTCCCAATGACCCAATTTACATTAAAGGTCAGGTCCCTTTAGATTCTCTTGTGGTGTCTAACGCACGCAAGAGGGCAAACTCACAGAGTACAGGCAACACCCCCCCTCCTGATAAGGAGTCCAAATTAATAGACGCATCTGGTAAACGTATTGCGTCACAGGCTGCAAATCATTGGCGGATTGCCAATGCCCAAGCTTTATTGGCCAGGTACGACAGGGCTCACTATGACGAGCTTGAAAAGCTCATGCAACACCTTCCTGACCAGTACAAACAAAAGGCCAACGACCTTATCCAAGAGGGGGAATTGATCACAAACACCTCAATTAAATGTGCGCTCGACGCGGCTGATACCGCATCTCACGCCATTAACACTAGCGTTTTGTTGCGCAGGCAAGCTTGGCTCTGGGTCTCCGGATTCAAACAGGAGGTGCAATCTGCTATTCTAAATCAGCCCTTTGATCAACAGCATCTTTTCGGGCCCTCAGTTGACACATCTTTGGTAAAAAATGAAAAAAGATACGGAAACTGCTAAGTCTATGGGGGCCTTACAATTCCCTTCCCCTAGAGGGTCTTTTCCCCGCTCCTTCTACAGAGCCGGCCCCAAAACCATTGGCTCAGAACATCCCTCTTCGTCGTATAAGAGCCCCACTCAAACGTCCTACAAAGGATACTTTCGCTGAGGCTACAGAGGCAACAATGGTAAGGGAAGAGGTTGCGGCAACAATAACCGCACCTCCCCTACCACCAAACAGTGACTTCCCTGCACTTCCCCCTGATCATCCCACTCCTGTCGGGGGACGTCTCTCACAGTTCCTACCTGTCTGGAATTCAATCACAACAGACAAGTGGGTAAGACAAATTATCCAGTATGGTTACTGCCTGGAACTCATCTCTACCCCCCCCCCCCAACATTCCTCCCAGACAACGTCCAATGTCCTCGGAACATCTAACACTTCTCAAACAAGAGGTTCTCTCCCTATTACAAAAACATGCAATAGAACCAGTCCCCTTGCCTCACCAAGGCACAGGGGTTTACTCCCTCTATTTCCTAATTCCAAAAAAGGACGGCTCTCTCAGGCCCATATTGGACCTTAGACCACTAAACCTCTACATTCAGTCGGATCACTTCCACATGGTCACTCTCCAACAGGTGCTCCCACTACTTCAACAGGGCGACTTTCTCTCCACTCTGGATTTAAAGGACCCTACTTTCATATTCCCATTCACCCCGCTCACAGGAAATATCTCAGGTTCGTGGTAGATGGTCAACACTACCAATTCAAGGTCCTCCCATTCGGGGTGACTACAGCACCCAGAGTCTTCACCAAGTGCCTCGCAGTAGTTGCAGCCCACTTAAGAAGACAGCACATTCATGTCTTCCCTTATCTGGACGACTGGCTCATAAAAGCTAAGTCACACAGCAGCTGTGTGCAACACACACACAAAACAATCCAACTGCTTCACGACTTGGGATTCACGGTAAACCTCACCAAATCCCACCTCCAACCATCCAGCATACAACAATATCTAGGGGCTACAATAGACACTTCAAAAGCTCTAGCATACCCCAACCCAGTCAGGATAAGTGCCATACAAGCTCTAATACAAAAAGTTCAGCCTAAACACTCACTACCAGCGCGAGTGTTCATGCAGCTAATCGGGATGATGGCCTCTTGCATTCTCATCGTCCCTTATGCAAGACTCCAAATGCGTCCCTTACAGGAGTGTTTGGCACGTCAGTGGAACCAGGCTCAAGGTCAGCTAACAGATCTGGTGTTGGTAGACGACCGCACCCATCGCTCTCTGCAGTGGTGGAACACACAAAACCCTTCCAAAGGGCGGCCGTTCCTCGACCCGGTTCCACAGATAGTGCTAACAGCAGACGCATCGCTCACCGGTTGGGGAGCTCATCTTCAAACCCATACCATTCAGGGCATATGGACCCCTCAACAAAAACAATTCCACATAAATTACCTGGAATTGTTGGCAATCTTCCTAGCGTTAAAATCTTTTCAACTCCACCTCGTAAGCAAAGCTGTTCTAGTCCGTACAGACAACATAACAGCAATGTATTACATACAAAAACAGGGGGGGACACACTCTCTCCAGCTTTCACACCTAGCTCAAAGCATATGGAGATGGGCCATTCCTCAAAACATATATCTCCTTGCAGAACACCTCCCAGGAGTACACAATCAAATTGCGGATCTACTCAGTCGCCAAACACAGCAGATCCACGAATGGGAACTTCATCCTCAAGTTGTGCTTCCATTCTTTCAAATGTGGGGCCACCCAGAAATAGACCTGTTTGCCACACACCAAAACGCAAAATGCCCAAGCTTCGCATCCAGGTATCCACACCCATTGTCCAAAGGCAATGCGCTATGGATGAACTGGTCAGGCAAATTTGCTTACGCTTTTCCGCCTCTCCCACTCATTCCGCTAGTGGTTCGGAAACTCAAAAAGCATTCCCTCACACTGATCCTAATTGCTCCAACATGGGCCCGACAGCCATGGTTCACAACCCTCCTGGAACTATCAATAGTTCCTCATCAAAAGCTACGCCTCTCAGCCAAGCTTCTCACTCAGAACCATGGAGAGATAAGGCATCCAGATCCCAGTCAACTCAACCTTGCGATCTGGCACCTGAAATCTTAGAGTTTGGCTACTTTAATCTCCCGCCAGACTGCATGAACATCATTAAAGAGGCTAGACGTCCTACCACAAGAGCTTGCTATGCCGCAAAGTGGAAAAGATTTGTAATTTACTGTACAAATAACAAAATCAACCCACTAGACGCTTCTATTCAAGACATCATCTGTTACCTTTGCATCTACAACAATGTAACCTAGCGTATACATCCATTAGACTACATCTTGCGGCAATAGCAGCCTATCTCCAAAACAGGCAACACTTGTCTCTGTTTAGGATACCAGCTATCAAGGCATTTATGGAAGGACTTAAAAGAATAGTTCCACCTAGAGTTCCACCCTCTCCAATATGGAACCTAAATGTGGTACTTACCAGGCTCATGGTTCCCCCATTTGAACCTATGCATAAATGCGAATTACAATTTCTCACCTGGAAAGTAGCTTTCCTAATTGCGATCACCTCTCTCAGAAGAGTCAGTGAACTCCAGGCATTAACCATACAAGAACCATTTCTCCAAATCCATCATAACAAAGTGGTTCTTAGGACTAACCCAAAATTTCTACCTAAAGTCGTCTCTGCTTTCCACCTTAAGCAGTCTGTAGAACTCCCAGTGTTTTTCCCTCAACCAGACTCAGTAGCAGAACGGGCTCTTCACACGCTAGACGTAAAAAGAGCGATACTTTACTACATTGAAAGAACAAAATCCTTTAGAAAGACTAAGCAACTTTTTGTGAATTTCTCCCCACCTCATAAAGGCAATCCTATCTCAAAAACAGGGATTGCAAGGTGGATTGTTAAATGCATCCAAATATGCTATGCTAAAGCCAAACGCACCTTAACCATTCCCCCTAAGGCTCACTCCACACGTAAACTAGGGGCATCTATGGCATTCTTAGGGAACATTCCCCTAGATGACATCTGCAAAGCAGCAACTTGGTCTACACCACACGTTCACAAAACACTATTGTGTAGACGTGCAAGCAAAACAACAAGCTAGTGTGGGCCAGGCTGTATTAAGAACACTTTTTCAAACCACTGCAACAGATACAGGTAGCCACCGCTAACGAAGTAACTGCTGTATAGTCTATGCACAAGTATACGATCTACAGCTCATATGCCTCAAACGGAAAATGCTACTTACTAGTATGCATCTGTTTTTGGCATGTAGAGCTGTAGATTCGTATACACCCACCCGCCTCCCCGGATACCTCTATCTGATCCAGTACTATCTTACTTAGATACATTACACATGGACATCCTTTTCTATTTCTTACTAACTCCATCATAACCCTCCATGGCAAAACAATCTGGAGATGGAGTCGATGCCCATGCGCACTATCCTCCTAAGGAGGAGTCACCTACCTCGTGACTACAAAAGACTTCTTCCAAGACAAAAACAAAGTGCAAACATCCGAGCCCAACACCAGATGGCGATCTATGCACAAGTGTACGAATCTACAGCTCTACATGCCAAGAACAGATGCCTACTGGTAAGTAGCATTTTCCTACTACCGAACAGGATCACATCATTTGATAAAAGTCTGCATTTTCAGCATGGCATCAAGGGACAAGTCGTGGTCCCATTAGGTTGGAGTTTACTGAACATGTGGAGGAACATGTAGGCTCTGTGTGTTTGATAATACTGGATCTGCTGGAGGCAAGCGTTGCACGAGACCTTCTTAGGGTATTCCAGGGATGGGACCCAATCCCTATCACAGAGAGGATGGTCCAGGTATTTTTATCAACGGTTCCTCAAAGTGTCAGAGGAAGGGTGAATGAGGTCATCAGGGAGCGGTATAACCAAGTAATGAGCCTGCGGCCCGTCCACATGGTAAAAGAAATTTGGATACATTCTGTCTGCCGCTTCAAGGTGGTTCGAGTCTCTCTAGGGTGACCACCATTCCATATCAAGTCCAACAGTAGTCCCTCAAGCTCCTTAAAGTGGTTTGTGGGTATAACTAAAGGTAAATTAGCATACTAATAAAGTAACTGGGGTAATACTACCATCTTAGTCATTGCTATTCGACCTGTAGTCACTAGTGGTAAGGAGTGCCAGAATGTTACCGAGGACCTGAGCAACCGCATTGCCCTCCCTGTATTGTCATCTATCACGTTGTTGATGGTAGGAGAGATCTGGACTCCAAGATATTTAAATGTGGAGACCTCCCAGATGGGGAGTATTAACATGGGGTCCTCCCATCCCCAGGGAGCTCAGGGTCTCAAATGGTAAATGCTAGTTTTGTTCCAATTCATATAATTGCTTGTATTAGTCCAGGAAAGATTGTTTTATGGCTTTCTGGATCTGTTGAAGAGTGCCATTTAGGTCCACAGTGCCTGTCAAAGGAGCCCAGCATCTTTCAGGGTTTGGTAACCTGGCAAGAAGTCTGCCAGACATGTCGGGTTCCGTGTGTTGTCGACCCAAGTAGGCAGCATAGTCTAATCAAAATTGTCAATTGAACAAGGCGAAATGTTCCTCTCTAGCTGCCTGTAAGGGTGTCAGGGACGTATTATTGGCAACTGACTTTGTTTCCAAGTTTGTCTAGAGCGGTGACCTTTTAGTCAATGACCCCTGCTGCTGTCTGTACACAGTGGTCCCAAGTGTCACTTTGATGCCTCCCACGTGGTGGGATGAGTATTGGTAGAGCCCTCATTCTCCTCAAAAAAAGTTCTATGCAGCGAAGTGCAAAAAGTGTGTCATGCAGCAAGGCACAAAAAACAAGGTCTTTGAGTCTGTATCGTTGAAGATGCCATGTGTGTATGGGTGTGACCCCTTCCCCAGGATATATGCATTAGCAAGGTATTATGGTTAGAAAGCGTTCGGCTTAAGTATTCTGTTAATCTCGCTTCTTGTAATAGACTGAGATGGGCCACAAACCAATCTATTTGTACATCATATATCCCTGAGTAACATAAATGTTCCCTAAGTGTAGGGAGATTATGGCGCTAAACATTGCGGAATGACCAATGTAGCAACCAGTCCTTATGGTCCCTCACTGTGGAGTGGGCTTGAGTGTTAGGTTGGGGGGGCGGGGGAGGATTCCTCTAAGTGTATAACTAGAACCCCATTAAAGCCCCCACCCCCCATAAGCATTGGTTGGTCCAGCCAGTTCACTAACAAATGTAAGAGATGCATAAAAAGTCAGTTGACCTACATTAGATGCATAAATACTACTCAGTAGTAAGGGTTTAAGGTCCAGTTTGCCTTCTAAAAAAGACATATCATCTCTCGGTGTCAACAAGTTAATTAAGGATCTCCAGTGAGATCCCGTACCTATTCAGAGTGCCACTCCCCTAGCATATGATGAACACCCTGTGGTCATCACTCACTCTTGTCACCTAGCCTGAAGCCTCTCGGCTTCCCTGGGTGGGTTTCTTGGAGCATGGCTATATGGATCCCTCTATGATGTAGTTATGAATACACTTTGAAACATTTAGTAGTGGGAGCCACCCCCCTGACATTCCAGGATATGAATTTGTATGTGGTCACCCCCATCATTTAACACAGTAAGAAATGTCCGCTTCTCCCCGAAACCTCCAAGAAAGCCATAGACCAAGTCAAAAATCCCTGTAAACAGACCAGTAATACCGTTCCTCAAAAAAGCCATCCATCCTTGCCCCCAGGGCAGGAGTCACAACTTCCCCACCCAATTTTGAAATAACTGATATTGTAACCGAACAATATACGAGATGCATACGCCGCACTCTATTCCCTAAGTATATGGGAAGCCTCGCTGTGACCCAGAATCTGGGTGGAGTGCAGTTTGGCAGGTCGCTCTGGAGGCAGCTGATTGTAAGATTGCAGAGAGGGTATTCCCTGCCGGTCCAGCCAAGGGGCAAATGAGTGCAAGTATCATTGAGGGAATTGTCCCGGGTGCCACCCAGTAGATAAGACCTTACTGGGATGGGTCGGGGTTAATGGGAGAAGGCCTAGCTGGCCGGGGACCCAACCTCACAAAGGTGAGATTCATAGGATCTCATTGGTAGTTTGTAATGTTATAACAGGAAGACCCTTGGAAGTTTTGCTGCCAGAGTCAATGTCAGTTACATTAGTGGAGAGCCTGTGCCAGTATCACCAGATGCGCAGGACGCCGTTCTATAGTGAAGGGTTGCTGCTGTGGTGATGGCATCTTTCTGGTTTAATTGAGCCTGTGAAGGAGAGGGGAAGTCAGTTAGATGATTCTTTTCATGACAGAGATGCCAGTTTTACCCAGATGGGTGGGTCCTGAGACTCTGCGTCTTCTCCACCCCGGATCGCCCAGCATTCGACACCCAGTAGCACTCAACCCATTCCCATGCCTCAGCCAGGTCAGTGAAGAAAAGGGACTGTTGGTTATCCACTATTCTCAACCTGGCCAGGAACAAGAGGGCATTTCTCAAGCCCAATTTCCAGGGCTTCCATTTGACTTCTGTGAAACTGGTTCTGCAGTGCTGGCGTGTAATCAGGGAGTATCGTAATCTTTCCTGAGTCAACATCAAAATGTTTCTCTCTTCGGGCCCACTGGGTTATAATGTTGCGGTCCCTGTAGTTGAGGATCCTCACCACCACGAGAACGAGGCCGGACTTTGGGAGGGTAGGTCTTGCTTGGATATGGTGGGCCCTCTCGACTGGTAACCGAGCAAAGAGTTCTCTTGGACCCACCATGTCAGAGAGCTATTTTCGATAAAGCTAGGAGGGTTATTGTCTTATACTTTCTTGGGCAACCCAGCTATTCGAATATTGTTCCTCCTGGCTCGTCCCTCAATGTTCTCTGCTCGCCCTTCCAAGAAGTGTGCCTATTCGGTCAACTCCTGCATCAGTTTCTGGATATCCAGTGCTTGTGGTTAGAGCTCCTGGAGCACTTACTCAGTGTTCCTTACTTTGGTGGACAATTTCCACTGGTACTCTCACAGGTGGCCTACATCGATGACCATCCTATCAACCTTTGCCTCCAGGGTTTCAAGGGTGGCTGCTTGCCCCTTACTTCCTCAATGATTTTGTTCAACTTCATCTGTGCGGCGTCTTCCACCTCCAGTCTTCAGGGTGAGCCGGCTCAGACGTGGGCCTCAAGGCAGGTGTAGAGGCCCAGTCAGCTGTAATGTCTTGAAGCGAAGATTTCGTCAAAGCTCTGGATTGGCCCATTATGCTGCAGCGCACTAGCCTGCCACACCCAGACGAGGAACCAGAAAGGAGTACTCCCAAACTGTAGAGGGGAAGCAAATCTGGGGCTACAGGCAGCTGGGATGCCTCAGTGTGGTGGGTGTGCCGGCCTAAAGAAGGTAGAATATGATCCTTGGGTACCCCCAGGGCGATGACTGGGTAACAAAGACTGGTCTCTCTAAGGATTCCCTGTGGTACCCCTGGTTACCCTTCCATAGGGGAAAAGGGGCCAAGTTATTTCAAGGTCAGTAGTGAGGACGATCACTCAACTGCTTTCAGGGGCTATGTGAAAGTAATGGTCAACTGACGTAGAAGGTCCAGAGTTGGGCCCAAGGGCGCCTGTCATTCGGCGGCCCCAAGCATGCTCATAAAGTCTTTGGCTCCTTCAGAGGACCAGTGCTGCATGGGCTGGGCCTCTAGAGGAACTGCTGCGAAAGGTGAACCAAATGGCTCACAGCAGGAAGGGAGGTACAAAGGCCCAGCGGCCACCCCTGTGGAGTGGGGGAGGCCGGGATTCTATTGGGCCTGTTTTAGCCCGCTCACAGAGCCAGGATCGTGCCAGGGCTCACCTCTGGCACCGCAGTGTTGGGGGGCGAGGGGGGCGTGGCCGGACAAGATGGCCGAACGGACGTAGCCCGCTTCGGCTCCCGGTCCGCGCAACGTTCCGGAGCAGACAGCAGCGGTTCTACAGCACTCCCTGAGCTGTCGGTTGCACCCGGGCGGAGCGGAGAATGTGAGGCACAGAGCGGGAGCCTCTGCTCGTTGCTGGCGCCACGGGAGAGGTCCCGTTGAGAGGTGACGAAGATTCAGCAGACGCAGCCCAAAATGGCGGCTTCCCGACGGGGCTGAGTGTTCCCGGCTGTGGCGAGGTGGGGAGCTCCAGCCTTTGACTCTCCCTCTCGCTACCACGGTGAGGGGTGCGGTGCGCTGGATCTGGGGGCACCCTGTGGAGAACTCGCCCGGACTGCAGCGAGGCCGGCGAGATACCGCAATGCCTGACTCTAAGATGGCGTCCTATTTGAGCCATACAGACGGGCTCCGTTTTGGTTCCCTGGAGTCCCGGGACTAGCTCCCTGCCGAGCGCTGCCTCAGTGGATGTTGGCGCCCCCTGCCTATCTGAGCCTGATACCCACCTGAGGACATGTAAATGCTGGGATCAATGTGAATCCCCGTCGGACTTGCTCCCCGGGGGATGACGCTCATGCCGGATCGAGAGAGCTGTGAATGCGACTTGGGGGAAAGGCATAAAACAAGGCTAGAACGTAGCGGCTAACTGTGACGCTCTCCCCGGTCCGATGCACCGGGGGACCCCCTGCCGTCCAGCTTTCAGGGGACAGAGTACTACCATTTGGCAGGCCTGGCCAGGCCGAGGGTCGCTTAGGGCGCCAGAGGGGGGCTCCACCTGCGTTGCGCCTCCTGCTTGTTGCCGCTGCCTTGGCTCGGGACGGGGGTATTCCGACGACACGTTGGATGGAGGCTCCCAAGGCCTGATTTCCCAGTCTCCTGCCGCGGACATCGCTGTGGTGGGGGTCCCCCCGGGCCAGCCCGTATGCCGCCTAAGAGAGTGACGACTAAGACACCCAACAAGGTATCGGACTTTTTGGTCCCTCAGATAAACGACCGACGCTGTGCGGAGGGGAGGAGGCAGCGGACATGGCTCTTACGAAGGCGGATCTCCTGTCTACGCTAAAAGACTTCAAGACAGAGCTATGCAATGAACTCTCTCAGAGCATTACAACCTCTATAGAGCAACTACGATCGGACCTCACAGGAAGATTGACCTCCCTACAGCAGGATGTTGACTCGGTGGGCACCAGAGTGCTTGACATGGAGGGACATCAACAAGAGCAGGAAAAACTCTCCTCCGAACTCCGGGAAGATGTTCGCACCCTCCAGGACCAGCTCCTCCAGACGCAGCTCAAGGCAGAGGACCTCGAGAATAGGGCACGGAGAGAGAACCTACGGGTCAGAGACCTGGCGGAGGGAACGGAGGGGCCAGACCTTGAGGCTTTCCTGGAGGGGCTCTTCGCAGAGCTGCTGGGTCCACACACCCTCTCAATAAAACTAGACAGGGTCCATCGCGTGGGAGTCCTGCAACCCGGCGAGAGGAGACGCCCCGCGACGTACTGGCGAAGTTCCATTCATATAAGGTCAAAGAGGCAGTGCTCCTGGCGGCCAGGACCAAGGGGACAGTCACCTTCCAAAACCAGTCATGTTCGATCTACCAAGATCTAGCACCAGCAACTCTGGCGCGGAGACAGATGTTCCGACCCATTACCGCCAAACTACGAGAGGACAAAGTCCGATACCGATGGACCTACCCGTTCGGACTTAGCTTTGAGTTCGACCACAAACAGCATCATGTCACTGACCTGAAAGAAGGCCTGGAACTTCTGGGTCTCCCAGCGGCTGAGACTGGTTCCGATCATGATAACCCCCGAGGGGCTCGACGAGGGCCAGTACAGACGACGACTTGGCTTATGGGCACACGGAGAGGACGAAAATGAAAAGGCCAGCGCATACACTCTACATAGAGGCTGCCCCGCCGTTTGCCCCCTTGAGGAAGAACTGCTATAGTGCGCTCACACAGCATCTTGTCCCGACTAACTGTAATACATGCTTCGGTCCGATGTGAGCAGTGGGCCGGTGGAACTACGACGGAACGATTCCCAACTTACTCCGTTGGCTTGGAACTATCGCATACTTGGGATGGGACCACTGGCCTCCGGTCTATTCCCCGGGGATAAAGAACAGTGGTTCACCTCTACCGCTCCGCACAGATACTTTTATTGTTCTCCACTAAGGACTAGGGTAAGCATCTTCACCAGGACCGCCTTAGAGATTTCTAGGGATTCAACTCCGGACGGCGCGGACGGGGTCTTCGGACTCCTGATCCCCCTAGTCCCTGCTGGGTAGGTTGCCCACGCTCAGGGACCAGTTAGCGGCCTTCTTGCCGCATTTGTTGTTATTGACTGTTATGTTGTTTCTAAGGGTTGGGGGAGGGGGAGGGGGATGGTGGCAGCTTTTATATTTTATTTTAGAGAGGATGCTGTGTTGGTTTTAGAATACATGGGAGGGAAGCTTTCATGGGTGATAGACACACTGTGGGAGGTCAAGGATACACAGCCGGCTGGACCGGCAGAAGGCGTCTCTGCGTTGTTCACCTTTACTTTAGATCCATGACGATCACTATAGGTACCTGGAACGTTAAGGGGCTTAACTCCCCACAGAAACGCCACAAAGTGTGGAAATATATTATAGATCATCACCTTGATATAGTGGCTCTCCAAGAGACGCACTTGGCCCGAGCAGAGGATTCACGCCTCCGCCATAAGCGGTATCCCCTAATATATGTCATCTGCCCTAACAAAACATAGGGGTGTAGCCCTTCTGTTCCATTCCACCACTAACTTTCAGCAGCTGGACCATCGCTCAGACAAAGATGGACGCTGGCTTATGGTCAAAGGCCGTTTGATGGGCAAACTGTGCACTTTTGTGGCACTTTATGCTCCCAATGCGGGGCAAGCAGCATTTTTAAATACACTAACAGAGAGGATTCTGGATTTCGGAGAAGGGCAGATAGTGATCTTGGGTGATTTTAATCTGACATGGCAAAGGGATCTCGATAGTACTCACGCACTCCGCTCGGACATGGGCTCCTTTACCCCTACCACAAAACAAAACTTTCACGATCTGGGTATGCTAGACGCTTGGCGAACACTTCACCCTCAGTCCCGTGATTACACTTTTTACTCCCATGTTCACCGCACATACTCCAGATTAGATTACATTTTTATAAGCCAATCCATGTTGGGCGCTCTCCAGGCAGCTAAGATATTTCCTATTTCAGTGTCGGACCACAGTCTCCTTTCCATTTGCGTTGCCTGGCACGGAAATGTCTCCACCACTCCACGCTGGTACTTCCCACCATCTCTCACCCGGGATAAAGATTCGCGCACTAAATTGAGGGAAAGCATCACCGAGTTTTTTGACTTTAATAAGCCTGAAGATACCTCTGAATACACTAACTGGGACACGTTTAAAGCGGTCATCCGAGGGAAATGTTTTGCTCTCAACTCAGCATTGAACACGCAGCGGGCTCGGGAGCGGGAGGCGCTGGAGATTGAGGTTACTTCTGTCGAGCACACACATAAAGCAAACCCCACTCGAGATAACCTTCGCAAACTAACGGCATTGAGGGGCAAGCTCAGAGCCATTTACAATAATCGGGCAGAGTTCACGCTTCTTAAGCTCCGACGCCTCTCTTACTCCCAAGGGAACAAGGTGGGTAGGCACCTGGCTAGGCAGCTCAAGGGTAAAAGAGAACGGGAATATATAGGTGGTATTCAGAAGACCGACGGGGAGACCACATACAAAGATGAGGAAAAGTCCGAAATATTTGGCTCTTTCTATAAGACGCTATATTCCGGAGATCAGCTAGATTCTGCAGCCCAGAGGGAGTATCTACGGACGCTCAGTCTCCCACAGGTGTCGCAGGAATGGAATGAAACACTTACTGCCCCCATCACGACCGAGGAGGTGAACGCAGCCATACAAGCACTTAGGCCTCGTAAGGCCCCGGGTCCAGACGGTTACACCGCTCTTTTTTATAAAACCTTTGCCCCCGATATCACTCCGCACCTCACTCGCCTGTTTAATAAAATGGCGGCTGAGGGGACGACGACAGGGTCTCTTTCTGAGGCGATGATCTCGGTTATACCAAAGCCTGGGAAGAGACCGCAGCTGTGCGCCTCTTACCGCCCCATCGCTCTATTAAACCTGGACGCGAAACTCTATTCCTCTATACTGGCTAAACGGTTGAATGACCTAATGCCTGACCTCATCCACCCGGACCAATCAGGGTTTATTAAGGGCCGGCAAACCCACGATAACACTAGACGCATAGTGCATCTCATAGAAAAAGCTAACAAACGACATATTCCTGCAGTGTTGGTGGGACTGGATGCCGAAAAGGCTTTTGATCGGGTGGACTGGGCGTTCCTGTTTACTACCCTCATGAGCTTTGGGTTTGCTTCTAAATTTCTCACTATGCTTCGGGCCAACTACGTGCAGCCTCGCTCTCGAGTACAGGTCAATGGCATCCCTTCATCCCTTTTTTCACACTCTAGAGGTACACGACAGGGTTGCCCCCTCTCACCCCTCCTTTTTGCACTGAGTATCGAACCACTGGCTGTAGCTATCAGAGCTAACCCCGACATACACGGCATTCCCTTTAGTGGGGATTCCCATAAGGTTTCTCTCTTCGCGGACGATGTCCTCTTGTCGCTCACGGAACCCGAGCACTCCCTTCCTCATCTACAGAAGGAGTTAGAACGCTTTGAAAAGGTGGCGGGTCTTAAAATAAACATGGACAAGTCCTATATTCTTAATCTTACTCTCCCAATTGAAGAGGTCCATAGGCTCCAACCTCTCACTCCATTGCGATGGGCGACCTCTTCTATACAATACTTGGGTGTACAGTTAACACCCAGGGTGGAAGGATTGTATGCCGCTAACTTCCCCCTAGTCTCGCACGCATTCAAGACGAGCTCGGGAGGTGGAAGCCTCTGTTTCTTTCTTGGCTTGGCCGCATTCATGCTGTTAAGATGACTCTCCTACCTAAGCTCCTATACCTGTTCCAGGCATTGCCGATAGAACTCGATCGAGACTTCTTCCGCAGAATTAAATCCATGATCCTACAGTTCATATGGCAAAAGGGACGAGCCCGCTTGTCGTATTCGCTATTGCGTCGCTCCCGATCGGAGGGGGAGTGGGTCTCCCGACATCAACTTATACTATAAAGCGGCACAGTTGAGGGTGCTGAGTGAATGGTCCAAACCTGCATCAGATAAACATTGGTTACATATGGACCGTAGTATTGCAGGACGGACGATTTGGGATCTGGTTTGGCGACCCAAGCGAGACAGACCCAAGAATGTGTACTGTAGCACCCCCACACGAACCACCCTGCGAGTGTGGGATTCTGTGGCGGGGGACGATAGATGGACCACTTTTCCCTCTCCGTTCACACCGCTACACTTTAATTCAGCTTTCCCCCCCGGCGTGCAGGAGGGGCCCTTTGACGCTTGGCGAGAGGGGGGCTGTCTGGCCCTGACACACCTCTTTCACAACTATGACCCCTTAACTTTTGATAACTGTAAAAGAGACTATGATTTGGCTGACTCGGAACGGTACCATCACACCCAGCTGCTTCACTGGGCCCTCTCTCCACAGGTTCGAGAAGCAGCTACCCGTCCACCTACCAGATTTGAATCCTTCCTCTCCAAGTCCACCACAATGAGGGGGGTGATATCGTTCATCTATAACTTTTTACTGACTACCCTCACTTCACCACGCCCGCGTTACATGGCTATGTGGGAGGGGATATTGCAACGCGCTGTACCAGAGCGGGAATGGACACACTTGTGGTCCGACATTTTTAGATTTAATCACTCCGTAGACCTCCGTGAGGCCCACCTAAAGACCATGATGGACTGGTACCTGCACCCGTCCAGGCTCAAAAAGATTTTCCCCGACACCTCTGACCGCTGCTGGAGAGGCTGCGGCCTCTTGGGTGATTTTCAGCACATTTGGTGAGACTGCCCGACGATACGCCCATTTTGGGCAGAGATCCTAGCGCATATTAAAGACATTCTGGGATACCCCATTCCAACCACGATGGCGGAGGTCCTTCTGGGACTTCGAGACCCTGCTTTAGAACACCAGACACGGGAGGATAAGGCCATCATGTGGCTGTGTATAGGAGCGGCTAAGGTGACTTTAGCGGCCGCCTGGAAACAGAGGGAGGCCCCGGCGATCTCCCTATGGCACTCACGGCTATGGCGGCTTCTTAGCATGGAAAGAATGGCTGACATCTTTCAAGACAACTATAAAAATTTTGAATTCAAGTGGGGTCCACTGGTAGCTTTCCTTTCCCGGGGGCTCCCGCGCATTACACCTCTTTCAATATTGAATACACTACCACTACCTTCAGCTTCTATTTTCGTTTAGATTCTTGCTGCCATCATAGTTTTGGGAGGGGGTGGGGGGTGGGGGGTTTTTAGGTTCGGAGATTTCGTTTTTTGTTCTTCAAATAGTGCCACAATAGATTCCCTCAGACATAACATGTGACTAGATGTCCTTTCAGACAAATGCTGAGGTGCCTCACTCTAATGCTCCAAAAAGCTGTTGTTACGATAGTCTGCCCGCAGCCTCGCAGTAAGAGCCACTGTATTTATCATTAGCGTGTCTTCTAGAATCGGGGCTGGGCACATTCTGGACAATGTACATTGTTTTACCATTTGAGTACTATCGTAATGTTGGTGCTCACTGCGCTGAGCGGAATGTGATTAATATAATGAGATCTATTTGGCAAAAATTCAATAAACATATGTTTGAAAAAAAAAAATTGGGGGGCGGGCGCTGACCCCTATCAGTTAACACACTCACCCGCGCTTTGCTGCTGTTAATCCTTTCTCCAGGCCCCCCTCCGGGGACGTAGACGGGAGCCTGGGTCCTTGCCAAGAAGGGGAAGACCACTCCCTCAACAGAGAGTTCCCACTAGGACGAGGAAGGGTCCATCCCTAGTCTGGGTCCTGCTGGGTGCCGGTCTCCACAGCAGCACACAGCAATGGTTCGAAACCTATGGCCACGCTACGAGCATGTCTCGGCCACTGGGTGCCATCTTTCCTTGGTCATACTGGAGCGGACGCCATTCAGGGGACCTGATGGGGCTCTGTGGTAATGTTTATCTCCCTTTCTCCAGTGCTCAAACCTCTCATATGAGCTTGAACCGATCTTGGACAGTCTCGGGATCGCACTTGTCTGACAGGGGCCGGGAATGGCCGAGCCGACAAAGGAGCTTAACAAGTTGCAACTGCCATGGCTCGCAGCCAAGCCACACCCCCGGAGTTATCACTATCTACAGTAGAAACTAAATCAAAGATCCTCACAGAGGTTCTACAGCTCTCAGCCTACACCTTAAAGCTGCTTCTTCCAGTTAATTAGGCTATTCTGAATCCTGTACTACTTACACGGACCAAGCCATCCTCGGCCTCTGGAATCAATAGGTCTATCACCATTAGCTATAGACCTGCCTTGGCGATTCTTCATTTATGTTGGAGCACCCTTCCCTGAAACCCTTCTTATTCAGGCTTTGTTCTCATCTAGACTGACTCCCGGTACTTTCCCTCTGACCCTGGCGGATAGGGAATCGAAAAAAACTGGAGGCTTGGGCCAAGAAAGTCTTTGTGGCTGGAAGCCTAGTACTTAAATACTATGTGTCTACTAGGAGGATAAATGCACGCGCTGTGGGATATGGCGGGCAGTCTCATACCTAATGTCAAGGAACTCCAGGTTCAATTTCAAGACCTCATCAGAGATGGGCAGGTAATCCAATCTGGTCTGGATATGGCCGATTTGGTTGCCAGGTCTATAGGGTATCCATCACTGTTCGAAGACACGCCTGGCTGAGAATGATCGGATTCTTCTCTGACCTTCCCTTTGAAGGCACAAAACTATTCATGAAGAATGCCAACTCAGACTTGGAACCTTTTAAGGCAAGTTGTGCCCCTGCCTACTCCCTTGGTCTGCAACCCCCAAAGAAAGATTTTATGGGGTTTTGGAAGTTTTGTGGCTCAGCGAAAATAACATCATAAGAGCTCAAGTCTGACCTTATACACTTGATCAAAACAGAGTTCCTAGCCCACATGACAGAGTCACACTCTTCCATCCAAATCACTCCTGCAAATTTGCTATGTGAATGCAAGTAGGATGCAGTACAATCCTGTAAATATTCTTTCTTAATTTGGTCTGCAGTTTTACTCTACTTTTTCTCAAAACATGAAAGGGACACCAACTGTTTACCATTTAACTGCTTAAGCTTGACATCAAAGCTCCAGGACAGACTTGATTTGCTTTTATTTTAGTTGTACAGCACAAACCACTCCGCTTTTTGGCACAGCGGACCAGTTAACAAACGAATCCTCAGTACATGCTATCAGTACATCCAAGCCAAGGAAGGGTCCGTAGAACACCAATGTTTTTACATCCTCTTTGGTGGGCCAAGAGTCTAGCTACAGACGAGTGCGACTAGGAGAAGTAATCCAGAACTCAAGATCATGGGCTGAGACTCCCTGGTGACCCGGCCCTGTGAAACTACAGCAGGGGATGTCAGAAGGCTGAGCTCACCAACTGCTGCTTTATGCCAAGTGCTGGTCCCACTCAATATTGGCCCAGCCCCAAAAAACAAGCCACCACCCTCACTCCATTATCCCTTCTCTGTTTCTCCATCATGTATTCTTTCGTTGCTTGGGCAGGTATTCTGAGCTGGTTTACCAGAGGATAGTAGCAGTCCATTTGTGAGAAACTTTCAAACGGTTCCCTCGCTTTCGAGAAAATACTGTCACCCACGGTCTCGCGCCTGCTCAATCAGGGTATATTAGAAGCAGCAGGTTAAAGGAATGATGACGCTAGAGTTTCGTCATAAGGAAAGGAAGAGACCCGGATGGGTAAATTATTTCTCATTTACATTCATTAACTTAAATCAGCTGATAATAATGAAACCTCAATAATGAAGCCATATATGCTAATATGGAGACAACGCCTGACTTCGGTGACAAAAGTCCCTCATTATGAGTAGTTTGGTAAAAGTGCAATGAAATCCCTCTTCTTGAAATACTTATACCTTATGCTAAATGCACGTAGCTGTAATGCTGAGAAAACAACTCGCACACAATACTGTATTTCTAGATGCGGCATTACCTTATGCGATATTAACACAAGTGGGAAAATTGCATGCAAAAACTGTGCATGCACAAAACCGCTTATGGTAAAATTGCCCACTGACTTTGTAATCCATGTAAGGTGTCACAGTAATATCACTTCCATAAAGTGGTAATTTACGTCATGAATTATGAACTAATAGATTGTCACGGCAGACCTTCACCTTAACCCCTGAAGAAGGGCTATGGAAGCCTGAAATGCATTGGGTAGAACATGATAAACTGCCATGGATGAATTAAGTATTTCGGCGTGCCCCAGAGAAAGGCCTGGATAGGCATATCTGTCGCATTAGAAACATTGGGAAAACATAACAATCTTACATGTGAATGGAGAAAGTAATGAAAGAGAAAGAAAAAGAACTTTGGAGTAAATGGAATAAAAACTGTTAAAAATGGACAAGTCTTCGGCATCTTTGTGAACATTCACGAATTAAGCTGTGCGTCTGGCAGAGGAGCGCAATACTGCTCCAGTTTTGATGATTCAGTCAGTCTAGTAACATTTGCATCGATGGAACTGGAGAGAGTAACTTTGTCGTGCATGTATACACTTCCCTGTGCAACGACAATGAGTACTTTGTTTGCCGCTGATATCACTCCGCAGATCAGTGCCCCCCAGTTCAACAGTGCCCACGTGGGCCGAAGCCAAGTCAGTTTTTCTGGGTCACCACTGTCTATGGAAATGATTCCCATTTAGACAAATGTATTTCATGTTGATATCCTGAGATCAGTGCTGGAAACGCCGCTAAGAAACCAGGCAGAAACCCTTGGTGCGCGTCTGGGATGCGCGCTGCAGGTTTTCCAGAGCTGGTCACTCTTTTACAGGGAAGGACTTCGAGGACAGTGAGACTGTTTGGAGAAAGCATAAAATATTCTTCTTTAAAAGCATAAAATATTCTTTCATAAAGTATCTCTCTAGTTAATGTGGACACTACTAGCCTGTTATTTCCACTTCCCGTGAGAAAGCCGCTGATTGGAAAGAGTAAGACAAATGTTTGAGTTTATGTTTTAATTTCTTTGTGTCCTGCTTTTTTGCATCTTAGCTGGTGTGGGCGACCTC
The DNA here is from genome assembly GCA_963921515.1 of Calotriton arnoldi. Taxonomy (NCBI): domain Eukaryota; kingdom Metazoa; phylum Chordata; class Amphibia; order Caudata; family Salamandridae; genus Calotriton; species Calotriton arnoldi. Next base: position 2,682,294 of record CAWUFW010001269.1, read on the forward strand.
CGGCAAGTTAGGCTGTGGGAAGCACACTTGCACATGCCACCAGAAGAAGATGGAGGCATTTGTCTGCGCGTATTCCCCTGGGTGAGTGTCTCCTATCAACAGGTAATGACTGTAAGAGAGTTAGGATTCTAGCCCCATAGGGGGGTGCTGTTAAATGCGGAGGATAAACTTGCTTTGCCCTCTCTGCATTCAGCCAGCCATTTATTGTCTTGGGTTAGGCTAGCAGAAAGATCCTGTTTTCAGACACAACCATGGAAAATGAATGTTTCCTTTATTATTTTCCTGTAGATATTTTCTTTATTATTCCTCACACTTGATCTCTAGGTCTTTCCCACCGTCACTGGCATGTCTAACCATTCCCTGCTTGAAGGTATCCCAAATACAGCACCAGTCGGGCTGTCCAGAAAACTGGCCTCTGCTTGTAACTGAGCTCAGCATATGAGCACGCCTGTAGGAAAGTGCCTCTTTTGACATGGTTAGCCCCCACTTTTTGCCTGGTGCATGATGTGATTTCGAATAAAAGTGCACTGGGTCCCTGCTAACCAGGTTCCCAGTGCCAGATCTCATTCCTAAATTTGTACCACAATTGGCACAACTTCAGCAACTACTATAAGTCCCTAGTAAATGGTACCCCTGGTACCAAGGGCATTGGTACTGAAGATGGTCCACTAGGGCTGCAGCACAAATTGTGCCACCCTAGGGACCACTCACCAAGACCATGCAAACTGCCATTGCAGGCCGCGTTTCTTGGTGCAGAGAAAACTGAAGAGCCGATATGACACACAGCCCTGTGTGCGATGCCTGCAGACACTGCAGGAGGTATAGGTAAGTCATCGCTACTGCAGGCCTTGCTGCACTATATCCCATGTGTGGACATATCTGCATGAGCAGATATGACTCTACAATATCTAAGTTCATTCGTGGATATTGTAAGTTCCCAGGGAAGCCATAGAGAGCACATGTGTTGGATACTTGTCGTTACGAGTTTCCTTGCTCCATGATGGCTTCACTGTACCCCAAGATGTTTGGTACCAAACATCTTGCCTTAATAAATCCTCACTGATGCCAGCGTTGGAGTTATTAATAAATGCACACAGAGGACACCTTAGAGGGTCCCCTGAAATCCTACCAAACACTGGTGTGGTCTCTGACTAGTCTTAGCCAGCCTGCCACCACCAGACTTGTTTCTGACCTCAGAGGCCAGGAACAAAGCCTGCTCTGGGCGGAGGTGCTTCACACCTTCCCCAGGCCGGAATGGCCCTCCAAAGCTAGAAGCTTCAAAGGTGATGCCACCTTTGAAATGCAACCCAAGCATCTCCAGGTAGTGGAGGATGTCAACCCCCTTGTCCTGCTCCCTGTTTGGCAGGAGGACAGGTGGTAAAATTAGTTAGTTTAGGAGGTGTGCCCACATTCAGCCAGCACCACCCCTAGGGTGGGGTAGGTCATGTGGACTCTACTTTTCCAATTCCTCCATCTTGAGATGGGAGGATTTAACCTATCAGGGCTAGGGTAGTGCCTCTTCCTACAGGAAGTGGTCACCTAAAGGGTCTAGATACCCTAAAGTTATGCAGCTCATTGGCTACTTCTTGTCTCTCCCTTTAACGTCCCTAAATTTAGTATTTAGGTGGCATCCCTGGACCCTGAACTTTGATTCTACGGATACAGAGAAGACACAGACAAAGAAGAGCTGCTGACCTGATAACTGAAAACCTGCAATTTTGGCGCGAAACCCTACCTGCTGCTCTCAGGACTCAACTATTGTGGTGTGCTATCTCGTCCTGCAACTGTGAGGCCTCCAAGAACCTCGAAGCACCGCCAGCCCTTCGCCAAGCGCCAGAGAACTCCCTTGGGGTAGAGGAGCTACTCCCCTGCAGTCAGCAGGCCCCGAACCCGCAAAGTCCAGTTTACCAACTTGCTGCTCCCTGCCGACTCCGACGCAGCATTGAAGCAAAAAGAGGTACATCAGCTCCGGAGGGTCAGATCTGTCTCCCTACCGAGTTTGGAGACACCGGGACCTACCAGAGCCATGTCGCACCAATACCTGGGGTACCAGGCCCCTTGCAACTTACACCCAGATGAAGAGTCCAATCCTCACTCCAACTGCCCAGGAAGCAAGCACCCGTCGAGGGACGTCGAGATCCACTTCTTGAGTGGCCCAGCTGTCCCGGAATTGTCTTGCAACCTGCCTACCCCTGACTACAAAGACATATTGATGCACACAGCCCAGCTGACCTATCTGCTCTGCACCCAGCCAGCCTAGCCTGGGTACCGACAAACCAACAGTGCTCCCCTGGTCCTGAGGCCCTTGTGACCTGCTCCCTTGAGTGGGACCCCTCGGACTTACCTTTAAGTCCTCTTGTGCAGTCTGTTTTCTGGCGTCCTCCTCCGTAACGCCTCCTACTGATGACTTCAGCACTCTGCTCCCGGCTGAATCCGGTATGCTCCCAAGAATCCGCTTGTGGAACATTGGACCTGGCCTTGCTACTTACCTAAATCCAGAAGGTGAACCTTGCGATCCAACTGTATGTTTTTATATGCATTTTCTCCAATAGACTTCAATGCTACATAATTGCACACAAGTGTGTGTTATTTTGCGAACTTTGAAAATTCATATCTTAAAAAGTACTTACCTTAGAATGAAGCTCTTGGTCTGAAACATTATATAAAAATCGTTGTTATTTTTGCAAATTGGTCTCGGATTTTTTCTTGAGTGTGTCTCGTTTATTGCCTCTCTGAGTACAACAAATGCTTAGCACTACCCTCTGATAAGCCTCACTGCACGCCCAAACTACCACAAATAGAGTGTTAGTATTATCTACTCTTGCCTCTGTATACCAATCTGGGATCAACTGAACTCTCTGCACAGTGTACTTCGTTTTAGTTCACTATATAGAGAGCCAGCTTCCTACAAAGCCTTCCAAGGCCTCCCATTGCCTACAGCACCCTTTTGTACAAGAGTCAACAGAGGAGGCACTCATCTTCCTAAAGTCAATATCCCATTCCAGGAGCTGAGACTCCAATTCAGATTCTCCAACTAAAGAGAAGGCCTAGAATGAACAACGTAAGACTGCATGTGTTAATCCTCAGGTGCATTTGGCCACAGGCCTCCGGCCATAAACCCAGTCCTTCGATTTCAGCACAAGGTTTCAAACACACACACCTGCTTGCTTCCTGCTTCTTGTTTTGTATCCGACAACCATCAGTCCAGCACTGAGAATCAGTCGCCATATATCCACTGATGCGTTGAGGCTCTTCACATCTGCTTCAGTCAGCATCATTCCGCCCTTCCATTTCTAGCTAACCATCCATCATTCCATTCATATCTCCATCGAGCCATCATCTCATCGGGATGACTTTCTCTTCCTCTCACGCCTACCTCGGTCCACCCATCTGTCTTTTTAGCTATCAGCCCCTCAGTCCAGACATGTACTTCTAGCCCCTCGCCTACACATACATCCATGCATTAGCCCAAGTCCACTCATTTCTTGGTCTAGGCATCCACCCCCTGTCCACCCATCTCTCTAGAAATGCGTCCCTCACTACATACATTTCTTATCAGTCAACCACCCATCAGTCCACCCAGCCGTCTAGCCATTCACCCCTTAGTAGATACATCTCTCTATCCAGCCCTTCATCTATCAGTTTACCCATCTCTCTATCTAACCATCCATCCCTCGGTCCCCACATGCCTTTCTGTTAACACAGCATTTCTAAAGTAACAGTTCACTATGTAACACTTGTAAAGTATTACTTCTAAAAAACAAATAGCGACTATTGAAACCTTAAAAAAAAATCGAAAATCAGGAGAAATAGGGAATAAGTACACAAAGGAAAAAAGTGAGGGAAAGGAAGAGGGATACACGTGGGGGTAGATTGGGTTTCTGCCTAAATGGTAAAAAACGAGGAAAACCAGAAAAGGAAAATAAAAACAATTTGAAGGAGACAGGGTAAAAGAGTGAAAAAATGAAAAGATGAGAAATAAGAGGGTATGAGCGGTAACCCGCAAAGAAAAAAATGGGGTGGAAGGCTGAAAAAAAGACAAAAAAGGGTGATGTAACAACTTAAGTACCGATAGGAGAAGTAAAAACAAAAAGTAAGACAAATAGAAGCTAAGAAAGTGAGAAATTAGAAGTAATGGGGTATAATCTTTTTCTAGCCACCCACCGCTCAGCCCACTCATCTACCTATCTAGCCTTCCCACAGTTCAACCATATTTCTAGTTAGCCCTACAAGCCTCACTCCACCCATCTCTTCACCTGGCACTCATCCTTCAGTACACATATTTCTGTCTATCTAACCATTCATCGGTCCTCCCATCTATTTAGCCAACTGTCAGAAATAGATTTTTCTCACGTTTAGGTTAAGTCTGAAAAGTATTTATTGCAAAAATGATTAGAGTGAACCAACAAAGGGATTCTCGTACACCAGTAACAGAGACAAGCTCCCTGAGTGAAGGCAAGATGCACATATATACCCTTTAGAACAGTTCCTAGTACCAATCACGACTGATTTCTGACCAAGAACACATGCAGGTGAATGAATAAGCTCATCTAAGAGTTAATAGACGGCCTTAATAAGTAACAACAATATACTCGCTTTCTGCTGCGCTAGTTAGAATTTGCAGACTCATGCCTTGGGTGCTAAAGTGCATCTCACCTCGACGGACACATATTCTGAGAAGAAAAACATGGCTGTTATGAGGTACTGTAGTCAATCATTTGCATTTTAATTTTACACAGCTATCAGTACACATATCTCTCTAGCCTTACTTCCATTGGGCTACCCATCTCTCTAGACATGTACTTGTCTGTCCATACCGCTCTATTTGTATCCACCACACTCTGTCCTTCTCTCTGTCTAGCTACCTAGCAATCAGTTCTCGCATCTCATGATCTAGCCAACCTACCCTCAGCACATCCACCTCCCTTGTCATCTATCATATAGCCGCCCATCACTTACTGAATGGAAATCGCTTACTCTGTTCCTTTCTGCACTACACCTCCCATATCTCCCTACTTCTGTGTCTTCATCTAGTCACCTTTTAACCAAACTCTCTAATTTTATGTAATATGGTACTAAATGTCTGCCAAGTCAACCTACCAGAATTGTTTTTAACATTAAGGGTTAGGGGAGGGTGATATATGGGAAGGTATGTCAAGTGTGGTATACAGTACACCTCAAATCATCTTTTCACCCCTATTCCCTTGTCCACCATTTTGCTGCAACATATTTTCTTCCACATTAAATAAAATTTTCCACTGGCAGGAACAGCGGAGTAAATTGTGTACTATTTTATGTGGTAATGTAACATGAAAGGGAACAACCTGATTTTGCCACGTCTTTAATATGTTGAAAGATGGTCTAGGTTTGGTGTGAAATATCAGTCTGCCTAATTTCTTACTACAATCAGCAAACGCAATGCAAAGTCATTTTGTTCCATTCTTCATAACATATTGCTGGGCTTTCAAAATGCATTTCAATTTTGTTGTTGTTAAATTACCTATTATTGCGATTTGTAGTGGTGTTTAATAGTATTTGTGAGACCTTTGCATTCAAAGAAAGGCCAAAGCTTGCCTTCTTGTTGAAACAACCTTCTCCTGGAACATGTGCATTGACACTCAACTGTTTCTTTTGTTGTGACTGATGATGGTTTGTTGACTATGTTTATTATTTGTCCTTAGGGGAAACTGGGAAATTGAGGGTAAAACCATTGTCCCTTACAAGAAAGGAGCCTGGTGTTCACTTTGCACCTCAGGCAGAGCTGGCTGCTTCAAGTCGTGGGACCACCTCGGGGGACTCTGTGGTGAGTGTCTCTGCTATTATGGGGAAATGACTGATTTGCTGTTTACAAGACATGAACAATGATAACTGATTTACTACACACAGGTTAGCACCCGATGATTGGCCTGTGAGTCAAACTTGTCTGAAAAGATGAACATGGAGGTGGCTAGGGGACCTCTGGAGTTGATGTCGCTTTCCTTTAGTACACAGCATTGTTTGTTTTGGTCAAAGTCACAGAAGGATCAATTAGACAATTGCCAAAGGGCCAATTAGTACTAAGGGGCCAATTACGGGTTGCACCGTACTGGCGTGATGCAAACTCTGCACCCGTAAACACTGGTACCTTGTGAAACACCCCAACAGTACCATGCAAGCATGAGTTAAGCCCCACTGAATGAGCAACAACTACCAGGACCCAGGCTTTCCAGGTTTAAATCAATCCCAGGCCTCTCAGTCCAGTATGGATTATGGCTCTGAGCAGGTGGTAAAATGCAGCGGGTGGGCTGATGTGGGGCTAGGAATGGCAGGTGGGGCTGTGGGCTGGCAGGGAGGAGTGTTCTGTGTTCTCTCATGCCATAGAAGGGGGTTGGGTGGGATGGGGTGAGTGAAGCTGCACTTGCAGCCAGAGCTGCACTTGGGTTTACCAGTCTGAGTTTACCGCTGTTAAAACAGGACCCAGTGTTCCACACCTCAGGAAAACGGGTGCGGGAGCTATGGCCGATATTAATCAGACAGAGCAGAGTCCCACCCGGAGTTGCCAGTCTGTCCTAATCATAATCTAGCGCTTAATAGGATAAGATGGTGGAGGAAGAGGCAGAGAATGTCAACACAACAAGGTTGAAAAATAGTGATCACCCCTGCCAACCCCACTCCCCACCACCTTCCCCCGGTTAGAAATGTCAGAACCTAAAGTGGTGGATACAGTTTAAGACAGAAAAATATTTCACTCCTCTCTCCTCTATTTCCCATGAGGCTACTAAAACCTGTCCTTGAGCCCTCTGGTGTCCATGGTTGGCCGTTGTGGTCTTACAAACATGGCTTGCTTGCTGAAGCTGCCTGAGACCACCGATCCATATCAGACTGGCCTTGAACAGCTTCTGAAGCATAGTGACTTTGAACCACTATAAGTGGGGGTGTGATTGACACCTGTTATCTTGAGCTCAAAGATGTATGCCTGAGTCGAAGGTCGTCATTTAGGCATTGCTGTAGTTCACACTGGCCTTCTGTTGGTTTGCACTCTTATTCGTAGTCCTGTTCTGGCCAGATGAAATGTACCCTTAAACTGCTTCTTCTCAGCTGCTTTCGCTGCCAAGTCCTGGGAGTATATTTTCATTTTCTATTAAAAAAAAATCACTCAGGGATTTGAGTTTACCTCTAACTGACATCTAGTTCCACCTTCTTAGCCAAGTCGGCTAATGGTTAAATTGGCGTTAGTTCTCTCCGTGGCATGATTTCTTTTGTATCATAAACAGCTGCAGGCTGGCTCTGTTGTATCTTGTCTTGACTATGTAACTAGGCAATTGTATCCTAGTTACCCTGGCTTCTGGTTGCAATCTCCACTGGATTCTGGAGTGTGGAATCCAGGGGACAGAGAGCAAGCAGTTGCTGAGGGTGAAGGACCTCTGTGCCTCGGGGGTTGTTGTACCATCAAATAAACTTATTTCTATCAACTTATTGGACCTGTGTGGACCTTAAAAGTGGCGACAAGGATGGGATCCTTTTGATGGTGTTATTCTACCAAACAAGAAACCTTGCAAGAACCATTTCTACAATTTAACTGATGTGGACAACCCCTGGTGACTACACTTTGTGCGAGGACGGTCACAAGGTGTACTAGAAGTGAATTCCGGTGAGTTGCTGATCTGCCCGGGCATATTCTTTACTTGGAGGTGTGGATTGAGTTGTCAAGGCCTATGTGAGATCGTTGGAGCCAACGGAAATGCGGTCTTCGTGTGGACATTTGAAAATACCTTAGCGACCGCTGCTGTTCACCCGGCCGTGCCAGCCTCCGCTCTGTGGTGTGACGATCACCACGGCAACTCATTGAGGTGAGCGTTAGCTTGATGAAACGCGGTGTCTGCTTGTAAGCAACGTGACGTGGCTGGAGAATTGCGTGAGCTGCGCGTTACGTGCCTGGAGATTGCACATTCACGTCTGCTGCCTGTTTGCCTGGAGGCGCCGTGACTGTTTTGATACGTCTTCACGGCGGTTGCCTGACTGCCTGGAGGGACCGTGTTTGTTCGGAAGCAATTGTGACGTGCCTCTAAAATTGCATGTCCACGTCAGCTGCCTGGGTGCCTGGCAACGTGCCTGGACGGGCGTGTGTACGCATCTGCGTTTGCCTCATTGTGACGTCACGGAGACGCTGGCAAACGCGGTGTGCTTAGCAACGTGAACACCGAGGAGATCCTCAATATCCGAACAAGGATTGCTAGCGAATGTGATCGTTTTTCTTACAAGAGCATCAGATGAAAGTTTGCCACGGTGACTATCTTGTTCATTGATAGTTTGAACTGCAGAATGTGTCTACATTTTGAGTGTCAACGGTGACTACTTCTATTATATTAGTTTGTTGTGTTACATCCTTAGTGTCAACGGTGGTTACTTCTCTTATTTTAGTTTGTTGTGTTGCCAAGCAACTTCCCTGAATGACATTATTTGAACTATTTTTTAATGCATTTATTTATTGCTCATTCTATTTTAATGTGAATTCTGTAGTGTAACGCATTACCACATACATATTGTGCCCATCATGGCTGCCACATCAGTAGTACCTCCGCCCAAATTCCTACAAGGACCGGGTATTCCTGCCATGATATGGGAAGATTGGCGTGAATCCTTGGAGACCTATCTTGAAGCCATAGGGGGGGAAACTTTTGTAGCATCTCGAAAACTCGCGTTGTTAAAACACAACTTAGGTGTAGAAGGTAGGAAAGTATTAAAAACACTACCTAAACCTTTACGTGCTACATCCACTATTCAAGAGGGTGAAGGTGAGGAGGACAGTGCTAACTCTGATGATACCATAATTGACGAGTATTTAGAAGCCTTAAAAGCGTTGGAGGACTATTATGGTAAAAAAACAAGCATAGTTGTGGAGAGACACAAATTTTTTTCTAGGGCGCAGTTAGTGGGTGAAAGTGTAGAGCAGTACATAGCGGTTTTAAGAACTTTAGCCGCCACATGCAAATTTAAAGATCTACATGAAGAGATAATTAGAGATCAATTTATTAATCGGACTAATAATATCAAGATTCAAGAAAGATTGCTGGAGTTAAAGGATCCATCCTTGCAAAAGACAATTGATACTGCAAGCAGGGTAGAAAACACCTCTCACTATGTTAAGGAGCTCAGCAGTGAGCAGGGGAGGGACAAGGTAGATCCTATTAATGTAAATGTGGTAAACAAAGGCAAAAAGGTTGAGGAAGATGTAAAAGCTCCTAATGGAATCAAACCATTTGTGGAAAGAGCACAGTCAGGTAAAAACAGACGCACGTGTTACAGGTTTGGAAGTCCCAGACACACTGCTGAATCCGAAAGATGCCCTGCTTCTAAGGTTACTTGCTTCAAATGCAAAAAACTGGGCCATTTTTCCATGATGTGCAAATCGGGTAGTAATGTGGTTTGGAGGCGTTCTGTAAATTTGGGGAGAGGGTACGAAAATGAAGAATATTTAGAAGGTGAACAAGACAATGACATTGAAGTTATGGTAATTTGTGATTATAACGTAAATGAAATATCTGAAGGATATCAACCTCCCAAGTGTAATGTGTCAATCAACCAGGTTGATGTATCATTATGGGCAGATTCATGTTCTCCCTACACAATCAACAGGAGAATATGGGATATTACAGGCAAATGTGTGTTATTACCACCAGATGTAGAACCAGAAGGGTATTGTGGCCCAAAATTACCGTTGTCGGGGTACTTTACGTGTCATCTACTGTACAAAGGCAGACACACCCAGGGTAAGGTTTATGTGGTTGAACAGGGCAGAGCTTTATTGGGTTGGAGAGAACAAAGGAATTTAGGTATTATACTAGATCCCAATCATCCTGGTCAAGTTTTGTTGACCCAAGATAATGCAAAAACAAACTGGCAAGTAAAGTTTCCAGAGTTATTTAGTGACAAACTGGGATGTTTGAACAAGTTTGAACACCGTATTGTTTTAAAAGCTGGAAACGTTCCAATTGTTCACAAAGTCAGAAATGTGCCATTTGTGCTGCGCACTCAACTTAAAGAAGAACTAGACAGGTTATGTGAAGCCAAGGTAATTGAACCTATAGAAGCGTCGGAATGGCTCAGTCCCATAGTTTTGGCACGTAAACCTAATGGCAGGTTGCGCATGTGTGTGGACTTGAGGGACTTAAACCATAACATCTGGGTTGACCGCCATCCCCTACCACGCATCAGTGAGATGGTAGCAAGCATAAAGAACGCCATGTATTTTTCCTCTATCGATCTTTCTAACGCATACCATCAGGTGAAATTGCATTCCGATTCCAAACATTTGACTTCTTTTATAACACCTGAAGGTGCGTTTCAGTTTCTACGCATGCCATTCGGTTTGGCATCCGCTTCTGCGGTTTTTTAAAGGCTTATGAGTAGCATTCTGAGGGATATTGTTAATATGAGAGTATTTCAAGATGAGATTTCAGTGTGGGGTGATAATCTGAGCAATCATGATGATGTATTGAATGAAGTATTGAAGACATTGCAAGAGGCTGGTTTAACTGTATGTGCCGAAAAGTGCAAATTTGGGGTCAAGCAAATAGATTATCTTGGGCACACGTTATCAAAGGATGGAGTCAAACCCAAAAAGAACCTGTTGGAGGCAATTGAAAGAGCTCCTGCGCCTTCCAACAAGGAACAATTGCGTTCTTTCCTAGGGCTGGCCGAATATTATTCTAAATTTGTTCAGCATTTTGCGAACAAAGTGCATAGTTTAAGACTTTTGATGAAAAAGGGTACACCGTTTGCATGGTCAGATGAATGTTTGAGGGGATTAAGGCTGACATTGTGAAGGCTGTGGCTCGCAAGCCATATGATCCACGCGACGCATCTATAGTGGTGGTGGATGCCAGTACATATGGTTTAGGCGCTGTGCTCATGCAGAAAAAGAAAGGGTTTGAGCACATTGTAGCCTTTGCCTCACGTACTCTTAAGGGGGCAGAAGCAACTTATTCAGTAATTGAAAAAGAAGCTTTAGCTTGTTGGTGGGGCGTCAATCATTTCAAAACCTATGTATGGGGAACAACATTTGAACTCAGAACTGACCACAGACCCTTTATCGACATTTTTACCACCAAGAGTGCGGATAAAGCAACGCCTAGGATTGCGAAATGGTTATACTGTTTGCAAGAGTATGATTTTCAGCTGAAGTATGTACCTGGTCACGAAAACATAAATGACGATTGTCTATCTCGGTTGCCTTTGCCGCATCGAGATGACGGTATACATGAGGACAAGGAAGAATGGCTTGTGGCCAATGTAGAGGAATCATGTAATGGGGCTGTGAGCGAGGATGAGTGGAAACGAGCAGTGGCAAATGATGATGTAATGCAACAGATTGATGCAAATTTGACCTCTAGCACAGGACAACAAACCATAGTGAAAAGGGAACTCACAGACTACACGATGGTATGGTCTGAATTATCTGTTGTGGATGGTGTCATTAGGAGAGGGGACAAATTGGTAGTGCCCTCAGGATTACGCACCAGACTATTGACGTTATTACATGAGGGTCACAGTGGCATGTCAGGCATGAAGAAAAGAGCCAGGAGCGACTTTTGGTGGCCTGGCATGGATAAAGAAATAGAAAGATGTGTACCTAATTGTGTGGCATGCATGTGCAGTGATAAATCGCACAAGTCTCAAGAAACAGCCATATTGCCTACCATGATGCCAAGTAAACCCTGGGAAAAAGTCACGCTTGACATTTGTGGTCCTTTTAATGCTAGGGGTATTGACAACAAATATGCCATATTTCTGGTGAATTATTTTACTAAATGGCCGGAAGTTGCATTTGTAAGAGAGATTAAATCTTCCAATGTGATTGACTTTTGTGAGGATGTGTTTCGCAGGGAAGGTTATCCGAATTCGATTTTGACGGACAATGGACCACAATTTGTGGCTGGCGAGTTTGAAAAATACTTAGTCAAGACAGGTGTCACTCATCTCACCACAGCAGTTTACAAATGGTCTTGTGGAACGATTCAACCGTGTGTTGAAGGAGTGTGTACAGTTAGCTGATGCGTGTGGATATGAGTGCAAAAACGCGGTAAAGGAGATGTTATGGAGTTCTCTTCCAGGGGATCCTCATCAATAGTCATAAGCACTGAATATTCCCGCCCACGTGCGGGGACCCCGGAAATATAAAAATTATATATGGAAATCACATATATACAGCTCTACATATATGCATATACATATATCATTTTTTCTCATACCAATGCAGCTCTCAATAGGAGGCTAAACAATGTAATTACACACATAAAAAACTACTTTTGCCAATATATAAAAACACCAGAGGACAATTAGAACTTGAACTCGGTTTTTAATGAGCAAAATACTCATAAATAGTAAAAACTGCAAAATAAGTAGACATTGTTAGCCTACAGGCTGCATTGTAAACCAATAGCATAGAAAATGAAAACATTTTCAACAAAAACTGGCACCGTGCCTTTAAGGCAGCCATGACCCCTAGCTTCCCATCATGCCTCAGGGGTGACAGTTAGGTCAGTTGTTCTTTCCGGCTCCTTCAGTCAGGACCCTGGATTTTCAGCTCTTGCTTTTTGACTTTCTGTCAAAAAATATCTATAAAGATCTAGTTTTTCTACTTTCACTCGACGTCTTTTGGTCCTAGAGTGCAAGTAGCACCTTTTGTGTTTCAGAAAAGGTTTATTTTTGGAAATGCCTTCTTTATTCGATCCTTGCCCGTCATGTGGCAAGAAGAAGGCCAGAACAGATACACATCCTGTGTGTATTCTCTGCCTCCCTGAGTCCCACTCTTCTGACAACTGCCAGCATTGTAAGAAGTTATCAAGAAGGACTATCAAGGAGAGGGACAGGATCCGTCTCTATGGCCTCTCTGAAAGAGGTAGGTCTCCTGTGAGGCAGAAGAAGAGGAGAACTCGGTCGACGTCGAGAGGAAAAGTCCCGACCTGTTCTCCGTCGGCGTCGGTATCGACGTCGAAGAAATCGGCGACGAAGAAATCGGCGTTGAAGACTTCGGTGATGCCGGCGCATCATCTTTCGACTACGAAATCTTCGTCGACGAAGGTAACAGGTCCTCCGTTGACGTCAACCAGGCGGCGCTCAACGTCGAGAGACAGGTCTCCGTCGGCGCCGGGTGGGCGTACGGCGTCGAGGCACAGCGCTCCGTCGTCGCAGGCGCGATCGGCGTCGAGGCACAGCGCTCCGTCGTCGCAGGTGCGATCGACGTCGAGGCACAGCGCTCCGTCGTCGCCTCATCAACGGCGATCGACGTCGAAGCACAACTCCCCGTCTCGTCAGCGGCGATCGACGTCGAGGCGCATCTCTCCGTCGTCGCCTCCTCATCGGCGATCGACGTCGAGACACAGATCTCCGCCGGGATCAAAGCAACGATCTTCGGCGTCGAGACACAGGACACCTCCTTCGGCGACGATCCATCATTCCACGCCGTCGAGGCGGATGACTCCGCCGAGTGGATTTTCGACGTCGAGACCAAGACCTCCGTCGCCGGCAGTCCAACGCCGGTCGACGTCGACACAGCAATCTCCTGAAAGGGTGCAGGGAGTGTCAAAGCAGGACACTGCACCAGTGTTGGAGAGACGTTCGTCGCCGAGAAGTCCACTTTCTAAGAGAAGAAAGTCAACGTCGAGACATACGTCTCCGTTGAGAGGGCAGTCGGCAGCTTAGACGCTCTAGGTCAACGTCAAAGCGCCCTTCTGGAAACACCTCACCTCCAGTGAGCCTGTCTTCGTCACCTTCAGGTTCGTCCAGATCCCCGGAGGTGGTTATCTCGGCGTCCAACAGCCCAGTGTCAGGGGGTCACCAAGATTCTCCAACAAGGCATGAAGAGCTGAGCCTCACGCCTCCTGCTCAGTCTCCTAAGGAAAGAGAGAGCCACAGATCGCCTTCCATCCATTTATCGCCACGATGGCACAGGCCTCTACATCACTGGGCTACGGACAGGGATTACTCGAGCCATCAGAACAGATCCCCGTTGGCTCGTTTAACTCAGGATAAAGAGCGATCTCCTTCAAGAACAAGAGCTCGCAGCCGCACTGCCGGTGCACTCACACAGGAGGAGGTCTAGATCAAGAAGCAGGAGGAGAGCACACAGATCGCCTACTCCGTCCTCTTCTTCCACTCATACATCCCATAGAGACTATTCGCCTACTTTGACGAACAGTCCACCGTCGAGGTCTCTCCGGTGGACGACATCTACACTTTTCAGGACATTCTTGGCAGAGGAGCTGTAAAGCTGGGTATCCCTATGCCAACTCGTCAAAGCAAGTCCTCGGTGATTTTTGAGACTCTACACCAAAGAGCAGCAACTAAACCTCTGCTTCCCTTGGTACCAGGCATCATAGAGCCAGTGATGGATATCTTTCTCACGCCAGCGAGTGTTAAGACCGCCCCAGCGAGGATCTTAAAAAGTATCGTTCACCAGAGGACGATCCGCTCTTCCTCAGGGCTGACCCTCCTCCGGATTCAGTCGTAATTGCGGCGGCAAAGAAGACTCATGCGGTGGCATCCTCCTCTACTGTCCCACCAGACAAGGAGAGCAAGGTGCAGGATTCCTGGGGAAGGAAGGTTTGTGGCACTTCGGCCTCCATGTTGAAGGTCTCCAATGCAGCGGCACTCCTGGGCCGCTACGACAGATCTCTGTGGGACTCACTACAGAGATTCACTGAAAAGTTGCCACAGGAAGACCGTAAAGATTTTGAAGAAATCTTAACAGAGGGCAGTCAGGTGTCTAACCAGGTCATCAGTGCTGCGGCGGATGGAGCTACCCTTTCGGCACATGCTTATGCTCATGGGGTATGCGCAAGGAGAACATCATGGCTACGTCTTACAGCACTCAGGCCAGAAGCGCAGTCACGCATCCTCAATCTTCCGTTCTCTGGTTCCTCTTTGTTCGGGACTCACACGGATGAAGAGATGACACGGATGAAAACGGAACTGGACACGCTTAAAGCGGTGGGCCTGGAGAAAAGAAAGGAATTCCGTAGGAGATTCCGTCCTTACAATAGACGATCCTCCCAACAGAGGGTTCAAACCCCTCATTGGCAGAAAAATCAGGATCAGCAAGGCCAGCAAAAACGCAGTATCGGGGCAGACGCTCCTCCAGAGGAGGAAGAAACCAGCAACAAGGCAACAATTCCGCCAAGACGCAGTCGAAACAATGAACACTCACTTCCCCTGTCGCCGTTCACCACTCCAGTGGGGGAAGTATCGCAGATCATCTCGAAGAGTGGCGAGCTATCACAAAGGATCGGTGGGTACTAGCCACGTTGCAGAATGGGTACTCTCTACGTTTTCAACATCGCCCACCATCAATCCCTCCAGTTCCTCCGTCGTGTCACCAGTTAAAACTCTTGCAGAAAGAGGTTGCCACCCTTCTCAGAAAGTCAGCCATCGAGAGGGTGCCAGTATCTCAAAGAGGAAAAGGGGTTTACTCAAGATATTTTTTGGTGAAGAAAAAAGGCCAAAAAGCAGAGTACAGACCCATTCTGGACTTGCGGTCACTCAACCTATCCATAAAAAGGAAAAGTTTCGCATGTTGGCTCTCCATCAAATATATCCACATCTCAGGCAGGGGGATTGGATGTGCTCGCTGGATCTGCAAGATGCATATTTTCACGTTCCGATCAATCAGTATCACAGACAGTACCTGCGATTCCTAGTGGGATCCGCTCATTACCAGTTCAAGGTTCTACCCTTCGGGTTGAAGTCAGCCCCCAGAGTGTTCACGAAGTGCATGGCGGTGGTGGCAGCCGCACTGCGCCGCAGGGCGTCTTCGTATACCCGTACTTGGACGACTGGCTGTTGAAAGGTCCTTCCCCAGACAGTGTGAGGATGCATTTCTTGAGCTGTCTCGAGCTGTGTCACCGGCTGGGCCTGCATGTGAATTTCGTCAAATCAACTTCACAGCCAACACAGAAAATACATTTTTTAGGAGCTCTGCTAGACTCACGGTAGGAAAAGTGTTTCCTTCGGAGGAGAGACAGTGTTCCCTCATACAGAAATGCCAGCTGGTTCTGCGCAACAGAAAACTACCTGTGCGTCGGATTGCCTCCCTGCTAGGGTCGATGGCATCCTGCATCTTCCTGGTTCCCAATGCCAGACTACGAATGCGTCCTCTTCAGCAGGATCTGGAGGACAAGTGGGACCAGCAGACCGCTCGTTGGGACGAAAAAATAAGTCCATCAAACGCGGTTCGAGCTTCCATACCTTGGTGGATGAGAAAACAAAATTTGCAAGTCGGAGTTCCTTTCCATCAACCTCCGCCTGCTCAGACACTGATCACGGACGCCTCGCTGCAGGGTTGGGGAGCCCACATGGGTTCTCTCCAGACTCAAGGACTGTGGTCTCCAAAGGAGCGATCATATCACATCAACATGCTAGAGCTGAGAGCAGTACACCTAGCCCTCAAAGCTTTCCTCCCCTCGATTCAGGCAACCTCAGTGTTAGTACAGACGGACAACACCACCACCATGTACTACCTGAACAAACAGGGGGAACTCGCTCACGCACACTTTCCCTGGAAGCTCAAGCACTCTGGCATTGGCTCTTGGCTCGGAATCTGGCAGTCACAGCAGTCCACCTGCCAGGAGAACAGAACGTGAGAGCGGATGCACTCAGCCGTCACTTCGAAGACAGAGAAGACTGGGTGCTCAACGACGAGGTCGTCGAAGACATCTTCCAGACATGGGGTCGTCCCACCATCGACCTCTTCGCGGACGACGAAAATGCCAAATGCCGAAACTTCGCCTCACGGTTCTACCGACCAGGATCGAAAGGGAATGCCCTTTTGATAGACTGGTCAGGGGCATTTGTGTACGCCTTTCCACCCCTTCCGCTGATCCCGAAGGTGGTGACCAAGCTGTCCCATTCGTGCACGAGGATGATACTAATTGCCCCGGACTGGCCGAGACAATGGTGGTACCCGGACCTTCTGCACCTATCAGAGTGTCCTCACAAGAGGCTGCCGTGCAGACCGGACCTGCTGTCCAAGATGAACGGGAGGATTCATCATCCCAACCTTCCCTCGCTGAACTTGGCGGCATGGCTCCTGAGGTCCTCCAGTATGGCCACTTAGGACTGCCGCAGGACTGCATGTCCATCTTGAAGGAAGCAAGAAGACCGTCCACGAGGCATTCGTATGCATGCAAGTGGAAACGGTTTTACATGTGGTGTATGCAGAACAATTGTAACCCAATCAAAGGTCAGGAAGAGGTCATCCTTCCTTACCTACTTTATCTGGCGAAAGCAGGTTTGAAGTTTTCTTCCATTAAGGTGCATTTAGCAGCTATAACTGCATATAGGCGTTCAGCTTCTCAACCTTCCTTCTTCCAGTTACAGGCTGTTAAGGATTTTTGCAGGGTTTAAAGAAGGTCTATCCTCGGTACGACCTCCTTCACCACCCTGGGAGCTTAACCTGGTGCTATCAAAATTGATGGGTCCTCCTTTTGAACCCATACACAAAGCAACCTTACAACATCTTTCTTGGAAGGCGGCTTTCTTGGTAGCGATCACGTCAGCTCGCAGAGTGAGTGAAATACAGGCGCTCTGCTCCAAAGAGCCCTATACAGTCTTCCATCTTAACAGGGTTGTGTTGAGGACGCACCCCTCTTTCCTTCCAAAGGTGGTGTCGGATTTTCATGTGAATCAGACCATCTCTCTACCCACCTTTTTCCCAATCCCTCCACTCCAGCTGAGAGGGCTTTGCATTCTCTGGACCTCAAAAGGGTTTTAAAATTCTATCTGGATCGGTCCAAATCTATAAGAAAATCTGATCAACTATTTGTTAACTATGGGTCGATCAGATCTGGGTTCGCAGCTTCAAAGCGCTCCATCTCCAGATGGATAGTTTCATGTATCAAGCTTGCTTATCAATTAGCGCAGAAGCTCCTGGGGTTTACTCCCAGAGCGCATTCTACTAGAGGAAAAGCGGCTACTACTGCTTTTCTTCAAAATGTGCCCATGTCTGAAATCTGTAAGGCGGCAACTTGGAGGTCCGTCCATACATTTACAAGGCACTACTGTCTGGAATCAGACACCAGAGCAGACACCCAAGTAGGCCAGGCCTCCTTGAGGAATCTGTTCAACAGCTGATTTCGGCTGTTATGTTTCTTTGTGTTGGGTCACTTTACTCTCATTTACCTGCAGGTGGTTGATGGGCTTGCTATTCTATTCAGTGCTTATGACTATTGATGAGGATCCCCTGGAAGAGAAGGATAAGTTACTTACCTGTAATCCTAGTTCTCTTCCAGGGGTATCCTCATCAAAGTCATAAGCAACCCACCCGCCTCCCCAGGTAAATGAGAGATTTCTAAAGTGTTAAAGGATATCTTTGTGCCCTGACCTTCAGGGTTATGCAAAGAACAACTGACCTAACTGTCACCCCTGAGGCATGATGGGAAGCTAGGGGTCATGGCTGCCTTAAAGGCACGGTGCCAGTTTTTGTTGAAAATGTTTTCATTTTCTATGCTATTGGTTTACAATGCAGCCTGTAGGCTAACAATGTCTACTTATTTTGCAGTTTTTACTATTTATGAGTATTTTGCTCATTAAAAAACCGAGTTCAAGTTCTAATTGTCCTCTGGTGTTTTTATATATTGGCAAAAGTAGTTTTTTATGTGTGTAATTACATTGTTTAGCCTCCTATTGAGAGCTGCATTGGTATGAGAAAAAATGATATATGTATATGCATATATGTAGAGCTGTATATATGTGATTTCCATATATAATTTTTATATTTCCGGGGTCCCCGCACGTGGGCGGGAATATTCAGTGCTTATGACTTTGATGAGGATACCCCTGGAAGAGAACTAGGATTACAGGTAAGTAACTTATCCTTATCGGAACACGCCCCATACGGCCACTATGGAAACTCCTTTTAGTCTTCTTAAGGGCTGTGTCGCGTGTACTAAAGTGACTCCTGCATGGATGTGCAAATCCAATTTCACAATTTAACCTGGTGCGCAGAGTACAAGGGTATCAAGATAAATACATGAGCAGACATAATGACAAAATCAAGAGCTGTGCACGTAGTTTCAGAATTGGCGACTGGGTAAGAACACATCTTAGTGGAAGTCAGAGAACCAGTTTATCAAGATGGTCCAAACCCAAGCTAGTAACAAGAGCTGTGGGCAACAATGTGTTGTTGGATGATGGTAAAAGGTGGAATGTGAGGAGCGTGACTAAGTGCAATGATTTGGAGCGCGATTCGTGGTTGAAGGGACAGTCATTAGTTCCTTCGCATACCAATTCCGGGAATGTGCAGGAAGGCACGAAAACGGTGCGTGTCATATCCAAACCTGTCTGGCAGAAGGATTATATCTGCACTTAGTTCTGGTGTATTTTGTGTTTATTTTTTTGTATTTCATACATGCATTGTCCTTTCAGTTATGTTTACTTAAATGTTTCTTTTTATTTAAGAGGGAAGATGTGTTGTATCTTGTCTTGACTATGTAACTAGGCAATTGTATCCTAGTTACCCTGGCTTTTGGTAGCCATCTCCACTGGATTCTGGAGTGTGGAATCCAGGGGACAGAGCAAGCAGTTGCTGAGGGTGAAGGGCCTCTGTGCCTCGGGGTTGTTGTACCATCAAATAAACTTATTTCTGTTAAATTATTGGACCTGTGTGGACCTTAATATGCTCCATCCATTAGAAAGTGCTAATTTGCGGTAAATTGATTAAGACATTGGTTCTCTTTAGTACAGCATTTTGTGTGTGCTAAATATTCCATCTCTTTCTATTAGAAGTCCCGAGGAACCCCTGTCGCATTAGCTGCGGGCGCAATGGACATCTAAACGTAAGCAGCTGTCACTGCGAGTGCCAACCAGGGTATACCGGCCGCTACTGCCAAGGTGAGTGAGGGTCAGCGGTCTCTGTCAGTGTCCATCGTTCAAGTGCCAACATCAGGCATACCTGAAGCTACTGTGAAGGCAGAGGTGACTTTTTATAGGCCAGGGTTGGAACCCCCTCCATCACATTGTGGAAAGGGTAGACCTTGTGTGGGGGAGAGGCATAAAATGCTTAGGTATGGCACTGGGGCAGTACTTAATTTGAGCCGGTGGTTTCCGGTGCTCGGCACCAACACTTAATTACCTGCGCTTATGACAGTCTGCCACATGGTGGTGCTGTCTGACTAATTAAGGTGTGAGCACAACACCACTTGTTTGTTAATTCAATTTACAATGACTAATACCTGCCTCCCAAGCCATTCTTATAGCTTTGGGGGCCTGGAACAGTATGAATTGACACTTGTATGAGTATGATGGTTAATTGTTGTGTTGGCACTGTCATTGGCAGAGCTGGCAGGGGCAAAGGATGGTGCAAGGTGTAGTGTCCTTCTGACGAGGGCCCTGGCACAAATGTTTTTTTACAAATTAAGCACTGGACTGGGGGTTGTATGTTTGCTTCAAGCAGCTTCCGCCCCAGGGCTGGATTAGCAAGGACCCAGGAAGAGTTGAAAACGTACACTCGTAGGCTTGACTCCGTCTGGAGTAAGTCGTACTTTGGAGAGATTTCCTAATAATTCCTAAGTGGTCCTGGGTAGCTGTGACTATCTTGTATTGCCAGGAGCGCTCACATGAATAACCATTTGTAGGGGCAAAATCCGGCCATTCCTGCTTCTCTGAAGGATCTTGCCCTTTTAAATGTCTGCATTTCTACACCTACATTTTACTTAGGTGCACAGTCCGTTAAGAATCAAGCCGACTATAAGGCATTCATTCATTAGTGTGTACCTGTTTGCAGGGGAGTTGGAAATCTCTTTTGTGAGATATAACTCCTGACAAGCTGTACTTGCTCAGCTTCGCTACT
Organism: Calotriton arnoldi; assembly: GCA_963921515.1. Taxonomy (NCBI): domain Eukaryota; kingdom Metazoa; phylum Chordata; class Amphibia; order Caudata; family Salamandridae; genus Calotriton; species Calotriton arnoldi. Next base: position 2,703,118 of record CAWUFW010001269.1, read on the forward strand.
GCTAAAGTTAAAGTGTCAGAATGAACATGTGCTAGAAGACGTTTGCTTATACTAATTAATAATTAAATCGACGGAGAAAGGTTTCTTACATTGCTTGAACCAGAGAATCCCATTCTATTCATTTAGACTCACTCATCATGTCCTTAGTGATTGGTGTCATGGTGAGTTATGTCATTTTATATTTTTGAAAGCACTCGTGCCTTCACAGAGTTTTTTGACTCTAGGGGACACTAAGTGAAGGCCAAACTTTACAGAATAACCACATGTTTAGAGGTTCAATTGATTTTTTTGGGAGCATAAATCATTTCAAAATTATTTTCCGGCCATTAATTTCAGGGTCATACCAGGACCCTGTTTTATTATTTTTACTTTAATTTCAAATGGCTAATTTCAGTTTCCACTGATGTAAATATCGTTTTTTAAATGTTTTATTTATAACACATTATTATATATTACCATTGTGTGTGATTTTATTTTTTTATTATTTTTTTGAGGGAAGCCCCCCCCCCCATTTCTTAACCCTACTCTTTCCGATCAATTTTTACCTTTATCCTTTCCTTTTGTTGTACCCGGTCCTCAAATTAACCCTTGTCCGTATCCCTTTTTACTTATCTGTCCATTCAGTTATTTCTTTTATATGTCTGTATTGTTTTTAGGTCGAGCCTAGGCAGTGCATCCGCTGTCTCTGTAAGACATGCTGTATTCACTCTGTGGGCTTACAGCCTGCCCAGTGCCTTTTTATTGGTCACCAGGGGCGGCTCCTTCATTAGGGCGGAGGAGCGTCGCCCCACTGCTTTTCTCGCAGTGCGAGAAGCAGAAACATAAAATGGTATTTTAAATACTATTTTATGTTTCTGCTTCTCGCGCTGCGAGAAAGCAGAATGGTATGCCTGGTTGGGGGTGGGCGGGTCGGGGAGGAGTGGCTTGCCCAATGCTCTGACTGTTTGGTCGGCCCTCTGGGGCCGACCAAACCAGTCATGCGCACTCTGCATTTTCTCTATGTAGGCTGCATGCAGCCTACATAGAGAAAATGGCCTCCCTACAGGCGCCCGGCTGGGCGCCGTCCGCACCAATCACAACGCTGCCATTGCTGAGGGGAGGGAGGATGCCTGCAGGAAAGCAGCAGGAAAACGCGGGCGCGGGACCCAGCCAGGAGCAGAGGCGGCGCGGGACCCGGTAAGGTACGTTTGTTGTTTTTTTTTTTTTTAAATCCCCGCGCAACCCCCCTCACCCACGAGTCATGCGAGCCGCGACTGTTGGTCACTTCAATTGTCCAACAAAAAGGCTTGCTTGCTAGTGGCTAATCTTTCTTTGCCCCTCCTCTTATTGTCATTTGTGTCTTCCCACGGAGCAGTGTCTAACTACTGTATCATTACACTATCATCTTCATGTGTTGTTTTTTGGAACTCCTGTTCTCTTTCACTCGCCGCTCCCAGTTCGTTACAGTCTGCAGCCACGCAGGGCTCTGGTTACTGGCATTACGGCCAAGTAGAGCAGCAGCGTTTCCCTTTGATCATAGCGTCAGTATGCCGGCCGCTTCTGGAGGCCGCGCGTCTTTCTTTTGTAAACAGCGCCCGCATTCCTGTATGTGTGTTTCAGGTTTTCTAGCAACGTCATCAATACAGAAATCATCTCGCCCTTTAACGTTCCCATTCTTTTTCACTCTTCTTCTACACTTCCTAAGCAACTGGCCAGTCCAATCCTCAGAGCGGCCACTTTCACACCGGCCCTGCCCTGTCACGTGATCCGTAAGCAGACTGTACAGTTCCGTGCCGAGTGAGAAAGCTGTAAACACCCTACGCGCACACCTCCAACGACCGTAATCAAGTTATTCTTCCGATCATTTGCAGTAGTGGTAGCAGAGATGTTTTTATTCCAATACCATGATAAAAACGCATGAGCAGCAGAACCGGCGGACCACTGAATCTCTTCACTGATGCACTGCTGGTTGTAAACATGGCATGGCTGTGTGCAGAAAGTGCTCCTGAACGTTCACCTAATGGACTGCATGTGTACCCCCCTGAGATCTACACACACTGCTCTTGAGATACAGGGAAACGCTCACAGACACATGTATGCACACAGATATGTATTCACATACTATGTGCCTTAGAAGTATACACACGCTGAGACCCAAAGTACAATCCAGCACACATGCTGTACCCCCCTAGTGGGGACACACTCTTTGCGGCCTGAAGTATTCTCACTCTCTGCCACCTGACGTGTGCATGCTCTGTCTCCTGAAACACACCTGGAAAAACGCACATAGACGAACATATTTCTCAGAATTATAAACACCCTGTATCCTTCTGGAATATCTGCTACGTGTGCCTCTTGAAGTATACATGCAGTCAGTTCTTCTGAAGTTCTTCTGTTGTCCCTCAAGTAAACATAATCGCTGCTCTCTGAGGGTATGCACCGACCAGCGTGGACGAGGCACTCGACCACATTTACATTGCGCCCAATGTCCTCAGAAAGCCGTGTGTGGTGGTGCCTTCTGCCACTAGAGGGTTCACTTCTTTGCCACAGCGCCTGGCGATTCCAGAACAGCACTTGATGTGCCAGGGTTGCTCTGGAATGTCCTATCCACCATGCCAATGTATATTCGTAGCATGTGTTGGTCGTGGATACCTATGTTTAGCATTATCCTGCCATCTAGTGTTGGGCTTGAATTACAAGTTGTTTTTCTTCGAAGCAGTCTTCGAGTCACAAGATATAGTGACTCCTCCTCCGGTGTGTATTGCGCATGTTGCTTGGCTTCTTTATAAGATTGTTTTTTCCCGCCATCAGGTTCGGACGTCGATATAGCGGCTCCGGGACCGAACCTTCATTCTTCACCAAGGCCTTTGCAGGCGCTTGGATTTTTCTCTCCAGTCCAACACATTTCTGATCCGAACAATAGCTTTTAGGCATGATGTCTTCCTTCATAGCCATAGTACCACATGCCTGTCTACATATGCGTCCCCTTCAACGCACTCTGTGATCTCAATGGTCTCCTATCAGAGCGCATCTGGTACTGAGCAATCTATCACAAAATCCACCATCTAGCAAAATACCTACCTGGGGTGGATAACGACTTCGCAGATATGCTCAGCAGGACACATCAGCAGATGCACGAGTGGGAGATCAATGTGCCACTACTCCACTCTTATGTCAAAAGATGGGGGACGCCAGAAATACACTTGTTTGCCACTCACCTCAACGCCGAATGCAAAAACTTCACCTCCAGGTTCCCCCACCTCCAATCCAAGGGCAATGCCCTATGGATGAATTGGTCAGGAGTATTTGCTTACTCTTTTCCTCCTCTCTCACTCATTCCAAATGTAGTTCAAAAGTTAACACAAACATCTCTACACTAATCCTAATAGCTCCAACATGGGCGTAGGCAACCCTGCTGCAACTATCTTTCGTGTCACACAAGAAATTACCTCTTTGGCCACACCTACTAACTCAAGATCAAGGAAGAGTGATGCACCCCAATCCCAAACAATTCAATCTAGTGATTTGGCTCCTGAAATCCTAAAATTTGGGCACCTAAAATTACCACAAGAATGTATGGATATACTTAAACAAGCTAGTAGGCCTACAACTAGAGCATGTTACACTGCAAAATAGAAACTTGATTTGTACATTTCTGTACAATAAACAAATTCAGCCTTTAGCACTGACAGTACAAGACATTATAGGTTATCTTTTCCATCTGCAGCAAGCAGGACTTGCCTACACATCTATCCGATTACACTTAGCAGCACTAGCTGCCTACATGCAAACCAGGGAATATATGTCCCCGTTTAAAATACCAGTAATCAAAGCATTCATGGAAAGACTAAAAAGAGTTATCCCGCCTTCCACTCCACCAGCCACAGCCTGGAACTTGAACATTGTCCTTACAAGGCTTATGGGGCCTCTATTTGAACCACTTCACTCATGTCAACTCCAATTTCTAACTTGGAAAGTTGCCTTTCTAGTGGCAATCACTTCTCTCAGAAGGATAAGGGAATTACAGGCACTCAGTCTGCCACAGTCTTTATTTAAAATGTACCAAAAAAACTAGTTCTATGAACTAATCCAAAATGTGTGCCTAAAGTGGTCTCAACCTTTCACACAAGTCAGACCATACAGCTACCAGTGTTTTTTCCTAAACCAGACACAGTAGCAGAGCGGGCCCTACATACATTAGATGTTAAAAGGGCTATCATGTTCTACATTGACAGAACAAAATCTTTTCGAAAGACACAACAGCTTTTTGCTGCTTTTAACAAATCTCACCAGGGGGCACCAATATCCAAAGTACAAATTGCTTGATAGATAGTCAGATGCATTCAGACATGTTATCAAAAAGCCAAAAGGGTGCTTACAATACCACCAAGGGCTCATTCCACACATAAACAAGTAGCCACTATGGCTTATCTAGGAATATCCCTAATGAAGATATTTGTAAAGCAGCAACATGGAATAACCCACATAATTTACGAAATACTACTGTGTTGATGTATTTAAACCATCAACAAGCAAGAGTGGGTCAAGCTGTACTTAAAACATGATTTCAAACAAGTACTTCAACCAATCGCTAGGCGCTACAAAAGAGAGAACTGCTTTACATTCGATGCTAAGCATATGTATCTACGGCCACACATGCTACGAATAGAATATGTAATTTACCCTGTAAGCATCTATTCGACGCGTGTAGTGACATAGATTCATATGCACCCACCCTCTGCTTTTGGTTGCATTACTTCATAATATTTAGAAACTTAATTTACACATTCACAATTATACGCATGTTTTTTGCTCTGTCACTTTATTGCTCCTTTTTCTAATGCTCATCCAATGAGCCAAAAACAATCTAACAAAGGAGCCAAGCAACATGCGCATTACAGACCAGAGGTGTAGTCATATACCGCGTGACTCAAAGACTTCTTTGAAGAAAAGCAAGTTGTAATCGTCCGAGCCCAACACTAGATGGCAGGATCATGCTAAGCATTTGAATCTACGGCCCTACATGCTACAAGTAGATGCTTACAGAGTAAGTAACATATTCCTTTCATTAGTGTCACAAGAGCTCCTCACTGTACCAAAGCACGTGCCGGTGGAGGTCAGGCCGTCTGCCACAGTGCAGTGTCCCACCGCTGTACACCACCACTGAGCTGGAACACTCTCCCACCTTCAAACTACCCACATCCAACTGTAACTCGCCCCCTCTTTCTGACTCCATCTCCCTTTTACATCACTACCCAGACCCCCACTCTCCCCTTCTCAGCCAGGCCGAGTCTGGCTCCTAGGACCTTCCGATGCCTACGGCCCTTCCAGTCCGAAGCACACACATGGCACAGTATTGGCAGTTTACACCCAAGAATAATTCATAATACTCGAACGTGGTTCCATTTTGCCAGTGCTTGGAATGACCATAAGTGCAAGTACATGCTAGTCATAGGAATGAGGGTACTGTTTTAGTATATTTGTTTGCCTCATGGCCAGGCTGTTATCCGTGTTTATCACATAGCTATGAAGAGGAAAATATATGATAAATAATTACACCGAAGTCTGTTTTTGCTGGGTATGGAATTCATGATACAGTAAAATGGATTGATAAAAGTCTTCCTCAGTATCTAAAATTATTTTTATATAACATTTGTATGGCGTGCGTTTTATTACCATTAGTATCACCTCGAATGCGAAGCGAGTCTAGATCGTAAGGAAGAGTCATTTAGTTTTTGATGAACTTGGCAGATCATATACTCGTGAACAGGTCCAGTTATATGGCTCAGTGAGATAAATGCGAACCACTCACATCCGTAGGTAAAGATTTCAAGTACTGTCATGGCCAAGCCAGTCCCCATTGTTAGTTAATGAAAATACTAAAAAATTGGGAAAAATTAACACGTTGTTTAGTGCTTAACAATGGTAAGTGCAATATTAGCCCTCAATACAAAATAAAGTGTGCTTACGAGGAGCCAAATTAGCAAGAATCAGCCCAATTTCGAATAAAATATACCTTTGTGTTTATTTGCTACATGTTTTCTCTGAACATCTTATCCCTTTTAAGTGGATATATGAACTATTTTCTCCCAAAATGCATTGAAACAAAATCTTTATATGACTAGTAAACGCGTAAATGGTGACAATAGTCCACCTTGCTGGTAACATTGAGTTGAACAGCTGACATTAAAGGCCAAGTCCACTGGCGTAGCAAGGGGGGGGGGGGGCGGTGCGCCCCGGGCGGCACGAGTTTTGGGGGCGGCTGCAAAAATCATCGCCAGCACCGAGCACCCCCCCCCTCCTCCCCCCTCAGCGCGGCGGCAAAAGGCAGGGACCGCCACGGGCGGCAGAGTGCCTAGCTACGCCACTGGCCAAGTCCCAATTCCTGACTTCATGGGTGCTATATTAAATAAATATTCACGTGGAATAGAACCATTTTCAATGCACGTGTTCAAGCAAATAACATACATATGCTTAAGTTTCTCTGTCTGCCAGAAGAGGCATTGATGCCTATAAGGATAAAACGGCTGCCTGTCTATCTTCATTTGCGTGTTTACGAGTAAACACTGGGTAAAGAAGGAATGCCACCAGCAAAGAAGCGGGCGATATGTGGTGGCAGAGCAGCCGTGAGTTTAGTTCAGTACCACAAGTTTGTTCTGGAAAGAAACGAGCATTGGTCTACTTCAGTTACTTTCTGAGGAGCCATGTGCCATTTTAATCGGTCACATACTGAATCAGCACGTTACCTGCTTAATTTAATAACGCAACAATTTCAGTGCTTATTGCTATGAACAACTGTACTATACAGCAAAGAAGTGGGGGCACCGATAGGATTTAGTCCATACAAATTACCACAATTAGAACCGTTCAGGCAATCAGTGTCTTAGAGTGAAGTACCTGTTGGTGTGGCATTATCTCAAATATGAATGCTGAAACTCAAAGATAGCATCAAAACGGTTCGAGCTTTTTGTATTTGGTTTGTTTATGCATATCACGTAATCAAGTTTTCAAAGAAATCTCAATTGCCACATGCATTTTTTTAACCTCTGCATTCAGGTAAAGTAGTTCTGCTATTATAAGTATATCGCTAAAAATATTAGGAAAACAAATTGGGACGGAGCCAGTTTCACTCACCTGCCATGGAAGAAAAATGTTATCTTTAGTCTTGATACCACAAGCTGTTTTCCAAATCTGTTAGTGTTACATCAAACAAAAGACAATGCGCCATTGAACTATTGTCAATAAGAAATAGTTCTCAAAGGGACTGAGTAGAATGTACTTTGGTTCACTTGTGTTAGATTTCACCACTTGGCTGTCATGCTGACTCAAGACGCATTCATCCATGAGGATGTTGCATTTTACCACCTGGAAGAAGTGTCTTGAGTGAAGTAGAATCAAGAATGAAGAACAGGGTCTCATCACCACGTGTGGCAACCATCCAACCGGTGAGGTCACCCTTACTAGTATTCCAAGTAACAAGGGAAAGGTGAAGGTACCCAGATGAAAGACTAGCTCCATGTACCTCAATTGTTTCAGTTACCCCCGGAGAGACACCCCCGGAGAGAGAATGAGAAAAGTACCTAAAGGCACATACCATCTCCAGGAGATTTTTGTATAGTTGAGCCCATTTCCTCATATAGAGTCTAAGCTGCAAGCTGTCAGTGTACAAAAGAATTGTGCCAGTCTGTTTGGAGCAATGTATTGCAGGCTGAGTCAACCTTCCTATTAGGGCATGACCTGGGAGCTCAGGCTTTCACTCTTTCAGATGATTTTGGAGAGCTTCTCCTGTAGGTGGTGTTTGTTGCTGCTCCAGCCTGATAGGTTGGCCGCTGTCCAAACGTCCTTGCAGTTGAGACTGGTTTTAGCATTGTGCTGGTGGCTATTGAGAAGGGGGCAAGCAGGGAGCCTTAGTGCAGTAGTAAGAACTCCTTTGGTGTTCTGACATACCCAGATTCATCTCTGATATGCAGGAGGCATTTGAAGTAGAGCACTGGGACCCAGCAGTTCCTGCATGCTATATCACCTGGAACAACAACTGCACCATTATTGGGAAGTTGCCCTAGCTCCAGACTAGCACTGTTCCAGTAAGTATATGACTGGGTCCTATGTTTGAGCATTTGTTTATGTTTGAACAGCATTTTATGGGAACAGTTACCTGTGGAATGCAGAATTGCATTTCTCCTGCCTTCTTGCGAGAGATTGGGTATGCTGTGCTGTCACATTAAAGACCTTGAATCGACCTACAGACTTGTAGTTCTACTTTGTAACAATACATGTCTGTATTATAGCGGGCAGTGCTACATAAGAAGCAATACAGGGCAGTATGTTGTCTTTCAGTTTCTCCTTTAGGTACTGCGCTGTTGGCAGGATCGGATTGGGACAGAAAATTGACCTGGGCTCCAAAATAAAGGTGGTCCCCATTAGTTAATTAGATAGTTAAAAAATTAGTCCTTGTTTGCAAAGTAAGGCAGTTTTAAACTGGTTAACGTATGCTGTTTAAGTATTTTTCAATGTATAGAAGACTGTGTGATGTGAGCTTGCTTCTGGCAATGTTTGGTTTTATAACTGTCCCACTAGACCATAAAACAGGCATGCAAGCAGTCAAAACACTGTCCCATTCCCTGACCTCTAAAAGCAGTCCATCTAGCACTGCCTGATTGTCCTATAGGCAGGGCCACTGGATTTATGCGGCAGGAGAGGTCCAAATTATGTGGCAAGATTGAGTAAATTATGTGGCAAGAAAAGGCAAATTATACAGCATAATATAATGTGGCACATTTTGTAAAAGTATTACTTCATTATTTAACCATTAGGTCGAGAACTAAGATTGAGGACGCAATATTAAATGTGTTAATGCTTAAACAAATCCTCTAAGTGCAGGCAAGGACATCTCTTTAATAATCTCCTATAAGGCCCCAAAGGCTGCCTCTTTGTCACTCCTTTTTCTCTTTCGTTCCTCCCAAGGAGCAGGGACCAAGTACTTTATCTTTTTACTTCGGTTGTTTATCTCTTCTTAGGGGACTATTTTTGTTGTTGTTTCCTACTCATGTTACTGTTTGCCTGTGTTCAGCCTCGGCACCTGTAGGTGCTTGCATTTTAATGCAGCATTCATCTCTCCCAATTCCTCCCATCTCGCTCTTCACACGTGTTCATGTGTTTTCCTTGATCAGCACGGTGCCCGCTTCATGGACGCCGCGCTTCATCTTCCAGCATGGGCCCACTTTAGGAGGCCACGCCCCTTTCTTTCTTTATTTATGCATGGCATGGCGGCCGCTTTTGTCGTCCCACCACTCCATGTCAAAAGAAAAAACGTTGGCAATATAAAACCTAGAAGTGTATTTTAGTTTTAAAGGATCCACTTTCCATCTAGTTCTTTGTCGCTCGGCTCACCCCGAAGCATGCATTGCCTTACTGAGGGCCCTCCTTCCTTTGCACGTGAAGACTGTGGCGACAGAAAACCCTATTGTGTTTTCCATTCAGTGGGTGTGGTTTCAGTTCTCCCACCGACCCTGTCATCTCTCCCTCGCAATCCCACCGCCCCCTCTTATCTCTTCCTGGCACTTCCACCTACCCTGTCATCTCTCCCCCACACCCCCATTGCCCCTCTTATCTCTCCCTCACACTCCCACTGCCACCTCTCATCTCGCACTCCCACTGTCCCCTTTCATCCCTCCCTCAAACTCCCTGTTTCATCTCTGTACTGCCTGATCACACATGCTGTCTTCGCGTACCTCCTTACTCTGTGCACTCGTCCACCTCTCGTCCCCCCCTCAGCATGCCCCTCCCACTCGTCTCGGTGCTGCTCTCACTTATACTCGGAAACTGGAAGATGTGCACAGCCAGTCTCTTTCCTTGCTCACTCTGTCGACTACCAAGGCTTTCTCAGTCCGGTGCCCATTCTCAGTGCCCCGCTGTCAGCTGGTGGACGGTCATTGCCTCTCTGAACGCCTGCCTTACTTTGAGGTTAATAAGGTTTCTTTGGGAAGAGCAACCAGTCCTCTCTCTCTCTCATACTCTCTCTCACCCCTCTCTCTTGCTCTCTCACGCACTCTTCCCGTCTCTCTCATATGGTTGACAGCAGGTCTTCGAGCACTGTTTCTTTCCTGTGCCTTTTCAAGGTTTCCGTCCCTCAATCCCATGCTTTCCTCCTCTTCTTGGGGTGTCTTTGGCATACACAGGCACTCCCTCTTTATCCGTCTGTCACCTGGTCTCCCCTTCTCACACACTCTTTCTACTCCTCTGTCTGGAGTTCATTCACCACTTCATACACACACTACCTACGCCTCTCTGTCTTCCTGTCGATCTATTCTGTGCAGCTCTCACCCTTATATATCACCATGCCACATAATTCCACTGCACAGATCCACTCTGCAATTCCACAACTAACAATTCCAATCCAACGCACATAATTCCACTCCATACCACATACATCCACTCCAAACCAAAATACTTGGGTAAAAGACATTGTCATTTACAGCGCCAATAGCTCTAACTCGCAAATGAGAGACCTATTGGCTTTGTCAATACTTGCTGTGTACCTGGTATACTTAGCCTCAGATTTTTGGTTCCAGAGCTTTTGATATGATAAACATATGCCAGATCTATTTAAGGTGCCCTTTGGGAAATATGTTTCACAGAGTGAAAGCTAAAAGAATAAAGCTTCTTCCTCCAAATGTACATCTTTTGAAGCATGGCAATGTTAAGCAGTAGAGAATTTGAGGAGTGCAATGATCTTAAAGATTTATACCATAATAGATTTTTTACCAAGAAACTTGGGAGATGGCCACACATCGTTTCGTACACCAAGCTCAGAACATTAAATGAAACAATTGCGGAAATTGAAAGCCAATTGTGCTTATTCCATATTGGTGAGGCCTGGCTGAATCAAAAGCTGTCTAGCTGCATTATTTTGGATGACTTGTAGTCTGTTATTTAGACACTGGGCCATAACATGATTTCCGTAATCTATTTGTGATACCGCAAAGGCTGCCCCGGACATACAGTGTCCATCTGTGGTGAGTTTTTTTCATAGTTTCATACTGAGATTACTGCTCCTCCTTGTTCTCTCAGTTGTAGATTTGCATTGATCTTGTGGACCTGATTTTTGTCTGCCCTAAATGGTCTAGGACGTTCACCAATTAGGTTAGGACATAATGGAGAGTTCCATGGATCCACCGTCCCTCAAGCAAACAAGATGGCGGACTCGTAGTTGAGTTTTGGCCAGTTGTTCTCCACTCACTCCTCCACCTCCTACATGCATTGTTTTAAAGCTGGCCCGACGCCCAACCTCTCTGCAGCTTTAGCAGGATTCAGTTGCTACATGCATACATATAAAAATGGAGCTCAACGGAGCAAATGAGATTAGCCAACTGAGCAATGTTGACATTGAAATGTATGGTGAAAGAAGAGACCCTTGTGAAACACCATGTTAGTTTGCAGATTTATGATGCGAAAAAGGGCTTGGTTACCCTTTGGCGCTTTCACTTAAGGACCCATGGAACCATTGGTGAGCAGTCGCTGTGATTCCCCATACTCAGCACTATGTATGTGTGTCAATAAGCTAGACAGCATGGATTCAGGGCCCCCATAATATAACAATTGTCAGCCAAGACACAGAAACGCACACTGTTCAGAGAGACAGCGGTGGGACTGGTGGTGCAGGAGCTGAATTCAACCTTTGGGAGGGGCAGAGGGCACTGTAAAACTTTTTTCTAGTTGTTAATGTCAGTAACATAGTCTCATTTGTATTTATTCCCTTGTTTTTTCCAGTGAAATGCAGCGTGGAGTGTGTTCATGGCAAGTTTAAGGCCGACGAGTGCTCTTGCCTGTGTGACGTCGGGTATGGAGGCCCCCAGTGTGCCAGTGAGTTTGCTGCTTCTGTCATGTGTTAATACTGCTCCTCTTTAGGCTTTTTTAAAATAAAATATTTATGCACTTTTGGATAAACCTGAGGTGGGTGATGCGTCTGCACAGACTTGCACAGGAGCACGTCTTGTCTTAATAAAATACACACACAGGAACACACCTGAATGTATTAGAAATCACATTGCTTTTTTCATGAAAAAGATCGAAAAGGGACAGCTGACCTTAAATTGTGTTTAAAAAATAGAATTTGTAAGTTCCTCTCCCCCTTAAAAATGTTGGTGTCAGCCACCAGGAGCTGGAGAGCCAACGTTTGCGGGAACAAGAGAGTGATGTCTTGATTACTGATCAAAATTTTTGTTACTCTGAATGTCCTTTCTTGTCCCAGTACATACATTTGAGGTGTTCCACACCTCCCCCAGATACCACGTTACTGTTGACACTAATAGTCTTGAGTCCAGGATGGATTCTTTTAATTCAGCCTTGTTCATTGAAGAGCACTCCGTGGTCTCTGCTGTCTCTGAAGAGACTTCAACTCTTGCTATGGAGGTTGAACCAGGGGTCAACAGACATAAAAATCCTCTAACTCCTTGGCATTATCCATACAAGAATCCAGGGGGTGTTCCACTGCTAAGGCCTAAGATTATCATTGGTAGTCTTCTTTTGTAACTTTTAGGGCCTGATTATGATGGCGGGCGGACCACCAGCGACAGGCTGGCGGTCGCGGTCTTCCCGCTGACAGACCGTCGGTCCAACCGCCGGATTACAGTACCGGCGGTCGCACCCACAGCAGTCAGGGGTAAGACTGCTGCATCCTCCAGGATCAGTGATTCCGATGGGGCAGCGTTCATAATCATAGTCCCGAATGGCAGCAGTGCCGAGGCAGGCACCGCCGTCGGGATTATGAGATCCCTTTCTGACAGCCTTTTCATGGCGGGAAGACCGCTATGAAAAGGCTTTCGAAAATGGATTTGGGGGCCCAAAACAGGGCCCCCGTCTGTCGTGGGTCAATGCAAAGTAGCCCTGGGGGGCACATGTAGTGCCCACACCATGCACCTTAATGCACCGTGTGCCATGCACCACATGGCGCATGGCACACTGTATATGGACGTGAAGGAAGTGCTCTTTTTTCATGGTGGCTTGTGCTGCGGCCCTTTTCCTGGGCCGCAGCACAAGCCGCTGTGAAAAGGAGCACTTTGAGACCACCAGCCTGGCGGTCGCATCGTAATCCAGCGGTCGGACCACCGCCTGCTTGTCGGTCTGTCTCTTGACCACCGCGATAGCAGGCAGCGGTCTGACTACCCGCTATCGTAATAACCCCCTTAGTGTAAGAAAGCTGTGTCAGACCTTTGTACAAGTAATACAAAATGGGTTGTACAATTCTTACAGGGTGGTTTTGATTCAGGACTGTCAGTGTTACTCTTAAGGGAAGTAGGCAGCAGCTAAAGCCATTGGTTCTCCTTGAAGAGTCTTGGAAAAAATTGAGGACTTGGGAGCACATTTTTAAAAATATTTTCTTTTGAAGAAGCCTTCTCCTAAGTCCTGGTATAGCAGAGAATGCTTAGAAATTGGAGTTAAAAGAAGTATACGTTGATCCTGTTTTTACATAGCAGTAGGTGCTGTGCTGGAAGATCAGATTGAGGTGAATCATCAGTGCTTGCTGTGGGACTCAGTCACAGAGTATCACAAGGCTCTGCCTCTTAGAATCAGCAAGTCTGTGAGTGCAGTTGCTAAGTCCTGTACCGCATGCTAAATATACTTAAGGCAAATACACAGTAGACAAGCAGGTTAGACTGCTGAGGTTCATTCACACACATGCCTCCATTTCTATTCTGAAGCGGGTTTTGTGGGTGTTTGCCAAGGGCAGAGTCAGTTTCAGAGGCAGTAACTCACTTTGTAGAACCGCTGCAAGTACTTTGAGAGAGTTTGTTGAGTTTGTTAGTGGCCAATCTGATCTGGTGTCTCCCTATCTGCTTCTCTTGTGCAGCTAAGGAAGAATTCCCCTTTCACAGCTGTGATGTTCAGATAGACGGGGACTGCTTCCAGGTCTCCTCCGAGGCGGACAACTACTACGGAGCGAAAATCAAGTGTCAGGTAGAACCCGGTGCTATCTCAGTTGGTGGTAACATGTCTGGAAGTCACTTAAAACGTCTTCACAGTGCCCCTCTGTTATTGCTTTTGGTTGTGCCCCCAGTGCAGAAAAAATAGACCTAACAGATGTAACCTTGGGGGCATTTTCATTGATAGGAAACATGGCGTATTTGACACAATTTCAGTTAAGTTACATAAACAGGGTTGAGAAGTTTAGAAAATTGGCACTCTAGAGCAACACATCAGACAATTTCTAGATGCTACAACCATCCAGTGATCTCTTTTGACTTGTAAACTTTTGTAGGAATGTGAAAGGGATCAGCATTTTGGAATAAGGTATATGGCCATACCAGGGCACATCCAATAATCAAAAACCTGAAATACCAGTTAAATAATCCTGAGATGTATGTGCTGGGTTTGTAATCATTGTTACCCAATAGGTTTTCAGAACATTATCTGAGAAATGCCACAATGCCATCTACTCTGCTGGCCAGCTGATCATTAAAGTCTTGGACTGTTGTGTGTTTCCTGCATTGCCCATTGTCGTCTTCCCTATGTTAGCCTAATTGTGCACATTGTAGGCCGCATTTCATTTTGCACACGCTACTATATAAACACGCTTTCTTTTGTGCCACATTGTATTTTCACACAGAACCTGCATAGGTTTTCGCACTCTGCTCTTTTTCTGGGGTTTAGTCTGAACACCATAGACAAGGTCAAACAGCAATACCCCTTGTTATTCTTCCTGGTCAGACACTAGCACCTAGAAATAACATGAGACTGCAGCTGAGGTTTGTGAGCAAACATATCTTGTCATATAACTGAGAGCAGGGTTTCTAAAACACACACTGAGCAAAGGGCCTGAGGCATGGTTGCTGCGTTAGCTGATATGTAGAACACCCATATTTGCATGCTAAGGTGCGGGGTCCGCCTCTTATCCCAGACATCTATAATATATAATCATTTAGCTTCAGTAGAAGGGTGGGGGTAGGCTATCTGTCTTTTAATGACAGGACGTTTTGTGATCTATTGTTTGTTAACCGTGCTAACGATATTTTTAATATGCATTTGTTTCCAAATTGTCACCCAAATACTGCATCTTAGAGCATGATAGTTTAAATAAATATTCTAAACTTCCTTCATGGCTCTTGTATATTTTATTGTGGACAAGTACGAGTGAGAGAGTGTGTCCTGTTGCTGCGATCCCTGAGTGGCTCAAGAGTATTGTTTCTGGGGTGCAAATTCATTTGTTTCTCTGGAAAGGTTAGGAGGGCCAGTGAGGCACCATAGTTAGTCGGACTTGGGCTCATAGATACTGAGGTGGTATGGTGACTCAGTCCCTACATACTGATGTTTATGGTCCCTAGCATAGGTCTTTTCCTGAGCAGAATCCCTCCAACTGGACCTTCAGCCCATAAATACCACAGTACCATTACCTGGCAAATGGATTAGCGTGTCTGCATACATTGGAAAGTAAATGTGATGTTTCTCGTTGATTGTATGGGGCAAAGAAGTACAAACTTTAGGATACCAAATATTATCATTTTTTTTGTACTGGACATCAATGTGCCCTCCTTCCCTTGTTCTTACAAAAAACAAGACCAACCCATATGTCCTTGCGAACTGGTTAATGCTATTAAGCACAGACAATGTTCACAAGGAACTCATTTTCAGAACAGTAGATTGATTGCAGCTACAATTAATGTCGCCTACCAGATTGAAGCAAAGAAAACAAATATAGAATACGACTTTAGCTTAATAAAGCATCAACATATTAAAACAGTTACAAAACGTTTTTCAGCCCACTAGACAAAACAAGGGGGGGATGTTATTGATACACACTTCAGCCGAAGTGAGATATTTATTCTTGCATAATAATGATTGAATACAAAAAAAGAAAGCATACAATAGTTAGGTCCTTTTTATGTATTTACATTATATACAATCGTATTCAGAAAGTGAATTGTGACCCCAGTGAAGTAACCATAACCAAAAACTGTGAAGATTGAAAAGTGCGATTGAGAAAAAATGTAATGCAGGTTATTGGTAAAAGGAGGAGCCAATAGACACCCGCAAGACTCTTCAAGGTCGGCCTTGCAAAAGCTCCCACCTGCTGGTGCTGCGACAAACATGAGGGCTCCCTTGAGCACACGCTATTCGGATGCCCCCTCCTTCAAGACTTTTGGGCTAAGGTATTTGACTACATCACACTTCCCCTAAAGATTCTCCCCACGAGAGAGTTCTCATACATTATACTGGGCCCTCTGGATCCCCAACTCGGGGACGACAATGATCGGTTCCTCCTGGATTTAATGCTTACTCTAGCCTGCAAACTAATCCTAAACAACTCGAAAAACTTCAAAGCGGTCTCTTTTTTTAAATGGCAGGAGTGGCTCTCTTTCCTTAGGGGTGCTGATAACATTGCTCTCCAAATCTCCCCGTTGAGATCTTCACGGCACTCAATCTGGAATGCGCTAGACACAAGTGCCTTTACTTAGAAACCACCATGACCCCTATCATAGACAATCACACCTCCCCACCCTTTTTTCATGATGTATATGACTCCCCCATGCATTTTCGAGCTCCTCTATACTAGGCCATACAACCTCCACCACCACCGTCTTCCCACATTCTTGTGAGACAAAATCATTTTATTCACTCCTGTGCATTTCGTTCTGCAATAGATGTCAAGGTGTATAATTCTGCCTGTTTTTAACCTACTTGTTTCTAATCCACATGATTATAAAAATGTTGTTGTATAACATGTATGCATTGTATTATAGCCCACACCATATGTAATATAATGTTATGCTATGCATCCTATATGGTATTCACACTTACATGACTATGTATTACCCCCTATGCAATGTACTGTTCAATCAATACTGCAGAATGTTCACTGCATTATCTTATGCACAGCCTACACCCCCTCCCTTTGGTGTCTCCTACCTTTCCTACTGTGTATTTATTTTGTTTGCCACTGCCTATCTCTGTCTGCAAAAATTTAATAAAATACTTTGAACTCAAAAAAAGAGCAGCTCTGTGCTCGGTTGATGGCTTTCTCTTATATATTGCCGACGACGTTTTGACCCTCTCGTGTTGTGGGGTCTCTTCAGGACGGGTGATTCTGGGGACAAGCTGTTAGAGATCCCCATTTCTTCCTCTAGGTGGGTGAGCAGCAGCTGTATAGAAGTCCAAAGAGATGGTTATCGTCTGGTATAAAGAGCAGGTCCTTTGTACATGTCCATAGTAACTGTTTCTGTTCCTTTAGATGGTCTGATCACTGCTAGAGGTAGTATGGCATTACCACACGTGTTTACAACGTATGCCTTTACCATGCATCCTTTACCTTACCACGCAATGCCTTTCCCCTGCATTGGCTTTACTATATATATATATATATATATATATATATATGTGTGTGTGTATGTATATGTGTGTGTGTATGTGTGTATGTATGTATATATATATATGTATATGTGTGTATATATATATATATATGTATATGTGTATATTTATATATATATGTATAAACTCAGTGAATGTGGAAGGACAGGTTTTACATTATCAACAACAAGGCATTATGGGCAATGTGGTCCTTTAAATTCGACGA
Organism: Calotriton arnoldi; assembly: GCA_963921515.1. Lineage (NCBI taxonomy): Eukaryota > Metazoa > Chordata > Amphibia > Caudata > Salamandridae > Calotriton > Calotriton arnoldi. Next base: position 2,720,663 of record CAWUFW010001269.1, read on the forward strand.
ACTATTAACAGTGACTCAAGAATAAAGATGCAAGAAAAAACAAACATGAACTGACTAAACAGAGCATCTAAATGTTTGAAATTAGCACTGTTTTCATTGTAAAATTAGGAACAAGATTGGTAAACAGGATATTTTCTTTTACTGCCGAAGGTACTATACCATACCTGTTGTCCCTTTTCACTGTTGTTGCAAAAACATTTAAATATCCAACAAGCAACCGCCCCTTTAGGAGCATATGATTAAGACTCGTTAAGAGTTGAAACACGTTATGCTGTTGCGGTGCCAAAATAAAGAACTTCAAACTGTGCACTGACTGGTGGGCCTGTTTTGCGTCACAGAAGGTGACGGATGCGTTTTCGTATGGATATATATGTATATGTGTATATATATATTCACTGAAAAAACCATAGGTTTTAGGGACAGTTATAGTTAGTTGGACATTTCACTCGTACAAAACCATAGAAATTCCCCCATTATAGTTAGTTCAGCTAACTATAACTCGCGCCCCATAATGCACTGCTGATGACGTCACATATTACATCACTCATGACATGGTCAGTGACATCACTGATGACATCTCAAATGACATCACTGATGACATCATCCAGTGACTGTGTGTTTCTGTAAAGTTTAAATATGTTTAATATATATAGGGAAAGGCGTATTGAAGAATGAGTGGGTGTATAAGTGTCTGAATGGATGATTTAGTACGTGAGTGACTGACTCTACAAGTGAGTGATTAAATGTATCTTACTGAATGCATGGGTTAGTGACTAAACTGTGTGAATGTCTGTATCCGTCTGTCTGTTGGTTTGTAAGCGGCTGCATGAGCTTTCTGAATAGCTACATGAGTGTCTACATGGGTTATTGATTGATTGTCTGAGTATCTGTATGGGTGCCTGAGTGTTTGTGTGGGTGGAGTGTGTGTGACTCTGTGCATAGATGTGTGAGTTGGTGATTCACTGGGTGCATGGTTTCAAGAGTGCATCTGTGATGGACTGTATGGGTGGGTGAGTGTGTGTATGGGTGTGTTAGTGATTGAATGTATATCTCAGTGGTACATGTGTGAGTAACTACATATGTGAAAGGCAGTATATATGTGTGTTGGAGTATATAAATGGCTATAAGTGAGAGTGTGTGATTGTGAGAGTGGCTGTATGGATGAGTGTGTACTTGTATCAGTGATTGTATAAGAGTGTAAGAATGTGCTAGTATTTGTATGAGTAAGTGAGCTGGTGTGTGTATAACTGTATAGGTGAGTAAATGGGTGTGTGATTAAGTTTTTTGCATGACTGACTAGGTGTGTGAGTACCTCTATGGATGAGTGGCGGTGTGTGAGTGTTTATATAGGTGTATGAGTGCATATGATAGTCCTGTACTGAGTGACTAAGTATGAGTGACTGTACGGGTGAGTGAGTGGATGTGTGTGTAGACCTAAGAATCAGTGAGTGGGTATGTAGTTTTTGGTGTTGGAGTGTCTATGGTTTTGAGAATGGCAGTCTGTAATTTAGAGTGGGTGTATCAAAAGTTATATTAGGGTGTGAGAAGATGCATGAAATTATCACATGGATGATGTAATCAGTGATGTCATCAGTGATGTCATCGGTGATGTCACTGACCATGTCATGAGTGATGTAATATGTGACGTCATCAGCAGTGCATTGCGGGGCGCGAGTTATAGTTAGCTGAACTAACTATAACGGGGGAATTTCTATGGTTTTGTACGAGTGAAATATCCAACTAACTATAACTGTCCCTAAAACCTATGGTTTTTTCAGTGAATTTCAAAGGTTTTTTAAATGCTAATTTCTAACTATAACGTGTCTGAAACCTATGGTTTTTTCAGTGAATTTCAAAGGTTTTTAAATGCTAATTTCTAACTATAACGTGCCTGAAACCTATGATTTTTAAGTGAATTTCAAAGGTTTTTTTAAATGCTAGTTTCTAACTATGCCTACAGAGGTAGGACATGTGAAGAAAGAAGAAAAAACGCACAGAAAGAAGCAAAAGATGTGCAGAAAGAACCAACAGAGGAGCAGAAAGAGGCCTTGTTGCAAAATCATCCTGTGCCCACAACTTTTTCAGACGGGTACTGGTGGTAACTGACTCTGACTAACCAGAGCCAGTGCTATGCTAAAAGACACTTAGAATACAGTGAAAACACCTACATACACTAGGGAACACTATGCGTTGGGGTACCCCTGTGATTAGCATGACCTCCTCTGCAAGTCCCTAGTACATAATAGGGCAGGGGATTAAAACTACCTCTTAAAACGCGCTACAGGGCGCGTTTGCACAGTGGTGAAGGGAGGGGGGCCTGAGGTGACATGTGTGCAAACGCACCCCGTGGCGCGTTTTAAGTTGCGGGATTAAGTCCCCTTGAATTTTGAGGGTCCCTGGGGCCCAACTAGCCCCCAGGTACCTACAGTTAGGACCACAGAGCTGAGTTGCAGAGAGGCGTTCCGAGGCCACGCACCTTTTTCACCTCTCTGCAACGCAACTCTGTTGTGCTTACTGAAGGTACCTGGTGGGCTAGTTGGCCCCAGGGTCCCTCAGGATTCAAAGGGAATTAATTCCCCAACTTAAAACGCACCACAGGGCGTGTTTGCGCACATGTCACCTGAGGCCCCGCCCCTCCCTTCACCACTGTGCAAACGCGCCCCGTGGTGCGTTTTAAGTTGGGGGATTAGGTCACCTTGAATCCTGAGGGTCCCTGGGGCCCAACTAGCCCACTAGGTACTTCCAGTAAGCACCACAGGCCTGCGTTGCAACGCCTGTAACAAATTGTGCAGTTGTGTTTAGGTAGTGAAGAGGGTCGTGCTGGGGGTAGTGTTTTAGGGTTTAGGGTAGTGCAGTGGTGTTTGTGTAGTGTAGGGGTCATGCTGGGGGTAGATTTAGGGTTTAGGGTAGTGCAGTGGTGTTTGGGTAGTGTAGGGGGTCGTGCTGGGGGTAGTGTTTTAGGGTTTAGGGTAGTGCAGTGGTGTTTGGGTAGTGTAGGGGTCGTGCTAGGGGTAGTGATTTAGGGTAGTGCAGTGGTGTTTGGGTAGTGTAGGGGGTACTGCTGGGGGTAGTGTTTTAGGGTTTAGGTTAGTGCAGTGGTGTTTGGGTAGTGTAGGGGTACTGCTGGGGGTAGTGTTTTAGGGTTTAGGGTAGTGCAGTGGTGTTTGTGTAGTGTAGGGGGTAGTGTTTTAGGGTTTAGGGTAGTGCAGTGGTGTTTGTGTAGTGTAGGAGGTCGTGTTTTAGGGTTTAGGGTAGTGCAGTGGTCTTTGGGTAGTGTAGGGAGTCATGCGGGGGTAGTGTTTTAGGGTTTAGGGTAGTGTAGGGGGTCATGCGGGGGTAGTGTTTTAGGGATTAGGGTAGTGCATTGGTGTTTGGATAGTGTAGGGGGTCATGCGGGGGGTAGTGGTTTAGGGCAGTGCAGTGGTGTTTGGGTAGTGTAGGGGGTCGTGCTGGGGGGAGTGTTTTAGGGTTTAGGGCAGTGCAGTGGTGTTCGGGTAGTGTAGGGGTCGTGCTGGGGGAGTGTTTTAGGGTTTAGGGCAGTGCAGTGGTGTTCGGGTAGTGTAGGGGGTCGTGCTGGGGGAGTGTTTGAGGGTTTAGGGCAGTGCAGTCGTGTTCGGGTAGTGTAGGGGTTGTGCTGGGGGTAGTATTTTAGGGTTTAGGGTAGTGCAGTAGAGTTCGGGTAGTGTAGGGGGTCGTGCTGGGGGTAGTGTTCTAGGGTTTAGGGCAGTACAGTGGTGTTTGGGCAGTGTAGGGGGTTATGCTGGGGGTGGTGTTTTAGGGTTTAGGGCAGTGCAGTGGTGTTCGGGCAGTGTAGGGGGTCGTGCTGGGGGTGGTGTTTCAGGGTTTAGGGCAGTGCAGTGGTGTTCGGGCAGTGTAGGGGGTCGTGCAGGGGGTGGTGTTTCAGGGTTTAGGGCAGTGGTGTTCGGGCAGTGTAGGCGGTCGTGCTGGGGGGGTGTTTCAGGGTTTGGGGCAGTGCAGTGGTGTTCGAGCAGTAAAGGGGGTCGTGCTGGGGGTGGTGTTTCAGGGTTTAGGGCAGTGCAGTGGTGTTCGGGCAGTGTAGGGGGCGGTGCAGGGGGTGGTGTTTCAGGGTTTCGGGCAGTGCAGTGGTGTTCGGGCCGTGTAGGGGGTGCTGCAGGGGGTGGTGTTTCAGGGTTTAGGGCAGTGCAGTGGTGTTCGGGCAGTGTAGGGGGTCATGCAGGGGGTGGTGTTTCAGGGTTTAGGGCAGTGCAGTGGTGTTCGGGCAGTGTAGGGGGTCGTGCTGGGGCTGGTGTTTCAGGGTATAGGGCAGTACAGTGGTGTTCGGGCAGTGTAAGGGGTCGTGCTGGGGCTGGTGTTTCAGGGTTTAGGGCAGTGCAGTGGTGTTCGGGCAGTGTAGGGGGTCGTGCTGTGGCTGGTGTTTCAGGGTTTAGGGCAGTGCAGTGGTGTTCGGGCAGTGTAGGTGGTCGTGCTGGGGCTGGTGTTTCAGGGTTTAGGGCAGTGCAGTGGTGTTCGGGCAGTGTAGGGGGTCATGCTGGGGCTGGTGTTTCAGGGTTTAGGGCAGTGCAGTGGTGTTCGGGCAGTGTAGGGGGTCTTGCTGGGGCTGGTGTTTCAGAGTCTAGGGCAGTGCAGTGGTGTTCGGGCAGTGTAGGGGGTCTTGCTGGGGCTGGTGTTTCAGGGTTTAGGGCAGTGCAGTGGTGTTCGGGCAGTGTAGGGGGTCGTGCTGGGGGTGGTGTTTCAGGGTTTAGGGCAGAGCAGTGGTGTTTGGGCAGTGTAGGGGTCATGCTGGGGCTAGTGTTTCAGGATTTAGGGCAGAGCAATGGTGTTCAGGCAGTGTAGGGGTTTTGCTGGAGGTGGTGTTTCAGGGTTTAGGGCAGTGCAGTGGTGTTCGTGCAGTGTAGGGGGTGGTGTTTCAGGGTTTAGGGCAGTGGTGTTCAGGCAGTGTAGGGGGTCTTGCTGGGGTTGATGTTTCAGGGTTTAGGGCAGTGCAGTGGTGTTTGGGCAGTGTAGGGGGTCGTGCTGGGTGTGGTGTTTCAGGGTTTAGGGCAGTGCAGTGGTGTTCGGGCAGTGTAGGGGGTCGTGCAGGGGTGGTGTTTCAGGGTTTAGGGCAGTGCAGTGGTGTTCGGCCAGAGTAGGTGGTCTTGCTGGGGGTGGTGTTTCAGGCTTTAGTGCAGTGGTGTTCGGGCAGTGTAGGGGTCTTGCTGGGGGTGGTGTTTCAGGGTTTAGGGCAGTGCAGTGGTTTTCGGGCAGTGTAGGCGGTCGTGCTGGGGCTGGTGTTTCAGGGTTTAGGGCAGTGGTGTTCGGGCAGTGTACGGGGTTGTGCTGGGGCTGGTGTTTCAGGGTTTAGGGCAGTGCAGTGGTGTTCGGGCAGTGTAGGGGGTCGTGCTGGGGGTGGTGTTTCAGGGTTTAGGGCAGTGCAGTGGTGTTCGGGCAGTGTAGGGGTCGTGCTGGGGCTGGTGTTTCATGGTTTAGGGCAGTGCAGTGGTGTTCGGGCAGTGTAGGGGGTCGTGCTGGGGGTGGTGTTTCAGGGTTTAGGGCAGTGCAGTGGTGTTCGGGCAGTGTAGGGGGTCATGCTGGGGGTGGTGTTTCAGGGTTTAGGGCAGTGCAGTGGTGTTCGGGCAGTGTAGGGGGTCTTGCTGGGGGTGGTGTTTCAGGGTTTAGAGGCAGTGGTGTTCGGGCAGTGTAGGGGGTCTTGCTGGGGGTGGTGTTTCAGGGTTTAGGGCAGTGCAGTGGTGTTCGGGCAGTGTAGGGGGTCTTGCTGGGGGTAGTGTTTCAGGGTTTAGGGCAGTGCAGTGGTGTTCGGTGCAGTGTAGGGGGTCGTGCTGGGGATGGTGTTTCAGGGTTTAGGGCAGTGCAGTAGTGTTCGGGCAGTGTAGGGGTCGTGCAGGGGTGGTGTTTCAGGGTTTAGGGCAGTGCAGTGGTGTTCGGGCAGTGTAGGGGGTCGTGCTGGGGGTGGTGTTTCAGGGTTTAGGGCAGTGCAGTGGTGTTCGGGCAGTGTAGGGGGTCGTGCTGGGGGTGGTGTTTCAGGGTTTAGGGCAGTGGTGTTCGGGCAGTGTAGGGGGTCTTGCTGGGGGTGATGTTTCAGGGTTTAGGGCAGTGCAGTGGTGTTCGGGCAGTGTAGGAGGTCTTGCTGGGGGAGTGTTTCAGGGTTTTGGGCAGTGCAGTGGTGTTCGGGCAGTGTAGGGTTCATGCTGGGGGTGGTGTTTCAGGGTTTAGGGCAGTGCAGTGGTGTTCGGGCAGTGTAGGGGGTCGTGAAAGGGGTGGTGTTTCAGGGTTTAGGGTAGTGCAGTGGTGTTCGGGCAGTGTAGGGGGTCGTGCTAGGGTATGTGTTTCAGGGTTTAGGGCAGTGCAGTGGTGTTCGGGCACTGTAGGGGGTCGTGCTGGGGGTAGTGTTTTAGGGTTTAAGGTAGTGCAGTGGTGTTTGTGTAGTGAAGGGGGTCGTGCTGGGGGCAGTGTTTTAGGGTTTAGGGTAGTGCAGTGGTGCTTGTGTAGTGTAGGGGTCGTGCTGGGGGTAGTGTTTTAGGGTTTAGGGTAGTGCAGTGGTGTTTGTGTAGTGTAGGGGTCATGTTTTAGGGTAGTGCAGTGGTGTTTGGGTAGTGTAGGGGGTCGTGCTGGGGGTAGTGTTTTAGGATTTAGGTTAGTGCAGTGGTGTTGGGGTAGTGTTTTAGGGTTTAGGGTAGTGCAGTGGTGTTTGTGTAGTGTAGGGGGTCATGCTGGGGGTAGTGTTTTAGGGTTTAGGATAGTGCAGTGGTGCTTGTGTAGTGTAGGGGGTCGTGCTGGGGTAGTGTTTTAGGGTTTAGGGTAGTGCAGTGGTGTTTTTGTAGTGTAGGGGGTCATGTTCTAAGATGCAACGCTCCAATACCTGACCAGTCTGCACTACATAAAACTGCAAAAAACTAAAAATAAAAAGTGTTTTGCACACTTTTGTCATTGGGCTATATGTGGGCTATATCTGGGTAATATTTGTGCTACATTTGGGCTCTTTTTTCACTGGTGGCCATCTTGGAAGACTTCTTTGTTATGAAGTTTCCTAATTTCCTCATTTACTGCAGTCTCCTCAGTAGGAAATGCTTTCAGTTTTTTACTTTGATTCCATCAAGAAGGCATTCAGATGTGTCACACATTTGCCATAAATTCAGAATGTTATTACTCTAGTTGTTCATTAGATCACTGTAGTAAAGCTACTGCTCACCAAGGAGTTAACTGGAAGTCTACTGCTGGTATTGAAAGTGATTGTTTCAGTCTGCATGTCAGAATTTTCTAATGAAATAGAAGAGGATTTGAGATCTCACTTAAAACATGCACTAAATTTTCTTTTTGCAGCACTAACCATAATTTCTATGGCAAAATGAACCCCCTCATTTTGTTCCTTTTTAAATTAAATGTTTTAAGTGTTACCAGTTTATTCCAATCAAGATGGCTTCAGGTGTGCCATACTTTTGTCATAAGTAAGGCTGTTAGCACTCTAGTTGTTCTTTAGAACACTCTGGGAAGCTGCAGTAGAACACAAAGGCATCAACTGACAGGCTGCTCCTGTTGAAATATAACAGGAAGATATTTGAGATCTCACTTAAAACATGTCCTAATTTTTCTTTCTACAGCACTAACCATAATTTCTATGGCAAAATGAACCCCCTCATTTTGTTCCTTTTTAAATTAAATGTTTTAAGTGTTACCAGTTTATTCCAATCAAGATGGCTTCAGGTGTGCCATACTTTTGTCATAAGTAAGACTGTTAGCGCTCTAGTTGTTCTTTAGAACACTCTGGGAAGCTGCAGTAGAACACAAAGGCATCAACTGACAGGCTGCTCCTGTTGAAATATAACAGGAAGATATTTGAGATCACACTTGAAACATGTCCTAATTTTTCTTTCTACAGCACTAACCATAATTTCTATGACAAAATGAACCCCATCATTTTGTTCCTTTTTAAATTAAATGTTTTAAGTGTTACCAGTTTATTCCAATCAAGATGGCTTCAGGTGTGCCATACTTTTGTCATAAGTAAGACTGTTAGCGCTCTAGTTGTTCTTTAGAACACTCTGGGAAGCTGCAGTAGAACACAAAGGCATCAACTGACAGGCTGCTCCTGTTGAAATATAACAGGAAGATATTTGAGATCACACTTGAAACATGTCCTAATTTTTCTTTCCGGAGCACTAACCATAATTTCTATGACAAGATGAACCCCATCATTTTGTTCCTTTTTAAATTAAATGTTTTAAGTGTTACCAGTTTATTCCAATCAAGATGGCTTCAGGTGTGCCATACTGTTGTCATAAGTAAGGCTGTTAGCACTCTAGTTGTTCTTTAGAACACTCTGGGAAGCTGCAGTAGAACACAAAGGAATCAACTGACAGTCTCTGCCCTTGTTGGATGTACATGTTTTACTGAGAATGTCAGACTTCATTCTCACATGACTGAGAAAGATAATGTGAATTTACAGAAAATATGCTCTCATTTTAGCTTCTGGGGCACCTTCCAAAACTGTATGGGACAAGCATGTGAAAATAGTTTTCTCTCAAACATGATTCATGATATCCCAGCAGAAGGTTTTTCACAGGGTAAAATCACCTTAGAACACACCACAATTCCTGAAATTAGTATGGTACCATCAACAAATGAATTCTAATGTAACTAAAGTCTGTTATCACCCTTTATAGTTCTCCTTTTGGTAACCCTCAAAATCTTCGATTCACTACAATGCATTTCAATGGGGTACTATCATTTATATTGGTCCCAAGATGGCTGCCAGCAATTCCAGGATGAAGTGCTGACAGCCAATCAGATCTCACGATGACATGTGTGGTTAGGCTCCGCCCAGATATATATGTGTTTTTACTTTTGATTTTCTCAGCAACTACTGAACGGATTTACACCATTTAACAAAAGGGTTCTTTTTGAACCAAGAACTACCTCTTTGCCAAATTTGGTGTAATTCCGTTCAGCAGTTCGGGCTGTAGCCTTGCATAAAGTTTCCTATGGGAAATTGATTTTTTGACTCTTATTTTTTAATTTCTCCGCAACTACTGAACGGATTTACAGCATTTAACAAAAGGGTTCTTTCTGAACCAAGAACTACCTCTTTGCCAAATTTGGTGTAATTCCGTTCAGCAGTTCGGGCTGTAGCCGTGTCTAAAGTTTCCTATGGGAAAATGAATGGGGAAAACACGTTTTGGGACCCCCTTTTTCTCGGCCCCCGCTTGACGAATCACCCTGAGACTTTTAGGGTAGGAGCGGACCGGAGCGGGCCATAAAGTTTGAAAATTTAGCGAAGATTCGTCAACCGACGCAAGAGTTATTTCAAATAGAATGTCGCGGATTTCCTATGGAAAATAGGTCCTAACTATAACTATCTACTGGCGACCGCCAGTAGATAATTTGTGTATGTTTATATGTATGTATATATATATATATATACACACATGTGTGTGTGTGTGTATGGGGGTCCCCTAACCCCTTCCCCTCATTTGTTTATTATAGAAATTAATATTTTCTTTTTGGAGGCAACCCCACCCCCCTTCTTTTTGTAACCATCCTATTCCCTTATCGACCATCAAAACCTAAAAAAAAACCTTACCACCCAATACCCTTACCCACTCCAGACCCTAAAAACACCCTTACTACCCTATACCCACCCCTAAACCCAAGTCGTGGCCCCTTGTTATACCTCTGTAAAAATAAATGTTGTCCAGAGATTTTTATTTTTTGGATTTGTGTTTTTGTATCATTAGAGAAGTAATTTAACTTGGGTAGGCATTGCTAATCTGGGCCAAATTTTTCTGGACTAAGTTTTTAAAAATGGCAGATGTGTTGCAGTGATGGTGTAATATTTCAGGAACCATGAGACTTCTATATTTCATTTTGGTGTCAAAACATAGGTTTTGCCGGTCAAGTAGTCTTATAGAGACAGAAAGTAACTCTTCAGAGCAATCCTTCCGCCTTTTTCCAAAATGGCGGCTCTATAATTTTGTGTTTTAGCCATCATATTGGTAATTTATTTTAATATTGTTTTTGTTTCAGATTTTCTGTTGATTCAAATTTGTAAACATGAGCTTAGCAGGTGATAGCAGAGGATCTTTACCGCCTTACTGAGTGTTGCTAACTACAAAATCTGAGGACTCCTCCAACAAAGAAAGGCGTGTCATATGCCAAACTAATCTGAAAGAAAAGCTTACATCAGCTGCAGCTGGACATAAGAGAGTTTTAGATGCTGCAGAAATACGGCAAGACGAAGTTCACAAAAGACTGAAACTGATAGGTGAAGAGGATCAAATATTTTGTCATTGTAAGAGCAAGTGCTGCGAGTCGTATCCAAAAGCCTGGAAATCTTAAGTCAGGGAAGCAAGATGGCGGCCGCTTGATGTGGCCGTAACACAGCTCCGTGACCGGCCGCTGGACAAACTGCACTAATTAAGAGGAGGAGAATGAAGCTATGAAATAAAAAAAATCCCTGTCAGAGTATGCTGGTGGTAGCTGCAATTGAGTTCTGGCAGGAGGCTACTTTATTGACATGGCTTACCGGCAGAAGGCGAGGAGATGCATTGTTGCGGAGGAAGTTTCTCTTCGCCTGTCATTGTCTACTCGCGGCAGCGTTGAGCCGCGACAACTGAAGTTCACGTAGCAGTTGCGTCCAAGAGGACAGAATGGGCCCGAAGGCAGTGGGAGCTTGAGCAGGCTGTCAAAAAGTAAAAGGTGTAGCCGCTCCATCAGCCCCACTGGCAGCAGCCGGTTCTGGAGTGGAGTCACTGCAGAGCGGGCGGCGTCTCCTATCAATGGCCAGGAGCGATTCGGCTGGCGAGAAGGGGAAAGGGGAGCCACTGGCCTCCCAGCGTACACCGGGCACTCCGGTCTTGGAGCTGCTTCGTGGAGAAGTGAACATTGCAGAGGGGCCTAAACAGCAGGAGAAGGCTGAGGGAATCCTGCATCTAAGGAAACACCGCTGGACATAAGGGAAAATCTGTCTAAGGGCCTTACAGAGATGAGCCCTCAGGAAGACCGCTCCACCTAAGTGATCAGCTCAAGAGGCACTAACTACAACAGGCAAGGTGAATAACAGTACCTCTAATGCATTAACTGAGTTGTATGAGGGGGGACTAATTGGAGAACTGGCAGGCTCTTCATAGAATGCAGATTTGGGGAAGGTGGTGCATGGTGAGGATTTAGCCCAAAGCAAAGGATTCCCCCGAAAGGGAGTGCTCTTGGTAGATCCCTCCAGGCTAGTAAAAACTTACAGAACCAGGCAGGCATGGTCATCTCGGATCCTGACATGAACAATTGTTTTTTTTCACTATCAGATGGAGCCGATTGGTCAGCGGATGGCTTGTAATCATTTCTTCACTCTAGTGAAAGTCATTGTTTGCCTAAGGATCAGATGGGCTGTGCATCCCTTTCAGCAAGGAAGGTGGGCAAACAACTCGAACAGCTGGCTCCGGAGGGAAAAAGGCTTAAGTGGGATTATAGATCAACTGATCAACTGGTGGGGGCCGCGGTAGTTAACGGTCAAGAGGCTCCTTGCTCTAGCCCTCCCTCCCTAGACTCAATCTATCAAAGTATCATGTCTCACAGAGAAGAGACCCATTTGGACGGTCGTAGATCTCAAGTGGCGATTCGCAAGCTTCAAGGAGCAGTCCTGAAGGTGGCCAAATCATGTAGTGCTATAAGTGAGAGCTTGACAGATATCGAAACTAGAGCCACCACTCTTAAGATGGATGTGGTGGGAGCCTGTGGTCTGGTGAAGTCCCACAATGCCCAAGTCATAGACATTCAGTGGAAATTGGAGGATGAGGAGAATCGACAAAGATGTAACAACCTATGGGTGCTTGGTGTGCCAGAAGGAAAAGAGGGATCAGATGTCCGTGCTTTTATGGTGGACATGTTTCGCTAGGCATTTACTGAACTTGAGGGATGGAACTGGGCCCAGGAGGTACAAAGAGCCGATCGGGTCCCCTTTGTACAGAAACAGCCAGCAAGGGAGGACAGGAAACCACAGTCTATACTAGGGAACTTTCTCCTGAGGCAGTCAATCTTCGAGAAAGCCCGGCCCGAGGCTAAACGCACAGTAGGGGATGCTCTTTCTTCGTTCGGCTTGACTTTTGCCATATAACGGTGGAGCGGAGATGGCGTCTGCGACAACTCATTCAACCTTTCCAAGACAAAGGAGCCCAGGCTTACTTATTAAACCCGGCTCGCCTGAAAGTGATTTGGGGGGCAGGACATAGTTTTTTATGTCTGAAATCAGAGCTAAAGACTTTTTGCAGGAAACGAGTAAATTAGTATTTCGGGTTTGGAGGGGGCTCTCTCCAATGTAATATACAGATTGCCTGAAGGAAGGTGGAGTGGGGGATTATCTTTCACATGGCTTTAAAATTTCTCACTTTTGTGTACACTAGATAGAATGCTGAACGGTAGTAGTATGATGTATTTTCAGTGGTCTGGTGTTTTTTATCACCACAGACCTATGCTTGGTCTGTTAGGTTCTTATGGGTGGAGGGACGGGGTTGGTGGGGTTTGGGTGGTGGTCAGGAAGTGGGGGGGTGGCAGCTGGGGGGGGAAGGTGGGGTGCAAGAAAAATATTAAAATCCAAAGAGAGCAAAAAACAAAAAAAGGCAAGGAGGGACCATTATGTTTTCTATGGTTTAAAATGGTACAGAATAGACATTGGGGCAAGGCCTCGTATCCCTAATGGGTAAATTAACTATATGTTCGGTTAATGTGGGGGGTCTAAATCACAGAGCTAAGTGGCAGCGGGTGGCGGAAATTTTAAGATCACTGGGGCCAAAGGTGATATGTCAACAGGAAACTCATATTCCATGGAGTAAGAGAGAATTGTTGACTATAAGGGGCTTCAAATTAGTAGCATATACGACTCAGACCTCAATGATAAGGGGTTTTGCTTTCTTGGTTAAAAACAATATGCGGCCCGCTAAGAGAGAAAGGTTGAATAAGTGGGGCAGGTGGGCAATTGTTGAGTTGCCTTGTGTGATAACTTTGTGTTCTATGTATGGATCCAACCAGGACGACCCTATGATATTTGAAGATTTAGAGGTCGAATTAGCTTCCTGGCCAGCTCCATTAATTATATGTGGCGACCTAAATATACATCATGAGGTGGGAAGGAATTGGAAGACTAAATATCAGGGGAGAAAACCTTGAGTTTACCGGGCTTTAGTGTCACGTATGTAGAGCCACAGCTTGGAGGACATTTGGGATACTCGGAGAGCCCCTGATGTGGGATTTACGTATTTTTTGGCGCCAAATAGAAATTTGGTCCGGCTAGACTATTTTTTGGCTTCAGCTAGATTACTGGGCAATGATGTTAATATTAAGAAATTACCCCAGGTTTTTTCAGATCATAGCTCAATAATATTGGAAATTGAAGGCCAGGGCTGCATTAAAACACAATCAAAATGGACTTTTGATAGAAAGCTGCTTATAAATAATTAATTTATCGAACACATCAAGAAGTGGGTCGTGGAATATTTCAATTTAAACAGATATAATGCTTCTAGGGGGGAGACTCTTTTAAAGCTGGATTGAGAGGGGAGGTTATTAGTTTTGTTGCATTTAGTAGGGAGGAAGTAGAACGAGAAATTGGAGGGCAGTATAGCAAGTTAGCGCTGGAAGAATGCCACATGAAGCAGATTTTGCAGGGGCAAGAGGAAGGGCATGTATTTTTGGGAATTATGGCAGTGGAAGCTGAGATAAACAGTTATTACCTTAAGAAGGAGGGTTACCAAGTTCACTAAAATGAGAGTTATGATTCTGGCGAGTCAGTAGGCAAAATTCTAGCGTTGTGTACTAGACAAAGGGAAACCAGAAATCGGTTTGGGAATTGTTTTTAAAACGATGGGTCGTATGCCACTGAATCTAGTGATATACGGAAGGTATATCCTATACTAGCACGGGGGAGTAGAAGATGGGATTGAGGTAGGTCATTGCCATCTAGGACCAGATCTCTCTAGGAAATTGGAGGCGGATATCACCTTGGAGGAAGTAATGTTTGCACTGCGCTCAATGCCAGCAGGGAAGGCGGCTGGGCCCGATAGAATTCCCCTCGAGTTGTATAAAGTTTTATAGGTAGAATTAGCTCAGTTTTTGCTAGATCTTTTCGTAGGAGTACAACATAGAGGGGAATCCCCTGCGTCTTGGCAGGGCACGAATATTATTGTCTTTCCAAAAAAGGGAAGCCCTTGGATAATCCAGCCTCATATCGGCCTAGCTCCTTGATAAACTCCGACGCCAAACTGTAGTCAAACATTTTAGCGCTGCGCTTGGGGGGATCATAGCTAACCTGGTCACACCATGGCAACATGGACTTATACCTGGCAGAGGAACAACAGATCATATTAGATGAGTGGTAACTTTATTTGATATTGTTGAAACAACGGGTGATCGGATGGCTATGACCCTCCTTGATGCAGAGAAAGATTTTGATAGAGTGTCATTGGGGTATCGGTGGTGGGTTATGGAGCGAAAAGGATTTGGTCCATGCTTTATTAAAGCCATAAGGGCTGTATATACTACCCCCTGTGCTAGGCTGCAAATTATGGGTCAAGAGTCAGGGAGAATTGAAATCACGAGAGGGACTAGTCAGGGTTGTCCCTGCTCCCCAATTCTGTTTGCCCTCTATATAGACCATTTTATTCTACAAATTGCCAAAAGTCAAGGCATAATGCCGGTTAGCATTAACGGATACGACACTAAGGTATTGGCATATGCAGACGACATTGCAGTGATAACAGTAGATCCTGAAAAGGCTATAGTCGAGATTGAGCAAATCACAGGAGAATTCAGGAGTAAATCTGGTTATTACTGAATAGTGAAACAACCCAGATTATCTGTGCAGACAATGTTGTATTTACAGATGCTTGCCGCACGGACACAACAACATATCTAGGGATCAACCCTAAGGTATCTACTATCTATCACATGAATCTGCAGCTACTGAGTGGTAAGGTTAACACAGTGTTAAGGTATATAAATGGGCTGCACTTATCTATTATTGGTAGGTTCAATGTGTTGAAATGTTAGTGTTGCCTAAAGTGCTTTATTTAATTCCATCTCTCTCAAGGTTGACGGTCCTTACTTAAGAATTTGGATGCCATTTGCTCCCAATTTTTTTGGCAATGTCAGAAGATCAGGAGATCCCTTAAGGTTTTAATCCTTCCACAGGAACGGGGAGGGTGGACAGCTCCCTATTTTTTGTTTTATTATTGGGCAGCTCACCTCCAACAGATGAGGGTATTGATTACCGAAGGGAGTGGGAACGGGGAAGAACAACGATATTGTGTCATTCAACCTACTATTTATGAGCTGGCACTTGGCAAAGCTGCTTGGGGGTGCCTCCTTCGACAAGTCGAGCCGAGTTACTTTAAAAAAGTGCGGTTCATGACTATGACCACTGCCTAGAGAGTCTGGAAGAAGGTTCAAAAGCTGATGAAGATTAAGCGATACAATAGATATACTCCTCCAGCCAATTTTTATGATGGAATGGGTAAACAATGGGAACAATCTAGGCTCATCACGGTCTAGGATGTTTACGCTGCCGACCAAATGTATTCATTTGTGGAGCTCCGACAGGATTTTGGGCTAACCGAAGGGTCTTTCTTTAAGTATGTACAAGTAAGGGAATTTTTGAGACAAGTCAGGGACAGTGAGATATCATTAGAAAGGATACCCTTTTTGGAGTCTATAAGTCATCCGGATTGGAGTATAGGACAAATATATAATCTTTTAAGGGCCACTGGCCCAGATGATTTAGAGAAGACAGAATAAAACTGAATGAGGAAACTAGGAGAAGGGGATGTGGATTTGTATATGTCCATAGGGCTGGGTGCTAAGGTTTTTCTCTCAACTAACCTGAAAGCTCAGCATTATAAAATGATTTTTAACCTGTAGTACACTCCGGCGAGGCCTTGTACAAGTGTAAGGGTAGGGGAGCTAGGAAACTGGGCAAAACAATTTGGCTCCCTATGATTAACTGACTGATGGACTCCCATGGAGGTATTGATTGGCAATAACGGGGGAGGTTTTGCTTTTGTTTTAATGATCATATTTTATTAACAAACCTGTTCGGTGTCTGTTATGAAATGGAAAAGTGAGGGGGGGTTCTTTTTTTCTTTGCTTTGTTACTATGAGGTCGGTATAACAGCGATTTGATCTCAAATTGATTTCATCGTATTTCATTGTATGTTCTTCTCTTTGGGGAATAAATTAAAAAAAGGAAACCATTGAATCACAACGAGAATCAGTCTTTTCAGAAAGTGACGACAACCAAACCCATTGCCCATCCACTTAGAAGATCGATGGCTACCCCTCGTCCACCTCCAACAACTGATCTGAAAGCAGAAAATCTTCAATGTGTGATCTGTGGTTAGCCAGAAAAAGGGCCAAAGGGACTGACGAAAGAGCAAAGTACAGAGTATGTTTGTCTCAAAGGGCAAATATGTTTTTATCTGCAGCCAGTTTCTTCCAAGATGAAGTTTTTAGCCGAGTAGCTGATCTAAACAGCGAAGTGAATGTATTTGTAGTGGAGTTGTATTCCCAACCAAACTGCATGTGGGCATACATTCAAAAATATGAATGACCAAATAGCTCCCAGCAGAAAAGTAACTGCAATCCTTCAGTTAAGTTGGCACTCTTTGAAAAAGCAAATTAAGTTGTAAAGCCACTCTTGAGTGCTGGCTACTGGTTCACACTCAGTGAGATCAAAGATATAATGGTCAACATTGATGAAACTATATTAATCCATAATAATGAAATTAAGATTTTTGTACAATGACAGAATTCTTTTTTGCCAGTCTAAGAAACAGAATGTGCTACTTATAATGTTCTCAGCTGATGTGACTCCTGAAGTTCTTGCTGCCAAAATAAGATCACAGGATGCAGTAAAATTAGCAGGAACTATTTTAATAAATGTTCTGAAAGATTTAGATTTTGGACTTAATGACAAATTTTGTGATGCCCCAGAGCTCCGCAAATCATGGGAGTCAACAAGAATGCCTGATGTTGTCTTAACAATTTTTACGTCATTGTTTAATATCAGCAAAGCAAAACTGTTACAAACTAAAGTTCTTGAGTTCAGAACAGAAGCCGACAACATTGATGATGTCTTTGAAGATATAAGTGAAGAAGTGGAAAACAATCCCATGAACCGATAGGCTTGTGCTGTGCAAATGTACTGTCTTTTCGAAATCATGTTTTATGAATTACATCACGGCAAAAAGAAAACTCCCTTACACATGATGACTGCCCACGCAATCTATGACAAGTGCAAAAGTAGAGAGCTAATCACTTCAATTAATAGGATTGTTGAATCAACAAGTTATAATGACATAGTACAGCGCAGGAACTTGATAGCAGCTCATGCTGTAAAACCTTGTGAATCTGACAGCACACCACTTCCAAGTCACTTTACCAGGAAAGGATTTTCCAATGCTGCTCTTGATCATTTTGAAGACAGCTCTTTTTTGTCTGGATCATCCAGCACACGATACTGCATGGTGCTTTTTCAAGACTGTACCAATGAAGTAGCTGCTGATAAACAAGCTGTGTCAGCTGTCGGCATAAACAAACGAAGCTGCAAACTTATAACCCAACTGCCTTGCCAACGTGTGCAAAATTACTACAAGCCATCAGCACGTCCCACTCTACCAGAAAGTGACTGAGGACATGGATCTTCTTCTACCTGATTCTGTGGTCCGCAAAACTGATTTAACTGAATTTATCACATCGCTTATTCGGTGCGGACTGTAGGATGCCATCCTCGTCGCCAAGTTGTGGTAGAAGAAGATTGCAGGAAACAGCAGGTAAGCTGAGAAGTCCTTTATACAAGTACAAGGGAAGAGACTAGAGCGGACTCTTCTCAACAGAGGCTACAAGTAACTGCCTTGGAATAGAACCCTTACTTGAGTACAAACATAGAACAGAAACACAAGAGCATTCTGGTGGAATACAAGTCATGCAAGTAACATTCTACAAACACTAGAACCATAACTCAAGTGACATATGTACTACAGTATGCTCATCATATCTGAGGCTATAGAAATATTGCGTTGGAATACATTCTGGAACAAGAATGACAAATTAGGTTTTGCATATCTTGTCTCAGAAGTGAACATGGCACAGGGTGCACTTCATTCAAAAGACATAATGCAAAGCCAAGCAATGTTCAATACACTCGTTTCCAGATCAGAAAACCTGAAAAACAAGTTTGTAGAGTTTGTCAAAGATTGTGAAGAAAAATCAGAACTTTGCAAGCACGGGGGAAATGTTTTACACATGATCGCTCCATGAAAAACTTGGTACATGCTGATCGAGAAGGTTATTGGAAGCTGCATGTGAAGACTGTGTAGTCACGGTTTACTGTGTTTTGCGAATTTGATTTCATAAACTACCTGAGATATGGGTCCTGGTATTTGGAAAGAGTGAAGGAGCTAGAGGTGGAAAAACCATATCTCTACAGAAAATTCATCCAAAGACATTTTGTGCTGAAAGACACAGAGAAGGTTCAATGCTGTGGCTCCAGATATGAAACTGGAACAGACAATTCAGAGATCACAGAAAAGCTCCAAGGGAATTGTTGGTCAGGCACGTAAAAGTGAATATGTTTCTCAATGGCAGCTAGTTTACCATGAAGTCCTTTCTATTTGCAATGTTTTCAGAGGATGACAAATTCAAAATTAAGGGACCATCGTGAAATTGTTCCTCACCACGAACTTGTGGGAAAAGAGGGGAACGTTTTAATAGACTTGTTGACAGCCTTCTTCATTTCATGCAGCAGCAGGGAAACCCCTTTGAAATGACTGAGCCTGTGCGATTACACAACTTTTTGACCAAACAGTATGTGGATAACAATATAAAGACACATCTACTAGATTTCCTGGAACATGGATCGAAACTGTAAGCAGAATGGAAGCAGGAGAGATTTGTATTGAAAGAGAAAAAGCTGTTTGACCTAATCACTAAAGCTAAACTTCCACGCTTTAATTGCCATAGTAAGAGTTTTGTCCAACCAGCCACTACAAAACAGGTTACAAAAAAACAACTTTTGCAAGCACATAGATGGCTGTAGCAAAACAAAGGGGTGAATATATCAAGGATATTCGGTCGAAAATGACGGAAGGGTTGCTCTGAGGAGCTATTTTCTGTGTCTATAAGACTACTTGACCCCCAAAACCTATGTTTTGACACCAAAATGAAGTATATAGGTCTCATGGTTACTGAAATATTACATCATCACTGCAACACATCCGCCAGTTTTAAAAATGTTGTCCGGAAAAATGCGGCCCGGATCAGCAATGTCTACCCAAGATAAATTACTTCTCTAATGATCCAAAAACACATATCAAAAATGAAAATCTGTGGACAACAATTCATTTTACAGAGGTTTATCAAGGGGCCAAGATTAACACCCTAACCCATCCTTAAAACCTAAAAACACCCATACCACCCTATACCACCCCTACCCTAAAAGCACCCTTACCACCCTATACCCACCCCTACCCTAAAAACACTGTTACCACCCTATGCCCTTACCTACTCCTAAACCTAAAAATAACCTTACCACCCAAGGTAAAGGATGCGTGGTAAAGGCATATTGTTGTCAAAACAGCATTGTAATGGCTGTCTCCCTGCTAGATGATTGTGGAAAATAGTAAGATTGCCCATTCTCCTGAAGTTGGCAGCTGACCAAGATCTTACTTGGGAATGCTAGCTTGGAAGTTGGACTACCAACAACTGAGCAGTTATGATCTGGAAGCACCTAGGAACATTGCTTTGAATAAGGGAGACTTTCAATCCGTCAGTTAAGTCCGGTGCTAGAGATATGTGGAATGTTTTGATCCTCTATGACATGTCAAGTTTGGCTCAGACCTTGGACACACTGATACTGGGAACTGCCTCTGTTGCCTTGGATGGGCTTATAGCCCAAAGCAAATGAAGGACGGATGCAGATATGTATGATTTGTGGAGAGAACTGTGACTCGTCTGTGTTGTTACAGGTTGTGTACCAAATGTTTACAATTTTCACCCCGAAGAATGCTAGAAGGCTGAGCCCAAATTGTTGCTTATCAGGATTGCAGGAATACTTTGTGAAATATTTTGAGCAGTTTCAGTTTCGATTTGCTTGCCTCTGTACTTAAGTGTCCTCCAAATCGACCTAGAGAATTGTGCTCATTAATTCACTCCTGTCCTGATGATGACCTTAGACTAAGTAGAGGTCGAAACGCCGTCAATTACAAATGCAATAAAGACTCTGATTGACCCAACTCTGGATTCCAGAGTCATACTTCTTTTTCATTTTGTTTTTATGCACTTACCACTTTTCTATTCACCTTGTACTTTTTCACTATTTGAGCACTTTTTTATGCAATCAAAATGTTTTTTTACTCCACTATTATCAATCTTGTTAATACACTGTATTAAGTATCCTATTGCAATGGTTGGTTTTAATAAAACTGAATTATGCTCTTTATTCTTTATTGCATGATTAATGTCTCTAATGTGGATCGTAGCTACATCCATTAACTGTTTGAATATTATTTTGCAACAAAGTCTACAGTGAGCCATTGTTCTCTTGCATTTACTAGTGTCCCAGGTTCCTGTTTTAGCAGAATGGGCATACCTTTGTTTTTCCTCAAGGTTCTTCTGTTTGCAAAGCACGTAGCACGAGAATCAATCCACTTGCAATGATTTTGGGCTCATTGCTTCCTCGTATTTCCACTTTCACAGGAAAAGGGAGGCGTGCTAGCTCAGATAAAGAATCAAAAGGTTCAGGACATCTTGGCATTTTACCTTGGGCGTTTAGAAGCCACCAATGAGGTTACAGATATGGACTTCGAAACGAGAAACTTTTGGATTGGTGAGTGAATTGTAACTGTAACCAAATAGTCAGGCCTTATCGCGTAGCAAGAAGCTGAGCGCGTTTTGTTTACTACATGAGCTCAGCTCGCTAAAATGTACCAACCAAGCTTGCAAGGCGTTTGTTTTAAAATGTTTGACACTTTAGAAATTCCTACGCTTGATTACCATTATGCATGGAAAAGACACACCGGATTTACAGCTAGTAAAAAGAACTTATAAATGTTCTTCTCATATTATTGTTTGTGATGATATATATATATTCGAAGGCCCCGGTTCTGAGTGGGCTGCACTACAGGGAGCGATATTTGTCGGGTGCAGCCAACACCTCTAATTCTGAGTTTTCCTCATTAATTATGAGAAATTACCTGCTAAATTTCGGGGTTTCCCGACTAATTCTGCAAGTAATGGATTTTACTAAATCTTTTCACTCGGTTCACTTTGGCAGGTTAAACCTGCCGAAATTCACCACAGGAAAATTGCGGGAGTTCACTGTTTACCTCAAAACTTATGAAAGATGAAGCTGGAGGGAGAGCAAGACAAGGAAGGGGGCGACAGTAAAAACAAATTGCTATGCTATAGAGAAATATAGGGGCATATTTACAAAAGAAGTGAAGGAGCGCGGTGTTAACGCTGCTCTCCGCCACTTCTGAAACGCAGGGCTGCACCGCATTTACAAGAATACGGTGCAGCCCTTTTTACAAGAATATGGTGCAGCCCTGCGTTTCCCCCTGCGCTGGTGCTAATTTCTCTGCCTAGCGCCAATGCAGGCACCCTTGCACCATAGTGCAAGGGTGTCTACATTGAGGGGAATGATTATTTATGTGTCGGATGTCTCCCTTCCTGCACTTAAACAATCTGAAATGGCGTTTTGAAACTTCTATGTGTGCTGCTTAATGCAGCACACATAGACGTTGCAAAACGTCTTTTTTTTTTTTTAATGATTGTTTATGGGCAGGAAGGGACACTCAATGAGTGTTGCGGTGGAACGCCCACCACAACTTCCATTGCCTGGCCCTTTCACGCTAAATATAGCGTGAAAGGGTGCCTTATTCACAAGCTGCGGCGGCCGGCACAGGTAAGCGCGGTGGGGCGGGCAGAGCACGGCAGGAGGGGGAAGCCGACAGATGAAGGAATAGGTGTTATTTATTTATTTAATTATACCTATTCCGTCGTCTGTCGACTTCCCCCTGCTGCCTCCTCCCCACCACGTTTACCTGTGCCGGCCGCCGCTGTTCACAAGGTGGCATTGAGCCTCGTTAAATCGCTTAACGCCTCCTTGTGAATAAGGCAAAGCCCTTTTTGCCACCACAACGTCAAGAAAAGTGATGTTGTGGTGATAGGGGCTTGTAAATATGACCCATAGTTTCTAGGCCCTGTGACAACTTGGAGTATTGAACTATGCCATTTGTTCATCTTCAGAACTGTTAGTATATACAACCCATGCAGCATATAGCCATTATAGTAAAAATCATGTGCCAGAAAATGGCTTGGTGGGGTTTTGTTTTTGCGAACCTTTAGTGGGGGAACAACGCTGCCACAAGCCCTTTGGAGAGCGTCAAGGCCACTTGTAGCACTCGCTTGCGCTGAGCAATGTGCAGCTTGTAGCCAGTGATTCGCAGGGTCCGTTTTTGCCTCCTAGGCTAGCTCCGCAAACAGCACTATTGGAATAGTAGCAGTATTCCAGGTCCGGTAAAGCCCTGAAAGGGCTGGAAAGCAGGGTGCGCAGTAAGTCATGGCTCAGATGCTCTTATATTGGGCAGCAGGGATGCAGTTCTCATTGGAGCTGCATGTGCATCAGCATTAGGCTCGGGGCCTGGCAATGGGGGCCTTCTTCACCCCCATGGAGGCTATCTTGTACTACCCAGTTGGCCACCTGGGAGGCCCCTTTTTCTTGCTCGCTTTCGAACCCATGGTGACCTCTCTACTCTACTGCTGGAAAAAGCTTAAGGCCAGGCCAAGCTGGATTAGTCACACTGTAGGTGAAGGGGATTCCCTGTGAGGGAGTAGCATGTGGGGTTGGGGTTACAGGGCAGGCTGTTATTGTACGGTTCTGAGTGAGTTGTTTGCAGAGTCCCAGTACTTCAATTACACTTATCCAGGATTTGGGTGCAGGAGCACAGTTACATGGCGTTTTCAGTAATTAAACTATGGTGCCTTTTGCATCTCAGCATCAGCGGTCAGCACTGACTTTGAGGAGTGGACCAGTGGTGGTGCTCATACATAGGGTCCTGCTGCGATTGGCTGCAGCACGTTGCAGAGCTGCTTTTTGGAATGAAGTGCTGAGCTGGAGGGAGTGCTGGACATCAGGGCCAAGGTGTACTCACAGAGCTGTGCAAGGGGTTTTGGTATTGGAAGAGAAGATGTGCAGCATCTGAAACATGAGGTTCGTTTCCAAGGCTGCGAGTGACTCAGGCACTAGAGTACGCAGGGGCTGACGGAGGCCAGGACAGCGGTGCACCGGTGGAGCTCCTTGTGTCTATACTGATATATAAGATTAAGACCGGTCATGATTGGGCTGCACTGGCAGCACCAAACCAGTGGACTAAGCGGCTGAGGCAGGTCACCATTGCAGAGCATCAACAGAGCAATGTTTGGGCTCAGAATACTGAAGTCAGTAAAGGCTGATGGAGGTCATGTTTTTATTTTCATTGACAATCTTGTGTGGGGTTCCAGTTCTGAACATAGTAAGGTTGTTTCCGCACAGGCTTGAAGTGCATTTAGAGAGTATCATATCAAGCGTCAAAGTAGAACATACATCCAAATAGGGTCAGAGCATATCATTTGGAACCAGAGATTTCTGGAAACGGTGCTCCCAACAGTCTAAGAAGACCCATGTGTCTTGTTCTTATTCTCTTCCGCCAGGTCTCACCTACAAAACTTCCAAGGACTCGTTCCGCTGGGACACCGGGGAGCAGCACTCTTTCTCCAGCTTTGCTTTTGGACAACCTGACAACCAGGGGTAAGAGAGGGCATGTGACTGTGTCCACAGTGTGTCTCATTAATATGCCAGGTCATTTCTTCAGAGGGGCATGCCAGCAGATGCCGTTCCATAGCACTAACAAGTCTACCATTTATGTAAGTTAAGCAACTGCAGAGGGAGTGACATTTACAATATTACAAATTGTCAATAAAGAGCCGAGCCCTGAAATCAGTAATGATCCACCCAAAGGTGCCTTGGCGCTCAAAATCCCATTTCTTGAAAAAATACTCACATAATGTCAATCTATTAGGAGCTACTGAAGGAGCTCCGAAGCAGGCAATAGTCACTTGAGTCCTTTTCTGAAATTGGACAAGGACGCTTCCTTTTGAAATTGCAGAGGCATTTTTCTCCTGTTTGGCCGCAGCAGACAAAGTGACCTGCTGGATCTTCGGGTTGCTGAATAGAGATGGATTTTCTGATCATAGCATATGTTTTGGCTTGATTAGGCTTAATTACGACGAGGATCATAACGTGATCTGTGTACAAGACATTAGGACTTGAACATTATTCTTTGAGTCACTGGGAGCCAGTGCAATTTAACCGGTCAGTTTTATTGAATACATTTCTTTACATGCAAAATCAACCTAAACATTGCATTTTGCACCAGTTGGAGCTTATGTATTGTAGTACAAGAGACAGAGCATTGCAATAATCCGAGATTAACGTGTTTACGATCTGAATTCTCGGCTTTGTAGTAAAAAGATAGATAATTTGCCTCATTGTTCGTGGTTGAAGGAAACTAGACTTTACCACAGAGTTGGCTTGATTTTCCATGGTAATGTGCAGGTTAGATTTTACTTCCAGATTTTTGACTAGATGCACTGGCCTAGGCCTCTGACCAAGCGAGGGAGGCAAGAATTAAATATTCCATACTGGTGGAAAATGGTCAGGATTTCAGTTTTTCACCGTTTAATTTGAACTGATTTTGTGACATCCTTAACTAGACATTTTTCATACCGTTGTATAGGTTTTTAGTGTTTATACTGGGAGCCCCATTGTGAGAGGCTGGCTTAGTAAATGGTGCTCACTTAAATTTAAGTGTAGCACCCTGCACTAATCCAGACAACCCTTATGGTGATTTTAGTGGACTTAGACAACCTTAGAAAGCTCTGTATAGGGCAGCCTTCAGGCTTAGTCCAGAAGGAGTGTAAAGCAGCTTGTTTTACCAGTACTTTATCTTATGGTATAGGTTAAGTGAAAAAGAATCACACAGTGTAGTTATAAAAATAGGTATTTTATTACAAACACTCACTAACACAATGTATTATCTCCAACCCGGAGATATAAACACAATACACACAATACTTGGGAAATAGAACAGGTAAGCAGTACAAATACACAGTGGTCTTCAGGGGGAGACCAACCCATATACTAAAATAGTGGAATGCTAACCACGACTCAAGTCTAGAATGGACCCAGAAGACGTAGAAGTGCTGGGGACCTAAGGAACCACCCTAGGTGAGTATCTAGGAACCCCACTGAGGGCGTGTGCAGAGTGGGAACACGACCGCATGCTCAATGTTAGTCAATAGGTAGGTCGTGGTTGCAATTTTAAAGAAGGACCCTTCCCAGTGAACCCTGAAAAAACCGTGTGGAAGATGGAAGGTTGGAGAGCCACCCCACCCGTGGATACCCCAGGAACCAGGATACCTAGACCAGGGAAGCCGGGTGCATAAACTGCCGTAGACTGCAATGGAGGACTTCAGGAAAGATGCCGCTGGAGAAGAAGACGAAGGAGTCCGGTGGAACCCAAAGGTGGATTCAAGATGAGAGGTACCTGCAAGCAGAGGGGACAGAGTCTATGCCACACAGGGATGACCAGGAGGCACGGAAGATGAATGCCCACCGTTGTCAGAGATGCAGGAGAGGTTGACGGTGCCCTTGTAGTCGCAGCTGTGTGGGCCAGGCGACACTGTAGAAGACCAGGAGCCGTTCACGAGCAGTCCCACGTCTGATGTCGAGAGCCAAGGCGTTAGTGGCTGGCAGGGGCACCAACAAGCCTTGGCAGCGGCAAGCAACGTCGTCGATGAAAAAGGTGCAGTGTCGGGACCAGCACGGTCCAAGTGACTCACCACGAGCAGGTAAGTCAGAGCAGGCCCAAGCAAGCAGGGGAGCCCACTGAAGCCAAGAAGACCCTCAAGAGGACCCACAGGCCGAAGGCACAGGAGTGCAAGAGGACCTCGAGCAGCTCACCAATGAAGAAGGCCCACGGTGCAGAGGTAGCGATGAGGGTGAAGATCTTGGCTGCAGGAGTTTCTGGAGGTTGGAGCTTCTTGGAGCCCGAAGATCTCTGGAGGAGAGAGTCAACAAGCCTTGGCAACGGAAAGTCGACGCAGTGCACAGGGGTTCTCTTTCAGCGGTTCCGACGAGGGATACTGGCCTCAAACTCGGTATGAAGACAGTACAGGCCTCGAGGGAGTTGCAGAACCACCACCTGTGTTGCCGAGCCTTTCGGAGTCAGTGGGAGGCCAGGATCAGCAGACCTGTCAGTTGCGGTGCCTGCAGATGCAGAGGAGTGACTCCTTCACTCCAAGGGAGATTCCTTCGGGTGTCCTCAGACATAGGGAAATCTATATCTGTCGTAAGTGGTGCTAACACCAGCTTACACAGGCTGCAATGGCAGGCCTGGAGTCACAATGTGAGTGGTCTCTCAAGGGTGGCATAATACATGCTGCAGCCCATGGGAGACCTCTGGTGTACCTATGCCCTGGGTACCTTGGTACCATATACTAGGGACTTATCAGGGCACACAAGTAGCCAATCTGGAGTGTACCTAAGTGCTCACCATGTCCAATTTAGGGAAGAAGCACAGAGACAGGGGTCCTGATTAGCAGTATCCCAGTCAGACTAGTCAGAAAAACATAATGACACCAGCAAAAAGTGGGGGTGACCATGAAAGCAGATCCTACTTTCCTATACCCATTGACCAAGAAAATGATCTGGGTATCATCGACATATATAAACGGAGTTGATCCAAAAGACTGTATCAAGTAAGCCAACGGGACCATATATACGTTAAAAAGTTTGGGAGAAAGCACTGACAATGTGAGGCCCACAAGTTCTGATTCAGACACATGGGGCCCATATTGACTTGCATGGTGCCCTCTGACAAAACCTTTTAGAGTGAGAACAGAACAGTGCCACTGATACTATAGCAAGCCAGGTCTTATAATAATACCTGGTGATCTACAGTATCAAAGGCTGCTGAGAGGTCTAGTAAAATCAGTGCTGTAGGCACATCTTGGTCTGCACAGATCATCTGATGCTTCTATTACAACACCAATGTGCTGCAGCCAGCGCAGAAACCTGCCTGCAGTGGGGAGAGCACATTTTGTGATTCTAAAGATGAAGGCAATTGATTAAAGACTACACACTAAAGTAATTTGTCAAGGAAGGAAGTTGTGAAATTGACTTGTAGGTCTTAAGACAATCAGGATCTAAAGTGTTTTTTAAGTAGTGATACAACTTGTGCTTTTTTCAGATCGCCTGGCACACAGGTATAATTTAAAGACACATTAATTATTGGCTGCACATAGGAATGAGTTTCAAGCAATAGTTCTTTAATCAATTTGGCTGGGATAATATCACTATCCGAGCCAGATGCTTTACTGATCTTCATCACTTTCAAACATTCTTTGTCGTTTAACAGAGTATAATGGCTGAGGATATTTTTTTCCTTGGGAAAATACTGAAAAATGTTGTCTAGTGTGAAAGTGTGGTGATTAGAAATTAGGGAGTCTTTAATTTGCTATTTAAGCAGTAATCCATTTTGCTCTAAAATCTCGACATGTGGCGTGGTTAAGATGGCAACCGGGTACGACGTGCCTTCTCCTCTCCCCGTCCTGCCGACAGGGCCCACCTGCCCATGCCTTGTGTAGCTGGCCCAGGGAGCCTCTATAACTTTGTGCCCGACCCTCATGCCGGCCGATGCACCCAGAGGCCGCTCAGCACTGTTTAGGTCCTGAGTTGAGGGCGGGCTGATCGGACTGGCGAGCTTTCCTCCGAGAGGCCTGCATGCGGCCTGGGAGCCCCGGCCTGGGTGTGATTCTGAAGCCGGAGCGGGCTCGGCGGTGACGTGCTGGGGCCACCTTTCAATCCTCCAGGGCACGCCCCATCAGCAAGCGACGCTCTCCGGGAGTGCCGGCCAGGTGGGACCGCCTCCGTTGTCCCGTGCGGAGAGCCTGCTGCTGAGGGTAAGTACAGGGGGCTGGCCGGGTTGGCTGGAGCCGGGCCCTAGCGGAGTGGGGCCGCAGACGCCTGGACGGCCCCGCCCTGTGCTGTGCCTGTGTGCAGTCCGGCGGCCCACCCGTGCCGTGAGCCCCCCGCTGACGAGAGTTCCTGTTGTCCTGTGGAGGGCCCCCCCACGCTTGCCTTGCTCCCCGACTGTCTCCGCCTGCCTGGTAGTCGCATCCGGCGGCAGCGATCCTTTCTGGGGCCTGCAGTCGTGGCCCTCATCTGGAGGACTACGTTTGCCCGACCGCCTGGGACATTGTGCCATTGTGGTGGAGGGCCCGCACCTCTCGCCCTCCTGCCAGTGCCCCCACGCCTATGAGCCTGCAATCCCCCTGCCTGGGGGAGCAACATGCCTCTTGGAAAGCCGCGCTGCGGGGCCCGGAGCTACTTGACCCCCCGGCGCCTAGGAATGATACTGGGACTGCGGCCATTTGCTTCAGCGCACCTTTGGTGCTGGATTCTGCAAGGCCTGAAGCCCGCCTAGGAGTCCGAAGCGGCCGATCCCGAGCTGCCCTTGCCTGGAGGATTACCCTTGTCGGGCTGCCTGGGAGACTGCGCCGCGGGGGTGGAGGATGCTGCCGACGTCCGGCCCCTGGGGCTTTGCACCTCTTGCCCGCCTGTGCCCCATGCTTGTGGTCCTGGACTGTTCGGGCCTGTAGTCACCCCCACCTGGGGATGTAACGCTCCTCTGGTGCTGCTTGGCCTCCCTGGCGGCTGGGAGTGGTGTGGGGATGGAGACCGTCTGCCTCTGCACACCTTTGGGGGTTGGATCCAGAGACCCCCGGAGCTCGCCTGAGAATTCTGTGCAGCCGGTCCCAAGCCACGGTGGACAAGCGCCCTCTGCCAATGCTTCTCTATTGCTCCCCTGCACTGTATCTATCAATCGGCGGGGGTGCCCTGTGACTCTGTGGCCTGCTCCCTCTGCTTGACGCCAGTTTGGGGCGCCCTCCATGCATCTGAACATCGAGGGGATCCTACACGTCAACAGCGGTGTGCCCACGCAGAGTGCCGTTCTGGTTGAAGAAGCCGCAACACACCCTTTGTGTTGCCTCACTCTATACTCCTCCCCACAATGGCGGGGAGCAAGGGGAAGAAGGACCACTCAGTAAAGGATTTGCTCCTCAAGTCTACTAGCTTTCAAGCTGATGGCTTCCCACCGGCCCCTGATCTGTCTGTACCCTTAGACCACGGCGACGCAGAAGCCCCACTCACTTGCACCTTTATAGAATCGCTCTTAGTTTCCCTCCGTGAAGAGACGTGCAGACCATGAAGAAGGAGCTCTCCCAAGAACTCGGGGAGG
The DNA here is from genome assembly GCA_963921515.1 of Calotriton arnoldi. Taxonomy (NCBI): domain Eukaryota; kingdom Metazoa; phylum Chordata; class Amphibia; order Caudata; family Salamandridae; genus Calotriton; species Calotriton arnoldi. Next base: position 2,750,017 of record CAWUFW010001269.1, read on the forward strand.
TGAGGTGGGATGTGGACGCGCTAGGAGATAGGGTAGACACCAGGGACGGCTCCTCCACGTGGGCGTCGGAGCGTCGCCCCACTGCTTTCTCGCAGTGCGAGAAGCAGAAACGTAAAATGGTAGAAATACCATTTTACGTTTCTGCTTCTCGCACTGCGAGAAAGCAGAAGAAGGGTATGCCTGGTTGGGGGGCGGGCGGGTGGGCGGTTCGGGGAGGAGTGGCTAGCCTAATGTTATGAGCGCTGACTGTTTGGTCGGCCCCAGGGCTGACCAAACCAGTCATAGCACTCTCCATTTTCTTCATGTAGGCTGCTGCGCAGCCTGCATGAAGATAACGGCCTCCCCTAAGACGCCTGTAAGGACGGCGCCCTAGCCAATCACAACGCTGCCATTGCAGCGTTGTGATTGGCTTAGAGGAAGAGAGGGAGGCTGCCTGCTTCTGCTGCGTGTTAGCAGAGAGAGCAGGAGACGAGACGCGATGCGGGAGTCCGGGACCGGAGGCAAGTTTTTTTGTATTAAATTAACCCCCCACCCCCTCCCCGTGCGACCCCCCACCCGCTGTTCATGCCGGCCGCGACTGGTAGTCACGCTGGAAGGGCATGGCACGAGCAGATAGAGCAGCTCCAGTAGGAGATTCTCCGCCTCCCAGATCAGCCCGTGGACCTTCAGGTGCACCCCGAGGATTTAGAGAACAGCTTGTGCCGCAACAACATTCGCATCAGGGGAATTCCGACTGGAGCGGAGTGCTCGGACGCGCCTCTTTTGTGGGGGACCTCTTCCGAGCGATTCTTGAGGCACCCCCCCGACCTTGAGATCAAGCTTGACCGCACCCATCACGTTGGCCCGAAGCGACCTTCACCAGCACCCCCTGCAGACATTCTCACTTGTGTCCACGATTTCCAGTTGAAGGAGCTCATCCTCCAGCGGGCCAGGGATGGCGGCCCGGTTCAGTTCCAGGGACACAAGCCCACTCTGTACCAGGACCTTGCTGCGTACACTCTCTAGAAGTGGAGGTCATTTTGGCAGATAACTTCCCACCTCTGCCCAGATCCAGAGACAATGGCCAGTGAACGACGGGCGGTGTTGGCATCCCTCTGCGAGGATTCCTCTGATCCGGCGCAGCCCTGATCTCTGCTATGCCTATTGATTACTGCTGCTGGCACAAGCTTGTTCTCCCTCCGCCTTTCTTTCTCTCTCTTTCTGAATGGGTGGTGGGCCCGGGCGGGAAGGGGGTCCCTCTGGCCTCTTTCACCTCTCACTCATGGGGCTTCTTGCCCAGGACATAGATATTGGTCACATTTTCTTGTGTTGCATGTTTGTTGGGGTGTTGTCTGGGTGTTTGGTCGCCCCAATCCCTGGGTCCCCCTGGGGTGGTTCCCTCCACTGGCTCACTAGGGCACCACCTGCTCCATGGGGTTACGGTCTTGATCCACGTCTATCGAATCCCCCCCGCCCCTTCCGCAGATGGCAGCATCAATTAGATCCACTTCACTATCACCCCATGGCCTCGGACCTTAAGATCATCACACTGAATGTGAAGGGTCTCAATAACCCTGTTAAGAGGCGCTCTATCCTCTCTTGCTTGGAACATTCTGGGGCCCATATATGTCTCCTCCAGGACACCCACCTCCTCGCTGGAGATACTCACTGGCTCCGATCTAGGTTGTTCCCCTGCCAGCTTCTCTCCTCCCTTTCCACTTAATCTGCTGGGGTGGCTATCCTGGTTTCCACTGCCTTCCCTGGGAGGATTGGTCCAAAGCAGGCAGAAATTAGGGGCAGCCTATTGGCTTACTCATTCTCGCTGGGCTCACACACCTTTACATTGGGTTCAGTGTACGACCCCAGCGATGGCCAGGAGGCCTTTCTATGCTGGGCGGCGGCAGAGTTGACAAAGTCGACCGATAGACTGCTGCTGATAGGTGGCGACCTTAACATAGCCTTTAACAACACAATGGACTGCTCGGCCCAAAGACAGGGGCAGTCTGGGGCTCTCTCACGTGAAAGGATACAGTGCCTGGAGGAGTTGGGTCTGATAGATATTAGGATGGCTTTCCATCCCACCGTCTGGGATTACACTTTCTACTACCACTCCCACAGGACACGTGAGGATAGACTACTTCCTGGGCACCTCCGGTGTCGTATCTCATGCTCAAGCTGCCGAAATCATGCTCCGTTTGCTGTTGGACCACACGTCGGTCGCCCTCATGCTTTTTCTCCCCTCCACCCGCTCACCGCCTAGGCCCTGGTGTCTCCAGGACACGTTCTTACACCAACCCGCTGTAGTCCAGCAGATTACCACAGCGCTGGCAGACTTTCTCGATACAAACGACAACCCTGAGACCTCGGCCACCCCTCTCTGGGAGACTCTGAAAGCGGTGGTTAAGGGGGCATTCGTCGCAATTGCTTCAGCAGACAACAAGATACATAGGGACAAGCGGGACCAACTCTCACAACAGGTCCAGCAGCTGGAATGTATTCATAAATGGACAGGTGCCCTCCGGATCTGGCGACAGCTTGAGCCGGCACAATTCCAACTGTCCGGCATAGACCTGGACAGGGCAGAACATGCAGCGCTCTGGTTACACCACACTTTCTATGTCGGGGACAACAGTGTGGGAGGCTGCTGGCTAATAGGCTGTGGGCCCAACGCAGGCATCCGGGGTCCCATCGGTGCTACATGCGTCTTCGGGTGGAACAGACTGAGGATCAGCATATAGCGGAGACATTCCGCCAATTGTACGCTGACCTCTATGCGGCACAGGCGCTTCCCCTGGATGCCCCGGCTAGTTACCTCCAGGAGGCCACGACTGCCTGGCTCGCGTGAGACCAAGCAGCGAGTCGGGACTCCCCGATTGGGGTTGAGGAAGTGGTGTCTGCTATTTCCGGACAGAACCTATTTAAGTCCCCTGGCCCTGACAGGTTTCCTGCGCTTTTTTATTAAACGTTCTGCCTCATCCTGGCCCCTGTACTCATTAGAGTCTACAATGCTGTTGGGGTCTGTTCCGCGCTTCCACAGATTATGCTGGGGGCTTCCATAGTCATCCTCCCTAAGCCGGGTAAGGATAAGCACCACTGCGCCTCTTATAGGCCGTTTTCCCTACTAAATGTTGACTGTAAATTGTTCACAGGGATCCTGGCTTTGCTATTAACCCATCTCTTGCCGGCCAGATAGACCCAGAGCAGGTGGGGTTTGTCCTCCATCGCCAATTTGGCGATAATGCGAAGCAGGTCCTTCCCCTTACCGTTAAGGGTCAGCGCTTTGATACTGAACGAATGCTTTTATCCATTGACGCAGAAAAGGGGTTCGACTGGGTTCTCTGGCCTTATTTGGGAGAGACCCTTCGGCACTTTGGATTTTCAGCCCAGTTCATCCAGTGGGTCCTGAGCAGCTACGCAGGGCCCTTGGCATCGGTGAGAGTGAACGGTTACACCTCCACCCCCTTCCCGATCTGTAGACGTACGAGACGAGGCTGTCCGCTGTCTCCCCTCTTATTTGCCCTGTACATGGAGCCTATGGCTCAAAGGGTACACAACAAGTCTCTCATATCTGGGGTTCGCTTCGGGAGGACAGACATATGATTAGTCTATTTGCAGACAACGCTGTAGCTACTTTGGAGGACCCCCTGATCTCCCTCCCAGCATTCATGGCTGAACTCGAGCTGTTCGCCCGGGCGATGGGATTTAAGGTCAACGTCCATAAGTCCCAAGCTCTTAATCTATCACTCCAGACCTCTACACTTTCCGAGCTACAACATTCTTACCCTATTCAATTGGCCCTGACCGCGGTCCCTTACCTCGGGTTGCAGCTCACAGCGGACACTCAAAGCACGGTGTCCCTTAACTCAGCAAATACAAGAGGGCTTGCGCTGCTGGAGATCACATACTCTTTCTTGGTTAGGCTGAGTAGCGGCGGTAAAGATGGCCATATTGCCGAAGATACTCTTCCTGTTCCTTCCAGTGGAACCCCCCTCCAGGTCTCTCCGCCTTTTACAACGGGAGATCGACCACTTTGTATGCAAAGAGCCCTCTGTTACAGGACCCCGAAGGAGGGAGGTCTGGGGGTTCCGAATCTGCGGCGATACTACCGGGCCGTGCAGCTTAGGACTTTAGTGGAGTGGTCACGCCCGAATCCGAAAAGCATTGGCTTTTTATGGATAGGGCACTGGCGGGGCAATCTCTGTGGAAGATTCCGATCCTCCCCAAACCGGCACGGCCTAAGAGTCTGTACTTGTCTCCCATCATGCGTGCCCCTCTAGCTGCATGCGACAAAGTTGCTGGGAGAGGGGGTCTCACCTCATTCCCATCGCCACTGGCACCCATAGTGGATAATCCTGATTTCACTCCGGGCCTCTCTTCGGGGAGCTTCGCTCTGTGGAGATAGGAGGGCCGCAGAGTCATTAGACACTTCTTCGAGGAGGCCGGTCTCCTGTCATTCGAGGACTTCCGCTCACAACAGGGCATCCCTGAATCCGAACGATATCGCTATCAGCGGATCAGACACTTGGTGATAAATCCCAAGATCCGTCCCTATCCCCAACACCATCTCACCCCCTTCGACCCTTCGAGAGGTGGCTGCTTTCCAAAACTTAAGACGCTCGACTCATATCCAAACTATACAACCTTCTTCGCCCCCACCCCCACTGCCTGTTCTTAAATCCCCGGGCAAGAGGAGGTGGAAGTCTGAACTGCGCCGCTCCCTTACACAACGGGAATGAGAGGATATTTATCACTGCACCCGCCACACCGCTCGCAGTGTGGCAAGCATAGAGATGTCAACCAAAATCGCTACTTCTTGGTATCTCACCCCTCCCCCCCCCCCCCGCCTGAACAGGGGGAACCCCACCTGCATCCCCCTGTGCTGGCGCAACTGTGGTTCTCTAGGTACCCTGACATATTTGTTGTGGTATTGCCCCAAAATCGCTGCCTATTGGGTGCAGGTGCTGGATGACATCGATACACATCTTAACACACAGCTACCTCGCTTACCTGCTTCCACTATCTTGGGTTTGCCTAACGCTCTCACATTTCCTCTCAAGTTTCGTAGGGGGCAACGGATAGACTTAGCATTGGAAGCAGCCCTTCAGAATGTCCTCTCACATTTGGGGTCGGGACGCATCCCCACTCATGTGGGTTGGTTACATCGCCTCTGGTACATCTTTGGTATGGAACTTCTCCCTTTTCTTGTCCCACCAAGGGGGCCTCATTCCCAGATCTCTGGCGCCCTTTTCTATCATTGCTTACCACGGAATTCCAGGAACTTCCATGCCCCAAATATTTTCGGCTTCTGCGACTTACTGAGCCCCCACCTGCCGTACCTTAGAGGTGACCTTGGCGCCCACACTCATGACCTGTGATCGGAGGGATGGGCGGATCGGATGGATCCGTGGGGTGGGGGGGAGGGCGATGGGTTCGGGGGGAGTCATTGGGGATTCTGATTAGGAGATATGTGTTTTAGGATTGTCTCTTGCTTTGTCTTGATTTGTCTCCCTTTTAATAAACCAATAAAGAAATTTAAATCTAAAATCTCGGCACAAAGATTGCACCTATGTACTGAACCTTCTGAAATTGGTTCAGTGCATAAATGTAGACGGCCTTCTAAGACCTTTAATCATGCCAAACACTGCTTTGGGAACATTAGGTGCAGAAACCATTTTCTGTGAAAAAAATATAGCCATAGTAGCGTTTCTCGTCTTCTTATATGAGTTGTTAACAACAAGCCGTCCCTTCTTAGCACTCGGGGAGTAGTTCAAATGCCTTGGGCGTTCTTATTGACACAATCTGCGTCTCATTGTGGTCAATTCCTCAGTAAACCGTTTATTTTGTTTCCTGTCAAAGTGACAGCGTTTTGTCTGGTAGAGGGCCAATTCCTCAATACCTATGGAGAGTTTTTTAGGGGGGACTTTTATATAGTGCGAACTCGACCTGAAGGTATCAGAGCACTTTACAGGAGCACCAGTTGCGAATCATTGGGATTTACCCTGAAACTATCAACCAGTGCTCCTGATTGCAATTTCCAAACCAGTTTATTCCATTTATGAACTGGGAGGACAGTTGCTTTTTTTAATTGTCTAGTACTTGTCTTTTCAATAGCCCAACTAAATGGTAGAACGCAAGGCTCTGCCCAAGGCACCGCAAATAATGATGATCGCGAGGTTTGGCTGAGATCACAATCGCTGCAGATTATGTCAATCCTGACTGTGCAGGAGCAGGAATGGCATTGGGTTCTTGGAAAGATGTGAGAAAGCCATGACATCTGCAGAGGGATTTCGAAGCAGAGGCAATACCATTGCCTGTTTTGGTTGAATGGAACATTACCTTACTCAGCCATGTTTGTGTTTTCGGGAGGTATTTCCCAACCCTCTGCCACTCATTCATAGCATCTAACTAAATGGTAAATGTCCATTACAAGTTTCTACTTACCCATTGTTGTCATCATCAGCCCCTTTGTGTCACATTGTGTTAAGGAGCTCGGGAACATGATACTGATGAAGTACAAGAGCATAGAGAACCTTACCACCATACTAATATCTTTTAAGGCAACAAAAAATAGCTGTCTGGTATTACTAGCCACAGTTTCCTTTAGGATTCTATCAAAAAGCCATTGTAAAAGGCATACAGGCAGAGAATGGGTTGTTTGGTGTGATGTGAAAGAGTGGGACCAGTATGCCATTGGCCCATTTGCCTCAATTCATCTCAGTATTTAGCGTCGTTTGTCCCTTGGAGGGATGAGTTGGGTAGCATGGTGAGAGACAGAAACACACATCACTAAGGTCACATTCGGTGTGTATACTCTTACGAGAAACCATCCTTTAATTCAGTCACCCTGCTATTTTGCAGTGTGGTATTAACAGGTTCCATGACTGACTACCTTCATACTTAAAGGGACTGCAGTCTTACATGACTAGAGAACGTAATAGCACCCACACAGTGACAAAGGACATTGTGCTGTCATGGAAGAGAACCTTCTTTATCGCCCTGATGGCAACATCCCTATATATCTGTAATGCTGAGATTTTATATGCTGCTAAATGCGCTTTGCTGCACAGTCACCCAGCTCCGCCTGATTGTGGTATTTTTATGAATATTCGTATAAGAGATAATATTTATATCAGATGAGGGTAATCCTGTCATTTTGGATAAATAATTTTTATCTGACAGATCATTGTAGAAATAATATTATTTCCATGTACCAGGAAGAGCCTGCTGGAATTGTTAAAATATACTCTTTGTGAGAAGGATTGCACTGAGCCTTAATGTCCAAATTTGACTGTGGCCCTTTCTTCCATTTTTAGTTTTGGGAACTGTGTGGAGATACAAGCATCTACAGCCTTCAACTGGAATGACCAGCGCTGCAAGACTCGTAATCGATTCATCTGCCAATTTGGTGAGTGGTGGACCTCTGATCTTTTCTGCTCATGAACTTGTTTTATCACAGGCTATTTAGTCCTATCTCAATGGAGGAAGAGGGGCTATATCTCATGATGTCCTCATTTTTAATTGCTTGATGATAACAGTGGCTATTTCACGCCACTGACTAAAATTTGTTTGAGAATAAGCTCACCGTCTATCTGTCTGGGAATTACACTTTGGTTCATGGACTACAAACCTTGGAAGAACTTCCCTCTGAAATCTGGAGAACTGTTTTCCTTAATTGACATTTGAAACACAAAAAAGGTTAAAAGCTTTGGGTTGACGAAGCAATTTGTAAAATATGTATGAGCCACACAATTTTCACACTACACATTGTATGGTTTCACCTTCGCAAATGAAAAATTGCACAATACACATGTCAACTGATTGGCTCAATAATGCTAGGTAACCTTGTATGGGGGGCCTGTGGTAGGCAGCAGACCTCAATATCAAATTTTGCAGTGCCTTGTTAATAATGAAGGGTCATAACAGCCTATCCTCATGTTACTACCCTGCTTTAGAAACCGTTTGCTTTATACATCAGTATCCCTCAGGAGGCTTCCTTGGAAGTGGTGAAAAGAATTCTGATAGTAGGATAATTCCATGTCTGGTCACTACAGATTTATAGTCCGATTTGCAAAATTGACACTGATGGACAGTTATTTCTTTGGCTATAAGCGAAAGAAAGGAACTAGTATGGGGGCAAAATTCCCCCACCAAATAGCAAATTTATATATGTCTGATTGTGAAGAAAATGTATGTACAGTGACTCTAATCCAAACAACGTCTGTTTGATGGATTGAAAGTATTATACAGGTGATACTTTCTTTATTTGGAAAGGAGTAAGCAGATAAACCATTTTCATGACATATACGAATGGTCAATACTAGAATGTAAAATTCATATATACACTTGATGAAAAGATTCTGGGTCCTATTCACAAAGGTAAGTTTACATGTGAATCAATCTGAACACGTACATTTACACTTGCACTGTGTACTACATTTATTGTCTATTAACCTATCTGAGTGTGAATTTACTCCAAAATGTAGACTTACATGCCACCACCATAGGGAACGGAGCCAAATTTTTGAGTGTTAAGTTAATACTTGTATCTTTTTACCAGTAGGTTGAGTTCTCTGCCACTGAGGCAGAGTTCTCCCAGTGGTAAAGTATAGGAAAAAATGTGTAAAAATATTTTTATTTTAAATATTAATGTAAATTCATTGTATTTGTGTATTTTAAATGTAAAACAAAACAAAATACGATAGCACTGTTAACTTAACTTTGAATTACATATTTAATTAATTTATATATATTAAACTCTTTTTTAAGTTTGAATAAAAAACAAATCCCACCTAAAGTAATATGTTTACATTTATTTATGTATTAAAAAATAAACAAAATGTGTAGAATTAATTTTAAAAAGTCACATTAATTTTTAAATTAAAAAACATTAAAATATTTTCTCATAAAATAGTATTTATTTTTTATTCATATTATTTTACCATTAAATTAAATGAATATATATTTGAAAAAGTCAAAATAATGAATTTATTTTCATATTATTTCCTAGCGGGTTCCTTTTAAGGCCCTGCTTCTATTAATTCCTATAGGAGGTTGTTGCAATACCAGTGGTTGGCTATGTGCGCTGCTGGACCTTCTCCAGGTCTGACCTAGAGTACATTACCTACTGTTTTGGGTCCTTATTGGTTTTTGAAACTTAGAAGTGCAGTTTGTGCTACACCTTTGTGGGTGGGTGTCTGCCTCTCCCTGAACCTTTCCTTAGCCCTCCCTAGAACCCTCCTTACTCCTCCCTAAACCCCTCCCATTTAGCAGTAAATATTCCCCATTTTCCAGCCTCTCCCCGAACCCTTCTAATAAGTAGAAAACATACATATGTGAGGATCTCCACATAAAATAGATATGAGGTAGAGATTGCCACCCCTGGGTTTGTAAAATGTATTTTGAAATAAGTAAACAGTATTATTGTACTACTACTTTACATGCTACAAAATGGTGTTTGTGCATCAGACCCTCAGTTTTTAGATCTGCCAACCTTTGAGAAAGAAGGAAAATTACAAACTGTGTTAGTTACTAAATCAGCAGACCGTAACACATTGTTACTTTATACAAGCAATCGCATGAGGATCAGTAAAGAGAATACGCCATATGGACCATTTTCTGTCCTAGAAGAATTATTTCATTAAGGACATAATGTGAAATACATTCCACACATGTTGAAGGAAAGGCTGTTGTTAAGATGATATTCCAAAAGAACAATAAGAAGGAACTTCAAATAAGCATATTATCACAACCAATGGGATGGATGTATGACGGAACCACGACTGCTGGAATGACAACATACCTTTACAACAATTGCAAAGGTTGACTAGTCACCTTTCTGTAGTTTATTGCTAAATTGTGGTGTTCAACTGGTACTAAAGAGGTGCAACTAATGCCCAGACAGTGTTAACAAGTTTTACATTGCTAAAATAATGAAGTAATACTATCAAAAAATGTGCCACATAATGCCGCATAATTTGGAATTTCTTGCCACATAATTTCCTCAACCCTGTCACATAATTTGACCCTCTGCTGCTGCATAATTCCAGTGGCCCTGCCTATACTATTAGCTAAGTATAATACTTACCTATTATATATATATATATATATATATATATATATATATATATATATATATATATATATATATATATATATATATATATATATTCACTGGAAAAACCATAGGTTTCAGGGACGTTATAGTTAGAAATTAGCATTTAAAAAACCTTTGAATTCACTGAAAAGACCATAGGTTTCAGGGACGTTATAGTTAGAAATTAGCATTTAAAAAAACCTTAGAAAGTCACTGAAAAAACCACAGGTCTCAGGGACGTTATAGTTAGTTGGACATTTCACTCGTACAAAACCAGAGAAATTCGGCCGTTATAGTTAGTTGAGATAACTATAACTCGCACCCCACAATGCACTGATGATGATGTCACATATTACATCACTCATGACATGGTCAGTGACATCACTGATGACATCACTGATGACCTCTCAAATGACATCACTGATGACATCATCCAGTGACTGTGTGTTTCTGTAAAGTTTAAATATGTTTTATATATATATATAGGCCAAGGTGTATTGAAGAATGAGTGGGTGTATGACTGTCTGAATGGATGATTTAGTAGGTGCGTGACTGACTATAAGTGAGTGATTAAACGTGTCTTACTGAATGCATGGGTTAGTGACTAAACTGTGTGAATGTCTGTATCAGTCTGTCTGTTGGTGTGTAAGCGGCTGTATGGGTTGGTGAGTAGCTACATGAGTGTCTATATGGGTTATTGATTTGTTGTCTGAGTATCTGTATGGGTGCCTGAGTGTCTGTGTGGGTGGGGGGGTGTGACTTTGTGCATAGATGTGTGAGTGGGTGATTCACTGGGTGTATGGGTTCAAGAGTGCATCTGTGAAGGGCTGTATGGGTGGGTGAGTGTGTGTATGGGTGTGTTGGTGAGTGTTTAGATGTCTCAGTGGTACATGTGTGAGTAACTACATATGTGAAAGGCAGTATATGTGAGTGTTGGAGTATATAAATGACTATGTGAGAGTGAGTGATTGTGAGAGTGCCTGTATGGATGAGTGTGTGCTTGTGTCAGTGACTGTATAAGAGAGTAAGTATGTGTTAGAATCTGTATGAATAAGTGAGGTGGTGTGTGTATAATTGTGTAGGTGAGTAAATGGGAGCGTGATTGATTCTTTGCATGACTGACTATGTGTGTGAGTAACTCTTTGGGTGAGTGGCGGTGTGTGAGTGTCTGTATAGGTGTATGAGTGTATATGATAGTGCTGTATTGATGAGTGACTGCATGTATGAGTGACTGTATGGGTGAATGAGTAGATGTGTGTGTAGACCTAGGAATCAGTGAGTGGGTATGTAGTAACTGGTATTGGTGTGTCTGGTTTCAAAAATGGTAGTCTGCATTTTAGAGTGGGTGTATCAAAGGTTATATTAGGGGGTGAGGAGGTGCATCAGATTATCACGTGGATGATGTCATCAGTGATGTCATTTGAGATGTCATCAGTGATGTCATCAGTGATGTCACTGACCATGTCATGAGTGATGTAATATGTGACATCAGCAGTGCATTGTGGGGACGTGAGTTATAGTTACCTTAACTAACTATAACGGCCGAATTTCTCTGGTTTTGTATGAGTGAAATGTCCAACTAACTATAACGTCCCTGAAACCTGTGTTTTTTTCAGTGAATTTCTAAGCTTTTTTAAAAGCTAATTTCTAACTATAACGTCCCTGAAACCTATGGTTTTTTCAGTGAATTTCAAAGGTTTTTTAAAATGCTAATTTCTAACTATAACGTCCCTGAAACCTATGGTTTATTCAGTGAATTTCAAAGGTTTTTTAAATGCTAATTTCTAACTATGCCTACAGAGGTAGGACGTGTGCAGAAAGAGGAAGAAAGGCGCAGAAAGAAGCAAGAGAAATGCAGAAAGAGGCAACAGAAGTCCAGAAAGACGAAGAAAGGTGCAGAAAGAAGCAATAGATATGCAGAAAGAACCAACAGAGGTGCAGAAAGAGGCCTTGTTGCAAAGTCATTCTGTGCCCCCAACTTTTTGTTGACTGGTACTGGTGGTAACTGACTCTGACTAACCACGCCCGGAGCCAGTGCTATGCTGAAAGACACTTAGAATACAGTGAAAACACCTACATACACTAGGGTACACTATGGGTTGGGGTACCCCTGTGATTGGCATGACCTCCCCTGTAAGGCCCTAGTACATAATAGGGCAGGGGGATTAAAACTACCTCTAAGTCAGAGGTGCAGAAAGAGGCAACAGAGGTGCAGAAAGACGCAAGAGAAGTACAGAAACAAGTAAGAGAAGTGCAGAAAGAGACAAGAGAATTGCTGAAAGAAACAGAGGTGTAGAAAGAAGCAAGAGAAGTGCAGAAAGAGGCAAGTGAGGTGCAGAAAGAAGCAAGAGCAGTGCAGAAAGAACCAACAGAGGTGCAAAAAGAGGCAAGAGGGGTGCAGAAAGAGGTAGGAGAGGTGCACAAAGAGGCAAGAAAGGTACAGAAAGAGGCAGGAGGGGTACAGAAATAAAGAAGAGAAGTGCAGAAAGAGGCAAGAGACTTGCTGAAAGAAGCAACAGAGGTATAGAAAGAACCAACAGAGGTGCAGAAAGAGGCAAGAGGGGTACAGAAAGAGGGAAGAAAAGTGCAGAAAGAAGCAAAAGAGGTGCAGAAAGAGGCAAGAGAACTGCAGAAAACGGCGAGAGGTGCAGGAAGAGGCAGGAGAGGTGCAAAAAGAGGCAAGAGGGGTACAGAAAGAAGCAAGAGGGGTGCAGAAAGCAGCAAGAGAAGTGCAGAAAGAAGCAACAGGTGCTTAAAGAGGCAAGAGGGGTGCAGAAAGAGGCAAGAGAGGTGCAGAAAGAGGCAAGAGAGGTGCAGAAAGAGGCGAGAGGTGCAGAAACAAGAGAAGTGCAGAAAGAGGCAAGTGAGGTGCAAAAAGAGGCAAGAGAGATGCAGAAAATGGCAAGAGAACAGCAGAAAGGTAAGGGGGATGCAAAAAAGGGAAGAAGGGTGCAGAAAGAAGCAAGAGAAGTGCAGAAAGAAGCAAGAGAGGTGCAGAAAGAGGGAAGATAAGTGCAGAAAGAGACAACAGGGTTGCAGAAAGAAGCAAGAGAGGTGCAGAAAGAGGCAATAGAAGTGCAGAAAGAGGCAAGTGAGCTGCAGAAGGAGGCAAGAGAACTGCAGAAAGAGTCAAGAGAGTTGCAGAAACAGGCAAAAGAGGTGCAGAAAGAGGGAACATGTGCAGACGGGCAGAAAGAGGGAAGAGGGGTACAGAAAGAGGCAAGAGGGATGAAGAAATTTGCAAAAGAGGTGCAGAAAGAAGCTAGAGCAGTGCAGAAAGAACCAACAGAGGTGCAGAAAGAGGCAAGAGGGGTGCAGAAAGAGGTAGTAGAGGTGCACAAAGAGGCAAGAGCGGTACAGAAAGGCAAGAGGGTGCAGAAAGCGGGAAGAAAAGTGCAGAAAGAAGCAAGAGAGGTGCAGAAAGAAGCAAGAGAAGTGCAGAAAGAAGCAACAGAGGTGCTTAAAGAGGCAAGAGGGGTGCAGAAAGAGGCAAGTGAAGTGCAGAAAGAAGCAACAGAGGTGCCGAAAGAGGCAAGAGAGGTGCAGAAACAGGCAAGAAAGGTACAGAAATAGGGAACAGGGGTGCAGAAAGATGTAAGAGGGATACAGAAATTTGCAAGAGAGGTGCAGAAAGAAGAAAGAGAAGTGCAGAAAGAAGCAAAAGAGGTGCAGAAAGAGGGAAGAGGAGTGCAGAAAGAGACAACAGGGTTGCAGAAAGAAGCAAGAGAGGTGCAGAAAGAGGCAATAGAAGTGCAGAAAGAGGCAAGTGAGCTGCAGAAGGAGGCTAGAGAACTGCAGAAAGAGGCAAGAGAGTTGCAGAAACAGGCAAAAGGGGTGCAGAAAGAGGGAACATGTGTGCAGACAGAGGCAAGAGAGGTGCAGAAATAGGGAAGAGGGGTACAGAAAGGCAAGAGGGATGCAGAAATTTGCAAAAGAGGTGCAGAAAGAAGCAAGAGCAGTGCAGAAAGAACCAACAGAGGTGCAGAAAGAGGCAAGAGGGGTGCAGAAAGAGGTAGTAGAGGTGCAGAAAGAGGCAAGAGGGGTACAGAAAGGCAAGAGGGGTGCAGAAAGAAGGAAGAGAAGTGCAGAAATAAGTTCAGAGGTGATGAAAGAGACAAGAAGGGTGCAGAAAGAGGCAAGAGAAGTGCAGAAAGAAGCAACAGAGTTGCAGGAAGAGGCAATAGAGGTGCAGAACTAGGCAAGAGAGCTGCATAAAGAAGCAAGTGAGGTGCATAAAGAGGCAAGAGAGGTGCAGAAAGAAGAGAGTGAAGTGCAGAAAGAAGCAAGAGAGGTGGAGAAATAGGGAAGAGGGGTGCAGAAAGAGGCATGAGGGATGCAGAAATTTGCAAAAGGTGCAGAAAGAAGCAAGAGCATTGCAGAAAGAACTAACAGGTGCAAAAAGAGGCAAGAGGGTTGCAGAAAGAGGTAGGAGAGATGCACAAATTGGCATGAGACGTACAGAAAGAGGCAGGAGGGGTGCAGAAAGAAGGAAGAGAAGTGCAGAAAGAAGCAACAGAGGTACAGAAAGAAGCAAGAGAGGTGCAGAAACAGGCAGGAAAGGTGCAGAAAGAGGAAGCAGGGGTGTAAAAAGAGGCAAGAGAGGTGCAGGAAGAGGGGTGCAGAAAGGCAAGAGGGGTGCAGAAAGAGGCAAGAGGGGTGCAGAAAGAAGCAAGTGAGGTGCATAAAGAGGCAACAGGTGCAGAAAGATGCAAGAGAATTGCAGAAACAAGCAAGAGAAGTGCAGAAAGAGGCAAGAGAATTGCTGAAAGAAGCAAGAGGTGTGTACAGAAGGGAGAGAAGTGCAGAAAGAGGCAAGTGAGGTGCAGAAAGAGGCGAGATAGGTGCAGAAAATGGCAAGAGAACAGCAGAAAGAGGCAAGAGGGAGCAGAAAAGAGAAGAAGGGTGCAGAAAGAAGCAAGAGACGTACAGAAAGAAGCAAGAGAAGTGCAAAAGAAGCAACAGAGGTATAGAAAGAAGCAAGAGAAGTGCAGAAAGAGGCAAGTAAGGTGCAGAAAGAAGCTAGAGCAGTGCAGAAAGAACCAACAGAGGTACAAAAAGAGGCAAGAGGGGTGCAGAAAAAGGTAGGGGAGGTGCACAAAGAGGCAAGACAAGTACAGAAAGAGGCAGGAGGGGTGCAGAAAGAAGGAAGAGAAATGCAGAAAGAAGCAACAGAGGTGCTGAAAGAAGCGCGAAGGTTGCAGAAAGAGCAAGAGAAGTGCAGAAAGAGGCAAGAGAGGTGCAGAAGCAGGCAGAAACGGTGCAGAAAGAGGTAACGGGTGCAGAAGGACACAAGAGAGGTGCAGAAAGGGAAAAGGGGTGCAGAAACAAGCAAGTGAGGTGCAGAAAGAGGCAAGAGGTGCAGAAACAAGCAAGAGAAGTGCAGAAAGAGGCAAGAGAATTGCTGAAAGAAGCAAGAGAGGTGCAGAAAATGGCAAGAACAGCAGAAAGGCAAGGGGGATGGAAAAAAGGGAAGAAGGGTGCATAAAGAAGCAAGAGAAGTGCAGAAAGAAGCAAGAGAGGTGCAGAAAGAGGGAAGACGAGTGCAGAAAGAGACAGGGTTGCAGAAAGAAGCAAGAGAGGTGCAGAAAGAGGCAATAGAAGTGCAGAAAGAGGCAAGTGAGCTGCAGAAGGAGGCAAGAGAACTGCAGAAAGAGGCAAGAGAACTGCAGAAAGAGGCAAGAGAGTTGCAGAAACAGGCAAAAGGGGTGCAGAAAGAGGGAACATGTGTGCAGACAGAGGCAAGAGAGGTGCAGAAATAGGGAAGAGGGGTACAGAAAGGCAAGAGGGATGCAGAAATTCGCAAAAGAGGTGCAGAAAGAAGCAAGAGCAGTGCAGAAAGAACCAACAGAGGTGCAGAAAGAGGCAAGAGGGGTGCAGGAAGAGGTAGTAGAGGTGCACAAAGAGGCAAGAGGGGTACAGAAAGGCAAGAGGGGTGCAGAAAGAAGGAAGAGAAGTGCAGAAAGAAGTTCAGAGGTGATGAAAGACAAGAAGGGTGCAGAAAGAGGCAAGAGAAGTGCAGAAAGAAGCAACAGATTTGCAGGAAGAGGCAATAGAGGTGCAGAACGAGGCAAGAGAGCTGCATAAAGAAGCAAGTGAGGTGCAGAAAGAGGCAAGAGAGGTGCAGAAAGAAGAGAGTGAAGTGCAGAAAGAAGCAAGAGAGGTGGAGAAATAGGGAAGAAGGGTACAGAAAGAGGCATGAGGGATGCAGAAATTTGCAAAAAAGGTGCAGAAAGAAGCAAGAGCATTGCAGAAAGAACTAACAGGTGCAAAAAGAGGCAAGAGGGTTGCAGAAAGAGGTAGGAGAGATGCACAAATTGGCAAGAGACGTACAGAAAGAGGCAGGAGGGGTGCAGAAAGAAGGAAGAGAAGTGCAGAAAGAAGCAACAGAGGTACAGAAAGAAGCAAGAGAGGTGCAGAAACAGGCAGGAAAGGTGCAGAAAGAGGAAGCAGGGGTGTAAAAAGAGGCAAGAGAGGTGCAGGAAGAGGGGTGCAGAAAGAGGCAAGAGGGGTGCAGAAAGAGGCAAGAGGGGTGCAGAAAGAAGCAAGTGAGATGCAGAAAGAGGCAACAGAGTTGCAGAAAGATGCAAGAGAATTGCAGAAACAAGCAAGAGCAGTGCAGAAAGAGGCAAGAGAATTGCTGAAAGAAGCAACAGAGGTGTGGACAGAAGGGAGAGAAGTGCAGAAAGAGGCAAGTGAGGTGCAGAAAGAGGTGAGATAGGTGCAGAAAATGGCAAGAGAACAGCAGAAAGAGGCAAGAGGGAGCAGAAAAGGGAAGAAGGGTGCAGAAAGAAGCAAGAGAGGTGCAGAAAGAAGCAAGAGAAGTGCAAAAGAAGCAAGTAAGGTGCAGAAAGAAGCAAGAGCAGTGCAGAAAGAACCAACAGAGGTACAAAAAGAGGCAAGAGGGGTGCAGAAAAAGGTAGGGGAGGTGCACAAAGAGGCAAGACAAGTACAGAAAGAGGCAGGAGGGGTGCAGAAAGAAGGAAGAGAAGTGCAGAAAGAAGCAACAGAGGTGCTGAAAGAAGCGCGAAGGTTGCAGAAAGAGCAAGAGAAGTGCAGAAAGAGGCAAGAGAGGTACAGAAACAGTCAGAAAAGGTGCAGAAAGAGGTAACGGGTGCAGAAAGACACAAGAGAGGTGCAGAAAGGGAAAAGGGGTGCAGAAACAAGCAAGTGAGGTGCAGAAAGAGGCAAGAGGTGCAGAAACAAGCAAGAGAAGTGCAGAAAGAGGCAAGAGAATTGCTGAAAGAAGCAAGAGAGGTGCAGAAAATGGCAAGAGAACAGCAGAAAGGCAAGGGGGATGGAAAAAAGGGAAGAAGGGTGCAGAAAGAAGCAAGAGAAGTGCAGAAAGAAGCAAGAGAGGTGCAGAAAGAGGGAAGACGAGTGCAGAAAGAGACAACATTGTTGCAGAAAGAAGCAAGAGAGGTGCAGAAAGAGGCAATAGAAGTGCAGAAAGAGGCAAGTGAGCTGCAGAAGGAGGCAAGAGAACTGCAGAAAGAGGCAAGAGAGTTGCAGAAACAGGCAAAAGAGGTGCAGAAAGAGGGAACGTGTGCAGACGGGCAGAAAGAGGGAAGAGGGGTACAGAAAGAGGCAAGAGGGATGCAGAAATTCGCAAAAGAGGTGCAGAAAGAAGCAAGAGCAGTGCAGAAAGAACCAACAGAGGTGCACAAAGAGGCAAGAGGGGTACAGAAGGCAAGAGGGGTGCAGAAAGAAGGAAGAGAAGTGCAGAAAGAGGCAAGAGAATTGCTGAAAGAAGCAAGAGAGGTGCAGAAAATGGCAAGAGGACAGCAGAAAGGCAAGGGGGATGCAAAAAAGGGAAGAAGGGTGCAGAAAGAAGCAAGAGAAGTGCAGAAAGAAGCAAGAGAGGTGCAGAAAGAGGGAAGACGAGTGCAGAAAGAGACAACAGGGTTGCAGAAAGAAGCAAGAGAGGTGCAGAAAGAGGCAATAGAAGTGCAGAAAGAGGCAAGTGAGCTGCAGAAGGAGGCAAGAGAACTGCAGAAAGAGGCAAGAGAGTTTTCAGAAACAGGCAAAAGGGGTGCAGAAAGAGGGAACATGTGTGCAGACAGAGGCAAGAGAGGTGCAGAAAGAGGGAAGAGGGGTACAGAAAGGCAAGAGGGATGCAGAAATTTGCAAAAGAGGTGCAGAAAGAACCAACAGAGGTGCAGAAAGAGGCAAGAGGGGTGCAGAAAGGCAAGAGGGGTGCAGAAAGAAGTTCAGAGGTGATGAAAGAGACAAGGGTGCAGAAAGAGGCAAGAGAAGTGCAGAAAGAAGCAACAGATTTGCAGGAAGAGGCAATAGAGGTGCAGAACGAGGCAAGAGAGATGCATAAAGAAGCAAGTGAGGTGCAGAAAGAGGCAAGAGGTGCAGAAAGAAGAGAGTGAGGTTCAGAAAGAGGCAAGAGAAGAGCAGAAAGTGGCAAGTGAGGAGCAGGAAGAGGCAAGAGAGGTATAAAAAGAGGCAAGAGAAGTGCAGAAAGAGGCTCGAGAAGTGCAGAAAGAGGCAAGAGAAGTACAGAAAGAGTCGAGAGGTGCAGAAGGAAGAGAGTGAGGTGCAGAAAGAGGCAAGGGAGAAGCAGAAAGAGGCAAGAGAGGTACAGAAAGAGGCAAGGGAAGTGCAGAAACAGGCAAGAGAAATGTGAGGAGCAGAAAGAGGCAAGAGAGGTGTAGAAAGAAGCAAGAGAAGTGCAGAAAGAGGCAAGTGAGGTGCAGAAAGGCACGAGAGGTGCAGAAAGAGGTAAGAGAGGTGCAGAAGGAGGCAAGAGATCTGCAGAAAAAAGCAACAGAGGTGCTGAAAGAGGCAAGTGAGGTGCTGAAAGGGGCAAGTGAGGTGCAGAAAGAGGCGAGTGAAGTGCAGAAAGAACACAGTGAGGTGCAGAAAGATGCAAGAGAAATGCAGAAAGAGGCAAGAGAGGCACAGAAAGAAGAGAGGTTTGTGCACCATTAGTACCAATTTAACACCCACATTTAGCAATAAGTAACACTTGACCATTCCAGCTTTGCAAAGGGCCTTCCACCACGCTGTAACACGTGAAGCTGCATTTTTGGGAACATTTGAGCCGTTTGAGCTAGAAACAAGGCTTTTTTTGTTCAGATCTGCAGATTAGGCAGCAGATGATAGAATATTTGGCAAATGCGGAAAATGTTTAATTATGTGAAAATTGGTGCAGCCGAACAGTCACATAATTCCAGTGGCCCTGCTCATACCTCTGACTAGGTCCAGAAGTGCTCCTCAGTGGTTCCTTCTTTTTTTGTGTCTCATGGAGTTTATAGTTTAGCTTCTATGGAAAAGAGGAAGACTAAACCTGAGGTTACCACTCCACAACACAGACTACAATACCACCTAATTACTCTCCAAAACACATAATCCCACTCCACATAATTCCTATACACTAAATACCACATACTTTCTATTCACATCATTTCACTGCACAACATACCACATAATTCCACTACACACAACGTACATCCACTCTACACCAAAAAACATTAGTAAAAAACTTTTACATTTACAACGCCAATAGCTCTAACTCTCGCAAATGCGAAACCTATTACATTGCAAATGCTTCTTTAACTAGTAGTCGCGTCTGCAGAGTGGTGGAGAAAGGGTGCTGGGCCTCCGACCAGCGCTCAGGAATTCCGCTGCGTAGGACTTACAGGAGGTACCAGGAGGGCTTCTTGGCCCCCAAAGTCCCTCCGGAGTAAAGTGGACTTCATCCCCCATCCCGGAGTCTGCCAGGAGGCGCGTTTGCAGAGTGGTGGAGAAAGTGGGCGTGGCCTCCGAAGACGTCTTAGCAATCCCACTGTGTGGGACTTACTGGAGGTAACAAGAGGGGTAGTTGGCCCCCAAGGACATCCTTGGGGGCCAACTACCCCTCCTATTACCTCCAGTAAGTCTCACACAGCAGGATTGCTAAGTTCTCATAGCAGGCCACGCCCCCTTTGCCCACCATTCTGCAAACGCGCTCCCTGGTGCGCTCTTGGATGGGGATTGAAGTCCCCTTCGCTGCTGGGGGTCCTTAGGGGCCAACTAGCCTACCTCTTACCTCCAGTAAGCCCCACACAGTGGGATTGCTGAGAGGTGGACACAGGCCACGCCCCCTTTCTCCACCACTCTGCAAACACGCCTCCTGACGCGCTCTTAGTTGGGGGATGAAGTCCCCTTTCCTCCTGAGGGTCCCTGGGGGCCAACTAGCCCTCCTGTTACCTCCAGTAAGCCCCATACAGCTGGTTTGCTGAGAGTGCTCAAAGGCCACACCCCCTTTTTACACCACTCTGCAAACGCGGCTCCTGGCGCACTGCTGCTCGGGGGATGAAGTCCACTTGTGTCCTGAGGTCCTCAGGACACAAGAGGACCTCATTGCCCCACCAGCAGTGCGCCAAGAGGCGCGTTTGCAGAGTGGTGTAAAAAGGGGCGTGGCCTCGGTCCACCTCTCAGCAAACCCACTGTGTGGGGCTTACTGGAGGTACCTGCTGGGCTAGTTGGCCCCCCCAGGGACCTTCAGGAATGAAGGGGACTTAATCCCCCAACTTAGAACGCGCCAGGGAGCGCGTTTGCAGAGTGATGGAAGGAGGGGGCGGGGCCTCCAGCGAGATGCCGGCTTTTCTTTTTTAAAAATATTTTTAGAAGGGGGGCTGTGTGGCCCCCCTTCTTTTAGTATTTTTTGGGCCCTGGGGACCCCATCCCCCAGGGCCTGAGCATTTTTTTTTTTTTAAACGGGAAGGGGGCCGCGTGGCTAGTCTGGCTGAAGTAGGGTGTTACCCAGAAACCGGTCCCAGGATGCTTGTTTCCAGTTCAGGGAAGACCTGGCTTGGCAGTTCGGGCTGGACTGTTCCCATGAGGCACAGTGTCAAGACTGATTTGCATATAGCTGGGTCTGAACTGAGGTGGCGAAGTGAGCTAAAGAATGATGATGATGGATTCAACCCAGATCTGTGACTGGGGGTGAGTGTCTGAAAAGTTTTAGCGCTCCGTCCATCATCTCCTTGTGTTTACTTACATTATTGGATTGCCCTACATGAAATTGGTTTCTTTTGAGGCGAATAATGCAACGATGATGTGAAAGTGGCTGGAGGTGCTAGAAAAACTGTCAAGAAAAAACGTGTGGTATGAATCCATGATGGACATATTCAAGCAGGATTGATGCATTATTGGTACTGTGGTCTAAGCAGTTTGAAAGGACATAAAAAATATTTAATAACATCTGAGATGCCAATTTATGGACACTAACACTAGATTTAAATAAGCTACTCTTGACCGTTGTTCCCAAATGTAGACTACTAAAGTTTAATTGAAATTGAATATGTGCTGATAAGTCACTTGAAGCCTATCTTAAGTGCCTATGACTATGGATTTAAAAGTCAAACAACTGACCACATCACATGGTGCATATGATTAAGACACAGGAGTGTCGAAACGCGTTATGCAACAAACGTTCTGCTCAATAAATAGAGATGTGGTGCTACTTACCGGCTGGTGGGCTTGTTTTATCCCCGGATGCGGGGGTTTCGTTGTTTGGAATATATATATATATATATATATATATATATATATATATATATATTTATTATACAATTTGTGTATTGGTATAGTATTTTTTCATACTTTTTTATTCATCTGCCTATATACGATAACTACACTAACTTCAAAGCTTGCAGCTTTGATGTCCTTGTGAAATACTTACATTTTCTTTGTAAAGTCATTCGTGGTTTTGGCATTTTCGTGGTAAAAAAATTGTTGTAAAGACATTTGTTGTAAAAATGCTTTTGTTCTTCAGGCATCATTGTAAAGGCATGTCATTGTTCCGGCATCGTTGTAAATGCTGTTTCCTGAGCCCATGCAATAGATAACACTCCCAAAAATGATACAGATGAAAAAATAGTGGCGGAATGCAGCTACAATTATATGAGAAATTGTGTAAATACCTTGATCAGTAAGAAATGGGAGATTCTGAATGTTAGTACTACAGGCATGGAAGATCAATAATGGATAGACTTGTACATTCACACTCATGAGGAGAGTAGAGACGATACTTTGAGACAACTATGGAGACTGCTGCCATCACAAGGACATCAAAGCTGCAAGCTTTGTAGGCAATGTAGTTATTGTATATAGGCAGATGAATAAAAAAATTAAGTATGAAAAAATACTATACCAATACACAAATTGTATAATAGAAAAATTTGGTGTACAGAATGTTTGTTGTTGCAAAAAAATGCCTATAGGCAGGCCCACTGGAATTATGAGGCGGGGGAGGGTCTAATTATGCAGCAGGGTTGAGTAAATTATGTGGCAAGAAAAGGCAAACTAGGAGGCATTATGCAGCACATTTTGTGATAGTATCACTTCATTATTTTCTCATTTTTACACTTGTTAAGACTGTCTGGGCATTGGTTGCACCTCATTAGTAACATTTTAACACACAAATATAGCAATAAGCTATTAAAAGGTGTCCAGTCAACCTGTGCAAAGTACCTTTCAGTGCGCGGCAGCATGTGTCGCTGCGTTTTTACTTACTTTTGAACCGTTTGAGCTAGAAACTAAATTTATTTTTGTTAAAATCTGCAGATTATGCAGCAGATGATGGATTATGTGGCAAATGCGGCAAATCTAGAGTTATGCGAAAATCACCATGGCCGCACATCGCATAATTCCAGTGACCATGCCTATAGGGCAGATTATGGGGAAAGTGAGAACTAGAATACAAGAACATAGATCAGCTATATGACATATTAGATCAAATGTGCCTTTTCTCAAATGTTGTTTAATAACATTAGATTATATGAATGTAAACACACTTGAAAAGAGATTAGATGATTTATAATTGATAAGATAAATGGAAACAAAAATAATTATATACAGGAACTACTGCTAGTAAATAAACAAAAATAGATTTTAATGGATACCCACAAACTAGGTTAAATGAAGAAATTGATTAGATTACATTGACCACTTTTTGAGTATCTTGGAGTTTACCATTGGTGTTAAGCAAACTGAGTAAATAAAAAAGAATATATAACAGCTGAATGAACAAGAAATTATACTATAGCATTTAACTTAGATGAATACAGAGAAAAATATATAATTATATTATGACCACTTTATTAAATGACCAACGACATAAGATTGGATGCAGTACTACCTTCTACGTCGAAGGACTTCAAGATTAATATCTTTACCGCGTAATAGACAATAGAAACATGTTAGAAGAGGGTTTAAGTTAGTCAAAGTGAGTAACACAACATACTTAGGGTAATAGAAATGTCACTACGAGAAAAAAGTGTCAATGGACAATTACTTATGGACCTTTTTGACTAGCGGTGGTGCAGTTCCATTCCAGTTCTTTGTACTAAATCACCTTGTGAGGGGTGGTGCTTCTGGACACGGGGCACATTTGGATTTCTGCACACAGGATTGTTTTGTATCCATATAATAGTGGTAATTTACGGTACAGGTGCTGCACATGTTGCTTTATGGTCCACTGTCCAAATCTCGAGTTTCTTAAAATGACATGCCAAACTTACTTGCAATTCTCTGTTGAAGACAGGTATGCATGTGGGAGTAGGTTCTCCACTGTGCACAAGAGTAATAGACGATGTTACTAGAACATCAGTATCTCTAAGAGATAATAACAGGCTAAAGAAATGAAATGGAATGTAAAAACTCTTAAGCATGAAAAGTAGTGTGCCCTTCACATAATGGAGTTTCAGATAAATGCTTAATGCCTCAGAGACACACATGCACTGAAGTGTACTGTTACCACTATACACAAGAGAAACAAGTACTGACAAGATCTTAAAGAGTCCATTTAGACAAATTAGTGTTTGTCTGAGAGAAAGGTGAGCGAGACTAGGACATCATCCATAATTGTGATTTGTGGGCAGGGAAGGGAGGAAAGTAGGATTTGAACCTCTGCTGTATCAAGGGCCACTGAATAGTCCAAGAGAACAAGAAGTTTAGTGATCTCCACTGTCAATGATCCAATCACCAGTGTGATTGATTTTTCAGAGGTGTATCCGGGACAGAACCTGGACTGGTATGACTGTGCCAGTTAGTAGCAGTCAATGGCTACTGTAGTTTGATGGGAACAATCTCTTTAAGACTTCCTCTAGGAGGGGTAGGGTGGTGATGGGTCAGTCACTGACGTTTTATTGGGGTCAAGTTTAGGTTTCTTAGAGAGGGATTGAGTTGTCCCGTTTTGATGTTGGAGGAGATGTCATTGTTATATGTAGCACCTATCTGAAAGAAACAGTTAGTTATAGATTCCTTACCTTAGAAATTACCCCCAGGCGTCAGACTGGATCCGGAAAGTTTTTCGTCAGCAGTACCATTTTCAGCCATTTTCAGCCAGTTTGGCAGCCAGAGGAGGATGAGGAAGACTGGGTGGGGTCTGAGGACCCTCTCACTGCTCAGTTGGATACGACCAGGACTGGAGAGAGGACCTGGGGGATGCCAGTGGTCTGGACACCTCACCAGACCTTGGCATGTTGTCTCCTCCTACCGTGGCTACGGAGGAGGGAGCGTCTTACGCAGTGGTGTTGCGTAGGGCGGCCGAGGCCCTAAACCTCGAGCTACCTACTGTGGCAGTCAGGACTAACCTCCTGACAGAGGTGCTTCAACCGGCAGCGAGCTCTTCGGAGCCCCTGCTGCCGTTTAATGAGGCCCTTACGGACATCCTTTTGGGCACCTGGTCCAGGCCCACCACAGGGGCTCCTGTGGATAGGATGGTTGCCCGACACCACCGCCCGGCTCCTGGCGATCCCACTTTCCTCTCCCAACACCCTTCCCCCGAGAGCTTGGTGGTCCAAGCCTCAGCGTCCCAAAGTGCATTCCCTACCACCCCACCGGACAGGGAATCCAAGAAGCTGGATCAGCTTGGGAAGAAGTTGTTTTCTTCCTCCAGCTTAGGGCTGTGATCGGTGAACACCGCATGCCTCTTGGGCCGTTATTCCCACTCTGTGTGGGATACGGTGGCACAAGTGCTGCCTCAGTGTCCGGAGGAGGCCCGGACCGTGCTCTCCCGTGCTGTTGCCGAGGGGAGAGACGCAGCAAAGTTCGCCCTTCGTTGTGGACTGGACACTGCCAACTCACTGGGTAGGACCATTTCAACGTCGGTGGCGCTTCACCGTCATGCCTGGTTGAGGACGACTGGCTTTTCTGGGGATGTCCAGAACACCTTGATGGACATGCCTTTTGATGGCCGTCGCCTGTTCGGTAACGAGGCAGACAGTGCGCTAGAGCGCTTCAAGGACTCTCGGGCTACGGCCAAGTCCTTGGGCCTCTCAACCACGCGCCCTGCACGGTCTGCTTTTTGCCCCTTTTGTGGCCACGGAAGGGGTGCCCCACCACGTTCCTTTCAGAGGCACAGGCCAGCGCAAGCTGTTCCACCTCAGCGCAGCCGAGGACGTGGGAACCACCGCCGCGGGTCTGGGGGCCAGCGAGCGGGCCAGTCCACCACCGCCCCCTCTGCAGCAGCCTCCAAACCCTCCTAGTCCGACATTTCAGGGCCACCAAACGCCAGTGGGCGGCAGGATCCGCCATCACCTCCCCCACTGGCGCACCATCATGTCGGACAGGTGGGTTTTGCAAATAGTCCGAAGGGGCTACTCCCTCCCCTTCGAGGCTACCCCTCCCTCCATGCCACCCAAGTACCATCGCATGTCGGAGGATCATCTGACCCTTCTCCAACAGGAAGTTATGGCTCTCTTGGCCAAGGGAGCCATCGAGCGCATCCCTGCCCCAGAAGTAGGTCGTGGTTGTTATTCCCGCTACTTTCTGGTGCCCAAGAAGGACAAGGGCCTGCGTCCTATCTTGGATCTCGGGGACGTCAACCGCTTCCTCCGGAAGGAGAAGTTCAAAATGTTGACCCTGGCTCAGGTCTTGTCTGCCCTCGACCCTGGAGACTGGATGGTAGCGTTGGACTTGCAGGACGCTTATTTCCACATCCCCATCCTGCCGGCCCACCGGCGTTACCTGCGGTTCACGGTAGGCCACAAGCACTTTCAGTTTACCGTGCTCCCCTTTGGCCTTACCAGCACCCCTCGGGTGTTCACGAAAGTGATGGCGGTGGTTGCAGCTCATCTGCGCAGATCAGGAGTTCCAGTCTTCCCCTATCTCGACGACTGGTTGTTGAAGGCGGGCTCGCCCCAGGCAGTCGTTACCCATCTCCAGACTACGGCCGACCTCCTGCATTCGCTGGGGTTTTCCATCAATGTGCCGAAGTCACACCTGACCCCCTCTCAGAAGCGCCTCTTCATCGGAGCGGTTCTGGACACGGTGCAGTTTCGGGTTTATACTCCCGAACAGCAAGTCCGGGATATTCGGGCTATGATTCCGATCTTTCGGCCTCTATCCCGGGTTTCGGTCAGGATGACCCTGAGGCTGCTGGGCCTCATGGCCTCCTGCATCCTGCTGGTCGATCATTCCAGGTGGCATATGCAGGCACTGCAGTGGGACCTGAAGTTCCAGTGGGCGCAGCATCAGGGGAATCTGTCCGATTGTGTCCAGATCTCGCAGGGCACTGCACGCCAATTGCAGTGGTGGCTCATGAACCAGGATTGGGTCAACAGCAGATCCCTCTCCCTTCCCCAACCAGAACACACAGTGGTGACAGACGCGTCCCTTCTGGGATGGGGTGGCCACATGGGAGAGGCGGAGATCAGAGCCTCTGGTCTCCGGCGGAGTCCGGGCTCCACATCAACCTTCTGGAGCTGCAGGCGATCCGGCTTGCACTGAAAGCATTCCTTCCCTCTGTCCGGGGAAGAGTAGTGCAGGTGTTCACGGACAACACCACCGCCATGTGGTACTACAACAAACAAGGCGGGGTGGGGTCGTGGACCCTATGTCAAGAGGCCCTCCGCCTCTGGACATGGCTGGAACATCAGGGCATATCCCTGGTGGTTCAACACCTGGCAGGTTCCCTGAACGCCTGGGCGGACGAACTTAGCCGCAGGTGCATGATGGATCACAAATGGCGTCTTCACTCGGAGGTGGTGCAAGGTCTCTTTCAACAGTGGGGAGAGCCTTGGTTAGATCTATTCGCCACCGAAGAGAACGCGTAATGTCAGCAATTCTGCGCGTTGGAATTTCCAAGGCGGCACTCGCTAGGCGACGCTTTTCGTCGCGAGTGGAGTTGCGGTCTGTTGCACGCCTTTCCGCCTATACCACTTCTGCCCAGAGTGCTGAAGAAGATCAAGCGCGACCGGGCCCAAGTCATTCTTGTGGGTCCAGATTGGGCATGAAGAGTCTGGTATCCCGAGCTGCTCAACATGGCCATCGATCCGACTGCCTTTTCGGGAGGATCTTCTGGCGCAGCAGCAGGGGACGGTCCTCCACCTGAACCTGTCCAGCCTCCACCTCCTTGTGTGGAGATTGAGCGGCGGCAGTAGACATCATTCAAATTGCATCCCGAAGTTTGTGATGTAATCTTGGCAGCCAGGCGTCCCTCCACTAAGACGGTATATGCCTGCCGATGGAACAAATTTGTGGAATGGTGCACAGCAAAGGCTGTGGATCCCCTTTCTGAGGTCCTCTTGTTCCTCCTTTCTTTGGCCCAGCAGGGCTCTGCTCTGGGCACTATCAAGGGCTATCTTTCAGCCATTTCTGCCTTTCTTCGGCTTCCTGATCAGCCTTCTCTCTTCAAGTCCCCGGTTGTTAATCGTTTCTTAAACGGCATAACTCATCTTTTTCCTCCTATCCCCTTCGTTATGCCTCAGTGGGACTTGAATCTGGTCTTGACCTATTTGATGTGCGCTCCCTTTGAGCCGCTTCACAACTGTCCCTTAAGACTTTTAACTCTTAAGACTGCATTCCTGGTGGCCATCACATCTGCCAGAAGAGTGAGTGAGCTCCAGGCTCTTTCATCCAAACCTCCTTTTCTGGCTGTACATCCGGACAAGGTTGTCCTTAGGACTCGTCCATCCTTTCTTCCCAAGGTGGTCACCTCCTTTCACATCGGGCAAACCATCCCTTTGCCCACCTTCTTGCCGCCTCCGCATCCTTCCAAAGAGGAAGAGAGGCTCCACCGTCTGGACCCAAAACGTGCACTTTCTTTCTATCTGGATCGCACAAAACAGTTCCGGGTGGATGACCAACTCTTTGTTGGCTACGTGGGCGCCAAGAAAGGTCGGGCCGTACACAGGCGGACCATTTCTAGATGGGTCGTTTTGTGTATTAAAGCCTGCTATTCTCTATCTAAAAAGGAGCCTCCAGTGGGGCTACGCGCCCATTCCACCAGGGCGACGGCAGCCACTACTGCTTTGGGACGAGGAGTTCCTCCACATGACATCTGTCAGGCAGCTACGTCGGCATCGCTGCACAGGTTTACGAAACACTATTGCCTGGACAGCCAAGTCCGGAGAGACGGCTTCTTTGGCCGTTCTGTTCTCCAGGACTTTCTGGTGTGATCTTGGTTCGCAGACCCACCTCCGGGGTTGGTATTGCTGGGGTATCTATTCTAAGGTAAGGAATCTATAACTAACTGTTTCTTTCAGATGAACAAGTTACTTACCTTCGGTAACGATATATCTGTAAGAAACATAGGTTAGTTGTAGATTCCTTACCACCCCACCCATCCTCCCCGTTCTGCGAACTGATTTCTAGGGTTAAGGACATCCTTTTAGGGCCCTAGTTTTGTGCACCAGTGCTCAGTGTCTTGCATGGCTCTGTGTTTCTGGCGCGGAAAGTCGTGTACAGAAGTGACGTCAGCGCGCGAGGGCGGCGTCTAAGTAACTACCGCGACGTCATCCTGTCGACCACGACGCCAACGACGGACGCGGAGCCGACCGACGCCACCTTCCGACACGCAGAGGTACTGCTGACGAATAAATTTCCGGATCCAGTCTGACGCCTGGGGGTAAATTCTAAGGTAAGGAATCTATAACTAACCTATGTTTCTTACAGATATATCGTTACCGAAGGTAAGTAACTTGTTCTTTAAGGAATTAATGATGCTACCTAACTAAAGGTTCGAGGCATGTGTGCTGTAGATACACATGCTTTGCATACTCCTGCCATCTAGTGTTGGGTCCGGTTGTTTGCAAGCTGTTTTTCTTCGAAGAAGTCTTTTCCAGTCACGAGGTAAGGTGGCTCCTCCTTTCAGTGGCATTGTGCATGGGCATCAACTCCATTGTTAAATTGTTTTCTTTCTGCCATCGGGTTCGGACGTGAATTGCGGTGCTCCGGTTCGAAACTGTCCTTTGGGTTCCCCTCGGTGCGTAATCCACTGTACCCTTGTTGGTATTATTCTCGTACGTGTCTCACTATTCTCGTGTATCAAATAGATTGGAAAACTCTCCATCTTCGATCGAGAAGACATCGTGGTCGGGCTTCGGGCCTAGCCGCGTCGGTTGACTTCCACTCCGTTCCGTATTAGCCAGTCTTCTGCTGATGGAACGGACTCCGTTACAATTCTGTCCTCGGTGCCCCTCCCAAGTACACGCACACCGACCTGCATAAAGTCTGCAACTTGTGCCTCTCACCAGAGCACAAAGAAGAGAATTGCGACGCTTGTCGATCGTTCCAATCGAAAAAGACTTTGCAGGGTCGCCAGGCTTGACGAAGGGACATGCAGCCACAAAACATTGAACACACTCCGGAGATCTTCGGGAAGACACCGAACACGAAGAGATGGAGGCGTCCGCGACACAAGAGGAGGAGGCCTTCTCTTTCCAAGAATCGGACTCCGAGCTGGAAATTGAGTTAGAGTCCGAAGACGTTCCACCAGGACAGGGTGCCATGAGTAACATAGCCCCTTTGCCTCTCAAACTCTCTTCGATTAAACAAAAGGCTTCGGCACCACCACTACTTTCTGGCCGTGGTCGGCACCGAGACGCTGTTTCCAACGCCCCGCCCTCGGGCTCGGCACCGAAACAGTCAGTCAAGCCTTCCGGCTCGGGACCGAGTCAGAAAAAGACATCTTCGGAACCGAAACCTTCGGCTCCAAAAGACAAGTCCGGTTCGGCACCGAAACCTTCGGCACCGAAATTAAAAGAAACCCTTCAAAAGCCTCCGGAACCTATCCTGGACATTATGAAGGAGAGACTGGACCCTAAGCAAAAGAAAATTGATATTAATCCAGACACTGGACATATTTTGGCTAAAGGTGTGACACCTTCCAAAAAAAGATTATCTCAGAGGACACTAGCTACAAAATTCCTCTAAAAAAGAAGGACATGCCTACAAGTCCTATCTACCCTAATCCTCAGTCCCCTCCACCATCGTCACCACTAACACCATTGCCAAGCTCAGACCCTTCACACATAACACCTCAGGGTTCTCCACACACACAGCCTGATATAGGGGATGATGATGATAATGACAATAGTCCACTACCAACAGACCCATGGGTTGACTATAATTTCAATCCACCAGTGGATAATGACCCTGATTTATATCCTGCAAAACCATCACCTCCCGATGACAAAGTAGCATATCAGGAGTTGATTTCCAGGGCAGCATCTTACAATGGGGTTACATTGTACAAAGAGTCTTTAGAAGAAGACTTTTTGTTCGAGACACTAGGTTCTACACATAGAACAAGTCAAAGTTTGCCTATGTTAAAAGGCATGATGAGGAATGCCGATTACATTTTTAAAGACCCTGTATATTAACGCCTAGGGTTGACAAAAAATACAAACCTTCACCGTCTGATCCCATTTTTATTAAAGGGCAGTTACCTTTAGATTCTTTAGTAGCACCTAATGCTCGCAAAAGAGCAAATTCACAAACTTCAGCAGATGCACCTCCTCCAGACAAGGAGTCTAAATTAATAGATGCATCAGGTAAAAGAGTAGCTGCTCAATCTGCGAACCAATGGCGCATTGCCAACACACAAGGTTTATTAGCCAGATATGAAAGGGCCCACTGGTATGACATGGAAGACTTGCTCCAACACCTCCCAGAGAGCATAAGAAAAGAGCACAAGATTTAGTACAAGAACGTAAACTGATATCTAATTCCTCCATTAGATGTGCCTTAGATGCTGCTGACACTGCAGCAAGGGGAATTACCACCAGCATTCTCCTTAGACGACATGCATGGCTTAGTATTTCGGGATTTAAACCGGAGGTTCAGCAATCTATCCTCAATACTCTTTTTGACAAAGAACACCTTTTTGGACCTCAAGTAGATGAGGCACTCGAAAAAATGAAAAAAGACACAGAGGTAGCAAAATCTATGGGAGAACTTCAGTCTCCGTCTAACAGAGGCTCCTTTCATCCTTCATTCTATAGAGGAGGATCCAAAGGCAATTCCTCAGACCCTAATACCTCCTCATATAAACCCAACACGCAGCCCTCTCCATCTATAGGTTTCTATAGAGGTGGGTACAGAGGAAACAATTTCAAGGTTAGAGGTAAAGGTACACCAACATGTACCTCCCCATCTCCCAATAAGCAGTGACTTGCCTACAATACCCACTGATCATTTTAAACCTGTTGAGGGAAGACTTCAACAATTTGTTCCCATTTGGCAATCGATAACATCAGACAAATGGGTATTAGACATTATCCAACATGGTTATTGCCTGGAGCTTACCAGCAACCCTCCCAATATTCCACCTCGCATTCACAAACGTTTGTTACAGCACCTACAGCTCCTCAAACAAGAAGTACAAGCTCTTTTAATAAAAAGAGCTATAGAACCAGTTCCATTACAACACCAAGGGTCAGGTGTTTACTCACTGTACTTCCTAATCCCCAAAAAGGATGGGTCCCTAAGGCCAATATTGGACATAAGGATGTTAAACCTATACGTACTGCCAGAACATTTCCATATGGTTACGCTTCAGTAAGTGCTTCCACTTCTATAGCACGGTGACTTTATGTCCACACTAGACTTAAAAGACGCATACTTCCACATTCGTGTTCTCCCAGCACATCGCAAATATCTCAGATTTGTGATTGCAGGAAATCACTATCAGTTCAAAGTACTCCCATTCGGAGTTACTACTGCACCCAGAGTGTTCACAAAATGTCTAGCAGTAGTAGCAGCTCATCTCAGAAGACAACAAATTCATGTCTTCCCATATCTAGACGATGGGCTCCTCAAAGCCAGCACACAGCAGAAGTGCTTGCAACACACTCAGACTACATTACACCTTTTCCATCAATTGAGATTTACAGTCAATAGACAAAAGTCCCATCTTCAATCATCACAAATGCAATCCTATCTGGGAGCGACTCTAAACACTCACACAGCTCAAGCCTCTCCCAATGTAGCGAGGGTTCGAAATCTTCAAACTCTGTTACTACAACTTCAAACCAACCAATACTTTACAGTCAGGACTTTCATGCATCTACTAGGGATGATGGCATCATGCATCGCAATAGTGCCTCATGCAAGATTACACATGCGTCCCCTACAGGAATGTTTAGCACATCAGTGGAATCAATCACAGGGTCAATTAACAGATCTAGTGATGGTAGACAGCCGCACCCATCGCTCTCTGCAGTGGTGGAACCCACAAAACCTATCAAAAGGGCAACCCTTCATCCACCCTGTTCCACAGATCGTGCTAACAGCAGACGTATCTCTCACAGGTTGCGGTGCCCATCTACAGAATCTAACAATTCAGGGTCTATGGGACAGCAAGCACAAAAGTCTCCACATTAACTACCTAGATTTTCTAGCTGTGTATCTATCACTAAAAGCTTTTCAACCTCACCTCATGGGGAAAGTTGTCCTAGTCCGCACAGACAATATGACAGCTATGTACTATGTACTAAAACAGGGGGGGACACATTCTCTACAACTGACACGCCTCTCAGACCATTTGGCAATTCATCACAGAATTCATGTTCTGGCAGAGTACCTCCCAGGAGTGAACAATCAAATTGCCGACCTCCTCAGCAGGATGCAATAACAAATACACAAATGGGAACTTCATCCCCAGGTTCTCCTTCCATACTTCCAAAAATGGGGATTCCCACAAATAGATCTGTTCGCCACAGCAGACAATTCAAAATGCCCAAACTTCGCCTCCAGGTTCCCACACTCTCTATCCAAAGGCAATGCCCTATGGAATGAACTGGTCAGGGATATTTGCTTACGCTTTTCTGCCTCTCCCTCTCCTTCCATTTCTGGTTCAGAAACTCAGGCAGACATCACTCGCACTCATTTTAGTGGCTCCCGACATGGGTTCGTCAACTATGATTCACCACACTGTTAGAACTATCAGTGATTCCACATCAAAAGCTGCACCTCAATTCCAGCCTTCTCACTCAGAACCATGAAGAAATCAGACACCCAAATCCCAAGGAGCTCAACCTAGCGATCTGGCTCCTGAAGTCATAGAATTTGGATACTTAAATTTACCACCAGATTCTATGACAATTCTTAAAGAAGCAAGAAAACCTACTGCCAGGGCATGTTATGTGATGAAATGGAAGAGATTTGTTGTATATTGTAACAACAACATTATTATTCCGCTAGATCCATCTATACAAAATATTATTTGTTACCTTTGCATCTACAGCGAACTGGCTTAGCCTATACATCCATTCGGTTGCACCTTGCAGCAGTGGCCGCATATTTGCAAAACAGACAACACTTATCCTTGTTCAGGGTTCCAGTAATTAAGGCCTTTATGGAAGGCCTTAAAAGAGTAATACCACCAAGGGTAAAGATAGAGTAGTTCTTCGCACAAACCCAAAATTCCTTCCAAAAGTGGTTTCTGCTTTTCATATTAATCAGTTGAGTTACCTGTGTTCTTTCCTCAACCTGATTTAGTGGCAGAAAGGGCTCTTCACACACTTGATGTCAAAAGAGCACTATTTTACTACATTGAGAGGACAAAAGATTTTCGTAAAACAAAGCAACTTTTTGTGGCATTTGCTCCACCTCACAAAGGCAATCCCATCTCTAAATCTGGGATTCCTAGATGGATTGTTAAATGTATTCAAATTTGCTATGCTAAAGCTAAAAGAACTTTATCTATACCTCCTAGAGCACATTCCACTTGAAAAAAAGGAGCATCTATGGTCTTTTTAGGTAATATTCCCATAGCTGATATATGTAAAGCAGCAACATGGTCTACACCACACACTTTTACTAAACATTATTGTGTGGATATGTTAGCACGTCAACAAGCTAATGTAGGATAAGCAGTGCCAAAAACACTTTTTCAAACAACTGCAACACCTACCGTTTAGCCACCGCTTTGGGAGAATACTGCTATATAGTCTATGCAAAGCATGTGTATCTACAGCACACATGCCTCGAACGGATTATGTTACCCTGTAAGCATCTGTTCTTGGCATGTAGAGCTGTAGATTAACGTGCCCCCCCCACCTCCCCGGACACCGGTAGTTGTTACAGTTCACATTATTTACATTACATATGCATGGACATCTCTATACTTTACTTACTTCATTCTCAGCCTCTTGCGGGAAAACAATCTAACAGTGGAGTCGATGCCCATGCGCAAAATCACCGAAAGGAGGAGTCACCTTACCTCATGACTGGAAAAGACTTCTTAGAAGAAAAACAACTTGCAAACATACGGACCCAACACTAGATGGCAGGAGTATTCAAAGCATGTGAATCTACAGCTCTACATGCCAAGAACAGATGCTTACAGGGTAAATAACATAATCCTTCTGTTTTATAGCAATGAACCTTCCCTGCCCCATAGTGCCAATCGTTGCAAACCCCTTACAATTTTCACAGAGCAGAGAGAAGTGATGTGTGTAAGGCAACGCAATGAAAAAGTGTGAAGAGATCAATCCATATAACTATGGCTTCTTGAAGAGAATGCGATCTATGTTGTGAACTGGGCCTTCATGAAAGAGCTACTGGATGGAGTGAGCTTTGTTAAGATGGTGTAGCCATAAGGTGTCGTGTGTCATTTGTTGTGGTGTTATATGAGGATGGATGGCAGGAGAGTTAGTTCAGAGTGGGACATTGTGGCTTTGTATGATATGCAATGAGCGTTCTTTTATAGAGTGATCTTGTACCTGGATAATATATGGTGGGGTGTGAAGTTAGTGCAATTTCGTATTTGTTTTTGTGCAGTGTTGCGGTGGTTGAAGATTTGATGAAGTTTGATGAGATGTGTACTCGGATGTGGTAGTTGTGTGTTGATAGCAGGGCTACATGTGGCAAAGATTGGTGCTGTATGGTGTGGAGCAATGTGTTGAATGATGTGTTGAGGGGTTGGTGAATAGTGGTATGATGTGTTGTAAGAGTGAAATGTAAAGATCTTTGTTCAACATCTTGTGATGTGTGATGTGCTGTGTGACAGCTGGGTGTGCTGAGATGTGCAGTTTCCTTCAAATGGTGTGTTGTGGTTTGAGGTTTAAATGATGTGGAAGTAGTTTACTGCTTGTTGAAATGTATGTGTCTTCGATGATAGTTGCTGTGGGTGTATGGAAATTGATGTCTATTCTGATATGTGGAATTCGGTTAGTGTGAAGTGCCATATTTTTAAAGCTTTTCTGAAGAATATGCGGTCTTCTCTTAAAACATATGTGGGAAAGGGAGAAAGTTCTGTAGGTCTGATGCCAGGACTGGGAATTGTGTACCCTTTGTGAGAAGTTGGCCTGGCATATGCTGTCCACTAGTTATAGTGGGCACCTTGCACCAGTCCAAACGACCCTTATTGATGATAGGTTTAAAGACAACCTTTATTGAAAGCTATCCTAGTGGTAGCTATGGAGAGCAGCCTTCAGGCTAAGTCTTGAAGGAGTGTAAAGCAGCTTGGTTTACCAGATTATAACCTCTTGAATGACCAAATGAAAGGAGAACCACACCAGGTATATATAAAATATATGTATTTATTGCTAAACACTCACTACTAATCTCTTTATGAGATTAGAGTCCAAGATACACAATATCACAGTATTAAAACGACAGTAAATAGCACAATATACAATGGGCCCCAGGGGGGACCAAACCATATATTAAGAAAGTGGTATAAGAACCACGACTTGACTAGACACAGTGCCTAGAGCACGTAGAATCGCCGGGACCCCAAGGAACCACCCAAGGTAGTGACACAGGAGACCCACGGGGGACGTGTGCAGTGTGAGAACACAGCCGCGAGCGCCGTAGGATTCTATGAGGAAAGTCGCGGTTGGAACTTTAAAGCAAAAGGACACTTAGGAGAGGACTTTGAGCAAACCCCTTTAGACTTAAGGGGTTCTAGGGCCAACACCCACGGGAGCACCGTAGTACTCGAGTTACCTCACCCAGGGAAGCCGGGTGCATAGGTGGCAATTGGTGTCGGGAATCGTCGTTGATTTCAATGGCGATCTGCTGCAAAGTGCTGCTGCCGTGAAGAAGGAAAGTGTCCGGGATGATCCAAGCCTGGATCGAAGATGTGAAGAACCTGAAAGCAGAGGGGACAAAGTCTGGGTCACTTCACGTGACCAGGAGCGGAGCAATCAAATGCCCACCGATGTCGGGTGCTTCAGGTGCGAAGAGGTGAAGCTTGACTCTGCAGCCACGGGGTCCAGGAGACGTCGAGGACGACCAGGAGCCGGATTCGAGCTGTCCCACGAAGGATGTTGAGTGCTGGGGTGTCAGTGCTCGGATTGAACACAACAAGCCTTGGCAACAGCAACCCACGCAGGAAGAGTAAAGATGCTTTGGTGCGGACCAGCAAGGTCCGGGGGACTCCCCAAGCGATGGAGAGTCAGGGCACGTCTGGAGCAACCAGGGTAGCCCAATAAATCTTAGTGTTGCCTTCAAGGGCACCCACCAGTCGACGGACCAGGGATGGCGAAGGGACCTCGAGAGAAAACACAAAGGGCCAGCTCATGAAACACTCGTGGAGTGTAGGCGGGCAATCTTACGTGGAATTGCTGCTCGTGGTCAGGGCTACAAGTAACCCAAAGCTCAGCTTCAGAGGTCGCCTCAAAGCTGATGCTTCTGCAAATGGTCGCGGTGTCCAGGGCTTCGGGTTGCACGGTCTCCACGAGGGATACAGGCCTCAGACTTGCTGGGGGCACAGATCGACCTCAGAGACCTTGGGAACCCACCTCCTGTTGGCAATATTCTTCGGAGTCCACAGGAGCTTCGGAGATGCCAACCGGTCAGTTGCGTCTTTGGTGCCTGCCAAGCAGGGGAGTAACTCCTTTACTCCAAGGGAGATTCTTCGGTCATCCAACGTCGTGTAGATAGTTGAAGTTCTGGGATTCTGTATCAGAGTTTCGTCCAGGTAAATCTAAAGTCCTGTAGTCAGGGGTTCCTACTTTATACCCAAGGAAGGGGTGGGACAAACTCTGGGGACCCACCTATGGGAGGGTCAGGAAAGAGGGGTGGCTACACCCATTTCCTTTGTCCAGTTTCGCGCCTGAGCAGGGGCTGGTAGCCCCTGCAACCGGTTTGAGCTGGACTATTCACAGGGACACCAAATGTGCCCCCAGTGCAGACTTCAAAGCATTCTTGGAGTGCACCCACCCAGCCCCAATACACTAAAGCCTGTCTGGGAGGTGGTCACACCTCCCTGACACAGGAAACCTATTGTCCAGGCCTCCCCTTCCGGAGTTTCGTCCAGCAGCAGGAGGGCAGACTCGTGTCTGTGGCTGCAGCATCCATTTTGTGATGCCAGGGTTCTGTTAAGCTGGTACCGGGTGTACCGGTGGTGCCATGTTTCTCCCTCTAGTATGGTGGAATCATACCTCCCATCCCAGTTACTGGGGTGGAGGTATGATTCCAAGGTGTTTGACACCAAACACGACATGTTTCCATGCAGCCATTCTAAAGTTAGCATTTACCGCGAGGTCATAATGCACTTAAGAGTATATGGTTGGCTGCATCACAAACAACCCCGGAATGAAGATTCCGAAAGCTGCAGAGGGGCTCTGCTCATGCATGGGCACCCTCTCACATGAAACCCAGCACCCTGCCTTCAGGATTGTTAAGGCCTGCCTTAGGGGTGACTGATAGGTTTACACGTGCAGTGATATGGAGAGATATAGGGAACCTATATCTCAGTAAGGGGTGGATACACCACCTTACACAGGTTGCTGTAGCAGACCTGTTGTGTTATTTTGGGTGGCCTCTCAGGGGTGGCATAATGCATGCTGCAGCCCCTGGGAGGCCTCTGGGGTACCTATGCCCTGGGTACATAGTATACCATATACTAGGGACTTATAAGGGTACCCCAGAATCCAATCTGGAGTGTACCTGAAGTACATGCAATCAATTTAGAGTAGAAAGCAGATAGACTGGGGTCCTGATTAGCAGGGCCTCAGTCTGGCTAAGTCGAAAAACAGTGAAACATCAGCAAAAAGTGGGGGTAACTATAAGAAGCAGATCCTACTCTCCTACACCCTTGATTTCTTTTTTCTTGTAATGCAGTTTTGTGATTAGAGCGGAAAGGTACATCTAAATTTTCACTTAGGAAACCTGGACTCCATCTATGTTCTGTGCCTGATGCAAAGGGTTTTAAACTTGACTTGCAGGATGTCCGTCAACCTGAGTTTTTAGAGCAGTGTAGGTTTCCTCTTCCTGTCTGGTAGTCCTAGGTATGAGCGTTCTGGCCACTTTGGAATCTTCCTGTGAGGTTTGGTTGTAGATCAGGTAGTAGTATAGTACCGTAGTGTAGGCAGGAGAAAATTAGCTTCATTGGTGCCTTTGGACTCCAGGGTTATGCAAGGTAGGGTAGTATGTGGCACAGAGTGCAACAATGAAAGAAGAATGTTGAGCCCATTTTGTTGGTGTGTGACTCTTTGGTGACACAGGGGTCCATGGTTACACCTACACTTCTAACTATCTTCAATGGAGTGGGCAGGCCTCCTGCTATTTGGCCAGATTAGGGATTGGGGTAGGATGTAGCTTCTTCTAGTTTGTCACATATGAGGAGGTCGGTTTTGACTTGCTTAAGTTTTAGATGGCTTCTAGATATCCAGATATTGACCTTATGGAGGCAGACAAGAGTGTTGGGTGTGTTACAGAATCAAGTAAAGGAGATTAATAGGACCAAGTATGTGTTATATAGTGTAGGGCACAATGTAGACTGGGAGGCAGTAAGGATCCGGTTCCCCTCATTGACTTGTTCTCAGTTAGGGTGGATCTAAGAAGAATGTGTGTGACTCAACGTGGACTGTGAGTCTGTTAATGACAATGCTGTTGCAGATGGATGTGTAATTAGCCACATCGGTTGGAACTAGTGATGGACTTTTGAGGATTAGTTTAATGTGATTGTTTTATTAATCAAAGGAAATTACATTTTTCAAGAATAAAGAGTTAAACATGTATCACTTTACCTCTACTTTTCCATATAAATGCTCATTAAATGTCTCACCTGTCTTATTTAGAGCAGTACTATAAAAGGTAACATGGCAACTAATCCCCACTTAGGACTACTGTTAAACGTGAAGATTTTTTGACTCACAATAGCATCTCTGTGATGTGTGAGGTAAAGGGCTCATGTTTGTGGGAGGAAAATTAAGGAATGTCAAGGTTTCTTTTGGATAACATACATTGGTATACCAAACTTTAACAAGACATCTACTTCATCACAGCATACTTCATCTACAATCGTAACACAGCAACTCTCAATCTAAATCACTCAGTTCTTGAAAAGAACCGGTACCAATGCCGGAAGAAACCTACCACATTTGACTGGCATCTTGGAGGCCTTTATACAGTCCACCCCTTCAGGCCATCCTCCCTTTCCTCTACAAGTTCAAATTAGACACTGAAAGTAGTAAAATTCTTAGAGCACAAGAACAACTAATTTCAGGGTTGGATGCAATACAGACATCTCCTCTCTAGACCGATAAGATCCACAAAGTGGTTGTCCTTATTGCTGTACCCAGCAGAGGAGGTGGTGTGAAGTTTGTGTTAATTGCCATCACCCCAACATGGCTGCCGCAGAGTAACATATAGCAGCCAACTAATGTAACCTGAGCACATTCTCACTGATCCTTCTCCATCCCACTGTGAAGCGCTGCAAACCAGATCACTACTTGGTCATTTACACACAACCCCAAAATGCTTAGCATATAGGCCCTTGGGAAGTACAATACCCTTCCAGCCAAGCGTTCATCCCATGTTGTAGCATGCCACTCGTCAGATAGTGCGCTTTTGCGCCTTGCAGTGAGGTATGAGATGTTATACAAATGGAATTACAGTGCAAGTACAGTAAAGTAGTATCTAAGAATGCATCCGTTTATATAGATAAACGACCCCTTTGCATAAACATTGGGTCTTACGATAGTGCAGAGCTGAAGTAATTAATTGATGTTCTGTACTCCAAAGAGAGAGATAGTAGAGTCTCATCCAACTTTTAAGTACTCTTCATTAACTTTTTTTATGTTTAGGAACCGCAATGAAAACTGTGGCCGAGAGGAAACTCGTAATATGCTTGGCAGGACCGCGGCGGTCCCGCCAAGCATATTGCGGCCTCAAGACCGCTTCATCACTGCCATTGCCGCAGTTCCAGGATGGCCCGAGGACTGCCAGACTCGTAATAAGCCCCTAAGTGCAAAAAAGGGATAAATAAAAAGGGGGAATTTAAATTAACAGCATCAATTGTTCCCCACAGTTTCAGCACTGGGCCCTCTGGAGAGCACAGCCACCGGGATGCCTCTGCTCTGCTGTTAAATAGGGAGCATGTTGGCTGTCCTAGATGCTGTGAAGGCTCACTGTGCCCTCCTCTGCACCTCTTTCTCTCTCTAAATGCTGTGAGGGCTCAATGCGCCCTCCTCTGCACCTCTTTCACTCTCTGGATATGGTGAGGGCTCACTGTGGCATCCTCTGCACCTCTTGTACTCCCTTGATGCTGTGAGGTCTCACTGCAGTTTCCCTGCTCTTCTTGCACTCCCTAGAGGCTGTGAGGCCTCTCTGCTCCTTTTTCACCCCGTAGATGCTGTGAGGGCACACTGTGGATTTCCTGCTCCTCTTGCACTCCCTAGGTGCTGTGAGGGCTCACTGCTCCCTACTTTGCTCCACTTTCTGCTCTCTAGATGTTGAGACAGCTCACTGCATCCTCCTGTTGCACCCCTTAAGATACTGCGAGGGCACACTGCACCCTCCTCTGTTCCAAAGTTGGCAGTTTGGGCCGTTACGCCACATCCTCTCCCCTGAATGCAATATGCAACACTTTATTAATCTCATCAAAAGCATACCATTTTAAGAATGAATAGGAGCCCTTTTTGCGTTTATGGCATGGCCGACAGCTCAGTTTGGGTCCCACTCATTTTGTCTGACTCTCAGTCTCCGATTTCAACGAGGAAGAAAATTACGAGTCCCTTTAAAGTCCAACGTAGCTGGTAGCAATAGCAGAGACCTGCATATCTGGAGCAATACAGACACTGCTTCCTTGCTTTTTATGTTATCAAATAGCATGGAAACAGCGCCAGGATTGGCTGGAGCAGGCAAACCCAACGCTCCTCAGGAGTCCGAGGGGTTTGCAACTCCAACCTCCCCCCGGCTCACTAATGTTGCGTATAGGAGAAGCTTCAAGTGTGCATGTTGGATTGGATGCAGTAAGGTATCCGTCCAATTCGACATGCGCACTTTACTTCAAACCAAAACTGCTCTGAAGCCACACCCACAGCTGCCGCCCTGCGCTCTTTCTCATTTTGATTGGCACCTTCCCTGAAATGAAAACATCGCGGCCACCCGGCCAGAAAAAACAACCTAAACTTTACTGCTGGGCCAAGGGGGCAAACATTTCAGGGTGCGACGCTCCAGCGCTCCAATGAAGCAGCCCCCCTGTGTAATACCAACCTTCTGCTGTAATCCTAATATTCAGTTACAATGCACCGGTCTAGATTAATGTTTTGGAGGCTCTGGAGAAAATAGAGAGACTAAAATAACCATCCTCTGAGAAAGAACAGTTCAGAACCATGTTGGTTCTCAGTCGGCCCAGTTGCCCATAACTAAGCACGCAGGGGTCTGCCTGATTAATAGTCTCGTTGATGCTGATAATAGATACAAATATCCCTGACATAAATAGGAAAGTTGCAAATAACACTTTAACTCACATGGATGCTACACAATCTTTAATGAAAGAACTGGAAACGAGCATCAGCGCAGTGCATTCTGGGGTGATTGCTCTAGAGAGGGCGGTGATTCTGTAGCTTAGCAGTCTTGAAATTAGGCCCAGGCAAAATGCCCTTTATGCACATGTATTTGTTCCGATTGTTACATGAAATTCCCCAAATTACACAGTTATGCCATGTTGCAGCGGATGTTCGCGGCATTTTTGTTTTTGCACTATTTTTGTAGCAAAAAAGCATCCTTGTGTCCAAAGTGGATGCAGGGACACATTTTGTGCTAAAATATATGGCCAAATGCTGGTTTTGCTTTTTACTTAATTGCATGTAATTATGCGTGATTTTTCTGAGATTTCATGTAATTTCATTAAAGCAAATTATACGAATTTCGCACACCCATACAAAATATATAATAGTCGGCCTGCTTTGTCTGTGTTTGGATTGGGATTGTACCTGGATGGAATCCATGTAATCCGAATTTAAGCCAAGGGGTCAGATTGCTGCTTGTGCCCAAGACTCTGTTTCTAACTGGCTCCATTTTCACAGCCACATTGTACCAGAGATAAAACATGAGCATTGTCTTGTAAACCGCTAGGCAAGCGACATGTTCATATCAAAAATCTTTTCTGATAATTGAGATGTCTCATGTAC
The DNA here is from genome assembly GCA_963921515.1 of Calotriton arnoldi. Lineage (NCBI taxonomy): Eukaryota > Metazoa > Chordata > Amphibia > Caudata > Salamandridae > Calotriton > Calotriton arnoldi. The sequence continues at coordinate 2,792,680 of CAWUFW010001269.1, forward strand.
ATACATGTAGTAGAGTAGTTACCGTGGTTAGAAGTCAAAAATTGTGCACATCACCTCTGCTTGGATTAGACACCTGCAAGCCCACAACTTCAGTTTTGTGTTACATTATTCCTAATAAAAAGCCGGAAATAAATTGCTGTTCTGCTTGTTAGACAAAGAATAAATCTAGGGCATTAATCGCAGGAAGAAAGATGAACCTTTTGGAGAACATTATTCCATCCCAGGATAGAACATCGAGAAAATGAGTATGACGCCCTTAATTGGAGCCCCAAAAGGCAAACCCAGAGGAACATAAGACAATTAGAGTCTTTGTAAATTGGATTAAACAGGAACAAGTGGTTTATGCCTAAAATCCCCAAATGTCCCTTTTCTCTACAATCCTTCCATGCCCACAACCTTCACACAGTCCGCAGGGAAAATACTGAAACAATGATTTTCCCAGACTGATCCAAAGTGAATACCAGAAAACGGTTTTTCAAGGGGAACTTGATCATTTTCATTGTAGTCGTTTCCCACGGGTACTGTTTGTACTTCTATGTTGTTGTTTTGTGGGTACCTTCTTATAAGGACAGTTGAATGGAAGCCGTGGTAATACCTGTGTTCGAGGCATATGAGCTGTAGATCATATGCTTTAGCATAGATCGCCATCTAGTGTTGGGTCTGGATATTTGCACTTTGTTTTCCTTCGAAGAAGTCTTTCCAGTCACGAGGTAGGTGACTCCTCCTTTCGGTGATAGCGCGCATGGGCATCGACTCCATCCTTAGATTGTTTTTTTCCGCCATCGGGTTCGGATGTGTATTGCTGCGCTCCGGTTCGGTATAATTTTCGAACCCCCTCGACGCGCAATCCTCTTCCCTCAACGGTATTGTCTATCGATCGCGGTTCCCCATTCGACACGCATCGTTTCAACTGAGAAAACCTTCGATCGGGAAACTCGAGGCGGGCCGTCGGGCCTACTCCTGCCGACCACGCTAGCAGTCGATGGAATGGTCTCCTTTTAAACTATGTCCCTGGTGTCGTGCTAAATTCCCACGCACCGACTTGCACGAGGTCTGCAACCTCTGCTTATCCCCGGAACACGACGAAAAGGACTGTGACGCGTGTCGATTGTTCCGATCGAAGAACACTCTTCGTGATCGTCGGGCTCGACGCCACAAGATGCAACGCGGCAGTGGCTCCGTACCGGACATCTTCGGCGAAGATTCCGATTTTCATCGTCCAGCTGAAGAAGCTGAGGACGAAGAACTGGTCTCCATGTCCGAAGCCGACTCCGACATGGAAGAAGAACACACCATCACTCCGGGTCAGCGTACCGTGAGTACAGATCCCCCTGTGCCCAGTCAACATAAATCTAAGGCTCCGGTACCACCTTCGCCCTCGGGCTCAGGTCGGCACCGAGAAAATGTTTCAGATGCCCCGCCCTCCAGCCCGGCTACGAAACACAAAGAGAAGCCTTCATGCTCGGGCTCGAGCCGGCCTCATTCCGGTGCCGAACCAACACCTTCGGCACCGAAACATAAGTCGAAGCATCTGCCACCGACACCGAAGGCACCTTCGACACCGAAGACCTCGGAGCCAAAATCCTACACACCTAAAGCTTCGGAGCCGAAATCCTCAACACCTAAAAGCTCGGAGCCAAAACCCTCCGCGCCGAAAAGCTCGGAGCCAAAACCTGCCACACCGAAAGGTTCGGAGCCGAAACATGCCAAAACCAAGCACTCAGGCCCCAAACCTTCGACGCCCAAAAACTCGGAGCCGAAATCTTCAACGCCGAAATCGGCACATAAAGACAAGGACACTCCATCCAAAGAGCCTTGGTCTGATCAACCACCTTTGGATCCGAAACAAAAGAAACTGGTCATTAACCCTGAAACGGGACACATCCATGCCTCTCTTCCTAAAAAACGGAAGCTGGATCTCACAGAGGACTACCCTATCCCTCTCAACGAAAAGGACATGGGTACTAACCCTTCTCCCCCTTACATTCCACCTCCCTCTCCTCCTCCTAATCCTAATTTGATTATTACACCATCAAATTCACCACCACCTCCACTTTCACCTGACCCACAGGATGAAGATTATGGGGATGGGGATGAAGAGCAGGATGTTCCACAGGAACAGGACATACCACAGGACACTGACCCTTGGGAAAATTACCATAGGGAACCAGATCAAGACAAAAACCCCGACCTGTACCCCTCCAGACCCTCCCCACCTGATGACAACACTGGCTACGTTCAGCTTATTAACAGGGCTGCTCCATATCACGGGGTGGAGCTACATAAAGAACCTCTAGAAGAGGATTTCCTCGTTGAGACACTAACTCACTCACAAAGGTCTACTCACACTTTACCAATGCTCAAGGGCATGTTAAAGCACACGGATGAGGTATTTAAAGACCCGGTCAGAGTAAGAATACTCACACCTGAGGCGTGGCCTAGCCTATGGCCGGGTGAGACGGGCTAATTGCGAGCTCCCGCCGACAGCCTAAATCCTGCTTTAATCCTGCGGCATCCAAGACAACACTCACCTCCAAAGAAACGGCCAGAGCAGCACCTTCCCCCGTTATTGATCGGTGGGGGCCCCACGGGCACTTGAATCGGCGTGAGTTGACCTTGGCAGTGCTGAGGCCGACCGGGTGCGACTTCAACAAGATGGCAGCTTGCGGAGCTGTGGAAGCCTTGGGGGCTTCCCTGCGGTGCTGAAGAGCAGGCGGATCACTGGCAGACCGGCCGCTGGACGCTGCGCCTTCCCACCCCTCTGCGCGGGGGGACGGCTGAGATCCTGCTCCGGAGCGAGACCCGACCAGAGATCAACACCCCCTCCCCTGAGCTGTCGAGAGGAGAAACCCGGACACAAGAGGAGAGGCCGTTCCGACTTCTGCGGAACACCTGCGTCCCAGCCACTGGTCCGTGGTGTTACAGAGGGCTTCCCCGGGTGCCGTGCACCCCTGCGGTGAGACGCCGGCTGCGTTGCTGATCCTGAGGGTGACGGTAGCGGGCTGCCGGAGGTGAGGAGGGGGGGCCCGTGATACTGTCTCCATCGCGAGCAGTGCTTTTGCTTCTCGCATACGTTCCCACGGCCAACTTCCTGGTGGCCACCCGCTGCATCATAACCCCCCCGGAGCGGCGGAAACGCTATTTTTCAGACTGCTGTGGCCCGGAGTGTGGGCCTGAGGGGGGCAGATCCGGATAGTGGCCTGAGCTGACAGTGAGTCCCTGGGGGGCAAAGAGAACTGGATTTGAGGCCCAGTGGCCCTGAGAGAGCCCGTAACATATAACATCAGTTTGACTGGGTCCCGCCCCAGGTGGAAGACAAGGGACAACCTTTCATCCTGTGCAACCACTAATCGCAATTTCTGGTGTCTGGTGCTGCGTTGCCGGTGAGCGGTCTGGGACACACGGAGTTGGCCCAGCTGAGTCCCGCCCCGGATGGATGACAAGGGACAACACCCTACTTTTTAGAGCTGGTGTGCGTCGTGGGAGCGGCTCCCCTTCGCCTTGCTTTTACCCTGTGGGGGGACGGAACAGACACTATCCGCCAGCAGTTGATCGTATACGGGGGCCATAGAGGAGTCCCCATACCCCCCCCCCTTCCTCCCCACGGCGGCATCCCGCATCCCGTGTGTGCGGCGCCCTCCCGGAGTCGCCGTGGATCCTTCGTGGCCATTGACTGGGTGAGGACAGAGGGTGAAACACATATCTGAACCGGGGGGGTCAGTTCTCCGTGCCCAGAGTTTTCAACTCAGGCTGTCGCACCCCTTGGAGTAGCAGCCTGAAACTACCCAATACAAGACCTGCCCAGCCTCACATCGCGGAAATTAACGCAGGACCTTGCCAGATCAAGGGAGGCAAGTAGTCTCTACGTGCCGAAAGCGCATTTAAGTCCACATATCCGACGTCAGCAGCCGGGAGGGGTTCCCCCCCTTCCCCTCTCCCTTCCCCCGCTTGCTCTTGGAGGGAGACGGAAGTACCGTGAAGCTGCAACAGTGGTTGGGACCACAAAATCCAGGAGCATCGGGAGAGTCTTCCCCTTCGGGTGGGCAGCGGGAGTACACGACAACAGGACCCATACTGCATTTTCGTGCCCGAGTGGGAACGGGGTCATGGCCAAAGATAAAGAACCGAAACCCCCGCGGCAGGGCAAGATGGATAAATACACCAAAATCCTCCCCACACAACCTGAGACGGTGGAGGCGGCCCAGCCCCCCTCGGACACGGCCCTGCTCCTTCAGGCCATCCAGAGCTCCAGAGAGGTGTTGGAGGGGAAAATTGGCAAGGTCGGTTCAGAGGTCTCACTGCTTCGACAAGACCTCCGTAAGGTGTCGGAACGAGTGACGGAGGCTGAGACCAGAGTCTCAGAAGTGGAAGATGCAGTTAAAGACCTCCAGAAGGGAATGAGAGAAATGCGCAGCTCCATCACGGATATGTTATGGAGGATTGATGACGCAAAAAACAGGGCCCGGAGAAACAACCTCCGCTTCGTGGGCTTCCCTGAAGGAGTGGAGGGTACCAATGTAGCAGCATTCTTGACAAAGTGGCTGATGGATCTCATCCCGACGGGCCAGTTCTCTACCTGCTTCGTCATTGAACGTGCACATCACGCTCTGAGCGCTCGACCTCCTCCTGGGGCCCCGCCGAGGCCCATTATTGCGAAACTGTTGTACTTTCTAGACAGAGACATGATACTGAGAGAGATGCGCCGCAATGGGGAAGTCCGATATGACAACTCAAAGATTATGACGTTTCCAGATTACAGCCGGGAAGTACAGAAACTGCGCCGCACCTTCGACTCGGTCAAGGTCAAACTACGTGCCCTTCAGCTCCAGTATATGCTTTTGTTCCCGGCAAAGTTAAAGGTCCTATTTCAAGGGAAGGCCTTCTTCTTTCAGACCCCGGAAGAGGCGTGGGCCTGGGTGGAGGAGAGACTGGCGCTTCGATCGAGCGGGGAGCCGCGTCCGGACACGCAGGGACTGGGGTCCGTTGCCGATGGAGATGGTTCCCCCCAGAGAGGGAATTGCACGAATACAGGAAGACCACGGAGAATCCGTAGAGGCACGCCCTACTTAAGGAACAGACCTACGCCCAACAAAAGGAGTCTGAGTGGCCATAAGGGAGACCGCACTCAATCGGACACCGACACGGCACAAAGAGCCGGCTCTTCAAACCTACAGTCAGACTCGGATGAAACCGACGGGTCTCTTGGACCAGAATCAAGGCACCCATTAGAGAAGGCAATATTGGCACTTGAACAGAGCGGGGGAGACGGAGAACCGAATGAAAATGCCCCACCTACGGAAGGGGATCCGATCAATTTGGGTTCCGCAAGCTGAATGTCAAAGACACACACTTGATGGACTGAATGCAGAACAAATCAAAACATTCACCCCCAGTCAAGAGATCTGGGTTAAATCCATCATTCTTTTGCTCACCATGCCACCCCAGTTTAGACCTGGCCATATGCAAATCAGTCTTGACCATGTGCCTCATGGGAACAGTCCAGCCCGAACTGCTAAGCCAGCTCCTCCCTGGACCGGAAACAAGCATCCTAGGACCGGTTTCGGGGTTCCACCCCTCTTCAGCCAGGATAGCTTGAATCCAGTGGCACAGTGAGCCCGGGACCCACGTCTGGGCATACCCGTCCCACTCTGGGTGACAAATGCAAAAAGAACAATTGATGGACAGAATGCAGAACAATGTCGTACATTCACCCCAGTACAGAGATCTGGGCCTAAATCCATCGTTTATTTGCTCACCATGCCATTCCAGTTTGGACCAGCCATATGCAAATCAGTCTTGACCCTGTGCCCAATGGGAACAGTCCAGCCCGAACTGCCAGGCTGGCTGAAGAGGGGTGAAACCTCGAAACCGGTCCTGGGATGCTCGTTTCCGGTCTAGGGAGGACCTGGCTTAGCAGTTCGGGCTAAGCCAGGATGGATTTAGGCCCAGATCTCTGTACTGGGGTGAATGTACGACATTGTTCTGCATTCTGTCCATCAATTATTCTTTTTGCAAGCTGAATGTCGGCGGAGAAACTCCACGAACTAATTCTCACCCCCCATCTTCTTTTCTCCCGTTCTATTTCACTCCTTTTTCCTTTTGCTGCCCTTCTCTTCCTGTTCTTACCCCCTCGTCTGGAGGTGCTGGGCCTCGAAGGGCCGACGGCCAGGACACCTGAGCAGCAGAACTGTAAGAGTTGGGAATTTTGGGGTTCATAATTGGGGGGGGGAGGGGAGATCGACAGACCGACCTATCCACACCGGCCTAGGGCTGCTTCCAGAGATGGGGGGGCACGGAGTTGCGGGAGTATTGTGGGAGGTGGGGTGGAGGGTTGAGAGGGGATTTGCACTGTTGGGTTTTCAATGTTTATGTTTTTGTTTGTTAAGCACGAGGGTCGCTACTAAGAGACTGTCCCGCAGGAGAGAGGCATGGAAGATTCCCACCCCTACCACCCCCTTGACTGTAACACTTAAGATGTAATGTCGCACGAGGTAACATGACTGGACATCCCACTCTGACGGTTATGACTTGGAACTTTAATGGACTGGGAGACAAGATCAAACGTGGACTGGTGTCACAGCATATTAAACGACTACACCCAGATGTGGCAATGCTACAAGAAACGCACCTCAAGGGTACACAGTGTGGCTTTATTGCTCGTGGAGCCTACCAGGTCCTGGCACACTCGGGGTTCACCTCAGGGGCAAGAGGGGCGGCGATCCTGATTAAGAAAAGCATTCCCTTTCAAACTACGCGCCAATGGCACGACCCCTTGGGCAGATACGTGGGAGTCCTGGGGTTATGGGGCAGGACGGAGGTTCTTTTAGTCTGCGTTTACTCGCCCCCCAAATTGCAGGCGCCCACCATGTCGAAAGTCATTGACATATTGATTGAGGCGCCCTCCGCCTTCCATGTGGTAGGTGGCAACTTTAATGACGTAATGGACCCAACTTTAGATCGCTCTGGGGGGGGGGGGGGGGACAGACCCACACAGACCACACCGCTGCGGCGTTTCACCACCACAATGGGATTGACGGATATCTGGAGGGACAAATTTCCTCAAGCCAGACAGTTCTCCTTCTACTCGGGGGCCCATGGTACGCATTCTAGGTTGGACTTGTTCCCAGAGGGGAAATACGTGACACGGGGCGCGCCGAGTATACAGCTAGAGGCCTCTCGGACCTCTCCCCGCTCCTGATAGGGATGGGCTTGAGGGAGCGGGACGTCGCCCGTAGCTGGCGGTTGTGCCCATGGGACCTGCAGAACACAAAAATCGCAAAGGGAATCAGGGCGGATACCAAAGTCTATTTCGTAGAAAACAAGGACTCTGTTTCCTCTGGGGTGACGCTATGGGAGGCCTATAAGACAGTGCTGCGGGATAGGGCCCAAAATCGCATAGCATGGGAAAAAAAGGAAAGGGACAAGTGCCTGACAGACCTGGAACAAAAAATAAATGCTTTAGACAGACAGGTTGTCCAGAGCAAAGACCCCGAAATGTCCCGCAAACTTGCGTCCCTAAGACTGGAATATAAGGAACTGGCCTCTGATACTGCCAGGAAATTGCACTTGGCGACACTACATCGCCTCTACGAGGTAGGAGATAAGGCAGGGAAACTCCTAGCCTGGTTTGGCAGGAAAGAGGCTCGAAATAGATGGGTAAAGGAAGTGATAGACCTCCAGGGGAGAAAACAGTCTATGGATGATGGGGTAGCCACGGCCTTTGCTGAATACTACAAAGATCTATATCAGGCACAGCCGCAAAAATCGCAGGCGGAGATTCAGGAGTACCTAGGGGCTATTCCCTCCCTAGGTTAGAAGAGATAGAAACGAAGGCCCTAGACGAAGACCTGTCCCTTACAGAGGTTCGAGAGGCAGTGATACATAGATATCCTATGCCCCCACCTTCATAGGCTCTTCATAAATGCCCTAAAGGAGGGGACCCTTTCCCCAGACTTGCGAATGGCTACTATTGTGGTCATATATAAAGAGGGCAAGCCACGTGATCAATATGGGTCCTATAGACCCATTTCTCTGCTGAACTCAGAAGTCAAGATCTTGGCCACTATTCTGGCGACTCGCCTTCTGGGTGTGATTAAGGGTCTGATCCACGAAGATCAGTCTGGATTTATGCCAGGTAGATCTACCCGCTTAAACCTCAGACGTACACACAATTGGCCTATGGAGGTACGACACAGGACGAGTCCCCATGTGTTTTTATCATTAGACGCCGAAAAAGCGTTTGACGCTGTAAACTGGCAGTTCCTCGATGCTACCCTGGCTAAATTTGGGCTTGGGCCGAAGTTCCGTAGCTGGGTGGCACTTCTATATCATCAACCGATGGCCACAGTGCGAGTCAATGGTCGGTGTTCGGCGCCCTTCCCTATTGAGAGGGGGTCGAGACAGGGGCTTTAAGTATCTGGGTATTTATGTCACGCCCCACGCAGAGATATGTAGACGGGAGAACCTGGGGGCCGTCCTGAGCAACTTCAGGGCCGACGTAGAGAGATGGAAGGATCTACCTCTCACCCTGCTTGGTTGAGCGGCTCTCTTTAAAATGATTACCCTGCCTCAACTTTTATATGTCCTCCAAAACTCGTACCATCCCCTGCCCAGGGCCATCTTTGCAGATATAGACAGTAAAATCAGTTCACTAATATGGCAAGACGGGCACCCCAGAATTGCACTTCGGACGCTGCAGCGCAACCCCTACAACGGAGGGATCGCGCTCCCCGATATAGAGGTTTACTATTGGACGTCCCATATGCTGCCCATAAACGAATGGACACATGGGGATAGAGACCACCCCACATACCGCCTCGAGAGGGAGAGGATGCAACCACATACACATCTGCACTACCTTTATGGGGGGAAGGGCAGTTCACGTCTACTACCCGCGACCCAAGTGACTTTGCTGGCATGGCAGAGGGCTAGCAAAACCCTGGGGTGGACGAAACGGATTACGCGGACCACACCGCTCTGGGAGGGGAACTGGTTTAGAGAATTACGCAAACTCACAGGGTTTGAGTCCTGGGACCTTCTCGGGATCGCCACGATAGGGGACATCATTGAAAAAGGAGAACTGAAAACCTGGGTAAAATTTAAACAAGAATATAATATGAATGAGTCCCAATTCCTTAAATATGCGCAACTGCGCCATGCGTGGCAGGCGGAAAACATCCCTAGTGAGCAATTTCCAGAATACGCACCCCTAGAGGGTAGACTCCTACAAGAGGAATTGATCGATAAAGCGGTCTCTTTCACATATAAAACCATTAACAACAACATCCCTGATGGATTGCTAGGCCTTCGTGAGAGATGTGGGGTCCATGGAAGATATTGATTGGGAGGCGGCATTAATGCACCCCAGAGAGGTGGCTATAAAGGCAAGACTTCGACTTATCCAACTTAAAATACTGCACAGAACATACTATGAGAGATAGATTACATAGGATGGAAAGGGCGGAGTCGCCACGTTGCCTGCTGTGCACTGCCACAAAGGGCGATTTTTACCACACGATCTGGACGTGTCCCGCTCTCGTACCATTCTGGACACAGGTGTTGGGGTTTTTGGGAACCGTCCTAGGGGTAACGTTGCCGATGGAGCCCAAATTCGTGCTATTGGGGATCCCGAGCGAGGTGGACATAACTAGAACGCAGTTGATCTTTTCATCTTTGGGGCTGGCTGTGACTAAGAGAGACATTGCCAGGAAATGGGGAGTGGCAGACAAGCCGACCATTCAGGAATGGACGAGGGGAATGGACATATACATGACGGCTGAACAGGTCACGTATCGGAGCAGAGGGTGCCCAAAAAAGTTCCACAAGATCTGGGACCCCTGGAGACGCTACTTTGGGCTAGACATAGGAGGCGACACGCAACAGCCCAGTGGGTACACCACACAAGAGACCCAGACACTGAGACCCGAGCCAATAACACCTTAGAAGACCCCTCCTTCACCTTATCAGAGACTGTTCCCTTGTCCACGACGCTACCACATGACCATGACGGAAAATACCGCCGGCATATACTGTTTTGCATTGATCATTCCTGCACCATGTAAGCTTTCCCTTGTGCTAATTGTTCTGTTGATTAAAAATAAAAATATTTTATAAAAAACAATACTCACACCTAGAGTAGACAAGAAATACAAGCCCGCTCCTACCAATCCTGCTTACATAAAAGGTCAGTTGCCTTTAGACTCTCTTGTAGTGTCCAACGCCCGCAAGAGAGCTAACTCCCAAACCACAGGTGAGGCCCCCCCTCCTGACAAAGAGTCCAAACTCATTGATGCCTCAGGCAAAAGAGTGGCTTCACAAGCTGCGAATCATTAGCGTATTGCCAATGCTCAGGCTCTGCTAGCACGCTACGATAGGGCTCATTATGATGAGTTAGAAAAACTCATGCAACATTTACCAGATGAGTACAAAACAAAAGCTAATGACCTCATTCAGGAAGGTAAGCTCATCACTATCACTTCCATTAAATGTGCACTAGACGCAGCAGACACAGCATCTCGTGCCATAAATACTAGTGTGCTATTACGTAGACACGCTTGGCTTAGAATCTCTGGATTCAAACAGGAGGTACAGTCCTCCATACTTAATCAGCCTTGGAGCATATTTTCGGACCAGCTGTCGATACATCGCTGGAAAAGATGAAGAAAGACACTGAAACTGCAAAGTCTATGGGGGCTTTACAATTACCTACTAGCAGGGGTTCTTTTCGCCGCTCCTTTTATAGGGGTGGCTCAAAAACGGTTTCTACAGAAAATCCCTCCTCCTCTTACAAGGGTAACAACCAATCCCCCTCTTCCAGAGGTTATTTTCGAGGAGGCGACAGAGGAAATAATAATAAGGGAAGAGGCAGAGGTAACTCCACCCGCACTTCCCCTGCCAACAAACAGTGACGTCCCTCCACTACCCCCTGATCATTCCACTCCTGTCGGGAGACGTCTCTCACAATTCCTACCTGTCTGGAATTCAATCACCTCAGACAAGTGGGTACTACAAATTATCCAGTATGGTTACTGCCTGGAACTTACCAGCACTCCCCCAACTATTCCTCCACGAGCACGTGCAATGTCACCAGAACATCTCACCCTCAAGAAGTTCTATCCCTCTTACAAAAACATGCAAAAGAACCAGTCCCATTACATCATCAAGGGACCGGAGTATACTCCCTGTATTTCTTAATTCCAAAAAAGGACGGCTCTCTCAGGCCTATATTAGACCTCAGACAGCTTAAATCTCTATATTCAGTCAGACCACTTCCACATGGTCACCCTCCAACAGGTGCTCCCACTGCTTCAGCAAGGCGACTTTCTATCCACTCCGGATTTAAAGGACGCCTACTTCCATATTTCTATTCACACAGCTCACAGGAAATATCTCAGGTTCGTGGTGGACGGACAACATTATCAATTCAAAGTTCTCCCATTCGGGGTAACTACAGCACCCAGAGTCTTCACCAAGTGTCTAGCAGTAGTCGCAGCTCATTTAAGAAGACAACACATTCACGTCTTCCCTTACCTAGACGACTGGCTAATAAAAGCCAGTTCGCGACACAGCTGCCTACACCACACTCACAAAACAATTCAACTGCTTCACGACTTGGGATTCACTGTAAACCTCACCAAGCGTCACCTCCAGCCATCCAAAACGCAAGCGTATCTAGGAGCTACAATAGACTCTTGCAAAGCTCTAGCATACCCCAACCCAGTCAGGATACGCAACATGCAAAATCTAATATCACAATTTCAGCCTCAACACTCACTACCAGCCCGAGTGTTTATGCAATTGGTCGGAATGATGGCTTCTTGCATCCTAATCGTTTCTTATGCAAGACTCCAAATGCGTCCCCTACAAGAATGTTTAGCACGTCAGTGGAACCAGGCTCAAGGTCAGATGACAGATCTAGTGTTGGTGGACGGCCGCACCCATCGCTCTCTGCAGTGGTGGAATACACAAAACCTTTCCAAGGGGCGGCCATTTATCGACCCGGTTCCACAGGTAGTGCTGACAGCAGACGCATCGCTCACTGGTTGGGGAGCTCATTTTCAAAAACATACCATTCAGGGAATGTGGACTGTACAACAAAAACAACTCCACATAAACCATCTGGAACTACTAGCAATTTTTCTAGCATTGAAAGCCTTTCAACTGAATATAGTAGGCAAAGCTGTCTTAGTTCGTACAGACAACATGACAGCAATGTACTACATACAAAAACAGGGAGAGACATACTCTCTACAGCTTTCACAACTAGCTCAAAGCATCTGGAAATGGGCCATACCTCAAAAAATATATCTCCTTGCAGAACACCTCCCAGGAGTAAACAATCAGATTGCAGATCTGCTCAGCCGTCAAAGACAACAGATCCACGAATGGGAACTACATCCTCAAGTTCTCCTCCCATTCTTCCAGATGTGGGGCTACCCAGAAATAGATCTGTTCGCCACACACCAACTCAAAATGCCCAAGCTTCGCGTCCAGGTATCCACACCTATTGTCCAAAGGCAATGCGCTATGGATGAATTGGTCAGGAAGATTTGCTTACGCTTTTCCACCACTCCCGCTAATTCCATTAGTGGTCCTTAAGCTCAAACAATATTCCCTGACACTGATCCTAGTTGCGCCCACATGGGCTCGACAACCCTGGTTCACAACCCTGTTGGAACTATCAGTAGTTCCTCACCAAAAACTACACCTCTTCCCCCAAGCTTCTCACTCAGAACCATGGAGAGATAAGACATCCAGATCCCAGTCATCTCAACCTTGCGATCTGGCACCTGAAATCCTAGAGTTTGGCTACCTTAATCTTCCGCCTGACTGTATGAACGTCATTAAAGAGGCCAGACGCCCTACCACAAGAGCATGCTATGCAGCAAAGTGGAAACGATTTGTAATTTGCTGTACAAACAATCAAATCAATCCACTAGGTGCTTCAATCCAAAACATCATCTGTTATCTATTACACCTACAGCGTTCCAACTTAGCATATACATCTATACGCTTACACCTTGCTGCTTACCTACAAAACAGACAGCACTTGTCTTTGTTTCGAGTGCCCGCTATCAAAACTTTTATGGAAGGACTCAAAAGAATCATTCCTCCTAGACTTCCACCCTCTCCAGTGTGGAATCTTAATATAGTCCTTACAAGACTCATGGGACCACCATTTGAACCGTTGCACAAATATGAACTACAGTTTCTCACCTGGAAGGTAGCCTTCCTTATAGCCATCACATCTCTTAGAAGAGTGGGTGAGTCCAGGCACTAACTATACAAGAACCATTTTTACAAATACACCAAAACAAAGTGGTTCTTAGGACTAATCCCAAATTTTTACCAAAAGTCATTTCTGTCTTTTATATCAACCAGTCTGTTGAGTTACCTGTGTTCTTCCCTCAACCAGATTCGGTGGCAGAGCGTGCTCTTCACACATTAGATGTAAAAAGAGCCATACTATATTACATTGAAAGAACTAAACCTTTTAGGAAAACTAAACAACTTTTTGTTGCTTTCGCACCACCGCATAAAGGCAATCCCATATCAAAAGCAGGTATTGCACGGTGGATAGTGAAGTGCATTCAAATATGCTATGTTAAGGCTAAGCGCACATTAACAATTCCCCTAGAGCGCACTCTACACGCCAAACTAGGGGCTTCTATGGCATTCTTAGGTAACATACCCCTAGATGACATCTGCAAGGCTGCAACATGGTCTACACCACACACATTCACAAAGCACTATTGTGTAGATGTGTTAGCAAGACAACAAGCTAGTGTGGGCCAGGCAGTTTTACGAACACTATTTCAAACCACTGCAACAGCTACAGGTTAGCCACCGCTTGGGAGATAACTGCTGTATAGTCTATGCTAAAGCATATGATCTACAGCTCATATGCCTCGAACGGAAAATGCTACTTACCCAGTATGCATCTGTTCTTGGCATATACAGCTGTAGAATCATATGCGCCCACCCGCCTCCCCGGGTACCTTTATCTGTTGCAGTATTATCTTACTTAGATACATTATACATGGACATCTCTTTGCTACTTTCACTAACTCCATCATCACCCTTTACGGCAAAACAATCTAAGGATGGAGTCGATGCCCATGCGCACTATCACCGAAAGGAGGAGTCACCTACCTCGTGACTGGAAAGACTTCTTCGAAGAAAAACAAAGTGCAAACATCCGGACCCAACACTAGATGGCGATCTATGCTAAAGCATATGATTCTACAGCTGTATATGCCAAGAACAGATGCATACTGGGTAAGTAGTATTTTCCTTACTTTTCACAGACTGTAAAATAAAATTGGGTTACTCTTAAGGAAGATGCAGTTGCATTAGAACAGCCTGAGAAGGGACCTACATTGTCTTGAAGACCAGCAGTTAACATCTAAATGGTCTTACAAAGGCATCACATGGTGTTCTTTGCTTTTACGTTTCACCTCAATGGCACATTGTTTAACCTACTGTTTAGTTTTTTAACTTTATCCTGCTTTTTCTTTCAGCTCCAGAGCACATAGCCATGTGGCATAAAGGGCGGTGAATTGAGGCAGCAAATTCTGTAACTTGCTCAAACTGTGAAATGAAGGGACCCACCACTCCAGATGTATCCTTCGACACTGACGTACTTATTGTTGTCCCGGATGAGATTCCCATGATGGCTCCCGCACAATAAACTGACTGTATCCTGAATATTTGTAGATCTCTTTGGAAGTCCCTGGAAACCGTCTTATCTTGTTAGGCTTGATCTGGACTGATGAAAAACAACTAAGTTATCAGCTACTTCAATTCTGAGCAGTAGCTCTCAAACCGCTTGAATTTTCTTACCATTTGTGGACAGCAAATCTGTGCAGTTGACTTTTCTGTCCATAGACATTGCGCAGACCTTGCATCCAAAGATACGAGTGACACAGTCTGAACTTCAACAAGCCTTAATAGGAGGTCATCATACTGCTATGTGGTGGGAAACGATTAATCATGGCGCCTCAGCACTTCTAATTCAAACTCTGCCACTCTTATGAAGAGGTTGATGTTGCATAGAGCTCTGCCTCCCATTTAAGTAAGCTTCACGTTCCCTGAAGTTTCAGCTCTACCTCCCTTTCAAGAGCCCCCCAGCTCTAAACCCTTTCTGAAGAGAGGTCACATGTCATCTGTTTCAACCTGTGAATCAAATCTGAAGAGGAAGCACATCACTCCCAGCTCTTCCTTCCACATGAACCTCTAGCTGTACATCACTTCTAGGTGCGCAGTCTCTCCATTATGAAGAAGCACAGTATCACTCCAAGCTTTGTGCAATAGTTCTAGCTCAACCTCCGAGTCGATGGCCTGCATTGCTTCCCATTGCATTCTCTTGCGGAGGTTTTGCATCTCTTCTTGCATCAACAGGAACTTGCTGCTAAAAGACAACAAATTCAACGCATATAACTTTACCTTCCACTATGGAAGGCTCTTCATCTTCACCCATTCAACTGTACTCGGGGGCACAGGGTCATTCCCCATTCCAAGTCTATCTCCCTGCACAGAAATTGTGTTAGTTTTCCATTCAAAATCTACATTTCATTCCAGAGGTATCTTACTGTTCACATCTTTTTTTGCTCTGGTCTGAATGGCATCTCATGAGTACATTGATTGCTTTAAGGGATATTCCAGTGCTATTGACACAGTTTAAATGGCAGTATATTTAGGATTAGAAGTGGTGAGTTAGGGGACTGCCGTTCAAAAACAAGTTTCTTTGCTTACAAGGTGTAATGAGCAGTTGTGCGTGAAAACACCAAGGTCAAGAATCTTTATTGGCTCCTATACACTTATACGGACAGCAGAGTTTCTAATTCCAACATATTGTCATGGTACACAAACATTGGGTAGTTATAGATTTGATCTTTTAACTCCACATCAGTTTGCCTTGACAATTAAGTTGATAGTCAATATAAGTGCAGATCAATATAAAAGCCTTGATATTTTGGTGGAAACCATGAGTTATGGTTCCTTTGCGTTACATATTATACGATAAGTGTACAGACTGTATACTGGCACTTTTGCTCAGTATGTACTTTTGCTGACGTCTCTCCACCGTTTCGCTTGTTCCATTCTTGTGGATTAATGTCAGAATCCTATAAGGCACGAGTTAGTGCAAGTTTTTTCAGACACTATTAAATCACAAATGATGAGGTGGTTGATGAAAACACAACTTTTCCTGCACTGAAGAGGTGCGAAGGCTTCATTCTGCTGTATGTTTTGCATATCTTCCACCAGGGTGTGGGGAGCAAAGATAATCTAACTGATCACTGCATAGTTTTTGCTTCAAGGAGCCCATATTTTGTAGTTGGGAGAACCAGAGAGCTTAAAATTGATACAGGTATTCCTGTGTGATGTCATGCATGGTTAAGAACATTTAGTTTAGGTATTGCCTCTTAGATGTGTGATACAGAAGGTATTCAATTTTTAATTAGTGTGTTGTCAGCATTGTAGGATGTTACTAGCTGGCAGTACCTGCATATGTCTCAAGCTGGTCACTTTTGAGCAACCAAAGTCATGTTTCTGTGGCTTATGGGGGAAGTTTATCTTCATGACCTCCTTTGTTGTCTGTACAGGGTTGATGCACAGAAGCACATTGCATATAATTCATGACCACCGATACCACTGCCCGGCTCTTTCTTAAGCATGCTGTGAAGATTGACTCAAGCTCTACACCCTTATCTCGCCCACAGTTTGCCTTTTGCCTGCCTTCAGTGGCTGACCCTGGAGTTTGTCTGACAACACTGGCTTGTCTTGCAGGACTCCACATAGCCAATGGGAGACACCGAGCTGACTGGAGCTGTACTTGTGCATGGGACCAATTTTCAAAGCAGCTCAGATTTTGCCCATTCCTCTTCCTTGGTGTGTCATCTCCTCTGCATCTCGTGGAAAGTTTTCCTGGCAGTGCAGGAGGAGCATGAGCTCTTTCCCTTTGAATGGTGCCCACAATTGGAGGAAAATTGCAATGCGTTGATTAGCCCATGTATTCATGCTCACTTGTCCTCCAATTGTGTATTCTTTGAGATCTAAAACATTACTCATTGGGTGTTATTTCTTCTCCAAACTAAGGGTGGACATAATTTATGTAATTTTGTGTAAATTACACATAATTATGCTAAATACATCTTACACTCAAAAATGTCCCGAAAGCTCCACTCAGTTCGGGTAAAAATTCAACTTGAAATGTAAGTTTGAGTTGATTTTCGTTTGCTCGCATTCAAAACAGTGCTCTTCATGTTCAAATTTGTAGTTTTGCGCAAAATTTTACCATAATGGTCCGCTCCAGTACAAAAATGTATCTTAAATGTTTGTTAACCACCCTCATTAACGGAACTGTTGGTAGCTTCTGGATTTATAGTTTTGAGCTAAAAAATTATCCGAACAGTCCGTTCTCGTAAAAAAATTACCCAAACATGTGTAAAAATTTTACCCTGAAATCATGCGATGTGGCAAAATAGTGTTATATTGGTCATTTTGCAAGAATTGTGTTATGCGAAATTACCAAAGTTACGCCAATTACTGCAGCGGAATTCAAATTTTGCCCAGACCTACGCCAAACCAAAAGGTGGGGATGATGTTTATGGGAGAGCCACCATTTTACAATACTCACACATCAGACCAAAGAAGCAGTCATACATTTCACATTATATGTTCCAAAGCAATGCTTCTAAGGCCAAAAGCTTTGATTCAGTGTTTTCTCAGTAGCTAAAAACAGTCTTATTCGTCATGACTGGAATTACAGAAAATAATATATAATGCTCTTTAAGATTATAAGACAAGTAGAAGCACTAAAATCCACTTGTAAGCAGTCCTACATTAAATGTTGTGGGTAAATTCTTATTTGGCCCTAAACGAAGAGTTTTGCAGGACAACCCACACATCCGATATTCCCCCTTACCCTGTGAAATGTGAACAGTGAAGAATATCCCTACTGAATGAAAAACTGCACCAATGTGCGTGAAACACAGATTTCCACAGTTCTCTCTTATTAAGAGGACAAACTCCTAATCAGTAGGGAATCTGACACCCAGTAATTGCAGCACGTTGCAGCATCCTGTAGTTACCAGCTGTGGGATTTCCAATCCTATTAACACCCAATCTATAATATAGAGTATAGTACCCAATTTATAATGTAGTGTATAGTGCCTTACTGGAGATATCACTGTGTGCTTCTACGAATGACTTGCAGTGCATTGTTATTTCATTTTTGTAAAGTATAGCCTATTGGTTCTACAGTTACTCAACTCATGTGAAAAATGTAATGCTGCTGCTGTTACTTCCATGAGTTTCAACCTATTTATTATTTTCCAAGTGTGCATTCATTAATATTTTGCATAATCAATGAGGTTCTATTGTGTGAGGATATCATTCCTTTGTGTTACATGGTATTTCTCACTATGTTCCCTCATACTGCTGATCTTTGGTCCTGCTCTACAGTCCTCTGTTGCACTGTTGCAATTTCCGGGCTTCAAAAAGAATGCAACAAACCTAAATAAAGTAACTCTTTCTGATATTTGTGTCATCCATCTACAGGGCATGCTGTTCTTCTGTGCATTTATCACACTCTATGAATTAGACCCTTGTGCTCTTATACACCACACAATAGCCAATGCAGATATCACGCCAGCAGCCTCCGTTATCCTAGCTGTGAATTATATGCTACTTCTGTCGCTCATATTCATTGTGTAGCCCCCTTTCCCTCATACCTGCCACCCACCTCATCTTTGCTGCTCATTCTGTACATATATCAGTGTTAACCTGTGTCATAAAACAGGAGCAGGCTCATGGCCTGAGTGTGTCGCCTAGATTTTTACTTAAAGTATTTACTTAGGCACTCGTGCACCAATGCACAATTTTGTGTTGCACCCATGGGCCTTTGATGTTAAGTAAATCGATGTAGTTCTTTGCGCCAATTGAAAATTTTAAGAATTACCCCACTCCCACCATCCTGTCCCCGTGTGCACCAGGCTCTTTGTAGGTATGTTATAGCAAATGGTACTTGGGATCAAGATCTCTAAAAACACTAATGAATAAAGAATTTCGCACAGTAGGCTACGCACCAAACTCAGGTAATTTTCGACCCAGAGGTGCTGATGTGTCTTATGCGGGGTGCCAGCATAAGTCATATAATTGATTCACTATATATATATTTTTATTTCACTGAAAAAAACAAAGCTTAAATTGACGTTATAGTTGGGTATGGTAATAAGATCTTAGTTTATGTAAAAAAAAAAAAGGTTAAAGTGACATTATAGTTAGGTGTGGAAAGAAAGATTAAAAACTAACATTTAAAAACAAAAAAACACTTTCATTCACTTTTTATGATAGTATTATTTCATTATTTTGTAATTTTTACACATGTCAAAACTGTCTGGGCACAGGTTTCACCAGTTAAAAACCCAGACCCAGCAATAAGTAACAGTAAGGTGACCAGTCAACCTTTTATGAAGGGCCTTGCACTGTGCTGCAACACGTGTTACTGTGTTTTAAGTAACTTTTGATCTGTTTGAGCTAGAAACAAAATGTTTTTGTTGTTAAAATCTGTAGATGATGTATTATGTGGCAAATGCAGCAAATTCATAATTATCCAGAAAATGCAGCAGCCACAAAATGTCATAATCCCAGTGGCCCTGGTTATAGTTGACTGAGCTAACTATAACTTGCACCTCCTCCATGCAGGGCTTTTGACATCCCATATTACATCACTCATTACATGTTAAATTATATCATTGATGACATCTCAAATGACATGAGTTGCTTCCATGTGTAAAGCAATTGTAATATGCAATCTATTTGATAATAAACAGTGTTTTTCTCATATCACGTTCGCTCTACTGTGGTAATAAACTCAAATTTCACCTTTGCCCTCTAGTAATAGGTGTTTGAATGTGTGTTTATTAGCACAGCTGCTCTAAATAAGTTATTGTGCTACAATTATTTTCACTGCCATGTCATAAATATATGCCGCTTCTCATAAGCCATCACATGGGAGATGAGGCATCAGTTACCACACTTATGATTAACACTAATGTCCTTTCCTCTGACCATTTTTTATCTTTCATGCTTGGAAGCTTAGGCATGTTGGCCTTCCCACGCAATTCATTGGGGCCCTCATCTACCATTGTTTGGCCTAGTGAGTACTCCCTTCTTCTTCAGTGTGCAGATAAATTGGGGAGGCTAGGATGGGGTTGTGTGAACCAGTGTGAGGGGCTAACCCTCTATGTCATAGACGGGTGAGCAATGAGCTGTTATAGATATCTTTATTTGTTCAATTAATAAAAATCAGTACAAATGTTAGCCTAAATTACATTACATCAGTCACATTGTAAAAATGTACTATAATATCTAGTTCACCAATAAAATACTAGATAAAACACAACATTCATGTTTTACAACAACTAAGTTAAAATGTTCAACAAATAAGAGGAACTAAAAATTTAAAAATCACCTGGTCATCACTAAACAGAATACAGTGCGATTGTGGCGTAGAGTAGAATTTAGTCCCTGAAGGCATACGCAGTTATTCTAGCCACTCCACCGGATAACAGAACCTTGACACAAGGACTTTAGGGGCAATATAACTGATCCAAAATACCTACTTTACAGGTCAGTGCACTGAGCAAAGTATAAATGCACGAAAGTGTAAATCCTGGCTGACTGATTCCTTATAGTTATTTCAAATCTAAAATAAACCTGCTAATCCCTAAAGTGTATTCTTCGCTTGTTCAAAACACTTGACAAGAGTGCACTAGTACAAAACAGTTAACGGATCCTAAGTAGCCCCTGAAAAACGTACTTTTCTGCTCTAAATATTGATCAGAATACAATTTACAAGAATATTAGAGACAGGCTAATCCCTAAAGTGCATTAATTTCTGTTTAAGGCTCTCAAATTGCAAATGTAAAAAATACTGGGTAATAACTAGGACATAATTCACTTACACAGTATCAAGAGGTACAATACTTCAAGAACTTTGCTAAATAAAATACTATGCAATTACAGGTCAGAAAGCAAGATAATGTATCCTTAAATTGTATTCTGCACTGGACTATACTGCAGGAAAGCTGAGGAAATGGAACTCAATATCTAAAGCTTCACCTATTTACATACCCCAAATCAGATCGTACCCAAGTTGTGTCCTTCACAGCAATAAACAATACATAGTTGAAAAAGAAGATGCTATTCTATATATAAAACTTTGTCACTTTACATAGCTTAAGTCAAATCAGATCATACTTCATGGAACAGTAAGCATTAGACAACAAACATACTACTAAATGGCATACATTTAACTGGACAGATTTCCACAATTTGACATTCGCCTATAAATTGATTCAGAAAATGCAATTAGTTACTGATCGTAGGCCCGATTAACAGGGCCAAGAAATCTTAATTTCACTGATCAAAACATAAAGCTACATATATTCAAAAGAGTGCATTAACTATCAGGTCAAAATCACAAGGTTGATTTTTCAGAAGCTTAATACTTCACATTCCCTGACCATCTTCCGAATACAATTTACTGAACCGTTTATCAAGTCTTAATCATAATAATCAATAAATCTTTATTCGGATATATAGTATCCATAAAAGCACAGATCAAAATACCAGCAGAAAATGATTACATTAAAAAACATTTCAAAGTATAAAAACAATAAATAAATAAATAAATAACAGGGACTTATATGTGGCATAGTCAGAAATATAAATACTCATATTATAAAAGAGACTAAGTATGTAAAGCGACCACTCCTTTAGATGCCATGGCTCGATTATCCATAACAATAGCAGCATAGTATAATAAAGTGCAGTTAACAAATAACAATTTAAGTTAATAAGGGAACAATCAGATATATACAAATAACAACACAATATGTTAAAATACAATGAGATCTAAACAAATAGCAGCATAATATATTAAAGTGCAGACAAATTTAGCTATATGTGAGAAACCATGGTATACAAGGCAACAGTTTCTACAGAGCACCACCCGTCATTTGAGCTTATGGTTCTCACCAAATAACAGCTAGATGTAATCAAGTAAGATCAAATGTTTTTAAAGGGTACTCATTGAAGCGCGTGAGCAAACTGCCGCCTTCAGGAAAGAACTTACACTAAAGGTTAAATCTACCATCTTAAGATTAAGAATTTCCATATAGGCTATTCTAAAGTCAGCAATGGCAGTTGCCTTGAAAAAGGAATCAAAAATTGTTTAGTATATTTCAAATAAAAATTACAAAAAATAAAAAATGTAACATTGATTGGTTACTCTGATTGCCACAAGGACAGGGCATTTGCTCAAGATTGGTGTTAAAGCCTATAGGGAAGCACAATAGATATTTTAAGGTGCCTGCCCTGAGGCGAAACAGCAAACTTCTCTCCCAGCGGCTTAAGTTCAATAAGAGATAGTTGGATGGCAAATAAGATGGGGGACAATTGGGAGACACCAAAAACATATCCCTTGTAACTGACGACTTCACAAGTTCTGTTTCATGTCTTGAGTTACTATATTGATCATATAGGGCCTCCTGGAGGGTCTTCTTAGTTATGCCCTCTGTTATTTGGGTTCCAGAAAATGTGATCAAGATTCACGCTGATCAGACTATTTCTGACAGCAGCAAGCCACGGTATATCTCCACCCTTGTCACATTTGAGGCAGTCCGCTATAATTTCTCTGGTTAGCGTCGCTGCCGGGTTTTGCCAAACTTTTAGCCAAAATATAGCCGGGCGAGACCTAATATAGTCTTCAATATAAGACAGTTGTAATTCCTTGTGGCAAATAAAATTTGAGGAAGAAATTGGGGCCCCCAGGAGTTTTCGACAAAATTGATTTTCTTCTCCCTGAATGCTACTACTTTTTGCGTTACCCCAAACTTCGGCGCCATACGTTGCCGTTGGTATGCACTGTGTTTTGTAGATTTTAATTATAGATAGCACTACCTCCGTTCTTTTTGGTTGCGGGAGGCATAAAATTGAATTCATGGCCCTTAGAAATTTACTCCTGCTGTGGACCAAATGAGCTGCCCAGGAACCAATATCTGAGAATATTAATCCCAGATATGGAAAAGTGCGAGAGTGCATAAAAGGCGTTCAGATCCTGAGGCAATTGAGTTAATAAGGTGCTTTTTGGGGCCACAGCTCATTATAAACGATTTCTTAAAATTAGTGCAAAGATCTAGGCCAGCCATAAAATCAGCAAAGCCCCTGACTAAAGTGCGTAGTGCATTTGGGGTGCGGCCCATTAGGACCGCATCGTCTGCATATAGTAGGACGGGGAGTGTATTGCCATTAATTTTCGGTACATCATTAGTAAGTTTCGACAAGACATTATGTAAATCATTGATGTATAAAATAAACAAAAGCGGGGCCAGTACGCACCCCTGCCTGACCCCTCTACCAATATTGATGGTCCCTGAAACCTCCCCGTCCTTCTTTCAAGTCCCCGTGCAAATAAGCTAAAAAATGAACTAAAACCTCATCCAACCCATACTTTTAAAAGGACTGACCATAGACGTGACCTGTTTACAAAATCGAAGGCTGAGGAGAGGTCCATAAAAGCCAGGTAAATGGGAGATTGCCGAGCTATGGTATATTTACCAACAATCAAATTGAGATTTATGCATTGTTCAACTGTTCCCAATTTACTTCTAAACCCTATCTGGCATTTGTTTAAAATCTGTTCCTCCTCAGCCCAAGATCTAATTTTGTTAAACAGGATCCTCCCAAGTATCTTAAGTGTGTTGTCGATCAGGGGATCGGTCTATAGCAGCTAGGGTTGGATCGATCCCCTTTTTAAAAATCGGGACAATAATGCTGGTAGACCATGTGCTTGGTATAAAAGTGTTTGTTAAATTATTAAAAACATTAAGTAAAAGGGGAGCCCAGAACTCCGGTTTATACTTAATGAGGTCAATGGGAAGCCCGTCGGGGCCGGGGGCCTTATTACCAAAGCTTTGGTTGATTGCGTCCTCGACTTCAAATATTGATATCTGAATTCACGGCCCTTCACGGCAAAGGCCCAGACTACCTGAACCAGCTGTTCCATTGGTACACTCCGAACAGAGCACTTCGCTCGACAGGTGCCAAGCTGGTTTCGGTTCCACTCAGAAGGACTGCTTTGTGGGGGGGCAGAAGCTTCGCTGTTAGCGCGCGAAGGCCTGGAACGCCCTGCCTTTTTGCCTCAGAGATGCTACGGATCTCCTAAATTTTAGGAAGGGCCTAAAGACCTGGCTCTTTTCTGAATAATTCCTCCCTCCTTGTCTTCTGCTCTCAGGATTCATTTGCTAGCGCCAGGACACCCATGGGTAATCGCTGCGCTTTAAAAAAGTTACAAAAAATAAATAAAATTCGTGCTACATCATGGGAGTCAACGGGGTCCTCACTTGGCGAAGGGGCTGTATAAATTTTCGAAAAAGTGAGCTTCCCAGGCCTCACTTGTTATATTGCAGCTTAAAGGTGTGAGTGTGAGGCCCATAGATCTCATATCTTTGACTGCTGCCCAAAAACTGTTTCCATTATTAAGACTAGCGGCACAAGCAAGCTTGTCCCAGCGTTCTTTTAGAATCTCCTCTTTGCGCTGCCTCATCGCTCGTTTGTAGTGTTGTCTCAGGGTTCCAACAAGATTTGCATCCCTAGGAACCGCTGCAAGTGCTACACGGAGCTCTCTATTTGCTCGAGAACAGGCATTATTAAATCATCTAGGATTCTGGTTATTATTAAGTACAGGCCTCGAGATTAGTAGTTTAATGCCGGCACATAGATGGCCAAAAGCATTAGTTATCTCTGGGTTGGGGTCATTAGACGACAAACAGGTCTCAATAGATGGTAAATATGCTGTTATCATTTTGGAAAACAGTTTGCCGTTATCAATGCCCTTCCTGATTACTCTCAAGCTGTCCGTCGAGGGCGTTAAATTACTAGCTCCCGGCTCTTTAATAAAAACAGGTCTAGGGGCAAACCTAATTGTAGTTGAGATTGGATTATGGTCGCTGTGCACATTTAATAAGACCTTGGCTTGTACTATGAAATCTTCTAACGAGGCAGAGATAAAAACGTAATCTATTATCGAGGCGCAACCACGACCCCTGTAAGTGGGAATAGGACTGTCATTATAGTGTGCATCAGCAATGTCCATCACGTTCAGTAAATTGTGGTTTGACAAGTGATCCAACAGTTCTTTCCCTCTTCTACATGTGTATGCATCTGAAGTAGGGACAGTAACTAACTCATTTGCCCTCACCATCCTAGCGTTAAAATCACCACCTAGGCAAATTCCTGCAAATTTATAAGACGCCGTTAGATTTTGTAAAACCGAGACGAAATTAAACAGATTAATATAATTCTTATTTGGTGCATTCAAAAAATCATTATTATAAAAATTGATAAAACAGATTGAGGCCCCTCGTGTATAAATGACAGCTTGATAATTATCATTATTTGTAGCAAGGGTATCTGAAAGAGACACGTTAGTGATAGATTCCTTACCTTAGAATATCCCCAGGCGTCAGGCTGGATCCGGAAAGTTTTGCGTAGCAGTACCCTTGGCGCGTCGGTAGGCGGCGTCGTGCGGCTCCGCGTCCGTCGTCGGCGTCGTGATCGCCGGGATGACGTCGCGGGCAGTACTTAGGCGCCGCCCTGCGCGCTGACGTCAGTTCTTCTTTTTCCGCGCCAGCAAGCGCAGATCCGGGAAGAGCAGTGCCTGGTCAATTTTTGACCATACTTTTTGGTGATTTTTTTTCACTGGTTTTTCCAACTTTACGGTGTCGTAGGGATGCCCGGCTTCAAGCGATGCGGCGCCTGTGCGCGGATGATGTCCGTCACCGACCCGCATTGGGAGTGTCTCTTCTGCCTCGGCCGAGGCCACGACACCGAGTCTTGTCCCGAATGCCAGGCCCTCAACCCGAAAGCTTTGCGAGAGCGGTCTCGAAAGCTCCTCGAGGCCCGGCATTCGGCTCCGCGGACGCCCCGGTCGCGTGAGAGGTCCAGGGGTCGCTCGCGGAGTGCACACCGGTCGTCGACTTCTTCGTCCGGTAAGTCTAAGCACAAGAAGTCCAAGAAGCATCGTCGCTCTCGGACTTCGCCTCGCCGGTCTCGCGACTCGGCTGAGGCCCCTCCCGGCCCCGCCCCCGCGGCCCCGGACTTGCCTGTGGAGTCGCCCCGTCATACCCGCCCTTCCCGGGTTCGGGGGCGGATCCGGCCAAGGTACAGGAGTTCCTGTCGGCCATGGCCCGCCTCTTCGGGCCTTCAGGCCCCTCCGGTGCGCCTTCGGGCCCCGCGGGCCCTGATGGGGTTGCTCCGGCGTCGCCGGCGGCTCCGGCCCCGGCGTCGCCCGAGCCTCCAGCCTCGATCCCGGCTCCGGCTTCGGCCCCGGCCTCGATCCCGGCTCCACAACCCCCATCGACGCCGGTCGACCTCACGACACCTCCGCCGGCGCCGATGTCTCCGGTGCCGTTCTCGACGCCGCCCTGGGCTCCGGGCGGCGTCGTCCCCCAGTTCCTTCCGGCTCCGGACATGGACCCGGAGCGACGTCGCTCGGCACGCCCGGCTCCGGCGCCGATGGGACCTTGGGTCCCAAATGTCCCTCCTCCTCCTTATTTTGAACCAGAGGAGGACCAGGAGGACTGGGAGGGTCTGATGACCCTCTGACACGCACCTGTCAGTATGATGAGGACTGGACAGAGAGTCTAGGGGAGGCCAGTGGTCTGGATACTTCTCCTGACACTGGCATGCTGTCTCCTCCCGTGGCTACGGAGGAGGGGGCCAATTTTGGTACGGTGTTGCGTAGGGCTGCTGGGGCCTTACGTCTCCAGCTCCCTACTTTGACGGTCAAGACTAACATCTTGACAGAGGTGCTTCAGCCGGCAGCCTCCTCTGCGGAGACTGGGCTGCCGTTTAACGACGCCCTCACTGACGTTCTTTTGGGCGCCTGGTCCAAGCCCAACACAGGGGCTCCTGTGGATCGGAACGTGTCACGACGCCATCGCCCCGCTCCGGGCGACCCCCTGTTTCTTTCTGTCCACCCCACTCCTGAGAGCTTGGTTGTCCAAGCCTCCGCTTCCCAAACCGCCTTCCCTACCGCTCCTCCGGATAGGGAATCCAAACGCCTGGATCAGTTTGGGAAGAAAGGTTTTTCTTCCTCCAGTGCTGGCTTGCGGTCCGTTAACACCGCTTGTCTTTTGGGCCGATATACCCACTCCCTGTGGGATTCGGTGGCGGATGTTTTGCCCCAGTGCCCAGAGGAGGTCCAGGCACTGCTTTCCCGCGCCATTGCGGAAGGGAGGGATGCGGCCAAATACACTATCCGTTGTGGCCTTGACACCGCCGACTCGCTGGGCAGGTCGATTGCAACGACGGTGGCGCTCCGGCGCCACGCCTGGCTGAGAACCACTGGTTTTCAGGGGATGTCCAGAATACTCTCATGGACATGCCCTTTGATGGAGTCGGTCTTTTTGGGTCCAAAGCAGACCATGCGCTGGAGCGCTTTAAGGACTCACGGGCTACTGCAAAGTCCCTGGGCCTTTCTGCTACACGCCCTCCGCTGCCTTCTGCTTTTCGCCCCTATCGTGGCCACGGTAGGGGCGCCCCTTCACGTCAGCAGCCCAGCCACCGGCCCGCGCAGCAGGCGTCTTCGCGTGGCCGAGGACGTGGATTCCGCCGTGGCGGATCGGGCAACCAGCGTGCGGGTCAGGCCACCACCTCCAACCCGTCCGCGGCCTCCAAGCCCTCCTAGTCCCTCCTTTCAGGTGCACGGCACGCCAGTAGGGGGCAGGGTCCGCCATCACCTTCCCCACTGGCGCACCATCACCTCGGACAGGTGGGTCTTGGACATTGTCCGAAGGGGCTACTCCCTCCCCTTCGAGACCACCCCCAGCCATGCCACCTCAATTCCACCGCATGTCAGGGGATCACTTGGTGCTTCTACGGAAGGAAGTCACGGCCCTCTTGACCAAGAGGGCCATCGAGCATGTTCCGACCCCAGAAGTAGGGCGTGGTTGCTACTCCCACTACTTTCTGGTGCCCAAAAGGACAAGGAGGACATGCGTCCTATCTTGGACCTCCGGAACGTCAATCGCTTCCTCCGGAAGGAAAAGTTCAAGATGCTCACCCTAGCTCAGGTCTTGACTGCCCTCGACCCTGGAGACTGGTTGGTAGCGTTGGACTTGCAGGACGCGTATTTCCACATCCCCGTCCTGCCGGCCCACCGGCGTTACCTTCGGTTCACGGTAGGCCCCGAGCATTTTCAGTTCACCGTGCTCCCTTTGGCCTTACCAGTGCCCCTCGGGTGTTCACGAAAGTGATGGCGGTGGTCGCAGCTCATCTGCGCCGGGCAGGGGTTTCAGTCTTCCCCTACCTCGACGACTGGCTGCTGAAGGCGGGCTCGTCCCAGGCAGTCGTCTCCCACCTCCAGACTACGGCCGAACTCCTGCACTCGCTGGGGTTCTCCATCAATGTGCCGAAGTCGCATCTAATTCCTTCTCCACAGCTCCTTTTCATCGGAGCAGTTCTGGACACGGCGCAGTTTCGGGCCTTTCCTCCCGAACGGCGAGTCCGGGATATTCAGGCTATGATTCCGATCTTTCGGCCTTTATCCTGGGTTTCGGTAC
The DNA here is from genome assembly GCA_963921515.1 of Calotriton arnoldi. Taxonomy (NCBI): domain Eukaryota; kingdom Metazoa; phylum Chordata; class Amphibia; order Caudata; family Salamandridae; genus Calotriton; species Calotriton arnoldi. The sequence continues at coordinate 2,821,311 of CAWUFW010001269.1, forward strand.
GGATGACCCTGAGGCTGCTGGGCCTCATGGCCTCCTGCATCCTGCTGGTCAATCATGCCAGATGGCATATGCGGGCTCTGCAGTGGGACCTGAAGTTCCAGTGGGCGCAGCACCAGGGCAACCTGTCCGATCACGTCCAGATCTCGGAGGGGACTGCAAAACAGTTGCAGTGGTGGCTCTCGAACCGGCAATGGGTCATGGGCAGATCCCTCTCCCTTCCCCAGCCAGAGCATACAGTTGTGACGGACGCGTCCCTTCTGGGATGGGGCGGTCACATGGGAGAGGCGGAGATCAGAGGCCTCTGGTCTCCGGGCGGAGTCCCGGCTCCATATCAACCTTCTGGAGCTCCGGGCGATCCGGCTTGCACTCAAGGCATTCCTTCCCTCTGTCAAAGGGAAGGTAGTGCAGGTGTTCACAGACAACACCACCGCCATGTGGTACTGCAACAAACAGGGGCGGGGTGGGGTCTTGGACCCTTTGTCAGGAGGCTCTGCGCCTCTGGACATGGCTGGAACATCAGGGCATGTTCCTGATGGTTCAACACCTGGCAGGTTCTCTGAACGCCAGGGCGGACGAACTCAGCCGCAGGTGCATAATGGATCACGAATGGCGTCTTCACTCGGAAGTGGCGCAAGGACTCTTTCTACAGTGGGGAGAGCCTTGGTTAGATCTATTCGCCACCGAAGGGAACGCGCAATGTCATCAGTTCTGCGCGTTGGAATTTCCAAGGCGGCACTCGCTCGGCGACGCTTTTCGCCGCGAGTGGAGTTGCGGTCTGTTGTACGCCTTTCCGCCTATACCACTTCTACCCAGAGTGTTGAAGAAGATTCGGCACGACCGGGCCCAAGTCATTCTTGTGGCTCCGGACTGGGCTCGAAGAGTTTGGTATCCCGAGCTACTCAATATGAGCATAGATCCCCCGATCCGTCTGCCTCTTCGGGAGGATCTTCTGTCGCAGCAGCAGGGGACGGTCCTCCACCCGAACCTGTCCAGTCTACACCTGCTTGCGTGGAGATTGAGCGGCGGCAGTTGATTCCTTTCGACTTGCCTCCCGAAGTTTGTGATGTGATTCTGGCAGCCAGGCGTCCCTCCACTAAGGTGGTATACGCCTGCAGGTGGAACAAATTTGTGGCATGGTGCACAGCGAAGGCTGTGGATCCCCTTTCTGCCCCTCTTTCTGAGGTCCTTCTGTTCCTCTCTCTCTGCCCCAACAGGGTTCTGCCCTGGGTACCATCAAGGGTTATCTTTGTGCTATCTCGGCCTTCCTCAGGCTCCCTGATCAGCCCTCCTTTTCAAGTCCCCTGTTGTTAACAGGTTCTTAAAAGGCATTACTCACCTCTTCCCTCCTGTTCCGTTTGTAATGCCTCAGTGGGACTTGAACTTGGTTCTTACCTTTTAATGTGCGCTCCCTTTGAGCCTCTGCATAACTGTCCTCTTCGTCTTCTGACTCTGAAGACAGCCTTTCTGGTGGCCATCACCTCCGCTCGGCGGGTGAGTGAGCTCCAGGCTCTATCTTGCAAACCTCCCTTTCTGTCTGTTCATCCAGACAAGGTTGTTCTTCGGACGCGTCCGTCCTTCTTGCCAAAGGTGGTTACTGCTTTCCACATTGGGCAGACCATCACTTTGCCCACCTTCTTTCCGCCTCCGCATCCTTCCAGAGAGGAAGAGAGGCTCCACCGTCTGGACCCAAAACGTGCGCTCTCTTTCTATATTGACCGCACAAAACACTTCCGGGTGGATGACCAGCTCTTTGTTGGCTACGTGGGCGCCAAAAAGGTCGGGCGGTGCACAAGAGGACCATCTCCCGCTGGGTTACCTTGTGCATCAAGACCTGCTATTCTTTGGCTAAGAAGGAGCCTCCTGTTGGGCTGCGTGCCCATTCCACCAGGGCAACGGCTGCTACCACGGCCTTGGGCCGCGGTGTTCCGCTGCCGGTTATCTGTCAGGCAGCTACGTGGGCCTCGCTGCACACGTTTACAAAGCATTACTGCCTTGACAGTCAGGTCCGGAGGGACGGCTTCTTTGGCCGTTCTGTCCTCCAGGACTTCCTTGTCTGATCTTTGTTCGCAGACCCACCACCGGGGTTGGTATTGCTGGGGTATCTATTCTAAGGTAAGGAATCTATCACTAACGTGTCTCTTTCAGATGCACAAGTTACTAACTTGTGTAACGATATATCTGTAAGAGACAGTAGTTAGTGATAGATTCCTTACCGCCCACCCATCCTCCCCGTTCTGCGAACTGATTTCTAGGGTTAAGGACATCCCTTTCAGGGCCCTAGTATTTTTCAGACACCTGTGTCAGCTTCTTGCATGGCTCTGCGTTCCTGGCGCGGAAAGTCGTGTACAGAACTGACGTCAGCGCGCAGGGGCGGCGCCTAAGTACTGCCCGCGACGTCATCCCGGCGATCACGACGCCGACGACGGACGCGGAGCCGCACGACGCCGCCTACCGACGCGCAAGGGTACTGCTACGCAAAACTTTCCGGATCCAGCCTGACGCCTGGGGATATTCTAAGGTAAGGAATCTATCACTAACTACTGTCTCTTACACATATATCGTTACACAAGTTAGTAACTTGTGCTTTAGCGCTACCACCTGAAGAGATGTTAACCCAAATAGAAAGTCCGCCAGATGGGCGACCTTGTTTAGGGGTGGGTACAATAATATTAAAACATTCAAACCCCTCCAGGTATAAGTCCATTGTTGTCCAAGTTTCTTGAAACATGAGGATATCATATTTTTAACTAAATTTGCCCACTCTTCAGAACTTATTTTAGAGGCTAGGCCGGCAATATTCCAGCTTAGCACATACAAGTTTGGATCATATAGTTCTGAAGTGTCATGCTCTATGGAATTGGGCTTTGGCTCATGTGGTTCTAAAGGGTCATGTTCTATAGAATTGGGCATGGGTCTCGAGGGAATATGCTCAGATGATGTTCGAATAAGCGACAGTCAATCCAAGCTGTCTAAACCAGACAAAGCGGAGAATCTGTTATGCTCTGCGGGCAAGGGGATAGCATATGTGTTTGGCCCCGGGGTCGGTTTATAAAAGAAGCCCAGGGGTAATGACCAAATAAGGGTAGGAATAGTGCTGTTGAGTTCCTGTATCATTATTATTGATCTTACCAGTACTGGACGGCGAAAATTAATGACAACGCAATCCCCCTCGATGTTCTTAGGTGAAGAGCCGACCCACCCTACCCTGCGCACCATTATGATGTCACTGATATTTGCCACCCTGAGCCTTTTATGTTTAATTAGCCAATCGGCACTTTTATTCCGCAGTTGGTCCCATGTCTCAGTCTGGTTTTTTCTTAAGGGGGGAACACCTGCTAGGACTAAGACATAGGGGCAAGCTGCCGGAGGTAGGCTAAGATTTTCTTTATTGGCCACCACAGACTCACTAACATTATTTACAATGGGGGTGTCACGCTCTGATTATTACAGGCTAGAGTGCCGTTGTTTACAAGATTTGTGGTGGCAACATGAGTGGCTAGGTGAACTAGTTGCTGTGCGTTATTGGTGACACCGGTCGCTAATGGTTCATTCTGTGCGGGGGTGGGTTTAGATATAAAACATTCCTTTACTTTACTACAAGTATCACAGACACTAGTGGTACTAGTAGAGGGAGGATGTGTAGAGTTCGGGTTTTGCTGTTGGTTATTAGAGCTAGTTACACTGGAGGACTGCAATTTTGAGATCTCCCCTTGTTGTAGAATCAGCTTGGGGGTGTTAATATGGGAGCTTGATTTGTTCGTTAATGACTTCAAACGATCCAAGCGTTTCCAAAGCGCTGTAAAATTCTTATCAACAAGTATTCTAATGCGCTCATACACAGAGTCCACTATAATGTCAATTGCGGTATCGACAAGCCTGAAGCAAGTTGAGGGACCTGTCATGGGCTCAGTCTTGAGTGTAGGTAGAGTGATTTAATATTACACATGATGTTAGATCAACAGTGGCATTGGCGTTAGTTGTTATCGTATCCGCAGGGGTCACTGTGCCTTGAATACACAAACTCAGGACACTGCGTTGTTGGTTTAAGCAAGGTGGTTGTTTTCTCTTGGAGCTCACAGGTTTGGTCAATTTCCTTTTTCTTTTTGCCCCGGTAACTACTGGGTTCGGGGAAACATTCATGTTTGGTACAATGTCTTCATTGCATATCACTCCTGAAGGGTCCCCAGCAACAACAGCCCCAGTAGCCTCGCTGCCCTGATTACTTTCATTGTTGTTGCCAATTTCCAAAACTTGTGCGTCCCTGGTGGAAGTGGATGGTAAGTTCGATGTCAGGGGGGGGTAATACGATCACCTTCCACGGCGAAAGGAGCAATCCGAGAGGTTGTCAGTCCCAGGGACAGACGTCTCTCGGTTAACTCTATCTCAGTGGCAACGATACTAACAGCTCTTTCCAACATACTGTCTATGGCGGTAGAGGTACAAGAACTTGGTATGGTGGTGCGTTTCCCCATAACGTATTATTCCTTCACTTGTAATAATAAAATATATGACTCACCACGATGCAGTTTAAAGGATAGTGCTTGTCAGAGGGGTGCCCCAGCCCAGCCTCCTCCGGTCTCTGACGGGCGCAGACGGGCCCGCCCTTGGCCCGGGCGCGGCCCAGGCACGCCCGCGCTGCGGGAGCCCAGCTAAGTTTTTAAAGCGCCTCCGGGCGCGTGGTGTGGGCGTCGGCGGCGTCAGCAGCCGCAAGGGAGCCTGGGACCTGAAGTCCTGTCCCGCTTCCCCTCTGGGCCGGTATGGCGATGTGGCGGTAAACAGCAAGGTTTTCTCGGGCTTTATCAAGTTATTTGATTGCCAAATCCGTAAATTTAACCCATCAGCGAATAAGTTGCCAATTAGTACCCTGTAGAATTCTGCTTATGGGTTTTACAATTGAGCAGAGGCCCAGTCTAATGAAACATGGTCGCAGAAAGTTTTTACAAAGGTTCAATAGATATGGACAATTACAAATGGCTTGCACCAGCGATTCAAGACGATAGGCGCATCCTGTGCAGCATTTGCAGGACTTAGGGGCAGATTTATAAGAGGCTTGCGCAGTCAGGGTGTCATTTTTGACGCAATAACGGCGGAAGAGGTACTCCATATTTAAAATATGACGCATTTGTCGAGGTGTGTTGGTTTTTGGACTCCAGCGTTGGGAAAAAGCTGGCCCTAAACCAGCTGCACCATGCACACGTTAAAATATGCAAGCTAGGTGTTTCAATGCAAATACTAACGTAAATACAACGCAGTGACATTTATGGGAATGGCAATGTTTGACGCATCGTTGGCAAGCGGCGTACAAAGGCTGTAATGCATCAAAATTCCTGCGCATCGGCAATTCAGGCGCAGGAAATGATGCAGTGGCTGTGGTATAACAAGACAAACCACACAACACAATTTGGCAAGCTCAACTACTGCATAGAGCTGGTCATTCTGCAGCTGGGAGTCGCCAGGAGACCAACACCACCACGTAGGCAGCGAAGGAGAAGGGAGCATGTGTTCCGGCGGCGCATATCCCTCATTGACGTCAGGGAGGGTGACATATTCAAATTTTACAGACCCAGGAGAGAGTCTATCATACAATTGATCCACCAGATTGGGCACAGTCTCCAGCCACCAATTGTCAGGCACAACAACATCCCTCCACAGGTCAACTGTTGGCAGTGTTCCACATGCTGGCATATGGTACCTTCCAGATCACAAGAGCCAGAGTGGCAGGAATATCACAGTTATCACTTTATGCATTCCTACCCTCAGTCCTGGATGCCATCATCAGGCTCACACCCCAGTACCTCCTCTTCCCCAAGACCCAACAACAACAGATGGACACCAAGCAAGGTTTCGGGATTTCCCCATGTCTTAGGTGCCATTGATTGAACACATGTGCAATTGGTTCCCCCTGCAGAAACATCCCACCTGTACATGAACCAGAAGCACACATACTCCATCACCCTCCAGGCCTTTGTGGACCATCTGGGGATGTTCACAAATGTTCTGGCCAAATACCCTGGAAATGCGCATGATGCCTACATCTTCCTGCACAGTTTTATTAATGAGCGTTTCCAGAATGGGCGATATGTGGATGGCCTACTTGTTGGTAAGGTAATTTGAAAGATACAACATACAAAATAGGTTTTTTCCATGTATGACATAATAGCCATCTATGTACCTGTCGATGGAGTTAGAACCATATGTATGAGAGGTGAGCCTCATACTTGCACCAATGCATCCAGGTACATGTGTGATGCAAACCCGTAAGTCAGATAATTGCAAACATGCAACACAACTTTGCCTGGCTATGAATGGTGTCAAAAATCTGGAGTTATGCAATGCAGGGCAAACTTTTGTGATGCATTACTGTGTACAAGGGATGTGTACCATGTAGCCATGCAACTCCCATGGTTAATGATGCATGTTATGTATAACAAACAAGGTAACGCTGGGAATGCCTCAAAATAATATGCCTCCCCAGGTGATGTAAAGACAATTAACTTAGGTCATCCAACCCACTTCCGCTTTTATGTGTGCTGCATTCTGCGGCATACATAAAGGAATATGCCTTTAATGATTATTGATGTGCAGGAAGGTGCCCATTCCTGCACTAAACCAATCCTTCGTGCAGCGCAGGCACACTTGCACCATGGGGCAATGGTGCCTGTGCTAGGCACCCCATTGTGTGCCAGTTCAGGGTGTAAGGACAGGAATGGGCCTTATGACATAAATGTGGTGCTCTACTGCCCTTTCCCAGTGATGCAGTGCAGTGCACCTAGGTGACTTGCTGCTCTGCACTGTTCCACTTTGGCAAATATCTGGCCCCTAGTGTCATGTGCACATAGTAGGAACAACGTACTGAAATGTGTAGACAATTATTTTCGATCCTGTCATTCCCACACTAACCTGCAATGGCAGTAGCTACAGAACATCTGTGTGCAGTAAAGTGACATTCCACACTATGTAAATGGACAGAACCTCATAATCAGCACTGGTCAACCAATCACCACAAAACCCATGTGGTACGCTCGACAAGTCAATATGAGTACAAAGTCTATACAAGAGATAAATGTGAGATGAGTGTCTCCTCAATGGCGTTCCTAGTCTCACCATCAGTTAAAGTGCCACAACTTCAATGGTGTGATAACTTCTCCTGTGTAAATTAGCAAGTGTGTCACACATAGCAGCATAGTTGTTGTAGGAAGCTAGCTCTGTATATGGTATACCACTAGGTGGTTATACCGTGCACAGAGTCCAGAGATTCCCCCAGAAATGTACAGGGCTCAATGCAAACCCAAAGTGCTCTATTTGTTGTAGTGTGGGGGAGCAGCCTTAGGCCTAACACATAGGAGTGTAAGACATTTGTTGTGCACCCAATGACCAATAAATGACACACGACTCAAAAAGGAGATCCACACCAATTTTATCAAAATAAGCTTTGCTCAAGATTTCTTTTAAGACCAAGATCTTCGCAAGTACTTTTTTAAATAGAAATTCTTCTCAGTTTCAAAAGTGGACACAGTGCAATTTTCAGTCTTTGATATGTTAACATATGGAGGAGAACAACAATGTGGTTTTACAGGCAAGTAACCATCTTACAAATCCAGTCTTTGGGTTGAAGGGTCAGCAGAGGCAATTTTCAGGCAAGCACAAACACTGCACCACCAGCTGCACAGGGGCAGCCTGGTGCAGAGGTCAAAGTTGAAGATCAGGCCAAATGTTACCCAATGGAGACTGGAGGTGCTTGAAGACACACTGCTTGCAGGTAAGTAGATCGGTTGCAGGGCTCAAGCGTCGGAGGTTAAAACAGGCCAAGGGGGAGCCACAAGGCAGCACAGGGGCTGATGGGTGCAGGGTGCAAACACGGTGTTGGGCGCCCAATGCAATTCAATGGAGAAACTCAATTTGGAAAACAGGCTACAGGCAACGAACTAGAGGCTGCACAAAGGAAACCAGCAATAGCAGAGGTAAGTTGGGATGCTGTAGGTAGTAGGAACACAGTCAGTCAAGCTCTTCAAGGCCCAGGGGCTTCGGATGCAGGGGTGTCCTTTGATGTCGGGTTTCTCTTACTGAAGCTGGTCGCGGTCGGTGGGAGCTGCCAGATTCACACTGCAGGCGTCGTCGTGGAGTCCAGGAAGGGTCTACCAATGCTGGACTTGGACTCAGGATCGCAGGGAACCTTTTCTGGATCAGTGGGGCACCAGGACACAGGCTGGAGGCGTCGGTGCAGAGTGGTTAGAGATTGCAGATCCGGAGGGCACCAGAGTCCTTTAAGTTGCTTTCATGTGGACAGAGCCGCTTTCCTCTGGAGTTCTGGTCTTCTTCAAAGGCAGACAGTCCTCCCGGGGGTTGTGGAGGTCACTGACTGCAGGACAGGCATTGTTTCTTCGCAGCATCTTTGAGGGCTGCAGACAGGCCGGCAGGGCTGGGACCAAGTCAGTGAGTGTCGACCGTCTTCTCTGCACAGTGTCTTCTTCGTTCTTCTTCTTAGGTTGGCAGGAACTAGTTTCAGGGTCTGGGGCGTTTTAAGGGAGTGACAGGTAGGGCCAATGGACACCTTACTGGGGGTGTCTACACCCTTAATTATGCTACACTCCTGTGGGAGGGGGCATAGTCCTAGCCCTGATTGAAGGAGTTCCCCCATCTTCAAGATGGCGGGGACAGAAAGTTGTGCTTCACCTCGCCTCCTACTCCGTAGAAGTGGAGTTGGCAGAGGTGGGCACACCTCTTATTCTTCCTAGCTTTTCCCACCAGTTTTCCCACTCTAAGTGAGGGTCTAAACCGGGAGCTGCCATCTGCTGCTAGCAGCAGAGGCTGGGGTGGTCGCATTATAAAGGCGGCAGGCCTTTGAAGCATCCCTCTCGAGCACTGTGCCGATCTTGAGGGTGGAGGTGTGACACCGCCACCCAGGATGTGCTTTGTTTCTGGTCCCAGAGAGCGGGACTCTCGACACAGGGGTCCAGAAACATGTCTGGTGGTGGCAGGCTTCCTGAAGCAAATCTGTGACCACACCAGGGTTGGTAGGTTTTCAGGGGGAACCTCTGAGGTGCCCTCTGAGTACATGTTTCAATAAATCCCACACTGGCATCAGTGTGAGTTTATTGAGAGGAGTCGTTTGGCACTAAACACTCCTGTGTTCAGAGAAGCCATCATGGTGCTGTGGAACTCGAGTTTTCGAGTTTCCAGTCCATGTACTCTCAATGGCTTTCCTGGCACTTATAATATCTAAGAATAGACTTAAATATTGTAGGGGCATGTCTGCTCATGCAGATATGCCCACACCTGTGATGTAGTGCACCCTGCCTTAGGGCTGTAAGGCCTGCTAGAGAGGTGACTTATCTATACCGTAGGCAATGCTAGTTGGCATGGCACACAGGCAGTGTGCCATGTCGACTTTGTCGTTTTGTCTGCACCAGGTAATGCATGCTGCAGTGGTAGTCTGCATGGCCTAGGTGGGGGTCCCTAGGGGACCCTCTTCAGTCCCAATGCCCTAGGTATCATTTACAGGGACTTACAGGGGGCCTGAAGGGCCAATTGTGGAAGAGTTTTAGGGAAGAAGCACTGGCACAGGGGACCTGGTTGGCAGTGACCCTGTGCACTACAATCAAAATCACATCATTTTCCTGGCAAAAAGTGGGGGGCTAACCATGTCATAAAGAGACCCTTTCGCACACATGCGCGCCCCCCCAATGAAAGAGGATGAAACTAACCTTCCCCTGGAAAGTCTTCATCTTCTAAGTGGAAGAACCTGGAAAGGCCATCTGCATTGGCATGGGCAGTCCCAGGTCTGTGTTCCACTTTTTAATCAATTCCCTGTAGGGAGATGGACCACCTTAGCAGTTTGGGGTTTTCACCTTTCATCTGTTGTAACCATGTGAAATGCCTGTGGTCTTTCTGAACTAGGAAGTGAGTGCCAAACAGGTATGGCCTCAACTTCTTCAGGGTCCAGACCACAGCAAAGGCTTCCCTCTCTATGGCACTCCAACGCTACTCTCTGGGAAGTAGTCTCCTGTGTATGTCCCTCATCATTGGTTTGGGCTAGGACTGCACCTATCCCATGTTCAGAGGCATCTGTCTGCACAATGAACTGCTTGGAGTAATATGGAGCTTTCAGGACTGGGGCAGAGCACATTGTATCATTCAGAGTGTCAAAAGCCTTGTGACAGCTTACTGTCCAGTTCACTTTCTGGGCATCTTTTTGGAGGTGAGTTCTGTGAGGGGGTCACCATGGACCCATAATTTTTCACAAACCTCCTGTAATGCCCAGTTGAGCCAAGGAATGCCCTGACTTGGGTCTGGGTTTTTGGAGCTTCCCAGTCCAGAATTGTCTGGATTTTGGGTTGGAGTGGCTGAACTTTACCTCAACCTACCAGGTGACCCAAGTATACAACCCTTCCCTGCCCTATCTGGCACTTGCTTGCCTTGATAGTGAGGCTGCACTTCCCAGAGTCTCAAAGACTTTACCAAGGTGGATCAGGTGATCCTTCCAGGTGGAGCTGTAGACAGCAATATCATCTATATAAGCTGCACAAAAGTATTCCAACCCAGCAGGACTTTATTCACCAACCTCTGGAAGGTGGCAGGAGCATTCTTTAAGCCAAAGGGCATCACAGTAAACTGGAAGTTCTCATTTGGAGAGGATAGTGCATATTTTTCTTATGCTCCAGGGGTCAGACCTATCTGCCAGTACCCTGATGTGAGATGAAAGGTACTCAGATACTTGGCTGCCCCTAACCTGCCAATCAATTCGTCTGCTTTAGGAATTGGATGTGCATCAGTCTTTGTTACAGTGTTAAGACCCCTATAGTCTACACAAAACCTCATTTCTTTCTTTTCACCCTTGGAGTGAGGTTTGGGGACTAAGACAGCTGAGCTGGCCAAGGGGCACTCTGAGGGGTCAATGACACCCAATTCCAGCATCTTGCTTACTTCCGCTCGGATGCTCTCTCTGACATGATCAGACTACCTGTAAATTTTGTTTTTGACACGCAGGCCGTTAACAGTGCTCACATCATGGGTACACCAGCTAGTCTGACCATGAGTCAGCGAGAACAGCTCAGCATACTGATTGAGGACTTGCCTGCAATCAGTCTGCTGTTGGTCAGTGATGGTGTCTAACAAGACCACTTCATCAACAGACCCATCTTTTGGATTGCTGGATAGGAGATCTGGGATTGGTTCACTCTCAGCTTCCTGTCCCTCATCTGTGCCCATGAGCATGGTCACATCAGCTCTGTCATAGTAGGTCTTCAAGCGGTTGACATTTATAACCCTTTTGGGATATTTCCAACTACCAAGGTCTACCAGATAGGTGACCTCCCCTTTTCTTTCAAGGACAGGGTAGGGCCCACTCCACTTGTCTTGGAGGGCCCTAGGGGCCACAGGCTCCAATACCCACACCTTCTGCCCTGGTTTGAACTCAGCCATGGCAGCCTTTTGGTCAAACCACTGCTTTGAAGCTCTTGGCTGGCCTGAAGGTTTTGGCTTGCTTTCTCCATGTATTCAGCCATCCTGCAACGAAGGCCAAGCACATAATCCACTATGTCTTGTTTTGGCTGTTTGAGAGGTTTTTCCCATCCTTCCTTCAAAAGACTCAGAGGACCCCTAACAGTATGCCCAAACAGAAGTTCAAAGGGGGAGAACCCCACTTCCTTCTGTGGCACTTCCCTGTAGGTGAAAAGCAGGCATGGAAGTAAGACATCCCATCTCCTTCTGAGTTTTTCAGAGAGTCCACCAATCATGCCTTTCAATGTCTGGTTAAATCTTTCAACCAAGCCGTTTGATTGTTGGTGTTGGGGGTAATGAACTAAGTTACTCCACACTCCTCTAGAATGTGTTTTAAGTATGCAGACATGAAGTTTGTACCTCTGTCTGATACTACCTCCTTAAGAAAACCAACCCTGGTAAATATACCAAGGAGGGCCTTGGCCACTGCTAGAGCAGTAGTGGTCCTAAGTGGAATAGCTTTAGGATACCTGGTGGCATGATCCACTACCACCAGCATATATCTGTTCCCTGGGGCTGTTTGTGGGTCCAGGGGGCTTTAGGTGGCCACCTGCCTTACCACTGCTTGGCAGGAGACACAGGACTAACAAAAGTCCTTCACCTTCCGAGATATCCCTTGCCAGTAGATGTGATTGACTAATCTACTCCATGTTTTATCCTGACCAAGGTGTCCAGCTAGGAAGATATTATGGGCCAAAGTGAGGAGGAACTCTCTAAACCTCTGAGGTACTACCACTCTCCTGGTTGCACCAGGTTTAGGGTTTCTGGCCTCAGTAATTAGGAGTCCATCCTCCCAATAGACCTTGTGGGTGCCACTGATATCACCCTTTTCCCATGCAGCAGTTTGCTGCCTCAGACTCTCAAGAGTGGGACAGGTATCTAGCGGTTTGTTCTGGCTCATGTACAGGCTCTGGAGACTCTGTCAATCTACGCTTCTCCCTGTTTGGGATGTCAGGTCTCATTTCTTGGCCTTTTGTTCCTAAGGGTTTAGGTATTTATTTCCAGCAATGGCCTCTTTCAAAGATTTCTTTTTGCATTGTATTCTATTGTTGTAATTGAATTTGATAATTTTAATGTAACAGAAAAATACATTTCTTCTGTACTGAAGAAAAGATAGAACATTTTATAGTGAAATTACATGAAGTGATATGGCGTTGGTGTAATATCCTATTTCCATTCTCCCTTTCAAATGAGAAAAAAAGAAAGGAACACAGGGTCATCCATATTCTATCTTCACAATTCAAATTGGCTGCTGGTTTCAAATCATGCCAGAGAACGAATAGAGGGGCACATTTACTGTTATTTCACTCAAAGCGGCACAGCAAGAAAACTTGCTGGGCTGCATTGCTTTGCAAGAAATGGAGAGCAAAAATGCTTCATGTTACAAAGATCTGGAGCATTTTTGCTCATCTTGAGCTAGCACACTGTCTGCTACCTAGCACCAATGCAAGCACCCTTGCACTATGTCTAAGTGTGCTTGTGTTTTGGGCAGGATTGTTTTTTAGTCGGAAGGGATACCTTTGTACATAAAAACAAACCTTAGAGGAAAATTCATCATTGCACACATGGGAAGAGTAAGCAACAAGGAAAAATAAAGATAATTCTCATTGTTACGCCATTGTGGGGTAGGTGCACCATTTTGGCACAAACCCAGGTTTGCAGGTCTTTGTAAATGTGTGTTTGTGTCAAAATACATGGGTGGATGCTTGGGAAGGCCTATGCTCCACCCATGTATTGCTTACCTAAGCAAAGTAACACAAGTGTGCTGCCTTGCATTACTTTGTATTTACTAAAGCATGCAAAGGCATGCAAAGCCACACAAAGTGGCTTTGCGTGGCTTAGTAAATGCCAAAAAGATTTTTTGTTGGGGCTGCACCAGAAAAGTGACACAACCCTTGACCTTGCCAGGTAGGTCGCTCCCCCACCACACAGCTCCGCCTGTGTTGTCTGCCCGCTGCTCCTGCAGGTAAGATCGCCCTCCGCTTGTGGCCCCGGTGCCCGTTTTTTTCTGCTTGTCTCCCCTTTTCCTTTCTGTGCCCCTCGCTGCCCCATTGTCGTTGTGCCCGTGATTCTGTCTGCTTTCTCCCCTGTTTTCCTTTTTGTGCCCCTCGCTGCCCCATTGTCGCTGTGCCCGTGATTTTGTCTGCTCTCTCCCCTGTTTTCCTTTTTGTGCCCCTCGCTGCCCCATTGTCGCTGTGCCCGTGATTTTGTCTGCTCTCTCCCCTGTTTTCCTTTTGTGCCCCTCGCTGCCCCATTGTCGCTGTGCCCGTGATTTTGTCTGCTTTCTCCCCTGTTTTCCTTTTTGTGCCCCTCGCTGCCCCATTGTCGCTGTGCCCGTGATTTTGTCTGCTCTCTCCCCTTTTCCTTTCTGTGCCCCTCGCTGCCCCATTGTCGTTGTGCCCGTGATTCTGTCTGCTTTCTCCCCTGTTTTCCTTTTTGTGCCCCTCGCTGCCCCATTGTCGCTGTGCCCGTGATTTTGTCTGCTTTCTCCCCTGTTTTCCTTTTTGTGCCCCTCGCTGCCCCATTGTCGCTGTGCCCGTGATTTTGTCTGCTCTCTCCCCTGTTTTCCTTTTTGTGCCCCTCGCTGCCCCATTGTCGCTGTGCCCGTGATTTTGTCTGCTCTCTCCCCTGTTTTCCTTTTGTGCCCCTCGCTGCCCCATTGTCGCTGTGCCCGTGATTTTGTCTGCTCTCTCCCCTGTTTTCCTTTTTGTGCCCCTCGCTGCCCCATTGTCGCTGTGCCCGTGATTTTGTCTGCTCTCTCCCCTGTTTTCCTTTTTGTGCCCCTCGCTGCCCCATTGTCGCTGTGCCCGTGATTTTGTCTGCTTTCTCCCCTGTTTTCCTTTTTGTGCCCCTCGCTGCCCCATTGTCGCTGTGCCCATGATTTTGTCTGCTTTCTCCCCTGTTTTCCTTTCTGTGCCCCCGCTGCCTCTCGCCATTCCCGCCGCTGCGTCCCTGCGGCCCCGCCCCTGACCGCCCATTCGCTGCCCCTGCCTCCCGCCTCCCAGCTGCTCCTCCCTCCCACCTCCCCATAAATGGCGGCCGCTGCGCGCGCCGCGCGCTGGCGCGCCAAAGGCGCGCCTAAGGCAAGCCCGTCTGCGCCCGTCCGCGACTGGACCGCGCCCAGCGCCAGAACCCCTGGATCCCACCGATGCATCACCACTCGACAGACCTACGACGCCGCCACACTCACCGCACTCAATGCCGGCCGGAACCCTGCCTGCTACCGAGCCTCACCGAGACGCACCCACGGACCCTTCACCTGCCAAACCTGCCGATTCACCTGCCCCCGGACGTGCACCACCTCCGCCAAGTCGAGCACCAGCAGCAACCACCTGAAATGCATCCTGCTGAACACCCGCTCCGTCCACAGGCACGCCGTGGAACTCTGGGACCTGCTCGACGCAACAGCACCGGACATCGCCTTCCTCACCGAAACCTGGATGAACGCCTCCTCAGCGCCCGACATCGCCATAGCCATCCCGGACGGATACAAGATCACCCGGAGGGACCGCGTCAACCAGACGGGAGGAGGCATCGCCATCGTACACAAGAACACCATCCGCATCTCGACTAACTCCGACGAGACCTTCACCGCCGCCGAACACCTACACTTCCAGATACACACTGACCCCAAGACCACCCTCCGAGGCACCCTCATCTACAGACCCCCGGGACCACGCACACTATTCAGCGAAGACATCGCAGACTTCATCAGCCCGCACGCCATGCCCTCCGCCGACTACATCCTCCTAGGGGACCTCAACTTCCACCTGGAGAACAACAACGACAGAAACACCACCGCCCTGCTGGACAACCTCGCCAACCTCGGACTCAAGCAACTGGTGAACACGCCCACCCACTACGCCGGCCACACGCTTGACCCCGTCTTCTCGTCCAGCAAGCACATCTCCTTCAGCCACGCCACCGGACTCCACTGGACCGACCACAGCTGCGTCCACTTCAGCTTCAGAAAGACTACGACCCACCACCACCCGCAACAGGCTCCCCGCCGGAGCTGGAGCAAGATCACCGCCGAGCAGCTCACCGCCTCCCTCAGCCAGAACACACCCACCAACACAACGGACCCAAACGAAGCAGCCAGCAACCTCGCCAAGTGGCTGACCGCCTGCGCCGACGACCTCGCACCACTAAAAACCCTCCCAGCAGACCCGGAAGCAAGAAAACCCCTTGGTTCACCAACGAACTCAAGGAATCCAAGAAGAACTGCCGCACTCTCGAGAAAACCTGGCGACTCGACCAGACCACAGACAACAGGACCGCCCTCAAGCACGCCACCCGCAAACACCACCAGCTGATCCGTGCCACCAAGAAGTCGGCACTCAAAGAACGACTGGACAACAACGCCCATGACAGCAAGGAACTTTTCAGCATCGTCAAAGAGTTCTCCAACCCCAGCGCCGGAAACAACGACATCACCCCCTCGCAAGACCTCTGCAACTCACTCTCCGCGTTCTTCCACCGCAAGATCACCGACATACATAACAGCTTCGACGCACAAACAACGCACCCTACCGCCGAACCAACGCCCGCCACCACCACCCTCTGCAACTGGACCCCGATCAGCACCGAAGACACCACCCGCACGATGAACTCCATCCACTCCGGATCACCAACCGACCCCTGCCCACACCACGTCTTCAACAAAGCCGACGCCACCATCGCACCCCATCTCCGGGACATCATCAACTCCTCCTTCCACACCGCCACCTTCCCGGAGAGCTGGAAGCACGCCGAGCTTACCGCCCTCCTGAAGAAACCAACGGCGGACCCCACCGACCTTAAGAACTACCGTCCCATCTCGCTCCTTCCGTTTCCGGCCAAAGTCATCGAGAAGACCGTCAACAGACAGCTTGCCGCCTTCCTCGAGACGAATGGATCCCTCGACCCCTCGCAGTCCGGGTTTCGGGCCAACCACAGCACCGAGACCGCCCTTATCGCAGCCACCGACGACATCAGAACCCTAACCGACAACGGGGAAACAGCTGCCCTCATCCTCTTGGACCTCTCCGCGGCGTTCGACACCGTCTGCCACCGCACCCTAGTGAAGCGCCTCAGCAACATCGGAATCCGAGAGAAAGCACTGGAATGGATCATCTCGTTCCTCGCCGGAAGAACCCAGAGAGTCCGCCTCCCCCGTTCAGATCCGAAGCCACCGAAGTCATCTGCGGCGTTCCACAGGGATCCTCACTCAGCCCAACCCTCTTCAACGTCTACATGAGCCCCTCGCAGCCATCGCACGCCGACACAACCTCAACATCATCTCCTACGCCGACGACCCCCAGCTGATCCTCTCCCTCACCAACGACCCCACCACCGCCAGAGCCAACCTACACGACGGAATGAGAGACGTCGCCGACTGGATGAGGAACAGCCGCCTTAAACTGAACTCAGACAAGACGGAAGTCCTCATCCTGGGCTCATCACCCTCCGCCTGGGACGACTCCTGGTGGCCCCCGGCCCTGGGCACCGCGCCCAAGCCAACGGACCACGCACGCAACCTGGGCTTCATCCTGGACTCCTCCCTGTCGATGACCAGACAAGTCAACGCCGTCTCATCTTCATGCTTCAACACCCTGCGCATGCTCCGCAAGATCTTCAGATGGATCCCCACTGAAACCAGGAAGACCGTCACCCAGGCACTCGTCACCAGCCGACTGGACTATGGGAACACCCTCTACGCCGGAACCACAGCCAAACTTCAAAAAAGACTCCAGCGCATCCAGAACGCCTCCGCACGACTCATCCTGGACATCCCCCGACACAGCCACATCACCGGACACCTGAAAGACCTGCACTGGCTCCCCGTCAGCAAGAGAATAACGTTCAGACTCCTCACCCACGCACACAAGGCCCTCCACGACCTGGGCCCAAAGTACCTCAACGACCGCATGACCTTCTACACGCCCACACGCCAGCTACGATCAACCAGCCACGCCCTCGCCACCGTACCACGCATCCGCAGAACCACCGCCGGAGGAAGATCCTTCTCCTACCTGGCAGCCAAGACCTGGAACTCCCTCCCCACTCACCTTCGGCGAACCCAGGACCATCTCTCCTTCAGGAAGCAGCTCAAGACCTGGCTGTTCGAGCAGTAACTTACCCCCTCCCCCAGCGCCTTGAGACCCTCCCGGGTGAGTAGCGCGCTCTATAAATGCCGTGATTGACAACCCTGACGTAAAATCATAATAAATCTGGGCCAGTGTGTCTAAATTATCCAAGCCGTTATTCAGTCTGTAAAGTCCCGAAGGGCGATAGGTGGGGTCTCTATCTGCCTCTAGTGTGCTGCTACTGTGGTTTTTGACTCTCACAGGCAATTCCACATCAGGTGGCAGTCAGTTTTAGATTAATATTTTACAATAGGATAGCACATGTCCAGAATTATATGACATCTCAGATAGGATGGGATACTGCAGAACTTTCCCCAAGGTTTTCCGGACTAAAAAGGTTTGATGAACAGGTATCCCCATGAAACATGTTTAAAAATCGCCCAACTGGCCACTCCCCCTCCAGCATAAGTCACCATAATTTGTATCGTATTTATGTAGTTTAGGCACATATTAGTAACAGTCTAGAAGCACTTTCTAATGCTCTTCCTTGTCAAGAATACTACTGGAATTTTTGGATCATAGTGTTTTCCATTGCTTTTTCCTTATCTCCATTGCCAGGATGTTATTCCAATGTGCTTTGGATGCATGCTTTGGGAGATCAGAAGCTTGTTGAATACGTTTGTATAGGATAGATAGGGCCCCTTGAGATCACTGATGCTTTAATTTCTCAATAGGGTGAGGTCGCTAGCTGCTTGTTAAATTTCAGGGTATGTAACATAGGGGCATATTTTTGGGCCCCTTGCACCACTGGAGCGTCACTTTTTGTGACACTCCGGCAGTGCAAACTACTAAATCATATTTATGAGGTCACACAACACCACTTTGCGTGGCTTTGAACGGCCTCATAGATATGAAATACGATAAGGCAGCATAAATCGCTGCGTTGCCTTACTCTGTGCTAGGGAGGCATTCCATGGGCGTAACACCCAACGCCCGTGGATTTTGACGCTTCCCCACATTTACAAGACCTGGTGATGGGCCAAAACCTCACGCCTCCCTAGGGAAGGTGCAACAACAAGAAATAACTATATTTTCCCTCATTTTCCCCCCATTCTGCAGCACACAGAGAAAAAGAAAAAAGCCTCCCAGGATTGTTTTTGTGCAGGAATGTGGCCCTTCCTGCACAAAAACATTCCAGCTGACAACACCGGCACCCTTGCACCATGGTGCAAGGATGCCTGTGTTGGCTAGGCTGCGAAACAGCGCAAGCACAGGGGGAAAGGACCGGAATGCACCGTATTAGATAAATACAGTGCATTCCTGCCCTTTCACTTTGATGTAGGGCAGGACAGCAAGGTGACTTGTTGCCCTGCACCAAAACCCCATAAATGATGCCCCTAGTGTTTAATCTGGGTGTAGTGATATGGTTTGGCTTCATCTAAATTGAATTTCCTTTTACAGGATTCATACATTAGAATATCTTCTTCATGGAACACGTCAGATATGGTCAAAGTATCACTCTATTTCCACTTCTCAAATAAGCCATGTTCCGTGGCAGGTGAAAGGGTTGGATTGGGATGAATGGGTGCACATGGCGCAACAAAGGATGCCAAACTGTAGTATTTAGTAGATGTATCCAATACAAAGTCTTCGTTGTGGGGGTGCTCATATGAGCTTAGGGGTTTCCAAATAAGGTCCAAGATGGTCCTGCGCACAACCACCCTGTTCATGTGTCCACAGTTTGTCTCGCTCAGGAACAATCTGTGATGACTTGTATTTGGATAGCTATGCAGTAAAGGTAAAAAATCTGGGAGCACCAGACCAACTGCTTGTTTAGGAAAGCAGCAGAATTTGGCCCACCTAGCTTGTTTCAATTACCAGATATAATGTAATGTTCATTTATTGAATTTTAAAAATAAATCTTTGGGAATCTTGTTTGGGAACCCTCAGAAATGATATATGATTCTTAGGAGCGCACTAATTTTTACTGGGTTTTTTCTCTCCAGCCAAGGTAGAAAGATGGCAAACATCTTTTATAGTCGCTGTTCAGTGATCTCAATAGCTGTAGGAAATATGCTTTATAAAGGTCCCTTGGATCTGTCTTATCTGTACCCTCAGGTGTTTGATTCGCTGTCCATTTAAAGGGGAATTGGGCAGCCAACTGTGCTGCCTGCAGAGGAGAGAGCATGAGTTTGAAGATCGCTGACAGGTTCATTTTGAAAAAGCTATTATCTCGAATTTTGTAAAGTGCCTCCGCACATAAGATAATGGTGTATTTGGTGATGTCAATGTAGGGAATATAACTTCAGCAAATAGTGTGATTTTTATTTTGGTTGTACCCAAATTGAACCCTTGTAAATTTCCATCCCCTACTTTACGCAAAGGGTTCAATAGTTAATGTGAAAAGGAGAGGGGGCAACAGCTGTGCTGCTCAACCGAGTTCCAATGTGGAGGGCAGCCTCTCATTGATCATTATTTTAGATGTGGGAGCATAGCATGCTAATACCATTATGGTGAATCTAGGGCCAAACCCAAAAGAATGTAGGGCTTCATTACAATGTGGTTCGGACCGCAACCGACAGCTTGTTAGTTGCGGTCCATACCACATCTACTGCTGCGGTCCGACCAACGCATTAGGATGTGTGCAGTCGGAGGCAGCAGTCGGAGGGACCGACCGACACCTTCCGAGCCCGTCGGTCAGAAGCTCCTCATAATCCCTTAAGGACTGCCTTTCCGCCGTCTGGATTATGAATTTATGATGTCGTTTTCCGACAGCCTTTCCATGTCGACCTTTTTGACATGGAAAGGCTGTCAGAAAGAGACATTGGGAGCCCTGCTAGGCCCCCCTTCCTCCCTGGCCCACCAATCCCTGCACCGTGTGGTGCCTGCCACACGGTGCAGGGATTTTCACCAACTCCCATTTCTCAATGGGAGCTTGTGCTGCGGGCGGTTTCTGCCCACCCCACAAGCTTCCATAGATAAATGTGAGTTTGCGACTGCACCATGTGCAGTCGCATCGTAATCAGGTGTTCGGAACTGCCGACCTATTGTCGTGCGGTTCCCTCACCGAAACTGTTGGTCAAAGGCAACTCCGGACATCGTAATCAGGGCCGTAGTTTTTTTTACCAAGAATCACCAATCTACTCTGTCAAAGACACTTTCAGCATCTAAAGATGCTAATTTAGCTGGTAAATATTTTTCTTTTATTAACTTTTGCAACCACATAGACTATTTTTCAGATATTGCCATGTGTTTGTCTTCCTTGGTTAAACCTTATTTGATCCAGAATTCTGAGATCTGGAAGGTATAACTAATCTATTAGCCTGTATCTTTGTTGTAAAGTTTCACATATATTAAGCAGGGCAGTGAGCTTTAGGACTGGCATCATTTGCTCTAGATATTAAGGTAGCAAAGGCTTCACTCAGATGGGGTCACCCTTCCCTCCCTCACTATCAAGTTAGAAAGCCTCTAGCTTGTATATCACCTATGTAGTTATTCTCAAACTTTTGTCATAACTGTTCCATGTGCCTGTGTTTTTACCCTGGTCATGTGTTGCTTTCTGCAAATGAAAGATGGTGAGTTCTGATCTATTAGCCGCAATGGTATAAACTTGGACTTTTAGGGTCTTGACCTCTGAAGGGTCTGGTAGAGTTTTCTCTATATGCACTTTC
Organism: Calotriton arnoldi; assembly: GCA_963921515.1. Classification (NCBI taxonomy): domain Eukaryota; kingdom Metazoa; phylum Chordata; class Amphibia; order Caudata; family Salamandridae; genus Calotriton; species Calotriton arnoldi. The sequence goes on from CAWUFW010001269.1 coordinate 2,842,549, forward strand.
TTCTTTCCTTAACTCTTTTTCTAAAAGGTCTTGTAATTTATGTTGCACTTTAAGTGTAGCCATGGTCCCACCTCTAGAACAATCTTTAAGGCTTTTCAAGTGCATGCCTGACTTGTTTCTGGTGCGTTAAGCTGGAAGTACTCCAACATGAGTTTGTAATTTCTTTTTTTTTTAACACAAGGTCCCTGAAGAGTGGAAGAAGCATATGCTGTACGGAGTCTTTCAAAAATCCCAGACCATGTTAGCAAACATTTGCAATCACTAAACATTCAAAATTGCTAAACCACGTTGAGCAAGATGGCACCTGAGTAACACGCCATATCGTTCATCGTTCCTCCCCTGCCTCGCTAGTTCGCACGTTCGGCTGCTTTCGCTTAGCCATGCTTGAGGATTTGGTCCCCTGACACAACTACCGAGAAGATGCTATCACCCTTGCTGTTGGAAACACGGCTGCGGGAGCACCAGATCATACATGCCAACGCTCCCGATTCAGGCGGGAGACTACCGATTGCAAGGATAGTCTCCCGCCTCCCGATTCCTGCAAGCAGAAACCCGATTCCTCGGGGGTTTCAGCTGACAGGGCTTGGTATTGTGTAACGTGAAAAAAACAACAAAGCCTCATTAACATGCAAATGGCCTTTTAAAGACCTGTGAAGTACTCGGTGCGGATGCGGCTGTGTGTGTGCCCAGGAAGCTGTCTCAGCCTGGGCTACCACACAAGAGGGGGGGGAGGAGGGGGGAGGGGGGGGAAGCCCATACTTGACAGTAACCCGATTCAAGGCCCCATTCTCCCGATTTTTTTTCTTAAATCTCCCACTTTGCTCTTCTGAAATGTTGGCATGTATGCACCAGATACACGGCACTGACTTGCCTGGCCCTGGCGGCGGCTGCACGGCTGGTACGCCCCGCCCCAGGCTATAACTGGCCGGGGGATGAAAAATGCAAAGGCGTGACCTATGGGCCAGTCAAGCTCCGAAGTTGTGGCTGGGACAGTCTCTGCGGCGCCACTGCCGGCCAGCCCCCGGTCCGGATCCCGGTCCAGATCCAGCCAGGAATTAAAAACTGCAGAGGCTGCCGGCAAAGGAAAACGGGAGGTTGGCTCGAAAAAACCCACAACGGACGGCCCTCGGAGCCTCGCATCTTGAAGGTGGGTGCTCACAGCGCTCCATTTCTAACTTGTTTGCAGCTGCTCACATAGTGGGCCCTAAAGGAAATGCCCCAGAGAAAGTGGCATCAAGCATGACGATGGTTCCACTAGCGGGAGCCCAGATAGTCAGGCAGTGGTCAGTTCAGTGATACTGCGGAAAAAGGCCCAGAATCCTCATTACCCGTGATGCTAGATGGTATAATAAAACAAGGACCTATGTGTGAGGGCTCCAGACAGGGCTTTAAGTGGGCCGGGTCTCACCGGTACTGAGCACCGGCAGTTTTTTAGGTCTCGCCTGAGCCAGCGCATGCGCTGCTCTGGCGAGAGTTTTACTAAGCGGGTTTTGGAAGTGCAAACAGCAGTGGCTTTTGCTGGCGACCAGCTTGCGTTCACGCGCGATCAGGCGCCATCTGGCTTCCCTCGCCATCTGGCTTCCCTCGCGATTACTTTCACTTTCGCGCCGCGCGGCCGTGTCAGTATCACGGCCGCGCGGCCAATGCTTGTTGTTTCTTTCTAATCAGGCAATCCTTAAGAGTGCATGTCTTTGTAGGCTCTGTCTACCCCTCTTAAACCTTTCCACCCCTCTCCTTCTTTATGTTAAGACGGAGCAGTCGTTGAAGGAAGTCTGGTGCTGCTGAATGATTTGTGCTGCCGATGTTTATTACCACATTTTAGTATATTTTTACATACTTTGAGACTTAGTTTTGCATTTTGGTGAATCGATGTCACTGAAAAATGTACACCAATAAACATGTTTTGTGTATAAAGAGCCCTCCACCCCCACACTTTCATTTCATTGATGTCACTGAAAAGGTACTTCACCAGTGAACGTGTTTTGTGTATAAAGAGCCGTCCTATCCAACACTTTCATTTATCCACTGCCACGTGCATAACGCCCACGGGAGGAAGCGTCAGTCCCTCGATGCTTCCCTCTCTTGATAATGCTGAATGAAACCTCTCTCTTCTAGGTATATATCGGGATTGGGATCTCTGGGAGAAGCTACCCTTGCTGCTCAGAGTTCCCTAGTCCTAGGACATGACCGATGCAGACACAGGCTCTTTCTGTTGCCTCAAAGAAGCAATTTGATGGCTGCCGCCAATGGACTATTTGCATGGCTGAGCCGCGAGGGGCAGTCAAGGAAGACAATGTGTTTTTTCCTGTGTGGATATGTTTTAATTTGTATTTTCTTTTTGGAACATTAGCAAACTGTTATCTTCTGATCTGTAAACAGTCCACAAAAAAGGCATCTGGTTTATCTTTACAGCCCACGTCCCCTACCTCCCTGTTGCTGCCGCAGCTCCCACGTTTGTCTTCTTAATTAATCTTTACAGCCCCCACCCAGCTCCTCCCATGCACCCCGCCCCCTCTTGCATTCCTATAGATGACATGCTAGTTTCAGAACAGACTGCTGAAAACGAAGGCAACCTTACAACTTCAGAAAACAAGCATTGGCATAGCCAATAGGTCTCGCCTTTGGGACCTTATAAGTGTTTAGCCATGCAACAGTTGATGTTGTTGCTCCAAGAATATTGTGCTGTATAACTAAACACTTATAAGGTCCCAAAGGCGAGACCTATTGGCTATGCCAATGCTTGTTTAAAAAGGGGCCTCGAAACGGGTCTCTATCGGGCTCTGTTTTGTGCCCTGGAAGAGGTGGTCCGTTTTTTCCCGGACTGCAGTGACAGCAGGCACATGGATGTGCGCCTGCTCACACTGCTTACTTCTTACTAGTGGAGAAGTTACGGCATGACGTCATGCATGGTGAGCATTGTAGGGGAAGGGTAATCTTTTAAAGAGTCATTTTCTCTCTGGATTTCCCTTCTCTTTTTGAAACTCAGGAGCAGCAACATTGTCGTGTCACCAGGGCTTTAAGTGGGCGCTTTTTCAATATAATATAAAAGCCATAGTTGCTGCTTATTTATCTTATGCAACTAACAACCATTGACAAAGCCAATAGTCCTGAGTTGTTGTAGGTAGGATGTTACTTGTTGTATCATATATCTGGATGCAATGACAGAAACAGCAAAATACAAGTCGGACGGCACACTATGCTAAACACCGATTTTTAGCTTACGTGTTTCTAAGCCACGCCCTTAATTACATTGGCCACGCCCCTTTGAGAGACCCCCAGTTTTTTCATCCCACTTAAAGCCCTGGCTCCAGATGCACAAAAGAATTTATACAAGCTGAAAACTGCCTCCCCAGATTCTAATCAGGAGTCGCACAACAAAGCTAAGACAGGTGTAAAATTCCCGGGGCTCCCTTGGCTTCTATAGGGAGCAGGTCTGCTGCTCGAAGGCAAGGTGTGGCTTTCTTCCCTGAGATTCTGGGTGAGAAGTTTTTCTCACTAACCGATGGATCTGACTCCTCCAATTATGACAATTTCGCAACGAGGAGGGTCCGGATTCAAGTAGCAACAGCTCGATTAAAGACCCACTGCTAACGCAACAAAAGAAGGCATTGCAGAAAAGAGAAACAAGCATTTGCAATGCAATCGGTCTCGCCTTTGGAACCTTATATGTATTTAGCTATGCAGCATATTAGCCTGGGTGCTGAAACATTTACTGTTCTAGCAGTACCACCCTTCACTGCCCTTGATACAACTTTAAAGAGACTTGTTTTAGTTGTTTTAGAGCATCATCATGTCAGACCTAAAACATTTTCAATGTTATATACAACAAAGCCATATGTGGTGCATATTTATTATATGTAACTAACTACCATTGGCAAAGCAAATAATCTAAACAACCTAACAAGCTCACACACTTGTTCTCCGCCTTCCTAGCCCTGCTTAGCTTCCTACTTACTGCAGCAAGGCAGGGGGGTTTGGGGGACCGGTAAGCAATGAGGAGAGAGGAAAGAATGCAAAGCGAGTGGTGGGGGCAGGAACGAGTGGGAAGAGCGCTGAGGAGGAAAGATGACAGCCTGCAACTGCACTAATATAGAGTGTTAGATAGCAAATAAAACTTCACTGAGGGTACTGTAGCACTAAAAGAAATATTACAGTAGAAAACTTCGATTGCAAAGCGTCCTGCCCAGCTTAATGAGTGCGTGTCATACCGGATGAAGGGGTTAGGTCCAACCTGCCAAAGTTACTGGGTGTAGGTGTTTACATCTGAGAGCGCTGATAGGGCAAGCCTCACACATGTGTGTTGGTTATATGCAGGGGTCAGAGATGCCTCACCTTTGCAAGTCGCTCAGCAATGCTGTAAAAAAGGGCCTAAGTGTTCCCCCTCTTCCAGATAAAGACATGAATGGAGCCTCACTTCATGCACAGGGAAAGGGTGGATTGAGGGAAACATTGCATTTATATTTATGCTTGTAGGGTGGGAGGAGCACTTACTTTGAAGCTCCGTGGGCTCCGGTGGTGGACTAATACAAAATAATATTAAGCCGGTCAGTATGCCAGCATTTAATTTTAAACAGTTTGTAGTTAGTCTCTGTGCTCCTTTGTCATGGGACGAGCGTGTCTTATAATTAACTGTCCGAGTTGCCTTTAGGGTTGTAGTGCAACTTTGCTGTTAGGTTGCAAAATAACAATAATTGTGGGCCGTGATTCTACTTTCATATAACGAGGGGTAACAAGGAGGAGACAAAATAAGAGAGACGGTCATTGGAAAATCCTGAACTTGTTATAATTCCTTATATGTTATCAAATACGTCCAGCGTAAACCTATTAACGCAACTCACATTTGCAAGCTAGTACGGAGTCTTTCGTCATAGAAGACTTGCTGGTTCTTCTAGAAAGAACTGTGTAATATAAAACCTATCGAAATCCAGGCAACGCACCAGGAAGAGCGATTTTGCCACATGAATATCCACCAACCTGCCTTACAATAGGCGATCCATGGATTGAAGCTGTCCTTTGGAAGTCAGTACGCATGCGCACACTAAACCCAGCCGGCACTTCCCAGGCGTATTTGAATGAAGTGGAATGAAAACGAGCCGGTCACCGGAGGGAGAGGCTCTGCAGTGCAGAGCCTGCAGCCCGAGTTTCGGCCCTCCTGGGTTCTCTAAGGGATAGGTGCCACAGAAACATCAGCATATTCACCTCGGCTAGGCGTCAGCTGCGGCGGTTGCAGCAGCCAGCTGAGCCGGGCGGCCAGAAATAAGCGGTGCAGCGTTGAAGATGCTTCTCAAAACGAGACTCTAAGTTCGTGACCTAAAGTGTCTACTGCGAGAGAAGCGCATGCACAGTGCACTCACCATCGCTGCGCTTGATCTCCACATAGATCCCGATGTGCATCTTCCTGAATACGGCGGCCGTCATCCTGCTGAATAGGGGGCTCTTAGGATGACTGAGGGCTCCCGGCCTCTCCGCGGCGAACACACAATCTTCTCAAACCCAACAAGACTGGGGAGCGGCAATAATCCCGGCGGAGAGGAGGGGCACATTCGCCTGCTGAAGATGAGACCCGGCGCCCAACACAGGAGGAGGAGGCTCGGGAGAAAATATAACAGAAAGGGGGCTGGCTGTGGGAGGAGAGGCGTTCACTGCGCATGCATAAGACAGCCGTCAGCAGCGCGCGAGACAAAAAAAGAGTGCGAATTCACCCAGCAAATCCTACGACAAACAAGCATTTGCAATGCAATAGGACTCGCATTTACGCGAGACCTATTGCATTGTAAACGGGAGTGCGGGCGTCCAAAAAGGCACGAACGGGGAGTGGGGGGACTGAGGGGGGGGGCGAGAAGTCACGGACTGCGGGAGGAGGGGGGGACACAGGGAAGAAAATAGTGTTGGGATAAAGGGGCCAGTAGCCTGGGAAGGATACAAATGACAACTTGGCCGTCCGGAGGAGGGACTAACAAGCCTAAAACCACTCAGAAGGCAGCATTTAGGATCTAAGCCAATCAAAAAGATGGGCGGAGAGTGGGCGGAGCTTCCACGAAGCTTCAACGCTATAGTGTATACTGCATGCCTCGCAAAGTGAGCAGCGCATGCGCTGCAACGCTAGGCGATACCTAAAAAGGAGGGGGTGTAACCGGCAACTAAAATGGGATTACTCTGCTACGCAGCTTGCCTGTTTGGTGGAGATAGAATTGGAAAAGAACCTGGTCAGGAAGGGGTTAAAATGGGTGAAGCTGAGTCTATGGGACCTTCTCTTGCTACTATACTCCACTCCATAAAACAACTACAGGAAGAAGCACGAAATGATAGCCGGTGGGCAAGAGTAGCTTCCAAAAAACTGCATGGGGAGTAAAGAAGTTGAATAAAACCTGCGTGGACTTGGCATATAGGTTATCAATGGTGGAGGTGCGTACTGAGAGCCTAGAGACCGAGGTTAGCTCACTGAAAACACAAAGCACATCTCAAAGTGCCTTTGTCTGATGTTAGGTGGAACCTCGAGGACCAGGAAAACAGACAACGGAGGAACAATCTACGATTTCTGGAGGAGGGGGGTAATGCTACACTATACATCATGTACCTCCTATAAGGTGCACTCCCTGATTTGATAAAATGCGATTGGGACTTGGAAATTCAGCGGGCACATCGGTTCCCCTTAATGATGGAAAAACAATCGAATGAAATGAGAGGCCCCGGGCAATGCTTGTATATTTTGGGAACTTTCTGCTAAGGCAATGTATTTATGATCAAGCTCGACCGAATGCTAAATAAGAGTTTTAATGTGGTTTCTTTTTCTGTCAAGCCAGATTTTTCGCATGCCACAGTTGAGCGCAGATGGCACCTGCGACAAATGTTGGCCCCATTTCAGAAAGTTGGTGCTGAGGTCTATTTACAGAATCGAGCAAGATTGAAAGATATTGTTAATGGGCAAACCACAGTTTTATCGCAGAGATTCAAGCACAGGAATTTCTCAGAACACTCAACGGGGGTCCTCCGCAGTAGTGTGATATAGGAACGGTATATTTCTGGGTGAGGGTATGTTGAGGATGTGACAAATGAACAAACACAGCGGTAGTAAGGGGGAAAAGGGAAAAAAGGGGTATATTGAAGTTGGATGGGGTGGAGGGCAGGGTTTGGTCAGGTGGGGTTGGGGTCAATGGGTAGGGAGAGGGGGGTCACACACATTGGAGAGCTTTTAAGATGGGTACAGAGGGTTTTTTCTTTTTCTTTCTTCTTCTTTTTGGAAGATAGGTTTAGAGGTTTTGTATCTAGACATCGGAGTGGCATGCAGGCGGTGGAAACCAGACTGAGCCAATGGTTGGGAAAGGGAAATTGAGTATTGCGACCTTTAATATTTGCCGGTTGAATGACGCCAGGAAAAGACAGAGAGTCGCTCAAGGGCTTCAATTACTACATGCGGACATTATTTGTCTGCAAGAAACCCATATAGAGGGGTCATGAAAGGATGTTTTAAAATCTTTGCGTTCGAGATTGATTGGGGGGACCTCCCAAGGTCGCCGTGTTTTTTTCTCTCGTATCTCCCGCATTTTTTCAGTGCGATATTTGCTAATTTGAGAATGTCCTTAACTCTGTCTCTGTACGACTCCGCCCAGGACACTAGGTAATTCCGAGTGTCCGGTCTGCCGAGAGTCGATGACGTGTGTTACCGACCCTAAAAGGGTCAGTTTTTCTTTCTGCTACCATGGTGGTTGTTCCACCAATTTTACTTTTAGAGCCAGCAATTCACTAGCTCGTCTTGCACCCACGTGGCTTACACATTGTTTCATCCTTGCAGAAGAACGCAAAGTAAGGGATATGATCTATGTTGTAGTTGATAGTTCTGTAGGTGTTTCCTGTAGTGCTATAACGTTAAACCCGCCTTCCCACATATAGGGCCATTGTTAATTAAAATTGAGGGCCAGCATAAAGCGTGTACACCCCTGTTAAGGAGTTGCCCACAAGGTACCTTTTTTAATCGTGTCATTCAGTCACATTGCGAGGGGTGTGATCTACCAGCTCACCAAAAGGGTCCTTCTCTCTACATGCTGAATATACGCATCTGTCTTGTCTCTTTCTTAACATTAGAAGTTAACATTCAGTGGTATAAGTTGGAGTTCTATGTTGCAAAATTAATCAAAGGTGTACCTACCTATGACAAGCCCAGCTGATGGACCATTATGCTTGAGAGAGAATGCCAACTGTTCGTCTGTTGACTGAAAATGTCAGTTTTTTTTCAATTCTTCTTTATTCAAACTGGTCTGTCATTTATCTTTTCTTCTGTGTTGCACTTTTGCAGGAGTCACACTTCTGCAGTCTCTGTTTCGATTAGTATGTTTGCTAATGTTCTCCAGTTGACAATCCAGCAACTTTACACAAGTGTTTAGATATGTAAAATGATGTGCTTTTGTTGTGATACTCAAAGAGAATACTAAACAAAAGGGATAGGTCCAGTGGTACTTGATCTGTTTGCTCCTCTGTTTCTCTGTAATAGGGTGAAATTGCTGACACTGGAGTAGTGCTGCAGGTGCAATATTCTGAATTAATGAACATTCATATTCCTGATAAAGGATTGTGTCTTTGCGCTTTCTTCATGCCAAAAACTTTTCTTTACTCTTGTGGCTTTGTTGTTTGACTAAAATGTCTCCGGGTTTTCCGATGTCGCCAGTTTTGCATCGGTCACTCTATGTGCTCTCCCCATGTAGGTATCAACTCGAGTCTCCCGAGTGTGTATGAGAAAAGGCCAAGCATGAAAGCCTTGAGACCATGGGCCGTATTGCGTATTGGCATTGTTTGCGCCCAGCACATCTTTGAAAAGGTGCGCCGGGCGCAAGCAATGCCATTGCGCCCAATTATGGTGAATGCCCTGCCCTGGTGTCAGCCGCGAACTTGCGCTGCCCTGGGGGCAGCGCATTCATGTGAAAACACGGAGCAGCTGCTCCGTGTTTTCACAGTGCAGGCCGCAACCCGCCTGCACTTTCAAAGGTGAGTCCGGCTCTGCTCTCGCTCTTTGCCTGCCTACCTCTGTTGCAGTGGAATTATTATTGAGTCACCTTGAGTTTTTTAAAATCTTAGCCGATCCTATATGCTGCTATATTGTATTTCTTTTAGCCCTATTTTTAGCTGTTTTTAATTATTAGTGACTGCTACGATTGTGTCTTGCTTGCCTTACCGTTATTGGTACTTCCGCCCTGTTCCGCCGCGGTGTGTGCCGTTTGGTGCGGAGGGCGTTGTACCACATTGGCACTCACTTCCGGGGCCGAGCGTTGTACGGGCGGAGCGGTCTAGTGCTCCCAGCGCTCACGCTACTAAAGCGCATGATCAAGCGAGCGCGCAGCGGACACTGGTGAGTCCGGCTCTGCTCTCGCTCTTTGCCTGCCTACCTCTGTTGCAGTGGAATTATTATTGAGTCACCTTGAGTTTTTAAAATCTTAGCCGATCCTATATGCTGCTATATTGTATTTCTTTAGCCCTATTTTTAGCTGTTTTTAATTATTAGTGACTGCTACGATTGTGTCTTGCTTGCCTTACCGTTATTGGTACTTCCGCCCTGTTCCGCCGCGGCGTGAGCCATTTGGTGCGGAGGGCGTTGCGTTGTACCACATTGGCACTCACTTCCGGGGCCGAGCGTTGTACGGGCGGAGCGGTCTAGTGCTCCCAGCGCTCACGCTACTAAAGCGCATGATCAAGCGAGCGCGCAGCGGACACTGGTGAGTCCGGCTCTGCTCTCGCTCTTTGCCTGCCTACCTCTGTTGCAGTGGAATTATTATTGAGTCACCTTGAGTTTTTAAAATCTTAGCCGATCCTATATGCTGCTATATTGTATTTCTTTTAGCCCTATTTTTAGCTGTTTTTAATTATTAGTGACTGCTACGATTGTGTCTTGCTTGCCTTACCGTTATTGGTACTTCCGCCCTGTTCCGCCGCGGCGTGTGCCGTTTGGTGCGGAGGGTGTTGCGTTGTACCACATTGACACTCACTTCCAGGGCCGAGCGTTGTACGGGCGGAGCGGTCTAGTGCTCCCAGCGCTCACGCTACTAAAGCGCATGATCAAGCGAGCGCGCAGCGGACACTGGTGAGTCCGGCTCTGCTCTCGCTCTTTGCCTGCCTACCTCTGTTGCAGTGGAATTATTATTGAGTCACCTTGAGTTTTTTAAAATCTTAGCCGATCCTATATGCTGCTATATTGTATTTCTTTTAGCCCTATTTTTATCTGTTTTTAATTATTAGTGACTGCTACGATTGTGTCTTGCTTGCCTTACCGTTATTGGTACTTCCGCCGTGTTCCGCCGCGGCGTGTGCTGTTTGGTGCGGAGGGCGTTGCGTTGTACCACATTGGCACTCACTTCCGGGGCCGAGCGTTGTACGGGCGGAGCGGTCTAGTGCTCCCAGCGCTCACGCTACTAAAGCGCATGATCAAGCGAGCGCGCAGCGGACACTGGTGAGTCCGGCTCTGCTCTCGCTCTTTGCCTGCCTACCTCTGTTGCAGTGGAATTATTATTGAGTCACCTTGAGTTTTTTAAAATCTTAGCCGATCCTATATGCTGCTATATTGTATTTCTTTTAGCCCTATTTTTAGCTGTTTTTAATTATTAGTGACTGCTACGATTGTGTCTTGCTTGCCTTACCGTTATTGGTACTTCCGCCCTGTTCCGCCGCGGCGTGTGCCGTTTGGTGCGGAGGGCGTTGCGTTGTACCACATTGGCACTCACTTCCGGGGCCGAGCGTTGTACGGGCGGAGCGGTCTAGTGCTCCCAGCGCTCACGCTACTAAAGCGCATGATCAAGCGAGCGCGCAGCGGACACTGGTGAGTCCGGCTCTGCTCTCGCTCTTTGCCTGCCTACCTCTGTTGCAGTGGAATTATTATTGAGTCACCTTGAGTTTTTTAAAATCTTAGCCGATCCTATATGCTGCTATATTGTATTTCTTTTAGCCCTATTTTTAGCTGTTTTTAATTATTAGTGACTGCTACGATTGTGTCTTGCTTGCCTTACCGTTATTGGTACTTCCGCCCTGTTCCGCCGCGGCGTGTGCCGTTTGGTGCGGAGGGCGTTGCGTTGTACCACATTGGCACTCACTTCCGGGGCCGAGCGTTGTACGAGCGGAGCGGTCTAGTGCTCCCAGCGCTCACGCTACTAAAGCGCATGATCAAGCGAGTGCGCAGCGGACACTGGTGAGTCCGGCTCTGCTCTCGCTCTTTGCCTGCCTACCTCTGTTGCAGTGGAATTATTATTGAGTCACCTTGAGTTTTTTAAAATCTTAGCCGATCCTATATGCTGCTATATTGTATTTCTTTTAGCCCTATTTTTAGCTGTTTTTAATTATTAGTGACTGCTACGATTGTGTCTTGCTTGCCTTACTCGTTATTGGTACTTCCGCCCTGTTCCGCCGCGGCGTGTGCCGTTTGGTGCGGAGGGCGTTGCGTTGTACCACATTGGCACTCACTTCCGGGGCCGAGCGTTGTACGGGCGGAGCGGTCTAGTGCTCCCAGCGCTCACGCTACTAAAGCGCATGATCAAGCGCGCGCGCAGCGGACACTGGTGAGTCCGGCTCTGCTCTCGCTCTTTGCCTGCCTACCTCTGTTGCAGTGGAATTATTATTGAGTCACCTTGAGTTTTTTAAAATCTTAGCCGATCCTATATGCTGCTATATTGTATTTCTTTTAGCCCTATTTTTAGCTGTTTTTAATTATTAGTGACTGCTACGATTGTGTCTTGCTTGCCTTACCGTTATTGGTACTTCCGCCCTGTTCCGCCGCGGCGTGTGCCGTTTGGTGCGGAGGGCGTTGCGTTGTACCACATTGGCACTCACTTCCGGGGCCGAGCGTTGTACGGGCGGAGCGGTCTAGTGCTCCCAGCGCTCACGCTACTAAAGCGCATGAACAAGCGAGCGCGCAGCGGACACTGGTGAGTCCGGCTCTGCTCTCGCTCTTTGCCTGCCTACCTCTGTTGCAGTGGAATTATTATTGAGTCACCTTGAGTTTTTAAAAATCTTAGCCGATCCTATATGCTGCTATATTGTATTTCTTTTAGCCCTATTTTTAGCTGTTTTTAATTATTAGTGACTGCTACGATTGTGTCTTGCTTGCCTTACCGTTATTGGTACTTCCGCCCTGTTCCGCCGCGGCGTGTGCCGTTTGGTGCGGAGGGCGTTGCGTTGTACCACATTGGCACTCACTTCCGGGGCCGAGCGTTGTACGGGCGGAGCGGTCTAGTGCTCCCAGCGCTCACGCTACTAAAGCGCATGATCAAGCGAGCGCGCAGCGGACACTGGTGAGTCCGGCTCTGCTCTCGCTCTTTGCCTGCCTACCTCTGTTGCAGTGGAATTATTATTGAGTCACCTTGAGTTTTTTAAAATCTTAGCCGATCCTATATGCTGCTATATTGTATTTCTTTTAGCCCTATTTTTAGCTGTTTTTAATTATTAGTGACTGCTACGATTGTGTCTTGCTTGCCTTATCGTTATTGGTACTTCCGCCCTGTTCCGCCGCGGCGTGTGCCGTTTGGTGCGGAGGGCGTTGCGTTGTACCACATTGGCACTCACTTCCGGGGCCGAGCGTTGTACGGGCGGAGCGGTCTAGTGCTCCCAGCGCTCACGCTACTAAAGCGCATGATCAAGCGAGCGCGCAGCGGACGCGCGCAGCGGGCGCGCCGCTAGGCAAGCCCGTCTGCGCCCGTCCGCGCCGGGATGGCGTTAGGGGCCAGGACCCCTATTTCTTTCTCAAACTGTAGAAAGATGTACACCTCCGATGAGCTATTGGCTCTTAGATGTATGGGGGGTAGTGCATGCCTTCACTCCATGAGGGCGGATGGCGTCCAGAGAGACTGTGAGCATTGTGGCTTTCGGGTGACACCTGGTGTAGTACCTAGGGGAAAAAGGGAAGCATTAAGTACTACTAGCACCCTTTGCATTGTCTCTCTCTTAACTGTAGGTCGCTAAGTAGACACAGCTCTGAAGTCCACAATCTACTCACTGACTTAAAACCAGATGGACTTTTCCTGGTTGAAACATGGCTTAATGACGCATCCGCTCCAGATATTTTGGATGCTCTACCAGAAGGCTATGCGATTCTTAGGGTGGATAGGGTTGGCCAGAGGGGGGGGGGCCTTGCGGTGATCTTTAGGAGAGATCTTCAGCTTAAATTAGATAAACTGCAATTGTCTAGCTGCGAAGCAGCATTTTTAATTTAACTATCACTAGTTCCAGATCTGTTTCTGGGCTTCTCATCTATAGACCTCCCGGTCCGGGGAGAATTTTTATTGATGAGCTTTTGGAAATACTACCACAATATGCCCTTCGTCACTCTAACTTTTTTTTAGTCGGAGATTTTAATCTGCATCTTGAAGACAAAGGCTGTAAAGAATCGGCTGAGTTTGTATCAGGTCTTCAGGCACTCGGCCTTACTCAATTAATACATTCCCCTACTCATAATAAAGGCCATACGCTAGACAATATTTTTACTAATTGTACAGAGTTAGCTGCTCTTCCACCCCTTCCCGTAGCCTGGTCAGACCACTTTTTATTGTTTTTTAATATACCGATATTAGGTCCGGCCCTTTACCTGCAGGGTAGGGGCTGTAAACCTATAATGGTTCGGAAATGGTCTGCTCTTACCCAGGTTGCCTTTGAAGATGCTCTGGCAAGTTGTCCTCCTGATTTAGGGGACAACAGCCAGGTAGCTGATAACTCTATTTTTAGCTGGATGACGAAGGCGGTTGACTCCCTGATACCGCTCAAACAATGTAAAAATGCCCGTACTTTCGCTTCGGCGAAGTGGTTTTCGGAAGAGTTGGCACTAATGAAAACCAGATGTAAGCATCTTGAGCGCCAGTGGAGGAAGAACTATCAGGATGTAAATAAACAGGAATATCTTGATGCCTTGAAGCTCTACCATCGCCATATTAAGAGAGTACGGAAGGAATATTATACAGGGCAAATCGAGTTAACCAAACATTCTTCTAAAACCATTTTTCAGGTAGTGAAACAATTGTCCTCTCTAGAACGAGTGACTGTTGCACTCCCTGCTTCTACGGAGTATTGTGATAAGGTCGCCAATTATTTTATTGATAAGATCGACCGGATATCTGCCTCCTTTCCAGATAGTAGTAGGAGCTATGTGCCTGTGTCTTATACGGAGGCACCTGTGACCGAGGATAAGTTTATCCTCTGCCCTCTGGTGGAAAATGAGATTCTGGGGCTGATGGAGGCTGTGAAATCTGGATCACCTTTGGACCCGATCCCCCAAAATTTCTTCAATTAGGGAAAAATATAATTGCCCCTGTTCTTACCTCACTTATGAACCTATCCTTCAGCACTGGTCTGGTTCCTAGCAGATGGAAACACGCTATGGTGGTTCCTCTGCTGAAGAAACCATCACTGGACCCCGCTATCCCTGAAAACTTAAGACCTATATCTCTTCTTCCTTATGTGGCTAAAATTGCAGAGAAACATCTTAATAACCAACTGTCGAAGTTTTTAGAAGAGAGACAGGTTCTTCATGACACCCAGGCTGGTTTTAGGCCAATGCATGGCACAGAGTCTGCTCTTCTTCTAGCAGCTGAAGTGTTGAGGATTGCGGCCGATGAAGGTAGAACTACTGCTCTGGTTTTGTTGGACTTGAGTGCCGCGTTCGACACGGTGTCCCATGGCCTCCTGCTGGAAAGGCTAGGAGAGGTCGGGGTCGGAGGTGTCACGTGGATGTGGTTGAAGAACTTTTGGAAAATAGAACCTTTCAGGTGTTGCAACATCCATTCAAGTCCAGAGTTTGTCCTTTAAACCAGGGGGTGCCGCAGGGATCTGCGCTCAGCCCCACCCTATTCAATATATATATGCGCCCGCTGGCAGATATTGTGTTGAGACATGGAATCAAGTTGGTATCCTATGCTGACGACACTCAGCTAGTTGTGACCCTAGAACAACAAGAATCAGGAAGGGCTGCTGATTTCAAAACTTGTCTGAGGGAGCTTATGGACTGGATGAGACTGAGTTGTCTCCAGCTGAATGCAGGGAAGACAGAGGTGTTGGTTGTGGGAAAACAGCCCTCTTTCTGGTCACAGCATTGGTGGCCTGAGGAACTGGGACTTTGCCCGGTGCCGAAGGATAAGGTGAAAAATTTGGGGGTGTGGTTTGACGAAGCACTTTCCTTTACCCAGCAAATTTCTGCTGTGGCAGGAACTTGCTTTGGCATCCTGAAAATGCTGCGGAAAATTCTGGACCTTCTCCCCCTGGATGCTAAAAGAACTGTTGTACAGGCTTTGGTCACATCTCGTCTTGACTACTGCAACGTTCTGTATCTAGGGGTGACCGCTAAAAATCTGAACATCTTGCAGAAGGTCCAAAATGCCGCCGCTAGGCTTATCCTGAATATTCCCAGGAGGGCCCCGGTAGGAGAAGCCTTAAAAAACTTCACTGGCTCCCAATACAGGCCAGAGTTACATTTAAAGCTCTTTGTATTAGCCACAGGATCCTTAGGAAAAAAGGGCCGCGCTTTTTGACTCCCCTTCTGACGGTTTACCAACCTTCTCGGAATTTGAGATCTCTTGGTTGTATGAGAATGACTGTGCCTAAGGTGCGGAGGGCCAGGGTGGGTGGAAGATCTTTTGGTTTCCTGGTAGCTAAGGCCTGGAATAAACTTCCTGTGGACTTGAGGACATCTGAGTCAGAACCTTGGTTCCGTAAGAAATTGAAAACCTGGCTCTTCCGTGACTTGGGGGCGGTCGTTAACCACTCAGCTGCCTTTCTCTGTTTAGAGGCTATGTAGGTAATCGATCAGTGTGGTATGGGTTTGGGGTTTCCAGTTGTCCTAGCGCGGGGACACTCCGTTGGAGTAACCATTGCGCTTTACAAACTTCCTAATAATAATAATAATAATAAAGGGGATTAGAGATCTCCTTGCAGGCGGGTGCAGTCAGTGACTGTACCCGCCTGCAAGGGGCTGTCTGGGGGTTTACTCCCTACAGGGAGCTGCTTTCAGGGGGCGCACTGATAGTGCGCCTCCTGAGGGCTTCTTTGACTCCGCACCCGCATCTGTAATATGGCGCGGGCGCAGAGTCAAAGGAATCCCCTCATTTGCATAGGGCACGCCCCTATGCAAATAAGGGAACACCCTCTGTTGATAGCGCTGGCGCTTTAAGTGCGCCAGCGCTATCGGTATTATAGAAGGGAACGCACAAGCGTCTGCGCCCCCTTCTATAATACCAAAGTGCCCCGGGGGTGCACAAAGTGGGCGCAAACGCCTGTTGCGCCCCCGGGGCACCTTATGTAATACGGCCCCAGGTCCTTCCACTAACTCAACCAGATCCTTTATGTGGATGTTACCTTGCCCCATCCTGTATTCCTAGGCCTCGTGTGTGTGTGTGTGTGTGTTGCAAATTCTACTTGGGCTAAGTCAGCCTTCAGGGTGGTATTCTAGTTTGTTTTTCCCTATGCTGTCCTTGGCATACCTTTGACAGCCTTGTTCGCCTCACGCAGGCCAGATCCTGCATTGAAGACCTTGCTGACTCCACCATGTTGCCTTAGTCGGGCCAGCTCGGACAACGGGTTCTCACCTCTTCGCGTCAGAGTCCCCTGGGGCCTGTAACAATGCAGTGGTCAGTTAAAGGGCTATTTCATTTCACCTCCTCTCTCATGAGATTCAGGCCTCTGTAGACACACCCTGCCCTCATCGCAGCATTCTACTCTCTAGGTGGGCTTCAAATGTACATAGTTGCTAAATTACCATCTCTGTTGCAGTTGAACTCCAGTCTCTAACAAGTGACATGGGTTATTTTCAACCCTTGATGCTTTATTTTGGGCTAGATACTGAGCAGAATGTAGAGAGGAATACTCCAGGAGCAGTAGAGAGTCCTGTCCTGTCGGCCATCTGGCTGGCCACACCCCCAGATTTCTTCTTATTGTAATTTTGATTTATAGTGCCCTTTTCCTTTTCTTGG
The DNA here is from genome assembly GCA_963921515.1 of Calotriton arnoldi. Taxonomy (NCBI): domain Eukaryota; kingdom Metazoa; phylum Chordata; class Amphibia; order Caudata; family Salamandridae; genus Calotriton; species Calotriton arnoldi. The sequence goes on from CAWUFW010001269.1 coordinate 2,859,474, forward strand.
CTTTGGTCAATCTTTTTCCCGCTTGTGTGTTTTATGTCAACGCTGAGTGCCTCCCCTTTCCCTTTTGAGCTTGATCATCCTCTGAAGTTGAGCTGATGGCTTCAGGCAAATGTTTCCCAGCGGCTGATTTCTTGGACCCACTAGGATGGGATGTTTCGATAACCTGTTTAACAGTTATGCTTATGCAACCCATTGTGTTTGCTTGGACATCTCAACTTCAGTGTTTTTTTTTCCTTTTTATTACAGACCTGGATATCTTTTAGTTCATAAAATCATTACCAAAGGGCACTGTAGACATAAGTTCAGACCACTACTTGTGAGTTGACCTGTAGCCCTCGAAATTGTAAGAGGAAATCCCTTTAAGGTCTCAACCATAAAGGTCTTCAGAGCCTTCTCTAATGCCTCTACCAATCTGAAGACCCCATTTTCTCCATTGATGTAGCATTTTTAGGTTTCACCTACACAGCCCATGCACGCTCTCTGCAAGACTTTTGTTTGAATACAGTGGGCTTACAGCACGCCCACAGTTTACCACTTGTGAGCTTCAGCATCGCTCTCGTTTGCTTCGCTTCTGTTTGTCACAGCATGAGTAGGTATGTCATGTCCTCTTCTTGTGTTTTGCTCTTCCCTGGAGCATGAACCAAGTACTCGAGTCCATCCACTGCTACCGTTTTTGGGAGCCACTTTTTTCTTTATGTTCAAGCACTCTATATGAGTGCTTGTTTTTTCAGTCCATCTCTTATATCCCCGTAACTTCTATTACCTCCCCCGTACCCCCTTCTATATTGCTTCTTTTCATTCCCAGAGCCCTACCCTGTACTCTACTTTCTGAAACGGTACTCTACACCACTGCTCTCTACTCTGCACCACTCTACTTCATTCTGTGCCACTCTACGACACTGAACTGTACACAACTCTACTCTGCAACACTGAACTGTATGCCTAGGCACCACTCTACGCTGCGCCGCTTTGCTACACTCCACTAAATCCCACTCTACCCCACTTTACCCTACGCCATTCCATGCCACTCTACTCCATACCACTCTACGCCATGCAACTCTACGCCATGCAACTCCACGCCACACCGCAACATGGCTAAAAGACATTGGCAAAGCCAATAGCTCTTGCGAAAGCACAACCTGTTGACTTTGCCAATGCTTGTTTTCTTGTGCCGCTTAATCACAGATTATCCTAGCATACCCCCTGTGGCCCAAAGCAGCAACAGTACCTTGGCTCTTTAAATAATGTCTTAGATTTTAAAAGTGAACACGCATTTCAGATTCACCTCCATTTTGTGAGCTGCAGTTTCCCTGTGCCCCAGATTGCATTGAACCAAGGACTAGGAGGTGGTAAGAAGGCAGACTAGTGCTGTATCTTTCCGAGATTTAAAAAGTGATTTCCCTTTACCTGTGATTGCATCATTTTCACCTTTTTGCTTGTGGTAGTTACAGTTCAAAAATTGAAGTTTTTAACCTTCCCTTGACTGCATTATTTTTCACCTGTTTTGTTTAGAAATTTGTGGTTTTTACTTGCGCGAGATTGTTTCATTTTACCTTTTGAATTATGGTATTTGCAGTCCAAAAGCTGTTGTTTTTTTCACACTGCCTGTGACTACCTGCAAAGTTTATTAGGCCCTTACCTGCAGAACTCCAAAGTGTGGATTGAGCCTGTCTGTCTACTAGGAGATTCTGAATTGAGGAGCAGCTTTCCAGCCCCCTTGGGTAGCAGCCTAAGCTTGCCGATTGGCTCCCTAGCTCCCAAGTAACCCAGAGCCCTCCTCTCACACCTGCCCAGGCCCCTTAAGGGTTTGTTGGGTGAACCCCATTACATTCACATCCATTTTGTGAGGAGCAGTTTCCCTGTCCCCCATATTGCAGTGAACCAAGGACTAGGTGGTAGTAAGAAGGCAGACTAGTGCTGTCTCTTTCCTGAGATTTAAAAAACGATTTCCCTTTACCGTGATCGCATCATCTTCACTTGTTTGCTTGTGGTTGTTACAGTTTAAAAATTGGGGTTTTTAACCTGCCCTTGATTGCATTTTTCACCTGTTTTGTTTAGAAATGTGTGTTTTTTACTAGCTTGTGACTGTTTCATTTTACCTGTTGAATTGTGGGATTTCCAGTCCAAAATCAGTTTTTTTCACACTGTCTGCGACTACCCGTGTCTCCTTCCTAATTTCTCCCTTGCTCTGTGGTCAGAGCTGTGTGTTGAGCAATCTACCCACAGCTCCAATTTTGTGTCAGCAAGTGAGTGAAACCAGGTTACCTCCCTTCCCCTTTAGCACCAGAGATATTATACCAGTGGTGGCTGGTGACATTTGAAAGTGGTGGGGCGTAAAATTATTGGCATACTGCACCGCAGCGAGCGAGCGTAGCGAGCGAGCCCGAACAACCTAAGGGGGTTCGGGGGTGCTCCCCGAGAAAATTTTGAAAAAGAGTGGACAAATGGTGCATTTTCAAGCAAATTTGAGAAAGCAGGAAGGTTAATAAAGCAATTGTGAAAGTGCAGTTCTTACATTAATAAAGAGATGTCATATAACATAGGTAGCTGCTTATTCAAGCTTTCTTTCACCCCATAGTCCAGCAGGGTCTTGATACAAGACAGATAAGAGAAAAAGCAGTGTGGTCCTCGACCAGGAAGACACTCATATTTTGTTGGTAAGAAGTCAAAAGATTGGTCAAATTGAAAACCTGAAATGCAATATGCAATCAAACAATTTGCAAGTACATCTCATCTATGTTCAACAAGCCATGTTTTACCCATGATTGGAATTGTGAATCACCAAATAAACTGAGCCACTGCAATCAAAAGCAGAGGGCCTCCTCAAAAGTATGCCCTTAAGAGAGTTCTCTCATCTCATGTCCTCTCTATATTTTCTCTGGAAGTTGAAAACTCATCACATTCTACTGCACAAACCTGAACCCTTCTGCATATTCCAACACCAGAACTCATTCTTGGCCATTTAGTTTGGAGCCATTCATACCAGGAATACAGAAAATACCTTTAAATAGAGTAGAAGGTTTATGAATACAAGCACTTAGCAATTGTACATATACTATGAATGAGAGCCAAAGGAAACAAAAAGGAATAAAGAAGGGAGCAACACTCAAACACAACTCATGCTCCGGAACGCCATAAAATTCTCTATGTGGCAAGTTCATCACCTATAGCAGAACACAGTACATTTAATGTCTCCCTCAGTTTAGCATATTAAACAATAGCAAGTGGTAATTCTTGTGATATGTACTCATCACTGTAGACTATTGTAGAGTCGCTATATAAATACAATTAATACAATATGTGCCTGTATCACATTCCAGGAAGCACAGAACTTGTTTGGCATGGGCCGGGGCAGTTACTACAATTTGCGGCCCTGACTCTGGTGGTGAGAAACCAGTGGGCTGGGTTCCCGGCCGTGCCATAGGAGAACTGCACTTTGGGACTGCTGATAGAGCTCGCGTCCTCCAAGAGCCTGGTGTCACTCCCACCTATACCGGGTCCTGAGGGAGGATAGACCACAAGCAGCCGTTCAGGCACAGTGTAGCTTAGTACCCTGCACTTCAGCAGTACATTTTAGCCACTCGATCACCTCTTCGTAAAACAAAAAAAAGGGAGTGCGAAAAGTATGAACATTGTGGCGATTTCGAGTTTGAGAAAAATTGTACAGATTCGTATTGGCATATACGCATTTAGGGGCAAGGGATGGGCATAGTTTTACATTAAGTGTGAACAATGTTAAAATCCCCAAATACACATTCATTCACTCTCGGTCAATCACAGAAGTTACATGAATATCTGAACTGAAATTCTGTGATTATACAGAAAGTGTAATAAATATTGAGAACAATAATGCTCTATAGGGGCAATGAGTCTATACTATACATGTTATTTGGTATTTGGTAATGCATTGATTGATCCCCTCAAATATTGATCACAATCGAATAAGTAGCTCCCAAGAAAGCATGTTCTCATTTATTGATCTATCCAGGTATACAGTTTGCCTCATATTTAGCTACTGTCTAGAAAATGCAGTCTTACTTGGTCATCGCAAAAGTCTGACTACAATAAAGCAGCTTTGACTCCACTAGCACATTTGAGCCACACCACATTGGAGCAACACCTTGACAAAAGGGAGAGTAGCACAATGCCCTCCTGCACGCACACCACAGAGTACTTTAACAGAAGAGCAGCAGAGCTACACAAAGGCCTCCTTCCGATGTCACCACAAACACACATTTGCTTGCGTATACGGCAGAGGTGAGAGCAGGCATATGCTGTGAAAAGTAGATTTGCCATAGTTCGGCCCCAGGTAAATTCTCACCCCAAGAACCAAGCCCAGCTTCTGCCACCTCTTCACCTAGGTGGCATGGACCCGAGTGGGACAGGGATGGCATACAAGTCATTGCTACTTGGTGCCTGTCCCACCTTAATTGCTGCTCAGGGCTTTCTCTGCACATTGCCCCTCCAGATGCGGGAGCTAAGGAGAAGAAGTGTTGCATCTTGAGCTCCACGTGCCACAGGGAGGTCTAGCAGCAGAATGCTTTGGAGATCCGTAACTACCAACTGAATCCACCGCCACCACTCCGGATGACATGTTAAAGAGCGTTCCAGGCTGAGAACCACAAAGCCAGGGTAAGTGGAGTATGAAAGGCAGTCATTCTGAAGGTGTGCAGTCCTGTTTGGGATCTACATGCTAAGGAGTTAACATTCCCGCCTTGGAAAGGGGGCATACACTGGCATTTGGGGTGTGTCATGGCAGCTCTGGCATACTAAAAGCATCCTTGCCATCATGATTGCCACTGCGGGTATAACTGTGGTCTGGCGTACTTTGGGTATGCATAGCAGTCATTAATCCATGGCATTGCTGCCAACCCGGCACGTTATTGGCACAGTTCCACTGTGACTATGATAGGCGTCTGAGGATAACTGTCTACCCCTGGTATGATGGTCACACTAGCATGTACTGGGTGTTCTCACTGGCATATTCACCATTGGCATTATGGCATCCGATCCTAGCCTGTCACTTTAAGCATGGGCGTTATCCTAGTCACACTGTACTTTGATATAGTGGTGGCCATCAAAGTCATAGCAACGGCCGTTGATTAACTGCAGTGACCTGGCATATTGTGGGAATTTTTGCCAACAGGGCAGCATCCCAGACGGGTACTCTCGGCATGCAAATAGCGTACACTAGTATGTCAGGCAGAGTACGCCTATAAGGATGCAGTAGCAGAACCTATTATTGGATGAAAATGGCAAGCAAAAACTGTATTAAAAATCAAAGTTGTATTCGATAACAAAAGCTATTTAGAAACAACAGCAAGCTCTAGTTCAGGGAAACAGTCTTATTTACCACTGAGAAGCTGGGGATGTAGTCAAATATACGAGCTCAGACAAACCCTGGACGAAGATCCTACCGGGGCCCAAAGAGTGAGAAAAAAATGTGGATTTGAGGACCTGACAAAGCTATTTTTACGTTCACCAAAGCCAATTTAAATGGGTCCCAATCCAAAACAAACTCTGAAATTAGTTTCCTCTCCTACTGCGCCAACTATTTTTATTCTAGTAAGATCTTTGTGCTTGGCTAGAGTTGTACTTATAAATTTGCATCAGCACAACTATTTGGTTCCTCAAGCTGCGAAGCTGTGAACACAAGGGTTTCTCATGGCTACGGTTGGCTGTAGAAAGTCTTTGGATGGCTGATAAAATTATGAATTAATTTGGGAGATCCTGAACTGGCTTTCCATTCACAGAACTTATTGAAAGTTGGTAGCCCACTATCACGCCTCATGTGGTTCTATGCATGTTGTTTCTACAATCCATACCATAAACGTGAAACAGACAAGTGTAACACATCAAACCTTTCTTCTAACTACGAACACTTATTATTACCAATTTCATATGTACACCAGCGTCAGATTCTTTGTAATCTGAACTCTTTAGACAAGGATAACTAGTCTCTGAAAATATCAAGACCATTATTGAACATGAATTAAGGCGTACTTGTTTTTAAGCTGCTCCCCAAAAATAAACGAGTGTGGTCTTTACTAGAACAGTTATGAAGCATTATGGTGTTTTTAGGTTTCATAACGCTTGCTTTAAAGGTATGTGTTATATAGATGCTACATAAGCTTAATTCGTGATAGAATTCGTAGACTTCATTCAACAATTCAAATGATAAAATCTTTACATGAAATGTGCCTGTGCATCAACAAAATGAAACCCTTTGCCCCACTAATGCGTCCAAGAGTTATTCGCTTTTTAAGGGACACGTAAAACATAATTAGCCAGTCAGCTCAAGAGTGCACTGCAGTACCTGGGAAGGATTTCCCAGATTCACATTCATACTGTTTACATCCGGTGTAAAGTGTCTGAGCGCTGCCGCTGCATCCAGAACTTTTCACTAACTTATCAACAAACTGGAAAAAGCTATAAAAAATATACGAGTACTCATTAGATGTCTATTAAACCATTTGGTTGTCAGATATACGCCCTAAAAGGAGCCATCAAAGGCATTAGTTGCATGTGATGGAGGGCTGTGTAAAATGCACGATAAAACAAGGCCTAAAGCAGTTATGCGACTAGGATCAGGTCATTAATAAATACTGAAACCGTGAACCCCAAAGCACTGTTGCCATTAAAGGCCTAGTACACAGATAAGTTCATATGAACCTACGAAATGACAAAACCCCGGGGTAAAGTTGTGCGTACAGAAGCTTTGTTCTTGAAGCAGGTTCTACAGGAACCTCAAAACTGCCAACAAAATTAATGTATTCAGGCTCCGACTGCTCGCCAAATTTGCCACAGCATTTTGACATCCACAATTGTGTGCAACAAGTTACATTGAAGAAAAGACGAGAAGAACTTAAGTGCCGTAAAAAACACAAGATTAACATCCCTGTAAATAAACGTACTTAAAACACAAGAAAATGTAGAAGGCTACATCCCACTGGAAGGGCTCTGGGAAGACGTTGACGAACTCCTCTGCGTCTTACCAGCACTCAATCCAGTCACAAAGGTGCAGGCCGAGACCTAAAAAACATCTGAACCACTGCTGCCGGAGTCGGTGTACTTCTTTTCGGAAGTGAATAAGAAGTGAAGTGTTGGTCTGTTTATTCGGGAAGCTTCGCCCTGCAGGATCGGAGGCTTTCTTAATGAACCATTGTGTGGTGATTAGTGATTAGTAAGAAGGAAGCCTGACACGTCTGCCTTCGCCGAGAAGAAATGGGGGAAAACAAATAAAACCGGAGCAGCGGCAGACAACGGATGCAGAAGGAATGTTTTCCTCTGGCCGGATGCAGTGGCAAAAAGTTGTAATTTGGAGATGTAAAAGCATCATGTGCAGGTGGGGAACACTGAAAACATCGCATTGGAAACATTAATTTTGAATTTGGTTAGTAGCAGTTTGGAAAATGATTGACATTTGGAACTACGCTACTTACCACAACTGTATAGTTTGACTGTTTTCAACTGCGCACTCTGAAGCAGAAATACGACTAGCGTGAACATGTGGTAATTTTCAAAAACAGAGACTTTCCCTAATCAAGGCTCTTGCGATCAGAAACGCGTTGGGACAGTGAGCTTCTGTTTGCCAGCATGTCTCCATACGAATAAAATATCTGAACCACTGCTGCCGGAGTCGGTGTATTTCTTTTCAGAAGTGAATAAGAAGCGAAGTGTTGGTCTATATATATATATGGGAAAAGAAGAGCAAGCAGTGAGGCTGATTACCACCTATCATGGCGTCAGCGCTTCGAGGATTGCTGCTCAGTGGAAGGATCACACCCCTGTGCCCTAACTCTAACACTCGCACTCCTGCCACAAACCCGCCAGGGCCCTTCTTCCTATGCAGGCCCCGAGCATCTCACCTTTGTGCGGCCACTATCACACATGGTGTCAGCGCTTCGAGGTGTGCTGCTGCTCAGTGAAAGGACCTGGACCACACACGCACCCCTTCTGCCCAGACTCTAATCTTCGCACTTCGTGCCACAACCCCGCCAGAGTCCTTCTTCCTATGCAGGCCCCGAGCAGCCCTCCTTTGTGCGGCCACTATCACGCATGGCGTCAGCGCTTCGAGGAGTGCTGCTCAGTGGAAGAACCACACACCCCTGTGCCCTAACTCTAACCCTCGCACTCCGTGCCACAACCCCGCCGGGGCCCTTCTTCCTATGCAGGCCCGGAGCATCCTACCTTTGTGCGCCCACTATCACACATGGCGTCAGCGCTTCGAGGAGTGCTCCTCAGCGGAAGGATCACCCCGCCCCCCCCCATATCCTCGCACTCTTCACCTAGGTGGCATGGACCCGAGTGGGACAGGGATGGCATACAAGTCATTGCTACTTGGTGCCTGTCCCACCTTAATTGTAATGGATTCCAAGGAATGGGGGCGCATAGACATTAAATGTAAAGATAAACCCCCCCCTCTCTCCCCTCTCCCCACACCTCACCTCCTGCCCTCAATACAGTAATCAGACGCGGCTCGCGGGGGGGTTGCTTGGGGCCCGGGGATTTTTAAATTAAAAAAATCCTACCTGACTCTGGAGGTCCGCCGTTCGCGCCGCCTCGGGTCTGACTCCGTTTGGCCCTGCCTACAGCCTTCTCAGCCAATCCTGGCGCTGCTGGCAGCGCCAGGATTGGCTTAGGGCACGGTTACCTCTCGCTCGCCTGCCCATTAGGAGACCGAGGTTTGAGCCTTGCTCAACCCTCGCTCTCCTAATGGGCATGCGTAGGCTAGTGCAACACAAGTGCGCATGACTGGGCACGGCGCGAAAATTCGGTGCCCTTGCCCACTCATGCGCACTTGTGCTGCAGTGCTGCCTGCTGCCCCTGGTCCCTCTAACAATCATGTCAGTCAACATGACGCAGGACCGCCCACCCCTTCAGACTCTGAAGGGGGTGGGCGGTCCGACGTCATGCTGACTGACATGATTGTCAGTTCTCCCTCAGCTCTTTGAACTTAAGTAAACTGATTCAGTTTACTTAGGTTCAAAGACGCCGAGGGAGCTGTGGGCGGGGGGGCTACGCCCCAACGCCCCAATGGACGCACCACATTTTTTTTTCTCACTCTTTGGGCCCCGGTAGGATCTTCGTCCAGGGTTTGTCTGAGCTCGTATATTTGACTACATCACCAGCTTCTCAGTGGTAAATAAGACTGTTTCCCTGAACTAGAGCTTGTTGTTGTTTCTAAATAGCTTTTGTTATCGAATACAACTTTGATTTTTAATACAGTTTTTGCTTGCCATTTTCATCCAATAATAGGTTCTGCTACTGCATCCTTATGGGCGTACTCTGCCTGACATACTAGTGTACGCTATTTGCATGCCGAGAGTACCCGTCTGGGATGCTGCCCTGTTGGCAAAAATTCCCACAATATGCCAGGTCACTGCAGTTAATCAACGGCCGTTGCTATGACTTTGATGGCCACCACTATATCAAAGTACAGTGTGACTAGGATAACGCCCATGCTTAAAGTGACAGGCTAGGATCGGATGCCATAATGCCAATGGTGAATATGCCAGTGAGAACACCCAGTACATGCTAGTGTGACCATCATACCAGGGGTAGACAGTTATCCTCAGACGCCTATCATAGTCACAGTGGAACTGTGCCAATAACGTGCCGGGTTGGCAGCAATGCCATGGATTAATGACTGCTATGCATACCCAAAGTACGCCAGACCACAGTTATACCCGCAGTGGCAATCATGATGGCAAGGATGCTTTTAGTATGCCAGAGCTGCCATGACACACCCCAAATGCCAGTGTATGCCCCCCTTTCCAAGGCGGGAATGTTAACTCCTTAGCATGTAGATCCCAAACAGGACTGCACACCTTCAGAATGACTGCCTTTCATACTCCACTTACTCCTGGCTTTGTGGTTCTCAGCCTGGAACGCTCTTTAACATGTCATCCGGAGTGGTGGCGGTGGATTCAGTTGGTAGTTACGGATCTCCAAAGCCTTCTGCTGCTAGACCTCCCTGTGGCACGTGGAGCTCAAGATGCAACACTTCTTCTCCTTAGCTCCCACATCTGGAGGGGCAATGTGCAGAGAAAGCCCTGAGCAGCAATTAAGGTGGGACAGGCACCAAGTAGCAATGACTTGTATGCCATCCCTGTCCCACTCGGGTCCATGCCACCTAGGTGAAGAGGTGGCAGAAGCTGGGCTTGGTTCTTGGGGTGAGAATTTACCTGGGGCCGAACTATGGCAAATCTACTTTTCACAGCATATGCCTGCTCTCACCTCTGCCGTATACGCAAGCAAATGTGTGTTTGTGGTGACATCGGAAGGAGGCCTTTGTGTAGCTCTGCTGCTCTTCTGTTAAAGTACTCTGTGGTGTGCGTGCAGGAGGGCATTGTGCTACTCTCCCTTTGTCAAGGTGTTGCTCCAATGTGGTGTGGCTCAAATGTGCTAGTGGAGTCAAAGCTGCTTTATTGTAGTCAGACTTTTGCGATGACCAAGTAAGACTGCATTTTCTAGACAGTAGCTAAATATGAGGCAAACTGTATACCTGGATAGATCAATAAATGAGAACATGCTTTCTTGGGAGCTACTTATTCGATTGTGATCAATATTTGAGGGGATCAATCAATGCATTACCAAATACCAAATAACATGTATAGTATAGACTCATTGCCCCTATAGAGCATTATTGTTCTCAATATTTATTACACTTTCTGTATAATCACAGAATTTCAGTTCAGATATTCATGTAACTTCTGTGATTGACCGAGAGTGAATGAATGTGTATTTGGGGATTTTAACATTGTTCACACTTAATGTAAAACTATGCCCATCCCTTGCCCCTAAATGCGTATATGCCAATACGAATCTGTACAATTTTTCTCAAACTCGAAATCGCCACAATGTTCATACTTTTCGCACTCCCTTTTTTTTTGTTTTACGAAGAGGTGATCGAGTGGCTAAAATGTACTGCTGAAGTGCAGGGTACTAAGCTACACTGTGCCTGAACGGCTGCTTGTGGTCTATCCTCCCTCAGGACCCGGTATAGGTGGGAGTGACACCAGGCTCTTGGAGGACGCGAGCTCTATCAGCAGTCCCAAAGTGCAGTTCTCCTATGGCACGGCCGGGAACCCAGCCCACTGGTTTCTCACCACCAGAGTCAGGGCCGCAAATTGTAGTAACTGCCCCGGCCCATGCCAAACAAGTTCTGTGCTTCCTGGAATGTGATACAGGCACATATTGTATTAATTGTATTTATATAGCGACTCTACAATAGTCTACAGTGATGAGTACATATCACAAGAATTACCACTTGCTATTGTTTAATATGCTAAACTGAGGGAGACATTAAATGTACTGTGTTCTGCTATAGGTGATGAACTTGCCACATAGAGAATTTTATGGCGTTCCGGAGCATGAGTTGTGTTTGAGTGTTGCTCCTTCTTTATTCCTTTTTGTTTCCTTTGGCTCTCATTCATAGTATATGTACAATTGCTAAGTGCTTGTATTCATAAACCTTCTACTCTATTTAAAGGTATTTTCTGTATTCCTGGTATGAATGGCTCCAAACTAAATGGCCAAGAATGAGTTCTGGTGTTGGAATATGCAGAAGGGTTCAGGTTTGTGCAGTAGAATGTGATGAGTTTTCAACTTCCAGAGAAAATATAGAGAGGACATGAGATGAGAGAACTCTCTTAAGGGCATACTTTTGAGGAGGCCCTCTGCTTTTGATTGCAGTGGCTCAGTTTATTTGGTGATTCACAATTCCAATCATGGGTAAAACATGGCTTGTTGAACATAGATGAGATGTACTTGCAAATTGTTTGATTGCATATTGCATTTCAGGTTTTCAATTTGACCAATCCTTTGACTTCTTACCAACAAAATATGAGTGTCTTCCTGGTCGAGGACCACACTGCTTTTCTCTTATCTGTCTTGTATCAAGACCCTGCTGGACTATGGGGTGAAAGAAAGCTTGAATAAGCAGCTACCTATGTTATATGACATCTCTTTATTAATGTAATAACTGCACTTTCACAATTGCTTTATTAACCTTCCTGCTTTCTCAAATTTGCTTGAAAATGCACCATTTGTCCACTCTTTTTCAGAATTTTCTCGGGGGAACCCCCCGAAGCCCCCTTAGGTTGTTCTGGCTCGCTCGCTACGCTCGCTCGCTGCGGTGCAGTATGCCAATAATTTTACGGCCCACCACTTTCAAATGTCACCAGCCACCACTGAGGGTGAGTAACGTTTTGTATATACAGCATTGTTATAGGGCAAAATGTATTAGGCCCTTACGTGCAGAACTCCAAAGTGTGGATTGAGCCGGTCTGTCTCCTAGGCGATTGTGAATTGAGGAGCATCATGCCAGCCCCCTTGGGCAGCAGCCTGAGCTTGCCGATTGGCTCCCAAGCAACCATGACCCCTCCTCTCAAACCTGCCCAGGCCTCTTAGGGGTTTGTTGGTTGAACCCCAAAACATTCACCTCTATTTTGTGAGCTGCACTTTCCCTGTGCCCAAGACTGCAGTGAACCAAGGACCAGGAGGTCGCAAGAAGGCAGACTTGTGCTATCTTTACTGAGATTTAAAAAGCATTTTCCCTCTACCTGTGATTGCATCATTTTCACCTGTTTTCTTGTGGTTGTTACAGGTTAAAAAATGAGGTTTTTAACCTACTCTTGATTGCATCATTTTTCACATATGTTGAGAAATTTGTGGTTTTTAATAGCCCATGGCTGTTTCATTTTACCTGTTGAATTGTTGGAGTTGCAGTTCAAAAGCTGTTGTTTTTTTCACACTGACTGTGACTACCTGTTTTTCCCTCCTAATTTCTCTGTTGCTCTGTGCTCAGATCTGTGAGTTAAGCAATCCACCACATGCTCTTATTTTGTGTTAGCAAATGAGTGTAACCAGATTACCTCCACTTCCCCTTTAGCAACAGAGATATTATACATCAGAGAGTGACCACAGGGTGCTCTGAGACAGCAGTAATCTGCTGTTAGCTGTTTAAGCTGTGTTTATTTTAGGGATTGTATACTCGATTTTTGGCTAGAAGAGTGAGTAAGGTGTTGTATAAACAGTATTGTTAGAGGGAAAAATTTGTTCTGCAGTACTCCAAAGTATGGATTGAGCCTGTCTGTCCCCTACGAGATTCTGAATTGAGGAGAAGCTTTCCAGCCCCTACAGCGAGCAGCCTAAGCTTGCTGATTGGCTTCCTAGCTCCCAAGCAACCCTGAGCCCTCCTCTAACACCTGTCTAGGCCCCTTAAGGGTTTGTTGGGTGAACCCCTAAACATTTACCTCCATTTTGTGAGCTGCAGTTTTCCTGTGCCTAAGATTGCAGTGAACCAAGGACCAGGAGGTGGTAAGAAGGCAGACTAGTGCTATCTCTTACCTGAAATTTAAAAAGTGATTTCCCTCTACCCGGGATTACATCATTTTCACCTGTTTGCTTGTGGTTTTTACAGTTTAAAAATGCAAGTATTTAACCTGCCCGTGATTGCATCATTTTTCACCTGTTTTGTTTAGACATTTGTGGTTGTTACTTGCCCTTGACTGTTTCATTTTACCTGTTGAATTGTGGGATTTCCAGTCCGAAATCTGTTTTTTTCACACTGCCTGTGACTACCCGTTTTTCCCTCCTAATTTCTCCCTTGCTCTGTGCTTAGAGCCGTGTGTTAAGTAATCCACCCTCTGTTATGTTTTGTAATGTACCCCATATAGGCCTGGGTCGTCACCTCACCTTTCACCTACATTTTCCCTGCCATCGTACTACATAACGGTTTTTGGTATTGACCTTTTACCTAGTTAGGTGCTGCATAAAATGTCGTGTGGTTTTCCCAGAAAACTAGTCTCATTTATTATACATGAGAATTCTCAGAATCACAGCAGGATTACCATCTTCTACATAATAACTATGTATAAGGGTCATCCCTTTCGTCATCCTCGGCCGACATGACACAGCAAGGTAGAACCCCTGAGGGTACCTTTCGGGTATTTAAACACCATATCTTTGCTGGGTCAGACAGAGGAGAACGACTTCCATGCTGACACACTGACGCGAGATGCTGAGGTGCCTGTACGCAACCACTCCAGCACATAGTGGTCCGACATCCCTCGCGGGGTGTCCATCTCGAGGCCAAGATGGGGTCCTTCATTCTCTCACACCAGGTAATGGGGTTGGCTTCATCGTAGGTGGATACTTGGTTCTACACCTACATACATGCCAGGCACACTTAGGTACATCTAGTTAGGGTTGCATCGTAGGAGTACGCATTATTACTGTCATGCATTTATATGCCTGCATATATTCATTGTTTTAGCACTATAGTAGAAATCTACCATCCATTTACTCTGTTGGTGCTTATAATCATTTATATCTGTTTCTGTCTTATGGTTGTTTCAGCATACATATTTTACACTAGAGTGACGCTGGTTCAATAAATGCTTATTGAAAACGTCCACATTGTTTATTCTGTTTATCTCGCTGAAGACAAAGAGAGCACGAGTGACTGAGCAAAAAGTACTGTACTGTTTCCACAATCCCTGATGGGAAAGGGGTGTCATGTTCGATAGTTGCCAGGAACTATTTTCTCCTTGGTAAGAGGAGTTTACAGTGGCACTGTAAGCTAGCTGGTATACAGGCGAACATACCCAGTGGGGGTATCTGGAATCAGTCTGGACACCAATCCCACAGTCTATGTTGTCTAAACGCGCAGATCCTATATATATTGATAGGAACTACATGACATGGCGCATTTAACGGCCGAATCTGAGTAGTTCTGTCGTGCTTTTCTCAGAGACCCCCTACTCACATTTTCCCAGAGACGTCTGGAGTGGGAAGGGACAATCTGCCGCAGCTGAGTAGGCATATCCTATGTATGGCTTTAGGTTTATTCAAGCTTGAAGGATAAATAGTTCCGTATTGTGCATAAAACCTATCTCAGTTTCCTTGAAACTCTTTCAACAATGACTGAAGAAAAAAACGCTGCGGCAGCATTACGTGCGAATGCAGCAGGGGAAGGAGAACAAGAAGGTGCTATAAACATTTCAGAAAATGTCAGAAATGCACTCACTTTAAAACTAGCAGAATTTGGATTCACAGCAAGAGGTGGGACTGTCACGTTCATGATTGAGGCACACGAGTCATACAGGACATAGGTATTCTATTCATGGGTTATATTCCCACCAGCAGATGCACGCACTAATACATTTCATTCATACCCTGAAGATGAAATGCCAGAGGAATATTATCTATACGAGGACATTGAAGTTCCGCTCATCTACCAGGAGCACATAAACTGGTTTAAAGGCGCCCTACCACACACAACAGTTAAAGTGAGACTCGGTCCACTCAGCAGAGACGGAGCCAATTGGCCGGTCCTAGCGGCTTACACACCGCATCCAGACATTGGCACAATGCTGGTAGCAGACTTACATCCGCTACACAAATAAATAATAAAACTTTACAGAAATCTGACACAGTTCGTTATGAGAACACTCACAGTTCAACCAACAAGGGTTACACCAGCAGGACAAATGCAAGGAACTGCAACTAAAATAACTCCACAAACACTAAACGCAGTTATGGGTAAAATGCCCACTAAACGCGAGCAAATGCCATTCTGGATAGCTCAGAAAATCACACAGTTGGAGACAGTGTTCCCACACACAGGCCCTCAAGAAAAGCACAGAATGCTAACAATATGCTTGCCAATGGGGATAGCTCCCTGATAGAGGATTGTACCTCTTGGGGTACAGTTTTCGCTGCCATGTGTACCAGAACTCATGGTATCTCTTCAATAGTAGTAATACCAGATGTATTGAGATAAATACAGAATGAGTATGGTGCAGAACCTGCTATGAACTTAGGGATGAAATTGTTAGGAAATTGTGCCCAGGTATCAACTATCATATTGTCAAACATAAAAGGGGAGGCAGCAGCGGTGGCGATATGCCAATGCCTGAGGGATTTCACTCCTATACAACAGGAGCATGAATTACCTAAAATTATCGAAGATACATATGCCGAATTAGGTAGAGATAATTTGGGAGCTAGAGCAACAAAACCCTAACTCTTGGGTGGACCTGAAAAGGATAACACCAAGCAAGCACCTGATTCTTCCAAGAAGAAATGGGACAATAAAAAACAAAAGAATAGAGAGAATAGATCACAATCAAGAGGTAAGTCTCCTCAACAGGAGCCCTCCGAAAGGAGGTGCAACCTTAGGAATCGTGATAACATAAAAAAACCTGACAGGTATCGGGATACTGATACACGTTCCTCTCGTTCCTTTCAGGGTTCATCAAAAAAACTCTGAGAGGGAAGGACGGTCAGAACACAGATAAGAAGAACGATTAAAGTCCACAGATACACATCGTACTTCGGACTATAATATCAAAAAAGAAGATAATCAAAACCTCAATTTAAAAAGAAGAAGGTAGCTGGTCTTAAAGTAAGAAATGCCAAGGACACTGAGGACTCAACTTCTGAACGGGGAATGTGCTCTGTTGATGCTAAGACAGCGCAGCAGAAGTAACAATACTCCCCAGAACCTGATGGAATTTCTGGTGACAGCGGCGTTGAATGAACATATCAAGGAGGAAATACCTGATACAAGGGTAAGTGTCCCACATCAATTATATGAAATAATTCTCCAAATGGAGGGGGACGAACCCAGAAAAATTAAAGGTCTGTTTTGGGGGAACCTGACTTATGGCTATGACATCCTTTTGGCTGAAAAAGATTGGCCACCTGAGATTGTTATAGAGTGCCCAAAGGGAGAAACCGTAATTTTACCGGCTTTTTCCGACCGCGTTCCAGTATCACTAAAGCATTCATATGTGCAGGAGTGGGCGGTAGCACTTGCTCCAGCATTATATCGCACTCATGTAGGGTGGGATACTGAGTCACCTCACCATCTAATGCCAGTAAAAACAACTCCACAGAGACAGTACCCAATAAAAGAAGAAGCGAAAAAACAAGTCAGGAACATTTAGATCAACTTGAATACCAAGGTGTAATAGAGAATTGCACCTCTTCAATGAATAATCCTTTGTTTCCCATAATGAAGCCTGACAATTCATACCGTCTAGTTTTAGACTACAGACATTTGAACACATGCACAAAGTCATTTGCAGTACAGAATGCACACAGTGCCGCATTAATGAATAACATTGTGCAGAAAAATACAAAACAACACTAGATATCTCTAATGGATTTTTCTGCCAAAATATAGCACCTGAAAGCAGATTTTTGACAGCATTCTCAGCCCTAGGCTCTCAGTGTCAATTTTATAGACTGCCCCCAAGGGTATAAGAATAGCCCCGGGTTGTTATCAGCTAGGTTAACAGAGTTACTTCAAAATGTTGATGAAGAGGCTTTGTCCTATGTAGATGATATTTATCTGACGGATGATGATTTATTGGATCATTTGACCAGGGTGAGCAACATAATTTTGGGATTCACCTCTGAGGCCTACAAATTCAACTTAAAAAAATCAAAAATAGCCCACCTCAATGTCCTATTTTTGGGATATGAGTTGTCAAGTGAAGGTAAAAGCCTAGCAGCTAACTTTTTAGAAAAGTGCGCGCTGCTCCAACCTCCAAAAACTCTGAAAAACTTACAATCCATATTGGGATATCCTAAATTGTGGCAGAACATACACTTTGGATTTGCAGAAAAAGTGAAACCTTTCTATGATTTAATCAGACCTAATTTTTCAATTAGACATTGGGCACAGGAACACACGGATATCTTTTATTCCTTACAAACTGGCATGATAGCTTCTAATCACCTACACACACGTGTAAATACCACAAATCTGGTGATCCGTGTAATTGCGTGTCTATCAGGGTACACTTACCTGACCTTCAATGAAGGCGAAACAGTACCCATAGCATACAAATCACACTTGTACACAAACGCTGAAATGCGCTTTGTTTCTACAGAGAAAGTCTGACAGCAGTACATACTGCTGTAGTGAGAGAAAGAGCACTAGCACAGGGGAAACAAATAATTGTCATAACTCCAGTACTGGCCTTAGAGTCTGTTACAAAAGCTAGCATTCCAAATTCAAAAGAGGTACATCCACGATGGATACAATGGGCTAATTCTTTCACTGCAACAGATATAGACTACAAATTTGATTCTACACTAAAAACACAAGCATTTCTACAGTACGAACAAGAATATCCTCTCCCGAATTAAATATTGCCTCTGGATCAGTATGAATATATTATTTACACTGACAGTTCTGCTCAGCCTGCCATAGGTAGTAAACAGCAATACAGCGCAGCTTGTGCGATTGTAAAAGGATGTATGCAGGAAGGCAAGTTCCATCTGAGCAGTACGAAGACACAGTCTCTAGGAGACTGCACGGCACAGCTGGCAGAATTAAAAGCCCTATTACTGGCACTTTTAAACACGGATCGGGAATTCCCCACACTTCTAGGGTGCGATTCATTTGACTGTGTCCAGTCTTACAATTAATATCTTTACTACTGGGGTCAGAATGGGTTTAAAGACTCAAAAGGTTGCACAATAAAGCACAAATTGCTTTGGGAACAAGTGGCAGAGCTGAAAAAAGACTTGCCTAGTGCTCACGTGATACACACGCTGAGTCATCAACGTGATGGCGTTCACGTTGAAGGGAATTCATTGGCTGATGTAGCCGCCAAGGCGACAGTGCAAACTGCTGCCGTAGCTGCAATCTCTCGTTCTAGCACGAGAATAGATGGACAGATAATGGTAGCTGTCATTGCTTCACTCAAAAACAGTTCAGCTGTGCCAAAAGGCTTTCCACTCAAGTACTCCTACAAGTTAGATGCAAAAAATATTCCATATGGCTCAAATTCCAGGAGTGGGGGATAGAGTAATACCAAACATGGATCGCAGGCTAGGTTTAATTCTAGCTGCACACAAGGGTCTGGGTTGTGCACACGCAGGGATTACCACAACAGTTTCTCTACTGAAACAACGCTATTGGTGGCCAGGTTTAACAAAACAGACAAAAAGATTTGTCCTTAAGTGCAACATCTGTCAGCAGATGAAGGGTTCGACTGTAGCACGTCCGGCACAAACACCATTACTAATATCAGACAGACCTCCCGCTTGTGTCTATTTGGACCACTGCGGCCCCTTACAATCTGATGGGGCTTACAAGTACATCTTGGTGGCAGTGGATTCATGCTCTAGATTCCTATGGGCTTGGCCTCAGCGCTCGGCTGACACCTGAACTGTTATACAGGATTTGCGAGTCTTCATAGGGACCTATGCAATTGGCACATTACATTCTGACCGTGGCCCCGCGTTTAGCTCTAGGGCTTACAAGGAAGCCATGGGAAGTTTGGGTGTAGTGTTGCGGTACTCCTCTCCGTATCATCCCGAGGGAAATTCGATTGTGGAGAGGAAAAACCAGGACTTAAAGCAATCCTTAACAGCAAGGGTATTAGGCTTGTGTGGTAGTTGGGTCAATCACCTATATGGGGTCCAGAAGGCATTTAATAACATGCCAAGAAGTTCCCTAGGAGGCATCACCCCTTACGAAGTCCTTTTTGGGACGAGAATGTGGGTACCTGATCTCGACTGTGGCAGCACAGTGGCGGATGAAAAACCATTTGACATCAAGAAACGTTTGGCTGTTTTACTGGAACTCAGTGAATTCCGGGCACTACAAAGCAACGTCCAAGTAAAACGCACTGCCACTGGGGAAGTAAAAACAGTAACAGTAAGACCTGCCTGGATCCCATAGGTCGGGGATCTAGTCAGAGAAAAGATTGTGAACAAGAAATAATTTGGGCCATCATACAGAAAGGCTGTACCTGTCCTGCCTGTCGAAGGAACAAGAACAGTACTTCTTCCGCATCTTGCCGGCAAGAAAGAAAAGAGATTTGTCTTCATTGATCTGATCAAACCACACTATGTGGCCGATTCTGAATAGTGGGCCGCACGGGCTCCTGGGTAGCCTCCAATCTCCTCTCGCTACCATCCAGGAGGTTAAGACAGAAAGGCTGATAACATTTGAAGAGTCTTCTATACATAGTAATGAAGTTACCAACAATGAAATGGAACTCGCACCAATTGAAATTGAACATCAAAACACAGATATCAGTTCGGCCTACCACTGACATCTACATCAATATGCCTCTACAGGAGACATCTGCCAGTTCAACAAAACTTGCTGAGCTACCAAAGATAGATCGAACTGCATCTGGCTACTTCATCGATTTCGACACATTTTCTCTGGATCCAAGTGAACCTGAGTCGCCGCCAGCTCTAGTTTCCCGCAAAAAAAGAACTTCATGATTTCTAAATTTTTCTGAAAAAGACATACCTAGTCTCACCATGGCTACAGCTATGGATAATAACTGGAATACTGTTCCTACTATTCTGGATAGGTTTACTGACAGTCTTTTTCTTTCTCGTGAATGGGCACTATCTCCCAGAACGCTCCACAGTATCAGATGTGAACTTGGTGCTGAAACCTCATACGTCATCTCATTGTGAACAGAGAGACCTGTCCTATGTGAACATTACCGCAATTCCAGTTCCTGAATGAATAGTTTGGGACAGAGTTTCATATGATGTATTTGGTCCCACTGAACTTTTAAAAATAGCACATGTATGTAAAATTTCTTTAAATAATATCACCTCCTGTACATACTCTGACGATTGGGGTTTTGAAACTGTTAATAGTATGTTGTCTGATCTAGAACTGTCTGCAGCATTTACAACAAATTAAATGTTTGATGACTCATCTGATTTTGACACTATGTATTGTTACCAACATTATGGTCATCACTTTCTGCATAAAACAAGTGCACCACGTAATGTTTTCACATACCACCAATGGGAACATTGCCCAACACTACCGAAAGGTAGTTTACAAACGTTTGCACAAAAGTGTGCTTATTTTTCTGGGTTTAATACATAAGATCCACACTCCTATTATTATAAGCTTGCACCTACATCTGTAAAGAAAAGTATTCTCACTAACACAAAACAGATATATCCTGCATCCTTTATTACCCAACTGTCTGAACAGGGTCTCGACTTATGGAAAGACACTATAGACATAAAATCAGTCTTGGGTAATAAGGAATAGCAGGTTCAGGGAACTGAGGCACTATTTAGAGCATGCCTCATACCACAACAAACATCTTCCTGAACTACACTGTGCAACAGACTTCCTGTCTTGGGTTATCCAAGATTAAGGACTTGAGCACCCCTCGTATTCCCTAGCTTTCACACTTGGATGGATGGCAACATTATACAGAAATTGGTGATGGTACACTAGATGACATCAAGCATGGCGTTTCATACAATTCAACAGGCCCCAATTGGAATGGATGGTTGGTTTGGCCGATCGACAAAAATGGGTGTCAGTCAAGATTCAAGGGTATACCACCAAACGGTTTAGTATCCATAGGCCTGACCTACGCTATGTACAACGAGAACACCCGGGGGTGGTGACATCACACAGGGTTGGGAAGTTATGCCTAGGCTGGCTAAGAACCTCAACACTGTCACAGGTGAAACAACACTTGTCCTTACTCTCAGATGACATGGATCTTAGGGATTTTTTGCTAGGTCCCCGAAAGCCACGTCAGAAACGCTTCCTATACATTGTTTATAATGAAATTGGGAAAATTTCTCAACAAGAAGCTGCAGAGAGATTGCGTGAAATTGACAGAGTTAACTTGGAAAAGGCTTTGCCTGTGGTTGACAATGGTATGACCACATTGACATCCAGAATTTATTCACTGGGCAACATTGTATCTTCTGCTATAGATCAAATGGAACAGGATCTGCCCATCTTACAACACGGACAATCACAGTTACGTTCTATTGTGTCATTAAGCTGGACGATACAATCTTTGCGCTCTGGTTATGTGCCCTGGCGATATATCAACAGTACATCTCTGTCTTCTGCATATATTATGACTGAAAAGCAGACAACAATGGCACAAAGGGATGCAAAATATACAATGGTGCGCATTGAAAAATTAGACCAATTACCTTTCACCGTGGCAGAGTCACTGTCCACAGAATGGTTAATTCATGGCCATATAACATTGCCAGTAACAACATTCCAGTTTCAATATTGCCTAGAACAATGCCAGGTAGGCAGGTATGAAGCAATGGGTAGGGAATTCATCCATGAATCTTGGGAATTACCGTATAGATTTAGATGCAGGAACAGGGACATTGAAGTGTTCCTCAGCGGTACAGACTGCGAGAATTCTTTGAGTGAATCTCTCATTTGCCAGGATATTATGTTTCACAGGGCCTGTAACGGTTCAGTTGCAAACTTGTCCTGTCATTTAAAGGGTTCCCCAGCTGCCGTGATTAATCCGGTGTTCAAGCTACTCTCAAATGGGAGTTACTTAATGCTGAATGATCAAGGTTGTTGTGGGATGCTTCCAGGCATCGCATATCTAGTCACAGTAAGTTCCAGGGTTACTTGCTGTATGCAAGTATTGTTTCCGCCAACCCACACAGTCAGGGAGGTGCCGTTATGGCCTTCGTTGAATGTTTCCTTTATACGGTTTGATACTCTGAGCCGAATGAAAGCCATGCTTTTACAGAAAGATGTGCCCTTAACCTCGGACCGAGCGACTTTTGATCTTCAGGTTGCAAGGTCCTCAGCTGAGATACAGGCACTGGTCCGAACTAACTGCCCTTTCCATTTCGGAGATATGGTACAGCGTATCTTTAAGATGTCTGATACGAAGGGTATAATACACCTATTTAAGCATATAGGTTCTGGACTGTTAAGCACCTTTCGGACAGTCTTCGGAGTGATTCCAGCTTTTATTCACTCTGTATTTGGAAGCATTTTTTGAGGGCTAATCCTGCTACTGGTAGTGGGAATCCTGATTTTAATTTTTCTGCTACGCAATGGACATCCCAGTCACTAAGGAGATGGGGAAAACGCTCTTGGCGCGACGTTACCGTGATCGCATGGTACTCCATGTGGGCACACCTCGACTTGGGAGCTAAGCGTGTCTTGGTTCCTATCATTCCGACCAGTCTGGATTGACTGTGTTTTGCCTGTCCTCTGCTGCTTGTTCTGCGGACAAAAATGCATGTTGGATCTCTGTCTTACACTTCCATCAGTTGCGCCACCGGACATGGATGTATTACTGGACCCGTTAATGGCCCACGTACTACAGTGTCCCCAGCGTATTCCCATATTGATGTCGGCATTCTTAGAGCCACCCCGGGATGCTTCAGCTCCTGTTGGATTGGATACCGGCTCTACTACAGGGACACAGGCTATGGATGTTTCAAATGCTTCCCCAGCATCGGCTGTGGGAACTGAAGACCATCTTTGCTCGATCGACCTGATCTGTGAGGTGTTACAGGGACCGTCGTCTGCGAAGGCAAACAGCAGTGATGTTGCGTCTCCCACACAGGACACATAAACATTTGGCTCTCCGTGTGCTGGGAAGAATTTGGCCTTTTTCCAAAACAATCGAAATTGGAAGTTTAAACAAAACTTTTGTTTCGTTCTATACTATTACTGAGCACCATGGCTTTCAGACGCTCTCAGTTGCTCCAACAATATTTATGAACATATTTTATAGGATTTGTATGACTTACAACATATTAAAGGAGCTATAGAGTTTTTAGGCACTTTTTATATACTTTTAGAATTTTTTTATTATTATGAACATTTTCTAAATAATGTTTTTACGATTGATTAGAAGGACATTCACTTTCAGTATATCGTCCGGTCGGATGAGGAGTGGGTGTTATGTTTTGTAATGTACGCCAATATAGGCCTGGGTAGTCACCTAACCTTTCACCTACATTTTCCCTGCCATTGTACTACATAGCGGTTTTTGGTATTGACCCTTTTTCCTAGTTAGGTGCTGCATAAAATGTTGTGTGGTTTTCCGAGAAAACTAGTCTCATTTATTAAGCATGAGGAGTCTCAGAATCACAGCAGGATTACCATCTTCTGCATAATAACTATGTATAAGGGTCATCCCTTTCGTCATCCTCGGCCGACATGACACAGCAAGGTAGAACCCCCTGAGGGTACCTTTCGGGTATATAAACACCATATCTTTGCTGGGGCAGACAGAGGAGAAAGACTTCCATGCTGACACACTGACGCGAGACGCTGAGGTTCCTGCACGCAGACACTCCACCACGGAGTGGTCTGACATCCCTCGCGAGGTGTCTATCTCGAGACCAAGACGGGGTCCTTCATTCTCTCACACCAGGTAATGGGGTTGGTTTCATCCTAGGGAGATTCTTGGCTCTACACCTACCTACATGCTAGGTACACTTAAGTACATCTAGTTAGGATTGCATCGTAGGAGTACGCATTATTACTGTCATCTATTTATATGCCTGCATATATTCATTGTTTTAGCACTATGGTAGAAATCTACCATCCATTTACTCTGTTGGTGCTTATAATCATTTATATCTGTTTCTGTCTTATGGTTGTTTCAGCACACATATTTTACACTAGAATGACGCTGGGTCAATAAATGCTTATTGAAAACGTCCCCATTGTTTATTCTGTCTATCTCTCTGAAGACAAAGAGAGCACGAGTGACTGAGCAAAAAGTACTGTACTGTTTCCACGATCCCTGATGGGACAGCGGTTGTCATGTTGGATAGTTGCCAAGAACTATTTTCTCCTTGGTAAGAGGAGTTTACAGTGGCACTGTGAGCTAGCTGGTATACAGGCAGACATACCCAGTGGGGGTGTCTGGAATCAGTCTGGACACCAATTCCACAGTCTATGTTGTCTAAACGCGCATATCCTATATAGATTTATAGGAACTACACAACACCCCAGCTCCAATTTTGTGTTAGCAAGTGAGTGAAACCAAGTAACCCCCTTCCCCTTTAGCAACAGAGATATTATACATCAGAGAGTGAACAGAGGGTGCTCTGAGACAGCAGTAATCTGCTGTTAGCTGTTTAAGCTGTGTTTTTTAGGGATTGTACACTTGTTTTTTCGGCTAGGAGGGTGAGTAAAGTTTTGTATAAACTATTGTTAGAGGGCAAAATGTATTAGGCCCTTACCTGCAGAAGTTCAAAGTGTGGATAGAGCCTGTCTGTCTCCTAGGCGATTCTGATTTGAGGAGCATCTTTCCAGCCCCCTTGGGCAGCAGTCTAAGCTTGCCGATTGGCTCCCTAGCTCCAAAGCAACCCTGAGCCCTCCTCTCACACCTGCCCAGGCCCCATAAGGGTTCGTTGGGTGAACCCCAAAACATTCACCTCCATTTTGTGAGCTGCAGTTTCCCTGTGCCCCAGATTGCAGTGAACCAAGGGCCAGGAGGTGGTAGGAAGGCAGACTAGTGCTGTCTCTTTCCTGAGATTTAAAAAGCGATTTCCTTCTACCCGTGATTGCATCATTTTCACCTGTTGGTTTGTGGTTGTTGCTGTTTAAAAATTGAAGTTTTAAACCTGCCCGTGAATGCATCATTTTTCACCTGATTTGTTTAGCAATTTGTGGTTTTTACTTGCACCTGACTGTTTTATTTTACCTGTTGAATTGTGGGATTTGCAGTTCAAAATGCGTTGGTTTCTTTCACACTGCCCGTGACTACCTGTTTGTCCCTCCTAATTACCGCCTTGCTCTGTGCTCAGAGCTGTGTGTTAAGCAATCCACCCCTAGCTCCCATTTTGTGTTAGCAAGTGAGTGAAACCAGATTACCCCCACTTCCCCCTTAGCAACAGGGATAATATACATCAAAGAGTGAACAGAGGGTGCTCTGAGACAGCAGTAATCTGCTGTTAGCTGTTTAATCTGTGTTTTTTTGCGATTGTACACTCGTATTAAGGCTAGGAGAGTGACTAAAGCTTTGTACAAATGTATTGTTAGATGGCAAAGTTTGTTATTTCCTTAACTGCAGAACTCCAAAGTGTGGATTGAGCCTGTCTGACTCCTAGGAGATTCTGAATTGAGGAACAGCTGTCCAGCCGCCTGGGCAGCAGCGTAAGCTTGCTGATTGGCTCCCTAGCTCCAAAGCAACCCTGAGCCCTCCTCTCACACCTGCCCAGGCCCCTTAAGGGTTTGTTGGGTGAACCCTAAAACTTTCACCTCCATTTACTGAGCTGCGGTTTCCCTGTGCCCAAATTTGCATTGAACCAAGGACCAGGAGGTGGTAGGAAGGCAGACTAGTGCTGTCTCTTTCCTGAGATTTAAAAAGCGATTTCCTTCTACCCGTGATTGCATCATTTTCACCTGTTTGCTTGTGGTTGTTGCTGTTTAAAAATTGAAGTTTTTAACCTGCCCGTGATTGCATCATTTTTCACCTGATTTGTTTAGAAATGTGTGGTTTTTACTTGCCTCTGTCTGTTTTATTTTACCTGTTGAATTGTGGGATTTGCAGTTCAAAATGTGTTGGTTTCCTTCACACTGCCCGTGATTACCTGTTTGTTCCTCGTAATTTCTCCCTTGCTCTGTGCTCAGAGCTGTGTGTTAAGCAATCCACCCCTAGCTCCCATTTTGTGTTAGCAAGTGAGTGAACCCAGATTATCCCCTTCCCCCTTAGCAACAGAGATATTATACATCAGAGAGTGAACAGAGGGTGCTCTGAGTTAGCAGTAATCTGCTGTTAGCTGTTTGAGCTGTGTTTTTTAGGGATTGTACACTCGTTTTTTGATTGGGAGAGTGAGTAAAGTTTTCTACTTGTAGTTTTGTTAGAGGGCAAAGTTTGTTAGGTCCTTACCTGCAGAACTCCAAAGTGTGGATTGAGTCTGTCTGTCTCCTAGGAGAATCTGATTTAGAGGAGCAGCTTTTCAGCCTCCCTGGGCAGCAGCCTAAGCTTGCCGATGGTCTCCCTAGATCCCAAGCAACCCTGTGCCCTCCTCTCACACCTGTCTAGGCCCCTTAAGGGTATGTTGGGTGAACCCCAAAACATTCACCTCCATTTTGTAAGCTGCAGTTTACCTGTACCCAAGATGGCACTCAACCAAGCACCAGGAGGTGGTAGGAAGGCAGACTAGTGCTGTCTCTTTGCTGAGATTCAAAAATTATTTCCAGCTACCCGTGATTGCATCATTTTCACCTCTTGTGGTTGTTGGAGTTCAAAAATTGAAGTTTTTAACCTGCCCCTGATTGCATCATTTTTCATTTGTTTTGTTTAGCAATTTGTGGTTTTTTACTTGCCCCTGACTGTTTAAGTTTACCTGAATTGTGGGATTTGCAGTTCAAAATCTGTTGGTTTTTTACACTGCCCGTGACTACCTGTTTTTCCCTCCTAATTTCTCCCTTGCTCTGTGCTCAGTGCTGTGTGTTAAGCAATCAACACCCAGCTCCCATTTTGTGTTAGCAAGTGAGTGAAACGAGATTACCTCCCCCTTCCCCTTAGCAACAGAGATATTATACATCAGAGAGTGAACAGAGGGTACTCTGAGACAGCAGTAATCTTCTGTTAGCTGTTTAATCTGTGCTTTTTAGGAATTGTACACTCATTTTGTGGCTAGGAGAGTGAGTAAAGTTTTGTATGCACAGTATTGTTAGAGGGAAAATGTATTAGGCCCTTACCTGCAGAACTCCAAAGTGTGGATTGAGCCTGTCTGTCTTCTAGGAGATTCGGAATTGAGGAGCAGATTTCCAGCCCCCTTGGGCGGAAGCCTAAGCATGCTGATTGGCTCCCTAGCTCCCAAGCAACCCTGAGCCCTCCTCTCACACCTGCTCAGGCCCCTTAAGGGTTTGTTCGGTGAACGCAAAAACATTAATCTCCATTTTGTGAGCTTTATTTTCCCTGTGCCGCAGATTGCAGTGAACCAAGGACCAGGAGGTGGTAAGAAGGCAGACTAATGCTGTCTCTTTCCTGAGATTCAAAAAGCGATTTCCTTCTACCTGTGATTGCATCATTTTCACCTGCTTGCTTGTGGTTGTTACAGTTTGAAAATTGAGGTTTTAACCTGCCCTTGATTGCATCATTTTTCACCTGTTTTGTTTACAAATTTGTGTTTTTTACTAGC
The DNA here is from genome assembly GCA_963921515.1 of Calotriton arnoldi. Classification (NCBI taxonomy): domain Eukaryota; kingdom Metazoa; phylum Chordata; class Amphibia; order Caudata; family Salamandridae; genus Calotriton; species Calotriton arnoldi. Next base: position 2,887,398 of record CAWUFW010001269.1, read on the forward strand.
CCGTGACAGTTTTATTTTACCTGTTGAATTGTGGGATTTACAGTCCAAAATCTGTTGTTTTTTTCACACTGCCCATGACTATCTGTTGTTCCCTCCTAATTTCTTCCTTGCTCTGTGCTCAGAGCTGTGTGTTAATCCACCACAGCTCCCATTATGTGTTAGCAAGTGAGTGAAACCAGATACCCCCCTTTCCCCTTAGCAACAGAGATGTTATAAATCAGAGAGTGAAGGGAGGGTGCTCTGAGACAGCATTACTCTGCTGCTAGTTGTTTAAGCTGTGTTTTTTTGGGATTGTACACTCGTGTTTTGGGTAGGAGAGTGATAAAAGTTTGTACAAACACACCAGGGAGGTGCAGGCCCAGCGCCGGTCCTACGATGAAGTCAAGCAGAAGCTTCGTGCCATGGGTCTCCGCTATGGTCTCCTCTTCCCCACCCAGAGGGCTACCCAGCAACCACGCCCGACCCTCCCTAAGTCCCAGAGGCGTCGGATAAGGTCCCGTAAGAAAAATGGCCATCGTGGGGAGACATCCCGATCGCCGGGCGCAGCATTCCGACATCCTTCACCCTCAGCCCGGAGATCTGCCTCTCCCAGCCCGACCACCTCGTTGATCGACTTGAGTGATCTCCCAAGGCCGTCGGCCAACCTGCGTCACGCCGTTTCAGACTCTGATCTGTCTAGGAGCCCTGCGCTCCGAGGAGCCGGGGAAGCCGAAGATACTTGAACGATGGCACACAGCGAGAACTCTTCATCCCATTTCCTAGAGGCGCCTGCAGTGTGACTGCCTTTGCAATCCCCGTGAGGGGGAGCTCCAATATCGACGAAACCCTGAGATCCACGAAATATTTCCTCCTTCACTCCCTGGACTTAACTGCATTCCTGGTTACTTATTTGTCCCACGTATTCTTGCAGCTGTTGACGAATCTTTATCCGATCAAATGGAGGGGGGTCCATCTCCGCCGCGTTCATGTTCCGCTAATCGTTTTAGCTTAGCAACTAGTCTCATTGGGTGTTGTTAAATTTGTTAACTTGTTTTTCCTTTTCAGGGCGACAGATGCTTCATATTCAGAAGTGTAGGGTGGGGGGTGTTGGGGGGCGAAGGGGAGGGGGGAGGCCGTTGTCTCCTGTTAGTTTGTTGTTTTTAACCGCCTACGGGCCGCTGTTCTCTGTTCTCGTTGGTAGCTACGCATCTATGTATGTCACTGATAAGGACACACGACTCACCACATGGCACACCCGTTGCCCAGTAGCCCCAATTAGGGGACTTCGTTTCTACTGGGACTCGGCACTGCCTGCGCCTGCGTCCTGTCTTCCCCGCGCTACCCACCTTCATGGCGTCCACCTTACATAGGGCCCTCCACATTCTCTCCTGGAATGTCAACGGCCTACTGGACCGTATAAAACGCACTGCTGTCCTTCGTAGTGCGCACCGACACGCGCCAGATATCCTGTTCCTGCAGGAGACCCACCTTCTGGGCTCACAATGTAACTTCCTTGCCCGGTATGGGTTTGATAGGGTCTGGCACTCTGGGTTTTCGCGGGGCTCCCGGGGGGTGGCCATACTACTTCGGAAGGGGCTGCCTTTCACCCTGGCACGGGCCGAAACAGACACGCAGGGCCGTTATGTGGCCCTGACGGGTATGATCGAGGGACACCCCCTTAATCTCCTGTGTACATACATTCCCCCCACCATTATGGCCCCTGCCCTCCGCCGCCTCACACTGGTGCTTTCCTCCTTCCCACAGGGTCTGACGGTGGTAGGGGCCGACTTCAACGCCGTCCTGCAGCCCTCACGGGACACAACAGGTACTCCATCGGCTTCCCGCCTTGCCTCTGCAAAACGTCTATCTGACTGGTCCTCGGCCCTGGGTCTCTGCGATGCCTGGAGGGTGTGGAATCCCCGCAAGGAACAATACACCCACACCTCAGCGGCTCACCACACCCACTCTCGTATCGATCTGTTCCTACTATCTGCTGTGGACTGTCAGTTGATGTCCGGGGCCACAGTCTTACCCAGGGGTATTTCGGACCACTCCCCCATCTCCCTTCGTCTCGGACACCCTCCTAGCGGTGCCCAAGCGGTATGGCGAATGAATGCCTGGTTCCTGCAGGATGCGGATCTGGTTGGGTCCCTCGGGCAGGAACTGAGGCAATACTTTTCGATCAACACGGGTTCGGTCTCATCGCCGGGCACGCTGGCAAGGCCGTGGTGCGGGGGGTGGCAAGGGGTCTGGTCCACGCGAGACGCCAGGAACAATCCAACCGCCTCACACAGCTGGAGGCCCAGGCGGCACAGCTGGAAGAGGCTCAGGATACTAATGATAGCGATGTCTCCGCCCGACAGCTTGCATTGATCCGGGAAGAAATTCGCCAGATCTCGCTGGAGTCCGCTAAAATGCTTTGGCGCTCCTCGGTGGCACGCGTGTACGGCTGGGGTGACAAAAATGGCAAGCTTCTCTACAACCTGGTGTCCTACCCCAAAACCAATCGCATCATTCCCGAGATTCGGGACGGGACCGGGGCCCACCATACTACCTCCCAGGACATTGCCCGGACGTTCGCGGGCTATTATGCAACCCTCTACACGGCTCATCCCCCTCAGACTTCTCTGGCGACCTTGCTGGCCGAGACCGGGACTCAGCTGCCATGCCTTTCCCAGATGGACTCAGAGACCCTAGAGGAGGAGATACATGGGGCCATCTCACTGTTGCACCCAGGCAAAACGCCCGGGCCCGACGGATACCCCCAAGAGTATTATGCGGCCTACCGGGACACGTTGGTCCCACACATAGTGGATCTGTTTAACCACGTAATTGAAGTGGGATCCTTCCCGCCTGAGACTGATGTAGCCACTATCGTAGTCCTCCCGAAGACACAGCCGCCCTCCCTTGCTTGCACGGACTATCGTCCCATCTCCCTTATCAACACGGAAGTCAAAATCTTCGCCACAGTGGTGGCCCAACGGCTCCGCCCACACTTGCAAGAACTGGTGCAGCCAGATCAATGCGGCTTCATGCCTGCCCGGGGGACCCGGCATTGCATACGCCGTCTCCATCTTGCCTTGGCGCATTGCCATCTCCTCACCCCTTATCTAGCATTGCTCTTCATAGACTTTGAAAAAGCATTTGACATGGTAGATTAGGGTTACCTTGAGGACGTGCTGGAAAGGATGGGCTTCGGCCTCCCGTTCCGACGCCTCATCCGAGTCCTCTACTCTACTCCCAAGGCGAGGGTCCTCATCAATGGCGTGGTCTCGGAGGCGTTCCCTATCCAAAGGGGTACTTGCCAGGGCTGCCCGCTCTCGCCGCTTTTATTTGCACTAGCAATGGAACCCCTGGCCTCCCTCATCCGCCAGGATCCTCTCATCCGCGGCTGGGCCTGGGACCGGACGCAGGTTGACAAGATTGCACTATATGCCGACGACGTCCTCCTTTTCCTGGCAGATCCGGAGAGCTCCGGCCCACGATGTCTGGACGCCCTTTCTGCCTTCGAGCGGGTTTCTGGCCTCCGGCTCAACCCGGCGAAGTCCACTCTCGTTCCCCTACACTCATCCCGGGCATGCTTCGACTGGCAAACGACCATCCCCCTACGGAGGCAATCATTCAAATACCTGGGGGTGTGGGTGGCCCTCCTCCCGGAGCTCGAATGGGCCCTGAATATCACGCCCCTGGTCTCCAGGGCCAAGGCAGACCTCAGAAGATGGCAAACCCTTCCTCTCAACCCCCTTGGTAGGAGTGCCCTCTTCAAAATGATGGTCCTCCCCCGCTTCCTGTACATCTTACAAAATGTGCCCACTCACCTCCCGGGCAGCTGGTTTCGGGAATTGGATGGTGTTCTCACCCGATTCTTGTGGGGAGGAGGGAGACCGTGCATGTCCTTAGCACATTGCCGCATACCCCCCTACGATGGGGGAATGGGGGTGACCAATTTACACCTCTACTACCTGGCCACGAGGCTCATTGTGATCCACGACTGGTTCGCGGGCGGCTGGTCCGACCCGGCATACCGGGTGGAGCTCCGGTCGATGGACTTTGCTCAGATCCAGGCATACCTGTATGGGAGCCCCGTACCACAGGCCCTTACCCCCGTCACCAGAACGGTGCTCATGGCATGGCGAACCGCCATACGCCACGTAAAGTGGGACCGGAAACTCACCGGGCAGACACCTCTTTGGAGTGGGGCATGGCTGGGCGAGGTCTCGTCCCTCCAGAACTTCCGTAAATGGGACCACGTCGGGATTTCGCTATTGGGAGACATCTGGGTGGGGGATCATATCAGATCGTTTGCAGACCTACAACACCGTCATTCCCTTCACTCCTCCCAATTTTACAAGTACTTACAGTTAAGGCATGCCCTCCGGGCCCACATTCCATCACCCACCTCGAACCCCGAATTCAGTCCCCTGGAAGCTTAGGTGATGATGGGGGGCTTGGGCGGAGGGGGGGTGTCACGGATCTATTGCTCCTTGGTGAACAACGGCCCCGCGTCCCTAGACCTGCTTCGTGCCCGCTGGGAGGGCTGGGTGGGCCCCCTGGAGGACGCAGATTGGAGGGACGCCCTTATGGCACCTAGGACCCTGACTACCTCCTCCAAGTTGCGTCTAGTCCAACTTTATTATCTCCACGCGGCATACCTCACCCCAGCACGCTTGTACAGCGCCCACCTGAGGCCCTCCCCGTCCTGCCCACGTTGCAACCACGCTCCAGCTGATTTTTTCCACATGGTGTGGCAATGTCCCGCTCTAGCGCAGATCTGGGCGGGGGTGGAAAGTGAACTTATACAAGCCTTAGGGTGGGATGTCCCTCATGATCCGCTACGCCTGATCCTGGGGGTGTTCGACGGCCTCAATGGATCCCGGGCCGATAAGCGCTTCTTGGGAACGGCAGTGACAGTGGCGAAGCGCGATATTGCTGCGCTCTGGTCTCAAGCCAAGCCACCCACCATGCGGAAATGGAGGCGAGGTGTGGACTGGTGTGGCACCCAAGAGGAACCCCTCTTCGAGGCCCGGGGCTGCCCCGAACTCTTCGGCAAAATATGGGGCAAATGGTTTAACTTGCCGCCAGATTAAAGGGTTCAAACGGGTTATGTCTATGAATTTTATGTGGGCCGATGATCAGTCCACAAATGCAATTTGAGTCTGTGTCGTTTCTAAACATACTGTATTTGAATAACGTGTCTGATTTGCTACCAATGTATTTTCGTTCCTTGAAAAATCTAATAAAAATTGATTATCAAAAAAAAAAAAGTTTGTACAAACAGTATTATATGAGGGCAATGTTTGTTAGGCCCTTAACTGCAGAACTCCAAAGTGTGGATTGAGCGTGTCTGTCTCCTAGGAGATTCTGAATTAGTGGAGCAGCTTTTCAGCTCCCCTGGGCAGCAGCCTAACCTTGCTGATTGGCTCCCTAGCAACTCTAAACCCTCCTCTCACACCTGCCCAGGCCCCTTAAAGGTTTATTGGGTGAACCCCAAAACATTCACCTCCATTTTGTGAGCTGCCGTTTCCCTGTACCCAAGATGGCACTGAACCAAGGACCAATGAGGTGGTAAGAAGGCAGACTATTGCTGTCTCTTTCCTGAGATTTAAAAAGTAATTTCCAACTACCCGTGATTGCATCATTTTCACCTGTTTGCTTGTGGTTGTTACAGTTTACAAATTGAAGTTTTTAACCTACCGTGTTTGCATCATTTTTCACCTGTTTTGTTTAGAAATTTGTGGTTTTTACTTGCCCGTGACTGTTTTCCTTTTACCTGTTGATTGGTGGGCTTTGTAGTCCAAAATCTGTTGTTTTTTTCACACTGCCCATGACTCCCTGTTTTTCCCTCTTGATTTCTTTCTCCCTTACTCTGTGCTCAGAGCTGTGTATTAAGAAATCCACCCAAGCTCCCATTTTGTGTTAGCAAGTGAGTGAAACCAGATTACCTCCCCTTCCCCCTTAGCAACAGAGATAATATACATCAGAGAGTAAACAGAGGGTGCTCTGAGACAGCAGTTATCTTCTGTAAGCTATTTAAGCTGTGTTTTGTTAGGGATTGTACACTTGTTTGTTGGCTAGGAGAGTGAGTAAAGTATTGTACAAACAGTATTCTTAGATTGCAAAGTTTGTTAGGCCCTTACCTGCAGAACTCCAAAGTGTAGATTGAGCCTATCTGTCTTCTAGAAGATTCTGAATTGAGGAGCAGCTTTCCAGCTCCTGGGCAGCAGCCTAAGCTTGCCGATTGGCTCCCAAGCAACCCTGAGCTCTCCTCTCACACCTGCCCAGGCCCCTTAAGGGTTTGTTGGGTGAACCCCATTACATTCACCTCCATTTTGTGAGCAGCAGTTTCCCTGTGCCACAGATTGTAGTGAACCAAGGACCAGGAGGTGGTAAGAAGGCAGACTAGTGCTGTCTCTTTCTTGAGATTTAAAAAACAATTTCCCTCTACCAGTGATTGCATTATTTTCACCTGTTTGCTTGTGGTTCTTACAGTTTGAAAATTGAGTTTTTTAACCTTCTCTTGATTGCAATTTTTTTACCTATTTGATTAAAAAAATTGTGGTTTTTACTAGCCTGTGTCTGTTTCATTTTACCTGTTGAATTGTGGGATTTCCAGTCCAAAATCTCTTGTTTATTTCACACTGCCCGTGGCTGCCTGTTTTTCCCTCCTAATATCTCCCTTGTTCTGTGCTCAGAGCTTTGAGTTAAACAATCCATCTCCAGCTCCCATTTTGTGTTTTGCAAGTGAGTGAAACCAGATTACCCCACCTTCCCCCTTAACAACAGAGATAATGTACATCAGAGAATGATTAGGGGGTGCTCTGAGACAGCAGTAATCTTTTAGCTGTTTAAGCTGTGTTTTTTAGGAATTGTACACTTGTTTTGTGGCTAGGAGAGTGAGTAAAGTTTTGTACAAACAGTATTGTTAGAGGGCAAAATTTGTTAGGCCCTTACGTGCAGAACTCCAAAGTGTGTCTTGAGCCTGTCTGTCTCCTAGGAGATTCTGAATCGAGGAGCAGCTTTCCAGCCCCGCTGGGCTTCAGCCTAAGCTTACAGATTGGCTCCCAAGCAACCCTGAGCCCTCCTCTCACACCTGCCCAGGCCCCTTAAGGGTTTGTTGGGTGAACCCCAAAACATTCACCTCCATTTTGTGAGCTGCAGTTTCCTTTTTTTTTTTTTAACAGAGTTTTATATAGCGTGAACTTGACCCGAATCTGGTATCAGAGCGCTTTTTTTTCCTTGTGTCCATTATTGCAGTGAACCAAGGACCAGGAGGTGATAAGAAGGCAGGCTAGTGCTATCTCTTTCCTGAGATTTAAAAAGCGATTTCCCTCTACCCGTGATTGCATAATTTTCACCTGTTTTTGGTTGTTACAGTTTGAAAATTGAAGTTTTTAACAGGCCCGTGTGTGGACTAGTCTAGAATGGTTGACACAACACAACCTTATTTTAGGAATTATTTTGTTGTCTTTTTATTTTACAATCACTCCCCAAAAAATACCAAGAGAAGTCTTAGGGTTCAAATTCAACAAAACATCTTCTTTTCTTCTGTAGGGCCTTTGGAGTTCCTGTCCGCCGGTACCCTCGACAGAAATCAGGTAAGTCACTATTTTATCTTGGTTTATAGTAAAGAGTGAGTTCGAATGGTGATCTCTTTCTTCTGTCCTTTGTTTTGTGGGATTAGTAGGAAGGTGGGATACCCTTGAAGAAAGGACCCATGCTCCCGGAGAAAAAAAGAAACACACAAAAAAGGAGTTGGTAACAGACCCCAACAACCTAAAATAATGAGGCACAAAAGAAATACTGAAGCTGGAAGATAAATATAACTTTCATACCCTTGGCAAGAATAGCGTCACTTCACAGTGACTAATATTCCGCTTTTTGATGTAATCTCTTTCCTTCTGCCCCAGCCCTCACACCTCCCACTCGTGATTTTCCATCTCTCGTAGGGGCTCGACTTAGGAGCTGTGCACGCACCTGGTTAAGCCATGTCCCTCCTGGGACCTGGCCAGGATCAGGACCCACCCGACAGACGGGATGTTCGCTCTTCCTCAGATGTCCTTCCCCGACTCTTCCAGGACTCCCTTCTCCAGCTCTTCGGGTTCTTCAGGATCTATTTTCAACACAGTCTCCTCGCTCGGCTTCCCGTGACATGTTTTTCTACTCTCTTCTCCTCCTTCCAACACCGCTGTCACCTCGTCGCTTCCTTTTTACGCCCTGACACTCTGCGGAAGTTCTTGGCTCCTCCTCTCGGCCCGACTTCCTGTTTCAACGGAGCGGGCCAGAAGAACGTAGTGCGCTCCGCTTCTGTCGGCTCCGGCGCTGTCGGCTTCGATGCTCCCAGGTTCGTGAGGTCCGTGACATATCCCCATCCCTGGATTTTCCTGATCGGGAAAAAGGGGAAAGCATGACAGGAAATCTGGCCCGTTAGGTTTTTCCCCGATTTATGTTGAACTTCAAATTGAAAGGATTGAAGGGAAAGGAACCACCTAAGAACTCTGGGATTATTTCCCTTATTCCGTCTTAACCAGGTCAAGGGTGCATGATCAGTATAGAGTACAAAGGGTTTTCCCTCAAGATAATAACGGAGTTTATCAACTGCCCACTTGATGGCTAAGCACTCTTTTTCTATAGTGGAATATGCAGTTTCTCGGGGAAATAGTTTTCTACTAATATAAATAATGTGTTTTTCGCTATCCCCACAGTCCTTTTGTGAGAGTACAGCTCCTATACCCAAATCAGCGGCATCTGTTTGCAGGATAAAAGTTTTCTCTAAGTCTGGGGAGGTTAGGATCGGGGCGGAGGTGATAACTTCCTTTAAGGTTTGGAATGCTTTTACTGCTTCCTCTGATGGGTATTGAAAACTCGTAGTAGGATTCCCCTTTTTTAAAAGATTAGTTAGAGGCGCAGCTATAGTGGAGTATCTTGGGATAAACCTCCGATAATACCCAATTAACCCCAAAAAGGCTCTTACCGCTTTTTTATTGGTTGGGAAAGGAATTTCAGTGATTGCTTTAATCTTTTCAGTTTGGGGCTCTATAAGTCCGTTTTCCTAAGAGATATCCTAGATATTTTACCTTGTTAAAGCATACTTTTGATTTTTAGCTTTTATATGTAGGTTAGCTTTAGTTAGTGCATCCAGGATTTGTGTTAGGTGTTCTTGATGATCTTCCCAAGTGCGACTGAATATAATGATATCATCGAGATAAGCAGAGGCATCTAATTTGGAGATATTGTTGACTGCTCAGAAGTCTATGCAGAATCTTATACTCCCATCGGGTTTTGGAACCAATACTATGGGAGAGGACCAACTACTTTGCGAAGGTTCTATAACATTCATTTTCAGCATCTGTCCTATCTCATTATACATGGTTAGACGTCTTGCTGCTGGAATTCGATAAGGTTTCAGTCTTATTACCTTCCCCTCCGGAGTAGGTATAGAGTATTCTGTTAGGTGGGTCTTCCCAGGTATATCTGAAAAAATAAAAGAGAAGGGTTGTAATGTTTTCCTCAACCCTTCCTTTAGTTATTTAAACAATTCATTGTTTATGTGTAACTGTTGTAAGGTGGAACTGGCACTACTTTCAGGTTGCACCATATGTATTTGTTTTGGTAGGGGACCTAGCCATTTCTTTGAGATTTATGTGAAAAATCTGTTCACTATGGGTCCCCATCTTCAGTTTATACGAGAGGTTTCCAATTTTGTCTATAATTTTAAAAGGCGTTTCCATTCAGATTTCCTCTTATGAGCAGAAATTGGTAGTAGGACTAGAACCCAGTTGCCTGGTTGATATATTCTTAACTTCTTCCTCTTATAATATATTTGCTTTTGATTTCTTTGGCTCTTTTCTAGATTTTTAGCCGCCAGTTCTTGGAGTTTCCCTATACGGCCTTTTAACTGTTGCATATATTCTAGAAGGTTATCTGCTTCAGGTTTTATGTCTTTCTCCCATGCCTCTCGGGTTATCTCCAGAAGTGTTCGGGGCTTCCGTCCATAAAGTAATTCGAAAGAAGAACATCCCAAGCTACTCGGCACCTGACTCCTTAATACAAAGAGGGCTAAGGAGAGCATTTGATCCCAGTTTTTCCCTTCTCCTGAAAGCATTTGCTTGAGGATGAGTTTGAAAGAACCGTTATATCTCTCAACCAACCCATCGGTTTGAGGGTGATATATACCGAGGTTTTGATATGCTTGATGTTTAATTGTTTACATATCTGGGCCATAAGCTGTGATACAAAGGGGGTACCCTGATCTGTGAGGATTTCTTTTGGGAAGCCAACCCGAGAAAAAAACTCAATACGATTCTTAGCAATAGTCTTAGTGTCTGGGCTACGGAGAGAAAAGGCTTCTGGGTAGCGGGTAGCATAATCTGCTAAAACAAGAGCATATTGACATCCCTTCAAGGATTTTGGTAAGGGGCCTATTAATTCCACCCCAGTCCTCTCAAATGGGGTGCCTATTATGGGCAAAGGTTGGAGAGGCGCTTTAGAGGGATGGTATGGGATTTTCTTTGTGGCACACCTCACATTCTTGACAATATCTATCTATGTGTGCGAAAATACCATGCCAATAAAAATTTTGAAGAATTTCTTTGGTTATTTTCTCGGGTCCAGAGTGCCCTGCTAGTAAATGTGAGTGCGCTTAAAACAAAATTTGGTCCTGAAAGTCTTTAGGTACCTAAAACTGTGGTGGGTCAGTGGGTCCTGGTATTCGGTATAGGAGTCCATTTTTTATTTGGAAATGAGGGAAAGTATGGGTGTTGTCTTGTTGGGCCTTATCCCTAATAGGGTGTAGAAGCGTATTGTTAATCTGAGTGAAACGAAAGTTACGTCTATCATCCAAGGTTCTGGGGCTAATAAGGCATTTTTTGGTGTTGGATCTTTGGACTCCTTTTCCCGGTTAAGCACAGTCTCATAGATTAAGTCTAAAAGCTGAGGGTTATCTGTTCCTAGGATAACATTTTCCGGTAGATTATGAAGGACACTAACTACCACTTCCACTTTTATTTAGACGTGGAAACAACTAGCCCTGCTATGGGATAGGTCTTGATGTCCCCATGTACACATCTGATCTGCACAACTTTCTCAGGTATAATTTGGGAGGGTAGGACTAATTCGGCTTGTACAACTGATTGCTTACAACCAGAGTCCAACAAAGCGGTTGTCCATTTTTGATTTATCCGTACACTTACAAAAAAACAGGACCCATTTCTTAAGTGAAATTGACGCAGATCTGGGAATAATTGACTTCCATCGGTTCTTTTGTGGCCCTTTTGTTCTTACAGAAGTTGGCTATGTGGCGCCATTCACCACACTCAAAACATTGGGGTCCAGAGGGAACCTGAAGCTCTGGTTTTGTCTGGTACGTTCTCTTGGTTTAACTGGTTGCCTTCTGAGGTTTTCTGTCGGCATGAGAATTCAGTGGTTTAGAGGGGTTCTTTGCATTCCTGCAAGACTCTAGAGAAGAAAGGCGAGGTTGGACTTGTGAAAAAGTAGTAACCATCTCAACAGCTTGTTCGGTACTAAGTCCTGAATGTTGGTGTAGCCATCTTTGTGTTTTATGGTGTAGACCCTCTATAAACTGTTCTAAATATATTTTGTCCATTATCTCCTCCTTGGTATGGTCATGGGGTTTCAACCATGTCTCAGCTACTGTTTTCAGTTTAAAATAGAGTACTTTAGGAGTATCACCCGGCTTTCCCCTTTCTTGTCTAAACATCAAGAGCTATGCTTCCTCATCTAGACCAGCTCTGTCCACTATTACTCTTTTCACCTCTTCATATGTGGCTTCTACTTGGGGATTAGCTGTTTGATGTACAGCTTGTGCATCGCCTGTCAAAAAAGGCGCCAGGTAAAAAGGCCATCTCTCTATGGGCCAGGCACTTGCCCTTGGAGTTCGTTCGAAATTTACCAAAAAAGCATTGAGATCATTTCCTGGTAGGAGTTTCTGTAACGTTATCATAGGGGCGCTAACTGCTGGTCCTCTATGGCCCATTAATCCAGACGTCACCTGAAATTGTTCCTCGGCCAATTTAGTTTTATTGCTCCATTTAAGTCTTTAGCGCATCTCGAAATAACTCTCGATCAGCCTTTTCTGAACACATTTGGCGTTCCAAGGCCCATTCCAATTTACGCTGTACTTGAACTATGTGCTGAATCAGAGCATCCATTATTTATGAATGGGAGAGAGCTTCCCGCATTCTCCACCACTTGTGAGCTAGTCTAGAATGGTTGACACAACACCGCTTTATTTTAGGAATTATTTAGTTGTCTTTTTATCCTACAATCTCCCCAAAAAATACCAAGAGAAGTCTTAGGGTTCAAATTCAACAAAACATCTTTTTTTCTTCTGCAGGGCCTTTAGAGTTCCTGTCCGCCGGTACCTTCGACAGAAAGAAGAAATCAGGGAAGTCACTATTTTATCTGGGTTTATAGTAAAGAGTGACTTAGAATGGTGATCTCTTTCTTTTGTCCTTTGTTTTGTGGGATTAGTAGGAAGGTGGGATACCCTTGAAGAAAGAACCCGTGCTCCCGGAGAAAAAAAGAAACAGAAAAAAAAGGAGTCGGTAACAGACCCCAACAACCTAAAATAATGAGGCAGAAAAGAAATACTGAAGCTACAAGATAAATAATAACTTTCTTAGCCGTGGCAAGAAAGGTGTCACTTCACCGTGACTAATATGCCGCTTTTTAATGTAATCTCTTTCCTTCTGCCCCAGCCCGCACACCTCCCACTCGGAATTTTCCCTCTCTCTTAGGGGCTCGACTTAGGAGCCGTGCACGCACCTGGTTAAGCCACGTCCCTCCTGGGACATGGCCAGGATCAAGACCCAACCGACAGACGGGACGTTTGCTCTTCCTCAGATGTCCTTGTGTTTCTCCCCGACTCTGGCTCTTCCAGGACTCCCTTCTACGGCTCTTTGGGTTCTTCGGGATCTGTTTTCAAGACAGTCTCCACGCTCGGCTTCCCATGACGTGTTTCTCTGCTCTCTTCTCCTCCTTCCGACGCCGCGGTCACCTTGTTGCTTCCTTTTTGCGCCCTGACGCTCCGGGGAAGTCATTGGCTCCTCCTCTTGGCCTGACTTCCTGTTTCAAAAGAGCGGGCCAGAAGAGGGTAGTCGGCTCCGGTGCTGTCAGCTTCGATGCTCCCAGGTTCGTGAGGTCCGTGACACTGTGATTGCATTATTTTTAACCTGTTTTGTTTAGAAATTTGTGGTTTTTACTTGCTCGTGACTGTTTCATTTTACTTGTTGAATTGTGGGAGTTGCAGTCCAAAATCTGTTGTTTTTTTTCACACTGCCGGTTTTTCCCTCCTAATTTCTCCCTTGCTTTGTGCTCAGAGCTGTGTTAAACAATCCAGCTCCCATTTTGTGTTAGCAAGTGAGTCAAACCAGATTGCCCCCCCTTCCGCCTCAGCATCAGAGATAATATACATCAGAGAGTGCACAGAGGATGCTCTGAGTCAGCAGTCATCTGCTGTTAGCTATTTAAGCTACATTTTTTAGGAATTGTACACTCATGTTATGGCTAGGAGAGTGAGTAAAGTTTTGTATAAACAGTATTGTTAGAGGGCAAAGTTTATTAGGCCCTTACCTGCAGAATTCCAAAGTGTGGATTGAGCCTGTCTGTCTACTAGGAGATTCTGAATTGAGGAGCAGCTTTCCAGCCCCCTTGGGTAGCAGCCTAAGCTTGCCGATTGGCTCCCTAGCTCCCAAGTAACCCAGAGCCCTCCTCTCACACCTGCCCAGGCCCCTTAAGGGTTTGTTGGGTGAACCCCATTACATTCACATTCATTTTGTGAGGAGCAGTTTCCCTGTCCCCCAGATTGCAGTGAAGCAAGGACCAGGTGGTGTGGTAAGAAGGCAGACTAGTGTTGTCTCTGTCCTGAGATTTTAAAAACGATTTCCCTCTGCTGTAATTGCATCATTTTCACTTGTTTGCTTGTGGTTTTTACAGTTTAAAAATTGAGGTTTTTAACCTGCCCTTGATTGCATTTTTCATCTGTTTTGTTTAGAAATTTGTGGTTTTTACTTGCTTGTGACTGTTTCATTTTACCTGTTGAATTGTGGGAGTTGCAGTCCAAAATCTGTTGTTTTTTTCACACTGCCCATAACTGCCTGTTTTTCTCTCCTAATTTCTCACTTGCTCTGTGCTCAGAGCTGTGTTAAACAATCCACCCCCAGCTCCAATTTTGTGTTAGCAAGTGAGTGAAACCAGGTTACCCCCCCTTTCCCTTGAGCAATAGATATATTATACATCAGAGAGTGGACAGAGGGTGATCTGAGACAGCAGTAATCTGCTGTTAGCTGTTTAAGCTGTGATTTTTAGGGATTGTACACTTGGTTTTTGGCTAGGAGAGTGAGTAAAGTTTTGTATAAACAGTGTTGTTAGAGGGCAAAATGTATTAGGCCCCTACCTGCAGAACTCCAAAGTGTGGATTGAGCCTGTCTGTCTCCTATGCAATTGTGAATTGAGGAGCATCATTCCAGCCCCCTTGGGCAGCAGCCTAAGCTTGCCGATCGGCTCCCTAGCTCCCAAGCAATTATGACCCCCTCCTCTCACACCTGCCCAGGCCCCTTAAGGGTTTGTTGGGTGAACCCCAAAACAGTGAGCTGCATTTTCCCTGTGTCCCAGATTGTGGTGAACCAAGGACCAGGAGGTGCTAAGAAGGCAGACTAATGCTGTCTCTTTCCTAAGATTTAAAAAGCGGGAGGAAGCGCGCTTTGCACCAGTATTTTAAAAGTCCAAGTACAGGGGAGACCGTAATTGCAGCAAGGGGACTCCAGCTCCCAGGAAGCAACGCGGGCAGAGCACCGCCATCGCCACGCCATCCACGCACCAGGAGGCGCTTATCTTGGGCTTGCGGCTCCACAGCGTGGGAGACCGTAACTGCAGCAGGGGGACTCCAGCCCCCAGGAAGCAAAGTGGCCAGAGCATCGCCATCGCCACGCTATCCATGCACCAGGAGGCGCTTATCTTGGGGTTGGGGTCCCGCAGCGCGGGATGTACGCGCCCGGACCAAGGGCGGGCCCGTCTGCGCAAGTCAGAGGCCGGGCTGGGCCACCCCCCTGATATCTCGCCGCAGTGGCTCGTGTCCAGATATTTCAACAAGGCAAAGGTACTGTACCAAGGAAGCGCCCCTTTGAATAACATTTGTCTTCCCTGGTGGTCCTCTTGTTGTCCGTGCTGTCTTTCGGGTGCTCCTACCCTGCGCGCTGTGAGACTGAGCTGTCAAAGGAAAGCGCAATGTTACTGAGGAAGGCTCTAAGGAAGTCTTCAAAAAGAAGGCGAAGAAGAGAAATTTTTGTTTTTGAGCCCAGTTGCTGGGGAAGGGGTGTTAGATCGTATTGATTGCCTGTGTATGATTGCCTGTTATCTGAATGTGAGGGCCTCCTTGATCCAATTTCAAAGAACACTTCCCCCAAGTACCCCATCACACAGGTACCTAGCAGTCCTACACACACCGGCCACAATGGCTGCATACCAGCTATGTTTAAAAGAGCAGTTAGTAAGAATCCGCCCCCTGTTACCTTAAATCCACAAGCTAGCAGGTCTGATAGTGAGGGCAATGAAGTGCAAGAGACCGTAGTTCATCTGTCAACCTTCCCCTGCAGCAGTAGCTTCTCTCCACTCTCAGAACGCATAGATTTTCCAGACACTACTCCTAGCTTGGGCAGTGGGGTGCAAAGAGAGGGCGTAGAGGCAAATATATGCCCAAACAAGGATGCTCAATTAGTTCTAAGCCCATTTTTCTGTCTAAATAGTCTCTTTCTCAGATGTCCTTACCTGACTCCGGCTCTTCCAGGACTCCCTTCTCCAGCTCTTCGGGTTCTTCAGGATCCATTTTCAACACAGTCTCCTCGCTCGGCTTCCCCTGACGTGTTTTTCCGCTCTCTTCTCCTCCTTCCAACGCCGCGGTCACCTCGTCGCTTCCTTTTTACGCCCTGACGCTCTGTGGAAGTTCTTGGATCCTCCTCTCGGCCCGACTTCCTGTTTCAACGGAGCGTGCCAGAAGAGCGTAGTGCGCTCCGCTTCTGTCGGCTCCGGCGCTGTCGGCTTCGATGCTCCCAGGTTCGTGAGGTCCATGACATATCCCCATCCCTGGATTTTCCTGATCGGGAAAAAGGGGAAAGCATGACCGGAAATCTAGCCTGTTGGGTTTTTCCCCGATTTATGTTGAACTTCAAATTGAAAGGATTGAAGGGAAAGGAACCACCTGAGAACTCTGGGATTATTTCCCTTATTTCGTCTTAACCAGGTCAAGGGTGCATGATCAGTATAGAGTACAAAGGGTTTTCCCTCAAGATAATAACGGAGTTTATCAACTGCCCACTTGATGGCTAAACACTCTTTTTCTATAGTGGAATATGCAGTTTCTCGGGGAAATAGTTTTCTACTAATATAAATAATGTGTTTTTCGCTATCCCCACAGTCCTTTTGTGAGAGTACAGCTCCTATACCCAAGTCAGCGGCATCTGTTTGCAGGATAAAAGTTTTCTCTAAGTCTGGGGAGGTTAGGATCGGGGCGGAGGTGATAACTTCCTTTAAGGTTTGGAATGCTTTTACTGCTTCCTCTGATGGGTATTGAAAACTCGTAGTAGGATTCCCCTTTTTTAAAAGATCAGTTAGAGGCGCAGCTATAGTGGAGTATCTTGGGATAAACCTCCGATAATACCCAATTAACCCCAAAAAGGCTCCTACCGCTTTTTTATTGGTTGGGAAAGGAATTTCAGTGATTGCTTTAATCTTTTCAGTTTGGGGCTCTATATAACCGTTTTCCTAAGAGATATCCTAGATATTTTGCCTTGTTAAAGCATACTTTTGATTTTTAGCTTTTATATGTAGGTTAGCTTTAGTTAGTGCCTCCAGGATTTGTGTTAGGTGTTCTTGATGATCTTCCCAAGTACGACTGAATATAATGATATCATCGAGATAGGCAGAGGCATCTAATTTGGAGATATTGTTGACTGCTCAGCAGTCTATGCAGAATCTTATACTCCTATCGGGTTTTGGAACCAATACTATGGGAGAAGACCAACTACTTTCCGAAGGTTCTATAACATTCATTTTCAGCATCTGTCCTATCTCATCATACATGGTTAGACGTCTTGCTGCTGGAATTCGATAAGGTTTCAGTCTTATTACCTTCCCCTCCGGAGTAGGTATAGAGTGTTCTGTTAGGTGGGTCTTCCCAGGTATATCTGAAAAAATAAAAGAGAAGGGTTGTAATGTTTTTCTCAACCCTTCCTTTTGTAATTCAAACAATTCATCGTTTATGTGTAACTGTTGTAAGGTGGAACTGGCACTACTTTCAGGTTGCACCATATGTATTTGTTTTGGTAGGGGTCCTAGCCATTTCTTTGAGATTTATGTGAACAATCTGTTCACTATGGGTCCCCATCTTCAGTTTATATGAGAGGTTTCCAGTTTTGTCTATAATTTTAAAAGGCGTTTCCATTCAGATTTCCTCTTATGAGCAGAAATTGGTAGTAGGACTAGAACCCAGTTGCCTGGTTGATATATTCTTAACTTCTTCCTCTTATCATATATTTGCTTTTGATTTCTTTGGCTCTTTTCTAGATTTTTAGCCGCCAGTTCTTGGAGTTCCATATACGGCCTTTTAACTGTTGCATATATTCTAGAAGATTATCTGCTTCAGGTTTTATGTCTTTCTCCCATGCCTCTCGGGTTATCTCCAGAAGTGTTCGGGGCTTCCGTCCATAAAGTAATTCGAAATAAGAACATCCCAAGCTACTCTGCATCTGACTCCTTAATACAAAGAGGGCTAAGGCGAGCATTTGATCCCAGTTTTCCCCTTCTCCTGAAAGCATTTTCTTGAGGATGAATTTGAAAGATCCGTTATATCTCTCAACCAACCCATCGGTTTGAGGGTGATATATACCGAGGTTTTGATATGCTTGATGTTTAATTGTTTACATATCTGGGCCATAAGCTGTGATACAAAGGGGGTACCCTGATCTGTGAGGATTTCTTTTGGGAAGCCAACCCGAGAAAAAAACTCAATACGATTCTTAGCAATAGTCTTAGTGTCTGGGCTACGGAGAGAAAAGGCTTCTGGGTAGCGGGTAGCATAATCTGCTAAAACAAGAGCATATTGACATCCCTTCAAGGATTTTGGTAAGGGGCCTATTAATTCCATCCCAGTCCTCTCAAATGGGGTGCCTATTATGGGCAAAGGTTGGAGAGGCGCTTTAGAGGGATGGTATGGGATTTTCTTTGTGGCACACCTCACATTCTTGACAATATCTATTTATGTGTGCGAAAATACCATGCCAATAAAAATTTTGAAGAATTTCTTTGGTTATTTTCTCGGGTCCAGAGTGCCCTGCTAGTAAATGTGAGTGCGCTTAAAACAAAATTTGGTCCTGAAAGTCTTTAGGTACCTAAAACTGTGGTGGGTCAGTGGGTCCTGGTATTCGGTATAGGAGTCCATTTTTTATTTGGAAATGAGGGAAAGTATGGGTGTTGTCTTGTTGGGCCTTATCCCTAATAGGGTGTAGAAGCGTATTGTTAATCTGAGTGAAACGAAAGTTACGTCTATCATCCAAGGTTCTGGGGCTAATAAGGCATTTTTTGGTGTTGGATCTTTGGACTCCTTTTCCCGGTTAAGCACAGTCTCATAGATTAAGTCTAAAAGCTGAGGGTTATCTGTTCCTAGGATAACATTTTCCGGTAGATTATGAAAGACACTAACTACCACTTCCACTTTTTTTTAGACGTGGAAACAACTAGCCCTGCTATGGGATAGGTCTTGATGTCCCCATGTACACATCTGATCTGCACAACTTTCTCAGGTATAATTTGGGAGGGTAGGACTAATTCGGCTTGTACAACTGATTGCTTACAACCAGAGTCCAACAAAGCGGTTGTCCATTTTTGATTTATCTGTACACTTACAAAAAACAGGACCCATTTCTTAAGTGAAATAGACGGAGATCTGGGAATAATTGACTTCCATCGGTTCTTTTGTGGCCCTTTTGTTCTTACAGAAGCTGGCTATGTCGCGCCATTAACTACACTCAAAACATTGGGGTCCAGAAGGATCCTGAAGCTCTGGTTTTGTCTGGTACGTTCTCTTGGTTTAACTGATTGCCTTCTGAGGTTTTCTGTCGGCATGAGAATTCAGTGGTTTAGAGGGGTTCTTTGCATTCCTGTCAGACCCTAGAGAAGAAAGGCGAGGTTGTACTTTTGAAAAAGTAGTAACCATCTCAACAGCTTTTTCGCTACTAAGCCCTGAATGTTGGTGTAGCCATCTTTGCGTTTGATGGGGTAGACCCTCTATAAACTGTTCTAAACATATTTTGTCCATTATCTCCTCCTTGGTATGGTCATGGGGTTTCAACCATTTCTCAGCCACTGTTTTCAGTTTAAAATAGAGTACTTTAGGAGTATCACCCGGCTGTCCCCTTTCTTGTCTAAACATCAAGAGCTAAGCTTCCTCATCTAGACCAGCTCTGTCCACTATTACTCTTTTCACCTCTTCATATGTGGCTTCTACTTGGGGATTAGCTGTTTGATGCACAGCTTGTGCATCGGCTGTCAAAAAAGGCGCCAGGTAAAAGGGTCATCTCTGTATGGGCCAGGCACTTGTCCTTGCAGTTCGTTCGAAATTTACCCAAAAAGTATTGAGATCATCTCCTGGTAGGAGTTTCTGTAACGTTATCATAGGGGCGCTAACTGCTGGTCCTCTATGGCCCATTAATCCATACGTCACCTGAAATTGTTCCTGTGCCAATTTAGCTTTATTGCTCCGTTTAAGTCTTTAGCGCATCTCGAAATAACTCTCGATCAGCCTTTTCTGAACACATTTGGCGTTCCAAGGCCCATTCCAATTTACGCTGTACTTGAACTATGTGCTGAATCAGAGCATCCATTATTTATCAATGGGAGAGAGCTGCCCGCATTCTCCACCACTTGTGAGCTAGTCTAGAATGGTTGACACAACACAGCTTTATTTTAGGAATTATTTAGTTGTCTTTTTATCCTACAATCTCCCCCAAAAAATACCAAGAGAAGTCTTAGGGTTCAAATTCAACAAAACATCTTCTTTTCTTCTGCAGGGCCTTTAGAGTTCCTGTCCGCCTGTACCTTTGACAGAAAGAAGAAATCAGGTAAGTCACTATTTTATCTGGGTTTATAGTAAAGAGTGAGTTAGAATGGTGATCTCTTTCTTTTGTCCTTTGTTTTGTGGGATTAGTAGGAAGGTGGGATACCCTTGAAGAAAGAACCCGTGCACGCGGAGAAAAAAAGAAACAGAAAAAAGGAGTCGGTAACAGACCCCAACAACCTAAAATAATGAGGCAGAAAAGAAATAGTGAAGCTAGAAGGTAAATATAACTTTCTTAGGCTTGGCAAGAAAGGTGTCACTTCACCGTGACTAATATGCCGCTTTTTATTGTAATCTCTTTCCTTCTGCCCCAGCCCGCACACCTCCCACTCGGGATTTTCCCTCTCTCTTAGGGGCTCGACTTAGGAGCCGTGCACGCACCTGGTTAAGCCACTTCCCTCCTGAGACATGGCCAGGATCAGGACCCAACCGACAGACAGGGGACTTTTGCTCTTCCTCAGATGTCCTCGTGTTTCTCCCCGACTCTGGCTCTTCCAGGACTCCCTTCTACGACTCTTCGGGTTCTTCGGGATCCGTTTTCAAGACAGTCTCCATGCTCGGCTTCCCATGACGTGTTTCTCTGCTCTCTTCTCCTCCTTCCGACGCCGTGGTCCCCTCGTCGCTTCCTTTTTGCGCCCTGATGCTCCGGGGAAGTCATTAGCTTCTCCTCTCGGCCTGGCTTCCTGTTTCAACAGAGCGGGCCAGAAGAGCGTAGTCGGCTCCGGCGCTGTCAGCTTTGATGCTCCCAGGTTCGTGAGGTCCGTGACACCGTGATTGCATTATTTTTAACCTGTTTTGTTTAGAAATTTGTGGTTTTTACTTGCTTGTGACTGTTTCATTTTACCTGTTGAATTGTGGGAGTTGCAGTCCAAAATCTGTTGTTGTTTTTTCACACTGCCCATAACTGCCTGTTTTTCTCTCCTAATTTCTCCCATGCTTTGTGCTCAGAGCTGTGTAAAACAATCCACCCCCAGCTCCCATTTCGTGTTAGCAAGTGAGTCAAACCAGATTGCCCCCCCTTCCGCCTTAGCATCAGAGATAATATACATCAGAGAGTGAACTGAGGATGCTCTGAGACAGCAGTCATCTGCTGTTAGCTATTTAAGCTACATTTTTTAGGAATTGTACACTCATGTTATGGCTAGGAGAGTGAGTAAAGTTTTGTATAAACAGTATTGTTAGAGGGCAAAGTTTATTAGGCCCTTACCTGCAGAATTCCAAAGTGTGGATTGAGCCTGTCTGTCTCTTAGGAGATTCTGAATTGAGGAGCAGCTTTCCAGCCCCCTTGGGCAGCAGCCTAAGCTTGCCGATTGGCTTCCTAGCTCCCAAGCAACCCAGAGCCCTCCTCTCACACCTGCCCAGGCCCCTTAAGGGTTTGTTGGGTGAACCCCATTACATTCACATCCATTTTGTGAGCAGCAGTTTCCCTGTCCCCCAGATTGCAGTGAACCAAGGACCAGGTGGTGGTAAGAAGGCAGACTAGTGTTGTCTCTTTCCTGAGATTTAAAAAACGATTTCCCTCTACTGTGATTGCATCATTTTCACTTGTTTGCTTGTGGTTTTTACAGTTTAAAAATTGAGGTTTTTAACCTGCCCTTGATTGCATTTTTCATCTGTTTTGTTTAGAAATTTGTGGTTTTTACTTGCTCGTGACTGTTTCATTTTACCTGTTGAATTGTGGGAGTTGCAGTCCAAAATCTGTTGTTTTTTTCACACTGCCCATAACTGCCTGTTTTTCTCTCCTAATTTCTCACTTGCTCTGTGCTCAGAGCTGTGTGTTAAACAATCCACCCCCAGCTCCAATTTTGTGTTAGCAAGTGAGTGAAACCAGGTTTCCCCCTTCCCCTTTAGCAATAGATATATTATACATCAGAGCGTGGACAGAGGGTGCTCTGAGACAGCAGTAATCTGCTGTTAGCTGTTTAAACTGTGATTTTTAGGGATTGTACACTTGTTTTTTGGCTAGGAGAGTGAGTAAAGTTTTGTATAAACAGTATTGTTAGAGGGCAAAATGTATTAGGCCCCTACCTGCAGAACTCCAAAGTGTGGATTGAGCCTGTCTGTCTCCTATGCGATTGTGAATTGAGGAGCATCATTCCAGCCCCCTTGTGCAGCAGCCTAAGATTGCCGATCGGCTCCCTAGCAACTATGACCCCTCCTCTCACACCTGCCCAGGCCCCTTAGGGGTTTGTTGGGTGAACCCCAAAAAATTCACCTCCATTTTGTGAGCTGCATTTTCCCTGTGTCCCAGATTGTGGTAAACCAAGGACCAGGAGGTGGTAAGAAGGCAGACTAGTGCTGTCTCTTTCCTAAGATTCAAAAAGCGGGAGGAAGCGCGCTTTGCACCAGTATTTTAAAAGTCCAAGTACAGGGGAGACCGTAACTGCAGCAAGGGGATTCCAGCTCCCAGGAAGCAACGCGGGCAGAGCACCGCCATCGCCACGCCATCCACACGCCAGGAGGCGCTTATCTTGTGCTCGCTGCTCCCGCAGCGCAGAAGACCGTAACTGCAGCAACCGCCATCGCCACGCCATCCACGTGCCAGGAGGCGCTTATCTTGGGCTTGCGGCTCCCGCGGGATGTTCGCGTACGCGCCCGGGCCAAGGGCGGGCCCGTCTGCGCCCGTCAGAGGCCGGGCTGGGCCACCCCCTTCATATCTCGCCGCAGTGGTTCGTGTCCAGATATTTCAACAAGGCAAAGGTACTCTACCAAGGAAGCGCCCCTTTGAATAACTTTTGTCTTCCCTGGTGGTCCTCTTGTTGTCCGTGCTGTCTTTCGTGTGCTCCTACCCTGCGCGCTGTGAGACTGAGCTGTGAAGGGAAAGCGCAAAGTTACTGAGGGAGGCTCTAAGGAAGTCTGCAAAAAGAAGGCGAAGATGAGAACTTTTTGTTTTTGAGGCCAGTTGCTGGGGGAGGGGTGTTAGATCGTATTGATTGCCTGTTATCCGAATGTGAGGGCCTCCTTGATCCAAATTCAAAGAACACTTCCCCCAAGTACCCCATCACACAGGTACCTAGGAGTCCTACACACACCGGCCACAATGGCTGCATACCAGCTATGTTTAAAAGAGCAGTTAGTAAGAATCAGCCCCCTGTTACCTTAAATCCACAACCTAGCAGGTCTGATAGTGGGGGCAATGAAGTGCAAGAGACCGTAGTTGATCTGTCAACCTTCCCCTGCAGCAGTAGCTTCTCTCCACTCTCAGAACACATAGATTTTCCAGACACTACTACTAGCTTGGGCAGTGGGGTGCAAAGAGAGGGCATAGAGGCAAATACATGCCCAAACAAGGATGCTCAATTAGTTCTAAGCCCAGTTTTCAGTCTAAATAGTCCTGACACTAACAGTAGAGATTGTCTACTATAGCACACAAATCCTATACCATATGAGGCACCTGTGGAAAGATCATTAACACTGCAAATAATTGATCTAGTAAAAGAAATTAGAGCGCTTAAAGCAACTGTTGGCAGTCTTTCTGAATCCCCTAGCAAGGTACTTACAGATGTTCAACATGTTAAGAACCAACTGGGATCCCAAACAATCAGTTCAGTTAACGATCAAGGGGGGACGGACCGTGCCGGTCAAACATTAGGGGACCCTCGAACGCATAACATAGGAAGAAAAGGCAGAGGAAATAAATCTTTGAGTGCCAAGGTCGATCACTGAGACTTTAGACACCTGAGTGGGGTAGGTCAAAATAGGGTTGGTTTTCGGCAACCTATCAACCTGAACAGGGCCCGAAGTCCCCTACCCAGCCCTGCTCTCCATCAGGCAAACACGAGCCCTGTTTCTTATTCCGCTGATAGGACTCCTGACTTGAGACGAACAGTACACCTGGTTAATGTACCAAAGCTCCCCCCAGTTTATATAAAGAAGATGAGGGCACCCTGATAAATAAGTGCATTCACTGGATCCGGCGAGTGAGGGGGTGCCGGTCTGTAATAAGGGATGACATTGTTGGGGCCAAAAGACACTCTTACCCGGGGGCTGCCCCTGATACTATTGCACTCACTCTGTCACACCGAGATTTTGTTGAAAACCTGGTAGCCTTTGATTTACGCACTCAACATCTTACTAAAACCAATATTCGCCTCAAATATAATCCTCGGGAGAAGGCTACAGAGACGACCCTAGCTCATTCTGCAACATCTCAAATTGGTGCGTCCCCTCTACGAAATATAGATTGAAGGTCCCTTCTACTACCCGCTGTTTGTACCCAGGTCATCAAACTAGTGCACACTAGTGAGCTCATCGAATTCCACCCTGAAGCAAAATCTTCTTCCGAGATGAACTGTTCTAGTAGGGCAGAGAGTGAGGTAGGTTGCACACCAGGGACCACAATCC
Source organism: Calotriton arnoldi (assembly GCA_963921515.1). Taxonomy (NCBI): domain Eukaryota; kingdom Metazoa; phylum Chordata; class Amphibia; order Caudata; family Salamandridae; genus Calotriton; species Calotriton arnoldi. The sequence goes on from CAWUFW010001269.1 coordinate 2,911,846, forward strand.
CTAGGGAAGGGCTGACACCTGATCTACATCTAACACCACATAGCTTAGCATTCCTATCCTGGAACATTGCCGGGCTAAGGTCTAAGGGCGCCTCCCCGGACTGGAATACCTTCATTGAGAAGTTTGAAATATGCGCTTTTCAAGAAACTTGGTCTGTAGAACCACACCATCACCCGGGGTATTTAAGTTATCACACCCCAGCTATCCAAGGTGGTATGGGTCGCCCATCGGGGGGGGGGGTCTCACAATTTGGGTTAGACAGGATATCGGCCTTAAGATACTGGTACTACCTACAGAGAGTAATGATATTCTTGTTATCAGGTTGGTGTGTGGCCCCTATGGTAACATCGACATCTACAACGTATATGCGAGAGACTACAGCGGGGGGCGAAGGTCTGAAACTATCCTTGCTTTAGGCGAGCTCTTAGATAATCTTTCCTGGGCTGCCTCTGTTGTTATAGCGGGGGATTTAAACTCAACTTTTGAACCCCTTGATAGCAAGGAAAATGACCTGGCCGGGAAGGAGGACGAGCAGTGGGGTAGCCCACGCCTGGAAATACCTCCAATTAAAAGATGGACAGAAGTAGCCATTCAATTGAAAGCCCTATGTCTAGAATAAGGCTTAAGGGCGGCCAACGGTAGAACTGTCTCCGCTAGGCACGGGGCAAATACGTTTAACAATGGCCACCACCCAAACCGCATTTACTATCTCTTAATCAGTTTGAATTTGTGGTAATAACTCTCAATGCTTCTGGAATCTGGTAAAATGGGGCAGGGGTGGAGTAGCACCGCCCCCTGAAAATCATGTAGAGCCCGGTATTTGAGTTAAACACTTTGCTTTACAATATGCAATTGATGACACAGCGGACTGTGACCCTTTTCCAATTCATTTTTATTCAAATGATAAAGTATTTGATTTGGCAGATGTAAGTGCAGCCCTTAGTGCCATTACAGGTGGGAGAGCACCAGGTATCGACAGTGTTCCCGCAGATATCTTTTTTGCAGGATAAGTCTAAATGGAGTCAATATATATTGCTATTAGCAAACGCCATCGCTCATGGCGCCCCCATCCCGGGTACTTGGCGGGGGCGGAAATCATTCCAGTTTACAAAAAAGGGGACAAGTCTTTGCCAGGAAACTATAGGCCAATAAGCCTAATAGATTCAATCCAAAAAGTGGTGGCCCGGCTTGTTCTGGCAAAGGCCCAAGAATGGATAGACGATAACGACATCCTAAGCCCACTCCAGGCAGGTTTTCGGGCTCACATAAGTACCATAGACCAGATCTTTCGATTCGTCCTAATATACTGGCGGACTGTAGTTCTCAGCAAGGGCAGCATGTATGCTGCCTTTGTCGACCTTAAATCAGCCTTTGACCTGGTCTCACGTAACAAATTATGGGTGGTACTACAGGAGATGGGGATGCTCACCGATTTACTTTCCCTCATTGCCCGCCTTCATGAGAAAAACTATGCACAAATACGCTGGGGGGTACAGGGGAATAAGACCGACCCCTTTTCTGTAGAGAAGGGAGTACGCCAAGGATGTGTCATGGCACCCACATTATTTTCACTTTTCATTTATGGAGTTGCCAACTTTTTATCTACTATTCATACCGATGCACCAGTTTTAGCAGGTAAAAAGATTCTGATTTTAATGGTCGCAGACGACACGCTCATTATCTCTAAAACTCCCAGCGGGTTACAGCGTGCACTGCAACTTTTTGAAGATTTCTGCCTTTTATGAGGTTTAAAAATGAACGCAGCAAAAACGAAGTTCATGACTTTTAACCAGCACAGATCGTTCAAGGGTAGTATGGTAATGGAAGGGTCACCCCTTGAACAGGTCGACGCATTTATCTATTTAGGTATTACCCTGCAGAAGGAACTGACATGGAGGCCACATATTGACACCCTCGCACTAAAGCACCGGCAATTAGCGGGTGTCATAAGAAATTAATTTAAAACATCTTTGACCAAGCCTCCTAGTCCGGTGTTGCAAATTTATAACGCCAAGGTGGTAAGCTCAGTTTTATGTGTAGCTGAACTATGGGGCTTCGAGAAACTCACACAGCTAGCTATATCAGAGAATAGGTTTCTTCGAGCGATAACAAGCTTACCTCAAAGTACACCCATGCTTCCTCTGTGGAATGACCTAGGCAGGAAAGCTCTGGTAGATCTAGCCAGGTTACGCCCAATTTTATATTTGCGCAGAATCTGGTGCACACCGGAATTGGCTACCTTTGCAGAGGGTTTTAGGGATATTATCGACACTGATCATTTACATAAAATTAGCTGGCTGCATGATACTAGAAGTCTCTTGACCAGAATTGGCCGGTCATATCTGTGGGAAACCCCATCTAGCTCCCAGTTTCCACCAAGAGACTCAATCAAAGATATTGGAATTTGATCGAACACGAAGCGATTAGAAGTAGTGATTACACATAGTTAACGGGGAGCTTTTTATAAATAAAACCATTGTCGAGTTTTGAGTATTACTGGGATGCAATCTCAAAGCCCCTTGATCGTAAATTGTATTTTCAATTTAGAGTGGGCTGTTTACCAGTAAAGTCCTTTACTGCTAAATGGATTACATCAGGTGACAACAAATGCCCTATTTGCACTGATCTAGAAGAAACCTATTCACATGTATGGTTTGTTTGCCCCGCCTATTCTGGCCCCTGAAAAGTATGGTTGGCGCAGACATGCAGGAACATGGGCACGAAATCATGTAGTGTAGCCCTGAGAATTCTGTGCACCGATTCATCACTCTGCTATGCAATCCCAGTGGCAATGTTTTTAAGATGGATGTGGTCTATAAGATCTCAATTAATGATTGTAGAAAAATGAACTTGGAATCTTGTTACCCGTGAATGTGCAATCAGTTTTTAATGTTGACATGTGGTGTTTATTAAGGATTTTAACGCTTTAGCCATCAAATGATAATATAATTGCTCATGCTCCTTTATTACATGATTTTGTTGCATTATAATGTATTGGGTAGAATTGATTTCCTTCATGCCTATTTGCACAAATTGGTATACATATTTTAATTCTTTTTTATTGTTTTAACAATGCTTTTATGACATGTATTGTCGAATAAAGCTTTCTTTGATTGATTGAAAAGCGATTTCCCTATACCCGTGATTGCATCATTTTCACCTGTTTGCTTGTGTTTTTTACAATTTAAAAATTGAAGTTTTTAACCTGCCCGTGATTGCATCATTTTTCACCTGTTTTGTTTAGACATTTGTGGTTTTTACTTGCCCGTGACTGTTTCATTTTACCTGTTGAATTGTGGGAGTTGCAGTCCAAATTTTTTTTTTTTTCTTTCATACTGCCCATGACTACCTGTTTTTCCCTCCTAATGTTTTCTGTTGCTCTGTGCTCAGAGCTGTGTGTTAAGCAATCCACCCCCAGCTCCCATTTTGTGTTAGCAAGTGAGTGAAACCAGATTACCCCCTCTTCCCCCTTAGCAACAGAGATAATATACATCAGCGAGTGAACACAGGGTGCTCTGAGACAGCAGTAATCTGCTGTTAGCTGTTTAAGCTGCGTTTTTTAGGAATTGTACACTTGTTTTTTGGCTAGGAGAGTGAGTAAAATTTTGTACAAACAGTATTGTTAGAGGGCAAAGTTTGTTAGGCCCTTACCTGCAGATCTCCAAAGTGTGGATTGAGCCTGTCTGTCTCCTAGGAGATTCTGAATTGAGGAGCAGCTTTCCAGCCCCCTTGGGCAGCAGCCTAAGCTTGCCAGTTGGCTCCCTAGCTCCCATGCAACCCTGAGCCCTCCTCTCACATCTGCCCAGACACCTGAAGGGTTTGTTGGGTGAACCCCAAAACATTCACCTCCATTTTGTGAGCTACAGTTTCCCTGTGCCCCAGATTGCAGTGAACCAAGGACCAGGAGATGGTAAGAAGTCAGAGAAGTGCTGTCTCTTTCCTGAGATTTAAAAACTGATTTCTCTCTACCCGTGATTGCATCATTTTCACCTGTTTGCTTGTGGTTGTGACAGTTTAAAAAATGAAGTTTTTAACATGCTCGTGTGTGAAGTAGTCTAGAATGGTTGACACAACACAGCTTTATTTTAGGAATTATTTTGTTGTCTTTTTATTCTACAATCTCCCAAAAAAATACGTAGAGAAGTCTTAGGGTTCAAATTCAACAAAACATCTTCTTTTCTTCTGCAGGGCCTTTGGAGTTCCTGTCTGCCGGTACCCTCGACAGAAAGAAGAAATCAGGCAAGTCACTATTTTATCTTGGTTTATAGTAAAGAGTGAGTTAGAATGGTGATCTCTTTCTTTTGTACTTTGTTTTGTGGGATTAGTAGGAAGGTGTGATACCCTTGAAGAAAGGAACCGTGCTCCCGGAGAAAAAAAGAAACACAACCAAAGGAGTTGGTAGCAGACCCCAACAACCTAAAATAATGAGGCAGAAAAGAAATACTGAAGCTAGAAGATAAAAATAACTTTATTAGCCTTGGTGAGAATAGCGTCACTTCACAGTGACTAATATTCTGCTTTTTAACATAATCTCTTTCCTTCTGACCCAGCCCGCACACCTCCCACTCGTGATTTTCCATCTCTCTTGGGGGCTCGACTTAGGAGCCGTGCACGCACCTGGTTAAGCCATGTCCCTCCTGGGACGTGGCCAGGGTCAGGACCCAACCGACAGACAGGGGACATTCGCTCTTCCTCAGATGTCCTTCTCTGGCTCTTCCAGGACTCCCTTCTCTAGCTCTTCGGGTTCTTCGGGATCCATTTTCAAGACGGTCTCCTCGCTCGGCTTCCCGCGGCGTGTTTTTCTGCTCTCTTCTCCTCCTTCCAACGCCGCGGTCACCTCGTCGCTTCCTTTTTGCGCCCTGACGCTCGGCGGAAGTTCTTGGCTCCTCCTCTTGGCCTGACTTCCTGTTTCAACGGAGCGGGCCAGAAGAGCGTAGTCTGCTCCGCTTCTCTTGGCTCCTGCGCTGTCGGCTTCGATGCTCCCATGTTCGTGAGGTCTGTGACATATCCCCATCCCTGGATTTTCCTGTTCGGGAAAATGGGGAAAGCATGACAGGAAATCTGGCCCCGTTAGGTCTTTCCCGGATTTATGTTGAACTTCAAATTGAAAGGATTGAAGGGAAAGGATCCACCTAAGAACTCTGGGATTATTTCCCTTATTCCGGCTTAACCAGGTCAAGGGTGCATGATCAGTATAGAGTACAAAGGGTTTTCCCTCAAGATAATAACGGAGTTTATCAACTGCCCACTTGATGGCTAAACACTCTTTTTCTGTAGTGGAATATGCAGTTTCTCAGGGAAATAGTTTTCTACTAATATAAATAATGGGTTTTTCGATATCCTCACAGTCCTTTTGTGAGAGTACAGCTCCTATACCCACTTCAGCTGCATCTGTTTTCAGGATAAAAGTTTTCTCTAAGTCTGGGGAGGTTAGGATCGGGGCGGAGGTGATAACTTCCTTTAAGGTTTGGAATGCTTTTACTGCTTCCTCTGATGGGCATTGAAAACTCATAGTAGGATTCCCCTTTTTTTAAAGATCAGTTAGAGGTGCAGCTAGTGGAGTATCTTGGGATAACCCTTCGATAATACCCAATTAACCCCAAAAAGGCTCTTACCGCTTTTTTATTGGTTGTGAAAGGAATTTCAGTGATTGCTTTAATCTTTTCTGTTTGGGGCTCTATAAGTCCGTTTTCCTAAGAGATATCCTAGATATTTTACCTTGTTAAAGCATACTTTTGATTTTTAGCATTTATATGTAGGTTAGCTTTAGTTTGTGCATCCAGGATTTTTGTTAGGTTTTCTAGATGATCTTCCCAAATACGACTGAATATAATGATATCATCGAGATAGGCAGAGGCATCGAATTTGGAGATATTGTTGACTGCTCAGAAGTCTATGCAGGATCTTATACTCCCATCGGGTTTTGGAAACAATACTATGGGAGAGGACCAACTGAAGGAAGTGGGCCGATTAGGGTCACTCGGGTCACTAATGACCACCTCTCAGCCTTCCATACCAAATGAAGAGTCTGTCAGACAGTAGAGAATACAAACCAATAACTGTTTATTATATACACTCAGTGCGGAGCCCAGTGTGCCCAGTCGCTAGTAGTGTTGCAGAGGGACTGAAATCGACAAGCATAAAGATACATTATGTACGTTTCGTAACTGGGCTAAAACACGCCCATAGTGGATTTTTCCAGGCAGATGCAGCTGGACAGTAAAATACAAAAAAATAAGTTTCGATTCTCATATCTCACACCACCTAATACAATCCAAGGTCGTCTCACCCTGCGCCCGCTACCAGACAAGTGGGAGAGGGCCTCTATCTAGTGAGAAAGGTATGCACTAATATGAACAGTCTATTCATTAGCGAAGCAAAACCTAACATTGCAGAAACGAAACATAACAGAGGCTTTTTCTCAGAAATAGCAAGGAATTAGTTTCGATCGTGGTTCAAAATGGTGTCTAAATAGAAAATGGTGCAGCAAATGCTAACTTACATAAAGCAATGCACAAACATGAATATTTCTATTCTAACAGACCCTCCTTTTAGCATGAGCTAAAACATTTTCTAACAGCAACAAGAAGAACATGAAACCAAGAAAACAGGAAACCATAAACAATAATAACAATTAATTCTCATGAGCATTCCATGTTTTGAACATCGGGGAAGGAAACTGTGAGGAGGGAAGAAGTCTTGAAAATGCCCTCATCAATGTTCATAAGGTTGTCTATTTCTTCCTGTACCATAATTGCAGCATTAGTATCATGAATCGTTATTTTCCGTTTAGGGGTGAGAATGGTGGTGCAATAGGAGCAACATAAGGGGAGGCACTGAATAAGGGCCCAACAAAGCACCAATATCACAATCATGTAGATCACCTTTTCAAGAATCCAGCCCCTACTACCAAAAAGGGACCAACTCCAATTTCCACTTTCCATTCCCTTGACATTCTCGAGAATATCAAGAATGTGCTTGGTAATATTCTTTTCCATATTTTTGATCCCGACTACACACTGGTCTCCAAGTACTGCGCATACACCACCACTCTTGGCTAAGATTAAATCAACCGCGTATCTAGTCTGTTCGGAATATATTCGCATACTTTCCAACTGAGTGGTGATGTCTCGTAAAGCTGCCACAGTAGTATTGGATCAAATTTGTAACTTGCATCCAAAATATTCTCTAGCTTTCTCACCCCGAGCCATAGAGGTACCACCGAAAGTGAAAATGGAAGAAAGAATGTATCCAAAAGTGATCCTATTACTATAATTTTTTACCTCTATATCGGTCACTCCCTCACAGAATTCTTTGGTCAAAGTAATTTTAACCCAACGGACATTAGGCTTAGCGTATTTACAGGGCACACCTAAGGGCAACACCATCCCGAGGGCCACATCGTCTGTGCCATTATGAACATTAGAAAATGTACCATTAGACAAAAAGTAAAACCCCAGGTGTGCATAAATCGGCCCTTCATAATCTACTGCAGCATATCTGGTGTTCATTTCAAAAGTACTCAGATCTTTGTCATTCACTAAGGGGATCGTATTCTTGTACAACACATTCCAGACTCATTGATATACAAATAAGTGTCCGTACTATTCACAATAGGGCAACAAGCAGGATAATAACCAGCCTCCCGGGTGACTATCAATTCCTTGTAAATCCAACTCACCAGTGTGACATTCTGTTCTTCTATGTAGAAGTTGTCGCATTGTGTTGTTATCACAACCTGGATAACCCATTCCCAGTGGCTTTCTATAATATAAACAAGGACCTGGATAGCCAAAACCAAAAACTCCCTTCACTTCTGTAAATTGCGGTGGACGAGTATATGTATAATTTACAAGTGACAATGGGTATGCAGTCCATAAACTAGTGACAGATTCAGTGGGGTAACAAGCGGTCCCTTCTCCAAAGAATCTCTTGTGGTGTCTAGAAACACATTACTTGGGGCTGTCCTCTTCTTCCTTGTTGGGGAAATAACTTTAACCTTGGTACGTAAAGACACATCCTGATCATTTTCCAAAACCCATGACACCCCACACAATATTAGTAGCAACAAAACCACAAGAGCAACACATGTTATTTTCTGTTTGCGGGTCTACACCCTGTTATACTGGGCACCAAGAATCACTGGGTGCTCCTCAGCAACCTGTTTGCCAAAAGGATGCATAACGAATGATAAAGATGGGATCAAAATTGCAAAGAGAATATATAAGTTCCCAATGTCCGTCAAAGCCTCACTGGTACAGGCTCCTATTGTCCATCAAATACGTTTGCGCTCTTGAGCACCGGCGGTGGAGCTTGCTCTCTCCTAAGCTTGTATCCCACGTCGATCAAGATGGTATACCTTCAGGGTATACTTCAGTCTTCCCTATCTAATGTGCAAACAACTAAAAGTAAGCACGCAGAAATCCCTCACTAATCTCAACTAATTCCGTTGGTACTAGACTTCAGTACAACCTGTTTTACGCAGTCCATCCCTAATCTCTTTTCTCCTTGGTCTCAATTTCCCTCGGCCTAGGGCGCAAATTGTACCTGGTAGCCCCAGGCACAGTGTGATCAGTGAACAAAGGCTCTTGGATAGCTCGTATTTCTGGGGGAACAGCCTCGTTCAGCACATTCTCATTCTCTTTATCTGTTTGCGTCCACATTAGCTGAGCATCACTAAAAGGGACAAACCTAGGCACGTGCTCGCATTCTGAGTCCCCAACGCCATCCTTGACCCACTGGTCATAGGGTAAGGGAACTCTCCGACAGTGGGTCGCCTGGAGCCAGTTCTTACGGCCAGCAACCTTCACAGCAGTGCGCATCACCAATAGAACCTGCTCAGGCCCCTTCCAACGCGGCTCCAAACTTTTCTTCCTCTGGAAGTTGCGCAACAAGATGAAGTCGCTGGGCTGGATATCGTGGTCAGGTCCCTCTGGTGTGGAAGGTAGGGACTCTCGCACCTGTTGGTGAATAGAACGCAAACTCTCTGTTAACTGGCCAAGATAATCAAGCAATACAGGGTACTCAATATCGGAAAATCTACGAGGACGCGGGACGCCCCAGACATTTGCCGGGCGCCCAAATACGATCTCGTTAGGAGACAATCCTGTCCGAGAATGTGCTTTCGTTCTTGTTGACAAAAGTGCTAACGGTAAAGCATCTGGCCACTTTAACCCTGTGGTCCCCTGAATCTTTGCCAATTTCAGTTTGAGAGTACCATTGTACTTCGCAACCAAACCCGCTGACTGTGGATGATTAGCAGCATGGAATTTTTGTTTGACATGGAGACCCTCACAAATTAATTAAATCACTTTTGCATTAAAATGACTTCCGTTGTCACTCCAGATAACTCGGGGCAAGCCGAAGCGAGGAAAGAACTCCTTCAGGAGTACCTTTGCAGTCATAATGGCTGTATTATCTTTAGTGGGGTAAGCCTCAACCCATTTACTGAATGCACATACAACCACCAAAACATACTTAAGATTATTGCATCTCTCTAATTCAATATGGTCCATTTGAAGGACTTCAAAAGGAAAAGTGGATGGTGCAAAATTGCCGGGTGGTGTGGGGGTACCCTTCTCTGGATTATGCATCATGCAGACCATGCAATATTTCACCAAATGCATAGCTGTCTTCGAGATGTTGTCATTCTGCCATACAGGGTCTAACAACTTACAAATGCCTTTTGCACTAATATGAGCTGGACCATGTGCCATAGTAACCACGGGAAGAACATATGCATCTGGTAACATCCATCTCTGCTTCCCTGATTTATCAATCCAACATCCTTCCTCATTTAACTGTGCTGTTCTTTCCTGCCATTCCGCTAATTCTTCCGTTGTGGCTTCACTTTATATCTCCTTTACACTTTGAAGAGTATTCTCAAACATGACAACTTCAGGGACCCACCTAGCTGGACCTGCTACAAACATGCGTTTCATCTTTGTTCAGGCTGTTTCCTTAGCTGTCTGATCTGCAAAAGCATTTCCTCTACCCATGTCATCAGTAACCTTCCTGTGGGCACTACATTTAATTATGGCCAATTTCTTGGGAAGCGTTAAAGCAGACAAAAGCCTCAATATGAGGTGCCCATGCTGAATCTTGATGCCATGAGAAGTAAGGAACCCTCTCTCTGCCTAGAGTTGCCCAAAATTATGCGCGACCCCGAAGGCATACTGGCTGACAGTATAGATGTTGACAACCAGTCCCTCACTCAATTCGCAAGCTCGAATAAGGGCTGCGAGCTCATCAGCTTGAGCCGACTGATAGGGGATCCGTGAGTTCTCTACCACCGTGCGCAACGTAGTGACAGCATATGCTGCCGTCGTGGTGCCATCTGGTAATTTAAAACAAGAGCCATCAACATATAGTTCTCCTTGGGGGTCAGATAAGGGAACATCAGTCAGGTCTACCCGTCCCTTCGTCTCTTCTTCCGTCCGGTATATACAATCATGTTTATCGGCTGCATCATTCTCAGAAGGGAGGGGTAGTAACGTGGCTGGATTCAGAGTAGCACATCTTTTAATTGTAATATGCTTAGCAAAGACGGTCAATTCATAGCTGGTAAGACATGCACTGGTGAGGTGCTGTGTCTTTGTCTTATTCAAAAGTGTATCCACAGCATGGGGTACCATAACTGTGAGGTCAGTATCAAGCACAAGTCCAGCCGATTGTCGGGTTGAAGTGGCCACAGCAGCGGCTGCGCTCAGACCACTCTAGAGGGCTCTTGCAACGGGATCAAGCACAGCAGAGAAATAAGCACACAGCCATTGCTTGTCCCCAAATTTTTGTGTTAGGACAGAAGGCGCGCAGCCAGCCATCTCGTGGACATAGAGCACAAACGGCTTGCCGTAGTTAGGAGTACCAAGCACTGGAGCCGAACAAAGCTCAGTTTTCAATTGCTCAAAAGACTGCTGACATTCGGGCGTCCAAGGCATAGGCTCATGCACTTCTTTTGTTGTTAATGCAAGCAAAGGCTTAATTAGTAGGGAATAGTTAGGTATCCATTAACGACTATAGGAAGAGATACCTATAAAAGCGTGCACATCTTTCTGAGTTTGAGGAATGGGCATTTTAACAATAGTTCTGATGCGCTCAGGGGTCAACCTCCTGCCCTCCTTCAACAGCAGGTGACCTAAGTAGGTGACCTCCTGTCGACAATACTGAAATTTAGAGAGGGAAACCTTATGTCCATGATGAGCCAAATGCAACAACAATTTAACTGTACTATCTCTACAATCCTGTTCCGTATCTGAAGCTATGAGTAGATCATCAACATACTGCACCAATACATTACCTGAGGGAAGCTACAAGGAATCCAACTGACCTTTCAATGCCTGATTATAAATGCTAGGACTTTCTGTATAGCCCTGAGGAGCGCTACAGAATCTAAAACTCCTACCAGCCAGTGTGAACCCAAACAAATATCTACTGTCTGGATGGATAGGAATGCTAAAGAAAGCATTTTTCAAATCAATAACAGAGAAGAATTTAGCAGTAGAAGGAATCATCGTCAAAGGCGCAGTAATATCAGGAACCACAGGGAACTGTGGAACCACTATTTTATTCACCTCGCGCAAATCAATCTCAAAACGATAAACATCATCAGCATCCTCAGAGGAGCCTGAGGATGCCCTTTTAAGAATCGGAAGAATAGGACTATTACAAATATTCCCAGACGTTTCCTCAACTACTCCCTTTTGTATCAAATCCTGAATAATCTGAAGAAGAGCCCGTTCTCCTGCCTGCGGTATCTTATACTGAGGAATACGAGGCAAAACAACATTCTCCTTAACTTGTATAGAAACTCGTGGTATATGCAACAGCCCTACATCCGTTTCACCTGTGGCCCATAGAGTGGGTGGGAGAGCAGCAAATTCAGCCTGAAGGGGTGCATCCTGGGACAAACACTGTTTAGTACTGACATCCGGACCCATCGTGATATAGAGACCTGCAGGAGAGCAATAGATTGTAGCATACAACTTCTTTAACAAATACAAACCCATCAGATTGTCACCACAGTTGGATGTCAACAAAAACGGAGATTCCACAGTAAAAGGACCAACGGTCAACGCAAGGGGGTATGAAATGCGGCTTACAACCGGTACACCTGAAAAACCTACTGAAACATTATTGTGGCCAGACAAGGCCGCCCCAGGGACCATATGTCGAGAAACAGAACTCTTTGTCGCACCTGTGTCCACCAAAAATTCCTTAGTCGAGCCTTGCAAATCCGCTGTGACATAAGGACCACGCTGATCTACAGGTATCTGAACTGGTCCCTCTCCCTGTCTCTTGCTGTCCTAGCTATAAGACATACCTGTTGCCTCATCCATATCGTAATCATCATGATAATACTGGCCATCACGGGGGTCATCAAAGTAGTTATTATCAGAACGACCCTGCGAAACCGTAGCATTCTGAGCTCTCTCGGTCCCACGACCTCTCCCACCAGAGCCGCCCCCTCTATGAGCTGCAACTTTCTGTAAAAGCACAGGGCATTGGCTACGCCAATGACCCTCCTCCTTACAATACGCACACTGATTTGGCCCTAAAGGTGTTGTTGAAGGCTGTCTACTGGTACATGGAAGCTGTCTAGAAGGACCACCCCGTCCCCTACTATTTCCCCTAAACGCTTGCTGCAACAACACCTTCGTCTTCAAATCCTTATGTTTCTTATCAGTCCTATCCTTCTCCTCCTGATCTCGGTGTTCATAGTACTGAGCCATATTAAAAATAACAGAGGCCTGTAAACCGTCAACGAAAAATCGAACTCCTCCCTCGATAGACATATCCTGCCCACTATAGTCCAAAACGTATCTTCAAACCGGGTAAAGAAATCAGACATACTTTCATCCTTTTTCTGTCGACAAACCGTCAATTTGTCCCAACTTACCTTCTTAGGCGGGATAAGGGAATGCGTATATGTTATAATGCGGCCTGGCAAAGCAAGTATCTCAGCTTGAGGCTTATCACCTGGCTTCCTTTCCTGATCCCATCCCTTAATCACGTCCCATGTACCACCCAACTCCGCAACATGATCTTGAGTATGAACCTGTCTCCAAACATCAACCGGAACAAGGAGACCAAAAAACATTTCAATATCAGCAAGAGTCATTACAGTAGAAGAGGCAGCCTCTGTCAATATTTTCTAATAAGCTGTAGGATTCTTACTAGGATCAGGCAAATGAGCCTTAAGGGCTAAAACCTCACTCCTTTTCCATAGAGTATAAACCCATTGTTCCTGAAAACGGGCCGCTACAGCCGGTCTAGTAACATTACCGCGCTGATCCGTTATCTCATGTATTTCTGAGTGATATATGGGATGGACTTCTCGCATCGGAAACTGAGTTATCTGAGTAGGGCTCCTCTCATGCAGTCTACCCCTGTAAGCAACTAGAGTCGTAACATTCCCAAATACTTGGCCTGGTTCCAAGTCAGCAGCATATACACGATATCTAATATCAAATAAAATTTGAGGCGCTTCTGTCCCAATGTGTTGTTGCCAAAGACTAATCAATGTAGCAGACATATGCTTAAGGGCATGTTGCTGTATAAAGGGTTCAAAATCCAGCATGACTTCCCAAACATCCTCCACACTATAAATCGCATTACGAGCCCTCCGCGCAGCCTGGTCAGCTATTACTTGTTTCTCTTCATCCCCCACCCCAGATCGCACTAACTGGCCTATTCGCTTCTTGAATTTTGTCCAATCTCTATCCTCAAATCCACATACTGGCGTCTCAACATTCAAAGATATCAGAGGATGAAAAACCATGGAAGGAGAAACAACAGAAGTGACAGGTACAATCGTTGCTGGCGCTTGCACCGGTGGAGAAAGAACGGAGGATACAGGAGTCGAAAAAGTAGGTGTGCTGAGGGTCACAGTTGCTATGGATGGCGAGGACAAAGAAGGAGCAGGAGGTGCCGTAGCCAAAGCTGTCGAAACAGTGTAGGGAATAGTTAGGTATCCATTGACGACTATAGGAAGAGATACCTATAAAAGCACGCACATCTTTCTGAGTTTGTGGAATGGGCATTTTAACAATAGTTCTGATGCGCTCAGGGTAAGGTTTCAGTCTTATTACCTTCCCCTCCAGAGTAGGTATAGTGTTCTGTTAGGTGGGTCTTCCCAGGTATATCTGAAAAAATAAAAGAGAAGGGTTGTAATGTTTTCCTCAACCCTTCCTTTTGTTATTTAAACAACTCATCGTTTATGTGTAACTGTTCTAAGGCGGAATTGGCACTATTTTTAGGTTGCGCCATGTGTATTTGTTTTGGTAGGCGTCCTAGCCATTTCTTTAGAAGTTTTATGTGAAAAATCTGTTCCCTATGGGTCCCCATCTTCAGTTTATACGAGAGGTTTCCAATTTTGTCTAACATTTTAAAGGGGCATTTTCATTCAGATTTCATCTTATGAGCAGAAATTGGTAGTAGGACTAGAACCCAGTTGCCTGGTTGATATATTCTTAACTTCTTCCCCTAATCATATATTTGCTTCTGATTTCTTTTGCTCGTTTCTAGATTTTTAGCCGCCAGTTCTCGGAGTTTCCCTATACGGGCTTTTAACTGGTGCGTATATTCTAGAAGGTTATCTGCTTCAGGTTTTATGTCTTTCTCCCATGCCTCTCGGGTTATCTCCAGAAGTGTTCGGGGCTTCCGTCAATAAAGTAATTCGAAAGAAGAACATCCCAAGCTACTCTGCACCTGACTCCTTAATATAAAGAGGGCTAAGGGGAGCATTTGATCCCAGTTTTTACCTTCTCCTGAAAAGCATTTTCTTGAGGATGAGTTTGAAAGATCCGTTATATCTCTCAACCAACCCATCGGTTTGAGGGTGATATATACCAAGGTTTTGATATGCTTGATGTTTAATTGTTTACATATCTGGGCCATAAGCTGTGATACAAAGGGGGTACCCTGATCTGTGAGGATTTCTTTTGAGAACCCAACCCGAGAAAAAAACTCAATACGATTCTGAGCAATAGCCTTAGTGTCTGGGCTACGGAGAGAAAAGACTTCTGGGTAGCGGGTAGCATAATCTACTAAAACAAGAGCATATTAACATCCCTTCGAGGATTTTGCTAAGGGGCCTATTAAATCCATCCCTCTCCTCTCAAATGGGGTGCCTATTATGGGCAAAGATTGGAGAGGCGCTTTAGGGGGATGGTATGGATTTTTTTTCTGGCACACCTCACATTCTTGACAATATTTTTTTATGTGTGCGATATACTGTTATTTCTAGGTGATAGCCATCGGTATCTCAAAGGGACACTCCCCTTTCGGGCCCCGTTTTGGCAATCTCCACCCATCTTACATTAATCACCTTCTTCGAACCATTGTTAGGACACTGAACCTGGCAGTGTTTCCACCTGCTGCGACACCTTGAAGCATTGAAATGACCCAAGTTGGGTGAGTGTGTTGCTATACCTCGTTTTACTGCATATTCCTTGTTACTTCTGCTTTTATTTAAATATTTTTTACGTATACTCGCCAATTGCATGATCACATACACCATTATGTGTGAAGCATGCTCATCATTCACAATTGTTTTGCAGTATCACAATAACATGGCCAAACTCATGGACTTTTGCATGTAGTTTGAACTGCAGACTTCAGTTGAACGATGTATTAATTTTTAATCTTTACGATTCTTCTCTCCTACAGGCACTGTTGTTGTTTGACAGGTACCACTTTATAGGGTGCTGTATGGGTGGTCACTGAACTGTGTAATGAACAGACCACCAACCATAAAGTGTAGAATGATTAAGAATAGGTCCTGAAGAATTGCCGTTAATTTGACAGTAGGCAAGAAACATGTTGGCCTGAGTTTGAGCACACAACCCTGCAATCCTTGAGCAGACGCGTGTGCCTCTTACTGGTTTTTAATCAGGATAGTGACCACAGTCATTAAAATAGTTTTGGATGGATCACTAACTCCTGTTTTAGATTGCACACACTACACATTTTCACATCTACACTCACTAGGGCCCTTACACGCACCGCACCTAACGGCTAAGAAAAAAGATCTCCGCTAAGAAGGCCCCACCACGGGTGCCGATCGGGTATTGCAGCGCCGACCCGATAAGGAGCAGACCCAGTGATGAAGCATGACACCTAGCTGGCTGGGTGTGTGAGGGTCTTTTTCTGAAAGGAGAAAAGATTTTCTCCGATCTTCATGAGCACTCACATGCTCCCTTTTCACCTAGTGACCTGTAGGACTCTTTTTAGGAACAGCATACCTCTTCTTGTTGCGAAAATACCAGGCCAATAAAAATTTGGAAGAATTTCTTTGGTTGTTTTCTCGGGTCCAAAGTGCCCTGCTAGTATATGTGAGTGCGCGTAAAACATAATTTGGTCCTGAAAATCTTTTGGTACCAATAACTGCGGTGGGTCAGTGGGTCCTAGTATTCGGTATAGGAGTCCATTTTTTATTTGGAAATGAGGGAAAGTATGGGTGTTGTCTTGTTGGGCCTTATCCCAAATAGGGTGTAGAAGCGTGTTGTTCATCTGAGTGAAACGAAAGTTACGGTCCATCATCCAAGGTTCTGGGGCTAATAAGGCATTTTTTGGTGTTGGATCTTTGGACTCCTTTTCCCGGTTAAGCACAGTCTCATAGATTAAGTATAAAAAATGTGGGTTATCAGTTCCTAGGATAACATTTTCCGGTAGATTATAAAGGACACCAACTTCCACTTTTTTTTATATGTGAAAACAACTAGCCTTGCTATGGGATTGGTCTTGATGTCCCCATGTACCATCTGAACTGCACAACTTTCTCAGGTATAATTTGGGAGGGTAGGACTAATTCGGCTTGTACAACTGATTGCTTACAACCAGAGTCCAACAAAGCGGTCGTCAATTTTTGATTTATCTGTACGCTTAGAAAAAAACAGGACCCATTTCTTAAGTGAAATAGACGGAGCTCGGGGAATAATTGACTTCCATTGGTTCTTTTGTGGCCCTTTTGTTCTTACAGAAGCTGGCTATGTGGCGCCATTCACCACACTCAAAACATTGGGGTCCAGAAGGAACCTGAAGCTCTGGTTTTGTCTGGTACGTTCTCTTGGTTTCACTGGTTGCCTTCTAAGGTTTTCTGTCGGCATGAGAATTCAGTGGTTTAGAGGGGTTCTTTGCATTCCTGTCAGACTCTAGAGAAGAAAGGCGGGGTTGGACTTGTCAAAAAGAAGTAACCATCTCAACAGCTTTTTCGCTACTAAGCCCTGAATGTTGGTGTAGCCATCTTTGCGTTTGATGGGGTAGACCCTCTATAAACTGTTCTAAACATATTTTGTCCATTATCTCCTCCTTGATATGGTCATGGGGTTTCAACCATTTCTCAGCCACTGTTTTCAGTTTAAAATAGAGTACTTTTGGAGTATCACCTGGCTTTCCCCTTTCTTGTCTAAACATCAAGAGTTAAGCTTCCTCATCTAGACCAGCTCTGTCCACTATTACTCTTTTCACCTCTTCATATGTGGCTTCTACTTGGGGATTAGCTGTTTGATGCACAGCTTGTGCATCGCCTGTCAATAAAGGCGCCAGGTAAAAGGGCCATCTCTCTATGGGCCAGGCACTTGCCCTTGCAGTTTGTTCGAAATTTACCAAAAAAGTATTGAGATCATTTCCTGGTAGGAGTTTCTGTAAAGTTATCATAGGGGAGCTAACTGCTGGTCCTCTTTGATCCATTAAACCAGACGTCACCTGAAATTGTTCCTGGGCCAATTTAGTTTTATTGCTCCGCTTGAGTCTTTAGCGCATCTTGAAATAACTCCTGATCTGCCTTTGCTGAACACATTTGGCGTTCCAAGGCCCATTCCAATTTACGCTGTCCTTGAACTATGTGCTGAATCCGAGCATCCATTATTTATCATTGGGAGGGAGCTGCCCGCATTCTCCACCACTTGTGAGCTAGTCTAGAATGGTTAACACAACAGAGCTTTATTTTATGAATTATTTAGTTGTCTTTTTATTCTACAATCTCCCCAAAAAAATACCAAGAGAAGTCTTAGGGTTCAAATTCAACAAAACATCTTCTTTTCTTCTGCAGGGCCTTTAGAGTTCCTGTCCGCCGGTACCTTCGACAGGAAGAAGAAATCAGGTAAGTCACTATTTTATCTGGGTTTATAGTAAAGAGTGAGTTAGAATGGTGAAATCTTTTTTTTGTCCTTTGTTTTGTGGGATTAGTAGGAAGGTGGGATACCCTTGAAGAAAGGACCTGCACTTCCGGAGAAAAAAAGAAACAGAAATAAAAGGAGTCGGTAACAGACCCCAACAACCTAAAATAATGAGGCAGAAAAGAAATACTGAAGCTAGAAGATAAATATAACTTTCTTAGCCTTGGGAAGAAAGGTGTCACTTCACCGTGACTAATATTCTGCTTTTTAACGTAATCTCTTAACTTCTGCCCCAGCCCGCACACCTCCCACTCAGGATTTTCCCTCTCTCTTAGGGGCTCGACTTGGTAGCCGTACAGGCACCTGGTTAAGCCACGTCCTTCCTGGGACATTGCCAGGATCAGGACCCAACCGACAGACGGGGGACGTTCGCTCTTCTTCAGATGTCCTCGTGTTTCTCCCCGACTCTGGCTCTTTCAGGACTCCCTTCTACGGCTCTTCAGGTTCTTCGGGATCCGTTTTCAAGGCAGTCTCCGCGCTCGGCTTCCCATGACGTGTTTCTCTGCTCTCTTCTCCTCCTTCCGATGCCGCGGTTACCTTGTCGCTTCCTTTTTGCGCCCTGACGCTCCGGGGAAGTCATTTCTGTTTCAACAGAGCGGGCTAGAAGAGCTTAGTCGGCTCCGCTGCTTTCGGCTCCGGCGCTATCCGCTTCGATGCTCCCAGGTTCGTGAGGTCAGTGACACCGTGATTGCATTATTTTTAACCTGTTTTGTTTAGAAATTTGGGGTTTTTACTTGCCCGTGACTGTTTCATTTTACCTGTTGAATTGTGGGATTTGCAGTCCAGAATCTGTTGCATTTTTCACTCTGCCCATGACTTATCTGTTTTTCCCACCTAATTTCTCCCTTGCTCTGTGCTCAGAGATGTGTGTTAAGCAATCCACCCCCAGCTCCCATTTTGTGTTAGCAAGTGAGTGAAACCAGATTACCTCCTATTCCCCCTTAGCAAC
Source organism: Calotriton arnoldi (assembly GCA_963921515.1). NCBI lineage: Eukaryota > Metazoa > Chordata > Amphibia > Caudata > Salamandridae > Calotriton > Calotriton arnoldi. The sequence continues at coordinate 2,930,971 of CAWUFW010001269.1, forward strand.
AGAGATATTATACATCAGAGAGTGAAGATCGGGTTCTCTGAAACAGCAGTAATCTGCTGTTAGGTGTTTAAGCTGTGTTTTTCAGGGATTGTACACTTGTTTTTTGTCTAGGAGAGTGAGCAAAGGTTTTGTACAAACAGTATTGTTAGAGGGCAAAGTTTGTTAGGCCGTTAAATGCAGAACTCCAAAATGTGGATTGAGCCTGTCTGTCTCCTAGGAGATTCTGAATTGAGGAGCAGCTTTCCAGCCCCCTTGGGCAGCAGCCTAAGCTTGCCGATTGGCTTCCTAGCTCCCAAGCAACCCTGAGCCCTCCTCTCTCACCTGCCCAGGCCCCTTAAGGGTTTGTTGGGTGAACCCCATTACATTTACCTCCATTTTGTGAGCAGCAGTTTCCCTGTGCCCCAGATTGTAGTGAACCAAGGACCAGGAGGTGGTAAAAAGGCAGACATGTGCTGTCTCTTTACTGAGATTTAAAAAGCGATTTCCCCCTACCTGTAATTGCATCATTTTCACCTATTTGCTTGTGGTTTTTACAGTTTAAAAATTGAAGTTTTTAACCTGCCTGTCATTGCATCATTTTTCACCTGTTTTGTTTAGAAATGTTTTTACTTGCCCGTGACTTGTTTTATTTTACCGGTTGAATTGTAGGATCTGCAGTCCAAAATCTGTTGTTTTTTTCACACTACCCGTGAGTACCTGTTTTTCACTCCTAATTTGTCCCTTGCTCTGTTCTCAGAGCTGTGTGTTAAGCAATCCACCCACAGTCCTATTTTGTGTTAGCAAGTGAGTGAAACCAGATTATCCCCCTTCCCCCTTAGCAATAGAGATACTATACATCAGAGAGTGAACAGAGGGTGCTCTGAGACAGCAGTAATCTGCTGTTAGCTGTCTAAGCTGTGTTTTTTACGGATTGTATACTCCTCTTTTGCTAGGAGAGTGAATAAAGTTTTGTACAAACAGTGTTGTTAGAGGACAAAGTTTATTAGGCCCTTACCTGCAGAACTCCAAAGTGTGGATTGAGCCTGTCTGTCTCCTAGAAGATTCTGAATTGAGGAGCAGCTTTCCAGCCACCCTGGGAGGCAGCCTAAGCTTGCCGATTAGCTCCCTAGCTCAAAAGCAACCCTGAGCCCTCCTCTCATACCTGCCTAGTCTCCTTAAGGGTTCGTTGGGTGAACCCCAAAACATTCACCTCCATTGCGTGAGCTGCGGTTTCCCCATGCCCAAGATTGCAGCGAACCAAGGACCAGTGGTAAGAAGGCAGACTAGTGCTGTCTCATTCCTGAGATTTAAAAAGCGATTTCCCTCTACCTGTGACTGCATGATTTTTCCTGTTTTGTTCATAAATTTGTGGTTTTAACTTGCCCTTGACTATTATATTTTACCTGTTGAATGGTGGGATTTGCAGTCCAAAATCTGTTGTTTTTTCCAAACTGCCAGTGACTACCTATTTTTCCCTCCTAATTTCTCCCTTTCTCTGACCCTTAGAGCTGTGTGTTAAGCAATCCACCCCAGCTCCCATTGTGTGTTAGCAAGTGAGTGAAACCAAATTATCCTACCTTCCCCCTTAGCAACAGATATATTATACATCAGAGATTGAACAGAGGGTGCCCTGAGATAGCGGTAATCTACTGTTAGCTGTTTAAGCTGTGTTTTTTAGGGATTGTACACTCGTTTTTGGCTTGGAGAGTGAGTAAAGTTTTGTCCAAACAGTATTGTTAGAGGGCAAAGTTTGTTAGGCCCTTACCTTTCTCTGTGTGGGCAGCAAGAGTTCTGCCCCTCACTATGGACCGATATAATGCACTGTTCTCCTTGAAGGAATTCTGCTACTGAATCTATGCATTGTTCTCTTTGTGGGTAGAAAGAGTCCTGCCCCTCACTATGGACCGATATAATGCTCTGGTGTCTGCGTGCACAGTGAACAATGCATAGACTCAGCAGCTGAACTCCTTCTGTCCTCACAGAGAACAGCGCAATATATCGGTCCATAATGAGCGGCAGGACACTTTCTGCCCACACAGAGAACAATGCATAGACTCGGAGGCAGATTCCTTCTGCCCGTACAAGAAAAGAGAATTATATGGTTCCATGGAAGGGGGCAGAACTCTTTCTGCCCACACAGAGAGCAATGTAGAGACTAAGAGACAGAACTCCTTCTGCCCGCACAAGAACAGTGCATTATATTGGTCCATAGTGGGGGGTAGGACTCTTTCTGCCCACACAGAGAACAATGCATAGACTTAGAAGCAGAATTCTTCCTGCCTGCACAGAGAACAGTGCATTATATCAGTCCATAGTTAGGGATTGAAGTAATTTTGCCAACACAGTGAAAAGCGCATTGTATGGGTCCATAGTGAGGGGCAGGCCTCTTTCTGCCCATGCAGTGAACAATGCATAGAGTCAGGGGCAGAATTCTTTCTACCCCCACAGAGAGCACCACATTATATCGGTCCATAGTGAGGGGCAACGCACTTTCTGCCCACTCAGTGAACAATGCATAGACTCAGCAGCAGAACTCGTTCGGTCCTCACAGAGAACAGCTCATTAAATCAGTCCATAGTGAGGGGCTGGACTCTTTCTGCCCACACAGCGAACAATGCATAGACTCAGTGGCAGAATTCTATCACCCCGCACAAGATGAGTACATTATATCGGCCAATAGTGAGGGAGCAAGCGTCCTTCTGGCCACACAGTGAACAATGCATAGACTCAGGGGCAGAATTCTTTCTGCCCGCAAAGAGAACAGCACAATATATCGGTCCATAGTGAGGGGCAGAACTCTTTCTGACCACACAGAGAACAATGCATAGACTCGGGAGCAGAATTCTTCCTGCCTGCACAGAGAACAGTGCATTATATCAGTCCATAGTGAGAGGCAAGACTCCTTCTGCCCACACAGTGAACAATGCATAGACTCGGGGCAGAATTACTTCTGCCTGCAAAGAGCATAGTGCATTATATCGGTTTATAGTGAGGGGCAGAACTCTTTCTGTCCACAAAGAGAACAATGCATTGACTCAGCACAGAGAACATTGCATTCTATCATTCCATCATGAGGGGCAGGTCTCTTGCTGCCCTCACAGTGAACAATTTATAGACTCAGGGGCACAATTCCTTCTGCCCGCACAAGAACAGCGCATTTGGTCCATAGTGAGGGGCATGACTCTTTCTGCCCACACAGAGAACAATGCATAGACTCAGCAGAGAGAACAGTGCATTATATCGGTCCATATTTAGGGGCAGGAGTCTTTCTTCCACACAGAGAACAATGCATTAACTCAGAGGCAGAATTAATCTGCCCGCGCAAGAACAGCGCATTATATGGGTCAATAGTGAGGACAATTCATAGACTCGGGGGCAGAATTCCTTCTGCCCGCACAAAGAACACCACATTATATCGGTCCATAGTGAGGGGCAGGACTTTTTTTGCCCACACAGAAAACAATGCTTCGACTCGGGGACAGAACTCCTTCTGCCCGCACAAGAAAAGTGCATTATTTCGATCCATAGTGAGTGGCAGGACTCTTTCTGACCACACAGAGAACATAGCGTACACTCAGAGGCAGTATTCCTTCTGCCCCCACAGAGAACAGTGCATTATATCAGTCCATAGTTAGGGATAGAAGTAATTTCGCCAACACAGTGAAAAGCTCATTATATGGGTCCATAGTGAGGGGCAGGCCTCTTTATGCCCATACAGAGAACAATGCATAGAGTCATGGGCAGAATTCTTTCTACCCCCACAGAGAACACCACATTATATCGGTCCATAGTGAGGGGCAACACACTTTCTGCCTACTCAGTGAACAATGCATAGACTCAGCAGCAGAACTCGTTCTGTCCTCACAGAGAACAGCTCATTAAATCAGTCCATAGTGAGGGGCTGGACTCTTTCTGCCCACACAGCGAACAATGCATAAACTTGGGGGCAGAATTCTTTCTGCCCGCAAAGAGAACGAACAGCGCAATATATCGGTCCATAGTGAGGGGCAGAACTCTTTCTGACCACACAGAAAACAATGCATAGACTCGGAGGCAGAATTCCTTCTGCCTGCAAAAAGCATAGTGCATTATATCAGTTCATAGTGAGGGGCAAGACTCTTTCTGCCCCCACAGTGAACAATGCATAGACTCAGCAGCAGAACCCCTTCTGTCCTCACAGAGAACAGCGCATTATATTGGTCTATAGTGAGGGGCAGGACTCTTTCTGCCCACATAGCGAACAATTGATAGACTCAGGGGCAGAATTCTTTCAGCCCGCACAAGAACAGTGCAATATTGGTACATAATGAGGGGCAGTACTCTTTCTGCCCACACAGAGAACAATGCATAGACTCGGGGCCGCAAAGAGAACAGCGCATTATATCGGTCCATAGTGAGGGGCACCACACAGAGAACAATGCATACACTCAGGAGCAGAATTCCCTCTGCCCGTACAAGAACAGCACATTATATGGGTCTATAGTAAGGGGAAGAACTCTTTCTGCCCACACAGGGAAAAATGCATAGACTCGGAGGCAGAATTCCTTCTGCCCGAACAGACTACACCACATTATATCAGTCCATAGTGAGGGGCAGGACTATTTCTGCCCACACAGAGAACAATATTGAGACTCGGGGACAAAACCCCTTCTGCCCGCACAAGAACAGCGCATTATATCGGTACATTGTGATGGCAGGACTCTTTCTGACCACACAGAGACCAAATGCATAGACCTAGTGGCACAATTCCTTTTGCCCGCACAAGAACAGCGCATTATATCAGTCCATATTGAGGGGCAGGACTCTTTCAGCCCACAAAGAGAACAGTGCATAGACTCAGGGGCAGAGCTCCTTATTCCTGATCAGAGAACAGTGCATTATATGGGTTCAAAGTGAGGGGCAGGACTCTTTCTGCCCACACAGAGAACAATGGATAGACTCAGCAGCAGAACTCCTTCTGTCCTCACAGAGAACAGTGCATTATATCAGTCCATAGTGAGGGGTAGGACTCGTTCTGCCCACACAGCGAACAATGCATAGACTCAGGCGCACAATTCCTTCTACGCGCACAGACAACAGCACATTATATGGGTCCATAGTGAGGGGCAGGGATTTTTCTACCCACAAAGAGAACAATGCATAGACTCAGGGGCAGAATTCTTTCTGCCCGCACAGAGAACAGCACATTATATTGGTCCATAGTGAGGGGCAGTACTCTTTCTGCCCACATACAGAACTGCATAGATTCGGGGGCACTTCTCTGTGAATAGCGCATTTTATTGGTACATAGTGAGGGGCAAGGCTCTTTCTGCCCACACAGAACACCTTCTTCCCACACAGAGAACAGCGTATTATATCGGTACAAAATGAGGGACAGAACTCTTTCTACCCACACAGAGTACAATGCATAGACTCAGGGGCAGAACTCCTTCTGCCCGCACAGAGAACAATGCATTATATGAGTTCATAGTGAAGGGCAGAACTCTTTCTTCCCAAACAAAGAACAATGCATAGACTCGGGGGCAAAATTCCTTCTACCCGCAAGGAAACCAGCACATTATATTGGTCCATAGTGAGGGGCAGAACTCTTTCTGCCCACACAGCGAACAATGCATAGACTCGGGGGCTGAATTCTTTCAGCCCACTCAAGAACAATGTATTATATCAGTTCATAGTGAGGACAGGACTCTTTCTGCCCACACAGAGAACAATGCATAGACTCAGGGGCAGAATTCCTTCTGTCCGCAAAGACAACAGCACATTATATCAGACCGTAGTGAGGGGCAGGACTTTTTCTACCCTCACAGAGAACAATGCATAGACTCAGGGGCAGAATTCTTTCTGCCCGCACAGAGAACAGTGCATTATATCGGTCCATAATGAGGGGCAGTACTATTTCTGTCCACACACAGAACAATGCATAGACTCAGGGGCACAGAGAATAGTGCATTTTATCGGTCCATAATGAGGGGGAAGACTCTTTCTGCCCACACAGAACTCCTTCTTCCTACACAGAGAACAGTGTATTATATCGGTACACTGTGAGGGACAGAACTCCTTCTGCCCGTAGAAGAACAGTGCATCATATCGGTACATAGTGAGGGGCAGGACTCTTTCTGCCCACACAGAGAACTGTGCAATATATGGGTCCATAGTGTGGGCCAGGACTCTTTCTTCCCAAACAAAGAACAATGCATAGACTCCGGGGCAGAATTCATTCTGCCCGCAAAGAAAACAGCGCAATATATGGGTACATAGTGAGGGGCAGGCCTCTTTCTGCCCACACAGGGAACAGTGCATAGACTCAGGGGCAGAGCTCCTTATTCCTGATCAGAGAACAGTGCATTATATGGGTTCAAAGTGAGGGGCAGGACTCTTTCTGCCCACACAGAGAACAATGGATAGACTCAGCAGCAGAACTCCTTCTGTCCTCACAGAGAACAGTGCATTATATCAGTCCATAGTGAGGGGTAGGACTCGTTCTGCCCACACAGCGAACAATGCATAGACTCAGGCGCACAATTCCTTCTACGCGCACAGACAACAGCACATTATATGGGTCCATAGTGAGGGGCAGGGATTTTTCTACCCACAAAGAGAACAATGCATAGACTTAGGGGCAGAATTCTTTCTGCCCGCACAGAGAACAGCACATTATATTGGTCCATAGTGAGGGGCAGTACTCTTTCTGCCCACATACAGAACTGCATAGACTCGGGGGCACTTCTCTGTGAATAGCGCATTTTATTGGTACATAGTGAGGGGCAAGACTCTTTCTGCCCACACAGAACACCTTCTTCCCACACAGAGAACAGCGTATTATATCGGTACAAAATGAGGGACAGAACTCTTTCTACCCACACAGAGTACAATGCATAGACTCAGGGGCAGAACTCCTTCTGCCCGCCCAGAGAACAATGCATTATATGAGTTCATAGTGAAGGGCAGAACTCTTTCTTCCCAAACAAAGAACAATGCATAGACTCGGGGGCAGAATTTCTTCTACCCGCAAGGAAACCAGCACATTATATTGGTCCATAGTGAGGGGCAGAACTCTTTCTGCCCACACAGCGAACAATGCATAGACTCGGGGGCTGAATTCTTTCAGCCCACTCAAGAACAATGTATTATATCAGTTCATAGTGAGGACAGGACTCTTTCTGCCCACACAGAGAACAATGCATAGACTCAGGGGCAGAATTCCTTCTGTCCGCAAAGACAACAGCACATTATATCAGACCGTAGTGAGGGGCAGGACTTTTTCTACCCTCACAGAGAACAATGCATAGACTCCGGGGCAGAATTCTTTCTGCCCGCACAGAGAACAGTGCATTATATCGGTCCATAATGAGGGGCAGTACTATTTCTGTCCACACACAGAACAATGCATAGACTCAGGGGCACAGAGAATAGTGCATTTTATCGGTCCATAATGAGGGGGAAGACTCTTTCTGCCCACACAGAACTCCTTCTTCCTACACAGAGAACAGTGTATTATATCGGTACACTGTGAGGGACAGAACTCCTTCTGCCCGTAGAAGAACAGTGCATCATATCGGTACATAGTGAGGGGCAGGACTCTTTCTGCCCACACAGAGAACTGTGCAATATATGGGTCCATAGTGTGGGCCAGGACTCTTTCTTCCCAAGCAAAGAACAATGCATAGACTCAGGGGCAGAATTCATTCTGCCCGCAAAGAAAACAGCGCAATATATGGGTACATAGTGAGGGGCAGGCCTCTTTCTGCCCACACAGGGAACAAAGCATAGACTTGGGTACAGAATTCCTTCAACCCGCACAATAACAGCACATGATATTGGTCCATAGTGAGGGGCAGGACTCTTTCCGCCCAAACAGAGAACAATGCATAGAACAGCATATCATATTGGTCCATATTGAGGGGCAAGACTCTTTCTTTCTGCCCACACAGAGAACAATGCATAGACTCTGGGGCAGAACTCCTTCTGCCCGCACAGAGAACAGCACCTTATATGGGTTCATAGTGAGGGGCAAGACTCTATCTGCCCACACAACGAGCAACGCACAGACTTAGAGGCAGAATTCCTTCTGTCCGCACAGAGAACAGCGCATTATATCGGTCCATAGTGAGGGGCAGAACTCTTTGTGACCACACAGAGAACAATGCATAGACTCATTGACAGAACTCCTTCTGCCCGTACAAGTAAAGCGCATTATCTCTGTCCATAGTGAGGGGCAGGGATTTTTCTGACCACACACAGAACAATGCATAGACTAGGAGGCAGAATTCCTTCTGCCCACACAGAGAACAGCGCATTCTATCGGTCCATAGTTAGGGATAGAACTCCTCCTGCCCGCACAGAGAACAGTGCATTATATTGGTCCTTAGTAAAGGGGAGGACTCTTTCTGCCCACACAGCGAACAATGCATACACTCAGGGAGATTTGTTTCAGCCCGCACAAGAACAGTACATTATATCGGCCCATAGTGAGGGCAGGACTCTTTCTGCCCCACAGAGAACAATATATAGACTAGGAGGCAGAACTCCTTCTGCCCACACAGAGAACAGTGCATTATATGGGTCCATAGTGAGGGGCAGGTCTCTTTCTGCCGAAACAGAGAACAATGCATAGATTCAGGGGCAGAATTCCTTCTGACCCCGAGTCTTCCTGTCCGGTTAGAAAACAGCGCAATATATCGGTCCATAGTGAGGGGCAAGACTCTTTCTGCTCACACAGCGAACATTGCATACACTCGGGGAGAATCCTTTCAGCCCGCACAAGAACAGTGCATTATATCATCCCATAGTGAGGGCAGGACTCTCTCTGCGCACACAGATCACAATGCAGAGACTCGGGCAGAATTCCTTCTGCCTGTACAAGGGTAGCGCATTATATGGGTCCATAGTAAGGTGCAAACGTCTCTCTGCCCAAACAGAGAACAATGCATAGATTCAGGGGCAGAATTCCTTCTGACACTGAGTCTTCCTGTCCGATAAGAAAACAGCGCATTATATCGGTCCATAGTGATGGGCAGGACTCTTTGTGACCACACAGAGATCAATGCATAGACTCAGGGACAGAACTCCTTCTGCTCGCACAAGAAAAGCGCATTGTCTCGGTCCATAGTGAGGGGCAGGACTCTTTCTGACCACACAAAGAACCATGCATAGACTAGGAGGCAGCAATCCTTCTGCCCTCACAGACAACACCATGTTATATTGGTCCATAGTGAGGGGCAGGACTCTTTCTGCCCACACAGCAAACATTGCATACACTCAGGGGAGAATTCTTTCAGCCCGCACAAGAACAGTGCATTATATCATCCCATAGTGAGGGCAGGACTCTCTCTGCGCACACAGAGAACAACATTGAGACACAGGGACAGAACTTCTTCTGCCCGCACGAGAACAGTGCATTATATTGGCCCATAGTGAGGGCAGGACTCTTTCTTCCCACACAGAGAAGTATGCACGGACTAGGAGGCAGAATTCCTTCTGCCCACATAGAGAACAGTGCATTATATCGGTCCATAGTTAGGGATAGAACTCCTTCTGCCCGCAAAGAAAACAGCGCAATATATGGGTACATAGTGAGGGGCAGGCCTCTTTCTGCCCACACAGGGAACAAAGCATAGACTTGGGTACAGAATTCCTTCAACCCGCACAATAACAGCACATGATATTGGTCCATAGTGAGGGGCAGGACTCTTTCCGCCCAAACAGAGAACAATGCATAGAACAGCATATCATATTGGTCCATATTGAGGGGCAAGACTCTTTCTTTCTGCCCACACAGAGAACAATGCATAGACTCTGGGGCAGAACTCCTTCTGCCCGCACAGAGAACAGCACCTTATATGGGTTCATAGTGAGGGCAAGACTCTATCTGCCCACACAACGAGCAACGCACAGACTTAGAGGCAGAATTCCTTCTGTCCGCACAGAGAACAGCGCATTATATCGGTCCATAGTGAGGGGCAGAACTCTTTGTGACCACACAGAGAACAATGCATAGACTCATTGACAGAACTCCTTCTGCCCGTACAAGTAAAGCGCATTATCTCTGTCCATTGTGAGGGGCAGGGATTTTTCTGACCACACACAGAACAATGCATAGACTAGGAGGCAGAATTCCTTCTGCCCACACAGAGAACAGCGCATTCTATCGGTCCATAGTTAGGGATAGAACTCCTCCTGCCCGCACAGAGAACAGTGCATTATATTGGTCCTTAGTAAAGGGGAGGACTCTTTCTGCCCACACAGCGAACAATGCATACACTCAGGGAGATTTGTTTCAGCCCGCACAAGAACAGTACATTATATCGGCCCATAGTGAGGGCAGGACTCTTTCTGCCCCACAGAGAACAATATATAGACTAGGAGGCAGAACTCCTTCTGCCCACACAGAGAACAGTGCATTATATGGGTCCATAGTGAGGGGCAGGTCTCTTTCTGCCGAAACAGAGAACAATGCATAGATTCAGGGGCAGAATTCCTTCTGACCCCGAGTCTTCCTGTCCGGTTAGAAAACAGCGCAATATATCGGTCCATAGTGAGGGGCAAGACTCTTTCTGCTCACACAGCGAACATTGCATACACTCGGGGAGAATCCTTTCAGCCCGCACAAGAACAGTGCATTATATCATCCCATAGTGAGGGCAGGACTCTCTCTGCGCACACAGATCACAATGCAGAGACTCGGGCAGAATTCCTTCTGCCTGTACAAGGGTAGCGCATTATATGGGTCCATAGTAAGGTGCAAACGTCTCTCTGCCCAAACAGAGAACAATGCATAGATTCAGGGGCAGAATTCCTTCTGACACTGAGTCTTCCTGTCCGATAAGAAAACAGCGCATTATATCGGTCCATAGTGATGGGCAGGACTCTTTGTGACCACACAGAGATCAATGCATAGACTCAGGGACAGAACTCCTTCTGCTCGCACAAGAAAAGCGCATTGTCTCGGTCCATAGTGAGGGGCAGGACTCTTTCTGACCACACAAAGAACCATGCATAGACTAGGAGGCAGCAATCCTTCTGCCCTCACAGACAACACCATGTTATATTGGTCCATAGTGAGGGGCAGGACTCTTTCTGCCCACACAGCAAACATTGCATACACTCAGGGGAGAATTCTTTCAGCCCGCACAAGAACAGTGCATTATATCATCCCATAGTGAGGGCAGGACTCTCTCTGCGCACACAGAGAACAACATTGAGACACAGGGACAGAACTTCTTCTGCCCGCACGAGAACAGTGCATTATATTGGCCCATAGTGAGGGCAGGACTCTTTCTTCCCACACAGAGAAGTATGCACGGACTAGGAGGCAGAATTCCTTCTGCCCACATAGAGAACAGTGCATTATATCGGTCCATAGTTAGGGATAGAACTCCTTCTGCCCGCAGAGATAACAGTGCATTATATGGGTCCATAGTGAGGGACAGGTCTCTTTCTGCCCAAACAGAGAACAATGCATAGATTCAGGGGAAGAATTCCTTCTGACCCTGAGTCTTCCTGTCCGATAAGAAAACAGCGCAATATATCGGTCCATAGTGAGGGGCAAGACTCTTTCTGCCCACACAGTGAACAATCGATAGACTCAGCAGCAGAACTCGTTCTGTCCTCACAAAGAACAGTGCATTATATTGGTCCATAGTGAAGGGGAGGACTCTTTCTGCCCACACAGCAAACATTGCATACACTCAGGGGGAGAATTCTTTCAGCCCGCACAAGAACAGTGCATTATATCATCCCATAGTGAGGGCAGGACTCTCTCTGCGCACACAGAGAACAATGCATAGACTCAGGGGCAGAATTCCTTCTGCCTGTACAAGAACAGCACATTATATGGGTCCATAGTAAGGGGCAAAACTCTTTCTGCCCACACAGAGAAATATGCATAGACTCAGAGGCAACAATCCTTCTGCCCTCACAGACAACACCATGTTATATTGGTCCATAGTGAGGGCAGGACTCTTTCTGACCACACAGAGAACAATGCATAGACTAGGAGGCAGCAATCCTTCTGCCCTCACAGACAACACCATGTTATATTGGTCCATAGTGAAGGGGAGGACATTTTCTGCCCACACAGCGAACATTGCATACACTCAGGGGGAGAATTCTTTCAGCCCGCACAAGAACAGTGCATTATATCATCCCATAGTGAGGGCAGGACTCTCTCTGCGCACACAGAGAACAACATTGAGACACAGGGACAGAACTTCTTCTGCCCGCACAAGAACAGTGCATTATATCGGCCCATAGTGAGGGCAGGACTCTTTCTGCCCACACAGAGAAGAATGCAAAGACTAGGAGGCAGAATTCCTTCCGCCCACATAGAGAACAGTGCATTATATTGGTCCATAGTTAGGGCTAGAACTCCTTCTGCCTGCAAAGAAAACAGCGCAATATATTGGTCCTTAGTGAGGGGCACAACTCTTTCTGCCCACACAGTGAACAATGCATAGACTCAGCAGCAGAACTTGTTCTGCCCTCACAGAGAACAGTGCATTATATCGGTCCATAGTGAGGGGGAGGACTCTTTCTGCCCATACAGAGAACAATACAAAGACTTAGGGGCGAAATTCCCTCTGCCCGCACAGAGAACAGCGCATTATATCTGTCCATATTGAAGGATTGAACTCTTTCTGCCCACACACTGAACAATGAATAGTCTCAGAGGCAGAATTCCTTCTGCCCACACAGATAGAGAACAGTGCATCATATCGGTCCATAGTGATGGGCAGGACTCCATCTTTCTGTACACACAGAGAACAATGCATAGACTCTGGGGCAGAAATGCTTCTGCCCGCAAAGAGAACAGCGCATTATATGGGTCCATACTGAGGGGCAAGACTCTTTCTTTCTGCCCCCACAGAGAACAATGCATAGACTCTGGGGCAGAACTCCGTCTGCCTGCACAGAGAACAGCACATTATATGGGTTCATGGTGAGGGGCAAGACTCTTTCTACCCACACAGCAAACAACTCATAGACTAAGAGGCAGAATTTGTTCTGCCCGCAGAGAGAACAGCACATTATATCGCTCCTTAGTGAGGGGCAGTACTCTTCCTACCCACGGAGAGAACAATGTAGAGACTCAGGAGCAGAACTCCTCCAACCTGCAAAAGAACAGCAAATTATATTGGCCCATTGTGAGGGCAGGACTCTTTCGGCCGGCACAGAGAACAGCGCATTATATCGGCCCATAGTAATGGGCAAGACTCTTTCTGCCCACACAGAGAACAATACATACACTCTGGGGCAGAATTCCTTCTGCCCGCAAAGAGAACAACACATTATATGGGTCCATAGTGAGGGGCAGGACTCTTTCGGCCTGCACAGAGAACAGCGCATTATATCGGTCCATAGTGAGGGGCAAGACTCTTTCTGCCCACACAGAGAGCAATGCATAGACTAGGAGGCAGAATTCCTTCTGCCCACACGGAGAACAGCGCATTCTATCGGTCCGTAGTTAGGGATAGAACTCCTTCTGCGCGCACAGAGTACAGTGCATTATATGGGTCCATAGTGAGGGACAGGAGTTTTTCTGACCAAACGGAGAACAAGGCATAGACTCAGGGACAGAACTTCTTCTGCCCGCTCAAGAACAGCGTAATATATAGCGGTCCATAGTGAGGGGTAGGACTCTTTCTGCCCACATACTGAACAGTGCATACACTAAGGTGCAGAATTCTTTCAGCTCGCACAAGAACAGTGCATTATATCGGCCCATAGTGAGGGCAGGACTGTTTCTGCCCACACAGAGAACAATGCATAGACTAGGAGGCAGAATTCCTTCTGCCCACACAGAGACCAATGCATAGACTAGGAGGCAGAATTCCTTCTGCCCACACAGAGAACAGTGCATTATATCGATCCATAGTTAGGAATAGAACACCTTCTGCCCGCACAGAGACCAGTGCATTATATGGGTCCATAGTGAGGGGCAGGACTCTTTCTGCCCAAACAGAGAACACTGCATAGATTCAGGGCTGAGTCCTTCTGCCTGCAAAGAAAACAGCACAATATATCGGTACATAGGGAGGGGCAAGACTCTTTCTGCCCACACAGTGAACAATACATAGATTCAGCAGCAGAACTCGTTCTCTCCTCACAGAGAACAGTGCATTATATCGGACCATAGTGAGGGGAGGACTCTTTCTGCCCACACAGCGAACAATGCATAGACTCCGGGGCAGAATTCTTTGAGCCCACACAAGAGCAGTGCATTATATCGGCCCATAGTGAGGGCAGGACTCTTTGTGCCCACACAGAGAACAATGCATAGACTCCGGGACAGAACTCCTGCCCGCACAAGAAAAGCACATTATCTCTGTCCATAGTGAGGGGCAGGACTTTTTCTGACCACACAGAGAACAATGCATAGACTAGGAGGCAGAATTCCTTCTGCCCACACAGAGAACAGCGCATTCTATTGGTCCATAGTTAGGGATAGAACTCCTTCTGCGCGCACAGAGTACAGTGCATTATATAGGTCCATAGTGAGGGACAGGACTTTTTCTGACCAAACAGAGAACAAGGCATAGACTCAGGGGCAGAATTCCTTCTGCCCCCGAGTCCTTCTGCCCGCAAAGAAAACAGCACAATATATCGATCCATAGTGAGGGGCAAGACTCTTTCTGCCCACACAGTGAACAATGCATATTCTCAGCAGCAGAACTTTTTCTGTCCTCGCAGAGAACAGTGCATTATATCGGTCCATAATGAAGGGGAGGACATTTTCCGCCCACACAGCGAACAATGCATACACTCAGGGGGATTTGTTTCAGCCCGCACAAGAACAGTACATTATATCGGCCCATAGTGAGGGCAGGACTCTTTCTGCCCACACAGAAAACAATGCATAGAAAAGGAGGCAGAATTCGTTCTGCCCACACAGAGAATAGTGCATTATATCGGTCCATAGTTAGGGATAGAACACCTTCTGCCCGCACAGATAACAATGCATTATTATTTGGGTTCATAGTGAGGGGCAGTACTCTTTCTGCCCAAACAGAGAACAATGCATAGACTCAGGAGCAGAATTCCTTCTGCCCCTAAGTCCTTCGGCCTGCAAAGAAAGCAGTGGAATATATCGGTCCATAGTGAGGGGCAAGACTATTTCTGCCCACACAGTGAACAATGCATAGATTCAGCAGCAGAACTCGTTCTGTCCTCACAAAGAACAGTGCTTTATATCGTCCATAGTGAGGGGGAAGACTCTTTCTGCCCACACAGAGAACAATGCATAGACTCAGGGGCAGAATTCCTTCTGCCTGTACAAGAAGAGCGCATTATATGGGTCCATAGTAAGGTGCAATACTCTTTCTCCCACACAGGGAAAAATGCATAGACTCGGAGGCAGTATTCCTTCTGCCCGCAAAGAGAGCAGTGCATTATATCGGTCCAGAGTGAGGGCCGGAACTCTTTCGGCCTGCACAGACAACAGCGCATTTTATCGGTCCATAGTGAGGGGCAGAACTCGCTCTGTCCTCACAAAGAACAGTGCATTATATTGGTCCATAGTGAGGGCAGGACTCTTTCTGCCCACACAGAGAACAATGCATACACTCGGGGGCAGAATTCTTTCAGCCTGCACAAGAACAGTGCATTATATTGGCCCATAGTGAGGGCAGGACTTTTTCTGCCCACACAGAGAACAATGCATAGACTCAGGGCAGAACTCCTTCTGCCTGTACAAGAACAGCGCATTATATGGCTCAATAGTAAGGTGCAAAACTCTCTCTGCCCACACAGGGAAAAATGCATAGACTCCGAGGCAGTATTCCTTCTGCCCGCAAAGAGAGCAGTGCATTATATCGGTCCAGAGTGAGGGCCGGAACTCTTTCGGCCTGCACAGACAACAGCGCATTTTATCGGTCCATAGTGAGGGGCAGGACTCTTTCTGACCAAACCGAGAACAATGCATAGACTAGGAGGCAGAATTCCTTCTGCCCACACAGAGATGAGCGCATTATATTGGTCTATAGTTAGGGATAGAACTCCTTCTGCCCACACAGAGAACAGTGCATTATATTGGTCCATAGTGAGGGGCAGCACTCTTTCTGCCCAAACAGAGAACAATGTATAGATTCAGGGGCAGAATTCCTTCTGCCCCAGAGTCTTTCTGCCCGCAAAGAAAACAGCGCAATATATCCGTCCATAGTGAGGGGCAAGACTCTTTCTGCCCACACAGTGAACAATCGATAGACTCAGCAGCAGAACTCGTTCTGTCCTCACAAAGAACAGTGCATTATATTGGTCCATAGTGAAGGGGAGGACTCTTTCTGCCCACACAGCAAACATTGCATACACTCAGGGGGAGAATTCTTTCAGCCCGCACAAGAACAGTGCATTATATCATCCCATAGTGAGGGCAGGACTCTCTCTGCGCACACAGAGAACAATGCATAGACTCAGGGGCAGAATTCCTTCTGCCTGTACAAGAACAGCACATTATATGGGTCCATAGTAAGGGGCAAAACTCTTTCTGCCCACACAGAGAAATATGCATAGACTCAGAGGCAACAATCCTTCTGCCCTCACAGACAACACCATGTTATATTGGTCCATAGTGAGGGCAGGACTCTTTCTGACCACACAGAGAACAATGCATAGACTAGGAGGCAGCAATCCTTCTGCCCTCACAGACAACACCATGTTATATTGGTCCATAGTGAAGGGGAGGACATTTTCTGCCCACACAGCGAACATTGCATACACTCAGGGGAAGAATTCTTTCAGCCCGCACAAGAACAGTGCATTATATCATCCCATAGTGAGGGCAGGACTCTCTCTGCGCACACAGAGAACAACATTGAGACACAGGGACAGAACTTCTTCTGCCCGCACAAGAACAGTGCATTATATCGGCCCATAGTGAGGGCAGGACTCTTTCTGCCCACACAGAGAAGAATGCAAAGACTAGGAGGCAGAATTCCTTCCGCCCACATAGAGAACAGTGCATTATATCGGTCCATAGTTAGGGCTAGAACTCCTTCTGGCCGCAGATATAACAGGGCATTATATGGGTCCATAGTGAGGGGCAGGACTCTTTCTGCCCAAAGAGAGAACAATGCATAGACTTAGGGGCAGAATTCCTTCCGCCCACATAGAGAACAGTGCATTATATCGGTCCATAGTTAGGGCTAGAACTCCTTCTGCCTGCAAAGAAAACAGCGCAATATATTGGTCCTTAGTGAGGGGCACGACTCTTTCTGCCCACACAGTGAACAATGCATAGACTCAGCAGCAGAACTTGTTCTGCCCTCACAGAGAACAGTGCATTATATCGGTCCATAGTGAGGGGGAGGACTCTTTCTGCCCATACAGAGAACAATACAAAGACTTAGGGGCGAAACTCCCTCTGCCCGCACAGAGAACAGCGCATTATATCTGTCCATATTGAAGGATTGAACTCTTTCTGCCCACACACTGAACAATGAATAGTCTCAGAGGCAGAATTCCTTCTGCCCACACAGATAGAGAACAGTGCATCATATCGGTCCATAGTGATGGGCAGGACTCCATCTTTCTGTACACACAGAGAACAATGCATAGAATCTGGGGCAGAAATGCTTCTGTCCGCAAAGAGAACAGCGCATTATATGGGTCCATACTGAGGGGCAAGACTCTTTCTTTCTGCCCCCACAGAGAACAATGCATAGACTCTGGGGCAGAACTCCGTCTGCCCGCACAGAGAACAGCACATTATATGGGTTCATGGTGAGGGGCAAGACTCTTTCTACCCACACAGCAAACAACTCATAGACTAAGAGGCAGAATTTGTTCTGCCCGCAGAGAGAACAGCACATTATATCGCTCCTTAGTGAGGGGCAGTACTCTTCCTACCCACGGAGAGAACAATGTAGAGACTCAGGAACAGAACTCCTCCAACCTGCAAAAGAACAGCAAATTATATTGGCCCATAGTGATGGGCAAGACTCTTTCTGCCCACACAGAGAACAATATATACACTCAGGGGCAGAATTCCTTCTGCCCGCAAAGAGAACAACACATTATATGGGTCCATAGTGAGGGGCAGGACTCTTTCGGCCGGCACAGAGAACAGCGCATTATATCGGTCCATAGTGAGGGGCAAGACTCTTTCTGCCCACACAGAGAGCAATGCATAGACTAGGAGGCAGAATTCCTTCTGCCCACATGGAGAACAGCGCATTCTATCGGTCCCTAGTTAGGGATAGAACTCCTTCTGCGCGCACAGAGTACAGTGCATTATATGGGTCCATAGTGAGGGACAGGAGTTTTTCTGACCAAACGGAGAACAAGGCATAGACTCAGGGACAGAACTTCTTCTGCCCGCTCAAGAACAGCGTAATATATAGCGGTCCATAGTGAGGGGTAGGACTCTTTCTGCCCACATACTGAACAGTGCATACACTAAGGTGCAGAATTCTTTCAGCCCGCACAAGAACAGTGCATTATATCGGCCCATAGTGAGGGCAGGACTGTTTCTGCCCACACAGAGAACAATGCATAGACTAGGAGGCAGAATTCCTTCTGCCCACACAGAGACCAATGCATAGACTAGGAGGCAGAATTCCTTCTGCCCACACAGAGAACAGTGCATTATATCGATCCATAGTTAGGAATAGAACACCTTCTGCCCGCACAGAGACCAGTGCATTATATGGGTCCATAGTGAGGGACAGGACTCTTTCTGCCCAAACAGAGAACACTGCATAGATTCAGGGGCAGAATTCCTTCTGCCCCTGAGTCCTTCTGCCTGCAAAGAAAACAGCGCAATATATCGGTACATAGTGAGGGGCAAGACTCTTTCTGCCCACACAGTGAACAATACATAGATTCAGCAGCAGAACTCGTTCTCTCCTCACAGAGAACAGTGCATTATATTGGCCCATAGTGAGGGGGAGGACTCTTTCTGCCCACACAGCGAACAATGCATAGACTCCGGGGCAGAATTCTTTGAGCCCACACAAGAGCAGTGCATTATATCGGCCCATAGTGAGGGCAGGACTCTTTGTGCCCACACAGAGAACAATGCATAGACTCCGGGACAGAACTCCTGCCCGCACAAGAAAAGCACATTATCTCTGTCCATAGTGAGGGGCAGGACTTTTCTGACCACACAGAGAACAATGCATAGACTAGGAGGCAGAATTACTTCTGCCCACACAGAGAACAGCGCATTCTATTGGTCCATAGTTAGGGATAGAACTCCTTCTGCGCGCACAGAGTACAGTGCATTATATAGGTCCATAGTGAGGGACAGGACTTTTTCTGACCAAACAGAGAACAAGGCATAGACTCAGGGGCAGAATTCCTTCTGCCCCCGAGTCCTTCTGCCCGCAAAGAAAACAGCACAATATATCGATCCATAGTGAGGGGCAAGACTCTTTCTGCCCACACAGTGAACAATGCATATTCTCAGCAGCAGAACTTTTTCTGTCCTCGCAGAGAACAGTGCATTATATCGGTCCATAATGAAGGGGAGGACATTTTCCGCCCACACAGCGAACAATGCATACACTCAGGGGGATTTGTTTCAGCCCGCACAAGAACAGTACATTATATCGGCCCATAGTGAGGGCAGGACTCTTTCTGCCCACACAGAAAACAATGCATAGAAAAGGAGGCAGAATTCCTTCTGCCCACACAGAGAATAGTGCATTATATCGGTCCATAGTTAGGGATAGAACACCTTCTGCCCACACAGATAACAATGCATTATTATTTGGGTTCATAGTGAGGGGCAGTACTCTTTCTGCCCAAACAGAGAACAATGCATAGACTCAGTAGCAGAATTCCTTCTGCCCCTAAGTCCTTCGGCCTGCAAAGAAAGCAGTGGAATATATCGGTCCATAGTGAGGGGCAAGACTATTTCTGCCCACACAGTGAACAATGCATAGATTCAGCAGCAGAACTCGTTCTGTCCTCACAAAGAACAGTGCTTTATATCGTCCATAGTGAGGGGGAAGACTCTTTCTGCCCACACAGAGAACAATGCATAGACTCAGGGGCAGAATTCCTTCTGCCTGTACAAGAAGAGCGCATTATATGGGTCCATAGTAAGGTGCAAAACTCTTTCTCCCACACAGGGAAAAATGCATAGACTCGGAGGCAGTATTCCTTCTGCCCGCAAAGAGAGCAGTGCATTATATCGGTCCAGAGTGAGGGCCGGAACTCTTTCGGCCTGCACAGACAACAGCGCATTTTATCGGTCCATAGTGAGGGGCAGAACTCGCTCTGTCCTCACAAAGAACAGTGCATTATATTGGTCCATAGTGAGGGCAGGACTCTTTCTGCCCACACAGAGAACAATGCATACACTCGGGGGCAGAAATCTTTCAGCCTGCACAAGAACAGTGCATTATATTGGCCCATAGTGAGGGCAGGACTTTTTCTGCCCACACAGAGAACAATGCATAGACTCAGGGCAGATCTCCTTCTGCCTGTACAAGAACACCGCATTATATGGCTCAATAGTAAGGTGCAAAACTCTCTCTGCCCACACAGGGAAATTGCATAGACTCCGAGGCAGTATTCCTTCTGCCCGCAAAGAGAGCAGTGCATTATATCGGTCCAGAGTGAGGGCCGGAACTCTTTCGGCCTGCAAAGACAACAGCGCATTTTATCGGTCCATAGTGAGGGGCAGGACTCTTTCTGACCAAACCGAGAACAATGCATAGACTAGGAGGCAGAATTCCTTCTGCCCACACAGAGAAGAGCGCATTATATTGGTCTATAGTTAGGGATAGAACTCCTTCTGCCCACACAGAGAACAGTGCATTATATTGGTCCATAGTGAGGGGCAGGACTCTTTCTGCCCAAACAGAGAACAATGTATAGATTCAGGGGCAGAATTCCTTCTGCCTCAGAGTCTTTCTGCCCGCAAAGAAAACAGCGCAATATATCCGTCCATAGTGAGGGGCAAGACTATATCTGCACACACCGTGAACAATGCATAGACTCCGCAGCAGAACTCGTTCTGTCCTCACAAAGGACAGTGCATTATATTGGTCCATAGTGAAGGGGAGGACTCTTTCTGCCCACACAGCAAACATTGCATACACTCAGGGGAGAATTCTTTCAGCCCGCACAAGAACAGTGCATTATATCATCCCATAGTGAGGGCAGGACTCTCTCTGCGCACACAGAGAACAATGCATAGACTCAGGGGCAGAATTCCTTCTGCCTGTACAAGAACAGCACATTATATGGGTCCATAGTAAGGGGCAAAACTCTTTCTGCCCACACAGAGAAATATGCATAGACTCAGAGGCAACAATCCTTCTGCCCTCACAGACAACACCATGTTATATTGGTCCATAGTGAGGGCAGGACTCTTTCTGACCACACAGAGAACAATGCATAGACTAGGAGGCAGCAATCCTTCTGCCCTCACAGACAACACCATGTTATATTGGTCCATAGTGAAGGGGAGGACATTTTCTGCCCACACAGCGAACATTGCATACACTCAGGGGGAGAATTCTTTCAGCCCGCACAAGAACAGTGCATTATATCATCCCATAGTGAGGGCAGGACTCTCTCTGCGCACACAGAGAACAACATTGAGACACAGGGACAGAACTTCTTCTGCCCGCACAAGAACAGTGCATTATATCGGCCCATAGTGAGGGCAGGACTCTTTCTGCCCACACAGAGAAGAATGCAAAGACTAGGAGGCAGAATTCCTTCCGCCCACATAGAGAACAGTGCATTATATTGGTCCATAGTTAGGGCTAGAACTCCTTCTGCCTGCAAAGAAAACAGCGCAATATATTGGTCCTTAGTGAGGGGCACAACTCTTTCTGCCCACACAGTGAACAATGCATAGACTCAGCAGCAGAACTTGTTCTGCCCTCACAGAGAACAGTGCATTATATCGGTCCATAGTGAGGGGAGGACTCTTTCTGCCCATACAGAGAACAATACAAAGACTTAGGGGCGAAATTCCCTCTGCCCGCACAGAGAACAGCGCATTATATCTGTCCATATTGAAGGATTGAACTCTTTCTGCCCACACACTGAACAATGAATAGTCTCAGAGGCAGAATTCCTTCTGCCCACACAGATAGAGAACAGTGCATCATATCGGTCCATAGTGATGGGCAGGACTCCATCTTTCTGTACACACAGAGAACAATGCATAGACTCTGGGGCAGAAATGCTTCTGCCCGCAAAGAGAACAGCGCATTAT
The DNA here is from genome assembly GCA_963921515.1 of Calotriton arnoldi. NCBI lineage: Eukaryota > Metazoa > Chordata > Amphibia > Caudata > Salamandridae > Calotriton > Calotriton arnoldi. The sequence continues at coordinate 2,953,124 of CAWUFW010001269.1, forward strand.
ATGGGTCCATACTGAGGGGCAAGACTCTTTCTTTCTGCCCCCACAGAGAACAATGCATAGACTCTGGGGCAGAACTCCGTCTGCCTGCACAGAGAACAGCACATTATATGGGTTCATGGTGAGGGGCAAGACTCTTTCTACCCACACAGCAAACAACTCATAGACTAAGAGGCAGAATTTGTTCTGCCCGCAGAGAGAACAGCACATTATATCGCTCCTTAGTGAGGGGCAGTACTCTTCCTACCCACGGAGAGAACAATGTAGAGACTCAGGAGCAGAACTCCTCCAACCTGCAAAAGAACAGCAAATTATATTGGCCCATTGTGAGGGCAGGACTCTTTCGGCCGGCACAGAGAACAGCGCATTATATCGGCCCATAGTAATGGGCAAGACTCTTTCTGCCCACACAGAGAACAATACATACACTCTGGGGCAGAATTCCTTCTGCCCGCAAAGAGAACAACACATTATATGGGTCCATAGTGAGGGGCAGGACTCTTTCGGCCTGCACAGAGAACAGCGCATTATATCGGTCCATAGTGAGGAGGAAGACTCTTTCTGCCCACACAGAGAGCAATGCATAGACTAGGAGGCAGAATTCCTTCTGCCCACACGGAGAACAGCGCATTCTATCGGTCCGTAGTTAGGGATAGAACTCCTTCTGCGCGCACAGAGTACAGTGCATTATATGGGTCCATAGTGAGGGACAGGAGTTTTTCTGACCAAACGGAGAACAAGGCATAGACTCAGGGACAGAACTTCTTCTGCCCGCTCAAGAACAGCGTAATATATAGCGGTCCATAGTGAGGGGTAGGACTCTTTCTGCCCACATACTGAACAGTGCATACACTAAGGTGCAGAATTCTTTCAGCTCGCACAAGAACAGTGCATTATATCGGCCCATAGTGAGGGCAGGACTGTTTCTGCCCACACAGAGAACAATGCATAGACTAGGAGGCAGAATTCCTTCTGCCCACACAGAGACCAATGCATAGACTAGGAGGCAGAATTCCTTCTGCCCACACAGAGAACAGTGCATTATATCGATCCATAGTTAGGAATAGAACACCTTCTGCCCGCACAGAGACCAGTGCATTATATGGGTCCATAGTGAGGGGCAGGACTCTTTCTGCCCAAACAGAGAACACTGCATAGATTCAGGGCTGAGTCCTTCTGCCTGCAAAGAAAACAGCACAATATATCGGTACATAGGGAGGGGCAAGACTCTTTCTGCCCACACAGTGAACAATACATAGATTCAGCAGCAGAACTCGTTCTCTCCTCACAGAGAACAGTGCATTATATCGGACCATAGTGAGGGGGAGGACTCTTTCTGCCCACACAGCGAACAATGCATAGACTCCGGGGCAGAATTCTTTGAGCCCACACAAGAGCAGTGCATTATATCGGCCCATAGTGAGGGCAGGACTCTTTGTGCCCACACAGAGAACAATGCATAGACTCCGGGACAGAACTCCTGCCCGCACAAGAAAAGCACATTATCTCTGTCCATAGTGAGGGGCAGGACTTTTTCTGACCACACAGAGAACAATGCATAGACTAGGAGGCAGAATTCCTTCTGCCCACACAGAGAACAGCGCATTCTATTGGTCCATAGTTAGGGATAGAACTCCTTCTGCGCGCACAGAGTACAGTGCATTATATAGGTCCATAGTGAGGGACAGGACTTTTTCTGACCAAACAGAGAACAAGGCATAGACTCAGGGGCAGAATTCCTTCTGCCCCCGAGTCCTTCTGCCCGCAAAGAAAACAGCACAATATATCGATCCATAGTGAGGGGCAAGACTCTTTCTGCCCACACAGTGAACAATGCATATTCTCAGCAGCAGAACTTTTTCTGTCCTCGCAGAGAACAGTGCATTATATCAGTCCATAATGAAGGGGAGGACATTTTCCGCCCACACAGCGAACAATGCATACACTCAGGGGATTTGTTTCAGCCCGCACAAGAACAGTACATTATATCGGCCCATAGTGAGGGCAGGACTCTTTCTGCCCACACAGAAAACAATGCATAGAAAAGGAGGCAGAATTCGTTCTGCCCACACAGAGAATAGTGCATTATATCGGTCCATAGTTAGGGATAGAACACCTTCTGCCCGCACAGATAACAATGCATTATTATTTGGGTTCATAGTGAGGGGCAGTACTCTTTCTGCCCAAACAGAGAACAATGCATAGACTCAGGAGCAGAATTCCTTCTGCCCCTAAGTCCTTCGGCCTGCAAAGAAAGCAGTGGAATATATCGGTCCATAGTGAGGGGCAAGACTATTTCTGCCCACACAGTGAACAATGCATAGATTCAGCAGCAGAACTCGTTCTGTCCTCACAAAGAACAGTGCTTTATATCGTCCATAGTGAGGGGGAAGACTCTTTCTGCCCACACAGAGAACAATGCATAGACTCAGGGGCAGAATTCCTTCTGCCTGTACAAGAAGAGCGCATTATATGGGTCCATAGTAAGGGGCAAAACTCTTTCTGCCCACACAGAGAAATATGCATAGACTCAGAGGCAACAATCCTTCTGCCCTCACAGACAACACCATGTTATATTGGTCCATAGTGAGGGCAGGACTCTTTCTGACCACACAGAGAACAATGCATAGACTAGGAGTCAGCAATCCTTCTGCCCTCACAGACAACACCATGTTATATTGGTCCATAGTGAAGGGGAGGACATTTTCTGCCCACACAGCGAACATTGCATACACTCAGGGGGAGAATTCTTTCAGCCCGCACAAGAACAGTGCATTATATCATCCCATAGTGAGGGCAGGACTCTCTCTGCACACACAGAGAACAACATTGAGACACAGGGACAGAACTTCTTCTGCCCGCACAAGAACAGTGCATTATATCGGCCCATAGTGAGGGCAGGACTCTTTCTGCCCACACAGAGAAGAATGCAAAGACTAGGAGGCAGAATTCCTTCCGCCCACATAGAGAACAGTGCATTATATCGGTCCATAGTTAGGGCTAGAACTCCTTCTGGCCGCAGATATAACAGGGCATTATATGGGTCCATAGTGAGGGGCAGGACTCTTTCTGCCCAAAGAGAGAACAATGCATAGACTTAGGGGCAGAATTCCTTCCGCCCACATAGAGAACAGTGCATTATATCGGTCCATAGTTAGGGCTAGAACTCCTTCTGCCTGCAAAGAAAACAGCGCAATATATTGGTCCTTAGTGAGGGGCACGACTCTTTCTGCCCACACAGTGAACAATGCATAGACTCAGCAGCAGAACTTGTTCTGCCCTCACAGAGAACAGTGCATTATATCGGTCCATAGTGAGGGGGAGGACTCTTTCTGCCCATACAGAGAACAAAACAAAGACTTAGGGGCGAAACTCCCTCTGCCCGCACAGAGAACAGCGCATTATATCTGTCCATATTGAAGGATTGAACTCTTTCTGCCCACACACTGAACAATGAATAGTCTCAGAGGCAGAATTCCTTCTGCCCACACAGATAGAGAACAGTGCATCATATCGGTCCATAGTGATGGGCAGGACTCCATCTTTCTGTACACACAGAGAACAATGCATAGAATCTGGGGCAGAAATGCTTCTGTCCGCAAAGAGAACAGCGCATTATATGGGTCCATACTGAGGGGCAAGACTCTTTCTTTCTGCCCCCACAGAGAACAATGCATAGACTCTGGGGCAGAACTCCGTCTGCCCGCACAGAGAACAGCACATTATATGGGTTCATGGTGAGGGGCAAGACTCTTTCTACCCACACAGCAAACAACTCATAGACTAAGAGGCAGAATTTGTTCTGCCCGCAGAGAGAACAGCACATTATATCGCTCCTTAGTGAGGGGCAGTACTCTTCCTACCCACGGAGAGAACAATGTAGAGACTCAGGAACAGAACTCCTCCAACCTGCAAAAGAACAGCAAATTATATTGGCCCATAGTGATGGGCAAGACTCTTTCTGCCCACACAGAGAACAATATATACACTCAGGGGCAGAATTCCTTCTGCCCGCAAAGAGAACAACACATTATATGGGTCCATAGTGAGGGGCAGGACTCTTTCGGCCGGCACAGAGAACAGCGCATTATATCGGTCCATAGTGAGGGGCAAGACTCTTTCTGCCCACACAGAGAGCAATGCATAGACTAGGAGGCAGAATTCCTTCTGCCCACATGGAGAACAGCGCATTCTATCGGTCCCTAGTTAGGGATAGAACTCCTTCTGCGCGCACAGAGTACAGTGCATTATATGGGTCCATAGTGAGGGACAGGAGTTTTTCTGACCAAACGGAGAACAAGGCATAGACTCAGGGACAGAACTTCTTCTGCCCGCTCAAGAACAGCGTAATATATAGCGGTCCATAGTGAGGGGTAGGACTCTTTCTGCCCACATACTGAACAGTGCATACACTAAGGTGCAGAATTCTTTCAGCCCGCACAAGAACAGTGCATTATATCGGCCCATAGTGAGGGCAGGACTGTTTCTGCCCACACAGAGAACAATGCATAGACTAGGAGGCAGAATTCCTTCTGCCCACACAGAGACCAATGCATAGACTAGGAGGCAGAATTCCTTCTGCCCACACAGAGAACAGTGCATTATATCGATCCATAGTTAGGAATAGAACACCTTCTGCCCGCACAGAGACCAGTGCATTATATGGGTCCATAGTGAGGGACAGGACTCTTTCTGCCCAAACAGAGAACACTGCATAGATTCAGGGGCAGAATTCCTTCTGCCCCTGAGTCCTTCTGCCTGCAAAGAAAACAGCGCAATATATCGGTACATAGTGAGGGGCAAGACTCTTTCTGCCCACACAGTGAACAATACATAGATTCAGCAGCAGAACTCGTTCTCTCCTCACAGAGAACAGTGCATTATATTGGCCCATAGTGAGGGGAGGACTCTTTCTGCCCACACAGCGAACAATGCATAGACTCCGGGGCAGAATTCTTTGAGCCCACACAAGAGCAGTGCATTATATCGGCCCATAGTGAGGGCAGGACTCTTTGTGCCCACACAGAGAACAATGCATAGACTCCGGGACAGAACTCCTGCCCGCACAAGAAAAGCACATTATCTCTGTCCATAGTGAGGGGCAGGACTTTTCTGACCACACAGAGAACAATGCATAGACTAGGAGGCAGAATTACTTCTGCCCACACAGAGAACAGCGCATTCTATTGGTCCATAGTTAGGGATAGAACTCCTTCTGCGCGCACAGAGTACAGTGCATTATATAGGTCCATAGTGAGGGACAGGACTTTTTCTGACCAAACAGAGAACAAGGCATAGACTCAGGGGCAGAATTCCTTCTGCCCCCGAGTCCTTCTGCCCGCAAAGAAAACAGCACAATATATCGATCCATAGTGAGGGGCAAGACTCTTTCTGCCCACACAGTGAACAATGCATATTCTCAGCAGCAGAACTTTTTCTGTCCTCGCAGAGAACAGTGCATTATATCGGTCCATAATGAAGGGAGGACATTTTCCGCCCACACAGCGAACAATGCATACACTCAGGGGATTTGTTTCAGCCCGCACAAGAACAGTACATTATATCGGCCCATAGTGAGGGCAGGACTCTTTCTGCCCACACAGAAAACAATGCATAGAAAAGGAGGCAGAATTCCTTCTGCCCACACAGAGAATAGTGCATTATATCGGTCCATAGTTAGGGATAGAACACCTTCTGCCCACACAGATAACAATGCATTATTATTTGGGTTCATAGTGAGGGCAGTACTCTTTCTGCCCAAACAGAGAACAATGCATAGACTCAGTAGCAGAATTCCTTCTGCCCCTAAGTCCTTCGGCCTGCAAAGAAAGCAGTGGAATATATCGGTCCATAGTGAGGGGCAAGACTATTTCTGCCCACACAGTGAACAATGCATAGATTCAGCAGCAGAACTCGTTCTGTCCTCACAAAGAACAGTGCTTTATATCGTCCATAGTGAGGGGGAAGACTCTTTCTGCCCACACAGAGAACAATGCATAGACTCAGGGGCAGAATTCCTTCTGCCTGTACAAGAAGAGCGCATTATATGGGTCCATAGTAAGGTGCAAAACTCTTTCTCCCACACAGGGAAAATGCATAGACTCGGAGGCAGTATTCCTTCTGCCCGCAAAGAGAGCAGTGCATTATATCGGTCCAGAGTGAGGGCCGGAACTCTTTCGGCCTGCACAGACAACAGCGCATTTTATCGGTCCATAGTGAGGGGCAGAACTCGCTCTGTCCTCACAAAGAACAGTGCATTATATTGGTCCATAGTGAGGGCAGGACTCTTTCTGCCCACACAGAGAACAATGCATACACTCGGGGGCAGAAATCTTTCAGCCTGCACAAGAACAGTGCATTATATTGGCCCATAGTGAGGGCAGGACTTTTTCTGCCCACACAGAGAACAATGCATAGACTCAGGGCAGATCTCCTTCTGCCTGTACAAGAACAGCGCATTATATGGCTCAATAGTAAGGTGCAAAACTCTCTCTGCCCACACAGGGAAATTGCATAGACTCCGAGGCAGTATTCCTTCTGCCCGCAAAGAGAGCAGTGCATTATATCGGTCCAGAGTGAGGGCCGGAACTCTTTCGGCCTGCAAAGACAACAGCGCATTTTATCGGTCCATAGTGAGGGGCAGGACTCTTTCTGACCAAACCGAGAACAATGCATAGACTAGGAGGCAGAATTCCTTCTGCCCACACAGAGAAGAGCGCATTATATTGGTCTATAGTTAGGGATAGAACTCCTTCTGCCCACACAGAGAACAGTGCATTATATTGGTCCATAGTGAGGGGCAGGACTCTTTCTGCCCAAACAGAGAACAATGTATAGATTCAGGGGCAGAATTCCTTCTGCCCCAGAGTCTTTCTGCCCGCAAAGAAAACAGCGCAATATATCCGTCCATAGTGAGGGGCAAGACTATATCTGCGCACACCGTGAACAATGCATAGACTCCGCAGCAGAACTCGTTCTGTCCTCACAAAGGACAGTGCATTATATTGGTCCATAGTGAAGGGGAGGACTCTTTCTGCCCACACAGCAAACATTGCATACACTCAGGGGGAGAATTCTTTCAGCCCGCACAAGAACAGTGCATTATATCATCCCATAGTGAGGGCAGGACTCTCTCTGCGCACACAGAGAACAATGCATAGACTCAGGGGCAGAATTCCTTCTGCCTGTACAAGAACAGCACATTATATGGGTCCATAGTAAGGGGCAAAACTCTTTCTGCCCACACAGAGAAATATGCATAGACTCAGAGGCAACAATCCTTCTGCCCTCACAGACAACACCATGTTATATTGGTCCATAGTGAGGGCAGGACTCTTTCTGACCACACAGAGAACAATGCATAGACTAGGAGGCAGCAATCCTTCTGCCCTCACAGACAACACCATGTTATATTGGTCCATAGTGAAGGGGAGGACATTTTCTGCCCACACAGCGAACATTGCATACACTCAGGGGAGAATTCTTTCAGCCCGCACAAGAACAGTGCATTATATCATCCCATAGTGAGGGCAGGACTCTCTCTGCGCACACAGAGAACAACATTGAGACACAGGGACAGAACTTCTTCTGCCCGCACAAGAACAGTGCATTATATCGGCCCATAGTGAGGGCAGGACTCTTTCTGCCCACACACAGAAGAATGCAAAGACTAGGAGGCAGAATTCCTTCCGCCCACATAGAGAACAGTGCATTATATTGGTCCATAGTTAGGGCTAGAACTCCTTCTGCCTGCAAAGAAAACAGCGCAATATATTGGTCCTTAGTGAGGGGCACAACTCTTTCTGCCCACACAGTGAACAATGCATAGACTCAGCAGCAGAACTTGTTCTGCCCTCACAGAGAACAGTGCATTATATCGGTCCATAGTGAGGGGAGGACTCTTTCTGCCCATACAGAGAACAATACAAAGACTTAGGGGCGAAATTCCCTCTGCCCGCACAGAGAACAGCGCATTATATCTGTCCATATTGAAGGATTGAACTCTTTCTGCCCACACACTGAACAATGAATAGTCTCAGAGGCAGAATTCCTTCTGCCCACACAGATAGAGAACAGTGCATCATATCGGTCCATAGTGATGGGCAGGACTCCATCTTTCTGTACACACAGAGAACAATGCATAGACTCTGGGGCAGAAATGCTTCTGCCCGCAAAGAGAACAGCGCATTATATGGGTCCATACTGAGGGGCAAGACTCTTTCTTTCTGCCCCCACAGAGAACAATGCATAGACTCTGGGGCAGAACTCCGTCTGCCTGCACAGAGAACAGCACATTATATGGGTTCATGGTGAGGGGCAAGACTCTTTCTACCCACACAGCAAACAACTCATAGACTAAGAGGCAGAATTTGTTCTGCCCGCAGAGAGAACAGCACATTATATCGCTCCTTAGTGAGGGGCAGTACTCTTCCTACCCACGGAGAGAACAATGTAGAGACTCAGGAGCAGAACTCCTCCAACCTGCAAAAGAACAGCAAATTATATTGGCCCATTGTGAGGGCAGGACTCTTTCGGCCGGCACAGAGAACAGCGCATTATATCGGCCCATAGTAATGGGCAAGACTCTTTCTGCCCACACAGAGAACAATACATACACTCTGGGGCAGAATTCCTTCTGCCCGCAAAGAGAACAACACATTATATGGGTCCATAGTGAGGGGCAGGACTCTTTCGGCCTGCACAGAGAACAGCGCATTATATCGGTCCATAGTGAGGAGCAAGACTCTTTCTGCCCACACAGAGAGCAATGCATAGACTAGGAGGCAGAATTCCTTCTGCCCACACGGAGAACAGCGCATTCTATCGGTCCGTAGTTAGGGATAGAACTCCTTCTGCGCGCACAGAGTACAGTGCATTATATAGGTCCATAGTGAGGGACAGGACTTTTTCTGACCAAACAGAGAACAAGGCATAGACTCAGGGGCAGAATTCCTTCTGCCCCCGAGTCCTTCTGCCCGCAAAGAAAACAGCACAATATATCGATCCATAGTGAGGGGCAAGACTCTTTCTGCCCACACAGTGAACAATGCATATTCTCAGCAGCAGAACTTTTTCTGTCCTCGCAGAGAACAGTGCATTATATCGGTCCATAATGAAGGGAGGACATTTTCCGCCCACACAGCGAACAATGCATACACTCAGGGGGATTTGTTTCAGCCCGCACAAGAACAGTACATTATATCGGCCCATAGTGAGGGCAGGACTCTTTCTGCCCACACAGAAAACAATGCATAGAAAAGGAGGCAGAATTCCTTCTGCCCACACAGAGAATAGTGCATTATATCAGTCCATAGTTAGGGATAGAACACCTTCTGCCCACACAGATAACAATGCATTATTATTTGGGTTCATAGTGAGGGGCAGTACTCTTTCTGCCCAAACAGAGAACAATGCATAGACTCAGTAGCAGAATTCCTTCTGCCCCTAAGTCCTTCGGCCTGCAAAGAAAGCAGTGGAATATATCGGTCCATAGTGAGGGGCAAGACTATTTCTGCCCACACAGTGAACAATGCATAGATTCAGCAGCAGAACTCGTTCTGTCCTCACAAAGAACAGTGCTTTATATCGTCCATAGTGAGGGGGAAGACTCTTTCTGCCCACACAGAGAACAATGCATAGACTCAGGGGCAGAATTCCTTCTGCCTGTACAAGAAGAGCGCATTATATGGGTCCATAGTAAGGTGCAAAACTCTTTCTCCCACACAGGGAAAAATGCATAGACTCGGAGGCAGTATTCCTTCTGCCCGCAAAGAGAGCAGTGCATTATATCGGTCCAGAGTGAGGGCCGGAACTCTTTCGGCCTGCACAGACAACAGCGCATTTTATCGGTCCATAGTGAGGGGCAGAACTCGCTCTGTCCTCACAAAGAACAGTGCATTATATTGGTCCATAGTGAGGGCAGGACTCTTTCTGCCCACACAGAGAACAATGCATACACTCGGGGGCAGAAATCTTTCAGCCTGCACAAGAACAGTGCATTATATTGGCCCATAGTGAGGGCAGGACTTTTCTGCCCACACAGAGAACAATGCATAGACTCAGGGCAGATCTCCTTCTGCCTGTACAAGAACAGCGCATTATATGGCTCAATAGTAAGGTGCAAAACTCTCTCTGCCCACACAGGGAAATTGCATAGACTCCGAGGCAGTATTCCTTCTGCCCGCAAAGAGAGCAGTGCATTATATCGGTCCAGAGTGAGGGCCGGAACTCTTTCGGCCTGCAAAGACAACAGCGCATTTTATCGGTCCATAGTGAGGGGCAGGACTCTTTCTGACCAAACCGAGAACAATGCATAGACTAGGAGGCAGAATTCCTTCTGCCCACACAGAGAAGAGCGCATTATATTGGTCTATAGTTAGGGATAGAACTCCTTCTGCCCACACAGAGAACAGTGCATTATATTGGTCCATAGTGAGGGGCAGGACTCTTTCTGCCCAAACAGAGAACAATGTATAGATTCAGGGGCAGAATTCCTTCTGCCCCAGAGTCTTTCTGCCCGCAAAGAAAACAGCGCAATATATCCGTCCATAGTGAGGGGCAAGACTCTATCTGCACACACCGTGAACAATGCATAGACTCCGCAGCAGAACTCGTTCTGTCCTCACAAAGGACAGTGCATTATATTGGTCCATAGTGAAGGGGAGGACTCTTTCTGCCCACACAGCAAACATTGCATACACTCAGGGGGGAGAATTATTTCAGCCCGCACAAGAACAGTGCATTATATCATCCCATAGTGATGGCAGGACTCTTTCTGCGCACACAGAGAAGAATGCATATACTCAGGGGCAGAATTCCTTCTGCCCGTACAAGAACAGCGCATTATATGGGTCCATAGTAAGGGGAAAAACTCTTTCTGCCCACACAGGGAAAAATGCATAGTCTCAGAGGAAGAATTCCTTCTGCCGCCCAGACAACCCCACATTATATCGGTCCATTGTGAGGGGCAGGACTCTTTCTGTCCACACAGAGAACAATATTGAGACTCAGGGACAGAACATGTTCTGCCCGCACAAGAACAGCGTAATATATATCGGTCCATAGTGAGGGGTAGGACTCTTTCTGCCCACATACTGAACAGTGCATACACTCAGGGGCAGAATTCTTTCAGCCCGCACAAGAACAGTGCATTATATTGGCCCATAGTGAGGGCAGGACTGTTTCTGCCCACACAGAGAACAATGCATAGACTAGGAGGCAGAATTCCTTCTGCCCACACAGAGAACAGTGCATTACATCGGTCCATAGTTGGGGATAGAACACCTTCTGCCTGCACAGAGACCAGTGCATTATATGGGTCCATAGTGAGGGGCAGGACTATTTCTGCCCAAACAGAAAACACTGCATAGATTCAGGGGCAGAATTCCTTCTGCCCCTGAGTCCTTCTGCCTGCAAAGAAAACAGCGCAATATATCGGTCCATAGTGAGGGACAAGACTCTTTCTGCCCACACAGTGAACAATACATAGATTCAGCAGCAGAACTCGTTCTGTCCTCACAGAGAACAGTGCATTATATCAGACCATAGTGAAGGGGAGGACTCTTTCTGCCCACACAGCGAACAATGCATAGACTCAGGGGCAGAATTCTTTGAGCCCGCACAAGAGCAGTGCATTATATCGGCCCATAGTAAGGGCAGGACTCTTTCTGCCCGCACAGAGAACAGCGCATTATATCTGTACACTGAAGGATTGAACTCTTTCTGCCCACACACTGAACAATAAATAGTCTCAGAGGCAGAATTCCTTCTGCCCACACAGATAGAGAACAGTTCATCATATCGGTCCATAGTGATGGGCAGGACTCCATCTTTCTGCCCCCACAGAGAACAATGCATAGATTCTGGGGCAGAACTCCGTCTGCCCGCACAGAGAACAGCACATTATATGGGTACATGGTGAGGGGCAAGACTCTTTCTGCCCACACAGCAAACAACTCCTAGACTAAGAGGCAGAATTCCTTCTCCCCGCACGGAGAACAGCGCAATATATCGGTCCATCATGACGGACCGAACTCTTCAGCCCGTACAGAGAACAGCGCATCATATCGGTCCATATTGAGGGGAAGGACTCTTTCTGCCCACAGAGAGAACAATGTATAGACTCAGTGACAGAACTCCTCCAACCCGCAAAAGAACAGCACATTATATTGGCCCATTGTGAGGGCAGGACTCTTTCGGCCGGCACAGAGAACAGTGCATTATATCGGCCCACAGTGATGGGCAAGACTCTTTCTGCCCACACAGAGAACAATACAAAGACTCGGGGGCAGAATTCCTTCTGTCCGCAAAGAGAACAACACATTATTTGGGTCCATAGTGAGTGGCAGGACTCTTTCTGCCTATACATAGAACAATGCATAGAACAGCGTATCATATCGGTCCATAGTGAGGGGCAAGACTCTTTCTGCCCACACAGAGAACAATGCATAGACTCTGGGGCAGAACTCCTTCTGCCTGCACAGAGAAAAGCACCTTATATGGGTTCATAGTGAGGGGCAAGACTCTATCTGCCCACACAGCAAGCAACGTATAGACTTAAAGGCAGAATTCCTTCTATCCGCACAGAGAACATTGCATTATATCTGTCCATAGTGAGGGGCAAGATTATTTCTCCCCACACATAGAACAATGCATAGACTCAGAATTCCTTCTGCTCACAAAGAGAACAGCACATTATATTGGTCCATAGTGAGGAGCAGAACTCTTTGTGACCACACAGAGAACAATGCATAGACTCGAGGACAGAACTTCTGCCCGCACAAGAAAAGCGCATTATCTCTGTCCATAGTGAGGGGCAGGACTTTTTCTGACCACACAGAGATGCATAGACTAGGAGGCAGATTTCCTTCTGCCCACACAGAGGACAGTTTATTCTATCGGTCCATAGTTAGGGATAGAACTCCTTCTGCGCGCACAGAGAATAGTGCATTAATCGGTCCATAGTGAGGGGGAGGACTCTTTCTGCCCAAACACTGCACAATGCATACACTCGGGGGCAGAATTCTTTCAGCCCGCACAAGAACAGTGTATTATATCGGCCCATAGTGAGGGCAGGACCCTTTCTGCCCATACAGAGAACAATGCATAGACTCAGGGACCGAATTCCTTCTGGCTGTACAAGAGCAGCGCATTATATGTTTCCATAGTAAGGGGCAATGCTCTTTCTGCCCACACAGGGAAAAATGCATAGACTCAGAGGCAGAATTCCTTCTGCCGCACAGACAACAATACATTATATCGGTCCATAGTGAGGGGCAGGACTCTTTCCGCCCACACAGAGAACAATATTGAGAGTCAGGGACAAAACTTCCTCTGCCTGCACAAGAACAACGTAATATATATCGGTCCATAGTGAGGGTTAGGACTCTTTCTGTCCACACAGAGAACAATGCATAGGCTCAGGGGTAGAATTCCTTCTGCCTGCACAGAGAACAGCACATTATATGGGTTCATAGTGAGAGGCAAGACTCTTTCTGCCCACACAGCGAAGAACGCACAGACTTAGAGGCAGAATTCCTTCTGTTTGCACAGAGAACATTGCATTATATCGGTCCATAGTGAGGGGCAAGAGTCTTTCTGCCCACACAGTGAACAATGCACAGACTCAGCATCAGATCTCGTTCTCTCCTCACAAAGAACAGTGCATTAATCGGTCCATAGTGAGGGGGAGGACTCTTTCTGCCCAAACACTGAACAATGCATACACTCGGGCAGAATTCTTTCAGCCCGCACAAGAACAGTGTATTATATCGGCCCATAGTGAGGGCAGGACTCTTTCTGCCCACACTGAGAACAATGCATGGACTAGGAGGCAGAATTCCTTCTGCCCACATACAGAACAGTGCATTATACCAGTCCATAGTTAGGGAGAGAACTCCTTCTTCCCGCACAGATAACAGTGCATTATGTGGCTCCATAGTGAGGGGCAGGACTCTTTCTGCCCAAACAGATAACAATGCATAGACTCAGGGGCAGAATTCCTTATGCGCCCGAGTACTTCTGCCCGCAAAGAAAACAGCGCAATATATCAGTCCATAGTGGAGGTGCAAGACTCTTTCTGCCCACACAGGAAAATATGCATAGACTCAGAGGCAGAAACCCTTCTGCCCGCACAGACAACACCACGTAATATTGGTCCAAAGTGACGGGCAGGACTCTTTCTGCCCACACAGAGAACAGTATTGAGACACAGGGACAGAACTTCTTCTGCCCGCACAAGAACATCGTAATGTATATCGGTCTATAGTGAGGGTTAGGACTCTTTCTGCCCACACAGCGAAGAACGCACAGACTTAGAGGCAGAATTCTTTCTGTTTGCACAGAGAACATTGCATTATATCAGTCCATAGTGAGGGGCAATACTCTTTCTGCCCACACAGAGAACAATGCATAGACTCAGTGGTAGAATTTGTTCTGCCCGCAAAGAGAAAAGCACATTATATCGGTCCATAGTGAGGGGCAGAACTCTTTTGGCCCGCACAGAGAACAGAGCATTATATTGGTCCAGAGTGATCGACAGGAAGCTTTATGACCACACAGAGAACGATAGAGTCAGGGACAGAACTCGTTCTGCCCGCACAAGAAAAGCGCATTATCTCAGTCCGTAGTGATGGGCAGGACTCTTTCTGTCCACTCAGAGAACAATGCATAGACTCAGGCTGCCCATACAAGAACAGCGCATTATCTCGGTCCATAATGAGGGGCAGGACTCTTTCTGCCCACAGAGGGAAAAATGCAAAGACTCGGAGGCAGAATTCCTTCTGCCCGCACAGGCAACACCACATTATATTGGTCCATAGTGAGGGGCAGGACTCTTTCTGCCCACACAGAGAACAATATTGAGGCTCGGGGACAGAAATCCTTCTGCTCGCACAACTACAGCGTAATATATATCAGTCCATAGTGAAGGGCAGGACTCTTTCTGCACACACAGAGAACAGTGCATTATATTGGTCCACAGTGATGGGCAGGACTCTTCATGACTGCACAGAGAACAATGCATAGACTGAGGGGCAGAGTTCTTTCTGCCCGCACAGACACCACCACATTATGTCGGTCCATAGTGAGGGACAGGACTTTTTCTGCACACACCAAACAATGTATAGACTCAGGGGCAGAATTCCTTCTGCCCGAACAGAGAAAAGCGCATGATATGGGTCCATAGTGAGCGGCAGGATTCTTTCTGCCCACACTGCGAACAATGCACAGACTCAGAGGCAGAACTCCTTATGCCCACACTGAGAACAGTCCATTTTATCGGGCCATAGTGAGGGTCCCATACAGAGAACAATGCATAGACTCTGGGGTAGAACTCCTTCTGCCTGCATAGAGAACAGCACATTATATGGGTTCATAGTGAGGGGCCGGACTCTTTCTGCCCACACAGAGAAGAATGCATAGACTCAGGGACAGAACTCCTTCAACCCGCACAAGAACAGCACATTATATTGGTCCATAGTAAGGGGCAGAACTCTTTCGGCCTGCACAGAGAACAGCGCATTATATTGGTCCATAGTTAGGGACAGGATTGGTTCTTCCCACACAGAGTACAATGCAGAGACTCAGCACAGAGAACAGGTCATTATATCGGTCCATATTGAGGGGCAGGACGCTTTCTGCCCACACATTGGAACAATACATAGACTCAGAGGCAGAACTCCTTTTGCCCGCACAGGGAACATCACATTATATCAGTCTATAGTGAAGGGCAAGACTCTTTCTGCCCACACAGAGAACAATGCATAGACTCAGGTGCAGACTTCCTTCTGCCCGCAAAGAGAACAGCGCATATTGGTCCATAGTGAGGGGCAGAACTCTTTTGGCCTGTATAGAGAACAGTGCATTATATTGGTCCATAGTGAGGAGCAGGACTCTTTCTGCCCACACAGTTAACAAGGTGTAGACTCTGGGGCAGAATTCCTTCTGCCCGGATAGAGAACAGCACATTATATGGGTTCATAGTGAGGGGCAGGACCCTTTCTGCCCACACAGAGAACAATGCATAGAGTCAGTGGCAAAATTCCTTATGCCCGCTAAAAGAACAGCGCATTATATCAGTCCATAGTGAGAGGCAGGACTCTTTCTGCCCACACAGAGAACAATGCACAGAATAGCGCATCATATTGGTCCATAGTGAGGGGCAAGACTCTTTCTTTCTCCCTACACAGAGAAGAATGCATAGACTCAGAGGCAGAACTCCTTCTGCTCACAGAGAGAACAGCACATTATATCGGTCCATAGTGAGGGGCAGAACTCTTCCTGCCCACAGTGAGAACAATGTATAGACTCAGGGACAGAACTCCTTCAACCCGCACAAGAACAGCACATTATATTGGTCCATAGTAAGGGGCAGAACACTTTCGGCCTGCACAGAGAACAATGTACAGACTCAGCGGCAGAACTCCTTCTGCCCGCATAGCAACAGTGCATGATATAAGTCCATAGTGAGGGGCAGTACTCTTTCTGCCCACACAGAGAACAATGCATAGACTCAGGGGCAGAATTCCTTCTGCTCGCACAGACAACAGCACACTATATTGGTCCATAGGAAGGAGCAGGACTCTTTCTGCCCACTCAGTGAACAATGGATAGATTCAGAGAACAGTGCATTATAACCGTCCATAGTGAAGGGCTGCACTCTTTCTACCCAAAAAGAGACAAATGCATAGACTCACCACAGAGAACAGCGCATTATATTGATCCATAGTGAGTGGCAGAACTCTTTCAGCCCACACAGTGAACAATGCATAGACTCATAGGCAGAACTAATTCAACCCACACAAGGAACAGCCCACTATGTGGGTCCATAGTGAAGGAAGTGACCCGAATAGGGTCACCCGTGACCACCTCTCGGCCTTCCAAAACAAATGAAGAGTCGGTCAGACAGTAGAGAATATAAACCAAAATTATTTATTAGTATTGCGCTGCAGCGGAGCCCAGTCTGACCAGCCTCCTGAGATGGCTGCTGAGGGACTGACTCCCCCCAACATAACATCAGATATTATACATTTCCAATTCTCTAAGAACGCGCCCAGGCTGGAAAATTCCAGTCCAGGCACTTGGCAAACAAAGGAGGCGTAGAAGGATGAGCTATGGTCCTGAGACCGGGTACATGCTATCTCTGCTTCAAGGTTACTCGGCCCGTGCCCGCCATTCTGGAAGGTGGGAACAAGCCTATCTAACAAGAAAGATATGCCATAATAGAGAGTACATTCATTAGTGCAGCGAAACTCGGCCTTGAAGAAATACAAACTAAAGATGCATCGAGGCAGCTTTCTGCTGAGGCAGCAGTATGAGGCAGAAGCTTAGTTTCGATCATAGAACATAATGGCGACTACTAATAAAATGGTACCATGAATGCTAACTTAACGCAGAACGAAGTATGAGCAATAGGACAATAACATTTCAATTCTAACAGACCCTCCTTTAGCATGCATTGCTAAATTTTATTATTGCCATCAGGTAAGGGCCTCACAATTCTAAAGGAAGGGGAAAAAAATTGCTCGAGCATAGGCAGCATTTACTAACTTATTTGGCTACCAGCGAAAGCTGAACATATTTCAAGGCTAGACATACACCATTAATATTCAAAAATGCCCTCGTCAATGCACATCATATCCTGGATATCTTGCATCATCATGGCCTTGTCCTTCGAGTCATGTTCCAAGTTTTTGGGGCGAGGTGTCAACATTTGTACACAGCAGGCACAACAGGCAGGAAGGCAGTGTATGCACAGACAACATGTTAAAATGATACCAGCTAAGGCAACCAGAAAAATGATAATCTTCCAACCCCAAGATGCGAATAGGCCCCAAAACCACCTCGTGAGAGACCATGTGCCATTCTCCTGGTGTATGTCAGAGGCAAGTCTATGGAGCTTCTGTATAGCAGCATATACATTCGGAGCGTGGTCCGGTATGTATACACAGCAACTACTTCCGAGGACACAGCAGGCCCCTCCCGATCAGCAAGGATGACGTCTAACACCATCCTGTTCTGAAGGGCAAAAAGTCTCGTAGCCTGGAGCTCAGCCGTAATATTAGTCTGGATGCCAGCAGTTGCATTTATCACTCCTTCCACCACCCGAGTGAGTCTTCTAATATTGAGACTATTGGACATTGAGCCCCAAAAGGGAACAATACCCTTCATAGCATCCGTGAACTGCTGCAATGTGGTATCTGTCTGATCTATGTCTACAGTGTCAATAACTCGTCAAACATGTGACAGATGAACACCCCTGCGTTGTAGCCGGTTGTCCCTATGGTAGTTGGATGGCGCTATATACACTGGGGGGAGGAGAAAGGAGAGATAGCATATTCCAGACCATCCTCGAGGAAGCCAAACATAGGCCTGGGACCCACAAAGAAAGTAAACATTGTGAGGGGGCAGCAGAGGTGGGCTATTTGCAGTGCTCAGTACATAGGTGTAGTTGCAATTACTCACCCCTACCCCTATTTTCCTTAACACAGAAACTCGCTGTCATATTAACCACCGGCACTGGCTTTGCCACATCATGAGTAATATTGCGGTGGACAGTCAAAATATCGATTTTTAAATATCGAAGCACAGTTATATCGAGTTTTAAATATCGTAGGGACAAAATATCGAAGTCAAGAATATCTACAACCAGAATATCGAAGTTAAGGTAAGAAATATCGATGTTGCAAATATCGATGTTAGTAATATCGATAGTTAAATTATCGATGTTAATAATATCGATATTTATATTAGTGTTATGTATTTTAGTATGTATTTAATATGTACGTGTTCTATATTTTTTGTTAAGTATTGTACTGTTATTTTAAATATATGTATACATTTTTTAGAAATTAGTAATTTTTTTAAAGTAAATTTTGCGTTTTAGTACCGTAGTGGGTTGCGGGTTTATAGGGGAATAGGGTGGGAAGTATTTTAATTATAGTAAATTAAATAATAATTTTTAGGAATTATTAATTTATTTTAATTAAATTTTGTGTATTATTTCTGTAGCGGGTTGTGGGTTTATAGGGGAATAGGGTGGGAAGTAATTTAATTTTAATTAAGTAATTATTAATTTTTAAATATTGTTATTAATAATTAATTTATTGTTAATTAATTATTAATTGGTCATTAATTATTATTAATTGATAATTATTTTATTTGTATTAATTTATTATTGGAGTGGGTTGTGTGTTTTAGGGGAATAGGGTGGTAAGTAAATTATTTGTAATTAAGTAATTAATTAAGAAAAATTGAGTATTGATGATTGAGTTTTTTGTTAATGTATTTTTAATTGGTTATTAATTTTTATTTAATATTATTTATTGGTATTGATATGTTTTTGTTAATTAATTATTAATTGGTTATTAATTTTTATTAAATATTATTTATTGGTATTGGTAATTCATTTTTTATTAATTAATAATTGGTTCTTAATTTTTATTACATATTATTTATTGTTATTGCCATTTGTGTGAAATTTTATGTGGTGTATTGTGTGTTTATTGGGGAATAGAATGGGAAGTATTTAGTATTATTAAAGTAATTATTATTTTTGATATATTTGTAGGTTTTTTTTTCTTCTAAATTTATTAATAAATCATTATTTAATTACAATATTTATTTCATTTATATGAATATTATTTTTAACATCTATGTTGTCCAACGCTTTCCCTACTGTTGCACTCACTGGAGTGGGAATAGTAATTTTTACCCCTACGCTATCCAGCGCTTTCCCTACTGTTGCACTCTCTGGAGTGGGAATAGTAATTTTTACCCCTACGCTATCCAGCGCTTTCCCTACTGTTGCACTCTCTGGAGTGGGAATAGTAATTTTTACCCCTACGCTATCCAGCGATTTCCCTACTGTTGCACTTACTGGAGTGGGAATAGTAATTTTTACCCCTACGCTATCCAGCGCTTTCCCTACTGTTGCACTCTCTGGAGTGGGAATAGTAATTTTTACCCCTACGCTATCCAGCGCTTTCCCTACTGTTGCACTCACTGGAGTGGGAATAGTAATTTTTACCCCTACGCTATCCAGCGCTTTCCCTACTGTTGCACTCACTGGAGTGGGAATAGTAATTTTTACCCCTACGCTATCCAGCGCTTTCCCTACTGTTGCACTCTCTGGAGTGGGAATAGTAATTTTTACCCCTACGCTATCCAACGCTTTCCCTACTGTTGCACTCACTGGAGTGGGAATAGTAATTTTTACCCCTACGCTATCCAGCGCTTTCCCTACTGTTGCACTCTCTGGAGTGGGAATAGTAATTTTTACCCCTACGCTATCCAACGCTTTCCCTACTGTTGCACTCACTGGAGTGGGAATAGTAATTTTTACCCCTACGCTATCCAACGCTTTCTCTACTGTTGCACTATGTGGAGTAAGTATATATGTTAATTTATATGTATATGTTTAATTTATTTTAACATTTAATGTATTAGTTATTATTTTTAAATATCTTTTAATATTTTTAACTATATTTCTTTTAATTATATGTATTATTTACTTAATTTTACATTATTATTAAAACATTTAAAAAACCGATATTTTTAACTTTGATATTTTTGACAACTATATTTTTTTCTCAATATTTTTGTACTTACCTTTATGTAGATTGGACTTCGATATTTTTGACTTCTATATTTCTGTGTCGATATTTTTGTAGGTCGATTTTCTGTCCGTCGATATTCTGTCATACAATCTAATATTGCGCATCTGACATGATCTGAAATATTCAGTGACATTAAAATCCCAAAAATCAGACATCTCATTTTGAAGCCATGTTACATTTTGTTCTCTTTCGTAAACATTCATGCAAGCTGTCGGAGACAAGGTATCCGGTGTCCCTTGTTACCCTGGGGTAAACCCTTGATGTACGCGTATATACTCTAAGACTGTTTCATAGTCAGCTAACGTCATATTCATAGTATCAGAGTGATGAGTGTATACCATAGTTAAGAGCTGAAACCAGCCTTCACAACACCCGAGGTAAGAAAAGGGCATTGACAACAGCACGTCCTTCTTGTGTGTCACAGAAGGGAGCAGACCGCATATCCAGCAATTTGTGACGTTGGACGTACCATGGGCCTGGTGTAACATTTGGAGGAACACATTATCTACATATGTCTTTCGGTGTTGACCCTTGTGAGGAACCAGGGTGACAAACATATGTTCGGGGGGGTGGTGTTGTACCAATCAAAGAGTGCACAGGATATTTCTCTTCTAGAAAACACATTATTCCAAGTACTGCTAGTAGGGAAATCAGAACAATTATCAGGAAAACCACTTTACCCTTTTTCAACCAACTGGGCCAACCAACCCCATCCCTCTCCAAACGTGGTGCTGAAAAAGACTGTTCTTCCTCAACAATTGGGCGGCCAAAGGGATACATAGTGATCAAAAAAAGGAAAACGCAATGCAATGGTGTCAATGACAAGGAAATAGTAGGATGGGAAAATATTGTTCCAGGCATATGAGCTGTAGATCATATGCTTGTGCATAGATTGCCATCTAGTGTTGGGTCCGGATGTTTGCACTTTGTTTTTTTTCGAAGAAGTCTTTCCAGTCACGAGGTAGGTGACTTCTCCTTTCGGTGATAGTGCGCATGGGCATCGACTCCATTGTTAGATTGTTTTTTTCCGCCATCGGGTTCGGATGTGACTAGCTGCGCTCCGGTTCGACGCCGATCCTTCAGTCTCCCTCGGTGCGTAGAACATTCACCCTCGACGGTATTTTCCGATCGCGTATTCCATTCTTCGCGTATCGTGTTCGATTCAAAAAAACTCTCGGCTCGTGGCAGGCCGTCGGGCCTAGCCGCCTCAATTTTACTCGCAGTCGATGGAACGAACTCCATTTAAATACTGCCCTCGGTGCCACGCGAAATACCTGCACACTGACTCACACGAGGTGTGTAATCTGTTTTTGTCACCAGAACACAAAGAACAGGACTGCGACGCGTGTAAGGCTTTCCGTTCCAAGAAAACGCTTCGCGACCGTCGGGCTCGACGACGCGACATGCAGATCCAATGCACAGGCTCCATTCCGGACCTCTTCGGACCTGAATCGGAAGAAGAAGCCGGTGACGCTATCGGGGCCGAGGAGGAGCAGGATCCAGTCTCGGTTTCGGAGGGGGGCTCCGACCAGGAAGATGACATCCCGCATGGTCAGCGTACTGTAAGTACAGCCCCTTCTTTGCCCCGACTCCCAAGTCAACCAAAAAAGAAGGCTCCGGACCAACCGGCGCCCTCAGGCCACGGTCGGCACCGAGAACACGCTTCCGACGCCCCGCCTTCAGGCTCGGCACCGAAGCAGCCCAAAAAGCCTTCCAGCTCAGAGAAGCCCCACACCAAGTCCGGCTCCGAGCCAAAGCCTTCGGGATCAAAGTCCACGTCCGGCTCCGAACCTCATCTTTCGACACCGAAACACGCTTCGGATCCGAAGAATACAACCCCTAAACCGTCGGCACTGAAAACTTCGGCGCCGAAACAGACTATTACTCCAAAATCACCAAAAAAGCAACGTTTCGACGATCCGCTCGACAAACCGGACTCGAAACAGAAGCTGCTTTACATACATCCCACAACTGGACATATTTCCACTAAGGTGACTTTAAAGAGAAGGACTGCTACTTAACAGGAATATCACATTCCTTTAAAGAAGAGAATTACTGGAACCAACCCTTCCCCTCCTCCTCTTCCTCCTCCTCTTCCATCACCACTGTCTCCTCAGTATTTACCTGAACTAACTTCACCTCAGCACTCTCCACCACATACACCTGACAATCAGGGCAATGGGGATATTAATACTGATGATGATGGTCAACCAGGACCTACAGATGACTGGGATGACTACAACACTAACTCACCCACACACAATGACCCTGACCTTTATCCTACTAGGCCTTCTCCACCAGACGACAGTGTAGGTTTTGATGAGTTGCTAGGCAGGGCTGCCACTTACCATGCGGTGCAGCTACACAAAGAATCCCTTGAAGAGGATTTCCTTTTTGAGACACTCAACACTACACAAAGATCTACACACGTTACCCATGCTAAAGGGAATGATCAGGCATGTGGATGACATATTTAAGGATCCTGCCAGGGCCCGTATCCTTAGTCCTAGGGTGGATAAAAAATATAAGCCTGCACCATCTGATCCAGTGTATATAAGAGGACAGTTACCCTTAGACTCGCTGGTCGTTTCCAATGCACGTAAAAGGGCAAACTCCCAAACTAATGGAGATGCTCCGCCCCAGATAAGGAATCAAAGCTCCTTGATGCTTCAGGGAAAAGGGTAGCCTCTCCGGCTGCTAACTCCTGGCGCATAGCTAATACACAGGCGTTACTGGCAAGATATGACCTTGCGCATTCGGATGAAATGGAACAACTCATGCAATTTCAACCCCAAGAGCATAAAGCTAAAGCGCAAGATGTAATACTAGAGGGACAACTGATTTCAAACAACCAGATCAGGTGCTCCCTAGATGCTGCTGACGCATCTGCTAGAGCAGTGAACACTAGTGTTCTTTTACGACGACATGCATGGCTGCGCATATCTGGCTTCAAAACTGAGGTGCAAACCTCCATATTAAACACACCCTTTGATAAAGAGCATCTATTTGGGCCAGTGGTAGACTCTTCTCTAGAGAAGATGAAAAAGAGATACAGAAGTGGCTAAATCAGTGGGAGCCCTTCAATCTACACAAAGCCGTGGTTCCTTTCGGCGCTCCTTCTATAGAGCGGGCTCCAAAAACACTTCCTCGGACACTGCATCCTCTTACAAAGGCAATAATCAACCCTTCAACTCTAAAAATTACTTCAGAGGGGGTTAAAGGGGGAACAACGGCAAAGGCAGGGGTAGAGGTTCTAACACACGTACCTCTCCCTCCGATACAAAACAGTGACTTGCCCACACTTCCACCCGACCATTTAACATCTGTCGGGGGAAGACTGTCACATTTTCTACCAAAGTGACAGTCAATAACAACAGACAAATGGGTTCTACAAATTATCCATTCTGGTTACTGCCTAGAGTTCATCAACACTCCTCCAAACATTCCCCCAAGGTCACACAAAATTTCAGCGGATCATCTACACCTCAAACAAGAGGTACAATCACTACTAATAAAAGGAGCTATAGAGCCCGTACCACTACAGCACCAAGGGTTGGGAGTGTACTCCTTTTACTTTCTGATACCAAAAAAGGTCGGCTCTCTCAGACCGATATTAGATCTAAGAGATCTAAATTTTTACATTCAGTCAGATCATTTCCACATGGTAACACTGCAACAGGTACTACCTCTTTTGCAAAAAGGTGACTTTCTTTCTACTCTAGACTTAAAGGACGCCTACTTTCATATTCCAATCCACCCACCTCACCGCAAATTTCTCAGTTTCGTGGTAGCAGGTCAACATTACCAGTTCAAGGTACTCCCATTCGGAGTCACTACTGCCCCCAGAGTCTTCACAAAGTGCCTGGCGGTAGTAGCTGCTCACCTAAGACGACAAAGCATCCATGTCTTCCCATACTTGGACGACTGGCTCATCAAAGCCAACACGTACCAACAATGCCGCAAGCACACTTCCGTAACCATTCAGTTACTTCACCAACTGGGGTTTACAGTCAATGTGTTAAAATCACATCTTCAGCCAGCCAAAGCTCAAAACTACCTAGGGGCCACTCTAGATACTCAAAGGCTTTTCCCAGCGCAGAAAGAATTCGATACATTCAGGCGTTAGTTCGCCAGTTTCAAGCCAATCACTCACTTCCAGCTCGAGTTTTCATGCAGCTGCTAGGAATGATGGCATCTTGCATCATAATCGTTCCCCATGCCAGGCTGCACATGCGTCCACTTCAAGAATGCTTAGCCAGTCAGTGGAAACAATCACACGGTCTATTAACCGATCTAGTGTTGGTAAGCAGCCGTACTCATCGCTCTCTGCAGTGGTGGAACACACAAAATGTGTTAAAAGGACCTCCGTTCATAGACCCGGTTCCACAGATAGTACTGACAGCAGACGCGTCCCTAACTGGCTGGGGAGCTCATCTTCAAGAACACACAGTGCAAGGTCTCTGGAGCCGCCAGCAAAGGTTGCTCCACATCAATCACTTAGAACTAATGGCAATCTTTCTAGCTCTCAAAGCCTTTCAAGATCACATAGCTGCCAAAGTTGTCTTGGTAAGAACCGACAACATGACAGCTATGTATTACATACAGAAACAGGGGGGGACGCACGATCTCCAACTGTCCCACTTAGCCCAAGACATCTGGAGGTGGGCAATTCACCACAATATCTATCTCCTAGCGGAACACCTCCCAGGAGTCAACAACCAAATTGCGGACCTCCTCAGCAGGCAGAGGCATCAACTACACGAATGGGAACTTCACCCTCAAGTTCTCCACCCATACTTCCTAGCTTGGGGAGTCCCTCACATAGATCTGTTCGCAACACCCCAAAACGCAAAATGCCAAAGCTTCGCCTCCAGGTACCCACACCCGTTATCCAAGGGCAATGCTCTATGGATGAACTGGTCAGGGATATTTGCTTACGCTTTTCCGCCTCTCCCACTCATTCCATTAGTGGTTCAGAAACTCAGGCAAACGTTTCTCACACTAATCCTAGTAGCTCCAACATGGGCATGCCAACCCTGGTTCACAACCCTGTTGGAACTCTCTCTGGTACCACATCAAAAATTACATTTAACTCCCAGTCTCCTCACACAGAGCCATGGAGAAATCAAACACCCAGATCCCAAGCAATTGAACCTCACGATATGGCTCCTGAAGTCATAGAGTTTGGTTATCTGAACCTTACACCAGACTGTATGAACATTATTAAGGAGGCCAGAAGGCCTACCACAAGAGCCTGCTATGCAGCCAAATGAAAGCGATTTGTTATCTATTGCAATAACATCAACCCTCTTGATGCTTCCGTACAAAACATTATCTGTTACCTATTACATTTGCAGCAGACATACTTGGCCTATACATCCATCAGACTGCATCTTGCTGCAATTGCAGCCTATCTTCAAAATAGGCAACATTTATCGCTATTTCGAGTGCCTGTAATCAAAGCATTTATGGAAGGACTGAAAAGAGTTATACCACCAAGGCTTCCACTTGCCCCGGTGTGGAATCTAAATATAGTCCTCACAAGGTTAATGGGCCCACCATTTGAACCCATGCACAGATGTGAACTACAGTTTCTCACGTGGAAAACAGCTTTCCTTATTGCAATCACTTCATTAAGGAGAGTGGGTGAACTTCAGGCACTAACCATAGAAGAACACCTTTTCCAGCTTCACAAAGATAAAGTGGTTCTTCGTACCAATCCCAAATTCCTACCTAAGGTAGTATCTGCATTTCACATAAATCAGTCGGTTGAGTTACCTGTTTTCTTCCCTCAACCTGACTCAGTTGCAGAATGAGCTCTACACACCTTAGATGTTAGAAGAGCACTATTGTATTACACAGAAAGAACGAAATCTTTTCGTAAGACTAAACAACTCTTTGTTGCTTTTGCACCACCTCACAAGGGCAATCCTATATCCAAATCGGGTATTGCTAGATGGATTGTTAAATGTATTCAGATTTGCTATGCAAAAGCTAAAAGGACTCTAACAGTACCCCCTAGAGCACATTCCACTCGTAAACCAGGGGCTACTATGGCTTTCTTAGGGAACATCCCTATTACTGACATATGCAAAGCTGCACATGGTCCACACCACACACATTCACCAAGCACTATTGTGTAGATGTGTTAGCCAGACAACAAGCTAATGTGGGCCAGGCAGTTTTACGTACACTATTTCAGACCACTGCAACAGCTACAGGTTAGCCACCGCTTGGGAGATAACTGCTATGTAGTCTATGCACAAGCATATGATCTACCGCTCATATGCCTCGAACGGAAAATGCTACTTACCCAGTATGCATCTGTTCTTGGCATATAGAGCTGTAGAATCATATGCGCCCACCCGCCTCCCCGGGTACCTATACCTGTTGCAGTAAACATCTTACTTAGATACATGCATTCATGGACATCTCCTTCTACTACTCTAACTAACTCCATTATCACCCTCTGCTGGAAAACAGTCTAACAATGGAGTCGATGCCCATGCGCACTATCACCGAAAGGAGGAGTCACCTATCTCGTGACTGGAAAGACTTCTTCGAAGAAAAACAAAGTGCAAACATCTGGACCCAACACTAGATGGCGATCTATGCACAAGCATATGATTCTACAGCTCTATATGCCAAGAACAGATGCATACTGGGTAAGTAGCATTTTCCTTCCAGCGTCCTTCTGAGCCTCGCTGGCAGACTCCTATTGTTCATCTACGGTGGGGCAGCGCGATCGCGGCCCGTTGAAGAAATCCCACGTCGTACAGGATAGGGCACCCCCCCCTTTCGGGAAGACACCCTCAGCTTATCCTGTTCAGTGTCTTGGACAATGCACCAATCTCCCTTTCCCTAAGCTACTGTTGGTACCACGGACAGGGTATATACACCCTATTCTTCATCCATGCAGTCCATCCCTACTAATCTGACTCTTCCTTTGGTGCACTATCCCTCCGTTGGGGGCGCAAATTGTACCTAGCCACTCCGGGCACAGAGTGGTCAGTGAACAGGGGCTCAAATTCAGAGGGGCCAAGAGACTGAGGCTCAAGCACTTGTGGGTCAGGTGGAAGAGGATCCTGGACGGTCCTTACTTCTGGGGGGACCTCCTCATTCAATACTGCATCGTTCTCCTCCTCTGTTTGCGGTGGTAACGTCTCTTGTATCTGTTGATTAATAGAACGCAAATTTTTAGTCAATTCATAAAGATAATCCACTAACAGAGGATACTTAATGTCTGAAAAGTGTTTTGGTCGCGGGACGCCCCAAACATTTACTGGGCGGCCGAACACGACCTCATAAGGGGACAATCCTGTCCTAGTGTGAGCCGTAGCTCTGGTTGACAGAAGAGCTAACAGTAAAGCATCTGGCCACTTCAATCCTGTGCTTTCCTTAATTTTTGCCAGTTTTAGTTTGAGAGTACCATTGTACTTCTCAACCAAGCCTGCTGACTGGGGGTGGTGTGCAGCGTGAAACTTCTGCCTAATGTGTAACCCATCACACACCAACTGGATGACCTTTGAATTGAAGTGACTGCCATTGTCACTCCAAATCAAACGAGGCAAACCGAAGCGGGGAAAGAACTCCTTCAGGAGGGCTTTCGCCGTCGCCAAGGCTGTATTCTCCTTAGTGGGGAATGCCTCAACCCATTTACTGAATGCGCAAACAACCACTAACACATATTTCAAATTGTTGACCCGCTCCGTCTCAATATAGTCCATCTGAAGGACTTCAAAAGGGAAAGAAGGGGGTGCGAAATTGCCAGGGGGTGTAGGAGTGCCTTTTCCAGGATTGTACATCATGCATACCATACAATATTTAACCAAATGAGCAGCTATTTTTGGGATGTTATCATTCTGCCACATGGGGTCTACTAGTTTGCATATGCCCTTGGCGCTAATGTGAGCTGGCCCGTGCACCATAGTGACTACAGGGAGGACATAGGAATCCGGTAACATCCACCTTTGCTTTCCTGACTTGTCCGTCCAGCACCCATCTTCATCTAAACGTGCTGTGCTCTCCTGCCATACAGCTAGCTCCTCAATCGTTGCCTCACTCTGTATTTCTTTGACACTATCCAGTGTATCCTCAAACATAGTAACTTCGGGTACCCATCTAGCAGGGCCTGCCACAAACATTTTTTTCATTTTTGTTCGAGCT
The DNA here is from genome assembly GCA_963921515.1 of Calotriton arnoldi. Lineage (NCBI taxonomy): Eukaryota > Metazoa > Chordata > Amphibia > Caudata > Salamandridae > Calotriton > Calotriton arnoldi. Next base: position 2,981,902 of record CAWUFW010001269.1, read on the forward strand.
GTCTCCTTAGCCGTTTGATCTGCAAATGCGTTTCCCCTCCCCACATCATCAGTAATTGCCTTGTGTGCGCTGCACTTCACTATTGCTAACTTCTTGGGGAGTGTCAGAGCTGACAAAAGCCTGTGTATCAATGGGCCATTCTGGATCTTTAACCCGTGTGAAGTCAGGAATCCTCTTTCCGCCCAGAGCCGCCCAAAATTGTGGGCAACTCCAAAGGCGTACTGACTGTCAGTATAAATATTGACAGTCAGTCCCTCACTCAATTCGCAAGCTCAAAGAAGGGCAACTAACTCTGCAGCTTGGGCCGATTGATAGGGAACTCGTGATGTCTCGACTACTGTGTGTAGGGTAGTTATGGCATATGCCGCAGTTGTTGTGCCATCCGGTAATTTGAAACAAGAGCCATCGACATATAGCTCCCCTTGGGGTTCAGATAGGGGAACATCAGTCAGGTCTACCAGTCCCTTTGTCTCCTCCTCAGTCCGAAAGACACAATCATGTACGTCTATTTCCTCACTCTCAGAAGGGAGGGGTAGTAATGTGGCTGGGTTCAGGGTGGCACATCGTTTGATGGTGACGTGTGGCGCGAAAAGGGTCAATTCATAGCCAGTCAGACGTGCACTGGTAAGGTGCTGCATCTTTGTTCTGTTCAAAAGTGTATCCACAGCATGAGGTACCGTAACTGTGAGATTGGTATCAAGGACGAGCCCTGCTGATTGTCGGATAGAGACAGCCACAGCCGCGACCGCTCTTAGACAGCTCGGGAGGGCTCTTGCGACGTTGTCCAGCAGGGCAGAAAAATAAGCACACAGCCTCTGCTTACCTCCAAAGGCCTGTGTTAAGACAGAAAGCGCGCAACCAGCTGTCTCGTGTACGTAAAACACGAACAGCTTAGCGTAGTCTGGAGTGCCAAGCACAGGCGCAGAGCAAAGCGCAACCTTTAATTGCTCGAAAGCTTGTTGACATTCAGGCGTCCAAGGCAAGGGTTCATGCACATCTTTAGTTGTTAGCTGCAACAGCGGCTTTGTTAGTAAGGAAAAGTTAGGAATCTAGTGCCGACAATACGAAGTAATGCCTATAAAAGCTCGCACATCCCGCTGAGTCTTGGGGATGGGCATTTTGACAATAGCACTAATGCGTTCAGGTGTTAGTCTCCTACCCTCCTTCGACAGTAGGTGACCTAAGTAGGTGACCTCCTGTCGACAGTATTGGAATTTTGAAAGGGACACTTTATGTCCGTGATAGGACAAATGTAGCAACAATTTAACCGTTGCATCTTTGCAACCGTCTTCAGTGTCGGAAGCGATCAAGAGATCGTCCACAAACTGCAGTAATGCATTTTCTGGGGGAAGTGTGGGGGAATCCAATTGGCCTTTTAAAGCTTGACTATATATGCTAGGACTTTCAGTATAGCCCTGAGGGGCTCGACAGAATCTAAAGCTTCTGCCGGCCAGGGTGAAGCCGAACAGGTGTCTGCTCTCTGGATGAATAGGAATACTAAAGAAAGCGTTTTTCAAATCAATAACAGAAAAGAACTTTGCAGAGGAAGGAATCATTGTCCGAAGGGCAGTGATATCGGGGACAACTGGGAACTGAGGGACCACGATCTTATTAATCTCACGCAAATCAATCACAAATCGATAGACATCAGGATGATCAGCAGAGGAACCCGAGGGTGTCCTCTTAAGAATGGGAAGAATGGGGCTATTACACTCATTCGCAGTCGTCTCCTCAACAACCCCGGACTTGATCAAGTCCTGTATAATCTGTAATAGAGCTCGCTCCCCTGCTTGCGGTATTTTGTACTGAGGAATGCGAGGCAGAACAGCGTTGTCCTTGACCTTAATAGAGACTGGAGGTATCTGTAACAGCCCTACGTCTGTATCGCCTGTAGCCCACAACGTGGGTGGCACATCTTTGAATTCAGCAGGGAGGGCGCATCCTTGGACAAACACTGCTTGGAACTAACCACATTAGGACCCATCGTCATATAGACACCTGCCGGGGAACAATAAACCGTGGCGTACAACTTCTTCAACAAATCCAATCCCATCAAATTCTCACCGCAATTGGACGTCAGTAAAAATGGCGAATCAACAGTAAAGGGACCAACGGTCAGGGCAAGGGGCTTGGATATGGGGCTCACAACCAGTACACCAGAGAAGCCTACCGAAACATTATTATGGCCAGACAGGGCTGCCCCGGGGACCAGTGAATGAGAAACAGAACTGTTCATTGCGCCTGTATCCACCAAGAATTGCTTAGCTGAGCCCTGCAAGTCAGCAGTAACATAAGGTCCACGCTGATCTACAGGTATCTGAACTGATCCCTCACCCTGTCCCTGGCTGTCCTAACCATGATATAACCCAGTCACTTCATCCAAATCGTAGTCATCATGATAGTACTGTCGCCCCAGAGGGTCATCGAAATAGTTCCGATCAGGGCGACCCTGCTGTTCCTCATTTTCCTGGCCTCCGTCATGACCACCTGCTCCATGACCCCGTCCACGAGAACCCCGTCCTCTAGGGGCCGCAACCTTTTGCAACAACGTCAGGCACTCACTGCACCAGTGACCCTCCTCCTTACAGTATGCACACTGAATCGGCCCCATAGGCGCGGCATTTTTGCTAGTGCGAGGCAGCTGTATGGCCGGTCCTATGCCGCGTCCTCTTCTGTTCCCTCGAGATACCTGCTGCATCAACACCTTCGTCTTCAACTCCTTATTTTTCTTCTCCACCTTCTCCTTCTCTTCGTTCTCTCTAAGCTCCTAATACTGTGCCATACTTAATATCACTGATGGGGAGGAGGTAGTCCAAGTGCTCTCCGAAGCCTGCAACCGAGTCGCGATGTCGGGAAGCAGGTTCGTAACAAATCTGTTAACGAACAATCGGACACCTCCCTCCATCGACAAGTCCTGTCCACTGAAATCCAAAAACACACCTTCAAACCTAGTAAAAAAATCAGATACGCTTTCATCTTTCTTCTGATGACATGCTGTTAACTTGTCCCAATCTACTCTTCTAGGTGGAATTAAAGAATGCATGTAGGTAATAATTCGACCTGGCAAAGCTAGTATCTCAGCCTTTTGGCTTCTCACCAGGCTTCCTCTCTTTATCCCATGCCCTGATCTCATCCCAAGTGCCACCCAACTCCACAACATGGTCCTGTGTATGCACCTGCCGCCAAATATCAACTGGCACCAATAAACCGAAAAACATCTCAATGTCTACCAACGTCATCACCGTCGACGACGCAGCCTCTGTTAATTCTTTATAATATGCAGTTGGATTTTTTCTAGGGTCGGGTAACTGAGTCTTAAGAGACAAAACCTCACTCCTTTTCCAAGGAGTATAAACCCATTGTTCCTGGAAACGGGCCTCTACTCGCTGCCTGACGACAGCATCCTGCTGATCTCGCAGCTCCAGTATCTCAGGGTGGAAAATAGGATGTACTTCCCTCATCGGAAACTGGGACACTGTTGTTGGGCTCTTCTGATGCAACCTGCCTCGGTATCCAATCAACGTTGCAACATTACTAAAAACGTAGTTAGGGGCCATGTCAGCAGCATACACACGGTCCTGGATGTCATAAATAATTTGGGGTGCGACACCATTGAAACACTGTTCCCACAACCCAATCAGAGTAGCCGACATATGCTTGAGGGCATGCTGCTGTACAAACGGTTCATACTCTTTCAACACGCTCCACACATCTTCCACACTGTAAATCGGACTCCGGGCCCACTGGGCTGCCTGGTTAGCTACCATCTTTTTCTCTGCATCTACCACATCAGACCGAATCAACACCCGCCCCATTTGTTCCCTTGCAGTCGCCCAGGTTCCCTTGCAGTCGCCCAGTTCCCGTCATCCAATCCACGCACCGGCGTTCCAATGCTCAACAAGGTCGGGGAGAGGAGATGTGGGGAGGGCACAATAGTCGAAGAGGCAGGCACCAGAGTTAATAATGACTGTGTTGTAGGTGTAAGCGATGGAGAGAGGGAAGAAATTGGAACAATAGGCGTAGAAGGGAGACCTGCAGTCGCTGCAGGCGCAACAGGTGAAGCCTAAGAAGAAACAGGAGGCGCTGTAGCCGAGGCAGCCAGTTCAATAGCAGGAGAACCAGAGGCAGGGGCAGGAGAGGCAGAAGACTGGGGCTGTGGGACAGCAGGATATATTCTCTGCAGAGCATATGGAGGCGGAGGTCGGGTATCTAACAGGTCCTCTACAAATGTTTCGCCTTCTTCTCGGGCAACATAGGATTTGTCACATTGCAACCTAAACTTTCTATCAGCACACTCTATACCCTTCATTATTTTCTCTCTATCATACGCTACTGCTTTCTGCGTCACTGTCTGCATTCTCCCTTTTTGGGCCTCTTTTTCTGCCTTCATTCGCCTCTGCTTAGCTTCCTTCTGCCATACCTGGAGATAATCAAACATCGACTGCCTACTTCGTTTTGCAAATAATTTGTCCTGCAGGAAATTCAATTTTTGTTCATCAAAGGTACCTGTTAGCGGCCACTGCAACTCGGCATTGTCCCTCGTATATTTGTGCCATAGTGTATTAAACATAATAGGGCTAAGGCTGTGCTTAACATACATATCGAAGTTCGGGGTGCCTTCCGGAGGCGCAGGCTGCCTCTCTTCCAATCGAGCATCAGCGGAACAACAACGGCACCCCAAACAACACAACTTGCTCCAGGAGGGCATCTTAAAAGGAAGCAAGGTCACTATTCGTGCCAGACGAATAGTTTGCAGATATCTTTCGAAAGATCGGTCCTCGGACCGTATCAAACAAGGAAACCCAAAGGTCAGTCCTCAGACTGCACCAAGAAACAAATCAGAGTCGACACCATTAAACCAGAAACCAGCCAAATCCCAGGCATTTTCAAAAGCAAGCCAAATCCATTATGTTGCCTGGCAGAGCATCCGCAGACACTTTGTACCCAAATCGGTCTGCAGACCTACCAAGTGCAATCAAATGGTCCGCAGACCATACCAAATATTCAAAAGGGCGCCTTATTCACAAACAACCAAAGCAAACCCACCTGGTGCTCACAGGTCGAACAAATGTATTCTCCACTGCCGACTTTCCAGACCAAACGGTCAGATCCAAGGGTTTTGCCTTCTCAGGACCCCAGCCGGGACGACTACTGGGCGAGGCACCGCCCGAATACACAGGCGGGGCAGCTGCGAGTGCTAGGCTCTATCGTGCTGGGATCCCCGATCCGCCCATCCGACCTAACGTGGCCCGGTCCTCCTCACCCTTCTGCTGGCGAGGATGGGTCAGCCCGATGGAGTCCCTGTTCGGGCGCCAACTGAAGGAAGTGACCCGAATAGGGTCACCCGGGTCACCCGTGACCACCTCTCGGCCTTCCAAAACAAATGAAGAGTCGGTCAGACAGTAGAGAATATAAACCAAAATTATTTATTAGTATTGCGCTGCAGCGGAGCCCAGTCTGACCAGCCTCCTGAGATGGCTGCCGAGGGACTGACTCCCCCCAACATAACATCAGATATTATACATTTCCAATTCTCTAAGAACACGCCCAGGCTGGAAAATTCCAGTCCAGGCACTTGGCAAACAATTGAGGCATAGAAGGATGAGCTACGGTCCTGAGACCGGATAAATGCTATCTCTGCTCCAAGGTTACTCGGCCCATGTCCACTATTCTGGAAGGTGGGAACAAGCCTATCTAACAAGAAAGGTATGCCATAATAGAGAGTACATTCATTAGTGCAGCGAAACTCTACCTTGAAGAAATACAAACTAAAGATGCATCGAGGCAGCTTTCTGCTGAGGCAGCAGTATGAGGCAGAAGCTTAGTTTCATTCACAGAACAAAATGGCGACTACGAATAAAATGGTGCCATGAATGCTAACTTAACGCAGATCGAAGTATGAGCAATAGGACAATAACATTTCAATTCTAACAATAGTGAGGGGCAGGACTCTTTCTGCCCACACAGAAAACAATGCATAGACTCAGCAGCCGAACTCCTTCTGTCTTCACAGAGAACAGCGCATTATATTGGCCCGTAGTGAGGGGCACAACTCTTTCTGCCCAGACAGAGAACAATGAGTAGACTGAGCACAGAGAACAGCGCAATATATTGGTCCATAGTGATGGGCAGGACTCTTCCTGCACACAGAGAGAACAATGTATAGACTCGGAGACAGCACTCTTTCAACCCGCACAAGAACAGCACATTATATTGGTCCATAGTAAGGGGCAGAACTCTTTCGGCCTGCACAGAGAACAGCGCATTATATCGGTCCATAGTGATGGGATGGACTCTTTCTGCCCACACAGAGAACAATGCATAGACTTAGGGCACAATTCTTTCTGCCCGCACAGAGAGCAGCGCATCATATCGGTCCATAGTGAGGGGCCAGACTCCTTCCTTCTGTACACACAGAGAACAATGCATGGACTCTGCGGCAAAACTCCTTCTGTCCGCACAGAGAACAGCGCATTAAATGGGTGCATAGTGAGGGGCAGGACACTCTCTGCCCACACAGAGATAAGTGCATAGACTCCGAGGCAGAATTCCTTCTGCCCGCACAGAGAACAGACCATTATATCGGTCCATAGGAAGCAGCAGGACTCTTTCTGCCCACTCAGTGAACAATGGATAGATTCAGAGAACAGTGCATTATAACCGTCCATAGTGAAGGGCAGCACTCTTTCTGCCCTAAAAAAGAAAAATGCATAGACTCACCACAGAGAACAGCGCATTATATTGGTCCATAGTGAGTGGCAGAACTCTTTCAGCCCACACAGTGAGCAATGCATAGACTCATAGGCAGATCTAATTCAGCCCATACAAGGAAAAGCCCACTATGTGGATCCATAGTGAGGGGCAGGGCTCTTTCTGCCCACACAGAAAACAATGCATAGACTCAGCAGCTGAACTCCAACTGTCCTCTCAGAGAACAGCGCATTATATTGGTCCGTAGTGAGGGGCACAACTGTTTCTGCCCAGACGGAGAACAATGCGTAGACTGAGCACAGAGAACAGCGCAATATATCAGTCCATATTGAGTGGCACGACTCTTTCTGCCCACACAGAGAACAATGTATAGACTCTGGGACAGAACTCCTTCTGCCCGCACAAGATCAGTGCATTATATCAGTCCATAGTGAGGGGCAGAACTCTTTCTACCAAAACAGCGAACAATGCTTAGTCTCAGGAGCAGAACTCCTTCTCCCCGCACAAAAACAGCACGTTATATTGGTCCATAGTGCGGGGGAGGACTCTTTCGGACCACACATAGAACAATGCATAGACTCTGGGGCAGAATTCCTTCTTCCCGCATAGAGAACAGCGCATTATATCGGTCCATACTGAAGGGTACAATATATAGACTCGGAGGCAGAATTCCTCCTGCCTGCACAGACAGAGAACAGCACAACATATCGGTGCATAGTGAGGGGCAAGACTCTTTCTTTCTGTACACACAGAGAACAATGCATAGACTCTGGGGCAGAACTCCTTCTGCCCGCACCGAGAACAGCGCAATATATTGGTCCATAGTTAGGGGTAGGACTCTTTCTGCCCACACAGAGAACAAAGCATAGACTCAGCACAGAGAACAGTGCATTATATCGGTCCATATTGAGGGGCAGGACTCTTTCTGCCCACACAACGACAACAATGTATGGACTATGGGGCAGAACTCATTCAACCCGCACAGAGAACAGCACATTATATGGGTTCATAGTGAGGGGCAGGACTCTTTCTAACCACACAGAGAACAATCCAAAGACTCAGAGGCGGAATTCCTTCTGCCCACACATAAAACAGCACATTATATCGGTCCTTAGTGAGGGCAGGACTCTTTTGGCCAGCGCAGAGAACAGCGCATTTTATTGGTTCATAGTGATGGGCAGGGCTCTTTCTGCCCACGCAGAGTACAATACATAGACTCAGGGGCAGAATTCCTTCTGGCCACACAGAGAACAGCGCATTATATGGTCCGTAGTGATGGGCAGCACTCTTTCTGCCCACTCAGAGAACAAAGCATAGACTCTGGGGCAGAACTCCTTCTGCCCGCAAACAGAACAGCGCATTAAATGGGTGCATAGTGAGGGGCAGGACACACTCTGCCCACACAGAGATAAATGCATAGACTCAGAGGCAGAATTCCTTCTGCCCGCACAGAGAACAGCACATTATATCCGTCCATAGTGAGGGGCAGGACTCTTTCTGCCCACACAGAGAACAATGCATAGACTCAGGGGCAGAATTACTTCTGCCAGCAAAGAGAACAGCGCATTATATGGGTCCATAGTGAGGGGTAGGACTCTTTCTGCCCACACAGAGAACAATGCATAGAACAGTGCATCATATCGTTCCATAGTGAGGGGCAAGACTCTTTCTGTCTGCCCACACATAGAGCAATGAATAGACTCTGGGGCAGAACTTCATCTTCCCACACAAAGAACAGCGCAATATATTGGTCCATAGTTAGGGGCAGGACTCTTTCTGCCCACACAGAGAACAAAGCATAGACTCAGCACAGAGAACAGTGCATTATATCGGTCCATATTGAGGGGCAGGACTCTTTCTGCCCACACAACGACAACAATGTATGGACTATGGGGCAGAACTCATTCAACCCGCACAGAGAACAGCACATTATATGGGTTTATAGTGAGGGGCAGGACTCTTTCTAACCACACAGAGAACAATCCAAAGACTCAGAGGCGGAATTCCTTCTGCCCACACATAAAACAGCACATTATATCGGTCCTTAGTGAGGGCAGGACTCTTTTGGCCAGCGCAGAGAACAGCGCATTTTATTGGTTCATAGTGATGGGCAGGACTCTTTCTGCCCACACAGAGTACAATACATAGACTCAGGGGCAGAATTACTTCTGCCAGCAAAGAGAACAGCGCATTATATGGGTCCATAGTGAGGGGTAGGACTCTTTCTGCCCACACAGAGAACAATGCATAGAACAGTGCATCATATCGTTCCATAGTGAGGGGCAAGACTCTTTCTGTCTGCCCACACATAGAACAATGAATAGACTCTGGGGCATAACTTCATCTTCCCACACAAAGAACAGCACATTATATCGGTCCATAGTGATGGGCAGGACTCTTTCTGCCCACACAGAGAACAATGCATAGACTCAGCACAGACAACAGCGCATTATATCAGTCCATATTGAGGGGCAAGACTCTTTCTTTCTGCCCACACAGAGAGCAATGCATAGACTCTGGGGAAGAACTCCTATTGCCCCCAAACAGAAAAGTGCATTAAATGGGTGCATAGTGAGGGGCAGGACTCTCTCTGCCCACACAGAGATAAATGCATAGACTCAGAGGCAGAATTCCTTCTGCCCACACAGAGAACAGCACATTATATCGGTCCATAGTGAGGGGAAGGACTCTTTCTGCCTGCACAGAGCCCAGCACATTAGATCATTATATCGGTCCATGGTGAGAGGCAGGACTCTTTCTGCACACACAGAGAACAATGCATAGACTCTGGGGCAGAACTTCTTCTGCCCGCACAGGGAGCAGCGCATTATATTGGTCCATACTGAAGGGTAGAAATCTTTCTGCCCACACAGGGAACAATACGTAGACTCACAGGCAGAATTCCTACTGCCCACACAGACAGAGAACAGCGCATCATATCGGTCTATATTGAGGGGCAAGACTCTTTCTTTCTGTACATACAGAGGTCAGTGCATCGACTCTGGGGCAGAACTCCTTCTGCCCCCACACATACCAGCGCATTATATGGGTTCATAGTGAGTGGGCAGTACTCTTTCTGCCCACACAGAAAACAATGCATAGACTCTACGGCAGCATTCATTCTGACCGCAAAGAGAACAGCGCATTATATCGATCCATAGCGAGGGGCAGATCCCTTTCGGCCCACACAGAAAATAGCGCATTATATTGGTCCATAGTGATGGGCAGGACTCTTTATGACCAGACAGAGAACAACAATAGACTCAGGGACAGAACCTTAACCTTACTACGTAAAGGCACACTTTGAGCATTTTCCAAAACCCATGATACCCCACACAGTGTTATTATCAGCAGAATTTAAAAAACACATATTTTTTTGCTTTTTCTTGACCACATCATACTATGCTGTGCGGCAGGAACCATTGGCTGCTCCTCCTCTATAACCTTTCTGCCAAAGGGGGGCATAATGAATTCAAAGGAGTAAAATGCAAGAAAATATAAAGTTCCCAGTGTCCTTCAGAGCCTCACTGGTACAGGCTCCTATTGTCCATCAATAAGTTGGCGCTCTTGAGCACCGGCGGTGGAGCTTGCTCTGTCCTTAGCTCTTCTAATCTATCCCACATCGATAAAGGTGGTATACCAGCAGAGTATACTTTTTTCCTAACTAATGTTCAAACAACAAAGGCAAAGCAAACACAGAATTTCCACTCATTTCAATTATTCGTTGGTACTGTTACTCAGCACTACCTATCTTGTACAGTCCATCCCTAATCTTTTTTCTCCTTGGATGCAGTAGCCCTCAATCGAGGGCGCAAATTATATCTGGCAGCCCCAGGCACTGTATGATCGGTGAACAAAGGCTCCTGAATGGCTCGTATTTCTGGTGGAACAGCTTAATTCAAAACATCCTCGTTCTCCTCATCTGTCTGTGTCCAGGTCAATTTGGCATCACTAAAGGGAACAAACCTGGGCACTTACTCGCATTCGGTATCGCCGACAACCTCCGTGACCCACTGGTCATATGGCAACGGTAAAGGAATCCTCCGACAGTGGGTGGCATGCACCCAGTTCTTTCGACCAGCAACCTTTACAGCCTATCCGTGTCACCAATAGAACCTGCTCAGGACCTTTTCAGCGGGGCTCCAGACTTTTCTTCCTCTGGAAGTTCCGCACCTGGATGTAGTCCCCAGGCTGAATGTCGTGGCCGGGTCCCTCTGGTATAGGAGGTAGGGACTCCCGTACCTGTTGGTGAATAGAACGTAGACTCTTTGTTAACTGGCCAAGATAATCAAGCAACACAGGATATTCAATATCAGAATATTTACAAGGACGTGGGATGCCCCATACATTTGCTGGGCGTCCAAACACGACCTCATAAGGTGACGAGCCTGTTCTAGAATGGGCTGTGGTTCTAGTTGACAAAAGAGCTAACGGTAGAGCATCTGGCCATTTTAACCCTGTTGTCTCTTGGATTTTTGGCAATTTCAATTTGAGAGTACCATTGTACTTCTCAACCAAACCCGCTGACTGAGGATGATTGGCAGCATGAAATTTCTGTCTAATATGCAAACCTTCACAAATCAATTTAATCACTTTCCCATTAAAATGAGACCCGTTGTCACTCCAGATAATTCTGGGGAAGCTGAATCGAGGAAAGTACTCCTTCGCAGTTGTAATGGCCATATTATCTTTAGTGGGGTATGCCTCAACCCATTTGCTGAACGCACATATAACCACCAAAACATACTTAAGATTATTGCATCTCTCTAGTTCAATGTAATCCACCTGGAGGACTTCAAACGGAAAAGTAGGTGGTGCAAAATTACCAGGCGGTGTAGGGATACCCTTCCCTGGATTATGTCTCATACATGTCATACAATGTTTCACCAAATGCGCAGCTGTCTTAGAGATGGTGTCATTATGCCAAACAGGGGCTAACAATTTACAAATGCCTTTCGCACTAATATGGGCTAGACCATGGGCCATAGTAACCACAGGAAGGGCATATGCATCCGGCAACATCCATTTCTGTTCTCCAGATTTATCAATTCAACATCCTTCCTCATTTAACTGTGCTGTACTCTCCTGCCATTTCACTAATTCCTCTATCGTGGCTTTGCTTTGTATCTCCTTCACACTTTCAACAGTGTTTTCAAACATAGCAACTTCAGGAACCCACCTAGCTGGACCTGCAACAAACGTGTTTCATTTTACTTCGGGCTGTCTCCTTGGCTACCTGATCTGCAAATGCATTTCCTCTACCCACATCATCAGAAACCTTCCTATGTGCGCTACACTTAATCATTGCTAATCTCTTGGGGAGCGTCAAAGCAGACAAAAGCCGCAATATAAGGTGCCCATGTTGAATCTTGGTACCATGAGAAGTAAGGAACCCTCTCTCCGCCCACAATCGCCCAAAATTATGCGCAACCCCAAATGCATACTGGCTCTCAGTATAAATATTGACAACCAGTCCTTCACTCAATTCACAAGCTCGAATAAGGGCTAGCAAGCTCAGCTGCTTGAGCCGACTGATGGGGGACCCATGATGTCTCTACCATCGTCCGTAACGTAGTGATAGCATAAGCTGCAGTGGTAGTGCCGTCTGGTAATTTAAAACAGGAGCCATCGACATATAGTTCTCTTTGGGGGTCAGATAAGGGAACATCAGCCAGGTCTACCCGTCCTTTCGTCTCTTCTTCTGTCCGGAAAATGCAGTCATGTTTGTCGACTGCATCATTCTCAGAAGGGAGTGATAGTAACGTGGTGTCTGAGGGATGGGTGGAAACAGAAGCGAGGAGGTCGTATAGGATTAATAGTGGATCTTTTATTTTGGTTGTTCACTTGACAGTTGCAAGAATGGGTTTTGTTTCAACACTAGAGTCCAATATACTGTTGTAAGGGTTTGTATAATAACCAGTCGTTTCTTCACGGTCCTCTCTCTTCTGGTTTCTTCTAGGTGCTTCTGTGCCTTCAAGGAGGGGTCCCGAGTGACTTGCAGAGGGATGGAACAACACAAAAGAAAAGAAGCGGTAAGTATGGTTGTTGTACCTATTGATATTCTTTCACCACACCCAAGTGGAGGAATTTGTGCTGTAGTGAGTGGGCAAACAAGAGAGAGAGAGAGAAAGCATGCATGCGCATACTGTTATTCAGACTCTCAGGTCTCCTTTCTTTCTTACATCAGCTTGTTTATTGATCTCCTAATGTATCTTTGGAGATCCTTTTTGTGGGAGAGAAAAAGGGGGGGTGACTCAAGGCGGTGAGAAAAAAGGTGCACAAAAGAAAGAAGAGAGCAAACAAAATCACATAAGCAAGTGTGCCTCCCTGATGGGAGTCTATGTCCCTGCGAGGTGAGAAAGAGGGAAGGGGGGGGAAGAGAAGTGGAGCTCTGATTCGCACCCGCTGTTTAGACCCGATACCTGCCGTTCGCCCCTTCTCCCGTATCACGTACCGCGTGATGCCGCAACTCTTCAGAGTTGCGGCGGATTCCTTGCCTCCTCCGGGAACCACCACTACTTGGACCAGACGTCCGGATGCTCCCCGTCCTCCGAGCCTTCAGTGGGGGCGTCTTCTCCGTCGAGGTCTCTGTGGGCGACTTCCTTCGCTACGACTGTAGTGTCCTCCTCCTCACTGGTGTCTTCTTCCTGGTCGGTGCTCTCCCTAACGGCGTCCTTCTTACTGTCGGCATCTTCTTCCTCTTCCAGGTTGTCCCTCGTCTCTGTTACCGTCTCCTTTTCTCCTCCTTCTCTCGCATCTGATTGGCCCTGGTGTAGCACACCCTTGATACGTGTTTGGTTCAGCCTCAGAATCGCTGCGTCTCCACCCTGCGGGATTGAACGAGAGTCCTTCTTTAGTGTTGGTATCATTTCCTGGCTCTCGTCGTAGTTATCGGGTTGCAAGACATACGGAAACCACGGAGGCAGAGCGGGTGGTAAGTCAAGGATTACAGGGGGTTTTGAGATGTTTTCTCACGTGGCTGGATTCAGAGTGGCACATCTTTTGATCGTAATATGTTTAGCAATCAATGTCAATTCATAACCAGTAAGACATGCAGTGGTGAGGTGCTGTGTCTTTGTCTTATTCAAAAGTGTATCCACAGCATGGGGTACCATAACTGTGAGGACTGTATCAAGTACGAGTCCAGCTGATTGCCTGATTGAAGTGGCCACAGCCGCAACCGCTCTCAGACAACTCGGAAGGGCCCTAGCGACAGGGTCAAGCACAGCAGAAAAATAAGCCTCTGTTTATCCCCAAATTTTTGTGTTAAGTCAGAAAGAGCGCAACCAGCCATCTCATGAACATAGAGCACAAACGGTTTTCTATAATTAGGTGTGCCAAGCACCGGAGCCGAACAAAGTGCAGTTTTCAATTGCTCAAAAGACTGCTGACATTCTGCCATCCAAGGCAAAGGCTCATGCACTGCTTTCGTTGTTAGTGCAAGCAAGGGTTTAATTAGTAACGAATAATTTGGGATCCACTGGCGACAGTAGGAAGTAATACCTATAAAAGCATGTACATCCTTTTGAGTTTGCGGAATGGGCATTTTATTAATGGCACTGATGCGCTCAGGGGTCAGCCTCCTACCCTCCTTCGACAGTAGGTGACCTAAATAGGTAACTTCCTGTCGACAATACTGAAATTTCGAAAGAGAGTCCTTATGTCCATGATGTGCCAAATGCAACAACAATTTCACTGTACTGTCCTTACAACCTTGTTCCGTATCAGAAGCAATTAATAGGTCATCAACATACTGCACCAATACATTACCTGGGGAAAGCGATAGTGAATCCAACTGACTTTTCAATGCTTGACTATAAATACTAGAACTCTCTGTATAGCCTTGAGGAGCACGACAGAATCTAAAGCTTCTTCCGGCCACTGTAAAGCCAAACAAATACCTACTGTCTGGGTGGATAGGAATACTGAAGAATGCGTTTTTCAAATCAATAACAGAAAAGAACTTAGCAGTAGATGGGATCATTGTTAAATGCGTAGTAATGTCCGGAACCACCGGAAACTGCGGAACTACTATTTTATTAATCTCTCGCAAATCAATCACAAAGCGATAGACATCATCAATAGCATTAGGGGAACCCGAAGGTGTCCTCTTAAGGACTGAAAGAATAGGACTATTACAAATGTTAGCGGACGTTTCTTCAACTACTCCCTTCCGTATCAAATCCTGAATAATTTGAAGAAGAGCCCGTTCCCCTGTTTGAAGGTATTTTATATTGAAGAATACGGGGCAAAATAGCATTATCTTTAACTTGTATAGAAACTGGCGGTATATGCAATAGACCCACGTCTGTATCACCTGTGGCCCATTATGTAGGGGGTACCGGAGCAAACTCATCTGGAAGGGGCGTATCCTGAGACAAACACTGACTGCTGTTCACATGCGGGCCCATGGTAATATAGACACCAACAGGAGAACAATAAATGGTAGCATGCAACTTCTAGAACAAGTCCAATCCCATCAAATTTTCACCACAATTAGATGTTAACAAGAATGGAGACTCAACAGTAAAAGGACCAACAGTAAGCGCAAGGGGGTGCGAAATGGGGCTGACAACCGGTACACCGGAAAAACCTACCGAAACATTATTCTGGCTAGACAGGGGCGCCCCAGGGACCATATGTCGAGAAACAGAACTTTTTGTCGCACCTGTATCCACCAAAACTCCTTAGTCGAACCTTGCAAATCCGCTGTGACATAAGGACCACGCTGATCTACAGGTATCTGAACTGGTCCCCCACCCTGTCCTTGGCTGTCCTAACTATAAGATATACCTGTCACATCATCCACATCATAATCATCATAATAATACTGCCCAGCTCTAGGGTCATCGAAATAATTATTGTCAGAGCGGCCCACAGGAGCCGCTGCATTCTGATTTCTGTCGGTCCCACGGCCTCTACCACAAGAACCACGTCCTCTAGGGGACAAAACCTTCTGTAAAAGCACAGGGCACTGGCTACGCCAATGTCCTTCCTCCTTACAATACGCACACTGATTTTGTCCCAAAGGTGTCGTTGAAGGCTGCCTAGTACGTGGGAGTTGTCGAGAAGGACCTCCCCGTCCCCTATTATTTCCCCGAAATGCCTCCCTCCGTGGACATATCCTGCCCACTGTAATCCAAAAACGTATCTTTAAACCTAGTGAAGAAATCAGATACACTCTCATCCTTCTTCTGTCGACAAGCTGTCAATCTATCCCAACATACTTTCTTCGGTGGAATAAGGGTATGCATATATGTAATAATATGATCAGGCAAGGCGAGTATCTCCGCACGTGGCTTATCTCCTAACTTCCTTTCTTGATCCCATCCCTTAATCACATCCCATGTGCCACCCAACTCAGCAACATGATCTTGAGTATGCACCTGCCGCCAAATATCAACCGGAACAAGGAGACCAAAGAACATTTCAATATCAGCAAGAGTCATTACAGTAGAAGAGGCAGCTTCTGTTAATTCCTTATAATAAGCTGTGGGATTTTTCCTAGGATTGGGTTGCCTTAAGGGCTAAAACTTCACTTCTTTTCCATGGAGTATAAACCCATTGCTCCTGAAAGCGGGCAGCTACAGCCGGTCTAGTGACTGTACCGCGCTGGTCCGTTAACTCAGGTATTTCTGGGTGGTAAATCGGGTGGACTTCACACATAGGGAACTGAGTTATTTGAGTAGGGCTTTTATCATACAGCCGACCTCTATAAGAATCTATGGTAGTAACATTACCAAACACCTGTCCTGGTTCCAAATCAGTGACATAAACACGGTCTCTGTCAGATAATATTTGGGGAGCCTCTGACCCAATGTGTATATGCCAAAGATCAATCAATGTAGCAGACATATGTTGAAGAGCATGCTGTTGTAAAAAAGGCTCGAAATCACGTATAACTCGCCAGATATCCTCCACACTATAAACTGCATTATGAGCCCACCGCATGGCCTGACTCGCTATTGTCCTCTTCTCTTCCTCCCCTATTTGAGGTCGCTTCAATGGACCTGTTCGTTCCCTAAATCTCACCAAATCCCTGTCTTCAAACCCACGTACAGGGGTATCAGTATCCAAAAACATCGGGGAATGTATAACTGCAGGAAGAGGGGTAATAGGAGTAGTAGGTAGAACTGTAGTCAAAGATTGCACCGGAGGAGAAAGATCAGAGGGCACAAGATTAGGGGCAGTGGATGTAATAGAGGTCACAGTCGTCAAGGATGGCGAAGGGAGAGAAAGAATAGGAGGCACGGTAACCGGAGCTGTGTGTACAACGGTCGTAGATACAGGGGCAACTTCGGCGGACGAGGCAGGCTGCTGTGTCTGCAAAGAGACAACGGGGTATATCCTCTGCGGGGCATAAGGAGGCGGGGGTCGAGTATCTAACAACTCCTCTACAAAGGTATCATCATCCTCTTTGGCCACATAGGACTTATCAATATGCAACTAAAATCTCCTATCTTCACATTCTATTCCTGTCTCTTGCTTTTCTCTGTCATACGCCACAGCTTTCTGTGTAAGAGTCTGCATCCTTCCTTTCCCTGCATCTTACTCCATTTTTAACCGTCTTTTCTTTGCCTCTTTCTGCCAAGTTCGAAGAGAGTCAAACATCGACTGTCTGCTTTGACTCTTAAACAACTGTTCTTGTAAAAAGCCAATCTTCTGTACATCAAAAGAGCCTGTCAAAGGCCACTGTAAATCGGCATTGTCCCTCGTATATTTGTGCCATAATGTACTAAACATAATAGGGCCTAGACCATGTTTCACATGCATATCAAAATTAGGGCTGCCTTCAGGAGGTGCAGGCTGAGCTTCTTCCAACCGAGCATCTGCAGAACAACAACGACCACACAAATTCCAAAACTTACTGAGGCCAGTCATTGCAAAAGAAAAACAAAATCATTATTTTTACCTGGCAATGTATTTGCAAACACTTTTTATCGAGACAGTCCTTAGACCGTACCAAACTCAAACCCAAATGGTACCATATCCACAAAGAACCAAAACAAACTCACCTGATATCAGTAGTACAAATGAACCGGTTCTCCACTGCCGACTCCTCAGACCAAACTGTCAGATCAAGGGTTTCGCCGTTCAGGACTCCAGTCGGGATGACCACTGGACGAGGTACCGTCCGGTGGGACAGAAGGAGCAGCTGCGAGTAACGGAAACTCCTCGTGCAGGGATCCCTGAGCCGTCAGTCCGACCCCATGATGCCCTCGTCCTCCCCCGTCTGCGGCAAGGGGATGGATCAATAACCTGAAGGAGTCCCTGTTCGGGCGCCAACTGAAGGAAGTGACCCGCTTGGGGCCACCCGGGTCTCCTCGGACCACCTCTCAGCCTTCCATACCAAATGAAGAGTCGGAAGAACAGTGGAGAATATACAAATAATTGATTTATTCAGATGCACTCAGAGTGGAGCCCCGTCTGCACAGTCTCGAAGAGTGCTACAGAGGGAACTGAAATCAACAAGCATAGAGATACATTATGTACATTTCATACCCGGGCAAAGGCATGCCCACAGTGGAATTTTCCTGGCAGATGCAGCTGGACAGTGAAATACAAAAAAAAATGGGTTTCAGTTCTCGTATCTCACACAACCTAGCACAGTCCAAGGATGTCTCACCCTGCGCCCGCCACCAGACAAGTGGGAGAGGGCCTCTATCTAGTGAGAAAGGTATGTACTAATATGAACAGTCTATTCATTACTGAACTAAAAGCTAACATTTCAGAAACAAAACTTAACAGAGGCTTTTCTCTGAAACAGCAAAGGATTAGTTTCGATCATGATTCAAAATGGCACATGAACAGAAAATGGTGCAGTGAATGCTAACTTATATAGTGCACTGCGTTAGGAATCTCGGGTCCATTCTAACACTGGGACCTAGGTCCTCGGTCCCATGGCCTTGGTCACGAGTCCTGGTGCCTGGCTCCTGGGCCCTGGGTTATGAGTCATTGGTCCTGGGGCCTGGGTAACTGGGCTTGTGTCCCGGAGCCCAGGTCATGGGCCTGGAACTTGGGTCCTGGTGCCTGGGTCTTGGGTCCTGGGGCCTGGGTCATGGGGTCTGTGTCCCGGGACCTGGGTCCTGAGTCATGGGGTCCGGTTCTTGGGTCATGAGTACTGGGTCCTGGCTCCTGAGTCCTTGGGCCTGGGACCTGTGTCCTGGGGCCTGTGTCCTGGGTTCTGGTTCATGGGATCAGAGTCCTAGAGGCTGGGTCGTGAGTCCTGGGTACTAGGTCCTGGGGCCTGGGTCATGGGTCCTGGGTCTTGGTGCCTGGGTCCTGAGTCCTGGGTCTTGGTGCCTGGGTCCTGGTCTGTTCATTCTCGGGCCTGGGTCATGGGTCCTAGGTCCTGAGTCCTTGGGCCTGGGTCCTGGGGCCAGGGTACTGGGGGCCGGGTCATGGCTCCTGGGTCCTGGATCAAGGGTCTTGGGCCCTGAGTCCTGGGACCTGTGGCCTTGGTCATGGGTCCTGGGTTGTGGGCCCTGGGATCCTGGGTCCTAGGTCCTGGGGCTTTGGTCATGGGTACTGGGTCCTATTGCCTGGGTCCTGGGGCCTGGCCCCAAAGGCCTGGGTCCTGCAGCCTAGGTCCTGGTTCCTGGGGCCAGCGATCTAGGTCCTGGGGCCTGGGTCATGGGTCCTGCGTGCTGGGTCCTGGGTCCTGAGTCGTGGGGTCTGGGTCCTGGTGCTTGGGTACTGGGTTGTGGGTCCTGACTCCTGGGGCCTGAGTCCTGGGTCATGGGTACTAGGTCCTGGGTCCTGAGTCCTTGGGCCTGAGGCCTAGGTCTTGGGGCCTGGGTCCCGGGTACTGATTCCTGGGTCCTAGGTCCTGAATCCTAGGGGCTGGGTCCTGAGTCCTGGGGCCTGGGTACTGGGGCCAGGGTCATGGGTCCTGTGTCTTGGTGCCTGGATCCTGGGGTGTGGTCCTAGGTCATGGGTCCTTGGTCCTGGGGGACTAGGTCCTGGTGCCTGGGTCCTGGGGCATGGGTCCTGGTGCCTGAGTCCTGAGTACTGACTCCTGGGCCATGGGTCCTGAGTCCTGGGGCCTGGGTTCTGAGGCCTGGGTCATGGCTCCTGGGTCTTGGGTCCTGGGTCATGGGTCAAGGGTCCTGGGTCTGGGTCCTAGGTCCTTAGTCCTTGGGCCTGTGGACTAGGTCCTGGGGCCTGGGTCATGGGTCCCGGGTCCTGGGTCCCGGGTCCTGAGTACTGAGTCCTGGGCCATGGGTCATGGGGCCTGGGGCCTGGGTCATGGCTCCTGGGTCTTAGGTCATGGGTCCTGGGTCAAGGGGTCTGGGTCCTGGGCCTTGAGTCGTTGGGCCAGTGGCCATGGTCCTGGGTCCTGATGACTGGGGCCTGGGTCCTGGGGCTTTGGTCATGGGTACTGGGTCACAGTGCCTGGGTCTAGGGTCCTGGGGGCTTGGTCATGGGGCCTGAGTCCTGGGTCATGGGGGCCAAGGTCACGGGGCTTGGGTACCATAGCCCAGGTACTTTGCCTGGTACGTGGGTCCTGGTGCCTGGTTCATGGGTACTGGGTCCTGAGTCCTTGGGCCTGGGGCCTGGGTCCCAGGTACTAATTCCTAGGTCCTAGAGCCTGGGTTCTAGGTTCTGCGTCCTGGGGTCTGGGGCCTGGGGCCTCGGTCATGGCTCCTGGGGCCGGGGTCACATGGCCTGGGGCCCGGGCCCTGGGACCTGGGTCCTGGTGCTTGGGTACTGGGTCCTGAGTCCTGGGGCCTAGGTTCTGGGTCATGGGTACTGTGTCCTGGGCCCTGAGTTCTTGGGCCTAGGATCGGGGTCCTGGGGCCTGTGTCCTGGGACCTCGGTCGTGGAGCCTGGGTCGTGGAGCCTGGGTCGCGGAGCCTGGGTCCTGGGTCCTGGATCCAGGGACCTGGGTCCTGAGTCCCGTGGCCTTGGTCCTGGGTCCTAAGGCCCAGGTCCTGGTGCCTGGGTCCTGAGTCCTGGGGCCTAGATCACGAGTCCTGGGTCCTGGGGTCTGGGTCATGAGTCCTGGGTCATGGATCCTAGGTATCTGAAAGAGACATGTTAGTGATAGATTCCTTACCTTAGAATATCCCCAGGCGTCAGACTGGATCCGGAAAGTTTTTCGTCAGCAGTACCCCTGCGCGTCGGTAGGTAGCGTCGTGCGGCTCCGCGTTCGTCGCTGGCGTCGTAAGCGCCGAGATGACGTCACGGAGACTACTTAGGCGCCACCCATGCGCGCTGACGTCAGTTCTTTTTTTTTCCGCGCCAGCAAGCGCAGATCCGGTTAGAGCACGTACCTTAGTCACTTTTTGACTAGTTGTTTTTGGGACTTTTGTCTCTACTTTTCTAAATCTTGACTCCTGGTGCC